>CP125979.1:184483715-186883715 GCA_030063025.1 Avena longiglumis
GGCCAACTAAAATAAGAAAACACTTTAAACTATGATAGCAACGCCAGACACCGTATGTTGCACAGGGTAATATTACGGCGGGTTAATAATAAAAAATGCCGGACAGCGTATGTAGCAGAGCGTTGCCGCAATGCCATCTTCGTCAGGATTGTGCTTGCAGCCGCGGCAACAAGCTGCGGGCGGCGCACGGCGGCCTGCTAGCGACGACCTGGTCCATGGTGGCGGACGGGAGTTCTCTGCCGGGTGCCAGCAAACAGAGGCAATGTCGGAGACACACCGGACCAGGCGGTGAGCGGTGGACGACACCGAGAGGTGGCCTGGTCATGGCAGTGCTCGAGCTCTGCTGGCCGGAGCTCGCAGAAACCGTCTGAAGTCTCCTGTAGAAACTGGCGGCGGGCGGGCGGGAACGACGACAGGGGGAACCGCGCGGTGGGAGCCCTGCAGGAACAGGCGGCGGCGGAGGGGGGACGGCTACTACAGCAGCGGCGGAGGGGGGTGGCGGTGACTGGAACGGCGGCGCTGGTTGGGCAGATACGGCGTGGTCGGGTCGTACACCAGGAGGTGTTAGCGAGAAGATAAGGTTCTGCGGGTCGTACACCAGGAGCTGTTAGGGGAGGTGGGCCGCGAGTGACCCGGGGGATCAAAACACGGGATCCCCAAGATGATTAGTATCATTTTCCTTTAAATAAGATTCACTTCGTTTTAAAAAAATGATTCACTTATTTTTATGAAGTTGTAAATATATTTGTAAAATGCATTGCTATTCTAATAAATATATATCGGAACAGGCAGGACATGTAACCATCAATATTCCTAAAATCAGATGAATTTAGTTCCAAAGTTGCAAAGAGGAGACACTAATCAACATAACTAACTTGAAATCTTGAAATGGAATGAAATCAAGTACACACTAATATAACACTGATTAGAGATAGGAGGCACAGTAATTGTGACGACGCTGTAAAAAGGACAGGGTAAGATGCAACATTGAAGAGGGGGGTTGGGTGTGCAGGGACAACAAAGGCATGGGAGATGGCCAAGACGTTGTGAGGACGAGGTTGGTGAGTGCATGTCTTGCTCAGTTGGCCCCGATCTCTTGCATCATCGGAGTAGGGGAAGAGGACGTCGCCGGACTAGGGAAGGATGATGGAAACAACAAAAATCTAATGACATCGACGCTGGCGGGGCTTATTTGCGGTTGATATTTTCCTCCATGATGTTAGGCTAATGGAGGATGGCATAACCAAAGCGGGGGTTCGAGGATGACTGCAACAATTCCCCATAAGGGATGACTCGGGGTTTAATATCAAACTCTCGGATAAATAGTATTACTCTTTCCTCTTTGAACAACCTAAAAACAATATGATTTATCTTTTGTACCCAGCTTCACTGTAATGGTTGTCAAGAACACGGTGTGACAAGGGTTCGACTCATCAATGCCTATTGTTATGGACTTGCGTTTTGTAGAAGGAGGGGACGCTGGAGGCTAACAGATTCGCAACACGGGGACACGAGGTTTACCTGTGTTCAGCCCCCAGAAAACCCCGCCCTTCTTGTGCTGTTTGATTGATGGCGCCAAAGGTTCTGTGGATGCGGATGAGATCTAGCGAGTTGTGTGCTAGAGTTGTGGATTGTCCTCCTCACCATGCCCTCCTGGCCTATATATGGGGAGGCCAGGTCTCGGAGTTAGGTCGAGTCAGTTAAAAGTTAGGGTTTGACCCTTTGAATTTCTATCTAAAGCTAGCTGTGTTCTCCAAGGAGTCGCATCTTTCATGGGCCTGGGTCATCCAAATCCTTCCTGGGCTTCGCTGTCTGGAGCGGGTGATTGTATGGGCTTCTGCTAGCAGATCGGGTAGGCTAACATCAGTCATCCGTAGGGCATACCCATGTCAGTAGCCCCCCGAGTGTTCGGTCGAATCACATATTCGATTGGAGACTCTTAAGTCTTTCGGGGTGCTTTCATCCGAACAAGTTTCGAGTTAATGCGTTGGTTCATAGGGATTGTTGATACGTGTGCCTGATCGCCTGGTGGATCAGGGTCAATTAACTGTCTTTGGACAAAACAACACGATCTACCTCAGACTCGAGTCCCCGGACTCGAATCCAGAAAATTGCTGGCGTAATTCGACCCAGGCCGTAGAGGTCTTACAGGAGTCGAATTCCGGTGTTTTAAGTTATGTACCCAACGTGTCCGTCGGGATTTTTAATCGTGCCCGCTGACACGGAATATTACTAGCAGAGCGCAGTCGGATGCGTTGCCAGTCCATCAGAAGTATGTGAGGTCTTATCTTTGTGTTGTGACACAACATCCGAAAGTTTATCGCCGCGGAGGCATTTCATATGACTAAGGATACGTTGCCTCTCTTAGCGCTATTTCGAGCAGAGTTGCTAAATGAGATGTATGCTTTATTGTAATCATGAAGGGTCCAAAGGATTTCAATTATGTAATTCATAGGGTGCGCGAACAACGCTCCGGAGTAGCCCCCGAGTGTCTGTTCGAGTCGTAGACTCGAGCAGAGGCTTATAGTTACCAGTTGTGCGTTACAGCGATCCGGAAGTTCTTCAGATGACCTTACAAAACGCCATCAATGTCGGTGCTTTTTCAAATGCACGACCAGCGCTCCCTATAGGAGTAGCCCCCGAGTCCGTAATGGAGTCGTAGACTCGAAGAAGGAATCGAAGCTTTAGGAATTTCTTCGACTAACCCAGGGAACTTATCAAATTTTCAGGTGCGCGGCCAGCTCTCCTGATAGGAGTAGCCCCCGAGTAGTTGATTGAGTCGCAGACTCGACTAAGTAGTTTTATTTGGAGTCGAAATATTAGAGCCGTTGCTGGCCTTCACTTTTGCTGACGTCATTGCTGAAGCTCGGTGAGCTCAACCGTCTGCGGTAGTAGCGATGTGACGAGATGGTCGTGGGTCCTACTTTCTGACCGGGATTTGACTAGTCATGCGTAGTTTAGTTTACGCGATAATTATTGCGTCTCCTCGATTTCCGCGCGTAGTGGACGGTGTGCTCGTGACGGTTCAGGCGGTGCCCGCCACGTGTATGATGTGATGAAGGACATGCGTTAGGGTTATTGAATCGACGATTGCGCTTCATCGTCTTCATCGTTTTATACTACGAGGGATCGTGGTAGTTTTTTTCCCTTCGCCATTTTCTCTCTTATTTCTCGGTAGATTTGCCTCCTCCATTTCCAGAGCTCACTCGCACTATGCACTAGACATTCTTCACATTTTCCCCTCTTATTTTATTTGCTCCATCGCATTGCGCGCCGCGCTAGCAAGATGCGCAAACCGAAGAGGTCCTCTTCTGCTGCTTCTGGGACGAGCGCCTCCAGCGCCGCCAAGAAGGCCACCACCACCGCCCACGTCACTGATGGTAGCTGGCGGCGGTCGGCGATGAGGGAGGTGGACTTGCACCGCCTGCGCGAATCTGGCCTGATCCCACAGGAGAAGGGCGATGCCATTCTTCCTGGGTCTAAGGTAACCCGGGACCCACTCGAAGGTTATCGGGTTATGTTTTATGCGTTTGTCATTCACAGGCTTTCTCTTCCTGCCCACGAGTTTCTTCGTGGGCTCCTTTTCTTTACGGGCTGCAACTCCACCAGTTGTCGCCCAACTCCCTTTTGCATATTGCGTGCTTCATCACGCTATACGAGTGCTGGCTCAGAATCGAGACGCACTTTGGCCTCTTAGGGAAACTCTATTCCCTAAAGAGGCAATCTGGTACCGGCAGTGTTTATGTGCTAGGCGGGTGCGGGATATGTAGGGTTTCGTAGCATGGAAAACAAAAAATTTCTATCGCATACAAACAAACAAGCCAAGATCTATCTACTAGATTGTAGCAACGAGTCGATGGAATAACTCACCCTCGAAGATTCCAAAGTGTTTAACGAGCGGATTCTCGTGGGTGATGTAGTCGTACTCTTCCCGATCTCAAGATCGCGTAGACGATCCTTCAGCTGCTCCCAAGGCGCTCCCGCAGCAATGGTCACACGCCTGATTCGACAAAGACCTTCCTCTCCTTGTTCCAGAAAATGGAGGTTGTAGCACTCTCCTCGCGATTCCAAAGAAGACAACGTGGTACCGGAAGTAGAGGGGAGATCTCGTAGGGCTTCGCCTTAAGCCGAAGCGAGTATGGTGGAGTATGAGAGAGTCCTCGGTGTTCTAGGGTTTATACACACCAAGGAGGGTACAAGCCGGCAGCTAGGTTTTAGCTAGGCGGCGGCGAGTTGATGCCCTAGGGGCCGGTGGCGGCTTGGGGCTAGGGTTTAGAGGAGTAGAACTTGTGTGTCCTAGGAGGGAGCCCTGCCCCTCCTTATATAGGTGGAGGGGCCGGCCGGCCAAGGGAGGAGGAGTCCCTCCCAACTCGGCTTGGTGGCACGGTTGGAGGAGGATTCCTCCCAACTCGCTTTCCACCTCCTCCTCTTTCCAAAACTTGTCGTTTGACTTTCAAACTAGCCGTTTGACTTTTCAAATTAGGATTTGAATAAACCCTTTATTTTGGACAGCGAAGACACTTAGTACATTATGCAATCATTCCAACTTGCAATGACACATTCATGTACCCCTTCCCCTCCGGAGTGCCGGACATTCCGGAACCTTCTAGAACATTCCCAATGAAAACACTGGAATCATTCCCCAACTCCGAAACGAGACTTTCCTTATATGAATCTTATTCTCCGGACCATTCCGGATCTCCTCGTGATATCCCGGATCCCATCCGAGACTCCGAACAACATTCGGTCACTTTCTCATCATACCATAACTACTCAAACAACGTCGAATTCTTAAGTGTGTCTCCCTACGGTTTGTGAATTATGCGGACATGATCGAGACACTTCTCCGAACAATAACCAATAGAGGAATCTGGAAATTCATATGGCTCCCACATACTTCTACGATTACTTTGCGATCGAATGAACCACTTACATACGATACCAATTTCCCTTTGTCTCACGATATTTTACTTATCCGAGGTTATGATCGCTTGATCTCTGCATACCTAGTTCAACCTCGTTACCGATAAGTACTCTTTTCTCGTTCCCGTGATATGTGATCCCTTGTGAGCCAGTCACATGCTTGCAAGCTAATTGGATGACATTTCACCGAGAGGGCCCAGAGTATATCTATCCGTCATATGGATGGACAAATCCCACTCTTGATCCATGTGTTTCAACCAATACTTTCCGAACACTTAATGCCACCTTTATAGCCACCCAGTTACGGTGTGGTGTTTGATGTCATCAAAGCATCCATCCGGTAAAGGTGATATGCATGATCTCATGGTCGAAGAAATTATGTTACTATGTATCAGAAAGCATATAGCAATTGAACTATTGAAATGACTTGATCTTTATGCTACGCTTATCTATAGGAGTATGTCCACCATATCATTCTCTTAACGATATGATCTTGTTGTTAATAACATCTTAATGTTCATGATAGGGAAACCACAATCATCTATTAACCAACAAGCTAGTATTATATAGAGGCTTTACTAGGGACTTCAAATTAAGTTTACAAATCACACAAGTATTAATGTTTCCTTGTTAATACTATTATAGCATGAATGTAAATATTTATCATAAACACAAAGATATAATAATAACTACATTTATTATTGCCTCTAGCGCATATCTCCAACAGTCTCCCACTTGCACTAGAGTCATCTAATCTAGATTACATGGTAATATACCGAACACCCATGGCGCTTTGGTGCTGGTCATGTTTTGCCCTGGAGAGGTTTAGTCAACGGATCCGCCACATTCGGATCTGTGTGTACTTTGCAAATCTTTATATCCCCATCTTGGATATGTTCTCGAATAGCGTGAAAACGTAGCTTGATATGCTTCACTTCTTGTGTGACCTTGGTTCTTGCGCATTGGCTATGGCGCCCATGTTATCACAAAGAGATAGACATTGGGTCCAGCGCACTAGGAACCACACCCAGCTTGTAATGAACTCTTTCATCCATATCGCTTGTGAAGCCTCCGGCAAGCCATGTATTCGATTCATTGAAGATCTCGCCACAATGCTTTGCTTTGCACTCCTCCAAATTTAACTGCACCATTCAAAATAAATACGTATCCGATTGTGATTTAGAATCATCCGGATCGGTGTTCCAACTAGCATCGGTGTAACCATTAACAACGAGCTGTTCATCACCTCCATAAGAAAGAACCATATCCTTAGTTCTTCTCAAGTACTTAAGAATGTTTTTGATCAGTCCAATGATCCACTCTGGATCACTTTGATATCTGCTAGTTAGACTAACAACATATGCAATGTCGGGTCTAGTACATAGCATGGCATACATTAGAGATCCTATGGCTGAGGCATAGGAGTCTTACTCATCCTTTCTCTATCTTCACCGATGTCGGACTTTGAGTTTTACTCAAGGTCGATTGAGCAACATGGGCAAGAACCCTTTCTTGCTTTCTTCCATTCCAAACCTCTTTAGAACTTTGTCCAAATATGTACTTTGTGACAATGATATTTGGCGTTTGATCTATCTCTATAAATCTTTATGCCTAATATGTAAGTCGCTTCGCCAAGATCCTTCATTGAAAAACTATTATTCAAATATTCCTTGACACTATTAAGAAGGTCTACATCATTCCCAATCAACAATATGTCATCCACATATAGTATTAAGAATGCTACAAAGCTCCCACTCACTTTCTTGTAAATACAAGCTTCTCCATAAGTTTGTATAAAACCAAAACTTTTGATCACCTTATCAAAACGTTGATTCCAACTTCGGGATGCTTGCTTCAATCCATAAATGGATCGTTGAAGTTTGCATACCTTGTTAGCATCTTTAGGATCGAAAAAACCTTTGGGTTGCATCATATACAACTCTTCATCAATGTCTCCATTGAGGAATGCTGTTTTGACATCCATCTGCCATATCTCATAATCATAATATGCAGTGATTGCTAACATAATCCTCACAGACTTTAGCTTCGCTACTTGTGAGAAAGTCTCATCATAGTCAACTCCTTGAATTTGTCGAAACCCTTTTGCGACAAGTCGAGCTTTATAGACTGTAACATTACCATCAGCATCTGTTTTCTTCTTGAAAATCCATTTGTTCTCGACAGCCTTCCGGCCATCCGGTAAGTCCACCAAAGTCCATACTTGGTTTTCATACATGGATCCAATCTCGGATTTCATGTCTTCTTGCCATTTATTGGAATCTGGGCTCATCATCGCTTCCTCATATGTCTCAGGGTCATCGGTGTTGTCAACCAACATGACACTCATAACGGGATCATACCAATATGGAGTGGTACGAGTTCTCGTTGACCTCCAAGGCTCTGTAGCAACTTCAACCGAAGTTTCATGATCATCATCATTAGCTTCCTCTCTAATTGGTGCAGGCACCACAGGAACTTCTTCCGGTGCTGCGCTACTCACAATTTCGAGAGAAGGTTCGACAACCTCGTCGAGTTCTACTTTCCTTCCAGTCACTTCTTTCGAGAGAAATTCTTCTCGAAAGGATCCATTCTTGGCAACGAAGATTTTGCCTTCGGATCTATGATAGAAGGTATACCCAATAGTTTCCTTTGGGTATCCTATGAAGACGCATTTTTCCGCTTTGGGTTCAAGCTTGTCTGGCTGTAACTTCTTTACATAGGCTTCGCAACCCCAAACTTTAAGGAACGACAATTTAGGTTTCTTCCCAAACCATAATTCATATGGTGTCGTTTCAACGGATTTAGATGGTGCCCTATTTAAAGTGAATGCGGATGTTTCTAATGCATAACCCCAAAATGACAGCGGTAAATCTGTAAGTGACATCGTAGAACGAACCATATCTAAGAGAGTTCGATTACGACGTTCGGACACACCATTACGCTGTGGTGTTCCCGGCGGTGTCAACTGTGAAAGTATTCCGCATTTCTTCAAATGCTCGCCAAACTCGTAACTTAGATATTCACCTCCACGATCAGAACGTAGAAATTTAATCTTTTTGTTACGTTGATTCTCTACCTCACTTTGAAACTCCTTAAACTTCTCGAAAGTTTCGGACTTATGTTTCATGAAATAGATATACCCATATCTACTCAAGTCATCTGTGAAGGTAAGAACATAACGATAACCACCGCGCGATGCTACACTCATTGGACCACACACATCGGTATGTATGATCTCCAATAAGTCCGTAGCTCGCTCCATCATACCAGAGAATGGAGTCTTAGTCATTTTACCCATCAGACATGCTTCGCATCTTTCAAGTGATTCAAGAAGTCCATCGGAATGGAGTTTCTTCATACGCTTCACTCCAATGTGACCAAGACGACAATGCCACATATAGGTCTAATTATCGCTAGATTTCAAACGTTTAGCCTCAATGTTGTTGATATGTGTATTTCCACTATCGAGATTCAATAAGAATAGACCATCTATCAAAGGTGCATGTGCATAAAACATATTACTCATATAAATCGAACAACCATTATTCTCGGACTTAAACAAGTAACCGTCTCGCAATAAACAAGATCCCGATATAATGTTCATGCTCAACGCAGGCACCAAATAACAATTATTTAAGTATAAAACTAATCCCGATGGTAGATGAAGGGGTAGCGTGCCGACCGCGATCACATCAACCTTTGATCCGCTTCCACGCCGCATCGTCACCTCGCTTCGCTAGCTTCCGCTTATTCAGAGCACCTGCTTCGAGTTACAAATATGAGCAACCGAACCAAGATCAAATACCCATGCACTACGAGTACTAGTGAGATACACATCAATAACATGTATATCGATATACCTTTCTTCTTGATGTTGTCGCTCTTCAAATCCGCCAAGTACTTTGGGAAATTCCGCCCAAAGGACCTTCTCCCTTGCAGTAAAAGCACTCAGTATCAGGCTTAGGTCCATCCTTGGTCTTCTTCATCGGTGTGGTAACTTTCTTACCACCCTTCTTGAAGTGTCCCTTCTGCTTAGACTTGCCTTTCTTGAATTTGGTGGTCTTATTGACCAACAACACTTGGTGCTCTTTCTTGATCTCCACTTCTGCAGATTTCAACATGGCAAAGAGTTCGCAACGCCTTGTTCATGTTTTGCATGTTGTAGTTCATCACAAAGTTCTTGTAACTTGGTGGTAGTGATTGGAGGACACGGTAAATCCCCAAAGCATTAGGAATCACAATACCCAAGCTTTGAAGTTTGTTTGCGTGCCCAGACATCTTAAGCACATGCTCACTGACGGAGCTGACCTCTTCCATCTTGCAGTTAAAGAACTTTTCAGAAGCCTCATAGCTTTCAATTGCCGCATGAGTCTCAAAGATCAATTTGAGATCCTCGACAATATCATATGGGTCTGAATTCTCAAACCTTTTCTCAAGTTCGATTCTAAACCATACAAGATAGCACATCGAACTATGGAGTAATCGAGTCTTCCGAGTGAGGTAAACGTTCTTTACTTCATCGGCAGATCACCGCAGTGGTCACCCAACGGTGCATCCAAAGACATAGGTCAAATTACCAAATGTGAGGACAATCCTCAAATTGCGGAACCAATCCGAAGTTGCTTCCATTGTTTTTCAACTTTTCTTTCTCTAGGAACGCATTAAAATTGATGGTAGGGGCTGCCATTGATCTACAACATATTTGCAATAGTTTAGACTAAGTTTATGACAAATTGAGTTCAAATTAATAATAAAATTAATCTAGGTGAACTCCCACTCAAAACAATATCCCTCACATTGTTTTAGTGATCACATGAACCAAATCCACTACATCAACACCGGTCATCACGAGAGTTGATATAGTTTCAATGGCGAACAATCGACATGTTCATCATATCTACTATATGATTCATTCTTTACCTTTCGGTGATCCGTGTTCCGAGACCATGTCTGTACATGCTAGGCTCGTCAAGATCAAACCTTAGTTTCCGCATGAGCAAATCTGGCTTGCTCACGTTGTATACACTTATGAATCTAACACACCCGATCATCACGTGGTGCTTTGAAACAACAAGCTTTAGCAACGGTGCTAACTAAGGGTGAACACTTTATGACTTGAAATTCATGTGCATGAGGGATCATCTTATAATGCTACCGTCGTCTACTAAGCAATACAATATGCATAAAGGATTAACATCACATGCAATTCATAATATGTGATAAGATATGGCCTTTCTTCTTTGTGCTTCCGATCTCCATCTTCTAGCACGGACATGATCTCCATCATCACCGGCATTGCATCAAGGTCAATGACGCTTCTCCATTGTTGTCGTCCACCGGCTTCAACTATTACAACTACTTTGAATAGACACGCGAGTCTTAACATAAATTAAAGACAACCATATGGTTCTCCGCCAACAACTTACAATAAGGAACATTGCATACATCAAATATAATCACAATCATGGCCATATCACATCACAAGACACCGCAAAACAAAGTTAGACGCCTCTACTTTCTTTGCATGTTTTACGTGGTTTGGGGCTTTCAATAAGTGTCGCTCTAACTTACGAACAAGAAACACAACATTGATACTAGTATTGTTAATCACCCGTTGTAAATTGGATCTTAACTATGCTAGGAGAAACAGGCACCATAAAGCCACTTATGCAATACAAGTTGCATGTCAAGCGTGGAGCAAGTCTCATGAACGATGTCATGTAAGGTTAGCCTGGCCGCTTCATCCCAACATACCGCAAGATGCAAAGTACACAAGAAGCAATCGACAATAAAAGCATCAACGCCCAATGACCATTGTGTTCTACTCTGCAACAGATCTACATATAGACACGGCTCGATACCATCGTAGGGTTTCGTAGCATGGAAAACAAAAATTTTCTATCGCATACAAACAAACAAGCCAAGATCTATCTACTAGATTGTAGCAACGAGTCGATGGAATAACTCACCGAAGATTCCAAAGTGTTTAATGAGAGCGGATTCTCGTGGGTGATGTAGTCGCATTCTTCCCGATCTCAAGATCGCGTGAGACGATCCTTCCCAAGGCTCCTAAGCTCCCAGCTTGGTCACACGTTCGCACTGATGAAGACCTTCCTATCCCTTGTTCCAAGGCAGCGGAGGTTGTAGCACTCTCTCGCGATTCCAAGAAGACAACGGCGTGGTACCGGAAGTAGAGGGGAGATCTCGCAGGGCTTCGCCTTAAGCCGGAGCGAGTATGGTGGAGTATGAGAGAGTCCTCGGTGTTCTAGGGTTTAGACACACCAAGGAGGGGACAAGCCGGCGGCTAGGTTTTAGCTAGGCGGCGGCGAGTTGATGCCCTAGGGGCCGGTGGCGGCTTGGGGCTAGGGTTTAGAGGAGTAGAACTTGTGTGTCCTAGGAGGGAGCCCTGCCCCTCCTTATATAGGTGGAGGGGCCGGCCGGCCAAGGGGAGGGAGGGGAGTCCCTCCCCAACTCGGCTTGGGTGGTGCGCTGCCGGTTGGAGGAGGGATTCCCTCCCCAACTCGGTTTCCCACTCCTCCTCCTCTTTCCAAAACTTGTCGTTTGACTTTCAAACTAGCCGTTTGACTTTTCAAATTAGGATTTGAATAAACCCTTTATTTTGGACAGCGAAGACACTTAGTACATTATGCAATCATTCCAACTTGCAATGACACATTCATGTACCCCTTCCTCCGAGTGCCGGACATTCCGAACCTTCTAGAACATTCCCGATGAAAACACCTAATCATTCCCCAACTCAAACGAGACTTTCCTTATATGAATCTTATTCTCCGGACCATTCCGGATCTCCTCGTGATATCCCGGATCCCATCCGAGACTCAACAACATTCGTCACTTTCTCATCATACCATAACTACTCAAACAACGTCCGAATCCTTAAGTGTGTCTCCTACGGTTTGTGAATTATGCGGACATGATCGAGACACTTCTCAACAATAACCAATAGAGGAATCTGGAAATTCATATGGCTCCCACATATTTCTACGATTACTTATGCATCGAATGAACCACTTACATACGATACCAATTTCCTTTGTCTCACGATATTTTACTTATCCGAGGTTATGATCGCTTATCTCCGCATACCTAGTTCAACCTCATACCGATAAGTACTATTTTCTCGTTCCCGTGATATGTGATCCCTTGTGAGCCAGTCACATGCTTGCAAGCTAATTGGATGACATTTCACCGAGAGGGCCCAGAGTATATCTATCCGTCATATGGATGGACAAATCCCACTCTTGATCCATGTGTTTCAACCAATACTTTCCGAACACTTAATGCCACATTTATAGCCACCCAGTTACGGTGTGGTGTTTGATGTCATCAAAGCATCCATCCGGTAAAGGTGATATGCATGATCTCATGGTCGAAGGAATTAGGTTACTATGTATCAGAAAGCATATAGCAATTGAACTATTGAAATGACTTGATCTTTATGCTACGCTTATCTATAGGAGTATGTCCACCATATCATTCTCCTAACGATATGATCTTGTTGTTAATAACATCTTAATGTTCATGATAGGGAAACCACAATCATCTATTAACCAACAAGCTAGTATTATATAGAGGCTTTACTAGGGACTTAAAATTAAGTTTACAAATCACACAAGTATTAATGTTTCCTTGTTAATACTATTATAGCATGAATGTAAATATTTATCATAAACACAAAGATATAATAATAACTACATCTATTATTGCCTCTAGGGCATATCTCCAACAGGATATCCATCCACCCCAACATCCAGTACTTCACCTTCCACCTCTGCGAATCCGTCCAAGGATGGAGGAACAAGTTGTTCTATCTTTGCGACTCCAAGCTTGACGACCAGCACTATGGATTGGCTCCATTCGACGCTAGCAAGGTGGTCACCCAAAAATGTTCGTGGTCTAACGACATTATGGAGGGTGAAATCGAAAGTGGTGGAGAAGATGTATTGACGGGTGGAGGAGCTCTAGCTGGTGCTTGGGAAGGAGGTCTCCTGCGTCGACATCATCCGGGCCTTCCTCAAGCGTCGGGTGCAGCCTCTCTAGGCGAGGGCGTACCCGATGTTCCTCTACTCCAGTGCCAGTGACCCGAGAAGAGTTTCGGATGAGGAGATGTCCTCAACCGACCTTGACCGGGCGCTTCGACCTCTTCTGTGCTTTAGGGCCGACGAGGACTTGCCCGGGAAGTCGCTGACTGCCCCTTTTAGTGCGAGGAAGGAGGTTCCTCAGGTGAGTTTTTTACTTGCATGCAATGCCTTTTATTTTGTTTGTAAATGACTGTCATTTATTTTGACATGAGTCTTTGGTGTTCTGTAGGAGCTTAAGGTGGAGAGCATGATTCCTCCCCTTCCTGAGAAGTACACGGCTGCGCCAGCTGGCAGGACATCGATTTTCCGTATCGTTCAGGAAAAAATATGAACATTGGCTTTTGTCCCGTCCAATTCTGAGAATATTCATTTTTAGCTTTCTGAAACTAAAAACAGCAGAAAATAGGCAACTGCACTGTGGCATCTTGTCAATAGGTTAGTTCTGGAAAGTGTATAAAAATACCTCAAAAGTGTAGAAAAAACATAGCAAAATTCATACAAAACAAGCATGAAGCATAAAAAATTATAGATACGTTTACGACGTATCAAGCATCCCCAAGCTTAACTCCCGCTCGTCCTCGATTAGGTAAGTGATAAAAAGAATAATTTTTGAGGTGACATGCACCATCAAAATCAAGATCAAACCATTTGCAAGCATTGAAAGCTAGGATCAAAGAACTCTAAACATGAGCATGCAAGATGGAGTTCTAACGGTAAGACATAGTAACTTTGCAGGCAACATAAAAGGCTACAAACAAAGATCATGAATAACATGCATTGAAAAACGTTTGTTTGTTTCACATACATAAATCATAGCATAGTGGCAATCAGCTTGTCCCTCATGGAGTAGCAAATAGATCCATAGGACACCTTCAACGTTCATAAGAGTGACTAGATATAAATAGCACAAGAACAAGTAATATCAACAATATGCATCAATCAATAAGTTTTGGGACAATGCACATGAAACTAAGAATGGCAACTATGCTCTCTTAACTGGTGCCTAAGGATAGAAGGTGGAGACTCAATATAATGGTGGAAGAAAGGCCCTTCATAAAGGGAAGCAGGATTTCAAGTTTCAAAAAGAGCTTCCAAAAATTATGGTACTTGTTAGCTTTAAGCTCTCATTGCCCCTATCATAAGCATCTTGAAGTGATTAAGGTTAAAGTTAACAAAATATGGAGTATATGCTTGACAAAGTATAAGTTGGCAATCTCATGTCCCTTGAATATGAGGGTCGCATCTCATGCTACTCAACTTGGGTCACCTGTAAGTTCTTGTCATAGTAAGTACATGTGTATCATAGAGAATCACCAATGGGGTACCCCTTACACATGATACAGGAGCTATCCCATAATCAAAATGACAAGGCAAGCATACAATAAGCATCTCAGTAATCTTCTTATTTACCATGGGAAAATGGTGTTTTTCTCTCTTTTCTCTTTTCAATATGTCTCTTTTTTATAAGAAGAAAGCATCATAGATATCATTATGGTGATGCTGCAAGTTTTCACCATGATTAGGCATGGCTTAGGCTAGCGGCCCAGGCGTTTCTCTAACACACATACATAACTCCATGGACTTACAAGCTCCCTCTTTATTTCACACCGGCAACATCCATAGACAAAAGAGCATGATATCAACTGTGTACAAAGTACAAGTGCAATGTTGAAAGCATTCCTCGTGACAGCACGGTTCTGCTAATTCCAACGTATAAGTGCAAGCATATACAACATAGATGACACAATGGTTCAAGTTTATTAGGGGCAAGAAAAATAAAGTGTGCCATCAAGTTTGTGAGAGCTTCATTCACTAAGTTTTCACATAACAAAATACTTTTTAATTGGAACTTAGATGAAAACAAGAATATACTTGGAATGGTGTAACACACCATGCATAGGAATTTATAGTGGACACTTTGGAATAACTTAGTTTGTTGGGAGTTGGATGCATGAGTAGAGCTTTCTCATACAAGTGGAGGCTAGCAAAAGACTGGGAGCGACCAACTAAGAGAGCAATAATGGCCATAATCATGTAGAGCGATAGAACATTACTAATCAAAGCATAAAGTGGTACTACAAGTCAAGGACTAAATGATCATACAGGCTATGGTGACTTGTTCATAGTCATAACATGGTGTGAGCATGTGCCAAGTCAACCCAAACAAAGCATCAAAGGAGAATACCACAATACTATGCTTTTGTATGGTAAAACAACGCATGATTCTTTCAAGTCACACTAAGATATCCGAATTGTTTGGAACAAGTCATGATACAGCAATAATCACTAAGCATAAGGTCAAAACAACATATAGCATGACATGATAAGTCTAAGTCACAGTCAAAAGAAGCTCCCTTTTGTACCACTTAAGCAAGAACTTTCTACTCCTCTCCAACACCAATCAACTTATTTGAAACAACTCACAAAGATAATAATCAATAAAGGCCAGTGAGCTTGTATCACAAATCCACAAATAAGAACTAAAAAGTTATAAGCAGAAAGCATAAGAAAACTAAGGTTAAACACAGTGCTAGAAAAAGAGAACACTCATAAGACAATAAGAATGAAAACTAGAGTGTTCTAGGCAATGAAAACAGTCTCTCTCCAAAAGAAGTGTGTTGTGATCCAACAAACTTAATCAAGCAAACCAAACTAAAGAAAACCAAAAACGAAAACTAAGACGCCCCAAGAACAACACAACAGTGCATGCAACAATAAAAACGAAGTGTCTAGAAAGACCTGAGATTTTTATTGATGAAGAAGGGGATGCCTTGGGCATCCCCAAACTTTGACGCTTGTACCTCTTGAATATTTCTTGGGGTGACACGGGGTGGCATCCCCAAGCTTGAGCTTTTGTCCATTCTTCATCTGACTACATCATTCTTTCTCTACACCTAAAAATTTTCTTTCATACAAAACTTCACACAATCTTCATTAGCAACATTAGTGTATTCAAAAGATAATAGACCCTTGGGTTTAGCTTTAGAACAGAAAAACTTTCACTAAAAACACAATCTACTGTAGCAATTCCCACAAAAAGCTCAATTTCCCAAAAAAAACCCAAAAAGGAATCAATAAGAGGCAAATGCAAATAATGGCACAAATCTGTCAAAACAGATAAACAGGTAGAAACCGATTTTTTCGAAGACCTTATGTTGCTCAAATCAAAAAGTTTTGAACTAACAAAAGTTATCTAACATACTGGGGGATTTATTCACAAAATACCAGCTCAATCCGACTTACAGAGATTTTACACGAAGTTTTACGGTGAAGCATAAAGATCTGTTTTGGGACAACAACTCCCCAAATTTTACTTCCCTCTCACTAGAGGTTATTCTTGGAACAAAAATAAAAAAAAGGATAAGAAGAGGTTATTACAGAAAAAATAACTTCCAAGACTCAATAAATCTATTAGGTTATCTCCCAAGAAGTACTTTTCTTTAACGCCTTTAAGTTAGGCTTGATAGTTTGAGAAGATGCTCACATAAGAAATATGAATTAAAGTAAAAAGAGAGCATCAAGAATCAAATTCAAAACACATTTAAGTCTAACCCACTTCCTATGATAGGAATCTTGTAAATAAACAAGTCATGAAAGCACAAAGGAACAAGCAT
The DNA here is from genome assembly GCA_030063025.1 of Avena longiglumis. Classification (NCBI taxonomy): domain Eukaryota; kingdom Viridiplantae; phylum Streptophyta; class Magnoliopsida; order Poales; family Poaceae; genus Avena; species Avena longiglumis. The sequence goes on from CP125979.1 coordinate 184,500,355, forward strand.
AGGAAAGCAAAACAAGTGCAACTTTAAGATTTTCAACATAAAGAGGGGAAACTTAATATTTTTTAGATGTTTCCCTCTCTCATAATAACTTTTAGTAGCAACATGAACAAAATTAACAATATAACTATCACATAAAACATTCTTATCATGAGTCACATGCATATAATAATTATTACTACCACATAATCATTCTTATTAATTATGGTGGGAGCAAATTCAATAAAATAGTTATCATTATTATTCTCATCACCATAATCATCAAATATAGGAGGCATATTGTAATCATAATTAATTTTCTCCTCAATATTAGGTGGACTGAAAATATCATATTCATCATTGTAATCATCATACATTGGAGGTATATTTTCATCATAAGCAATAGGATAGCTATCTTCCCAAGTGTGTTCATTTGTAAACATATCATCATTGGAAGGAACATGGATAACACTAATAGAACAAAAAATATTAATATCATCATTTTAAGAATTGGTGCCAAAGAGATTTTCAATGTCACAATTAGTGTGCTTTTCCCAATCATGATCACTAATATAGGTAACAGGCATATGCACATCATCTAGTTCAGACTCATCAGCAAAAACTATGATAGGAGCAACATGCTTAGGGGAAGATACCATTTCCTCTCTTCTTCTTCTTCTTCTTCTTCTTCTTCTTCTTCTTCTTCTTCTTCTTCTTCTTCTTCTTCTTCTTCTTCTTCTTCTTCTTCTTCTTCTTCTTCTTCTTCTTCTCCTCTTTAGGAGGGAGAGGCTTGAAAGGAATCTTCTCCACATACCCTGGTTTATTGTTAGAGATAATAGAAGAAACTTTGGAGGATTCCTCCTTTTCATTAATAAGAACAAAACTTATATTAGTCTTGTCATATTTTGGTAAAATATAATATTTTATAAGATTTTGTATGTAAGTATTTGCGTGGCAATTATCAATAGAATAAAGATGACAACCATGCAGGACGCTATTCATATCAAAAGCACTCATGTCTACCAAATAAGTTTTTCTTGATAACTCTTCACACCCCAAAAATAATGTAAGTTCATCATGTTGATTATCAGTGATCGCGTTATCACAATACAAACTTGCAGTACTCATTGGATTAGAAAGGTCATTATTATGGCCTGAGCATTGAAAATTGAAATGACCCACTTCATAGCAGAGTTCACAAATAAAAGGATAGAGGGCACAATTTTTTTTACCAAGATCATTTAGAGCCTTATACCACATTCTAGTTTTTTCATTCCAGTGGGTGATACAATAATCTTCTTCATTTTGATTCTTTTCACAAAGTCTATGTATTCCACAAAAATTAACATGCTTATAAGAAATAGTACTTTCAGAAGTTTGAGCATGTTTATTGCAATCATTAATAACATTTTCATTTTCCATGCAAGTGTCTTTAAAAGGTTCATGATACATGTCCCATTTTTCTTTAGGAGCATTAATATGGGAAGCAAAGGCTCTATAATATCTAACAAGAATTTGAGGATCAAGACCATATTTAGCACTAAGCTCTTGAAAATCAGCAGTTTCAGCGAAAGACTTAATGCAATCATACTCATAGTTTATACCTGGTTCTTTACCTTTGTCGTTATCCCAATCTTCAGTATTGCTTTTAATTGTTTCAAGAATATCCCACTTAGCTTTGACCTTCTTAGTTGTGAAGGATCCCTCTGAACAGGTATCTAGATAGTCCTTATAATGTCCTGAAAGCCTTGCACAAAAATTATTGATAATAATATTACTGGGGAGCTCATGAATGGGACATTTGAGCATTAGTGACTTCAATCTTCCCCAAGATTGGTCAATACTTTCTCCATCATGAGGGTAAAAATTATAAATATAATTCCTATCTTTGTGGATTTCATGAGGAGGATAAAATTTAGAGTAAAAGAGAGATTCAAGTTCCTTCCATTCCAAATGATGAGGATCATCTAGTAGCTCATACCACTCCCTTGATTTGTCCCTAAGTGATAAAGAGAATAGCTTCCTATTAACTTGGTCCATTGAAATACCTGCACACTTGAAAAACTCACAGAATTCATGGATAAAAAGCAAGTGATCACTAGGATGGACAGTTCCATTCCAAAATAATAGTTATCCATGACATGATCAACAATTCTTGTAGGTATTTTAAAAGGGACACTTTCAGTATGTGGCTTTAAAATATCACAAGCATCATTAGAATTACCACATATGGGAGATAAAGTATCATCAGAGCAAATTTTCTTCCCTAAAGCCGGGGAGCTAAAAAGATCTTTCTTATAAAAACTAGCTTCCCCAAGCTTAGACGTTTCCATAGAATTAGTAACAATGGTGTTCGAAAAATTCATACTAATAACATTGCTATAAGCATGCAAAGAAAGTTTCATAGGTTTTTTAATTTTCTTTTCAAACCAATCATGTCCTAACTCAAGATAAATACTATAAAGCTCTCTAATTTTGTTGTTGTTTTCCATTAAGCCTAACTAGTGAAAAAAGAAACAAAAAGACAAAATTGCAGAATCTAAAGGAAATAACTTTGAGCACTCACGCCGGAGGATGTGATTACCTTTTACCTTACCTCCTCGGCAACGGCGCCAGAAAATAGCTTGATGTCTATGCACTTCTATTCTTGTAGACAATTGTTGGGCCTCCAAGTGCAGAGGTTTGTATAACAGCAGCAAGTTTCCTTAAGTGGATTACCCAAGGTTTATCGAACTCAGGGAGAAAGTGGTCAAAGCTATCCCTCTCAAGCAACCCTGCAATCAAGATACAAGAAGTCTCTTTTGTCCCCAACACACCCAATACACTTGTCAGGTGTATAGGTGCAGTAGTTCGGCGAAGAGATAGTGAAATAAAAGTGGTATGGATGATTATAAGTGGTAACGGTGCAGAAAAGAGCTTCTGACGGGAGGAAAAGACTAAAGGCAAAAAAGATGGAAGCAAGCAAACATGTAACAGATCTAGTTGTAAACGGTGTTTCAATGTTTAGAAACAAGGCCTTGGGATCATACTTTCACTAGTGAACACTCTCAATAAATATATTCTCTTCATGATACTACCCTGAACTACTCTCTGGTTGGACACTCTAATCCATGGTAGGGCTATAACAGCACTCCTCAAAGTCCGCCTTCCTCATCTAGATAACCCCACAGTGTCACCTTGAGAGCTACATGGTTCCAACAAACACCACAATTTCATAAAGACATCCAACTCCAAATATAACTCATTAATATATATGTAATCTAGCTTAAGTTCCACACACTGCGCGCACGCTGTCACTTTCACACACGTGGGGAAACGCATAGACATATTAAAGCACGATGAGTATTTATGTAGACTCTAGCCTAAGTGTCACCATGACATGCACGCTGTCACTTTCACACACATGGGGAGAGCAGAGATCTATTAAAGCACTTGAGTAGCAAAGTAGATCTACTTGATTACAAAGCTCATGATCACAATATGATCATGCATAGAGAGAGAGATGAACACATAGCTACCTGTAGAGCCCTTAGCCTTGAGGAATAACTACACCCTCCTCATCATGGGAATCAACACGGCAATGGATATGGTGTTGGAGATCGATGGAGATGGCTCCGGGGACACTTACCCGTCTCGGCAGGGTGCCGGAACAGAGATTTATGTCCCCCGAATCTACCCTTCGGTGGCGGCGGTGATGTGGAACTTTTCGTGGCTTTTTGGTCAGATCATTTAGGGTTTCTGGGTCGGAGGCTTCTTATAGGGGAAGGAGGCAAGGTTGGTGGAGGGCCAGGGGGCCCACACTGGTGTCCTCCTCCGTATCGTCTTCGATTTTCCATATCGTTCAGGGAAAAATATGAATTTTGGCTTTTGTTCCGTCCAATTCCGAGAATATTCATTTTTTAGCTTTCTGAAACCAAAAATAGCAGAAAACAGGAAACTGACACGGTGGCATCTTGTCAATAGGTTAGTTCCAGAAAGTGTATAAAAATACCTCAAAATGTAGACAAAACATAGCAAAGTTGATACAAAACAAGCATGAAGCATCAAAAATTATAGATACATTTACGACGTATCAATGCCTAGGCTGCACCCTTCACCTGCAGCTGAAGGAACTGCATGGCCGTGTTCTTGCTTCTACCATGTAGCTTGATCGACGAGATGTGATCATCTAGCCAGATCTTCGGCTCCTGTTGCCTGTCGAACTTGGGGTTGTTTGACGGGAGCTTGAAGCCCTTAGGCATCCGAGATTGCCGTATGGCTCTGCTGAAGCATCTAGCGCCTCATAGCTCCGTGTCCTCGGACTCGAACTCTATGGAGAACGCACATTTTGCGCGTGATCTGTCGATCTTGCACCATGTGAGCTCATCACATACGGCATAGTTGCGGCTCCTTCGCCGTGGGCTGTGGTGTCGCCGTGACAGGTCATGCTCATCCTCGTAGGATGAGGGTGTGCGACTCCTTGCGAATTTCACCGCAGCCTTTTTCTTCGTCTCCGGGGTCGTTTCTCCGAGTAATGCGGCTCCCACGAGCCTGAGGCCCGCAATCACAGATTTATGGATTGCGTGTCTAGGATCCCCAGCCAGTGGCGGGTTTGCTGCCATGTACGTGGTGGCTGCCATAACCGCGGCTTGCGATGTTTTGGGCATTATGTTGCCCTGTGAGTCCATCGACATGAAGGACAAGTCGAGTGCCTTGGTGGCCTCGCGTCGAGCGGTGGGGTCCATGCACTCCAGCTGGGAGCGATGCTTGTGGCCGCCGTAGTCTTTGAGGAGGATCCGCTGGCGGAAGAGAGCATGGATCATCGAGCGCTTGACTCATCAGCTGCTCGCATGTGCTGCTCGAGTTCTTTGTGCTGCTCAACTTGCCGATTGTGCTCCTTTATGAGGAGCCAATGATAGCCCATCAGCATGTCGCGAGAGGCGTCAAGTGGTAGAGGATTGGTACCTCGCACGGCCTCCCGGACTCTTTCCCATTGAGTGTCATTGAGATGGATCTCTTGACGATTGCGACTGCCGTTGTTGGCAGCTTCATGCAGTCCGTTCCCGTAGGGATTGGGCGGGGGTGGTCCGTTCCCGTTGACTCCATTCACGGCGTTAGCAGTCTGCGGATCTGGAGGGGGGGCCGTTGGTTCGGCTCCATTGCCAACGTTACCATCGATGATGGCCGCGACATATAGCGGTGGGGGACATCATTGCTCCCGCAACTCTCTGATCCGGAACCGGAGGTTCCTTCCTCCATAGGAGGGTCGCAGAGGTCGTATTTGCAGCTGCTGCTATCATGCGAGTCGTATGTCAGCGATGGCGTGCTTAAGACACCGATTGGTGTTACCCACGAAGTAGGTGCGATTGCCGGGGGTACCACCCGCTCAGGGAAGCGGATGGTGCCAATCTTGCCTACCTGGAAGCATAGGCTCCAAAGCATCATGTCGACTCCGTCTCCTACAGAATCGAAGTCCTGGCGGGTTGCAGGCGAGTGGACGGTGAATCCGATGGTGCCGAAGAGGAGGTGATTCTTTGCCATAGAGGAGTCGAAGATCGTGGTGGATGGAGCCATCACGATCACACAATCAGCATCCCTAGTTTCCACAAACGGCACCAATTGACGAGAGTTCGACTCGTCAATGCCCATTGTTATGGACTTGGGTTTTGGAGAAGGAGGGGACGCTGGAAATCGTGGAACGGCTAACAGATTCGCAACAGGGGGACACGAGGTTTACCTAGGTTCAGGCCCCCGGAGGGAAAACCCTACTCCTTCTTGTCTGTTCTTGATTGATAGCGATGCTGAAGGTTACAGGGGTGTGCAGATGAGATCTGACGAGTTGTGTTCTAGGGTTGTGGATTGTCCTCCTCGCCGTGTCCTCCTGGCCTTTATATGGGGAGGCCAGGTCTCGGGGTTAGGTCCAGTCGGTTACAAGTTAGGGTTTGACCTTGTAAATTTCTATATAAAGCTAGCCGCTATTCAAGGAGTCACATCCTTCATGGGCTTGGGTCATCCGAATCCTTCCTGGGCTTCGCTGTCTAAAGCGGGTGATTGTATGGGCTTCTGCCAGACCGGACCGGGTACACTAAGATCAGGCACCCGTAGGGCATACCATGTTACGGTGTGTAAGCGAGGTGAAAAAAATCAAAATAAAACAAAACAAACAGTAAATGTAATTGGGTAAAATTGTGATTGGTGATTGAAATGATGAAAAAATAAGTAAACTATCAATGCAAGGTTTTCATATTTTTGGATTAAATAATTGCAATAAATAAATGTGTGTGTGAAGTAACGTAAAAGTGTTTCTTATGCTTAAAAAATGAACGAGTTTCATGATTTCACTTGACTACTCTTTCAAGCATAGTGACACAAATACTACTTACGGGTGATAGTGCATAGTACTAGCATGTGTTGTTCCTTCCGACACTAGTAGGAAATAGCTTACCGGTGGCATACTGAAATAGCGACAACTCGCCACTAGTAAGTGTCTATCGGTAGTATATAGTATGGTACACCACACTACTGGTGATATACAATGGGTGTGCTACTAGTATTTAAAAAAATATCACTATATATATAGTACAACATCTCATACATAAAACCATCCATATGTTTAGAAATATAAATAATTAAGTTTCAAATACAAGTACACAATATACAATACGGTGCAAATATGAGTACAACTATATATTGCAAATACGAGTACATTTATTGGTAACGGCCGTTGCATCCTCATGTTAATGTAGACGTCATCATTGCTGCAGCCCCATGTCGATGTCGCCGTCGTCGCCGCCACAACCCCGTGTTGCTGCCGCTTTAGTAGTAGCCCGGTGTCAATGTCACCGTCATCGCTGCCACTACTCCATGCATAAATAAGTGTAGAAATACACACAAATCAAATACACAATGATAGAATAGGGAACATTAAGTAGGTCCAAGTCAAACAATGCCTCATACTTAGATTGGACACACAAATCTCAGGGACAGAGCTAGTGAATCAGGTAAGATGTACAAGATTTGTTTTTATCATATCACACGGTTCACTTGCCCTATCCCGGGATCACATCCATAATTGAGAAGCTTGCAATTGATAACCCCCAAGTGCAGAAGATCACCGTAGTACAATTTGATAAGTATTTGAGTGTCAAACCATGGGGAGCTGAAGATAAACTATCTAGTTTTTAAAGCCCTATAATCCACTTATATAATTAACTCGACAGTGCATCGGTCACCATACATCCATTGCCGGTTCATCTCGATTATATAATTTAGTTTATCAAAAACCATTACAGAACATCTAGAGAAAGAACCACCGTACATCGATACATGCATTGTATCAATGACAGATGAAAGGATAAAGTTTCTAACCTTGACCGAGGAGAAAAGAAAGAGAAGAAAGCTTAAGTGTGGCTCAGGCACTTTATATCATGTTTGTTTTGTGTAAATTTAAGTGGCATCATGCTCTCACGTATTTCATCGAGCACCTCTTGTGTATAGAGGGTAAAACCAAAGCAGCATACACCACTTGTGCATATAAGAAGAAATAAACAAACCAGCTCACACACAAGCATGTCAGGCTGGATACTGTATATATAGAAACATGAACCTTTAGTCCCGGTTCGAGAGACTAAAGGGCCTCGCGCCTGCCTCAACCCCTTTAGACCTGGTTGGTGTCTCCAACAGGGACTTAAAGTCCTATTTGAACCGGGACCGATGTGGCCCTGTCCGGCGTACTAGCCGTTTAAACCCGGACTAGTGCTCACATTAGTACCGGTTCATAATGCGACAGGATTGATGCTCCAGGCAGCTCCGAACAGAAGCCATGTTTTCTACTAGTGCATCGGGCCCCACCACTCGGCGGGTGCAGAGCGCCTGTCTTCCTCGAAACGGCTCTCATGGAGCGTGTCCCTGGCCGTGGCCGATGACAACGGGCCTAGGCAGCGCGCATGGCCCACAGTCCAACGACGTGGGGCAGAAAAGGGCGCGGGACCTCTCCGCGACAGGGAATCCAGTGCAGCGGCCCCGTCTCCCTAGGAGAGCGGGTCTCCGCTGTGATGTCGCCACGTGTCCTCCCCATCGTCCATCCAGCATCCTAAAAAATTGGGACGACGTGGATAGTAGAATCGGCCAAAACTTGCATGCGTTTTTATTTTCTCCGATTAGCGGCTCTACTCCCCAGAAAACAAGTTATTTCCCTAAACTCCAAAAATTACGGGAAAGGAAGTGATTTTGTTTTGTCCATTTCACCTTAGAACTTCCAGAATGTAGTGGTCAATTCAAAGGTCAGCATGATCGAAGATTTCAAGGTTGTAGGATGGGGTATTTAAGTCCTTAAATCTAGCTCCCTGACTTGACTTGACTTGACTTGACTTGATCTGCTCTTCGTTTTTCTTTTGCCGTACTCTCCCCTTGGGCATATACTTGTCTCCTGCCAAGTGTCCTTTGTAAAGTCGAAATCTAGGCAAAATTGGTTAACTATCAAACAAATAATTAAGCAGCTTAGTTCTTGTCCCTTGACCAGTAAAGTGTATCATCTAGTATTTGGCATCTCTCTCCAACTGGAGTCAATATTGCCCTATAAACGTCTTTGTCGCCATGCTTTCTTTGTGACCCCCTTCCAGCTTGCCGTTCTCCAACGCGGGAACTCGTGCTTAAGAGTTTAACCTAGTCATTATCATGGATTACCGGCAATTGCGCTTAGTTAATTCTCACGACGATTTATATATGCATCGCCTGCAGATCAGTGATCACTTGCTCTGCCGCACAGTAAAACTTGACAAAATCCTCTCAATTGATGCAGTCTTACCCGTGGAGCGCGAGCTTAGCTACGTCGTGCGTCGCCGCCACCACCACCACCATGCACCACCGCAACTCGCCACCCGCTCCCCGGGTGTACACGGAGGCTCAGCCATCCACCATATTCGTCTACGCTGACATGGAGAAGTTCATGGAGATGGTGCGGCGTTTCACTGGCCAGAAGGCGTCCACCAACGCCGCCGCTGACGGTGGTGCCATCGTGCGGATGTTGCCGCTGGAGCCGGTGCAGCAGCACCAGTCAATGATAGTAACTGCCACGGCGCCAGGCCCAAGAACGACCTGCCTCAGCTCGCAACTGGCGCTGTCGCCACATTGATGGACGACCCTAACCAGTTCGTCAACAACATGGCGCCGAATCCAGTGTCTCTGGCAAACTCATCGTCTGCGTCAACAATCTCTGAGGAGGATGAGGAGATGGAGAACGCTGAGGAGGTGGAGATGGAGGACGTTGATGAGGTGGAGGCCATCGAGGAGGGGAGGTTCTATCTTCTTCCGTCTCTGCCCGGCGCGCCAAAGCTGCTGGCCTTGTTCCCGCTCGGCCCTTCGGCCAGTGAAAGAAATTGAGAAACAGATCAATAAAAAAAGCGTCTGTCAGTGTTGGGCAAATAGCTCCTGTGAGACGTTTTTTCCTTGAATAGACTAAAACGCAACGTCGTTTGAAAGAATCACTATGGTACGACGCTTCTCGCGGGAAAAATGGCCCTCGTACGACACAAGCCAATAGCCCTCGTACGACACAAGCCATAATTCGATGCAAACTCTCTGCTGCGACGTGTTTTAATGAACGGTGGGGTTAAGATTAGGGTTAGATTCAGACAACGATTTTAGTTCAGCTCTAAAAGGACAATCGTTTCGAGTGGGTCCCACTCAGTGCCCGCCCCTCTGCTGACCGTCCCGACCGCCATCCTCCTCCATCTTCTCCGGCGGTGGCGCCGTCAACTTCGTGTGCTCGGCAGCGGCGGACCGTGTGAAATCAGAGATGCAGCCCATCGGTGGTGTGTAATCTCGAAACCCTAGCTCATTCCCTGCGCTTGGATTTGGATCTGACCCAATCGCTTTCCCTATGATTTCTCGATTGCCGTGAGCGGGTTGGCTGAATCGGGGGCATCGAGATGGAGAGGCAAGAGAGCACTTCCAATAGGTCAATCTCACTATTTTTTGATTTGATTTTATCGCATTTGGATAAAGTAAGTTCATGTAGCTCACTCTGCCCGCCTCTACTCAAAACATGGGTGATTATGAGCGGCGGAGAAAATTCCAATTCAATTTCAAGTTCTTCCCATCTAAAGTGAAACTAGGTGATGGTAGTGTACGTAACATCGAGAGAGGTACATCTGTGGGTTGGGAGGTTGAGTTTGCAGATATTGATCCCCAACAACTGCAGCAAATGGAAGAATTGGCCGTAAAGAATTTGGTGGAGAAAATCAGACAAAGTGTTCCTTGGGGTCCACAGCAGAAAGTTGCATTGTTACGGTTTGAAAATTAGAAGAGAGAATATTTGAGAATTGAGGATGGAGAAGATTTAGTAGATGAAATTGATCGGCAAGATGGCTGGACAAACAAAGAGGTTACTTTTCATGCTGAGCTCATCGATCTGGAAGCAGATTCCAAGGTTGGATATGTGGCTTCGAATTTTGCTTCGCAAATGTCAGATGATGATTGGGTTTCACAAAGGCAGATGGTGCCCATACGAACTGAAGTGACAGTATTATCAGACAGAAATGATGTTGATGTAGGGGCTAGTATGTATGTTGATTGGAATTCAGTGGAGTTAGATGAAACTACTGATTTAGTCATAGAACCAATGGCTGACACAGAAATGGACAAAATATTTGGCATTCCAGTAGATGACAAAGATAAGGAAAAGGCTGATGAAACTAATTTAGCTGATGATGATGGTGGTAACAGAACATTTTATGAAGATGTAGATAGAGAGCTGATGGAGAATGCTGCAGATGATGTAAATGATGCACATTATGATGAGATGGTTACTGTCTATGACAAGGAAAACCCTATTATTGCAGCAGGGAAGCTGTTTCCAAGCATGGGTGAGTTTAGGATGTGTTTCAAAACTTATGCAATCAAGAAGGAGTTTGATGCCAAGATTCAGTGGACTGATAAAAAGAAGTTCTATGCTAGATGTAGAGGTTTTGATGGGGGCGCAAATCCTTGCAAATGGTATATTTCTTCTAGACGCCAACTAGATGGAAGCACCATTAGAGTTAATCAAATCTCTTTTGAACACACTTGCATTACTAGTTCATAGAGAGTATCAACAATGACATCACAAATTTGGGTTGCTGAAAAGATCACTCCTATTTTAGCCAAGACACCAAACACTACTGCAAAGAGGCTAAAAATAGACTTGGAAAAGGACTACCCAATTAAGGTTAATTATAGCACCGTGTGGAAGGCAAAACAAAGGGCAATGAAAGAATTGTATGGTGATTGGGCAAATACTTTTAGGATGTTGTATAACTTCAAAGCAGAGGCTGAGAAAAGGTCATCTGGTAGTGTTGTGGAGATAGATACTGAGGCCAGTGATGATGGCAAAGTGTTCTTATCTAAGTTTTTTATGGGTTTAAATCCTTGCATCGGTGGCTACAAAGTAGGATGTCGTCCATATTTAAGCATAGACTCTTCATTTTTAACTGGAAAGTGGAATGGTCAGCTAGCAGCATGCAATGCTCTGGATGGACATAATTGGATGTTCCCCGTTGCCATTGGGTTGTTTCAATCAGAGACTGAGGCCTCATGTACATGGTTTATGATGTAGTTGAAAAGATGCTTAGGGCCAGTCTCACCTTTGGTAATTCATACAGATGCATGCAAAGGCCTAGAAAATGCAGTAAAGACTGTGTTTCCCCATTATGAGCAAAGAGAGTGCTTTGGACATATGTGGATGAATTTGATAAAAAAGTTTAGAGGAGAATAATTTGGGCGCATGTGTCCTGCAGCAAGATCTTACACTACCCAGACACATTCATATCATCTTGGTAAGATAATGGCAGCATGTACTGAGAATGAATTTGGTACATGGCTATAAACCTATCACTCTCTCTTATGGTATTGATCAGGATTTAATACTGCCATCAAATGTGATCATATCAACAGCAACTTGGCAGAGAGTTTTAACAACAAGGTGAAGGATTTAAAAGACTTGCCTGTACATGACATGGTTGACCAAATCAGGATCATGATCATGCGCTTGTGGGAATTGAGAAGAAGAATTGGTGATGTCCTGCAAGGGGACAAGGTTCCAGCAGTGGTACAACAGGTTGTCAACATGAGTAGAAATCTTGCACATTTGAAAGTTGAGAAATATTCTTTGTGGGGTGCTAAAGTTAGAGACACCAAAACTGGAAGGAGACATGTTGTTGACACTGAAGTGCATGAATGCACTTGCCTGGAATGGCAACACACTGGAAAGCGACGTGAGCATGCCCTACTCTTCTTGGCCTCCAAACCAAAGTTAAATATGCACCAATATTTGCATGAATATTATTCAGTAGAAAATTCAAAGCTGCATATGCAACTCCAATTCCAGCACTTATAGACCAGTCTCAATGGCCTGAAGTAGAATTTGAATTTTCTATGTGTCCTCCACTGACCAAAAGAAAAGATGGCCGGCCTAAGCAAAATGATTCAAGGCATGGTTTGAGAAAGGTGGGAGTAGTAAGAAAGGGAAAAAGGATGATAAGCCAAAAAGACCTAAAAAAGGTAACAAAAATAGATGCAAGATTTGCCAGGAACTTGGGCACCGAGCTGGGTCTTCCAAATGTCGTTACACTCCTGAAAAGCCAAAGAAGTATGCAATATTTTTTTGTTACTGTTACTGTTGTTTCTTCACTTTGTTTTGTTGCAAAATGACCTGTTATGTTTTTCAGGAGAAAATGTCCAGTTCAGCCCCTTGTTGTTGAAAAATGCTGGCCAACCAAAAAGGCAAGACTTGGTGGATTCAGAAAAAAGAGAAATGTGCATATCATGTTTATTGATGATCAAACAAGGCAAAATGAGGCTATTGAGTTGCCACCTGTTGTGGATGTTGCAATGAAAGCAGATCATGTCCTTGATCATATTGTGCTGCAATCTATTGAGTTGCCACCTATTCTGGATGATGTGCAAACCAAAGAGGCAACACAAGAGTCTATTGAGGTGCCACCTGAACCTGTTCTAGAGGTTGTGCTGAACGACATAGCTGATTTGGCTGTTGAATTGTCACCAAAACCAGTTCACGAGGTTTTGCTGCAAAATTTGTGGGGGCCAACTGGTCCTGTTAATAAAACCAGGAGCATCAACAAATTATATCATGTTGAACCAAGCAGTGAAAAAAAGAACAAGAGATCGAGCGGCAAGAGGCAAGAAAAATAGAGTGGGAACCATTGAAACATTATGTTTGTTGTACTTTGATGTGAAAACCTATATTTCATTGATGTAATCTTGATTGTTGTATTGGTTTGTGTACTTTGATGTGAAAACTTATGTGATGTGAATTTGAATTTGAACTGGAATTCAAATTTGAATTGATATTCTAATTTGAACAAACATTCAATATTTTTAGAGTTTATTGGTTTGTTCTATGATGTTTTAATGCTTTATGTACTATTATGCATGTTAGTTCATCAATCCTAGTCCTTTTGTGAAATACATCTCATTGCCACCGAAAATGTGCTAGAAATGGCCTCCAAAGCTAGGGGAAACGACCCCATTGCTAAGCATCTTATTTTTTCGACCTTGTCCAAATCATCCAAATAAATGTCCTTAACACCTATTCTACCTATATAGTATTAGTACGAAATCTCACTGTTTTTTGAATTAATCTTCATATTATTAAAGTATTTTTGAAAGTATATGCTATTATACGAAATGATTAATAAAACAACTTTAAAACATGATATTGCAAAACTAAATTCAATCCTTCTTAGTCACTCCAAAAGGAATCTAGGGTGGGGTTTTTGATATTTTGCATTTTCAAAACCCCAAACCCTCTACTCTCTCCTTTGAACTCTTTGCAACCTCAGTCGAGGTTGTTCCATTTGTGAAGGATTTTTCATGCAAATTCCTTTTTATCATGTTTATGATTTTTCCTCCTAACTAGGTAACATAACATGACTATGTGCGAAGGTTTTGTATTTTATCGTTTTTTTTGAATTAGTTATGCACGGTCAAAGTTGTCAAAACCCCGTTGACTAAGCTCAAAACCCATCAAAACCCCATTCGTTGACCAGGATAACCCTGACGACCAACCTGGAGCGTCGATCTAACCCTAGCGCTCTACCCGGTCCGTTCGATCTGTTCTTCTAGAAGGATTCTGTGTGACGATAGCTAACCCTAACGACCAACCTCGACCGTTCATCTGACGTTGTGCGCTAAACTCCCATCGTGCGATATGGTATTCTAGAAGGAATCATGAGCGATCCGCGAGAGCCCAGTTTCTTCGACGTGATTGGCTGGCGTTTTTTCTTTTAGCGAGTCGCGTCTGGTTCCGCTGGGCCATCCACGCATCGTCCAATGGGCCTATTTATGCCTATACTCGTGGCACCCACACCTCTGTGCCCGCCACCCATCACTGCCCTCTTTTCCAGCGCCTTTGCCATGCATGTGCCATGCAGCGTGCCCGTCGTAGCATCGCAATTGAATGCAACGTCGCATCCTGGCTTTTGCGCGTAGCGTCTGATGGCGCCCGGTGTTAACGTGGGAGCGCTTCGTTGGAAACCCCAAGAGCAAGGTGTGATGAGCACAACAACAAATCTTCCCTCAGTAGAGACCGAGGTTATCGAACCAGAAGGAGGAAGGAATCGTCTCAAAGGTGTTGCAAGCAACATGGAAACCTTGCACAAGACAAACTCAAGACTTTTCCTTAACGAATCAGTGAGGTTATCAAGCTCACCGGTTTGCTGTAACAAAGGATTAAACGTATGGTGTGGAAGGTAATGGTTTGTAGCATGTAAACAAGTAACAGTGGAAGATGCAATGGTAAGGATTGGACCAGGGTCCATAGTTCACTAGAGGTTTTCTCCTTAGATAAATAATATGGCATGAAGGGTAAACAAATTACAGCAGGGCAATTGATAGGAACTGAGCAAGGCATAACAATGCAATTACTAGTCAGAAAGATCCTATGAGATTCGATTGGGCAATACAACAAGATACATAGACCGCCATCCAACTACATCTATGACTAGAAGTCCACCTTCAGGTTATCATCCGAACCCCCTCCAGTATTAAGTTACAAGCAACAGACAACTTCTTTAAGCAAAGTGTGTAAGGTAAACAGTCCACATGTTCCATGAACAAGAGACCGTTGTTTTCTCCCTAGTAGCAACATCACATCTACAGCCGAAGAGATTATTGTCACTTCCCTTGGAAACTAGAGGCATGAACCCACTATCGACCATAAATACTCCCTCTTGGAGTCACTAGCAACTACTTGGCGAAGATAGATACTAACAAATGAGAGCATGCAAGATCACAAACAACACATACATGATAGAATCATAAAGACAAAACCATTAATCAAAACCAACATAATAATCTCAATATCCATCGGATCCCCGCAAACACAATATGCATGATTACAAATAGATTAGATTTTGATCATGAATGGAGCTCACAAGATGTATACATGAAAGCACAAAGGAGGAGATACAACCATCTAGCTACTACATGGACCCATAGTCCAAGGTTGAACTACTCACGCATCATACCGGAGAGAAGGCCTCCGGGATGATCTCCCCTCCGGCAGGGTGCCGGGAAGAGCTTCAGATTCCCCCCGATCTAGGGATGATGGTGGAGGCGGCTACAGACGGTTTGATGGATATTTGATCGGGTGCTTAGGGTTTCTGCATCGGGGGCTTCTTATAGGCGAAGGGGGAGGCCAAGGAGGCGACTAGGGGGGCCAAACCCTAGCCAGTCGCGGGCCCTGTTGGAATTATGCCCTAGAGGCAATAATAAAGATATTATTATTATAATTCTTGTTCATGATAAAGTTTATATTCCATGCTAGAATTGTATTAAGCGGAAACTTTAATACTTGTGTGGTTTATGAAAAACACCGTGTCCCTAGTACGCCTCTATGGACTAGCTCATTGATTAATGATGGTTAAGGTTTCCTAACCATAGACATGAGTTGTCGATTAATAATGAGATCACATCATTGGGAGAATGGTATGATGGACAGACCCAAATCAAGCAGAGCAATTAGATCGTGTCACCGTGTTCATCTTTGCAAAGCTTTTTCTTATGTCAAATATTGTATTCCTTATACCATGAGATAATGCAACTCCCTGGTATCAGAAGAAAGCTTTGAGGTCATCAAACGTCATCCTATGAGAGGGTGATCATAAAGGTGTCTCTCAGGTGATCGGAAAGTATCTGTTGGGTTGTATGTATCGAGATGGGATTTGTCCCTCCCAAGTCGGAGAGATATACTTCGGGCCCACTCGGTAATCGATATCAACACCGCTTGCAAGCACGTGGTTAAGAAATTAATCACAAAGTGATATCGGATTACGGAACAAGTAAAGTACTTGTTGTGAACGAGATTGAACTAGGTATGCCGATACCGACGATCGAATCTCGGGCAAGTAAAATATCGCGTGACGAAGGGAATATATATATGGGATTGATTGAATCCTGGCATCGTGGTTCATCCGATATGATCATCGATGAATGTGTGGGAGTCAATATGGGTTTCCAGACCCCGTTGTTGATTATTGATAGAAGATCATGTCTGCATATTCTCAAACCCGTAGGGTCACACACTTAACGTGTCTTGACGCTAGGATATAATGGATAATTGGTTTATGAGTTTTTGTTCGGAGTCTCGGATGAGATCCAGGACGTCACGAGAGGTTCCGGAAATGGTCCGGAGAATAGGATTCATAAAAGGGAAAGCAGTTTTTGGATTTCGGAATTGTTCCGAGGATTGTTCGGTATTGTACCGGAAGCTTCTAGAACCTTCCGGAGTGGGACCAACGTGGCCCCACTTGTCGGGAGGGGGCGTGGGCCTACGAGGGAGTGCCCTGGCCGCATTGGGCCAGGGGCACAAGGCCCCATAGGCCCAGACGGCCAAGCCCTAGGGGAAACCCTAGGGAGAGCTTCTAGAAGGAGGGGGAAAACTTGCCCCCCACTCCTCTCTCTCTCCCTCCTGACTTCGCGTAGGCGAAGCCCTGCCGCAGAAACTCTCCACCGTTTGCACCACGCCGTCGTGTTGTAGATCCAACCTATCTGTCCACCTCACTTGCTGGACCGAGGAAGGAGGAGACGTCGAGGTGCCGTACGTGTGCATCTCTGGAGGCATCGCCACTTGCGGTGTTGGATCGGATCGGATCACGAGGAGGAGAAGCGAGTACGACTACATCAACCACGTTCCGTCGAACGTTCCGCTGTGCGAATCTTCAAGGTTATGAAGATCTCATCTATTCCCCTTTGTTGTTTGCATCTCCTAGATTAGATCTTGGCTTCCCCGTTCGCATCCGTAGAATTTTTTTGATTTACTCTGCTGCGAAACCCTTCAGTGGTATCAGAGCTAGATCTATGCGTAGATGTGTTTCACGAGTAGAACGCAACATGCTTGTTGCGGGCGTTGATGTTTTCTGTTGCAAGACTCTTGTTTGTGTACTTCTTATGACGCGGGATAGTGAGATCGAAGCGGTCCAGGCCAACTTTACGCGACCTCGTTCGCGAGACCGGCTCCGCACTTGACGTGTGGCTTGTTCCACACATGCGGCTGGTGGATGCCAGTTTCTCTCACTATAGTTGTCATGGGATTTACACCGGATGTTGGCAACCATAATATCACCGTTGTGGCTTTCCGTAGGTAAGAATCGTTCTTAGCTTGTTACTCCCATAAGCCACGTAAAACATGCAACAACAAAGTAGAGGCGTCTAACTTGTTTTTGCAGGGAGTATTTCTGTGATATGGTATGGCCCAAGATGTGATGTGTATGTTGTATGCAATGATCATGTTTTGTAATATTTCACGACTTGCATGTTGATGAGTACACAACCGGCAGGAGCCATATGGTTGTCTTTATAATTGTGTATGACCTGTGTGTCAACTTCTTATACGCCATGTAATAGCTTTACTTTATCGCTAAGTAGTTAGCAATAGTTATAGTTGCTATTCATGGTGGAGGCAATCATGGTGGAGTGATGGAGATCATGCTGGCACACACAAGATGGAGATCATTGCGCGGAGATTGTCTATACCATGTCACATAAAATTATATGCATGTGATTTTTATCCTTTTATGTATCTTATTATGCTTAGATCGCGACGGTAGCATTATAAGATGATTCCTCACTTAAAAGATCAAGATAAAACTGTGTTCTCCCCATGTATGCACCGTTGCGAAATTTCGTCGTGTTCAAGCATCACATGATGATTGGGTGCTATATACTTAGGTTTGACTTGACGAGCCTAGCATGTACAGACATGGCCTCGGAACACATGAACCGAAAGGTTAAGCATGAGTCATATGAATGATATGATCGCCACTTTGTTGTCCACCATTGAAACCACATCTCTTCTCGTGAAGATCGGATTAGGTGTGGTGAATTTGGAACGTGTTCACTAAACAACTTGAGGGATGTTGAATTTAGTGGGAGTTCATCTAGTAATATGATTAAGTTGAACTAGTTATTATGAACATAGTCTAAATTGTACATGCAAATTTTGTAGATCAAATGGATAAGTCCAACTTCAACTTCAACGTTTTTGCTGAGAAAGAAAAGCTTAAGAACAATGGGTCTAACTTCACCAACTGGTTTCGCAATCTGAGAATCATTCTCTCTGGCGGACAAAAGGACTATGTCCTTGAGAAAGCGCTAGGTGACGCCCCTGCTGTAGATGCGCCGGCTGATGAGAAAGCTGTTTATCAGTCGCGCAAAGATGATTATGGTGTGATTAAGAGCACCATGTTGTTTGCTATGGAATCGGACCTTCAAAATCATTTTGAAGATTTCCCCGAGCCCTTTGATATCCTTGAGGAACTGAAAACTATGTTTCAGACTCATGCCCGTTCTGACAGATATGAGATCTCTGAGAAATTCTTTAACTGCAAGATGGAGGAAGGGAGTTTCGTTAGTGAGCACGCCATTAAGATGTCGGGCTACACTCAACGCCTTGAGCAACTGGACTGCAAGATTCCAGAGGAGCTCAAGATTGACAGGGTTCTGCAATCACTCCCTCCTAGCTACAAAGGTTTTGTAGTTACTCATAATCAGATTGGTTCCACTGATACGATCACCGAGCTCTTCGCTAAGCTGAAAGCTGCGGAGGTGGATATCAAGAAAGATAATCATGTGTTGATGGTCAACAAGCCCCCCAGCTTTAAGAAAGGTAAGGGTGCAAAGAAGCCCTTCAAGAAGGGCAGCGGCAAGCGCGTTGCCCCTGCAGAGAAGAATCTCAAGTCTAGACCTAAGCCGGACACTGAGTGCTTCTATTGGAAGGTTTTTTACAAGGGTCACTAGAAGCGCAACTGTCCGAAGTACTTAGCGGACAAGAAGGCTGGCACCATCAAAGGTATATTTGATATACATGTTATTGATGTTTTCCTTACTATCCCTCGTTGTAGTGCCTGGGTATTTGATACTGGTTCAGTTGCTAATATTTGTAACTCGAAACAGGAGCTACGGAATAGACGGCGGCTAGCGAGGGATGAGGTGACGATGCGCGTTGGCAATGGATCAAGAGTTGATGTGATGGCCGTCGGAACGCTCTCCTTAGTTTTACCTTCGGGATTAGTTTTAAACCTCAATAAATGTTATTATGTGCCTGCGTTGAGCATGAACATTATATTTGGATCGTGTTTATTGCAAGACGGTTATTCATTTAAATCGGAGAATAATGATTGTTCTATTTATATGAGTAACATATTTTATGGTCATGCACCTGCTATGAATGGTTTATTTCTTCTGAATCTCGAAAGAGATGAAACACACATCCATAACATTGAGGCTAAGAGATGCAAGGTAGATAGTGATAATACTACTTATTTATGGCACTGCCGTCTAGGTCATATTGGTGTAAAACGCATGAAGAAACTCCATTCTGATGGACTTTTGGAGTCTCTTGATTTTGAATCATTTGACACGTGCGAGCCGTGCCTCATGGGCAAGATGATCAAAACCCCATTCTCCGGAATGATGGACCGAGCAACGGACTTGTTGGAAATCATACATACCGATGTATGCGGACCAATGAGTGTTTCGACATGCGGTGGATATCGCTATTTTATCACTTTTACTGATGACTTAAGTAGATATGGGTATATCTATTAATGAAAAATAAATCTGAAACGTTTGAAAAGTTCAAAGAATTTCAGAATGAAGTGGAAAACCATCGTAACAGAAAAATTAAATTTCTACGATCTGATCGTGGAGGTGAATATTTGAGTTATGATTTTCTCACGCATATTAAAGCAAGCGGAATAGTTTCGCAACTCACGCCACCCGGAACACCACAGCGCAATGGTGTGTCTGAACGCCAGAATCGAACTCTATTAGATATGGTGCGATCAATGATGTCTCTTACAGATTTGCCGTTATCATTTTGGGGTTATGCATTAGAAACCGCTGCATTCACTTTAAATAGGGCACCATCTAAATCCGTTGAGACGACACCGTATGAACTGTGGTTTGGTGCTAAACCTAAGTTGTCGTTTCTTAAAGTTTGGAGATGCGAAGCTTACGTCAAGAAGTTGATGCCGGACAAGCTCGAACCCAAAGAGGAGAAATGCGTCTTCATAGGATACCCGAAGGAAACTATTGGGTATACCTTCTACCATAGATCCGAAGGCAAAGTGTTTGTCGCAAAGAATGGATCCTTTCTTGAGAAGGAGTTTCTCTCGAAAGGAGTGGGAGGAAAGTAGAGCTAGACGAGGTTATTGAACCTTCTCCTGAGTTGGAGAGTAGCGCAGCACCTGAAATTGTTCCAGTGCCGTCTGCACCAACAATAGAGGAAGCTAATGACAAGGATCATGAAGCTTCGGACGATGCTACTACCGAACGTCGCAGGTCGACAAGGTCGCGTACCCCTCCTGAGTGGTACGGAAACCCTGTCTTAACTGTCTTGTTAGTAGATAACAGTGAACCTGCGAACTATGAGGAAGCAATGATGAGCCCAGACTCTGAAAAATGGCTAGAGGCCATGAAATCCGAATTAGGATCCATGAGCGAAAACCAAGTATGGACTTTGGTGGACCCTCCTAGCGACCGAAAGGATGTTGAGTGCAAATGGATTTTCAAGAAGAAAATGGACGCGGATGGTAATGTTACTGTCTATAAAGCACGACTTGTCGTGAAAGGTTTTCGACAAGTTCAAGGTGTTGACTATGATGAGACTTTCTCTCCCGTAGCGATGTTTAAGTCCATTCGGATTTTATTAGCAATTGCTGCGTTTCATGATTATGAAATATGGTAGATGGATGTCAAGACTGCGTTCCTCAATGGCAACATTGATGAAGAGTTGTATATGATGCAACCCGAAGGTTTTGTCGATCCTAAGGATGCTGATAAGGTGTGCAAACTTCAGCATTCCATTTATGGACTGAAGCAAGCATCTCGGAGTTGGAACCTTCGTTTTGATCAAGTGATCAAGAGCTTTGGATTTGTTCCAAATTGCTATGAAGCTTGTATCTACAAGAAAGTGAGTGGGAGCTCAGTGAAATTCCTAGTACTATATGTGGATGACATATTGATTATTGGAAATGACATTGACATGCTTAACGATGTGAAGAGTTATTTGAATAAATGTTTTTCAATGAAAGACCTAGGGGAAGCTGCTTATATATTGGGCATCAAAATCTATATAGACAAAGACGCCTGATAGCTTTAAGCCAAAGTACATACCTAGACAAAGTTCTAAAAAGGTTCAGAATGGATAAGGCAAAGAAAGGTTCAGTGCCTAAGTTGTCAGGTAAGATATTGAGCAAGGCTCAGTGTCCAGCTACGGTAAACGATAGAGAATCTATGAGAAAAGTGCCTTATGCCTCAGCCATAGGTTCTATCATGTATGACATGCTGTGTACTAGACCGGATGTGTCCAATGCTCTTAGTTTGACGAGCAGATACCAAAGTGATCCAGGAGTGGAACACTAGACAGCCGTGAAGAACATCCTAAAGTACTTAAATAGGACTAAAGAGATGTTCTTAGTCTATGGAGGTGACGAACAACTCGTCGTAAAAGGTTACATCGATGCTAGTTTCGACACCGACAAGGATGATTCTAAATCTCAGACAGAATACGTTTATATTTTGAATGGAGGAGCTGTGAGCTAGAGAAGCTGCAAGCAAAGCGTGATCGCGGGATCTACAGTAGAAGCAGAATACATGGATGCTGCAGAAGCGTCAAGTGAAGGAGTTTGGATCAGGAACTTCATCACTGAGCTTGGTGTGGTTCCAAGTGCCTTGGACACACTAGAGATATTGTGTGACAACACTGGCGCCATAGCACTGGCTAAGGAACCAAGATATCATCCAAAGACCAAGAATATCAACCGCAAGTTTCATATAATTCGAGATTATATAATAGATGGATATCTGAAGATTAGCAAAGTACATACGGATCTGAATGTCGCAGACCCGTTGACTAAACCTCTTCCATGAGCAAAACATGATCAGCACCTTAGTGCCATGGGTGTTAGATTGTTGCAAGATGTAAACTAGATTATTGACTAGTGCAAGTGGGAGACTGTTGGAATTATGCCCTAGAGGCAATAATAAAGATGTTATTATTATAATTCTTGTTCATGATAAAGTTTATATTCCATGCTAAAATTGTATTAAGCGGAAACTTTAATACTTGTGTGGTTTATGAACAACACCGTGTCCCTAGTACGCCTCTATGGACTAGCTCATTGATTAATGATGGTTAAGGTTTCCTAACCATAGACATGAGTTGTCGATTAATAATAAGATCACATCATTGGGAGAATGGTATGATGGACAGACCCAAATCAAGCAGAGCAATTAGATCGTGTCATCGTGTTCATTTGCGAAGCTTTTTCTTATGTAAAATATTGTATTCCTTAGACCATGAGATAATGCAACTCCCTGGTATCGGAAGAAAGCTTTGAGGTCATCAAACGTCATCCTATGAGAGGGTGATCATAAAGGTGTCTCTCAGGTGATCGGAAAGTATCTGTTGGGTTGTATGTATCGAGATGGGATTTGTCCCTCCCAAGTCGGAGAGATATACTTCAGGCCCACTCGGTAATCGATATCAACACCGCTTGCAAGCACGTGTTTAAGGAGTTAATCACAAAGTGATATCGGATTACGGAACGAGTAAAGTACTTGCTATGAACGAGATTGAACTAGGTATGCCGATACCGACGATCGAATCTCGGGCAAGTAAAATATCGCGTGACGAAGGGAATATATATGGGATTGATTTAATCCTGGCATCGTGGTTCATCCAATATGATCATCGATGAATGTGTGGGAGTCAATATGGGTTTCCAGACCCCGCTGTTGATTATTGATAGAAGATCATGTCTGCATATTCTCGAACCCGTAGTGTCACACACTTAACGTGTCTCGATGCTAGGATAGAATGGATAATTGGTTTATGAGTTTTTGTTCGGAGTCTCGGATGAGATCCAGGAAGTCATGAGAGGTTCCGGAATGGTCCGGAGAATATGATTCATATAAGGGAAAGCAGTTTTTGGATTTCGGAATTGTTCCGGATTGTTCGGTATTGTACCGGAAGCTTCTAGAACCTTACGGAGTGGGACCAACGTGGCCCCACTTGTCAGGAGGGGGCGTGGGCCTACGAGGGAGTGCCCTGGCCGCATTGGGACAGGGGCACAAGGCCCCATAGGCCTAGACGTCCAAGCCCTAGGGGAAACCCTAGGGAGAGCTTCTAGAAGGAGGGGGAAAACTTGCCCCCCACTCCAACCCTTGGGGCCGCCGCCCTAGGGCTTGGAGGAGGGGCCAAGGGGGCCGGCCAGCCCCCTATATATAGAGGGCAGGGGCGCAGCCCTCCTCCCCCACTCCTTCAACCCTAGCCGCCATACTGCTGCCCTCTATATCTCTCTCCTGACTGCGCGTAAGCGAAACCCTGCCGCAGAAACTCTCCACCGTTTGCACCACGCCGTCGTGTTGTAGATCCAACCTATCTCTCCACCCCACTTGCTGGACCAATGAAGGAGGAGACGTCGAGGTGCCGTACGTGCGCATCTCTCGGAGGCATCGCCACTTGCGGTGTTGGATCGGATCGGATCGCGAGGAGGAGAAGCGAGTACGACTACATCAACCACGTTCCGTCGAACGTTCCGCTGCGCGAATCTTCAAGGGTATGAAGATCTCATCTATCCCCCTCATTGTTGGCATCTCCTAGATTAGATCTTGGCTTCCCTGTTCGCATCCGTAGAATTTTTTTGATTTACTATGCTGCGAAACCCTTCAGGCCCACCCCTGGCCACGCCTGGGGGGGGGGGGTCTGGCTGCCCTGGCCGGCCTCTCCGGCTCCCCTCTGGACTTCTTGTTCCCCACGAAAAGTAATTTACTTTGACGTTTGTCCCGTCCAATTCCGAGAATATTTCTTTACTAACTTTTCTGAAACCAAAACCAGCAGAAAACAGGCATCTGGCACTGTTGCAACTTGTTAATAGGTTTGTACCAGAAAACATGTAAAAAGCACCTCAAAGTGTACACAAGTAAAGCAAAGTAGATACTAAACAAGCATGGAGCATCAAAAATTATAGATACATTTCCGACGTATCCAGCATCCCCAAGCTTAACTCCTGCTTGTCCTCGAGTAGGTAAGTGATAAAAGAATAATTTTTGAGGTGACATGCACCCTCACAATAAAGATCCAACCATTTGCAAGCATTGAAAGCTGGGATCAAAGAATTCTAAACATGTGCATGAAAGAATGGAGTTCAAACAATAGGAAATAGTAACTATGCATGCAGCATGAAAGGCTACGAACAAAGATCATGAATAACATGCATTAAAAAACATTTGTTTGTTTCACGTACAAAAAACATAGCATAGTGGCAATCAGCTTGTCCCTCATAGAGTAGCAATATAGATGTATAGGACACCTTCAAAGTTCACAAGGGTGACTAGAAACAGATAGCACAAGAACAAGTAATATCACAATATGCATCAATTAATAAGCTTTGGAACACTGCACACAAGATGACAACTATGCTCTCTTAATGGTGCCTAAAGGTAGAAGGTGGAGACTCAATAATGGTGGAAGAAAGGCCTTTTTGTAAAGGAAGCAGGGATTACAAGTTTCAAAAAGAGCTTCCAAAAATTATGGTACTTGTTAGCTTTCTGCCCTCATTTCCCCTATCATAAGCATCTTGAAGTGGTTAAGTTTAAAGTGGCAAAGATGGAGTATATTCTTGACGAAGTATAAGTTGGTAATCTCAAGTACCTTGAATACGAGGGCCACACCTCATGCATACTCAATTTTGGGCCTACGTAAGTTCTTGTCATTGTAAGTATTTGCATATCATTGAGAACCGCCAACGGGGTACCACTTACACATGGTACATGAGATTTCCCATAAACAAAATGACAAGGCAAGCAGACAATGATCATCTCAGCAATCTTTTTATTTACCATATGCATATCTTTTTATTGAGGATGCTTTATAGATAGCTCACTATGGTGATGCTGCAAGTTTCCACCATGATTAGGCATGGATTAGGCTAGCGGCCCAGGAGTTTCTCTAACACAAAATACAAACTACATGGACTTACAAGTTCCCTCTTTATTTCACACCGGTGACATCCATAGAGAAAAGATCATGATATCAACCGAGTACAAAGTACAAATGCAATGTTGAAAACGTTCCTCATGATAGCACAGTTCTGCTAATTCCAACTTATAAGTGCAAGCATATACAACAAGTTGTCACAATGGTTCAAGTTTATTAGGTGCAAATAATATAAAGTGTGCCATCAAGTTCGTGAGGGCTTTAATCACTAAGTTTTCACATAACAAAATAATTTTTAATTGGAAGATAGTTGAAAACAAGAATATACTTGGAATGGTGTAACACACCATGCGTAGGAGTTTATAGTGGACACTTTGGAATAACTTGGTTTCTTGGGAGTTGGAAGCATAAGTAGAACTTACTCATACAAGTGGAGGCTAGCAAAAGACTGGGAGCAACCAACTAAGAGAGCATAATGGCCATAATCATGCAGAGCAACAAAGCATACTAATCAAAGCAAAGAGTGGTACTACTAGTCAAGGACTAAATGATCATAGAGGCTAATGGTGACTTGTCATAGTCATAACATGGTGTAAGCATGTGCCAAGTCAACCCAAGCAAAGCATCAAAGGAGAATACCACAATACTATGCTTTTGCATGCTGCAGCAACGCATAATTTCTTCAAGGCACACTAAGCAATCCCAATTGTTTGGAACACGACATGCTACATAAATAATCACTAATAATAATGCTAAAACAACACCTATCATGTCATGCTAAAGTCTAAGTCACAGTCAATGCAAGGTCCTCTTGCACTTCAAGGAAGAACTTACTACTCCTTTCCAACACCAAGCAAACTTATTTGCAAAACAACACAGCGAGAACAGGGGTACAAACTACTTTATTCAAGCAAACTAAACAACCTAAGCAAAGCAAACAAAAACTAAGACGCTCCAATAACAACACAACTGTGCATGAAACAATAAAATGAAGTGTCTAGACAGACCTGAGCATTTTATTGATGAAGAAGGGGATGCCCAAGGCATCCCCAAGCTTTGACGCTTGTACCTATTGGATATTTCTTGGGGTGAAACCATGGTGGCATCCCCAAGCTTGAGGTTTTGTCCATTCTTTATCTCGTTGCATCCTTCTCTCTCTATACCTGAAATTTTTCCTTCATACAAAACTTCACACAATCTTCATTAGCAACATTAGTTTATTCAAAAGATATTAGATCACTGGCAAAACTTTGAAATAGCAAGGATTTTCACTAAAAACACAAGCTAATGTAGCAACTCCTTCAAACATCTCAATTCCCCAAAATAGATCTCAAAAAGGAATCAATAAGAAGCAAATGCAAATAATGGCAGAAATTTGTCAAAACAGACCAGCATCTAGAAACCGATTTTTTTGAACATCTTATGTTGCTCAAATCAAAAAGTGTTGAACTAACGAAAGTTATCTAACATACTGGGGGATTTATTTGTAAATTTTGAGCTCAATCCGAGTTATAGTGACTTCTCACGAATATTTTTGGTGGAGGACAGAAATCTGTTCCGGGACAACAACTCCCCAAATCTTACCTCCCTCTCATTAGAGGTTATTCTTGGCACAAAAAGCAAACAAGAACTGATAAGGAGTGGAAATTACTGAAGTAATAACTTCCAAGACTCAAGGAAACTCTTGTATTATCTCCCAATAAGTAATTTTCTTTAACGCCTTTAAGTTAGGCATAAGAAGCAAGAAGAATCAAGTATTTTCAAATGAGGAAGCATTGACATCAACACTTGTAAAATCTTCAACTATGAAAGGTATCTCATCCAAATGGGTTTTGGAGGATCCCTTCTCATCCCTCTTCGGTCTACTACTTTCATCAAAAAGATTTTCAGGGGCAATCCAATCAAAATTCTTTTCAAAGCCTTCATGCATTCCAATAAGCTTAAAGGGTATGGATATCTTAAATTCTTCTTTAGGATTAGTTTTATCAGAAATACCCACAACATATACATTTGAGCCTAGCATATTGAAACGCTCAAATACCTTTTTAGCTTCCCTAGCAACATCATGGAATTCATTTAATAGTGTTTCAAGGATGAATTCCCTCTTTTCAGCATTATTTTCTTCTTTTAGTTTTAGGAACAAGAATTGTATGAAAGGGTTAAGGCTAACAAACCTAGCCTCCAACATATGAACTAAAGAAGCTGCAGAAATCTCATAATTAGGAGCAAGCTCTGCTATAGATTTATCCTCAATATCCTCATGCTTGCTAACATGATTAAAAAATTCTTCAATGTTATCTTTCCCAATTATGGAGCCACTACTTATGCAAGATCTTTCAGGGCGAACTTGGGGAACAACAAGGTGAGCTAGGGCAAGGTGGCAACTAGAGTAGAAACTAAATTTTTTGTGTTTTTGAATAAAGAAAGCAAACCAAACTAGACTAATTTTTTGGGTTTTTTGGAAAGAGGCAAACAAAACCAAGCAAAAGAAACAAAGCAAACTAAAAACAAAGTAAAGAGAAAGGAAGTGAAGGACTCCCCTTGTGAAGACTTCCTTAGCCTCCCCGGCAACGGCGCCAGAAAACTTGATGGCGCCTGGTGTTAACGTGGGAGCGCTTCGTTGGAAACCCCAAGAGCAAGGTGTGATGAGCACAGCAAGAATTCTTCCCTCAGTAGAGACCGAGGTTATCGAACCAGAAGGAGGAAGGAAACGTCTCAAAGGTGTTGCAAGCAACGTGGAAACCTGCACAACACAAACTCAAGACTTTTCCCCAACGAATCAGTGAGGTTTTCAAGCTCACCGGTTTGCTGTAACAAAGGATTAAACGTATGGTGTGGAAGGTAATGGTTTGCAGCAAGTAAACAAGTAACAATGGAAGATGTATCAATGGTAAGGATTGGACCGGGGTCCATAGTTCACTAGAGGTGCTCTACTTAGATAAACAACATGGCGTGAAGGGTAAACAAATTACAACAGGGCAATTGACAGGAACTAAGCAAGGCATAACAATGCAATTACTAGTTAGAAAGATCCCATGAGATTCAATTGTGCAATACAACAAGATACATAGACCGCCATCCAACTGCATCTATGACTAGAAGTCCACCTTCAGGTTATCATCCGAACCCCCTCCAGTATTAAGTTGCAAGCAACAGACAACTGCTTTAAGCAAAGTGTGTAAGGTAAACAGTCCATATGTTCCATGAACAAGAGACCATTGTTTTCTCCCTAGTAGCAACAACAAATCTACAACCGAAGAGATTATTGTCACTTCCCTTGGAAACTAGAGGCATGAACCCACTATCGAGCATAAATACTCCCTCTTGGAGTCACTAGCAACTACTTGACAAGATAGCTACTAACAACGGAGAGCTTGCAAGATCACAGACAACACATACATGATAGAATCATAAAGACAAAATCATTAATCAAAACAACATAATAATCTCAATATCCATCGGATTTCCGCAAACACAACATGCATGATTACAAATAGATTAGATCTTGATCATGAACGGAGCTCACAAGATCTATACATGAAAGCACAAAGGAGGAGATACGACCATCTAGCTACTATATGGACCGATAGTCCAAGGTGGAACTACTCACGCATCATACCGAAGAGAAGGCCTCCAGGATGATCTCCCCTCCGGTAGGATGCCGGGAATAGCTTCAGATCCCCCGATCTAGGGACGATGGTGGCGACGACTACAGACGGTTTCGTGGATATTTGATCGGCTGCTTAGGTTTTCTGCATCGGGGGCTTCGTATAGGCGAATGGGGAGGACAAAGAGGCGACTAGGGGGGCCAAACCCTAGCTAGGCGTGGACGCACCCCTGGCCGCGCCTGGAGGGGTCAGGCTGCCCTGGCCGGCCTCTCCGGCTCCCCTCTAGACTTCTTGTTCCCCACTGAAAGTAATTAACTTTGACGTTTGTCCCGTCCAATTCCGAGAATATTTCTTTACTAACTTTTCTGAAACCAAAAATAGCATAAAACTGGCATCTGGCACTGTTGCAACTTGTTAATAGGTTAGTACCAGAAAACATATGAAAAGCACCTCAAAGTGTAGACAAGTAAAGCAAAGTAGATACTAAACAAACATGGAGCATAACAAATTATAGATACGTTTCCGACGTATTAGCGTCGCAGCATGCAGGGCACACGCCGATGCAGCCTTATCGTCCCGCCGCTTGGATAACCCATCGATGCACGCGCCGATACACGCTCCGCTTGGATAACCTGTCCCGTCGCTTTGAATGCTCTGCGACGGCTTTGACTGCTTGACGAAGACCAAACGCCACCGCACAACTCTCACCCTCCTCTCTCTTCAGCCGCCAGCCCGCCACCACATCTTATTCCGCCGTCACCAGCTAGATGCAACCATGCAATTCAACGACCCCACCTTCCGTCGCCCACCCACCATGCCCAAGCGGTAGTACATCGGTGTCATCGTCGAGAATGAATTGCGCGTGTCAGCGATCTCGAGGTGGATGGGGCCGACAAAACTAGCGCGTTTCTTCCTCTCTTCCGGCTACCGCCACCTTCCTAGGGGCTCGCCACGCATGTTCAGGCTGGAGAGGTACTACGACAGCAACACCGACTTGGAGATCGGTCTGTATGTGCACTTCACCAACCCCTTCAACGCGTTTGCGCTCCTCAGGCAGGTTTTCTGGTGTGGATGCGAATTCATCGCATTCACAACCTACAACATCTGCACCGACTTCCGTGCCATCTTCCCCTCCCCGGGCAACATGCACGCCCTCCCCTACCGCATGCTGGAGGACGATGACGAGTGAGGGGAGAGCCCCTATCCCGCAAGGAGGAGCCAAGGAGGGAAGATGCGACGCCCGGGAAGATGCCTCGTTGTCTTTCTTTTTTTCTAGTTGTAAGTTAGTTTTTATTATATAAGTTGTGTGCATTTGTATCGTGTGTCCATCAGTGGATGGGTTTATGTAATGCTACTATAATGTTATTTTTATCTATGTGGTTATAGTTCGTGCAAACTAACTTAGCTAGTTGATTCAATGATTGAGACAACTCATTTTATTTAACACGATAATAACAATTAAAAAAAGAGTGCTTGGCCATGAATAACTACTAGGAAAATGAGGTTATTTAAGATCAAAGTTATATGACAATGTATTTTTGTCCATACCATCTCTCAAGTTATAGGACAATGTCAATTGACTTAATTATGCTTCTTGTTTCTTCAAATGGAGGTAATGGTACACAAAACAAAAATTAGTTGTCACATATATATTTTAACCATAAAAGGTGCAAATTCCGTTCGTATAAACATCAAAAAACATAAAATTTAGCCAAATTTGAGAGGAATTCTTTTCCTTCTTTTGACCTCAAACAACCGAAGCTTTATTGATCACTAGATAAAAGGTTTACAAAAATTCTCAAATCAATTGGGGGAATAGAAAACCGGGCACACATGTCTACGAGCCCAACTGACAACCCGATCTTTTGTCACAAGCTTCACCATCTTAGGTGGGCTATTTTCCAGTTGGCCTGGTCCTCCTGCGCGAGAGGGTCACTGGGCCCGGGGAAGCCCGACCCCAGATAGGTGGGCTTTCTTTCTCAATGGTCCAAGGGCAATAATTACTTTTTTTCTTTCTCAACATATTGCTTCATTGAGCGGTTCATCTCTGATCTGGGCATAGCACCTGAACAAGAACAAGGGAGTCTGAGTGGTGTAATGAGTGGTGTAATGAGGCAATTGACATAGCAATTGGCACAACAGCGGAGTGGTGTAATGAGGCAATCGTCACAGCAGCAGATGGTTTATTCCAAGGAGCATCATCTGAGTGGTGATTAAGGGAATGACAGATCCGGAGACGTGAATCGCCCTAGCTTGCAGGGACGGGCTATCGATTGCTGCTAATCTCCTCCTTCAGCGCTTCACACTTGCAAGTGATTGCAGCAATGTTCTCTCAAAAAAAATACTGACGAAACTGAAGAAACTAAAATTTTGGCTGATCCTACATTTGATCGATTCCAGGGAAAAGCTAGTGCCCGAGTCATGCATCTTTTTGAGCATACATTCAAACACAAACATAACCATTTGATCTAAAAGCACGGTCTAATGACTAATCAACTAAAGATAAACAATTCCTAGAGAAATTACACAGAAATAAAATGCTGCGTTGATCACAACTGCCTGCTTCTTCAAACCAATAGTCTGTCTTAGGTTCTTGTTCAATTTCTTCAGTTCCCCATCTCCCGTGGCAAATTTCTCCACCGCCGGCGCTTGATTGATCTCCCGGGTTGCGTCCCCCTCAAATCAATGATCCCCTCTCCTTGAAGCCTCTCAACATATTCATCAATCCACTCAAAATGGTTACATTTCTTCAGATTATGAAAAAGAACACATGAACCCTAATTCCCAAATCGGTGGAAAAATCGCAAAAATGGCACAAATTACAGAAAATTATCCAATGGATAACTCATATCTAACCTTTCCCGGCTCGGCCTTGCTCTCGCACTTCACAAATTCTCGCCCAAAGTTCCCATTGTCCTCCTTGATTGTGACCAATCGCTTCAATGGCGCAGCGTGTGGGCAGTCAAGACATCTTTTCATGGACACTGCCTCGTACTTAGGCCATGAGGGGGAGGGGCCTGAGGCTAAACTAGAGGTCGACATAAACCGTCAGGCGACCGTAGTCGCGCGCTGTCACCGGAGAACAAGACCCAATAAAATGGGGGAGGCAGGGGTTCGGGCGGCGGCGGCGGGCACGCACGGGCAGCGGGGGTGAGAGATCTGAAGCTGAGCTGGGCGAGTTGTGGGTTCCACAGCGAGGTGTGTCAGCGCTGAGGTGGATAAGTTATGGGTCCCGCTCAGCGCACATAATCCAAACTTTTAACGAGCTCTGCTAGCTCTTAAGGCTTGTGTCGCACGGGGGCTATTTTTCCCGCGAGAAGCGTCGTATTGTAGCGATTCTTTCGAACGACGTTGCGTTTTAGTCCATTCCAGGGAAAAACGTCCCACAGGAGCTATTTGCCCCTGTCCGTTCGGGTATTTGTATGTGATTCTTCTAGTTATCTCCCGAGTTTAGTTTGTCATTCGTCAGAGAAGCAAGTGTTGGATTAGTTTTTTTATTTTTCGAGAATGAATGTTGGTTTAATTTCGTGATGAGATTTTTCTGTTGTTGCCCAACCTTCATTTCTTCACATATATATTAGTCTTCTCCTTTGATGAAAAAAATCTATGCAATATAAGTTTCACACATCAATCGGTTGCATGGATTGCATCTTGCGTGGCACAAGCTGAGGATAATCCCATCGCGGAACCTCGGCATTTTTAGGCTGCTCACGGTATTCCTCACTGGCGCAATGCTATGGAACTAGAGTTTCAGGCACTCTTAAAAAATGATACTTGGCAGTTGGTTTTTTCTGTTTCTAGGGTCAATATTATTGATTCCAAGTGGGTTTTCAAGGTCAAGAGACAGGGGCAGACCTGCACCGAGGGCAGCCCGTGCTGCAGCCCTGGTCTTAGGCTCAAAAGTGCACTAAATTGCCTTTAAAACTTTGGAAAAAATCCAACAAAATAGTAGATCAAAGCCTATACACACGGGCCAGCCCGATACGTGGCACATTTCTATATCCACCCCTGTCAAGAGACATGTTGATGGTTCTATTTCACGCTACAAGGCACGGTTAGTGGCCAAGGGCTTAATACAGAGGTATGGTCTTGATTATGAGGATATGTTTAGCCTAGTCGTTAAGCCTATTACCATTTGTTTGCTTCTCTCATTGGCTGTTACACGAGGCCAGGTGGTTGTTGTGCGAGTTGGATGTCTAGAATGCTTTTCTTCATGATGTCTTGAAGGAGGAGGTCTATATGCATCAGCCCCCAGGTTTTGGTGCTCTCCCTCAACATCTGTGTCGCCTTGTTAAGGCGCTCTATGTCCCGAAGCAGGCTCCTTGTGCTTGGCATGCATGCCTTGCCTCTGTTCTTCGGACTCATGGGTTTGTTCCATCCCCTGCTGACACATCCTTGTTCCTCCTTCGGCGTCTTGAGGTCACGATGTACCTGCTGGTCTATGTTGATGACATTATTCTTTTTAGCTCCTCAGATGCTGCTGTTGATCGTCTATTGTATGCTCTGAGTGGTGATTTTGCTGTGAAGGACATAGGCACTTTGCAATATTTTCTTGGACTGAAAGTCTCGCGGTCTTCTACTGGTTTTTCTTCAGTCGCTGTGGCCGGATCCGGCCGTCTTCATCAACATCTTGGCCAGATTCGTCGTCACCAGCTCGTCTTCATCTTCGGCATCTTCGGCGTGGTCCTTTCTTGGCTCATTGAGGGTGATACCTGGGTGTGACCGTGTGTGTGAGTAGCACCTGAGTGTAAGGAGGGTGGTGCCCGAATGTGTAAGGGTAGATGCCTGGAAGTATGAGGGTAGTACCCAATTAGTATGTGCGTGTGTTAGGATAATTGTGGTTTTCCACCTTGTAATATATATGCCATTATGCCCCTTGAGCCTCTAGTCAATACAATCAAATCATTTTGTGTCTCTCACAAATTAACACAAATGACTCGTGTAAATATTTCCATAAGTGAATTATGTTTGAACACATGAGGATGATTTAATCGATTTGCGCACTACTGAGTGTTTCACCTCTTATAGTTGATATCACAGACCGTAAGGCAAGTTATTCTGGATGTCAAAGTTGGGCCTCCTTTATTAGAGAAGGGTTTGGCTGAAGATGTATTGTCCATTGTAAGTTCTATGTAGCTTATTTCTTTTTCAAGGATACGTCCTAAAAGACGTATCTTTTTCATAGAAGAGGGGCCAAGCGGCCAGAGTTTACAACACGCCGCGGCACAGACGCCCCGGAAGCAAACCACACCGCCTCCAGAGTAGCACTCACACACTAGCTAACTACTCGTGACACCTCACCTATCTACCTGGCTCAAGCAATCCCGGAAGAGTCCCGCGGCTATCCACAGGCAAAGACGACATCGTTCCGGTGGCGCCAAAGCGTCCAACAGACCAGGGAGACTCATGTCCAGAGATCTCGCTCGTGGCCTCTCCCTCCGCGCTTTCCCTAAAGCCAGGCAAATAGCTAAGAATCGTGATCCGGCAACCATTGCATCTTCCCCACCAACCAAGGCAAGTGCTCCACACCTCTCGATCTAGGACACATCCCATGAGCAGGTGGTCGATGGACTCTCCACACTGGTCGCAGAATGGGCAGGCCGCGAGGTGTTGCAGCCCGCGCTGGCTCAGCCTATCCGTGGTCTAGAATCTGTTCCTCACGGCCAGCCAAAGAGCTACTTTGTAGCTAGCGGGGGCTCGGGAGCGCCAGATCTGCAGAGCCCCTGCCAATAAGGTCCGTCTGGCAAAAAGGGCCCGGTAGCAAGACTTCGCAGAGTAGCATCCCGACGGATCCCAGGTCCATTTGAGGACATCCTGCATCCCCTCTGTCAGGGTGATCTCCTCCAGGCGATCGACGACTTCAAGCAGCTCTTGGATGGCCGTTGCACTAAGGTCGGGCGAGACATCGTCAAGCCAGGCCCCTGCAAGGCCCTCGCGAACTCTGCGAGTTGCGATCGTGCTCGCCGGTACCATCGCAAAGAGGTGCGGCGCAGCGTCTTTGAGCCTTCCACATGGTAACCACTTGTCTGTCCAGAAGAACGTGTCGGCGCCATCTCCGAGTACCGAGGTTGTGGCCGCATCAAAGATCTGCTCGGCAAGCATTGGTACTCGGATGCTAAGACCATGCCAGGTCCTATCCAAATCCACCCGTTTTAGCCATAGCCATCTAGCCCTTAGAGCGACGTTTAGAAGGCGCAGGTTGGGGATGCCAAGTCCCCCAAGTTCTTTGGGCATACACACTCTGTCCCAGGCCACCAGGTAGTGACCACCATGGACATCCTTTCTCCCCTTTCAGAGAAATCCACGAATGATCTTCTCGATCGCGATGATGGTCTCAATCGGAATGTCCAGGGACATCATGGCAAAGACCGGGATGGAGGAGAGTGTGGTCTTGACGAGCTCAAGCCTCCCTCCTCTGTTGAGCATCGTGGCTTTCCATGATGACAACTTGGTGACCACCTGATCCACAATTGACTGGAGCTGTGCCGCGGATGGTTTTCGCAAGGATAGCGGTAACCCCAGATAGTGAAGTGGGAAGGGCGTGATAGGGCACCCCAGCTCCCGGAAGGCCAGTTCCCTGTCCTCAGCCGAGCACCTGATCAAGTTGATCGAGCATTTTTCGAAGTTTGTCCATAGACCCGAAGCAATCCCAAAGTCCTCAATGATCCCTGAGATCACCCGAAACCCATCTTCCTTAGGACTTCAAGAAGGAAAGCCTTGGTGATGTCCAGCTTTAGGAGGACCGACGGGGTCTTGCTGGTGTGTAATTTCCGAGCCGTCCCCTGCACCATCATGAAGTTATCATGCAGGCACCTTCCACGCACGAATGCACTCTGATGAACCCCCACCATCTGAGGGAGAATGGGTGCCACCCTGTTTGCAATCACCTTGGCAACCCATTTGGCGACCCCATGGATAAGACTGATCGGTCGGTAGTCCCGAAGCTCCTCCGCGCCTAGACCCCATGGATAAACACTGTGGATTGGGCTTTCCTTCTTGAAGTTCTGAGGAAGATGGGTTTCGGAGAGCACCTGCTCTCGTGCATATGTGCTCTCTTGTCTACGACCACCACACGCATCTTGATGAACGGCTGCCCAGGTTCTAAGGTGGCACACCGGAGAGGCCTTCGGCAAGGAGACCCCCTCTCCCCACAGCTCTTCATCCTGATCATGGAGGTTTTCCACCCGATGGTCATCAAGGCAGAAGGCCTGGGCCTCCTCACTAGGCTCGCGGCAACGGGCCTCCAGCACCGCACATCAATCGATGTGGTCACCTTTCTCAGACCGTCAGCTTTGGTTTTCCGGGTTAGCTCATTTCTCATTTTTCCTTAATAGGTGCTTCAAATAGTATATATGAGTCTTGGTTCATCACATGTACCTATTGTATCTATGTAATCAACTTCTACAGATTAAGTGGAAATAAGCCTATTAATTGTAGTATGTGATTTGTGTAATGGTGAAAATGCTTACTTAAGTTGATATATTTTCTACTTGATGCTTCTGAAATTAGCATTTTCATCCATGGCACAATTTTCTATTGTTCTATCCATCTAACTACACTTGTACACTTTTTTATTTGCTTATTAGTTTCATTTGTTAGTCATTGGACAATAATAGCCTGAAACGTCCTAGTTTTTCAGCACATTTAGTAAAACCTGTATTGCATCAATATCATTTACATTCTTTGCAGATCAGAAGAACAAACTGCAAAAACTGTGTAGTCTGGTCAAAAAGTGACAACATAGGAAGAGATCTCATCAATTCGTCTGAAGATGTTGTGGTAAAATGTTCTGTATTTTCCATAAAGAAAGCAATAACCCACATCCCACTCTATCATTGTTGCCTACATGGCTGCAACGAGCGCTGTAATGTACCTCACACATGCAATTTTGCTGTTACAGGTTGGCTATATTGTTATGGTTGATTGGTCAACTGGCAGAAGAACGGAGTTAGTGAGGATTGAAGGGGCAAAAGTTGCTGGTGTATACCATCCTTTGCACCGGTAATGTATCTTCTTTTTTGTAACTAGGCAATGTGATGGGGATATGCCTACCGGGGTATACCCAGCAGGACGTTTCCGACTGGCCCAAGAACCGGCGAGTGGTCCTGCAGGACGGCGAATGGATTGGAGCCTAGCGAGGAACCAAGCGACTAGAAGCTGAAGGCCCAGGCGAGTAGATAGGCCTAGTCGGATTAGGTTTAAACGATTACTAAAGCTTTAACTGAATCGGTTGAGATATGTAAACCCTAGGGGAGGTGAGCCTATATAAACCTCCCTATAGGGCGAGTAGAGATACGTTCCGTCATACACCCAAGCGACTCGCCGCCTAGCCGCCGAGCTCGCTCATTGTAACACCTCCATAATACAATCTAGCAGGAGTAGGTCTTTACCCTTCGGGGACGAACCAGGTAAAACCATGTCTTTGCCCTCATCTCGCACCGCAGATGGCTGGCCACCCTTGCCCCTCGTTCTACTACTCGCTGCCGATTGCAGCATCTACCGTGACTATTCCCACGACAGTGGCGCCCACCGTGGGGCCTGGCCGGTCCGGCCGGTGTTCTGCGGCGAGATCCAATCTGCCCATCAGAGGCGGTCGCCACCGGCGCATGATAGCGATCGGCGAGATGCTCCAAATCTTGCCGAAAGCTATGTCCGGTGCGCGACCCGTCACGCACAGCGTGATCCTGCCGATCGGCGCGATCAGCCTCTTTGTCGGTCTCACCGACGTCATCGTCTCAGAGGATTCGGCTCGCATCTGCGAGGCGCCGCCGCGCGATCGGCTCTCCGAGAGCCAGGTCCGCTCGCTCCATCGCCTCGCCTCCGAGTACAACTCGGCCCACAGCAACGTGGCCGAGAACTCAGCGCGGAAGGGCGGCCCTCACCGACGACGCCGACCCGGCGTCACTCGCGGATCCATCACCGCGGCTTCATCCGCGGGCTCCATCGCCAGTCTCCAGCGGAGACTTGAGGATCCCTCCATCCTCGGGATCTTCGAGTTCGACTCGGGTCGGAGAACACCGCCGACCTCCAGCGAAACCGGTCGCCACACGCGACCTACATGGCGGCCGGCACCGATCCGCCGGAGGATCCGTTCTCCACCCAATCCTCCTAACGCCACGGCAACGGAGGTCGAGAACTCCGCTGGCGGCGGGCGGTGCGCAGGAGCAAGCCGAGCGCCAAAATTTTGCCTCGGCGGTGGCGGCGAGCTATCACGCTACCACCAGCGGATCGGTCACGCTGAACCCCCGTTCAGCGTGCCTGAACTTCGACGATGAAAACGACCCGGCCAGCGTGGCGAACGCGCGATCTGCGAACGCGCGCCACGGAGGAAGCGCCCGGCCCCGCCAAGATCAACGGCGATGGGCGCCACCTCCACCAACCGCACCTCCCGAGGACCAGCCGCGGATAGTAGTCTCCTCACGGGGCGAGGCAAGCGGCCTCCCATGTTCTCCACCCGATGGACAACCTCGTGGCAGGCGGCGAGCGGCAGCATCACGGCCACGGCGGCGCCCTACAGATCCAATATGTCGGGGCCCTGCTGCGAAGGCCGTCGAGCAGCAAAAAGCGGCGCCGACTCGCAAGGTCGAGTATACTCGCATTCTTCGGAAGCGGGCGGCCTCCGGCGCCGCCAAGCGGCAAACACCCTCAACTGCCCGCCACCGGAGACACTGCAGCTCCAGACCGACCGACGCGGCACTCTCCCAACGACCCTGGCAGGCAACCAACCGTCGCCGCCAGCAACGGCAACCCGACGCCCGCACCCACATCATCAACAACCAAAGTTGGCGCCGCGCCAGCCCGACGACTGCGACATACCCTAACCAATTGCATGACGGCGAGCCCATGGGATCGCTCGGTCGACTCGGACCCAAGTGCTTCGGACCAATGATTCGGTGAGAAGTACCCGCCAAACTTCAAGGCGCCAAAGAGATAGAAAATCGACTCCTCGTCGACCCGCCGTCTGGCTCGACACATATCTCATGGCGATGGGGATCGCAGCCACAGCGACACCGCTAGCCGTTACCTCCCCTAATGATGGAGGGGCGTGCGGGCGATGGATCAACACCTCCCGGGGATGTCGACTCAGGAGGAGATGCGCGACGCCGTCGGGCACTTGAGTGCTCCTATACGCGCCACCACTATCGAGGACCTGGCGATCGTCCGGGGACCCCACGAGTCGACCATAGCCCGGGTCCAACGGTGGCAAGAACTGGTACAACGCGGCATTCACCGGACACCGCGATCCATTGCTTCAAGACCTCGTGCGCTCAGCCCTTGTCAAGCTCAAGCGACACTCCGCACTCGACAACATCCCGACCTCCTCGAGATCGCCAAGCAGTACGCTGAGGAAGACCCAAACCAGGAAGCGGCGACGAGTCGAGGTCAACGCTGCTGGCGGCAGCGGCGGCGGTCCGACCCTACGCTACAGGCACTTCGCCTCACCGGCAAGCGCCGCGATTATGGGCGAGTCGACTTCGTCGCCAACACCGAACGCAGCGCCAACGCGAGCCCAAGAGCTTCCGCCGCGAAGGAGGACAACGCCGCGACGGCGGCAACTACAAGGCCAAGCCAAGGTTCGACCTCGCGGCTCTCCTTAACCAACCATGTGCGTTTCATAGCAGGGAATGGAAGCCCGCAACGCACACCACCGCCGACTGCCACACCCTCAGGGAAATCGAGAAGGCACGGCGAGCACGGGAGGACCCCGACAACGACCCGCCAAACGGCGGAAAATTCGGCAAAGTGGCCGGCTCGCTCCACACCTTCACAGGCTTCAACACGAAGCGCGAGAAGAAGGTCATCGCCCGCGCTGTCGCCGTCAACGCGGTGGCATAGGCGGACGTTCCCCAGTTCCTAAACTAGTCGGAGCAGCCCATCACCTGGAGCCGCCAAGATCACTCGCCACGCGCCAGTACCGGGGCAGTAGCCACGGTGGTTAAGCCCAAGGTCGGCGACCACTGGCTCCCCAAGACATTGATGGACGGCGGCAGCTCCATCAACATCCTGTACCTCGACACCTTCAGGCGGCTGCGGCTCCCGCAGTCGATGATCGAGACGACCCACACCACATTCCACAGCATCGTCCCCGGTCGGAAGGCGTACCCGATCGGCAAGGTCACGCTGCCAGTCACCTTGACACCGGCAAACTTCCGCACCGGCGGATCGTCTTGAGCTGGTGCCCTTGACAGCCCCTACCATCGAGTCACAGGCGCCAGGCGTTCGCTAAATTCATGGCAGCGCCCCACTACGCGTACAACGCGATGAAGCTACCCGGGCCGTGCGGCGTCATCACCATCCACGGCGACCCCGACATGGCCGCCGAGTCCGAGGCCAAAGGAGCCGAGCTTGCTGACGCCGTCATCGCGGCGGAGACCAACCATGCCGACGAGCTCGCCAAGTACGCGAGCGGGGTCAACAACGACGACCCCACAATACTAAAGAAGCCCAACTCGGAGGGCGCAAACACCTCAACCTTTGAGGCCACGACGCACACCCGCACCGTCGAGCTGGTCCCAGGCGACTCCATCCAGACAGTGACGATCGGGACGGGCATGAGCCCAGCATAGGAAGGCATTCTCATCGAGTTCCTCCGTGAGAACAGGGGCATTTTCGCATGGAAGCCCTCTGACATGCCCGGTGTCCCCAGGGAGCTCGCTGAGCACAAGCTAAACGCCGACCCCAAAGTGCGACCTGTCAAACAGTCGCTGCGGCCCTTCAATGAAGAACGCCGTCGAGCAATTGCCGAGGAGGTGCAGCGTCTACTCGCTGCCGGCTTCATCCGGCCAATCAAGTACTCCAAGTGGCTGGCAAACCCAGTCCTGGTCGAGAAGAAGAACGGAACCTGGAGAATGTGTATCGACTACACAAACCTGAACGGCGCCTGCCCAAAGGAGCAGTTCGTCCTCCCGCGGATCGACCAGATAATCGATTCAACCGCGGGCTCGGAGTCGCTATGTTTCCTCGACGCCTACTCTGGGTACAACCAGATCAAAATGGCTGTCGAAGACGAGGAGAAGACGGCGTTCATCACGCCATTCGGAGCCTTCTGCTACACCGCCATGACCTTCGGCCTCAAGAACGCCGGGGCGACCTACCAGCGGTGCATGCAAGAATGCCTCGCGAGCCAAATTGGCCGCAACATCCACGTCTACATCGACGACGTGGTCGTAAAATCGGCTCGGCAAGGCGACCTACTCGCTGACCTGGCGGAAACATTTGCCAACCTACGAAGATATAAGATAAAGCTCAACCCAGGCAAATGCACCTTCGGTGTACCAGCCGGACAACTACTGGGGTACGTCGTCTCCAAACGAGGGATCGAGGCGAACCCCACGAAGATCGACACGATCGCCCGGCTTAGCAAACCCGAGTGATTGCGCGGCGTCGAGCTGGCGGGCGATAGCGGCTCGATCGCTTCATCCCCCGCCTGGGCGAAAAGGCGATGCCCCTATACCGCCTGATGCGCAAGAACCCCACATTCCAGTGAGACAAGGAGGCGGACGACGCACTCCGCGAACTCAAAAAGGTGCTACTCGCCGCACCATTACTTGCTGCCCCCGCCGACAAAGAACCCATGCTGGTTTACGTCGCGGCTTTCGAGCGCGTCGTCAGCGCCGTCATGGTCGTCGAGCGACCAGAGGAAGGAAAGGAGCACACAGTCCAGCGGCCGGTGTACTACATCAGCGAGGTCCTCACCGAGTTGCGTCAGCGGTACCCACAGTACCAAAAGCTAGTGTACGCGGTCTTGAGCTCAGGCGCTGCGCACTACTTCGAGAACACCCGATCACGGTCGTCTCCTCGGCACTGCGCAAGACATCATCGCAACAGCGGCGACGGGCGGGTCGCCAAGTGGGCCGTCGAGATCGGCGTCCACAACATAAAATACGAGCCACGAAAAGCGATCAAGTCGCAGGCACTGGCAGACTTCATCGCCGACTAGGAAGAGGCTCAGCAGCCAGAGAAGCCGCCGTACCTCCATTACTGGAGCCTGCACTTCGACGGCTCCAAGAACGCGGACGGTGCAGGAGCAGGGATAGTGCTAACTTCACCAAAGGTAGACAAGCTCCGCTACATCCTCTGCCTCGACTTCACACCCTGTACCAACAACATGGCTGAGTACGAAGCCCTACTCCACGGCATGCGAGCTGCCAAGGAGATGAACGTCAATCGCCTCCGCTGCTACGGAGATTCTGACCTTGTCGCGGGGCAAGTCGCTGGCACCTGCGATGCCGTCTCCCCTACCATGGCGGCGTACCGCCAAGCAGTGGACAAGTTGGGCGGACACTTCACCGGCTATTCCGTCGAGTGGATCGACAGGCGGAAGAACGAGGAGGCCGACGCACTCTCTCGCATCGGGTCGGCTAGACTCGCACCACCCGCCAGCGTGTTCCTCGACACGATCACCAAGCCATCAGTCTCTCCCCCGAGGGAGATCGACATCGGAGTCCCACTCCAACCAGAGGCGGCCTTGGTCGCACTCGTCAACGAGCCAGACGACTGGACCAAGCCCTACATCGCCTACCTGGAAGCCGGCACCCTGCCGACAGATGAGACGGACGCTCGGATGATCGCTCGTCGATGCAAGTCCTACACCATCATCGACGGCGAGCTCCACAAGCGCAGCGTCACCGGCGTGTTCCAACGCTGTGTCCAACCAGCTGAAGGACGCAAGATCCTCCACGACATTCACTCTGGTGACTGCGGCCACCACGCCGCCGCCCGCTCCCTGGTCGCCAAGGCAATGCGACATGGCTTTTACTGGCCCACCGCACACGCCGACACTGTCGATATCGTCCAACGATGCGCCGGATGCCATAAATACGCCAACCAGACGCACGTACCGAGCTCGGCGCTCAAAACAATCCCCATCACCTGGCCATTCGCTGTGTGGGGCATGGATATGGTGGGCCCCTTCAAGAAGTCCCCCTCCGGCTACACCCACCTGCTAGTCGCCGTCGACAAATTCACGAAATGGGTGGAGGCTAAGCCAGTCCGGAAATGCGACGGGAAGACCGCCACTAAATTCCTACGCGAGCTCATATATCGCTACGGGTTCCCAAACAGCATCATCACGGACAACGGCACCAACTTTGCCAAGGGAGCCATGGCCGAATTCTGCGAAGAGCACCACATCCGGCTCGACCTCGCGTCAGTCGCCCACCGGAATCAACGGCGGGCGGAGCAGGCCAACCAAAGCATCCTCCACGGATTGAAGCGACTCCGGTACCACTCGGCGCACCTCCGGGTGCTGGGTCGAGAGTTGCCCTCATCATCCGGGGATCCGCACTCGATCAACGGTCGGCAGGTTCACTCCCTTCTTCATGGTCTGCGGCGCCAAGGCGATCATGCCCACCGACCTCGAGCACGACTACGCGGGTCGTCCATTATCTGAGGCTGAGCGAACTCGCCCGCCAAGGCGGATCGACCAACTCGATGAAGCACGTGACCTCGCTCGGTCACGCACCGCCATCTACCGATGAGGGACTCGCGCTACCACAGCCGGCGGGTGAAAGCTCGCACCTTCCAAGAAGGCGACCTGGTGTTACGCCTCATCCAGGACAAGAAGGGCATGCACAAGCTTTCCCCTCCGTGGGAAGGCCCATTCGCCATTGGGCGCGTACTCGGCAACGACGCCTACTACCTCATCGACGTCCGTGGGGATGGCGAACTCGACGTCAAGCGACCATGGAACGTAAACCTCCTACGGAAGTTCTACTCCTAGAACCCCACACATGTACTCTCCAGTTGCTATGAAATAAAAAGAAATTGTTACCGCAAATTGCGCCTACTCTCCATGACTTGTGCCACTCGCACTCGTAAAAACAGCGTTACGCTGACCGCAGAAGTCAACCTTTGGTACAGCAATCGGCACGGCTAAGTAGTGCGGTGTAAGAGCACTGAGTCACCTCAGGTCTTGCATCGTCCATGAAAAATGCCCATCCGGAGCCCCATTGGAGTCGCCTAGCTCGACTGGTTCTACGAGCCAAGACAACTGCCCTCGCTTCCCACAGCGACCTTGGTCCTCCGCATCCTCGGCATAGCGACTCGAACGGCTAAGTACCACGCCCGGGGACTGAAGACCAGTTCATCGCGAGCGGTCAGGGAAAACGCCA
The DNA here is from genome assembly GCA_030063025.1 of Avena longiglumis. Classification (NCBI taxonomy): domain Eukaryota; kingdom Viridiplantae; phylum Streptophyta; class Magnoliopsida; order Poales; family Poaceae; genus Avena; species Avena longiglumis. The sequence continues at coordinate 184,544,529 of CP125979.1, forward strand.
AGTAGGAGAGCATGCCCAGGACTCGCCACGCGACTGACCCCACGGGCCAGGCAGGAGTGACGCGCCCAAACCAACGCGCTAAGTCCTCAACCACCTTTGAGTCGCGCCTAGAACAACCAAGTACCACGCTCGAGGACTCGGTGTGGCATCCCGCAAAACCACTACTAGAAAATCGCGTTGTTTTGTGCATTGCATCGCCATCATCTTGCATTGTTTGTCTGCATTATTTTCGAAAAGCCTAGTTCTGTTTGTACAAACACCCCTCTTTATTTTAAAGGCAAAACCCCGATCATATCGGATATTTTATTTCCCTAAAAACTATTTTCAAAGTGGCCTTGTTTTAAAATAAACAACACCAAAACAAACACACATTCTAAAACAGCCCCCCCCCCTAAATCCTAGTCCCACCAAATCCTATCCTACCCACCACTCACAGCTCGCCACCTCACCCTCTCACCCATTTCCTACCCACCTGCCACCTCACCGATCCACCAGCCCACCCTCTCCCCTTTTCTCACCCTAGCCATCCTACCCACTCTCCTAAACCTCTCCCTTACCGCTGGGGCCCTCACCGCCCCACCCCACCATGAGACCACACCAACCAACTCCCACCCCACAGGCCCCCACCCCACCTGCGGGACCCTCTCTCTCTCTCCCTCCCTCAGCCCGCGTCCCCGACCTCTCCTCTCTCCTCAGCTCATCGCTGCCTTGGCTCCGCCCTCTCCTCCCGCCCGCCTCCCTTCTCCGCTGGCCGCCCCCCTCGCTGGCCGACCCTCGCCCCTCTGCTCCTTTCCCTGCCACGACGCCTCCGTGGCTCCCGCCGGCCCCTCGCCCCTCGCGCCTCTTCCCCTCTCCGGTGGCTCCCTCCTCGAGCCGCGCCCGCTCCACCTACCCGCCGCTGCTTCCCGGCGGAGCCCCTCTCCGGCCGCCCTTCGCCGTCAGCGATCTCGTCGCCGCCCGCCTCCGTGCACCGCCCCGCCTTCCTTCTTCTTCCCCCGCTCCGGCAGACGCCTCCTCCGCGCCTCTTCCGCCTCCGCGCTCGCCGGCTCCCCTCCCCACCTCTCTTCCTCGCCGCCGTGGCTCCCCTCGAGCTCGCCTCGCTCCACCACCTCCGGAGCCGTCCTCCGCCGGCGCTTCCTCCGCCGGCTCCTCCTTCCGCGTCGCCCCGTCGCCCCTCGACACCCGAGCCCCGCCTCCTTCCCAGGCGCCGCCGCCGGCCGGCCTCGTCCCTCCTCTGCCGCCAAGTTCGTCGTCGCCGCCGGCCCCTCCCCTCAAGCTCGGCCGGGCTCGCCTCCGCCCACATCGCCGCCTGCGCCCGGGCCCGCTTCCATGGCGCGCTGCCTTCCCCTCCTCCGGAGCCCTCCATCAAGCCGTCGACCGCGCTCGCCGGTGACCACCTCCGCGCCAAGGCCCCCCTCCCGCAGCACCCGAGGCGCCTACCTCCTGTTCGAAACAAGGCCCAAGCGCTGCTAGATGCTCGCTTCTACAAGTGACAGCACCATCGTCGCCCTAAGCGCCCCTGTGACCCCAGATCCCCTCGACAAGATCCTCCTCGACCTTTGAGCGGGCACCAAGTCCTCCTCTCGGGACCGTCAGAACACGCAAGACCCCTGGCGCTTGAACCCAAGGAAAACCCCGTCGAGAAACCCCGGTACCAGAGTTCGACACCAGACCGAAGCATCAAGGCTCCTTCACGGATCTCAAGTTCTCCTTCTCGGAACGACAAGATCGCCACACGGACTCGAGTACCCCGATGCCCGGATCCGAATAACCGCCAAGATCATCATCGGAACAACAAGGCCGTTGTAGTGAACTCGACAAGATCTACCGCCGGACCCCGAAGACTGATCCCGACGAGACCCGACGACGAACCAAGTCCGTCAATGATGGACAAGTTGGAACCCCAAGATCTCCCCCGACACCGAGGACGCCTACACGGAAACGACAAGTACTTCCTCCGGGAACGCCAAGCAATTCCCTCGAACGCCAAAACCTGGACCGGAAGAACACCAAGGTCGCCGCGAGAACGACAAGTTCTTCCTCGAGCGCCAACCGACCGATCGCGGGCCCGGCAAGATTTTCGCAACGACAAGAACGACACCGAACCAAGTCCTTCCCGGAGTCCGAGAAAGTTCCCGTCGAGACCGACCCGTCGAACCCTGGAACCTGAGACCGACCCCGAACCCCGGAACCCCAAGTTCGTCGAGACCCCCCCTAATGTGTGAACACCTTCCCGAAACCCTATTTTATAATATAATACAACTTGTTGCATATTAATTGTTCATGCATGCATGTTGTCATGTGGGTTTGGGGGCCTTATGCCGATTCACCTAATAATTAAATATGGGGCCCATATGCGGGCAAATCTAGTCTTATATTGGCCTCATTTAAATTTGTGTAGCGAACCGGGGATATATTTTGCCTTGTTAAAACAACATTTAAATTGCGGGGTAGATAAATAACTTGAACCACCTAATTAATTGTCGGTACCCCGGTTCCGCTTAATATGACCTAATTGCATTGCACCTTTGCCATGTCATACATCATTCATGCATCATGCCCGATCTTTTGCCGTAGTATTAAATATCGCATCCGGTGTTTATTCTAGTGTTTTGCTTCTTCACGGATAAGGCCGTTGAGTTGATGCGAGTGTCGACCCGATCTTCGGTTGAACCTTCGGCAATGTTTTCAGGCGAGCATCTCCCTCTTTCTACCTATCTTACTTTTATAGTATTTATTCCCTCCTGTTGATCTATTGCTATCTGTGTTGCGATGCTCTAGTTTTCGTACCCGTGATATCCCTCGCAGCCTTATATTGCCTTGGACACATCCTATTACCTGTTGTTTGGTAGATAGTTGGACTTGTGCGTCGTAGTCGCTTGCTCGAGTGCTGCTGCGTGTCGTCTAGATCCACAGTTGTTGGAGTATTGCCGCATGTTTGATGTTGGAGATGATCATGGCTTTACTTACCGTTCACTTTAATTCCTGTTTAACAACTAAAATTGAAGTCAGTAAGCAGAGGCATCGGTGGGTGATAGACAATATTTGGTTTCCGACCGCCCACTTGTGTCCCGTAGGACCCCGAGTACTTGATACCCGTTCCTTGATTTATCGCGCTATCCACATCCGGGAGGATTATGGGACCCCGAGCGAGCATGATTCATTCTTATTTCTTGGGGCCACAAACTAGTTTGAGGTTTTATTTACTATCCTGTACTTATGCCATGCTACTGCTTTATTTACGATTGTGCGAGGAGCACTGCTGTCTTTGTTAGGTAAGCGGAGTGTTTTTCGTATCGACAAGCCCAGTCACACTTTGGGTTCCCGATCGTTTTACAGCCATTGACGCAAACCTTGAGTCCGTCTCGGAGCTAGCTTACTTCGTTGCAGGTCTACTCAATGGGGTGGCCCCCTGAAATATTTCTGAATCCTGTGATAGTTTTGTCGTGAAGGCCTCGTTGGGTTTTGATTTGGTTTTTCCGAGGCTGATCGAGTGTGTGTTGCTATTTGTGCACCCCGGCCGGGTAAAACTTTTACGAAAGCCGTGTCATGGTTATGGACGACTTGGAGCACAGTATCTCGACCATAGACAAGCATAACTAAAGTAGTGCTATAAATTTGACTTTATAATGACTAGTAATCAGCTACACTATAATGGAATGGCTAAATAATACTGCCTACAATTGCTTGTTTGGAGTGTCGCTTGCGACCATTGTACCTGACTAGTAAGTATTGCTACTATAACGGAATGGCTAAATAAAAGTACCAACAACTGCTGGGTTTTGGGTTATCTCATGCTAATCGTATTTGACTAGTAAGTGTCGCCACTATAACGGAATGATTAACTAAAAGTGCCCACTGCTTATTTTGTCAGGACGACTATCTTGACCTGACTAGTAATTGCTGCAACGATAACTGAATAAATAAAACTGCCAATTGTGTGAGTTCCTCGGTTGACTTCCTCGTTTGGTCTCGAGGGGGAAACACCAGGATGGGTTTGTTTGGCGTAGAATCAGGTTGGTTCCGAATAGGTCTTTCTTATCCCTCTCTGATAGCCGCCAGTTGTATCGAGTCTCTATAGGTTGTTTAGCGCATGCTGCCGCTGCCGCTTCAGTCCACCATACCTATGTAGGCGAGGACCGCCGAATTCTAGCCTCGCCGTGTACTGGCCTCGATCTTGGACGCTCCTCTTTTCCTTTGCCTTTGTCGGCACCCCTTTTGTTTAAGCAGGTTTGAGATCGGCGTCGTTAGCGGGTTACCCTTCCGGCTTGGCCAGGCAGGGTTATGGGCGCCATTGGCTATTCTTCAGGCTCTTAGCCCCATTTGCATCTTGTCCGTGGCGGACGCTCTATCGCTTTCAAGGTGATTTGGATCTTCGTATTGTATATCTGTATTCTTGACTCATTGAGTCATTGTATATATATATCTATTACATGGGTCCCATCGAGGACTGTTGTGTAATGTTATTACTTCGTTTTCCACCCGCACGAAAGTGCCTGGTGGGCACCTTTGAATCGTTTCTATGCGGGTTTGGCGGGAAACGCTGAAACTTGCATAGGGTCGATTCTGAGGGTGTTACAGAGTGGTATCAGAGCTCAGCAGTTGCGATACCCCCACAAGTCCAGCCTGTAGGATAACCTAGCTAACGGCCGCAGTAGAGTGTCAAAACTATTTTTGCAAAATCGGTTGGATAGTTCTGATTAGGTCTGATTTTACTCCTTACCCCTCTGCTACTCTCCTCTTACCTCTGCGTGTTTTGAATCCGCTCTCTTCTCTTTCTTCGAGTACAGGAATTCTCGTGGTTGGGTTTCCGTCGTACCTTCAGGGTTTCGCTTCCTCCTCTGATAACGGTGTTCTACCATACGGTGTTCATGCTGCCTGAGGAATCCGTCTTCTGTGGTACCCTCCTTTGCTCTTTGTTTGTGCCTTCCGGTGTTTCCGATGCGACGACATCCTCGCCCGGATCGATCTGAGTCGCATCACTCCTTTGTTCGAACCTCGCTTCGAGATCTTGATCGATTCCGAGAATGGTTGTACGCTTTTCCACTGATTGTGCAGAGTAATAGTTTGGGTGCGTGATGGATTGGCCCCCATGCCGACTACCCTTTCTATTCGCTTTTGTACATTGAAGTGGATGAGAATGCATCGGTTCCCTTTCTCCATCGGGGTTAGAGGTGGCTTTATTTGTGGATACCTCTACCTTCGCCCTTTTGTTTCCGGAGTGTTCCCTCGACGATCACGGACAACGACCTCTTGTTAGTGGTGTCGCGAAGATCTACACGACGCGAGAAGATTCAGATCGCCGCCCTTCTTCCCGGTACCATGAGGCGGATCTCGAGGGCGAGATCCATTGTTAGTGGTGTCGAATTGTGGCATCCCGCAAAAACACTACTAGAAAATCGGGTTGTTTTGTGCATTGCATCGCCATCATCTTGCATTGTTTGTCTGCATTATTTTCGAAAAGCCTAGTTCTGTTTGTACAAACACCCCTCTTTATTTTAAAGGCAAAACCCCGATCGTATCGGATATTTTATTTTCCTAAAAACTATTTTCAAAGTGGCCTTGTTTTAAAATAAACAACACCAAAACAAACACACATTCTAAAACAGCCCCCCCTAAATCCTAGTCCCACCAAATCCTATCATACCCACCACTCACAGCTCGCCACCTCACCCTCTCACCCATTTCCTACCCACCTGCCACCTCACCGATCCACCAGCCCACCCTCTCCCCTTTTCTCACCCTAGCCATCCTACCCACTCTCCTAAACCTCTCCCTTACCGCTGGGGCCCTCACCGCCCCTGGCCCCACCCGCAGACCACACCCCCACCAACCAACTCCCACCCCCTCACCGCCTGGGCCCCCCACCGACCCCACCTGCGGGCCCTCTCTCTCTCTCCCTCCCTCAGCCCGCGTCCCCGACCTCTCCTCTCTCCTCTGTGCTCACCGCCGCTCGCCGGCTCCCGCCACCCTCCTCTCCTCCCGGCGCCGCCCCGCCTCCCCTTCTCCGCTGGCCGCCACCCCCCTCGCCGGGCCGACCCCCTCGCCCCCGCCTTTGCTCCTTTCCCCTGCCGCCACGACGCCTCCGGCGAGCTCCCATGAGCCGACCCCTCGCCCCTCACCGCCTCTTCCCCCTCTCTCCGGTGGCTCCCCCTCCTCGAGCCGCAGCCCGCTCCACCTACCTGCTGCCTCACTGCTTCGGCGGAGCCCCTCTCCGGCCGCCCTTCGCCATCAGCGAGCTCGTCGCCGCCCGCCTCCACGCACCGTCCCGCCTTCCTTCTTCTTCCCCCGCTCCGGCAGACGCCTCCTCCACGCCTCTTCCGCCTCTGCGCTCGCCGGCTCCCCTCCCCACCTCTCTTTCTCGCCGCCGTGGCTCCCCTCGAGCTCGCCTCGCTCCACCGCCTCGGGCCCTCCTCTCCGGCTTCCTCCGCGGCTCCTCCTTCCGTCGCCCGTCGCCCCTCGGCCGAGCCCGCCTCCTTCCAGGCCGCCGCCCGCCCGGCCTCGCCCTCCTCTGCCCAAGTTCGCTCGCCGCCCCTCCCCTCAAGCTCGGCTGGGCTCGCCCCTCCGCCCCACCTCATTGCTCTGCCTCGCCCGCTTCAGCCGGCCACGCCTTGCCTCGCCTTCCCCCTCCTCCGGAGCCCTCCATCAAGCCGTCGACCGCGCTCGCCGGTGACCACCTCCGCGCCAAGGCCCCCCTCCCGCAGCACCCGAGGCGCCTACCTCCTGTTCGAAACAAGGCCCAAGCGCGGCAACGCTAGATGCCTGCTTCTACAGCAGCAGCAGCACCATCGTCGCCCTAAGCGCCCCTGTGACCCCAGATCCCCTCGACAAGATCCTCCTCGACCTTTGAGCGGGCACCAAGTCCTCCTCTCGGGACCGTCAGAACACGCAAGACCCCTGGCGCTTGAACCCAAGGAAAACCCCGTCGAGAAACCCCGGTACCAGATTTCGACACCAGACCGAAGCATCAAGGCTCCTTCACGGATCTCAAGTTCTCCTTCTCGGAACGACAAGATCGCCACACGGACTCGAGTACCCCGATGCCCGGATCCGAATAACCGCCAAGATCATCATCGGAACAACAAGGCCGTTGCAGTGAACTCGACAAGATCTACGCGGACCCGGTGATCTGATCCCGAGACCCGACGACGAACCAAGTCCGTCAATGATGGACAAGTTGGAACCCCAAGATCTCCCCCGACACCGAGGATTCCTACACGGAAACGACAAGTACTTCCTCCGGGAACGCCAAGCAATTCCCTCGAACGCCAAAACCTGGACCGGAAGAACGCCAAGGTCGCCGCGAGAACGACAAGTTCTTCCTCCCGAACGCCAAGACCGACCCGATACGCGGGCCCGACAAGATTTTCGCAACGACAAGAACGACACCGAACCAAGTCCTTCCCGGAGTCCGAGAACGTTCCCGTCGAGACCGACCCGTCGAACCCTGGAACCTGAGACCGACCCCGAACCCCGGAACCCCAAGTTCGTCGAGACCCCCCCTAATGTGTGAACCCCTTCCCGAAACCCTATTTTATAATATAATACAACTTGTTGCATATTAATTGTTCATGCATGCATGTTGTCATGTGGGTTTGGGGGCCTTATGCTGATTCACCTAATAATTAAATATGGGGCCCATATGCGGGCAAATCTAGTCTCATATTGGCCTCATTTAAATTTGTGTAGCGAACCGGGGATATATTTTGCCTTGTTAAAACAACATTTAAATTGCGGGGTAGATAAATAACTTGAACCACCTAATTAATTGTAATTGCAGTTCCGCTTAATATGACCTAATTGCATTGCACCTTTGCCATGTCATACATCATTCATGCATCATGCCCGATCTTTTGCCGTAGTATTAAATATCGCATCCGGTGTTTATTCTAGTGTTTTGCTTCTTCGCGGATAAGGCCGTTGAGTTGATGCGAGTGTCGACCCGATCTTCGGTTGAACCTTCGGCAATGTTTTCAGGCGAGCATCTCCCCCTTTCTACCTATCTTACTTTTATAGTATTTATTCCCTCCTGTTGATCTATTGCTATCTGTGTTGCGATGCTCTAGTTTTCGTACCCGTGATATCCCTCGCAGCCTTATATTGCCTTGGACACATCCTATTACATGTTGTTTGGTAGAAAGTTGGACTTGTGCGTCGTAGTCGCTTGCTCGAGTGCTGCTGCGTGTCGTCTAGTACCACAGTTGTTGGAGTATTGCCGCCTGTTTGATGTTGGAGATGATCATGGCTTTACTTACCGTTCACTTTAATTCCTGTTTAACAACTAAAATTGAAGTAAGTAAGCAGAGGCATCGGTGGGTGATAGACAATATTTGGTTTCCGACCGCCCACTTGTGTCCCGTAGGACCCCGAGTACTTGATACCTGTTCCTTGATTTATCGCGCTATCCACATCCGGGAGGATTATGGGACCCCCCTGAGCCAGAGCATGATTCATTCTTATTTCTTGGGGCCACAAACTAGTTTGAGGTTTTATTTACTATCTTGTACTTATGCCATGCTACTGCTTTATTTACGATTGTGCGAGGAGCACACTGTACTGTTTAGGTAAGCGGAGTGTTTTCGCGGTATCGACAAGCCCATTCACACTTTCGGGTTCCCAGTCGTTTACAGCCATTGATGCAAACCTTGAGTCCGTCTCGGAGCTAGATTACTTCGTTGCGGGTCTACTCAATGGGGTGGCCCCCTGAAATATTTCTGAATCCTGTGATTGCTTTGTCGTGAAGGCCTCGTTGGGTTTTGATTTGGTTTTTCCGAGGCTGATCGAGTGTGTGTTGCTATTTGTGCACCCCGGCCAGGTAAAACTTTCTGAAAGCCGTGTCCGCGGTTATGGACGACTTGGAGCACAGTATCTCGACCATAGACAAGCATAACTAAAGTAGTGCTATAAATTTGACTTTATAATGACTAGTAATCAGCTACACTATAATGGAATGGCTAAATAATACTGCCCACAATTGCTTGTTTGGAGTGTCGCTTGTGACCATTGTACCTGACTAGTAAGTATTGCTACTATAACGGAATGGCTAAATAAAAGTACCAACAACTGCTGGGTTTTGGGTTATCTCATGCTAATCGTATTTGACTAGTAAGTGTCGCCACTATAACGGAATGATTAACTAAAAGTGCCCACTGCTTATTTTGTCAGGACGACTATCTTTACCTGACTAGTAATTGCTGCAACGATAACTGAATAAATAAAACTGCCAACTGTGTGAGCTCCTCGGTTGACTTCCTCGTTTGGTCTCGAGGGGGAAACACCAGGATGGGTTTGTTTGGCGTAGAATCAGGTTGGTTCCGAATAGGTCTTTCTTATCCCTCTCTGATAGCCGCCAGTTGTATCGAGTCTCTATAGGTTGTTTAGCGCATGCTGCCGCTTCAGTCCACCATACCTATGTAGGCGAGGACCGCCGAATTCTAGCCTCGCCGTGTACTGGCCTCAGTACTGACGCTCCTCTTTTCCCTTTGCCCTTTGTCGGCACCCCTTTTGTTTAAGCAGGTTTGAGATCGACGTCGTTAGCAGGGTTACCCTTCCGGCTTGGCCTGGGCAGGGTTATGGACGCCATTGGTTATTCTTCAGGGCTCTTAGCCCCATTTGCATCTTGTCCGTAGCCGGACGCTCTATCGTTTTCAAGGTGATTTGGATCTTCGTATTGTATATCTGTATTCTTGACTCATTGAGTCGCTGTTATATATATCTATTCTGTGGGTCCCATCGAGGAATGTTGTGTAATGTTATTACTTTGTTTTCCACCCGCACGAAAGTGCCTGGTGGGCACCTTTGAATCGTTTCTATGCGGGTTTGGCGGGAAACGCTGAAACTTGCATAGGGTCGATTCTGAGGGTGTTACACTCGGCCACCCGACCTCGTTCGCGCAAGGGAAAACAGTAAAGTACAGAGCACTCAAGGGAGTCGCCTAGCGACTGGCTCTTCGAGCTCGGGCGAGTCGACCAAAATAACAAAACACATAACAACAACACATATATCGCATACGAGGTAAATCCCACAAAAAGGGCGGACGCGCTCGGGGACTCGTTCAAAAATCAATCACAAGCACACAACATATACCAAAATAGACATGATGTCTCATTCAATTGCATATCGCATTGTTTCATGCTACAAAATATACCCGCATGGCAGACCTGCTACTAACGCCACAAGGGCAATTATCCTACTCTGCAGGCTTTGATGACGACTCGCCAACACCCCGGCGATTGCGGATGAACGGCGTGTACGGGTTCGACGGATACGTCGTCAGTTCACCCGCCATCACCGCGCGAAAAGGTTGCTCGACCTTGAAGTCACGATGTGGCGGCTCGGGGTCGTAGACGACCGTCTCTGATACGGAAGGTCGCCCATCGCCCGAACACGTTACGAGCGTGGCGGCGCGTCTGCAACTTGAGAACCTCGGACAGCTCCACGCCGATCGGATGGATATCCATTAAACGTCGTCAATGTCGAAGTCTTGAAGTGTGCAAGTCCAAGACTAAGGCCGTCGACGCCCACGCCGAACGCCGACCGTCATGAACTCAACGACCACGGCGCTTTCTCCAAATACTTCCACACCTCAACGAGGTCGCTGGAATCACCTCTCCGGCGATATTTCTTGGAGATAGGCGCGGATGCACGTCGCCGACAACGTTGCCGAATCGACGAGCATGCTTACGCACTGCCTCGCGTCGAGCGAGCTCGCCTCTTCCTCGCTATCAATGATGCGACCTGCGAGTAGAAGACAATAATGACTACGACGGACAACACAAAAGACGCAACCACCGGGAAGGGAAGATGTACTCACCAAGCAGCGGGCGGGCGAGTTCCGTGATGAAGCTTTGAAGCGACGTATGGTCGTCCTGAAGCCCAGCAATAAGGACTTCCGACACCTTGCGGTCCTCCTCAGCGGCCGCAACGGCGGCCTTAGCTCGCCCGTCAGCCGAGCTCGCTTCTTCCTTTGCCTCCCGCAGCTCGCGCTCGAGGTTGGCAATCCGCTGTTCGGCCGCACTCAAAGCCGATTGCGCCGCCACCAATTCACCAGCGGGGACAAGCCCCTGGCGAGCTTTCTCTGCCTTCGCGGCAACAGCCTGAAGCCCTTTGTTCGCTTCCTGGACGATGGCCAGCTCCTTCTCCGCGCGCTGCTTCGCGACCAATCGGTCCGCGGACTCAAGCTGCAGACCCTGCACATCACCAAAAAAGGTTTGTCAAAAGCAAAATTCAGCGAGTACGCACTCGGGGACTGGCGATCAAAAAATTCCTAAGTGCCCACCCGCTGAAATTCAGCGAGTGCGCACTCGGGGACTGGCGATCAAAAAATTCCTAAGTGCCCACCCGCTGAAATTCAGCGAGTGCGCTTTCGAGGGGGCGATCAAAAATTCCTAAGTGCCCACCCGCTGAAATTCAGCGAAAGCATCGAGACTGGCGATCAAAAAATTCCTAAGTGCCCACCCGCTGAAATTCAGCGAGTGCGCACTCGGGGACTGGCGATCAAGAAATTCCTAAGTGCCCACCCGCTAAAATTTAGCGCGTGCGCACTCGGGGACTGGATGCGAAAAATAAGGTTAAAACACTATAAGGATCAGGCCGCTGCAAAACACCGACCTGATCCTCGGGGACTGGATGTACCTGGATGGCTGTGCCAAGCATGCCGTGGAGTTGTATCGCGTCCACGGACGCGAGGAGAGCCGGTGTATGCCCACAGTTGGTCGACTTCCGCATCGGCGGTCCCAGGAGCGCGGCTTGAGGGCGAAGTCCCACTCGCCGCGGCCGCCTTGGTCACGAAGAACGGGAATGTGGCGATAGAGGCACCTGCTCCAAAGGAGGTCGGCTCCACCGATCCAGGCAAGGGAGCGCCCTCCTTCGTAGACGCGGCTGCCTCCATCACGGGTTCGGCTGGTGCGACCGCCGTGTCATTAGAAAGTAACAGTGTCGTCGCCCTTGGCCTTCTTGCTGCCATCCGCCGAGGCGACGACCTAGTCCACCTTCCTCTTGCGGGAAGGATCCTCCTCGCTAACGACGGACGGTACCTTAGCCACGGTCGGATGGCCCATCCTCTTCACTCTGGTCCTGTACATCAGTCGTATAAGCAAAAACAATTGAAGTAATCATGAAAGACAAGAAAGGGTGAGTGCACTCACTTGGCGACTGGAATAAAACGTAGCCCCGTACGGAGGCCGGCTGGTTTTTCTAGTTCGGGTCCCAGTCGGCGACTGAGCCCCATCTCCAGGACGTCGCGTTCCCAAGACACGGACGACTTCTTCGTTGTTGAGGCCGCAACTGGAGCCTCTGGGATATCTGCGGCAGGAGCCTCCTGGCGAGGCGAGGCCGCCGCAGCCGGAACATCCCCCAGCCCCGAGACAGGGGCGAATGGCAGAGGCATCGAAGCCAGCGGCACTTCCTCGGTCGCCGCCTCCAGTGCGGCTGCCACTGGTGGTGCGTCCTTACCGGCCTGGCTGGGAGCTTCAGAGCTGCTCGCCGAGTGCGGCGGCGAGGCTGGCTTCGATGGCTTCGTCTTCTTTTTCGGGGGGGGGGGCCTTACCTCCCTTTCTCTCTTCTTCTTCTTCGACGGGGTGTCTTGACGACGCGAAGTGGTCTCTGGGAGCTCGTCGTCGTCATCATGACGTTCGAGGCTTCTGCTTGCCTCGATCTCACGCTGTCGTTGTCCGCGGGTTTTTCGGAGCAGCGGGGCGACCTCCTCCTCGGACTCGTCGTCATCGTCTTCATCGCCCTTAGCAGGCGGCAACTCGCCTACGTCCTGGGCGGACGAGTTCGAGTTCTCGTCGTCCGAAGGTGGGAGCCACCCTTCCACCACTTGGAATAGCTGCGATGAATACAAAGTAGAATCAGAATCACCGCGACTGCATAAACTGCGACTGCGAGCAAAGTAAAGTGGTTACCGTTGGAGCTGGACGCTTTGCGGTGTAGGGGCGACCCCGGCCTGCGCGTCCAGGTACACCGCCTGGGTAATCTTCTTCAGTGCTGGGAGATAGTCCTCCAGCTTCCACTCGACGAGGCAGGCCTTCGTCGAGTCTCCCCGGCCCGTGTACTGGTACATATAGTGGTCGCGCTGGGCGAGTGGAACGAGCCGCCGCCCGAGCCAGCAGTTGTACAAGTTTATCGTCTGGAGGCCCTTCTTTTTCAGACCGCGGATGGTCTGGAGCATCTCGTCGACGACCATCCGCTGATCGTTGGGGAGCTTGCCGACTTGGAGATGGCGCGGCTCGGATCGATTGGCGGAATACCGCGGGATCGCCACCTCGTCCTCCGGAGTCGCCTCGGCCACGTAGAACCATGACTTCTTCCAGTCGCTCGCTGCCTTGGCGGGCAGCATCAGATCGAAGAACGAAGCTTTGGACTTGAGCTGGAACGTCAGGCCGCCCGCGGCCAGCATTGGGCCGCCTGCTTCCTCGCGGCTGATCCGTCCATGGAACAGATCCTGCCACAAGGGGAAGTAGGGCCGGCAGCCCAAGTAGCATTCGCAGAACGCCACGAAGATGGCGAGATGCTCGATGCTATGGGGACCTAGATCTGAAGGCTGGAACCCGTAGTAGGCGCAGAAGCGCCGGAAGAACAGGGACGTAGGAAACCCTAGCCCCCGCTCGAGATGACTGGTGAAACAGACGAATTCCCTCTCACGCGGATTTGGGGTCATCTCTCTGGCTGCGGGAATACGCCAACAGCCGGCTCGCAAGATCCCGGCCTCCTCGAAAGAGGCTAGTTGCGCCCTCGTGCACTTGGATCTACCCCACGGTTCGGTGGAAAGGGCCATGGCCGAGAGGTTTGTTGGGGGTCGGGAGGTTTCGGGTCGGCTGGATCGCGATGCGAGGGAAGGAAAATGCGTGCAGTCGGAAGGAGTGGTGAGAAGGTGGCTCTCCGATCGCCTGCCATTCCCCTTATATAGGGGGTGTTACCCGCCAAATCAGGAAGCCGTTACCGCGCGATGATTACGCCAAAAGTTACCGTTGGATTACCCCAACGGCTAGTTTGACCACGATGACGGTCCAACTACAGCCGTTCGACTCGCCGACCCGGACACTATGACAGTGTATCGCCGACTCGACTCGCCAAAGCTGCGACCTGGATCACTGGTTTCCTCCTTTATACAGGAGCCCGCCGACGATTCGACTGGATGCCTACTCTGAAGCCGTATACTCCGACTGCCAGCAGCCACCTACGCCTAATCGCCGACGGCCTCGGGGACTACTGATGGGGATATGCCTACCGGGGTATACCCAGCAGGACGTTTCCGACTGGCCCAAGAACCGGCGAGTGGGCCTGCAGGACGGCGAATGGATTGAAGCCCAGCGAGGAACCAAGCGACTGGAAGCTGAAGGCCCAGGCGAGTAGATAGGCCCAGTCGGATTAGGTTTAAACGATTACTGAAGCTTTAACTGAATCGGTTGAGATATGTAAACCCTAGGGGAGGTGAGCCTATATAAACCTCCCTATAGGGCGAGTAGAGATACGTTCCCTCATACACCCAAGCGACTCGCCGCCTAGCCGCCGAGCTCGCTCATTGTAACACCTCCATAATACAATCTAGCAGGAGTAGGTCTTTACCCTCCGGGGGGCCGAACCTGGGTAAAACCCTGTGTCTTTGCCCTCATCTCGCACCGCAGATGGCTGGCCGCCCTTGCCCCTCGTTCTACTACTCGCTGCCGATTGCAGTATCTGTCGTGACTATTCCCACGACACAATGGAATTAGTCTGACAACTAACTGAGCTGCCGGGTTTTGAAACAGAAATGATAGAAAAGTTTATGCATGGACTGTTGACGATAGTGACTCCATGAAGAGGATGATGTATGAGCAGGTCGATGCAATTGTGACAAGCAACCCTTCATTACTGCAGCAGCTGATGCAGGAGATGAGAACAGAATGCATGGAAGATGGCATTGCCACATCGTATTTCCAGTGACTGCTTATCTCCGGATGAACTGACATATTTACGGACCAGTAACATAGATGATTGTTAACTGATTCTTACGATTATCACTACACATTGACATCATTTTATTATTGAATATATTATCTGGAACGGCTGGAAGCCTAGAAATTTATTCTTAGTTTATGGCAATGCTACTTGTACTGGAAGATAACCTTCTTGCGATCATGTTGTGTTAGCTACACTACACATGATGGAATCATGACCTACACGTCCAAATGAGCCTGAGCCATTGATCACACACTAGAATTGAGGTAAACTGGGATAAGAATGCATATTTCATTAATTTTGTACTGAGCACACCGTTATGTGTGCAATGCAAATGCGGGCAGTAGGTTGCATGTAAATACATCAAATCTGAAAGCCCACACTGGAAAATGCAAAAACCACTTGTAAAGGCCACATTGAAAAAAAAATATGCAAAAACCACTTTTAGATACGAGCGCAATCCTAATAAAATCATTTCCTGTCTAGGCCTAATACATGCCATCCACTTGTCAAAATATGCAACATTCTCTTTTTCTTGCAAAAAAAGAGAGAGAAAATAATAATAAATAACTAGGCAACATTCTCAATTGCAGCTTCTGACCTTGGTCAAGACTCAAGATCAAGGCCAGCAGGTAACTAGGCTCGAATCTGTACCTGACTCGGTCATTATTTTACAACATTTAGTTTGAAACCAAAAATAGCTCTCCCGCTCAGCGTTCTTCCAAAACAGAGTCAAAGCTGGCAAGAACCAGATTTAGAAAGAAAACAAAACAAAAATATCTATCAAGATTTTAGCAGGCATTAACTGTCTTATTCAACCGCATTTCTTTCCTTCCTAGTCTTACTCCGATCCTCCTCTACAAATTCTGTCACCGAGGAGAGGAGGAGCCAAAGCCAGGAGATCCCGTTGGTTCTCCAACTCTACCTCTACCATTGGCAAGGTCAGTTTCTACTCTCTACCTATACGCTAGCCTTTGTTCCTTCCTTCCTTGCAGAGAAATGTTCTTGCTTGTTTACATGATTATGATTAGCTAGTTTTTATCTCGTGTTTTCTCTACCTGCCGGTGGGATTTCTTGTTTAGCGAGATGCTTGAGATACCGTAATCTTTGTCCAGATGGTGGCTCAGCATGTAGGCACACAACGATTGGTGTAGTTTTGATGACCTCAGGTGCTCTGATTGAGTTTCTTTTGTGGTGTTTTTTTTTTCAGCCACAAATCTGGTCTGACTTATGTACTTACGGATCTGTAAGATCTTACCTTCGACTAGATCGGTCATGGTGCAGTAGAGACATCCGAATAGGTGTTTTGGTTTTTTGCAGGTCAAAAACATGTAGTACAAGTTTTAAGGGAAAAAAATACCAATGGTAATTAATTAGGTCTACCGAAACTACAGATCAATGGGCATAGTTCAAGTGTAAATCTCACTTATATTGCCGATGTAAGGGTGCCGTTAGGATAGCCGCAATTTTAACCATGGAGAAAACTGACCAGTTAGTCTTATTTCACAAAGTCACTAAAGAACTAACAGACAGAATATATGGAAGTGCTAGCCTACAAAAACCTTCAGTACCTGATGTCAAATAGTTGACCAGATTTACATTTGTACCTATCTCTTTTTCTGCAATGATCAGGCCTACGCAAATTTAATCCTAATGGAAGGGATATCAAAAAAATCCAAATGATAAGGGATTTTTGTATCTCAATCAAATTCTAGCACTGTGTTTTATTGCAAAAAGCCGTGTTAGAGTTCTTGTGATAGAATGAAACCGTTAAAAATATGGCATTATTTCTGTTGGCCGGTGTTCAATACCACATAGGAGCATGCCCGGCGCATGCTTGACGAGGAAACTTAGGGTTTGCTTAACATGTATCCTGCCATCTAGTAACATGTCCATTAGCTCCATATATGTATTCTAAGTATTTGTATGCCATGTTAGAACATGTATCTCTTGTTTTAGCAATCTACTAGCCACAAAAACTTGACGAATAAATCGAAGGATCTTTTCTAACAAAAATAGAATTAAGGAGAATAAATATATTGGACATATCAAAGTTTATAGAGAGTAATTCTTGTTGTTGTAGCATGTAAAAATACCATTGTATTACATCATCTTATCACTACCTCTTAGGATGATTTTTTCCGTTCCCCTTTAGACACAACTTAAGTATCTAAAATTTCAGAATTATTATTTTTTGCAATAGAGACATCCGAGTAGGTGTTTGATTTTTTGCAGGTCAAGAACATAACAATACCAATGAGAATTAATTAGGTCTACCGCCGTTTGATTAAAACTACATATCAATGGGCATAGTTCAAGTGTAGATCTCACTTATATTGCTGATGTAAGGGTTCTGTTAGCATAGCCGCAATCTTAACCATGGAGAAAACTGACCAGTCAATCTTATTTACGAAGTCACTAAAGAACTAGCGGACAAGATATATATGAAAGTACTAGCTTACAAAACCCTTCAGTACATGATGTCAAATAGTTGACCAGTTTTACATTTATATCTATGTCTTTTTATGCAGTGATCAGACCCCTACGCAGATTTAATCCTAACGGAAGGCATATTTAAAAAAATCATAATGGAAGGGATTTTTGTATCTCAATCAAATTCTAGCGTGGTGATAGAATGAAACCGTTAAACATATGGCATTATTTCTGTTTGTTGGCCCCTGTACAATCCCACATAGGAGCATGCACGGGGCATGCTTGACATGTATCCTTCCATCTAGTAACCTATCCATTAGCTCCATATCTGTATTCTAAGTATTTGTATGACATGTTAGAACATGTATCTTTTGTTTTAGAAAACTACCCTCCACGAAACACTTAACGAATAAACCGCAGGATCTTTTCTAACAAAAATAGAATTAAGGAGAATAAATAGATTGGACATATCAAAGCTTATAGAGAGTATTGTTTTTCTGTATCATGTAAAAACACCATTGTTTTACATCAACTTATGACTACCTATTAGCAGGAAAATACATTTTTTACGCTCCCCTTCAGACACAACTTAAGTATCTAAAATTTCAGAATTATAATATTGGAACTTTAACTTACAGAATGTGGTGGTCAATTCAAAGGTCAGCATGATCAATGATTTCAACGTTGTAGGATGGGTCATTCAATTCCTTAATCCAGTAGTTCCTTGGCATGACCTGTCTTCTTCTACTGTTTTCTCATATCACATCAAATACTTGTCTCCTGCCGGGTGTCAAAATTGGTTAACTAACAAACAAACAAACAATTGATTAACTGACTGGTACAGTACCCTATCAAATTTGGCATCTCTCCAACTGGAGTCCAGATTACTCTAACCGTACTTGATGTAATGTTTTGTGTTTAGAGCTTGTCCAGTTCCTGCTTACCATAATACACACCAATATGTAAAATGATGTGTTCGGATCCAGGATGAGTTTTTCTTTCAAAATACAGTAGTTCATCATACTGTATGCCAGGCTTCAATTTTTATGCGAGGCTCTTCATTGTCATTATATTGCATCAACCAAACTAACAACATTTTAGTGAACCTTAGTGGCAATGACTATTACTTGGTAGACTATGCATTCCCAAGGCATTTATTTTGTGTGTTGGCAAGGTCACATAAAAAATTAATCTCTTTTCGTTTAAGAAT
Source organism: Avena longiglumis (assembly GCA_030063025.1). Lineage (NCBI taxonomy): Eukaryota > Viridiplantae > Streptophyta > Magnoliopsida > Poales > Poaceae > Avena > Avena longiglumis. The sequence goes on from CP125979.1 coordinate 184,563,112, forward strand.
CTGAAGATATGATAGACATATATGTCTTGCTGGTCACACACGGAAAATCATGTACTATAATATGCCTGTCTTCCTCCTCAGAAGACTCAAGAGGGATACCACACCTAAGGAGCCTTCAACTCCATTCTTATCTCTTATATAGATGTGATTCTACATTGTAAAGTTTATTTATTTTTGCTCTAATTTTGCTCACAGACATGTTGTTTGTCTTTGCATGTCATAGGTAACCGAGGTACTGAGAAGTTTGCAGTAATTCGAGGGCTCAGAGCTTGGGAGGTAACATTCTTTGTTGCCAATATTGATAAAGATTGGTCTTATTATTATATATACTTGGGAACTATCCCCCTTTTACCTTTTTGTTATTGTTCTTAGTACGTTTATTTGAGTGTTTCAGAATTCGTTATATGTAAATTCAGATGTTGTTTTTCAATTCATTGGTTTTCAATATTATGTAGTTTATTTCCGAGCTATTTACCTTCATGTTTCAATCTGATGTTATGTATCCACGAATTTCCTTTTGTTCCTCCAAATTTTATTTATGAATAATTTGCGCGAAGGTTATAAAACACATCGTAGTAGACATGAAATTGGCAAACTGAATTTTAATTTCATTTCAGAAAACAATATCTTATGTACTACTTCTGTTCCATAGAATATTATGCTACATATTAGTCATGAAAATTATTTTCAATATAACTTACTTGCAAATGTCATTAAACACCATAAGAAATAGCAAACAAATTCATTAAATCCCATAGAGTATGATCCTACTCGTGAAATGAAGTAAATAGCATAAGAAGTAGCACAATATTTCTGTGCATCAATATCCAAGAAATATCACATTACTTTACTTCGGTATCACAATATTTTCATTTCATTAAGCATGCTATCGCGGTCTCAAGTATTTTTCTAGTACAATTATTAAAAAATATATATCATACATCCGCTGTTGACCTCATGATTAAGTCAGAAGTTATTTTCTTATTAATAAGCCTGTACAACCCTAGATATTTTCCATTCAAGAAAAGTGATCCAATAGGGCTGCGATACTTTTTTTAGACAACAGTTTTTTTGCCAGTGCTTTGCTAACAAGAAGCATCAAACCTCCTATTATTGTGATATCCAGTACTCAGTATAGCTGTACAGGAATTTTTTTAATGGGCCGGTACAGGTATATACACATGTATTGATGCTCAGGACTCCTCTCTTTAATTTTAATGCTACACATTATACATGAGCTGCTGAAAGGGCATTTATTGTCATAATCACTTTTGGTGTTCGGTAACAACAAGTTGATCATTTTACAGTTTGTTATTATCCACATGTTGGTATGACCACAGATAAACATCACACACACTCTTGGGAAAAGACCACACACATTTGCATGCTCGAAACTCCAGACGAATCTCCGTCTTCCAAGACCGGAGTCTCCGTGTGGTCCGGAGTTTTGCCGGGCTCGTGGTGCCTCCGGGACATGGCTGGGTCAGATGGCTGTCCGAGACTGGTCCGAGATTGGCCGAGTCTCCGGACTTTGGTCGACCGAGTCTCCGGTGTTGGAAGTCCGAGTCTCCGTGTTGCTGGTGAAGAAATGGGCTGGGTCATCGGATGGCCAGTCCGATGGTCCGAGATTGCCGAGTCTCCGGTGTAGACCGGAGTCTCCGATCTACAGACCGGAGTCTTCGGTCTGACTTTTCTACAACGATCAGAAAACGGTTCGTGGAGGGGGCTGTCTATAAATAGGGACCCTTATCTTCTTCCTCCAGTTGCTCGAGCTGCTCAAGAACACCAACACCATTAGGGCCACCAAATCCACAAGATCTCTTCATCCAACCATCCAAAGTCATTGATCTTTGGAGAATCGAAGGAGGAGCCCTTGATTCACATCTTCACCAAGAGAGATCTTCATTTCCCCCTCATTCACTTGAGGGCCCCCAAGCTCTAGTGTTTCTTTGGAAACCCTAACTTTGATTTGGTTCTTACAAGCTTGTCTTTGATTTGTCTTGGCAGCTTGCTTGTATTTGGGAGCCTCCAATTCAGTTGTGGATGTGTGCCCCGAACTTGTTGTAAAGGTGCCGGCTTCCACCTCGAAGGTTTTCGATATAGTGGAAGGTGAATCGAGCCCTTTGGGGTGAGGCTCATCGGAGAACAAGGGAGGCCTCTCGTGGCGTTGATGGTTTGAAACCACCCCCTCTCCAAACGTAGACGTACTTCCCCTCAAAAGGAAGGAACTACGGGAAACAAATCCTTGTGTCTCCGCGTCTACTCCCTTGGTTACTTCTATCCTTTATCGCACTTTACTTACTTGTTCTTTCTTAGTGTTGTGTTAGTTTGTGCTTGTTTGACATATAGGTAAATTCACTATAGTTGCATATTCTAGAGAATTTACCTTTCTTGTCAAACCCTAATTTCAAAAAGAGTAAAATTTGAAGTAGCACCTATTCACCCCCCCCTCTAGGTGCCCATACGATCCTTTCAATTGGTATCAGAGCCTCGGCTCTTTATTTGGGCTTTACCGCCTAAGAGAATATGGGTAGCCGCGAAGGGGATGGTGATGGTGAGCCAATGTAACTACCTCGGTGAACTACGCTCCTAGATACAAGCCTGGATGAGTGGTAGTGGTTGAAATAGTACGGTGGGGCCCCAAAATCCGCTCACTGGTAGTCTTTTCAGACGTCCCAACCACTACCCTCTCAACGGGACCTGTACGGGCGGCGTAGTCGGCAGGCGAAGGGATCAACTACGTACACAAGTGGGTATGTACGCAAGCCACCATACAAGAGTACATCAGAGCCACACCATCTAGAAAGAAAGGAAATATACCAACGCCATACGGCAAGATTCAAATGACCTAGATAAATCTATATTTTAGGATAACTCCTCATACAACACACATCAGAGTATCATGCGAAGCGGCAAACAAGATCCGATACGGATAAGAAGCAAATCGGCATAAGATGCCATAGAAATAAGCACATCCCAACTACGGGTCTCACAGATCCCGTTCCGGAATCTCTACACGAGCGATCGTTGCCCACATCTTGACTTCTTCCACCCAAAGATCCGTCACGAGAAGGTACATTCATCGAATCAAGAATTTATCGTGTGAGACCCTAAGGGTACTCGGCAAGTCTTAATGCCTCTAAAGGGGACACAACACAGGGTGACGAATTGCAGCGAAAGAGAAACCCTAGCAATTCTACAGATAATCTCTAACCATCCGCCTAACCAATGATAGACGGATGTCCGTGAATTTAAGTACAACAGTTATAATGGTAATCTCATCCGATCCATCCTCCTCCACCTTACCAACAAGGAAGCGGACGAACACCCCCCCATCCGTTGGCAATTTTATTAACCATTCCATGAGTATTGCACTATTTACTAGTCAAGTTACTTTGGTCAGATTAAAAGCGGTACTTTAGTTATACTTGTCTATGATCAAGAAACTGTGCTCCAAGTCGTCCATATCCATGGACACGGCTTTGAAAGTTTTACCGGCGGGGTGCACCAATAGCAACACACGCTCGATCAACCTCGGAAAAATCAAATCAAAACCAACGAGGCTTTCACGGTGAACAATCACAAGATTCAGAAATATTTGAGGCCACCTTAAGTAGATCCCATAGCGAAGCGGTGACTCCGAGACGGGCTCAAGGTTTGGGTAGACGGCTGTGAACGACTGGGAACCCGAAAGTGTGGCTGGGCTTGTCGACACCGCGGAATCGTGTCCCGATCCTAAACAGTACAGTGTGCAGTACCTCGCACAATTTTAAATACAGAAAAGTAGCATGGCATAAGTACAGGATCGTAAATAAAACCTCAAACTAGTTTGTGGCCCCAAGAAATAAGACGGAATCAAGCTCTGGCTCAGGGGGGTCCCATATACCTCCCGGATGTGGATAGCGCGATAAATCAAGGAACAGGAATCAAGTACTCGGGGTCTTACGGGACACAAGTGAGCAGGAAAAACCAAATAGCAGATGTTGCTCACCGGTGCCACTTTCTTTAGTTATCCCAGAACTACTCAGGTTAAGTTGTTTAGGTACCTCATTATCCATCAGACTCTCACAAACCCTACACATGCTGTTCTACGACTCGCATGGCTCAAACAACTCCTATAGTAGTGGCTCATGGGATGGAGGAACAAGCTTGGTGGGGTTTAAAAGTAAAAGCTATGCATACTTGGGATTCAATTTAATGCAATCGCGACTCAATGATGCAAGAATAAGATAGAGGCAATAGGTAATGTATGTATGCAAGCATGTGGAAGTGCTTGCCTGTCAACTCGTTGTAGCAAGGGACGGTTACAGGTAGTGCTCTGGTTCTCTTGATACAGCCCACCTTTCGAGGTCTATCCGAAAAACCAAACAAACAAGGCCAACATGAATATAGAGCACAAGCATTGGAATTAAATGCGTCAAGCAAACAATCATGCCATGATGAATGATGCACAAGTTGCATGGCAATAAGTAGCATGGCATGGGTGAGGTGTGGAGGACAAGAAAATAACATTTGAATTGGGTTTTAGTCACATTTTGTTGCCATAATAGTTGCTGTTCATTATATTTTTATATGATGCATGCTGCAATTGAAGACATGGATATCATAAACAGAAAGGTCTCGTCGAGCTGATCATTTTAGACATATTATTTGCTTAATTTGGAATTATAAAACAAAAGTTATTAAATTATTAATTTCTAGTGGCAATTGATGTAATTTACATAAACTTGGAATTTTAATTGGGCAAAAGACAAAAAGGATGGTATATTTGGAATCCTCTCATCTTGCTGATATCTAAACATATATTATTTGCCCAATTTGGATTTAGTATGAAAAAGTTATAGAAATCTGAATTTGAATTTGAATTTGAATTTTGAAATTATTTAACAGAATTTGAATTTGAAAACAGCATCTGGGACGTTTCATACTCAGCCTAAACCATCTCTGGTCACTGACAGGCGGGGCCAGGGGTTCTACCCACCTGGCGCCAGGGGAGGGAGGGACATGGGTTGATACTAGCAAACATCAGGAGCCTTTTTGCAAAAACAACACAGACACAGACAAGTGGGCCGACTGGACCGCGGGTTGAGGCAAAAAGGGGCCAGGGGGGTATTAGCAAAACGCCACGCGGGCACTGTGGATCTTCCCTGCACCTGGCGGAGCAGGGCCTGTGGCTGTGACAGGCGGGTTGAGGGTCGAACGCCGCGCGAGACGCCGGAGCCGCGTGGGGGTTGGGTAGTTGACAGGAGGAGGGTTAGGCGGCGGGATAAGGTGTGCGCGCGCGGAAGCGAGAGGACGCTGACGACCACGCCGTGCACTGAGGGCGTTCGTCGCCGTGACCCGCTCAACTAGGAAGCGATCGAGGGGGGGAACGTGTCTAGGAAGACCAGGGACTCACCGCGGGCGTTCCGGTGTGGTCGACGTGGCGCGGGGAGCAGGCGATCGGCGATGAGGCTGGCGACGGCGAGCGCTAGGGTTTCCTCGGGGCACGGCAGGTGCTGGCGGCTGCGGTCCGTCTCCTCCCCGACGGCGTGCGCAGGCGTGGTGCCGGGGCTCGTCTGGTTCTCCTCGACCACCTCCCCGACGTGCTTGTCCTCTGGAAGGGTGTAGACGCGAGGGGGCCGAGGGTGCCGGCGATGGCGAGCCGGTGGCGAAGGAGAAAGAGGGGGAGAGGGCAGGGCGCCTTCGGGGTGGATCTGGGGTTCTGGGCGGGGGCAGAGAGGTTGGGGGGAGGATAAGAACGCCAGGGGGGCAGGTGGATGGCGTGGGAGGGAGGTGGCAGCGCCACCTTTCCTGCTCACGTGCTCAGCATGGGGGGGGGCCAGGGGTGGCGCGGCAGGTGCTGGGAAGGGAGAGGGAGACTAGCAGGTGGGACTGGGGGAGGCTCGTGGCCCAGGTGAGGCTAGAGGGGCCCTTGGGACAGGGAGAGAAAGAGAGGGGGGTTCGGTCTAGGGTTAGGGTTGTGGGGTTCCTTGGCGTGTGGGGTAGCTAGGTGGGTGCTGGGGTGGGGCATGCATGGAAGAGAGAGGGGAGAGATGGAGTAAGGCATGGGGTGGTCAAACTAGAACTAGAAAGGAGGAGGGGCATTAGGGTTTAGCTAAGGGAAGGTGTGGATTAGAGGGAAAAAGGGTGGCTTAGGTTAGTTTTAGCTAATATGGGGTTTGGGGTAGAGTGTAGGGTTTTTGGCTAGGAGGGATAAGAAAGAGGGAGGTGGCACTTAGGTTGAACAAGCAAACTCCAAACAAGCCCTAAGCAAGATCAAGCAAGAAAAGAGGGAGAGGGAAGAGAGAGATGGTCAAGTGATGATGGGAATTTGAATCATGCATGATCCAAACAAAGCTCAAGCAAGAACAAAGAAAGAGGTAGGGAAAATGATGGGGTTTAAGCTCATGCTCTCACATGGTCACATGTGTATGCATGGAGCAAGGGGTGAGGGTTTAGCTAACAGGGGAGAAAAGAGAGATGATATGAAGAAGCAAAACTACAAGCCAACACATGATTTAAACAAAGGAAGATGATCCAACTAGAATTCAAACAAAAGCCAAAATCTAGAGAAGGTGGCACTTGCATGGCCCATGCAAGATAATTAATGCCAACCATATCCTTGTGAAAACAATAAGATTATCATGGCATTACTCATATGCATTCCCAAAAAGTGGGCAAGGCCAAGCATAGATTATGGGTGGAATCCAAACAACCAGTCATGAGCTAGAGATAAATCAACAGAAGCCAAGCTCAGATTAGTTGGGTGGTGGAATTATAGGGTGGTGAAAGAAAAGGTGGTGGAGTCAACAAGAGAGATGCCCTCAACTCAACTTGGGCATATAACGATGTATCAAGAGCCAAATACAATATCAATAGGCAAATACAATTAATCATGCACATGAGATAAGAACCAAACAAGAAAGGGTTTTATATGATGCTCAAATGCAAGGTGATATGATGACATGAGCATGATATGTTGATGATGCAACAATTATATGTTGGAAGTGGCCCTTTTTATTATTATAACCAGTAGCATTACAGGGGTTAGACAACTGGGATGCTACAACTCTCCCCCACTAAACAGGAATCTCGCCCCGAGATTCTAGGAAGAAGAAGAAGATACAAAGAGAGAAGGGTGGTTGACACGGAGTTCATCTTCACGCTCCCATGTTGCTTCATCAACAGAATGGTGTGACCACTGCACCTTGCAAAACTTGATGGACTTGTTGCGCGTCCTTCGTTCTGCGGTCTCAAGGATTTTGGTGGGGTGTTCCTGATAAGACAGATCTTCTTGGAGGTCGATTAGCTCATGATCCACGGTCTTGCCGGGGTCTTTGAAGCACTTCTTGAGCTGAGAGATGTGGAAAACATCATGGACTTTGAGTTTTTCCTAAGCTCCAGTGCATACGCAACTTCTCCTCTTCTACCACGTATCTTGAAAGGACCGATGTATCTAGGAGCCAACTTTCCTTTGATACCGAAGCGGTGTGTTCCTCTCATGGGAGTGACACGAAGGTAGACGAGATCACCAGGGGCATATACCATATATGTGTGCTTCTGTCATAGTTGCTCTTCCCGACTCGAGCAATCTTCAGTTCTCGAATGATATGCACCTTCTCCTCTTGGGTTACAATGTCGGGGCCAAACCAGATTCTTTCTCCTGCACGACCAACCAATAGGAGTTACGCACTTGCGACCATAGAGAGCCTCGAATGGTGCCATCTTGAGACTCTTCCGGAAGCTGTTGTAGGAGAATTCAGCATATGGAAGGCATTCCTCCCACTTCATGCCAAACGAGATGACCAAGCTCTAAGCATGTCCTCGAGAATCGATTGATCCTCCACTTGTCCTTGAGACTGAGGGTGGTAGCATCTTTGAAGTTCAACTTTGTTCCCAAAGCTTTTTGGAAACTCTCCCAGAACTTTGAGGTGAAGATGCTCCCACGGTCTGAACTGATTTCAAGTGGAACCCCATACAAAGAGACAATCCTGTTGATACAGAGCTCAGCCAACTGAATTCCAGAAATTGTTTCTTTGACGGGGAAGAAATGTGCCACTTTAGAAAGCCTGTCGATGACAACAAAAATTGCTTTGTTGCCCTTCTGCGACCTTGGAAAGCCAGTGATGAAGTCCATATCAACTTTCTCCCATTTCCATTCCGGCGGCTTCAATGGCTGTAGAAGACCAAATGGTTTCTGATGGACAGCCTTGACTCTGCGGCAGACATCACATTCTGAGACATACTTGGCACAATACCGTTTCAACCCAGGCCACCAGTATTGTGTTTTCAAGTCCATGTACATCTTTGTGCTGCCAGGATGGATAGAAAGAACCGAATCATGTGCCTCCTTGAGAACTTGGTCTCTCAGACCCGGATAGTTTGGAACAAACATCCGGTGTTCAAAGAAGAGCGTGCCTTGATCATCAACATGGAAGGCCTCATACTTCGGAAGGTCAAGCTTAGCGATGAGCTTTTTAGTGTGCGGATCACCAAGTTGACGAGAACGAATCTGTTCTTCCAAGAGAGGAGTAGCCAGAAGGTTCAGGAGATTCCCTTGTTCCACAATTTCGGGTTCGGTGGCGGAATTCCTCGCACAAGAGAGGCTGCTGCTCTTCCACCATGAGGTTGTTGACATAAGCTTTACGACTAAGCGCATCTGCCATGCCATTTGCTTTGCCTGGAGTGTAGTTGATGGTCACATCGAAGTCATTGATTGCTTCAATCCATCTCCTCTGCCGAAGGTTGAGATCCGGTTGAGTGAAGATATACTTCAAGCTCTTGTGGTCGAGAAGATCTCTAGCGGTTACCAAGCAAGTAGTGCCTCCATAGCTTCAAAGCAAAGACAACTGCTGCTAGCTCAAGGTCATGTGTGGGATAGTTGATCTCATGCGTCTTCAACTGACGAGAGGCATAAGCAACCACCTGTCTCTCTTGCATAAGGACCGCACCCAATCCTTGCAGAGAGGCGTCGCAGAAGATCTGGAAAGGCTTAGATGTATCTGGAGGAACCAAGACTGGTGTGGAAGTGAGCTTCTCTTTGAGTGTCTCAAAACTTTCTTGGCAAGCAGGAGTCCACAGGTACTTCTTGCCTTTCTTGAGGAGATCGGTAAGAGGCTTTGCTATCTTGAAGTTACACAAATCGACGGCAATAGCTAGCCAACCCGAGAAAACTCCGCACTTCCTTGACATTAGCAGGAGGAAGCCATTCAACTATTGTCTTCACGGTTTCCGGGTTGACTGCAATGCCCTTGGCAGAAATAACATGACCCAAGTATGTTACTTCAGGCAGCCAAAACTCACACTTAGAGAACTTTGCATACAAGCGGTTCTCATGAAGCTTGTCCAGGACACATCGCAGGTGCTCTTCATGCTCCTCCTTGGACTTGGAATAGACCAGAATGTCATCCATATATACCACCACAAACTTGTCCAGGTACTCCATGAAAACGGAGTTCATCAGCCTCGAGAAGGTAGCAGGTGCGTTGGTGAGGCCGAAAGACATGACCGTGTACTCATACAGGCCATAGCGGGTGGTGAAAGCTGTCTTGGGCACATCTTCTTTGCGAATTTTGATTTGGTGATAACCACTTCTCAAGTCCATCTTAGAGAACACCACAGCTCCTGCCAGCTGATCAAAAAGATCATTTATCCGAGGAAGAGGATATTTGTTCTTGATGGTTTTAGCGTTGAGAGCCCGGTAGTCAACACAAAGCCTATCGGTTCTGTCACGCTTCTTCACAAAGATTGTTGGGCTACCCCAAGAAGAAGTGCTGTGTTGAATGAAACCCAATTTCTCTTGTTCATCAAGTTGTCGTTTGAGTTCAGCCAACTCAGAAGGACCCATTTTGTATGGCCTCTTGGAGATAGGAGCCGTTCCAGGTTCAAGCTCAATCACGAATTCAACCTCGCGATCCGGAGGCATACCTGGCAACTCTTCAGGAAAGACATCCGGGAACTCACAGACCACTGGTACCTTCTGAATAGCTTCCATAGCATCATCATTTAGAGTTGCCAAGGAATAGAGCTGGACAGCAGGAGCCAGACTTGGAGAAAAGACTATGTGGCCTTCAGGAATCTTCAGAGACACTGAGCGTTCAGCACAATCAATCACAGCTGCATTTGCTGTCAACCAATCCATGCCCAAAATGACATCAATGTCAGAGTTGCCCAGAACAATCAAAGAAGCCAAGAATGAAGAACCACCAATCTCAACTTGATTCTCATGACTGATTAGCTCAGCCCTCATGTTTGCTCCAGGAGAAAGAACCATCAACCGCTTTTGGAGAGGGACCATGACTAACTCATTCTCATTTGCAAACTTGTGAGACACAAATGAATGCGATGCACCAGAATCAAAGAGAACTCGTGCAGGAACTGAGTTAACTGAAAGCATACCCATGACAACTCCAGGTGCGAGCTCAGCTTGAGAGGCGTTAGCGCGGTTAGCACGCGACCGAACCCGGGCTTAGTGTTGATGTTGAGAGCCGGCGGTGGTGCACGAAGGAGAGCTTGCTGCAGATCTTGGCGGGGTTGAGGAGATCTTTGTTCTTCATTGGGCAGTTCGGTGGGGATGTCCAGATCTCCACGTGTAACAAGCACCGTGAGGACGTGGAGCGAGTAGCTGGGACTCGCCAGCGCTCGAGGTAAGGGTTGTAGCCCACAGGAGCATGATGGTGAAGTTTGGTGGCCTTGACGTGAAGCTCGCGGTCTTGGTAGAGCCGGAGCGACGGTGGGGTGTTAGGAACCCGGACACGCCGCTTAGAAGGAGCTTCCATAATCGCAGAGCTTGATGCATCCTGTTATGTTTCTTGGACTCTTCAAACATTTGCCTTGCCTCCTCTTGTAGTGCCATATCTGCAGTTCAGGAAGGTTGCGGTCTTGCATGCGTGATTGCATACTTGATCGACGCATTGAGCCCTTGCACGAATCGTTTACTTTTTCTTGTCATCGGATACCTCATCACCACCATAGCGAGACAGGTTCATGAAGTTCTGATATAGGTGTTGGCGTTATCATTTCCACCTTGAGTTGAGGAAAGCCTCCTTCATCCTTTCCATCACAATCTCTGAGAGAAACTGTTCTTTGAAAGCTGCAGTGAACCTCTCCCAAGTTGGCTGGAACCCAGTGCAGCTTGCCTTCAAGTAGTTCTCCCACCAAAGAGCCGCATCTCCCTTGAGAAGGTGGGTAGCACACTTGACCCACTCCTGTTCTGGAACATCAGCAGTCTCGAGCAACCTTGAGATCTCGCGCAGCCAATCATCCGTGTCCAGAGGTCGGTCAGACACATCAAACTGACGAGGGTTGAACTTGAGGAAGCTCTTGATGTCACCACGCTTGGGAGGTGGAGGAAGTGGAGCAAACTCATTCCTTCTGACGCTCTCCTCAAAGCGCTGCTGGTTCTCTTGCATTGCCGCCAAAGCATTAGCTATGCTTGACAGCGCTGAGCCCAGTTCCGGAGGGATGTCCTCTTCAGTCCGGCGTGGGGGAGCCATCCTGTCATTGATATAAAACTCAAGTCAGTACTATAATGGAGAATGACAATAATCCAAAATAGTACCAAGATGGAATTAACCAAGATTAAAGGATACAATTTACTGAGATGATATTAAAATATCAACAAAGTTCATAGCACCTAAAAGATATTAAGCATATCGCACACGACTGAAAAGGAGTGTGGTACACAAATATATCAAAGAAAAATTTTCCACAAATTTCGGCATTAAAATACCAATAGATGCGCAAAATTACTTAACGAATCAAGATTAGTGACTCTACCGATTCAATATACAAAAGCGAATGATACAAGTAGTGGTATGGTCGCGACTCCATCCCGCACTCAAATCATTACTCCGCACATGAACAAGTGGAACACATATCCTAACCCCTTCTTCTCACGACGAAACCTAAGATTGGTAACTACGGAACGAACACCCCAAACAAGATAGCGTCGGATACAACAGGAAGATAGATTGCGTCGGTTTACAAAAGCCTGTCGGTATGGAATGTACCAGATTGATAACCAAAGGCGAGATAAGATAACAACTTTGATGCAACAGTAGACAAGGGATTACACACGTACACACACACACAACCTATGGTACTACGAAACCGAACACGTGAATCCTAGTTTGAACTTTGAGAAGAGGATTGAAAACGTTGCACTTCCTTACCAGAAAAGGGTGGGTGGGAGGGTAAGAAGAAAAGTGGAAGCAGTCCTACTCTCGCGTTTGTTTTTCCCTAATATACATAACTACCAAAATATTTGCTAGACTGACAACGACCGTTTGGCTGAAACCCTGAAGGTCGGGATGGCTCTGATACCAATTGTAACTACCTCGGTGAACTACGCTCCTAGATACAAGCCTGGATGAGTGGTAGTGGTTGAAATAGTACGATGGGGCCCCAAAAGCCGCTCACTGGTAGTCTTTTCAGACGTCCCAACCACTACCCTCTCAACGGGACCTGTACGGGCGGCGTAGTCGGCAGGCGAAGGGATCAACTACGTACACAAGTGGGTATGTACGCAAGCCACCATACAAGAGTACATCAGAGCCACACCATCTAGAAAGAAAGGAAATATACCAACGCCATACGGCAAGATTCAAATGACCTAGATAAATCTATATTTTAGGATAACTCCTCATACAACACACATCAGAGTATCATGCGGAAGCGGCAAACAAGATCCGAGTACGGATAAGAAGCAAATCGGCATAAGATGCCATAGAAATAAGCACATCCCAACTACAGGTCTCACGGATCCCCGTTCCCGGAATCTCTACACCGAACGATCGTTGCCCACATCTTGACTTCTTCCACACGAGATCCGTCACGAGAAGGTACTGCTCATGAATCAAGAATTTATCGTGAGACCCTAAGGGTACTCAGCAAGTCTTAATGCCTCTAAAGGGACACAACACAGGGTGACGCAATTGCAGCGAAGAGAAACCCTAGCAATTCTGAGATAACGCTAACCATCCGCCTAACCAATGATAGCGGATGTCCGTGAATTAAGTACAACAGTTATAATGGTAATCTCATCCGATCCATCCTCCTCCACCTTACCAACAAGGAAGCGGACGAACAACCCCCCATCCGTTGGCAATTTTATTAACCATTCCATGAGTATTGCACTATTTACTAGTCAAGTTACTTTGGTCAGATTAAAAGCGGTACTTTAGTTATACTTGTCTATGATCAAGAAACTGCTCCAAGTCGTCCATATCCGCGGACACGGCTTTGAAAGTTTTACCCGGCGGTGCACCAATAGCAACACACGCCGATCAACCTCGGAAAAACCAAATCAAAACCCAACGAGGCTTTCACGGTGAACAATCACAAGATTCAGAAATATTTGAGGCCACCCTTAAGTAGATCCATAGAAGCGGCCATGACTCAGACGGGCTCAAGGTTTGGGTAGACGGCAGTGAACGATCGGGAACCGAAAGTGTGGCTGGGCTTGTCGACACCGCGGAATCGTGTCCCGATCCTAAAGCGATGCAGGTGCGATACCTCGCACAATTTTAAATACGAAAGTAGCATGGCATAAGTACAGGATCGTAAATAAAACCTCAAACTAGTTTGTGGCCCCAAGAAATAAGACGGAATCAAGCTCGCTCGGGGGGTCCCATATACCTCCGGATGTGGATAGCGCGATAAATCAAGGAACAGGAATCAAGTACTCGGGGTCTTACGGGACACAAGTGAGCAGGAAAAACCAAATAGCAGATGTTGCTCACCGGTGCCACTTTCTTTAGTTATCCCAGAACTACTCAGGTTAAGTTGTTTAGGTACCTCATTATCCATCAGACTCTCACAAACCCTACACATGCTGTTCTACGACTCGCATGGCTCAAACAACTCCTATAGTAGTGGCTCATGGGATGGAGGAACAAGCTTGGTGGGGTTTAAAAGTAAAAGCTATGCATACTTGGGATTCAATTTAATGCAATCGCGACTCAATGATGCAAGAATAAGATAGAGGCAATAGGTACTGTATGTATGCAAGCATGTGGAAGTGCTTGCCTGTCAACTCAGTTGTAGCAAGGGACGGTTCTGGGTAGTGCTCCTGGTTCTCTTGATACACCGCCAAAGGTTCATCCGAGAAAACCAAACAAACAAGGCCAACATGAATATAGAGCACAAGCATTGGAATTAAATGCGTCAAGCAAACAATCATGCCATGATGAATGATGCACAAGTTGCATGGCAATAAGTAGCATGGCATGGGTGAGGTGTGGAGGACAAGAAAATAACATTTGAATTGGGTTTTAGTCACATTTTGTTGCCATAATAGTTGCTGTTCATTATATTTTTATATGATGCATGCTGCAATTGAAGACATGGATATCATAAACAGAAAGGTCTCGTCGAGCTGATCATTTTAGACATATTATTTGCTTAATTTGGAATTATAAAACAAAAGTTATTAAATTATTAATTTCTAGTGGCAATTGATGTAATTTACATAAACTTGGAATTTTAATTGGGCAAAAGACAAAAAGGATGGTATATTTGGAATCCTCTCATCTTGCTGATATCTAAACATATATTATTTGCCCAATTTGGATTTAGTATGAAAAAGTTATAGAAATCTGAATTTGAATTTGAATTTTGAAATTATTTAACAGAATTTGAATTTGAAAACAGCATCTGGGACGTTTCATACTCAGCCTAAACCAGCTCTGGTCACTGACAGGGGCCGGGGTTCTCTGACCTGCGCCACGCTGAGGGGCACAGGGGACCGCGGGTTGATACTAGCAAACATCAGGAGCCTTTTTGCAAAAACAACACAGACACAGACAAGTGGGCCGACTGGACCGCGGGTTGAGGCAAAAAGGGGCCAGGGGGGTATTAGCAAAACGCCACGCGGGCACTGTGGATCTTCCCTGCACCTGGCGGAACAGGGCACAGCGCGGCGCGCGACAGAGCGGGTTGAGGGGTCGAACGCGCGACCGCGCGGACGCTTGCGCGGACGCGGAGCCGCTGCGGTGGGGTTGGGTAGTTGACAGGAGGAGGGTTAGGCGGCGGGATAAGGTGTGCGCGCGCGGGAGCGAGAGGACGCTGACGACCACGCCGTGCACTGAGGGCGTTCGTCGCCGTGACCCGCTCAACTAGGAAGCGATCGAGGGGGGGAACGTGTCTAGGAAGACCAGGGACTCACCGCGGGCGTGCCGGTGTGGTCGACGTGGCGCGGGGAGCAGGCGATCGGCGATGAGGCTGGCGACGGCGAGCGCTAGGGTTTCCTCGGGGCGGTCTGGCGGCTGCGGTCAATCCTCTCCCGACGGCGTCTTGGCAGCCGGGCGCGTCTGGTTCTCCTCGACCACCTCCCCGACGTGCTTGTCCTCTGGAAGGGTGTAGACGCGAAGGGGCCGAGGGTGCCGGCGATGGCGAGCCGGTGGCGAAGGAGAAAGAGGGGGAGAGGGCAGGGCGCCTTCGGGGTGGATCTGGGGTTCTGGGCGGGGGCAGAGAGGTTGGGGGGAGGATAAGAACGCCAGGGGGCAGGTGGATGGCGTGGGAGGGGAGGTGGCTTCGGCGCCACCTTTCCTGCTCACGTGCTCAGCATGGGGGGGCCAGGGGTGGCGCGGCAGGTGCTGGGAAGGGAGAGGGAGACTAGCAGGTGAGACTGGGGGAGGCTCGTGGCCCAGGTGAGGCTAGAGGGGCCCTTGGGACAGGGAGAGAAAGAGAGGGGGGTTCGGTCTAGGGTTAGGGTTGTGGGGTTCCTTGGCGTGTGGGGTAGCTAGGTGGGTGCTGGGGTGGGGCATGCATGGAAGAGAGAGGGGAGAGATGGAGTAAGGCATGGGGTGGTCAAACTAGAACTAGAAAGGAGGAGGGGCACTTAGGGTTTAGCTAAGGGAAGGTGTGGATTAGAGGGAAAAAGGGTGGCTTAGGGTTAGTTTTAGCTAATATGGGGTTTGGGGTAGAGTGTAGGGTTTTTGGCTAGGAGGGATAAGAAAGAGGGAGGTGGCACTTAGGTTGAACAAGCAAACTCCAAACAAGCCCTAAGCAAGATCAAGCAAGAAAAGAGGGAGAGGGAAGAGAGAGATGGTCAAGTGATGATGGGAATTTGAATCATGCATGATCCAAACAAAGCTCAAGCAAGAACAAAGAAAGAGGTAGGGAAAAGGATGGGGTTTAAGCTCATGCTCTCACATGGTCACATGTGTATGCATGGAGCAAGGGGTGAGGGTTTAGCTAATAGGGGAGAAAAGAGAGATGATATGAAGAAGCAAAACTACAAGCCAACACATGATTTAAACAAAGGAAGATGATCCAACTAGAATTCAAACAAAAGCCAAAATCTAGAGAAGGTGGCACTTGCATGGCCCATGCAAGATAATTAATGCCAACCATATCCTTGTGAAAACAATAATATTATCATGGCATTACTCATATGCATTCCCAAAAAGTGGGCAAGGCCAAGCATAGATTATGGGTGGAATCCAAACAACCAGTCATGAGCTAGAGATAAATCAACAGAAGCCAAGTTCAGATTAGTTGGGTGGTGGAATTATAGGGTGGTGAAAGAAAAGGTGGTGGATTCAACAAGAGAGATGCCCTCAACTCAACTTGGGCATATAACGATGTATCAAGAGCCAAATACAATATCAAGAGGCAAATACAATTAATCATGCACATGAGATAAGAACCAAACAAGAAAGGGTTTTATATGATGCTCAAATGCAAGGTGATATGATGACATGAGCATGATATGTTGATGATGCAACAATTATATGTTGGAAGTGGCCCTTTTTATTATTATAACCAGTAGCATTACAGGGGTTAGACAACTGGGATGCTACAGCCAACCACGGTGACCATGGAAGATCTCAAAAACTTGGAAACAAGATTGAGCTCTTCCTTGGTCAACAAAGTCAAGAAGATGCTTGAGAAACTTCTTAAGGACAAAGAAGGCTCACCACCCCCATCTCCTCAAGAGGATCAACCATCCATTTTACCTAAAGGGAATACGTCAGTATCCCCCGAGGGTGCATTTGTAGGGGGTAAACCAGACAACGCTAATTCCTCCACACACAATAATGGTGGGAAGGGTGAGCACCGTGACTCATGGTACTCTCCCGACCCTCCAATCCCCCATCCTCATGTATACAATAGAGGTGACCCACCTAAGCTTGAAGAATCTGCTACTTTTGCTCAATGGCAATCACTAATGAGAACTCATATGCGCAGCTCTTGCATTGAACTATGGAACATCATCGAGCATGGACTCTTTATTGGGGATTGAAACAACTTGACAAGAAGAGAGATTGTTAATAGTCAACTCAATGCCACTGCTCTACATATGATTCAACAAGGTTTGGGGACAAAGGATTATCCACACATTGAGCACTTTAGCATTGCCAAGGAAGCTTGGGATGCTCTCACTGTGTTGTTCATTGGAAATGAGAGTATGAGGAGGAACCGATATGATGCTCTAAGTAATGAAGCCGAAGGCTTCTACATGAAATAAGGTGAAGATCACGAAGATATGTACCGTAGGCTCAAGACCACCGCCACTGCTTTTAGGAATGTGGGTGCCTCACATGTGGATGATGCATGGATAAAAACGAAATATGTGAGTGCCCTCATGCCTTTTGAGCCCACCGACTTGAAGATCCTACAAGGAAGACACAACTACCATCTCATGACCTCAAATGAAGTTATGCAAGAGATGGTTGCTTTCAAGGTTGCCGCCAAGAATGCCAAAGATGCCCGTGCTTGTGCCCTTGGTATGAGCAATGTTGTCAATGTTGCTTTAAAGGCCAAAGTTGTGGACCATGGGGATGAAGATGATAGTGATGAAGGGCTTTCCATGGACCATCCCGATGAAGTCAAGATTGCTCATAGTCAATATATGGCTTTCTATGCAAAGAACTTTTGGAAGAATCCCGCCAAGGCCAAGATGGAAATGGAATGGAGAAGCAATCCAAATGGGAAAAGAGAGAATACCACAAGATTGAGAACTTGCTTCAATTGTGGTGACCGCTACCACTTTGTAGCTAGTTGCCTGTAACACCCTCAGAATCGGACCTATGCAAGTTTCAGCGATTCCCGCCAAACCCGCATAGAAACGATTCAAAGGTGCCCACCAGGCACTTTCGTGCGGGTGGAAAACAAAGTAATAACATTACACAACAGTCCTCGATGGGACCCACAGAACAGATATATATATACAACACGACTCCATGAGTCAAGAATACAGATATAATATACAAAGATCCAAATCACCTTGAAAAAGATGGAGCGTCCGACTACGGACAAGATGCAAATGGGGCTAAGAGCCCTGAAGAATAACCAATGGCGTCCATAACCCTGCCAAGCGGAAGGGTAACCACAACTAACGCCGACCTCAAAACCTGCTTAAACAAAAGGTGCCGACAAAGGGCAAAGGAAAAAGAGGAGCGTCGATCTTGAGGCCGATGCAGCGAGGCTAGAATTCGGCGGTCCTCGCCTACATAGGTATGATGGACTGAAGCGGCAGCGGCAGCATGCACTAAACAACCTATAGAGACTCGATACAACAGGCGACTATCAGAGAGAGGTAAGAAAGACCTATTCAGAACCAACCTGATACTACCATCAAACAAACCCATCCTGGCGTTTCCCCCTCGAGACCAAGCGAGGAAGTCAACCGAGGAACTCACACCGTTGGCAGTTTTACTTATTCGGTTATCGTTGCGGCAATTACTAGTCAGGTATAGATAATCGTCCTGATAAAAGAAGCAGTGGGCCCTTTTAGTTAATCATTCCGTTGTAGTTGCAACAATCACTAATCAGATACAGATAGCATGAGATAACCCAAAAACCCAGCAGTTGTTGGTACTTTTATTTAGCCATTCCGTTGTAGTTGCAATACTTACTAGTCAGATACAATGGTCGCAAGCGACACTCCAAACAAGCAATTGTGGGCAGTATTATTAGCCATTCCATTATAGTGAAGCTGATTACTAGTCATTATAAAGTCAAATTTATAGCACTGCTTTAGTTATGCTTGTCTATGATCGAATCGTGCTCCAAGTCGTCCATAACCGGACACGGCTTTGAGAAAAGTTTTACCGGCGGGTGCACCAATAGCAACACACGCCGATCAACCTCGGAAAAACCAAATCAAAACCCAACGAGGCTTTCACGACAAAGCAATCACAGATTCAGAAATATTTGGGGCCACCCCATTAAGCTACCCATACGAAGTTAGCCGACTCGAAACGGAC
Organism: Avena longiglumis; assembly: GCA_030063025.1. Classification (NCBI taxonomy): domain Eukaryota; kingdom Viridiplantae; phylum Streptophyta; class Magnoliopsida; order Poales; family Poaceae; genus Avena; species Avena longiglumis. The sequence continues at coordinate 184,582,308 of CP125979.1, forward strand.
TCAAGGTTTGGGTATACGGTATGTGAAACGGGAACCCAAAACTGGGCTTGTCGACACCGCGGAATCGTGTCCCGATCCTAAACAGTACAGGTGCTATCTGTCGCACAATTTAAATAAAGCAGTAAAGCATGGCATAAGTACAGGATAATAAATAAAACCTCAAACTAGTTTGTGGCCCCAAGAAATAAGACTGAATCAAGCTCTGGCTCAGGGGGTCCCATATACCTCCCGGATGTGGATAGCGCGATAAATCAAGGAACATGTATCAAGTACTCGGGGTCCTACGGGACACAAGTGGGCGTTCGGAAACCAAATATTATCTATCACCCACCGATGCCTCTGCTTACTTCAATTTTAGTTGTTAAACAGGAATTTAAAGTGAACTATAAGTAAAGCCATGATCATCTCCGACATCAACATGCGGCATTACACCAACAACTGTGGCACTCGACGACACGCAACAGCACTTGAGCAAGCGACTACAACGCGCGAGTCCAACTATCTACCAAACAACAGGTAATAGGATGTGTCCACGGCAATATAAGGCTGCAAGGGATATCACGGGTACGAAAACTAGAGCATCGCAACACAGATAGCAATAGATCAACAGGAGGGAATAAATACTAGAAAAGTAAGATAGGTAGAAAGGGGGAGATGCTCGCCTGAAAACATTTGTCGAAGGTTCAACCGAAGATCGGGTCGACACTCGCATCAACTCAACGGCCTTATCCGCGAAGAAGCAAAACACTAGAATAAACACCGGATGCCATATTTAATACTACGGCAAAAGATCGGCATGATGCATGCATGATGTATGGCATGGCAAGATGCGATGCAATTAGGTCATATTAAGTGGAACCGGGGTCCCGACAATTAATTAGGTGGTTCATGTTGTTTAGCTACCCCGCATTTTAAATGTTGTATTAACATGGCAAAAGTGAACACCGGTTCGATGCACAGATTTAAATGAGGCCAATATGAGGCTAGATTTGCCCGCATATGGGCCCCGTATTAATCATGAGGTGAATCGGCATAAGGCCCCCAAACCACACAAATATGCATGCAAGTATGGCAATTAATATGCAACAAGTTGTTATTACTTTTATAAAATAGGGCTCGAGAAAAGGGGTCACACATTAGGGTTCGGCAGATCTTGGGGTTCCGGGGTTCGGGGTCGGTCTCAGGGTCCGGATCTGGGGTTCAGGGTTCGACGGAAACGTTCTCGGACTCCGGGATCGTTCTCGGATAACGGGGTAGGTCTTGGCGCATCCGGGGTCTTCGGTTCATGTTGTCGGTCTTGGCGTTCGGGGAAAAGAACTTGGCGTCCGGCAAACTTCGAAGTAGACCTTGGAGTCCCGCGGTGATCTTGTCGATTCCCCGTCGAAGGCCTTGGCGCTTCGGATCGGTCTTCGGCTCGGGGCCTCAGGGTCTTGGGGTTCGCATCCGTGTGGCGGTCTTGTTGTTCCGTGTAGGCATTCTCGAGGTCGATGGCGAACTTGTCCGGTACCGGGATTCGGATCCGGGAAGGAGTACTCGAGCGGTATCGCCTTCGGGTTCCGTGAAGGAGATGCTTTGGGGGCCTCGGTCGTCAGACTTGTGTACGGCGCCGGTGTTTCATCGGGCTCATCGGGTTGGTGTCGATCTCGGTGAACATCTTCGCCAAACGGATGGCGGCTTCCCGGAGGTCTTGTCGGTGAGGGAGTTCTTGTGGGGTTCCGGTTTCTTCGGACAACGACGTCGGACTCGGGTACCTTGTGACCATCTACAAGCATAACAACACCTGATGCAACACATGCTTGAGATGGGCAGGAACACACACATGCACAAAACGCGGCACAGCGCAGGAAGAACAAGCGTGCGACGGACGATGGCCCCGGTGGTGCTGCGGCAGAGGCCGGGGAGGAGCTCGAGGAAGGAGCCGGGCGGCCCAGGCAGGGCGACGCTCGGGCGGGCCAGAGGCCACTAGCAGGGAGGGAGCCTGCAGGGCAGGGGAATGGCGGCGTCACAGGGCTCCAGCGGAGGAGCAGGGAAGCACCGGCGCCTTGGGCGGGAGCTCGGGAAGGGCGGCGGCTAGGGGCCGAGCTGCTAGGCAACGGGCGACGGAGACGAACCGCGGCTGAGGCGTGGGAAGGCGAGACCGGCGTAGACGGGCAGGCCGGGCGGCAGGCGTAGGGCGCCGAGAGGGGCCGCGACGAGGCGTCAGGGAGGCATCGCCAGCGGATGCGGGAGGAGGCGAGGCCAGTCCACGGTGGCCGAGGATGATGGCGGCGGCCGACGAGGATGGAAGCGGGCGGAGCGCAGCAGGCGGAGCGGCCTTGCGCTTAGGTCTGTGGCGGGAAGGTGAGGCGGCTCCAGCGGCATCGGGAAGCTGGACCGCGAGCGACGGGCAGGTGGCGTGGCGGTGGTGTCGGGCGCCAAGCTGCGCAGAGGAGGAGAGTGGCAAGCGGGAGAAGGAAGATGGGGCAGGGCGTGGGTGGCAGGTGGGGGACGTGGGGGGCCAGGGCGAGGTGGGCAGGGTCACACGGGTGGCAGTGTGTGTTGGCGTGTGTGTGTTGTGTGGGGGGGGTGTGGGTTGTGTGCTGAGAGAGAGAGGGAAGGGAGAGAGGGCCAAGTGGCAGATGGGGATTGGAGGGGATGAGGGAGAGAGGTGAGGTGGCGTCTAGCTATTGGGTGGGGTGATGTGGAGGGGGGTGTGGTTAGATTAGGTTGGGTAGACTAGGGATTATGGGTGGGCCGTTTAAATTTCTGGGGGTGGTCGTTTGGGTCGAATCGGCCCGTTCGACTGCCCCCACTAAAATAATGAAATATTTTATTTAATTTTAAATGCACCGTTTGCAAACCGATAGCAGACAAAAAAAATATTCCGGCAACCCGGGTTTGCGTGTTGAACAAAGGCGGGGCGTTTAGAAAACAAAACTGGGTTTTTCCGAAATAGTTTTATGCAAGCAAATGCAAGATGATGACGATGCTCAAATGCAATGTGGCATGATGACATGAGCATGCTGTCATGATGATGCAATGCACAAAAACAACGCGATTTTCTAGTAGTGGTTTTTGCGGGATGCCACATTGCCCCTATGAGAAGAGAGAAGATCATGGTGGAAAGCTTGTGTTGAAGAAGACTCTCAAGGGACCATACAAGAAACCTTTCATCAAAAAGAATCCCATCAACAAGAAGCCGGGAGAAATTGTCTTGATCACTCATGAAGAGTACTCCTCCGACAATGAAGATGATGAAGATGACGAAGAGGAAACTTCTCATGGTGTGGCTGCTCTTGCCACCACCTCTACTCCGACATTCTCACTCTTCGATTCTCCAAATGAGAACTCTTCCGCCAAGAACGCCACTTGCCTTATGGCAAGAGGAACGGAGGTATCTTCATCATCCCGCTCTACTCACCTAGATAATGATGAAATTAATGATGAGATGTCTCTTGATGTTAAAAAGGAATTAATTGCCTTTAATGAGTTTATTACTAACCTAGAAGGTGATGCTAAGCTACATTTTGGAAACATCTTAGATCAACTATCACATACTCAAGAGCTTCTAGATGTAAGATGTAAACTTGGGCATGAACATATGATTGATCTAGAGGCCCTAAACAATGCTCTAGAAGAAGAACAAGAAACTAGGTTGTCACTTGAATTAAAATTTGAAGGGCTTGATGAGGACAATGACATTATTGTTAACAAACTCATCGAAGAGCGTGATCATGCTATTGCTAAATATAAAAGAGCTAAAAAGGACAAGATTGAGTTTGGTGTGGTTCATGAAAAACTTGCCGAGGACTTTAGCTTGCTTAACAAGGCCCACAAGGCCTTGGAGAGTGAACTCTTGTCTCTCACAAAGTCCCATGAAGCGCTTCAAACTCAATTGGCCAATATTCCTTCACCTAGTAACTTCATTCCATCTAGTAGCACAACTACTCTTGAAGAGAATGCTAGGTTGAAGGGGGTGCTTGCTAAGGCAACATTTCCACAAGGCAACGAGTCTATTGATGTCCTTTTGAGCAAGCAAAGGCGTAATGGTGATAAAGGGGGCATTGGTTTTGTTTCCAAAACAAAGAAGAAGAACAATAAGAAGAAGAAGGACAAGCCCGCACAAGAGACCAACAAGACCATTGTGGAAAGTAAGACCACAAGTGGTAAAACTATGTCTCATGATGATTTTGCAGGAAGTGCTAACCCTCACTATGTTCTAATGCGAGATTATTATGGTGATGTGTATGCACAATATGTTGGCCCTTATGATGGTTATATTGCTTGGTCTATTTGGGTTCCCAAGACCCTTGTTGCTAACAAAATAGGACCCATTGAGAAATGGGTACCTAAAAACTAGCTTGATCTTTTGTAGACTTATGCTTCCGGAGGGTCAAAATGGGTGATCGATAGTGGTTGCACAAGTCATATGACCGGAAGCTCGTCTATTGTCAAGGACTTGGTGTCAAATGAAGATCAAATCACCGTCACATATGCCGACAAGTCAAAGTCTAAGGTAATGGGTTTCGGCAAGGTAGTGGTGGCTCACGACACTACACTTGTGAACGTCATGCTTGTTGAAACCCTTGGATACAATTTACTTTTTGTCCGTGCTCTTGGAAAGATGGGCTTTGCCGTCTTTATCGATAATGATATTGTGGTCCTCATGTGGAGCAAGACTCTCAAGGTCGCTTTCGTTGGGTACATCGAAAATGACTTGTATGTGGTGGACTTTTCGGGGCAAGCCACTACAGGTTCGATGTGCTTATACGGAAAGGCCGATGTGGGTTGGCTATGGCACCGCCGACTAGCCCATGTCAATATGAGAACTTTGCAAAGTCTCCATAAAGAGGGCCATATTGTTGGACTAAAAGAAAATGTTTCCTTTGCCAAAGATCGTGTTTGCAGGGAATGTGTTCTAGGGAAGATGCATGACGCTCCACACAAGCCCACGAACCAAATCAAGTCTAACAAGATCTTGGAACTCCTTCATGTGGACCTATTTGGTCCTCCATCTCATGCAAGTCTTGGAGGGAAGAAATATTGTTTGGTGATTGTTGACGACTTTTCAAGATACTCTTGGGTTTATTTCTTCAAGTTGAAGAGTGAAACTCAAAAGACTTTTAATGACTTCATCAACTTGGTTCAAAGGCAACACAATGTTCCCGTATTGGTTATAAGAAGTGACAACGACACCGAGTTCAAGAACTACACCTTGAATGATTTCCTTAGTGATGAGGGGATTAAACATCAATATTCCGCTGCATACACCCCTCAACAAAATGGTGTGGCCGAAAGGAAGAACCGGACTCTTATTGAGATGGCTAGGACAATGTTGGCGGAGTTTAAATCCCCATACAACTTCTGGGCCGAAGCCATCTCCACCGCTTTCCATGCTTCAAACCGGCTCTACCTCCGCAAGAAAATCAACAAGACTCCATATGAGATACTTACCGGTAACAAGCCCAACATATCTTATTTCCGGGTGTTCGGTTGTAAGTGTTTCTATCTCATCAAAGGTGTTCGTTTGTCTAAATTCGAGTCTAAAGCATTAGAGGGTATTTTTGTTGGCTATGGTCTCGAATCTCACCCTTATAGAATCTATGACAAGCTCTCCGGAGCCGTCATAGAATCTTGTAGTGTGACCTTCGAATAATATGATGGTCCCCAAGGGGGGCGTATTGATGCTTGTGATGCAGATGATGAAATGCCTCAGGATGCCATAGGAAGAATGGGTGTGGGTTATATCCGCCCCGTTGAGGAACCCCTTATGGCGGATCGAGAATAACTATGCTCCACTCGAGTGGAGCCCTCATCTTCACAACCTCAACATGCTCCATCTACCGAAGAGGACATTGACTCAAGCCAAAGACAAGATGTGGACCCTCAACATTGTGATCAATGTGTGGATTCTATTCAAAGGGTGCTTGGTCCATTCGATGGGTTGTCAAGTGGTGCCAAGTCAATTTGTCAAGGAAGATCCATCCAAGCTGTTTTGAGACGGGCTCAAATTGAGGCTATAAGAGCACTTGATCAAGACCAAGGTCAATCCTTGCCTCCCAATGTAGAGGATGACTCCAATGTTGATCAAGGTCATGTAGATGGTCAAGACGAGGATCAAAATGATGAAGAGGGTCCTCCAAGGAACAATGAGGAGATCCACGCTCGTCGTGAAGCTAGAAAAGAAAGAATGTTGGAAATAAGAGACCACACTCTCCAAAATGTTGTTGGAGATCTAAGGAAAGGAATTTCCACAAGAGCACAATTGAAGAGGTTCAGTGAACAACAAGCACACTTCTCCATGATTGAACCAAAGAAAGTGTGGGAAGCTCTTGAAGATTCGGATTGGGTAGAAGCTATGCACAAAGAGCTCAACAACTTTGAGAGAAACAAAGTGTGGAAGTTAGTTGAGAAGCCAAAGGATTGTCGTAATGTTATTGGAACAAAGTGGATATTCAAGAACAAGCAAGATGAGCATGGAATTATAGTAAGGAACAAGGCTAGATTGGTTGCACAAGGGTATTATCAAATTGAAGGCATTGATTATGGAGAGACTTATGTACCCATGGCTCGCCTTGAGTCCATCCGTATCCTTCTTGCTTATGCGGCACATCATAACTTTAAGTTGCAACAAATGGATGTAGAAAGTGCATTCCTTTATGGTCCTTTAAATGAATTGGTATATGTTAAGCAACCCCCGGGATTTGAGAACCCCAACTTCCCAAACCATGTCTACAAACTTGATAAGGCGCTCTATGGGCTCAAGCAAGCCCCACGCACGTGGTATGAGCACCTTAGAGAGTTATTGTTTGACCGTGGTTTTGAGGTTGGGAAAATCTATCCCACTCTTTTTACTAAGAGGGTCAATGGGGAGCTTTTTGTATGCCAAATATATGTTGATGATATTATCTTTGGCTCGTCTAACAAAGCTTTTAATGATGAATTCTCAAAGCTTATGACTAGTAGGTTCCGGATGTCATTGATGGGGGAGTTGAAGGTATTTCTTGGCTTTGAGATCAAGCAAGTTAGAGGAGGAACATTCTTCAACCAAGCCAAGTATACTCAAGATATGCTCAAGAGATTCAAAATGCAAGATTTGAATGGATCTCCTACTCCCATGGCTACAAAGACTCATCTAGAACAAAATCCAAATGGTAAAGATGTGGATCAAAAGGTATACCGGTCTATGATTGGTTCTTTGCTTTACCTTTGTGCATCTAGACCCGATATTGTGTTGAGTGTAGGTGTGTGTGCAAGATATCAAGCTGCTCCTAAGGAAAGCCATTTAATGGCGGTCAAGAGAATCTTTCGATATTTAGTTCATACCCCATTTATGGTCTTTGGTACCCTCAAGGCTCAACATTCGCTCTTTGTGGATACACGGATTCGGATTGGGCAAGAGACAAGGATGACAGAAAATCAACATCCGGGGCTTGTCAATTCCTTGGTAGGTCCTTGGTATGTTGGTCTTCTAAGAAGCAAAACTGTATATCTCTCTCCACCGCCGAAGCCGAGTATGTTGCTGCTGCTAGTGCTTGCACCCAATTGCTATGGATGAGGCAAACTTTAAAGGAATACGGTGTCCATTGTGACAAAGTGCCTCTTCTATGTGACAATGAAAGTGCCATCAATATTGCATACAACCCGGTGGATCACACAAGGACAAAGCATATTGAGATTCAACATCACTTCATTAGAGATCATGTTTCTAGAGGTGATATTGATCTATCCTATGTATCAACCAAAGATCAACTTGCCGATATCTTCACAAAGCCACTTGATGAAGCAAGATTTTGCTACTTGAGGAATGAAGTAAATATCGTAGATTCAAGGAGCTTGACTTGATGTTATTGCACTCTCACCTATGTTTAATCTCATATTTGGTCTAGGTGTAGGCATGGATATAGGGGGAGTGCGGTCCTAATTGATTGGACCATCCCTCCCCCCATTATGCCCAAATCAATCAAAATCATTCCTCTTAATATCATTTAGTGATATGTGAGCTTAATGATGAGTGTTGGTAATGGACCCAAGATATATCTTCGTGGTGCCAAGCCAAGTATACTCAAATATGTTGGCCTAGGCCACCGCCCTCTCTCATTTGAGAGGTTGGCACTTACTCATGTTCGTCATTTGATTGTTTTTCGTCTCTTGGAGCTTTTCTGATTATTTTCGAACTTCCATGGCTCTTATTGGTTCTTCACAGTTTGATGTCTCAACCCAAACCCTTTTCCTATCTTAAAAACCATCTATCTCCCATATATGTCCCCAAACACCTTTCCTAGAATTTTTGGTCGAGGAGGGCCGGAGTCTCCGGTGTACAAACACCGGAGTCTCTGGTGTAGATCGGAGTCTCCGGTGTAGATCGGAGTCTTCGGTCTGGATGGTTTCTATCACTTAAAGAAGGGGCACGGGGTGAACTGGAACAGCAGTTCCTCTTTCTTCACCCCGTCCCCTACCTCCAAACCCGTCGCCTCATCCTCCAAAAATCCTCCTCGGAGGTCAAGAAGCCCCCGGGATCCGCCGTGCAGCCGGCCAACCTCCTCCTCTCCTCCATTGGGTCATCCCCACCGAAGGAATCGATCCCATGGACAGATCTGGTATCTCTCCTCTCCTTTTTCCTCCTAGGGTTCATCCCTAGATGTGTTTTTGAGGATTGTTGCTGATTTGTCCATTGGAATCACTTGTTTTCTTGCACTCTAGTACTTTAGCCTTGTTGCATTGCCCGATCTACTAGATTTACCCTCACCAGCATATCCCCATCGCATACCCGAGCCTCCTGACCGGAGACTCCGGTCCAGGACGGAGACTCCGGTCCCCAGGACCGGAGACTCCGGTCTGAACCGGAGACTCCGGTGTCTGGTGCGGAGACTCCGGTGCTGGGTGAATCAAAGTAGTCCAGAAATGCATCAAAGCTCCTGTACTGCATCTTTGGGACATATATACTCATCTCCATGCTATCTCCCTCACTGTTGTTCACAGGTGATGGTTCTAGTCGCCCTCGTCGTACCAAGGCCAAGTCCCAAAGGGGCAATCCTCTCTATGATGAAGCTCAGGGTCAGTTTATCGTGCCTCCATCCAACCGGAAACAGCGGGCACGTGATGCAGCTTACATGAAGAGGGATAAAGAAAGGGCTGAACGGGAGGAACGTGCAAAGAGAGCCAAGTATGACAACCTCCAGTCCCTATACAAGATGTCTAAAGAGGAGTTCCGTGAGCTGAGGAAGACAGATTTCTATGCACTGCCTCGTACCAGTGATGACCCTCATTTCTGGAGGAAAGAGCAGAGTGTGTTCATGAAGGATGTGTATGGTGTACTCACCAAATCACCTGTTTGCCCTCAGAAGTTCATGAACATTGAGAAAATGCGCCAGAGCCCGTATTTCAGTGATGCCATGTGGATCTGTGAGAAGCTGGGTCTCTACAACTTGATGGAGCTGCATGAAGACTAAAGTGTGCACCTTGTTCAGCAGTTCTATGTTGGGACTGATCTTGACAGGACTATGGTGTGGATGACTGGCTCTACTCGCTGCACAACTACTTTCCATGACTTTGCCAATGTCATCTTTGAGACTTTCCACGGCGTATCTACTCCTGTGGGGCGGTGCATGCACTCTGCAGCCTTGGGTGAGAACAAGCTGAAACTGGCACCTCTGTATGATGATGGTGTTGTGGGGGCCTCCAAGGCACTCAAGCCCCTCTACAACCTTATGCTGAGGATTTTCCGTCACACTATTGCTCCAAGTGCTGGAAATGATGATGCTCTCAGGGGAGGACTTGTCAACCTCATGTACCATACTCACCGGACCTTCAATGCTGGACCAGAGGCTGAGGCTGCACCCATTGATGTGATGGACTTCATTTTCGAGGAGATGTTCCATGCAATTCTATTCAAGAAATCTCCTCCATATGCACCCTTGATTATGAGACTCATCAACTCCCAGCCGCATGATTCTCCACATGCCATACCACCACAACTCACGATGCACACTCTGGTCTCTCTGCAGTAGAAGGGGCACATGGGGCCAGCTCCAAGGCGCCGATATGGAAATGATGATGAGGAGACTGAGACGGAGAGGGCTCCCTCTCCACCCAGAGTTTGGAGGAATAATGCCTCAAATGTCCCTATGCCTACCATGACTAGAGACTATGTGCATGAGAGTGTCAAGAAGGCCAGCTTCTGGGAGAGGACTCTTTGTTGCATGAACATTGACATTCGCAAGAAGCAGCATGCATCTTACCAAAGCAACCGCTGCATGGAGAAGATCCTCAAAGAGATCAAGGACCAGGGTGCTGCTGATACTGAGGAAGGTGAAGATGAATACAATGATGAGCATGGGGCCCAGCAGTCCACAGAGTCTGATCACACTCTCTCATTTGGGGCATGGAATGCCCAACATGAGAGTCTGGTGGACTGGAAGACGTTTTCTGATGTCACCTCTGGGTTTGGATACCAGGGTACTTCCTCTTCTCGCCCTCACAGCAAAGGGCCTGCTATCCCGGATGATGATGACTATGACCAGGATGAGGGTGACCAGGACGAGGATGACCAGGATGAGGATGAGGATGCCGAGGACGACGAGGATGACGATGACTACTGAGTCATTGGGGCGCTAGTATAGGTCTTTTCCCTTTTCGGCATTTCGATGCCAAAGGGGGAGACGACATTCTCATCGCTTTGCATGGGACTCAGGATTTGCGACTATCTGCCGTTATTTGCCTTTTTTATTTGTTATTTGGATATTCGAACTTGAACTTTATGTGTGTTATCTGCTGTTCTTATGAGTGTCTTTGACTATATGCTTGTGTGCAACACCTATTGTAACTCATGTGAGATTTATGTGTGCTATCGGTGATATTATCTTCCTTACATGATTTACTTCATTATCTTGCTGCACATAGTCAGGGGGAGCCACATTTATATGATATTCCATGCAAATCACTTGTTGTCATCGAACACCAAAAAGGGGGAGATTGAAAGGGCATTTATTGTCATAATCACTTTTGGTGTTCGGTAACAACAAGTTGATCATTTTACATTTTGTTATTATCCACAGGTTGGTATGACCACAGATAAACATCACACACACTCTTGGGAAAAGACCACACATTTGCCTTTATTCGGAAACTCAGACCGAATCTCCGTCTTTCAAGACCGAGTCTTTGTGGTCGGAGTTTCCGGTCTTGGCTCGTGGTGCCTCCCAGACATGACCTGGTCGGATGCTGTCCGGAGACTGGTCCGGAGATTGGCCGGAGTCTCCGGACTTTGGTCAGACCGGAGTCTCCGGTGTTGGAAGTCCGGAGTCTCGGTGTTCTTTGTGAAGAAATGGGTCGGTCAGATGGCGATCCGAGACTGGTCCGGAGATTGGCCAGAGTCTCCGGTGTAGACCGGAGTCTCCGTTCTACAGACCGGAGTCTCCGGTCTAACTTTTCTACAACGGTCAGAAAACGGTTCGTGGAGGGGGCTGTCTATAAATAGGGACCCTTATCTTCTTCCTCCAGTTGCTCGAGCTGCTCAAGAACACCAACACCATTAGAGCCACCAAATCCACAAGATCTCTTCATCCAACCATCCAAATTCATTGATCTTTGGAGAATCGAAGGAGGAGGCCTTGATTCACATCTTCACCAAGAGAGATCTTCATTTCCCCCTCATTCACTTGAGGGCCCCCAAGCTCTAGTGTTTCTTTGGAAACCCTAACTTTGATTTGGTTCTTACAAGCTTGTCTTTGATTTGTCTTGACATCTTGCTTGTATTTGGGAGCCTCCAATTCAGTTGTGGATGTGTGCCCCGAACTTGTTGTAAAGGTGCCGGCTTCCACCTCGAAGGTTGCCGATATAGTGGAAGGTGAATCGAGCCCTTTGGGGTGAGGCTCATCGGAGAACAAGGGAGGCCTCTCGTGGCGTTGGTGGTTTGAAACCACCCCCTCTCCAAACGTAGACGTACTTCCCCTCAAAAGGAAGGAACTACGGGAAACAAATCCTTGTGTCTCCGCGTCCACTCCCTTGGTTACTTCTATCATTTACCGCACTTTACTTACTTGTTCTTGCTTAGTGTTGTGTTAGTTTGTGCTTGTTTGACATATAGGTAAATTCACTATAGTTGCATATTCTAGAGAATTTACCTTTCTTGTCAAACCCTAATTTGAAAAAGAGTAAAATTTGAAGTAGCACCTATTCACCCCCCCCCTCTAGGTGCCCATACGATCCTTTCAGCTGCCCTATACATTTCTACCAATTTTGTTCTTTGTACAAACACTAAGAAAAACGCTAGCTTGTTAGTTTTGTACTACATGAGATGTACAATTGGAATTTAGTAGCCCCCCCCCCCCCCTAACCCTTGCATTTTTTTCATTTTACCTTAATTTGAGTGCTTCAGGATTCTTAAGGTTCTATATTCAGAAGTTTCTTTTATGCTCACTGGTTGTGTCATGTTATGCAATTTGTTATTTGAAATGAAACTGGTCTACTTACCTTCATTTTTCACATGCGATGTATGTATCAACAAATGTCTCTATTGTTTCTCAAAATTTTAGTTGTGGCTAATTTGTACTGCATTTTTACAGAATACAATAGTAGATTTGTAATGGAGAACTGAACTTTAATTTTATTTCAGAAAGTAAGATCTTATACTACCTCCACTACATACAATATGCTTCTTTAGAAAGCTTGCAATGTAAATTTTCTATCTTTGAAATAATATAACCTACTTATCATAGTTTACTACTGACATGAGATGCTTCTACATGGAAACACAACAATATTTTTTAATTATATAGTTGCACGTGGTATCTAATCTTTGGAATGGATTTATCAAACTTAGAATGCAAGGTAGCATCTATATAACATGATTTCGAAATAATGCTTGTGAGAGTGAGGAAAATGAACCATAAATACATGCTTTACTTAGAAAACAAGTGAGTTCTGAACCGAGTTTTATGCTGATTTGCCAATTCTTAGTCGAGATATATATATTGGCCGTCTAATCCTATATTTTATTTTCATATAAGTTATTTATTCTTAATTCTTCTTTTCAATCCTTACTTTCTTCTCTCTTCTTTTCTATCCCATATCGTAGGACCAACATCTAAATAATGTCCTATAATTGTCATCGGACTTGATTTCGTTTTTGGGTGTTGATTCTAGTTGATTTTATGTTGAACAGGACCGTCGGAACATTTACGTGTTGGTCGAACCGGATCAAGATCCTCTAGGTAAGGTTTTATAATCATTGGTACATATATCACTTTAAACTATATGTAATCCTTATTGACAATAATCCATGCTTCAGACTCAGGTTGCTCCTGTGTCATTCTAAAATTATTTCATAACATGCTATATGCAAGTAGCCATAAAAATAGGGGTAAAATAGCCCAAAGTTGACCATCTATGAGGCAACAAAGCTACTATCACAGTGATGTTTGCTTGCTCATGCGATACAAACACATGCACAACTAGTACTACTCCACGGTTAAAGATCATTTACATTCATGGAGTCATTGTCATGGATTCATCTGCAAGCTGCAACTGCATGCTGTTAATTAATTCTCATGCCTGATCAGTGATCACTAGCTAGCGCTGCCTCACACTAATACCTGACAAAATCTTCTCCACTGATGGCTTGATGCAGTTTTACTCGTGGAGTGTTTGACAATGTCGTGCGTCGCCACCATGGACCGCAACCCCTCGCCACGGGCTCCCCGGGTGTACACGGAGGCCGAGCCGTCCTTTATATTCGTGCACGCCGACCCCGCCGAGTTCATGGAGATTGTGCAACGTCTCACCGGCCAGCAGACGGCGCCCACAGACACTGCCGCCGTCGCTGTCCGTGGTGCCATCGTGCCGATGCTGCCGGTGGAGCCGGTGCAGCAGAACCAGTCAATGCTGGCAACTGCCACGACGCCGGGGCCAGGAGCGTCCAGCCTCGTGCTGCAACCGACTCTGTCGCCGCCATTGTCGACGGGCAATCCCGGTCCGTGCGTCCTTAACATGACCCCAGCGAGTTCATGGAGATTGTGCAGCGTCTCACCGGCCAGACGGCGCCCACAGACACTGCCGCCGCCGCTGTCCGTGGTGCGGCTGGTGCCATCGCGCCGATGCTGCAGTTGGAGCCGGTGCAGCAGCACCAGTCAACGCTGGCAACTGCCACGGTGCCGGGACTAGGAGCGTCCAGCCTCGGGCCGGAACTGACTCTGTCGCCGCCATTGTCGACGGGCAATCCTGGTCCGTGCGTCCTTAACATGGCGCCAGATCCACGGTCGCTGGCGACGTCGTCGTCTGAGACTGAGTCAATAATCTCTGAAAATGATGAGGAGATGGAGGACGATGATGAGGAGATGGAGGCCATCAGGGAGGGGAGGTTCTATCTGCTGCCCTCGCCGCAGAACGAGGAGCCGAAGCTGCTCAACTTGTTCCCGCTCGCCCCTTCCTCCGGTGAAGGAAACTGAGAAGTACTATGCATTATGGGAGGATATTTGTATGTGAAGGAAACTGAGAAGTACTATGCATTATTAAGCGTCTGTTCGTTCATTATGGGAGGATATTTGTATGTGATGCGTCTAGTTATCTCCTGAGCTTAGCTCGTCATTTTTCAGAGAAACAAATGTTGGATTAAGGTTAGTTTCATTTCCGAGAATAAACGCTGGTTTAATTGTGTGACGATATTTTGTTGTCGTCACTAAATCTAGTCACAGAATGATATTATTATTCATTTCTTCACATATTAGTTTTCCTCTTTGACGAAAAAATCTATGCAATACAATCAATCTTGATATTCAAAAAAATTGTTAGTCAAAGTTTTACGAGCCTAACCATTCTTTTATTTTTTATCAGAAGTGTGAGTGTGCCATCTTTCAAATGAAGCAAAACATAGCATCCGGACTAGATGGCTTTGTCAATCAAACTCAACCTTCGTCAATCGTCACTAAGATTAAGAGGCAGGAAGTTTGAGCTGCACTTGCCACCCTGTTGTCATTGGATTACCAGGCGATGAGTCCGCTCAGTCCCACACTCTTATAAGCCATACTACCTTACAAGCCACTGCGAGAGCCGCATCGTGCGTATCGCAACAATAGACATTTAAATAAGATTCACTTAGAAGGACTTGTCTTTCCCCTCCCCTCCCCCTCTCCTCTCTACTGTAGCTGTAACATCCCTCACTGGTAGAAAAGGGCCCATGCGTCCCGGTTGGTAAGGGCCATTAGTCCCGGTTGCCTAACCAGGACGGGGCAATCGGGACTAAAGCTCTAACCTTTAGTCCCGGTTGCCCCACCAACCAGAACAAATGGGGCACACGTGGCGGCATCAGAGCGCGAGGGGGGTGGAGCATTAGTCCCGGTTCGTAACACGAACCGGGACTAATAATCTGCTGCCGCGGCAGAGATTTGGCCCATTTCTCTGCCGCGGCAGAGAATTCATTTTGGCACATTTTGTTGCCGCGGCAGCATTTTTGCCACTTTTTGTGCCGCGACAGAGAATTAATTTAGGTTGTTTTATTGTTTATTTAGTGTTTTGCACTTATCAACGAAGAAACCTTATATTACACAAGATCATCATGACAACATTACATTCAATACACGGATCGAGTTCATGCACTACATACAAAAGTTGCTATTCGATGCTACCGGCCAATTTTTTAAAAGTTGCTATTTTTACAATTTATATAGTCTATACACAGCCGAGTAGTATTCCCCTTGTGTGTTTAGGACTTCTGCATCCAAGAATCCCGCCAATTCCTCCTGAATTGCTCGTACGCGATTCTTTGGCAGAAGACCATCCCGTAGACGTTCGATCTGATTTAAAAAAGGAGTCAGCCTATATGAATATGAAACTAAACACAATTTTATTGTAATTAAAAACTATAGAAATTGTTTACGTACATGGAGTTGCTCTAAATTTCTGCCCTTCTCATCGCACGTCTGCCGGATGAACTCGCATACATAGTATCCACATAGATTGTTACTTGGTCCCTGCGTCAGGCATTACGAGAACAGAGTTCAATCAAAATAATAATCAAGCATGATAATAACTGTATTAAAACTAGAATCAAAGAGATGCGCGGATATAGCTAGTGGTGCTTACATCTAGTGGTTGAAATGTAAGATCCTCTTTCCAAACACCGCTAGCCTTCTCGGTGAACCGTTTCCAAGCGCTGCCGGCGAAAAGCGAATAAAATAAGTTATTAAGTACTTGATATCATAAAATTCACGAACGTTGCCGATATAGTGTCGTAATGATTAGAATTACCGCTGGAGAAGTATCTGCATGTCCTTCCACGTCTCAAGGGGTTTATGTTTCGAGTCCATGACTAGTACATGCCCTTTGTCAAGTTGAATGATTAACAGAATAGTGGTACCTGCGAATGCAGGATTAATCAATTATATACTTAACATCGAGTAAGCGAAATAGAAAGTGTATACAAGACAATAACACTCACTGGAAGTTGTAAGGAAATAGTATCTCCCTTTTGGTTTCTTGAAACCTTAACGCGTGTACTATATTGTCCTCCGTATCCTGGGGGCTTATTTTGAGATTAGCTTCATGAACCCAATATGGGTCAATGAAGCCAATGTCATAGATTTGTCCTCTGCTGCATTCGAGAATCTTCATTCTGCATATTACAGTATGATTATATACATGCAATAAACAAAATAATATAGCCGGAGACTAAATTAATTACAGAATTAGTACTTACAGACATTAGGCACTGATGATCGATTTGTCCAAGGCGTCTTGATTGGATAATTGAAATAGTTCATCAAATTCAATGGATATCATGTCATCCTTATCTTTCCCATGATGCTTTTTTGTAACCCTCAACACTATCCAGTTAGCCCCGGCCCTTGTGGCATGCATGTACCAGTTATGCAATCTTCGCATTTTTGTTGGAAGATTGTTTACCTCCTCAGGTTTGAAGAGAGGTTTTCCGTACTGGTAATTGTATGCTACTTCACTCACGGGGAAGAACTCTAACTGGGATAAGTACTGGGCAATACTCATACCTTGAGCAGCGGCAGCTTCTCCGTATTGTGCAACTACCTCTGGATCATACTGCTCTTCGGCCCCATATTTGCTCGACCCCACATTGGTTTGAGAAATCACCTTGAGAGGGACGCAAGTATGTTTTGCTTGTTCTCCGAGCTAGGCAACAGATTTTCCGCTTGCATCAGTACTGCTCTTCGAGGCTTTTTGTGCCGCATGTGACTTGAGAATAGAACGCTCATAGTCTGATGACAGCTTTGGCTCGGGTTGATGAAGATTCTTTAGCATTTTCAACACTTTGGCTTTTTCTTCTTTGGTGCTGGGGAACTCTGGCTCTTTCGGCCGCCTCAGCTTAAAAAAACTGTCATTTCCGCATCAACGATCGCAGATCTCCTCTTCAAGATAGTCATAAGCTCTCTTGGGAGGAACCGTTGATACTTTTGGAAGAGGCTCTTGTTTACGTTTGGCGATCGCTTCGACGACAAGCGATGCGCTTCGCTTTTTATCCCGAGGCGCGGCGATGGCTCCTTGGCGATGGCTGCACGGAGATTGGTGAGGCGACGGAGCGGGTGAGTCGACGAAGGCTGCCACAGCGGTGATGCGACCTCGCTGGAGCGGGTGAGGCGGCGAAGATGGCCTTGGCGTGTGATTTGAAGCACGATACAATCCTTCGGCCATAGAATGGTGACGTTTTTGCGTCACCCAGCACGATCACATCCCTTCACCAGGGGTATTGAAGATCCAAAACCTCAAAGGTGGGCATGATTTCATCCGCCGATAACAGTAGCCCTCTGGAACGAACGAGCGGTGGTAAGTTGGTGTGGGTCCAATTGGTAAGGCATAGCCGACCGCCACCTTCATTGATATGTTCACAACTTTGACATGTAGCTCGCAGTGTGTCATCTCGTGATATCATCCTGGGTAGCCAACAGAGCCATCTCGGTGCATCATCGTCGCCATTGTCATCACCGGGACCTCGGTGGAAGCTACACTTTTCGATTATTCGATAGGCGGTAGCATCGAATGCGATGTCAGCTGAGATGGGCTGGTAGTACTTTGCTCTTTAAGTGCGTTAATTTCATCTTGTTGTTGCTTTAATCGTTCTTCAATTAAACGCATTCGCTCTTCGACTTTCGCTTCAACCGCCTGTCCTTACTCCTCGACGGCTTCTATCAGATATTTCTTCCTCTCTTGAAACCCAGTCCTCCATGATTGGGAGCCTATTGTGCCTCGTGTTCGTCCATCATGTTCCTTATTTCCAAGGGCGAGTGTGAGCTCATCATTCTCTATCGGGAATGAAGTCCCCATCTTTAACAGCCTTTCTTGCTTCGATCCTCTCGATTGGCAAGGGTCTTCTTTATGTCGTATGTTATATATACACCTCCTTCCGAGTCCAACGTGCCCCATGCTCGTAAAACTAATTCCTTGCATGTTCTACCCAATCGCCATCTGCCTCGGGTGATCTTTTATCACGCAGCTTCTGCTCAAGTTTCTCCCACTTAGGAATGCCAACCTCAGAGCCACCTTGCCCCATAGTATGGTGATACTTCTTCTTAGCAGATTCACTTATTCGTTTGAGACATTTTCTTAGCCTTTTCGATTTCTTGTATTCCACAAACTCAGCCCGAATGGTTTTATCTTCTCAAACTGAATATTCTTGAAATCGAGTCTTCTTTTTCACGACATAGTCAAGGTGCAATCTTTTCTTCCAGTTGGTGAAACACTGGGCCATCTTCTTCAAAGCCCACTCCCTGACCTTAGCCTCCATGGCTCTCCCATGTTGTAAGGCGTCCTCAACTGGATCCTCTGCATTTGGATCCAGCTCTATCTTCGGTAGTTTGAAATTAACCATGAGCCTCTTCCACAGTAAATCTTTGGCGTGGTTAGGGACAAATAAACATGTTCCCTCTTCATCCGCATTAGCAGGCCTATTCCAATTTCTAATGGTGATCGGGATTAAGTCCCTAACGATTACTCCGCATTGTGCCACAAATTTGGTTGCGACAACTTCGGGAGCTGTCGGTCTACCGTCTTCAGCGACATCTTCGATCCTGAACCTCTCATGGTCTTGCAACTTTTTGGTTGGGCCTCGTCTGCTCTTTTCAGTAGATTCCTTCGATCCGGAGGGCTAAAAGAAGAAATATCGTCGTTACTATTTCTATATAGATAGCAGATGATTAATTAATGAATTGATTTATATTACATGCACCTCGCCGGAGCAGTCGTCTTCTCGATTACACAAGGCATCGCTTCTCTCGCTGAAAGCAACACCTTCAACCTCAAACAAGTTGTCTACTCCGGTAAAGAGGATCACCCTCACCGGAGTTGTTCAGAAACATTGATACGTCTAAATTATCTTCCCCACGGATCACACCTTGGATCAACTCTTCCTTTTCTTCGTCTCTGACGTGTGGGTCCATATTTTCTGCATAGGTGGAAAAACGAATAAGTCAAAGCGGCTAAAGGAGAAAGTTACGAATAAGTCAAAGCAGCTAACGAATATTTTCCGGATCGAAGTTGAAACCCTAATATATACATACACAATAATAAAAATGAAGAGAAACCCTAAACCCTAAGGCTATGAGAGAGGAACATGAGTATAAGGCTACAAAAGGTCTTCGATCTATCTATGGTCTTGATCTCGGTCTTCGATCTCGATCTCGATATCGTATTCTACCGAGAAGAACCAAATCACCGGAAAGAAAGGGAAACAATCAACACATGGCATCGATGCAATGCTCAAGCAATGATGATGATACGTCAAGTTAATGTGCATTGGAATGTAACCCTAAAGCATGCTCGACAAGTTAATCGGGGTTTCGAGGGGCGCAAACCCTAACTCAAGGAACTCCGGAATCACCTGTTAGGGTTACTAGGGTGTTCTAATTAAACTTGTCATTTAATTAGATCTATCTATGGTCTTGATCTCGATCTCGATATCGTATTCTACAGAGAAGAACTAAATCACCGGAAAGAAAGGGAAACAATCAACACATGGAATCGATGCAATGCTCAAGCAATGATGATGATACGACAAGTTAATGTGCATTGGAATGTAACCCTAAAGCATGCTCGACAAGTTAATCGGGGTTCCGAGGGGCGCAAACCCTAACTCAAGGAACTCCGGAATCACCTGTTAGGGTTACTAGGGTGTTCTAATTAAACTTGTCATTTAAGTTGTTGAACAATGCATGATTATAGCATAGATAGATAGTTCTCATTTTTCTGAACATTTTGGTATATTATTTGTATTTTCGTATTCATGATTAAAAGTTATTGAATTTACAAGTTTTATTCAAATTCTGAAATTATTAAATCAAATGTTTAAACCTTTTGCACCATAGTAACAACTAGCCATAGTGGTGACAGGTGGGGCCCGGAGCCACCTCAGTGCCACGCAAGCAAAGGGAAGCAGAGGACGGAGCCACCTCGCCACGCAAGCAAAGGGGAAACAGAGGTGGGGCCCGGAGCCACCTCACCACCGCTGTCAAGGAGGACGCGGCCGCCGTGGCCGTGGACAAGGACGACGCGGCGGTGGAGGAAACGACGCCGGGGACGATGCACCACCCGATCGAAGCCGTCACGCCCACCACCAGCAGCAGGGAGAGGAGGAGAGAGGCGAGGAGGCGCCCGCCTGCAGCGGTGGGGAAAAGCGCGTCGGCGAGGAAGCGAGACGCGGTGGTCGTCGGGGAAGGAGACGCAGGCGGCCTTGATCGTCATGTGGAAGAGACTCGGTGGCGGCCGAGGCGGAGGCGTTGACGGAGCCAGGCGCTCTGAGCGCAGCGGCAGCGTGGCTGGCGTCGTCGTCGGCGAGGTCGCGGAAGGCCGAGGCAGAAGTGAGTGGGAAGGAAGAAGAAGAGGAGGCGCGTTGGTTATAACTAAAGGGCCTTTAGTCCCGGTTCGTGGCTCCAACCGGGACTAAAGGTTCATACGTCCCGGTTGGAGCCACCAACCGGGACCTATAGTCCAATTTTCAGCAGCTGAAGGGGCGCGCACGCAGGGGGCTCTTTCGTCCCGGTTGGTGGCTCCAACCGGGACGTATTCCCCTGTTTTCAAATTTTTTCAGTTATTTTCTCTCTGTTCCCGCCTTATTTTTTATTTTGGGGTTTAAATTTGTAATGTTTTTTAAATGATAATTACTTTGGAATTTAGAAAAACTTTAAACATAAAAAGTGTTTGGATTTGAATAACTAATTCGAAACCATTTTCTGTTTTGAAAAATAATTAATGTAACCATTTAAACTACGAACCATTTAAAATTAATAATGAAATAACTTATATTTTTTAAATATTAATTTGGAATTTAGAAAAAAATTAAACATAAGAAGTGTATGGATTTGAACAAATAATCCAAAACCAATTTCTATTTTTAAAAAATAATTAATGTAACCATTTAAAATTAATTAACTTATATTTTTGAATATTAATTTGGAATTTAGAAAAACTTTAAACATAAAAAGTGTTTGGATTTGAATAAATAATTCAAAACCATTTTTTGTTTTAAAAAAAATTAATGTAACCATTTAAAATATGAACCATTTACAATTAGAAATGAATTAACTTATATTTTTTTAATATCAATTTGGAATTTAGAAAAACTTTAAACATAAGAAGTGTATGGATTTGAATAAA
The DNA here is from genome assembly GCA_030063025.1 of Avena longiglumis. NCBI lineage: Eukaryota > Viridiplantae > Streptophyta > Magnoliopsida > Poales > Poaceae > Avena > Avena longiglumis. The sequence goes on from CP125979.1 coordinate 184,603,899, forward strand.
TAATCCAAAACCATTTTCTATTTCTAAAAAATAATTAATGTAACCTTTTAAAATGAATTAATTTATATTTTTGAATATTAATTTGGAATTTAGAAAAACTTTAAACATAAGAAGTGTATGGATTTGAATAAATAATCCAAAACCATTTTCTATTTCTAAAAAATAATTAATGTAACCTTTTAAAATGAATTAACTTATATTTTTGAATATTAATTTGGAATTTAGAAAAACTTTAAACATAAGAAGTGTATGGATTTGAATAAATAATCCAAAACCATTTTCTATTTTTAAAAAATAATTAATGTAACCTTTTAAAATGAAGATAGGGGACGAGCATCGTTAGAACTTGCATTGGATCTCTGAAGAAACCACATATTGTGAGTCTAAAAATGATTTTTTCAAAAAATCACGGGCGCTAGATCATGTACCTGTAGTACAAACCGGACCCACTTCCTGCCGATTCGGCAGACATTTGTCCTTTTTACCCGGGATGGACGAAAAGGTTTGAGATGTATCGGTTGGGAGATAGTCCATGTAAGGTGGTCTAGTATTTTAGGAAAATGGGACGGTAGCATTGTGAAACGGCATTTTTGTGGTTACTTCACAAAACGACCCTTTTTTGCGCTCGGAAAATGGAAAAGGGCTTTTCCGTGCGACAAAAAGGAGATTCACTTAGCGCACAATTAAACCGATAGGTGTGTTATCATCAAACATCAAAATCACAAGAATAGGAAGTGCACTTTCAATATCCCCCTTTTTGGTGTTTGATGACAACACTCCTTTGCAAGATAATATTATGAAGATAAGAATGGTTTTTGGAAAATAGAGACGCCCCCCCCCCCCTCCTGGATGAGTAGGATCAATCCTCCCCCTCTATTTTACAAACCCATCAAGAGTGCACTAATAAGGATAACAACATTTGGACTCATACCTTTGCACAATAAAATGTGATTAGAAAAGTATTGGCAATGGATAACGCATATCACAAAGATGGATCGGTGAAATACCCACATAGTCTGAACATACATAGCACAAGTAGTTCCCAAATAGTTAGCACATAGAGTTCACACATAGTATGAGGCAAATAAAGTTCACAAGCAATTAAAAGATCAAAGCAATAAAAGCTCAAGTGCGTCTCGGACACCTTCTATATTTTTGTTCTATGAGAAATTCAACGGGATTATTCACTCAAACATTTCAACAAACACCTTCAATGCATGCATGAGAAAAAACTAGCACACCCCCTCACACCTTCCACCATTCAAAAAAGCAGTGGGAGGCAGAGGGGTGGGGCATGCATTTATAGAGGGTCGGTCTTTGGTCGGTTGGAGCCAACCGGGACTAAAGGTGCGTCCATGCCACGTGGATGTGGCCAAACCTTTAGTCGGTTGGTGGCTCCAACCGGACGCATGCCCCTACCAAGGGACGCATGCCCTGGCCCGTGCCGCTCCAACCGGACGTGCGGCATTAGTCCTGGTTGGTGGCGCAACCGGGACTAATGCTCCGAGGGGTCGCGAACGGATAGCCCTTTTTCCTCTAGTGCCTGGTCATTCCGGCTGTCACTTCTGGCAGTTTAATAGGATCTTTAGACTAACTCTACAGATCAACACTAGTCTTTTCTACGCACTTTGTCTTCACTCGTGTGCACCTGGTACCCATTTTCCGGTCGGTCACCCATCCTATAATTGCTCTAGGCCAAGCACGCTTAACCTTAGAGTTCTTTTCGAATGAGCTTCTGGAAAAGAAGTTGCAACTTGTTGGTATGAGTTCCTATCAATCCAATTGAGCCATGCGTCATGGTCTCACGTACACCCACCCTTAGAAGATCGACGTCTTCGTCGATCAACCACAAGCTAGGAACGTCCCCTCTTGGCACAAGTCTGTACGTCCAGTGCCGGCACATTGCCATTGCCGTGTCCACTCCGGGCCACACGCGCCATGCTATACATGTCCGCCACTGACCCGCATACGCCCATGTAACCGCAAGGGTCAGCTCTGATACCACTTGTAACACCCCCGGTCACTCCGGACCGACGGTTGTCACTTCTGGGAGCTCAATAGGATCTCTAGACTAACCCCACAAACCAACACTAGTCTTTTCTGTGCACTTTGTCCTCACTCGTGCGCACCCGATACCTACTTTCCGGTCGGTCACCCATCCTAGAATTGGTCTAGGCCAAGCACGCTTAACCTTAGAGTTCTTTTTGAATGAGCTTCCGGAAAAGAAGTTGCAACTTGTTTGTATGGGTTTATTATCAATCCTATTGAGCCATGCGCCAGAGTCTCATAGTAGCTGAGCCTCCTCCTCTTCGTTTCTGGCCGAGCCAAGGCCCTCTCCATTGGTGCTGCCGCCGGTGACATGGTTATACCCCATGGGTACACAACATTGGTCTACCTGGTCCTAGCCAAGGAAGGCCCACGACAAGATATGTGGCATGTGTACGATTTCGGGTGGCCCAAGCTCACGATGCCTTCGGATCCTTGGAGAATAAGACTAGAGTAGATAGAATTTCAAAGGGTACAAACCCTAATCTGTAACCGACTCAACCTGCGCTCGGGACTTGCCTATCTATATAAAGGCTAGGAGGGTATCATACTACCTCATACGCACCTCACGCCAGATCGCATCTATGCACTCCTGGAACCTTCAGTTCCGCCATAATCAAGAGCAGACAAGCAGGAGTAGGGTTTTCCCTCCGGGGGCCTGAACCTAGGTAAACCTTGTGTCCCCGTGTTGCTTGTCTATTAACCGTTCCGCGATCTCCAGCATCCCCATCTTCTCCAAAACCCAAGTCCATAACAATGGGCATTGACGAGATCAAACCTCGTCAATTGGCGCCGTCTGTGTGAACTGAGGATGCTGATTGTGCGATCATGACGGTCCCATACAGAGCGATCTACAACTCATCGGCGACGGAGAATCACCTCCTCTTCGGCACCTTCGACTTCACCGCCCACTCGCCAGCCACCCTAAAGGATTTTGAGTCCGTCGGCGATGGGCTCGAGATGTTGTTCGGGAGCTTCTGCTTCCACGTGGGGCAGAACGGCACTCTCCGCCTCCCAGAGCGGGTGCCACCACCATCCATCAGACCCGTTTCATGGATCCCACCCATCGGCGTGTTACGCACGTCAACGCTGACAGACGAGTCATATGACAATAGCAGCTATAACTCAGATCTATGTGGCCCTCCCTCGGACGAAGGAACCTACGGTTCTGGATCCGAAAGCTACGGCAGCAGCGAACCAATCCGTGGACATTACCTATGCGCCATGGTAATCCAGAGAGAAGCAAAACTGCTACCAGGTTCGAGTGCACCGAACCCACCTCCCAACCCGCAAGGTGAGAACGGAGGAAATTGGGGAGATCCTCCGCTCAGGCCCAACGAAGGCGACGGCAACGCCTACCAGAAGATCAACCTCAACGAGGAAGGCTGACGCCTAGCGCGTGAGGCCATAGCAGGAAACATCATCCTACCTGTGAATGCTTCACAGGATCTTCTGATGGCCTACCACCTTCTCCTCATCAACGAGCATAACCGGCAGGTGAAGCTGATGGAGGATCTCGACAAGCGTAAGCAGGCAGCTTTGGAGTCTACTGCGCGGCGAGCTGCGCTCTCCGCCGCTGGAGGCTCCAGCTCACACGGCAACAACAACAATAAGCACCGCTCCCGCACGGAGCACATGGACCCCGCTGCACGCCGCGAAGTCACCAGGTCCCTCAACACGTCCTTCATGACGATGGACGTAAACGACAACGTCATGCCAAAGACACCGCAGGCTACGATCATGGCAGCCACTACATATCTCGCGTCCCATCCACCTCCGGTTGGCGACCCGAAGAGCGCCATGCACAAATCCATGCTAGACGGTCTCGGACTCGTCAGAGCTGCGCTCCACGACGAGGCTCCTACGGAGCCAAAGAAAAAAGCTGCGGTCAAGTTCACCCGCATCCCTACACCCTCATCCGACGAGGACGAGCACGATCTGCCTCGACGTCCTCTGACAGGCGCAGCTCGGATCTGGCTCAGCAGCCTGTCCTCTGGCTCCATCCGAAGCTGGGAGGAGCTGGTGTACAGTTTATCCGCAACTTCAAGGGCACCAGCAGGAGGCCAGCCTCGATCGAGGAACTGCGAGCCTGCACCCAACGTACCGGCGAGTCCATTCGCTCGTACATCCTATGCTGGTCCCACATCAAGAACTCCACCGCGCACATCTCCGAGGAAAGGACAATCGACGCCTTCAAGGATGGTGTCAAGCGCCCAGACTTCAAGGAAGAACTTGGGTGTGTCAAGCCCAAGACGCTCGACCACCTCATGGACATCGCCAACCAATGGGCAGATGGCGAGGATTTCGTCCACCGAATGCATTCAGATGACGAGAACGACTACGGCCGCAGACGAGAACACCGCGGCAAGCGAAGATCGCACGTCTACGACGACCGCGATGGATTCGACATGGTCGCGGCTGGATACGCCGACCGATGAAACGATGGAAACCCGCAGCAGCGGATACCGTGGAGGCAACTTCCGCGATGGAGGGCGACCCACACAAACATGGCAACATAGCAGCTGTGACGACAAGCCCTCGGCATACGACAAATTGTCTGGCCCTTGCACCATCCACTTCTACATCGACAAGCAGGATGGCAAGAACAAGGCTAGCCACATGCTAAAGGACTGTCACGAGTTCCAGAAGCTCAGCGAGTGTCTCACCCAAATATGACGCTAGATCGTGAACCCTGGATTTGGGCCCGCACCTATACCAGGTGACATTGCCCACGGAGCTCCTCCACCACCACCTGGTGGACCGTCGAACCCAGCAATCGCACCAGCGCCAAATAACAGCACATGAGGGTACCCGCCACCGAATGGGGCCCTGATGATCCGGAAGGGGCGCCCAACCAACAGGGTGCAAAAGAAGATCACCTGCCAGGTGAGCCTGGCGGTAGCCTCCCCAACGGCCATCCCTGAGTACCTCAGTGGCTCGGAGTCCTGCATCATGTTCGACCGTTCGGATCACCCATGCCAGATCCCTCGCCCAGGTCATACTGCCCTCGTGCTTGAGGCGCATATTGGAGGATTCGAGATGAGCCGCGTCTTCATGGACGGCGGCAACGGCCTCAATCTGATGTTTGCCAGCACTCTCGCGGCAATGTGGATCCCTCTGTGCATCCTGGAGCAACCAGACACGACGTTCCACGACATAGTCCCAGGGAAGGGCATATATCCCCTGGGGAAGATATGGCTCGACGTCATCTTCGGCCAGCCCGAAAACTTCAGGCGCGAGCGGCTCGAATTCGAAGTGGTGGACTGGCCATCATAGTACCATGCCATCCTCGGGGGCATGGAATTTGCAAGATTCCTAGCAGTACCACACTATGCTTACCTGCTACTGAAGATGCCAGGACCCAGGGGCGTCATCACCGTCCAAGGAAGCTTCACCTGATCCGACCACGACGATAGAGATTTCAATAAAATCTCCCAGTCGTTCGGCATGCAGGAGGAGCTCACGAGGCTCAGAGAGGTGACAGACAACGGGGCACCCCCAGTCGCCAAACAAAACGCACCCGATATGTCGTTCAACTCCACGGACAACACAAAAAAGGTGCAGGTCCACCCGACGGACGCCTCCAAGACAGCGCTGATCGCCAATGACCTCAGCCCCGCATAGGAAAGTCCGCTCGTAGAATTCCTCTGTGAGCGCTAGGAAATATTCGCCTGGTGTCCTGCGGACATGCCAGGAGTTCCCAGGGAATTCTCCAAGCATGCACTCAATGTGTTCCCTAACGCAAAGCCAGTCAAGCAATCGATCCAATGACTATCCGAGCCAAGATCTGAAGCCGTTGGAATCGAAGTCAATAGACTGCTTGATGCCAACTTCATCTGAGAAATCAAGGAAAGCGAGTGGCTGGACAATACTGTGCTGGTCCCCAAAAAGGACACGGACATCCTACGAATGTGTGTGGACTTCACATCGCTCAACAAATACTGTCCTAAGGACCACTTACCTCTACCACAGATTAATCAGATCATCGATTCGACTGCAGGATGCAAGAAACTCTCCTTCCTCGACGTCTACTCAGGCTACAACTAGATTTGGCTGAAGGTCGAAGACCAGGAGAAAATGGCGCTCATCATGTCGTTTGGAGTGTTCTGCTACAACACCATGCCATTCGGGCAGAAGAACGCAGGTGCCACGTTCCAAAGGTGCATGTAGGCATGCTCAAAAAACCAGATTGGTTGCAACATTCAAGTCTATGTCGACGACATAGTAATAAGACCAGGGAGGCCAAGACACTAATCGATGATCTCCGCGAGGCATTTGATAACCTTGATCACTATAAGATCAAGATGAACCCAGAAAAGTGTGCCTTCGACGTCCCATCTGGCCAACTACTCGACTATTTCATCTCCCAACGGGGGATCGAGGCGAATCCGAAGAAGATTAGGGATACTGGCCATGGAGAAGCCGAAAAACCTCAAAGGTGTCCAGCAACTAGCTGGGAGAATCGCAGAGCTGAGCAGATTCATCAGCCGCATGGCGAGAAGGCCCTGCCTTTTTACCAGCTACTGTGCAAAGCTGACAAGTTCGAGTGGACACCCGAAGCAGACGACGCATTCGAGGATCTCAAGCGGCCGCTCTCCACCTCGCCTGTCCTGGTCACACCAAAGGAGCGAGAGCCTCTACTGCTATACATCGCAGCTACGGACCAGGTGGTAAGCACCGTACGCGTGGTCGAACGACCCGAAGATGGCAAGACCCATGGGGTCCAACGCCCAATCTACTACCTCAGCGAGGTACTAACTCCAACAAAGCAGAGGTTCCCTCACTACCAGAAGCTCGCCTATGAGGTATTAATGACGGCTCGTCGGCTGAGCCACTACTTCCAGGAGAACGAGATCATGGTCGTCAATGAGGCCCCACTATCTAACATCTTGAACAACCCCGAAGCCACGAGACGCGTAGCCCTATGGGGCATCGAGCTATCTCCTCTAGACATAGTCTACGAGCTGCGCAAGGCCATCAAATCTTAGGTCCTCCCTGACTTCCTCATCCACTGGATGGAACTCCAGCTGCCGGACACTCCGGACATGATGCAATCGTGGACGATGCACTTCGACGGCTCCAAGCGTGAGGCTGGAGCAGGAGCTGGTGTCATACTGACGTCCCCTTAGTGCGACAAGATGAAATACGTCCTTCGGATGAAATTTCGCGCCTCCAACAACGAGGCCGAATACGAGGCCCTCATCCATGGCATGCAGATGGCCAAGATCTGTGACGCAAGGCGCCTGGTAATCTACGGTGACTCGAACCTTGTCGTCAAACAGACGATGAACGAGTGTGATGCTCACAGCGACAACATGACCGCGTACCGTGCACTCTACAACTCACTCGAAGGGGACTTTGACGGCTGCGAACTTCGACACGTTGGAAGGGAAAGCAATGAAGAAGCCGATGGGCTTGCCAACATCGGCTCTACTTGCGCACGGGATGCCACCAGGTGTGTTCCTCAAACAAATCTACGTACCCTCCATCAAAAGAAAGTTCCCAAAAGGTTCAACCGAAGAAGCAGAGCACTCGGGGGCTGCGCCACCCGAAGGACATGAAGGACCTGAAAATCTCGACACCGAAGCCGAGCTTGTCAGCCTGATGCAGGTCATGGCAATCGAAGAAATGTGGACACAGCCATACCTTCGGTACCTGATAAACAACGAACTGCCCGACGACCCGATAGATGCCCGGCGCATATCTCGCCGGTCTAAGGCCTTCACCATCCACAATGGCGAACTGTACAAATGTAGTATTTTGGGTGTGCTCCAAAGGTGCGTCACCATCGATGACAGAAAAACCATCCTCCAAGAAATCCACGAGGGCATTTGTGGTCATCATGCCGAAAGCCGTGCCCTAGTCGCCAAAGCTCTACGAGCTGGATTCTACTGGCCAACAGCCATGAACGACGCTAAGGACATCGTCCGAAGGTGCAAAGCATGTCAGAGGTACGCGGACAAGCCGCACGCACCAGGATCGGAGCTAAGGCCCATACCGCTCGCCTATCCCTTCGCCCAATGGGGCCTCAATATGATCGGTAAACTGCCCAAATCCTCAAAAGGAGGCCACGTCTACCTCCTGGTCACAGTCGACAAGTTCACTAAGTGGATCGAGGCCTTGACTGTCACCAAACAAAGCGGCAAAACTGTCGTCAAATTTTTAGATTCCATAGTCTACAGGTTCGGTGTGCCACACAACATCATCACGGACAATGTCTCGAACTTCATCTCAAAGGAATTCCAAGACTTCTGCGAGGTCCTTGGCATCAACATATCATACGCCTCTGTGGCGCACCCGCAGACCAATATACAGGTCGAAAAGGCCAACGGCCTCATAGGAAACGGCATCAAAAAAGCCTGTTGTGGCCACTCGAAAGGCTTGCGGGAGCCAAGGAAGAGGAGCTACCCTCCGTCATCTGGATCCTGTGTACAACGCCGAACAGATCAACTGGCTTCACACCTTTCTTCATGGTGCACGGAGCTGAAGTCGTGCTACCTGTTGAGGTACGTCACAAGGCCCCACGGGTCGTCGCTTGTAGCAAAGCCGAAGCGACGGCCGCACTCGAAGACGCCGTCGACACATTGGCTACCAGCAGAGCCTCCGCAATTACCACAGCCGCTGGCTATGCCCAAGGTCCTTCGTCGAAGGATACCTCGTCCTATGACTCAAGCAAGAGCGTCCAAAGAAGCTCGAGTCACCCTGGGAAGGACCCTACATCGTCAAAGAAGTCATCCCAGGTGGCGCCTACCGCCTCATGGACATCGCATCGGGAGTCGAATACTCCAACCCCTGGAACATCGCACATCTGCGACGCTTCTACCCCTAGCTACCCCTTTACTTTCAATAAGGCTACTCAACCAAGGCTATTCAGCCAAGGCTATTCAGCCGAACAATGCACCTCTTCTTTATGTTATGAATAAAATCTAAGTCCCTTGTGTTGGGGATATGCTATATGGGTATCCTTATAGCATGTCTCTTATCCGACTAACCCGGGTGGCCCATAGTCGGTAGCATGTCTTATGGCCTGCTGGGCGGCCCAGTTAGGTGGATCCAGAAGGGAGGCCCATGACGGATAAAGGAAGGCTACGGTGGAGTCACCAGCGTACCCGGAGCCTTGGAGTGCAAGATACACAAGACTAGTAATAGACGGTGTAGGACTCTGTAACCTGTCCGGCTAGGACTTTTCCCTGTAACCCTAGGACCTGGTGACTATATAAGTCGGGCCTATGGGAGCCTTTAGGGCACGTTCATAGACAATCTCAGACAACCTCGCACAGCGAACCTATCTCTGTAACTCGGCGTATTGCCATTATAGTGATTTATAGCAGGAGTAGGATTCCGCCACCGTCGTGGGATCTCACACAGGTGGTATGTTACCTCGTACCCGTCAACCGTCCGCCTTACCCCACGTCTCTAAACACACACTGTGAGGACCCCTCCATGACGTACTCGTCGGCAATACCACGACAGTTGGCGCCCACCGTGGGGCAAGAGGCGCTTTAGGCTCTTCAGCGGGCGAGGACCAGAATCTTTGCGGGAATCGGTGAAACCGTAGCCATCGGTCGCATTCTCTTCTCCGGCAACGTTCCAATCGTCCCTCCCGACGAGTTCCGGATCCCAGCGAAGATGAACCCTACGCGGTGTTCGATCGTTCCTATCGGAGACATCCACCTCTTCATTGGCGAAACCGACTCGGGCACTAGTTCCCTGGGAGTCGGAGGAGCATCAAGACCCGCACGGACCGCCTACGGGCAGGATACGTTCGCGGAAGGATCATTGTCGGATCTCTCTTTGGAGTTTGCCGACAAAGATCGGAAAAATTCAAGACCCACCCAAACCGCCCCTGTGCAGGATATAAAGGTGGAAGATCACTGCAAATCCGCTGGCTTAGTCCGTGCGTCTGGACAACAGAGATCCAAGTTCGTCGGCGTGGTTACCATCTTCGATCTGGCGCGCTGCGTTCAGAGAGAAGGCGAAAACCCCCGCTATTACCTGGCCAGGTGGCTCCGTATACGAGCCGACCTAGCCCACTACCCCAATGATAACGCTCTGTATCACTTCGTGGAAGGACTGGACCGTGGCACGCTTCTCCGACATTCTTTAAGACGGCAGCAGGCAACAAGACGCCTTACCCTCGAAGAGATGGTGAGCACTGTCAACAGCTACGCGGTAGCCCAGATGGAGCTCCCGCTCAGATACAGAGAACCTCCGGCTCAACAGTCACCGCCACCGCCGCCATCGTCGTAGCAGCACTACCACCTCCAGTCATCGTCGAGCCCGTTGCACCTCCACCGCCCGTCATCGAGGAAGTCCTAGCACCCTCCGACTCTGTCATTGACCCGCTTTATGCTGATTTCAGTGCAGATTCAGAGGAGATAGACTTTAGTCCAGAAGAGCTAGACTCCGCTATGCAGGAGATGGAGGAGGAGTACTCGTGCGACGAGCAGGCCAACAAAGCCGTCGCGTCCCGAGGGGTGTTTGTCACCATTGGGACGGCGATGGATGAAGGTCAACCCGGACGAGCTCCGCCTACGGCGCTGGAAAAGGGGAAGGGGCCACTTATTGCTGCTGACGATGATCGTGCAAAAGTCATGCCTCCTCCGCTTAACCCAGTGCAGCAGCCGTAGGAACTCGGCACCGGCCCGAGCAACAAAAACACCGCAAACTTTTCTCCTCCAGAATCACGTCTGCAGCAGCCCAAGTTACTCCAGCCGATAGAGTGATGTACGGAAATCTCCTCGTCGAGCCACTGACCATTTCTCATATCCGGAACGTGACCCAGCTTGATGAGAAGCGCCAGCAGCTGCTGGAGGAGGCGCAAGCCATCACGGAGCAAGGCGCTAAGCTAGATCGAGATCTGGTCAACGCGCAGAAGTCCATAGAAAAAGCTAGAGCAATGGAGGCCTTGTACAAGACTCTGCTACAACAGTAGAAGGCTAAGAAAGCTCCGGCTCGCGTCATCAACGATCCTGGTGTACGGCGCAACCTAGGATGGGCTCCCTCTAAACCGGCATAGTCCAAGCCATACATTGACAGTGAAGGAAAGCAGGTGATGCCCACCCCACTCCTTAACCTCGCCGTCGCCAAGACCCTTCTGGAGCAGGATAGATCGCCTGAAGCAGTGGAACAGGTCTACGACCTAGTGGCCAAGGCGGTGAAGCAGCAGGAAAAGGCCACTTCTCAGAGGCTTGAGTCTAACCCAGCGCTCTGCCAGTCTAGCCAGTACAAATCGCCAAGGGACAGATCTCCTCTTGATGTCGGGTCCCAGACGGGTTCATCAGAACAAAGACGGAGGGATGCACGCAACAGGAAGGATGCTATCCCAATATCCTCCGACACGGAGGAAAGGCCCGACCTCGTCGCCCATCGCCACCGCCCCGATCTCCCCGACATCGCGAAGATTACAAAGCTCACCATCATACGGATATGCCCCCACCAAAGCAGTGTGTCATCATCATCCGTGACAACATGGAGCAGACCCGTCATGAGGGAGAACGCAACCAAGTACATAAGAGCAGGTCGCGCCATGACCCTCCACGTCCGACAAGCAACCATGACAGACGTGAGGCGTCGCAGGAGGGTAACAGCAAGAAGGCTAACCCACCGCCACCTCCGCCTCCATCACCACCAAGCAGTCACCATGGCAGAGGAGTCCCGCGTCGTTCACGTAGCCCGTCCCCTATTGACAAGAAGAAGAACCCGGAGCCATACGATGCGCGTTCGCGGATCGATAAGATCCACGAGGCCCGAGAAGTACCATACCTGGGACCACGTTGCTTTGGACCTGCAATACGGTCCGCAAATACCCCAAAGGTTTCCGGATTGAAAAGACCATCAAGCCCTATGACGGCACCGCCAAGCCAGCCACATGGTTGCAGGACTACGACAATGCGGTGGAGATTGCCGGAGGCAACCCCAACGTCGCCATCAAGTACCTCCCATTAATGTTGGCAGGTACGGCCCGTCAATGGATCGACGACTTTCCGGAGAAATCTATCTACAACTGGTTGGACATGCAAGAAGCGTTCACCAAGAACTTTGAGGGTACGTACAAGCGTCCCTGCACTGTGGGCGATCTACAGCGGTGTGTGCAAGAAAAAGACGATACATCTCGCGCCTACCTCTCCCGCTGGCTGGACATGAAGAATTCATGCGCAGGAGTGCACGCTCAGACCGCCTTGGCCGCTTTCATCGATGGGTTGGAAAGGGGCACGTTGCTCCGACATAAGCTGAAGCGCTTGCAGGACAATCACCAGCTTAACTTGAACTAGATGATTCAGTTGGCTAGTGAGTTTGCAGCTGCCGACGACGATGCTCGTGGCTCCTTGCCGGCAACGGCCGTTCCAACTCAAGCTCGGAGGAACAGCAGTACAAAGCGGAAGACCGCTCCAGAAGAAAAGCAATCTACCGACATAGTCGCTATGACTTTTGCAGGACGAGGAGAGGGCGGACAACGTGGCCGAGGAAGGGGAGCCGGTCGTGGGCAGCAACGAGGAAGTGACACCACCTCGGCGTCGCTCCGCGTTCCCCAAACCTACGAGGAGTACCGCGATATGCCATGCCTCTTACACCTCGACGTCAACGGCAAAGCCACCCATACCAATCGACACTGCAAGTTCGTCAACGACCTCAAGGAAGACCCGGAGTCCGGCTACAAGCGAAGTCGGAAGAACAGACCACGCGGCAAGGGCAAGGGGAAGAAGAAGGAGGAGGAGTCCAAGGATTCAAGTGACATGGACAAGGACGTTGACCCCAAGCACGCCGCCAAGAGCGACGACAAAGGCAAGAACCCCTTCGCGAAGAAGGCCCTAGTCTACCACACTTTCCTTGGCACTCCCACCTTCCGACAACAGAAAACCTCTCTGAGGATCCTGATGGCAACTCTCCCCCTAGTCCCCCAGTACCTACGCTGGTCGGAGGTTCCAATAACTTGGGACAGGACGGACCACCCAGACCTTATACCCACGGAGAACCAGTACGCCATGGTCATCAACCCCTTGATTGACGGCGTGGAGTTCACCAAGTGTATGGTGGATAGTGGAAGCAGCATCAACATCATGTACCTGGATACACTGCAAAAGATGAACTTGACGGAGGCAAACCTAAGGCGAACCAACATCATCTTCCATGGCGTAGTTCCTGGTCGAGAGGCTCGGTCCCTTGGGTGCATTACACTTCAGGTTGCCTTTGGCGATGTTAATAATTACCGTCAAGAGCGCATGACCTTCGAGGTGGTCCCCTTCAAGAGCGTGTACCACGTCATATTCGGCCGCGACATTTTCCACACGTTCATGGCCAAGCCATGCTTTGTCTACAACAAGCTCAAGATACCTGGACCAAACAGCATCATCACCGTATCCGGAAGCTTTACCAAGGCAAGGGACTGCGAGATCAGCAAGCGGCGTTGCGAAGCTATCCTCTGACGAAGAATTCAAAGAGATCCAGAGTAAGGTCGATAACTCAGAGATGCCCATGTCGAAGAAGCAGATCTCTGACTCCGCTCCTGCATTCAAGGCCGCCATCGAGACCAAGCCGGTGGAACTTGTGGTAGGCGATGCCTCCAAGGTCACCGCCATTGGGACGAACCTGGATCCCAAATAGGAAAGCACGCTCGTCGAGTTCCTCCGTGAGAACAGGGACATCTTTGCCTGGCAACCTGCCGACATGAAAGGTGTACCTAGGGAACTTGCCGAGCAAAGCTTAAACATTGATCCAAAATGCAAACCAGTGAAACCCTCTACGACGCTTTGGAGATGAGAAGAGACGCGCCATTGGCAAAGAGATAGCTAGGTTACTTAAGGCTAGATTTATCCGAGAAGTCCTTCACACCCAATGGGTGGCCAATCCTGTACTTGTCCCCAAAAAGGGAACCAATGAATTATGAATGTGCGTTGATTACACCGTCTTGAACAAAGCATGTCCCAAAGATCCGTTTGCTTTGCCTCGCATTGACCAAGTCATTGACTCGACGGCTGGCTCGGAACTTTTGTGTTTTCTCGATGCATACTCAAGATACCACCAGATCAAGATGAGGAAGTCAGACCAATTGGCCACTTCGTTCACTACCCCATACGGCACGTTTTGCTATGTCACGATGCCCTTTGGGCTGAAAAACGCAGGCGCTACCTACCAGCGGACAATGCAATGTTGCCTTCATGACCAAATTGGTCGGAACATTCACGCCTATGTGGACGATATCGCGGTGATGTCTAAAAAGTCAAATGACTTAATCCCCGACTTAAAAGAAACCTTTGATAATCTCCGGAAATACAACATGATGCTTAACCCTAAGAAGTGCGTCTTCGGGGTTCCAGCCGGCAAATTGTTGGGCTTCATCGTTTCCCAGCGTGGAATCGAAGTCAACCCGGAGAAAATCAAGGCCATCTTAAACATAAACCGTCCGACATGCCTAAAGGACATTCAACGACTAACAGGCTGTGTTGCAGCAGTTAGTCGGTTCGTCCGACTTGGAGAAGGCTCTGCTATACAATTCTTTGAAGAAGGCGGAAAAATTCACGTGGACGGACGAAGCAGATGCGGCATTGAAGCAGCTCAAGGAGATTCTTTCCTCAGCGCCCATCCTTGCAGCACCCGAGCCTGGAGAGCCCCTGTTAATTTACATGGCGGCAACCAACCGGGTTATCAGCATCGTCGTCGTGGTAGAGCGGAAGGAACCAGGCTATGAGCACGGAGTTCAATGACCAGTTTACTATGTGAGTGAGGTCTTGATGGAGTCTAAGCAGCGTTACCCGCACTACCAAAAGATAGCTTATGGAGTATTCCTTGCTTCTCGGAAGCTGAGGCATTACTTTTAGGAGCACCCAATAACAGTGGTGAGCAAGACTCCACTGTCCGACATAATCAATAGCAGCGATGCTACAGGAAGGGTCGCGAAGTGGGGCATTGAACTTGCCGCCTTCGAGATCACCTACAAAAGACGCGATGCTATCAAATCACAAGCTTTGGCGGATTTTGTTGCAGATTGGACGGAGATGCCAGATGCTACTCCGTTGCCAGAACCAGAGTACTGGGTGATGCACTTTGACGGATCAAAGCTGCTCATTGGCTCGGGGGCTGGTGTATTGCTACAGTCACCAACAGGAGACAAGCTACACTACGTTCTACAGATCCACTTCGAGGCTACAAATAACATGGCGGAGTATGAAGCACTCATTCACAGACTACGTGTAGCCAAGGATATTGGCATCAAGCGCATAGTTTGCTGTGGAGATTCCAACTTGGTTGCCCGAACAGTGGTGGCACCTGGAATCTGGAACCCTATGATGGCGGCATATCGAGGCAAGTGGACGAGATAGCCAAGAGCTTCTTGGGCTCTGAGTCAAGTATGTGCCTAGGGAGCAAAAGCAGCGGCGATCTGCTATCTAAGCTAGGATCGTATGGCGAATTCCGCCAGGAGTTTCCTAGAGCACCTGCGCACACCATCCGTGAAGGGAGCCGACATCGACAACCCGGATAGAGCTGACTCTTTCATCAACATGGTGACTAAGGTCCCTCCAGATTGGACAAAACCGTTCATGGAATATCTCGAACACGGAATTTTGCCCGACGATGAAATCGAAAGACGGCAAATAGTACGACGAGCAAAGGGTCATACCATAATCAATGGGAAACTCTACAAAAGGAGCATTACTGGTGTATACCTAAAATGTGTTTCCCAGCTAGAAGGCATGGAAATCCTACACGAAATCCATCTCGGAGATTGCAGGCACCACGCCGCTCCTCGATCGTTGGTCGCGAAAGCATTCCGGCAAGGATTCTCTTGGTGACAGCGGACGGCAAACAAGCTGGTTGAGACATGCATGGGATGCCAGTATTATGCCCGACAACCACATGTTCCTGCTGAAGAACTGCAAACAATACCAATAACTTGGCCATTTGCAGTCTGGGGGATAGACATGGTGGTACCGTTACAGATGGCACCTTGTGGGTTTACACATCTGCTTGTAGCAGTTGATAAATTCACTAAATGGATAGAAGCTAAACCCATTAGAAAGCTTGATGGGGCAACTGCCCTCAGGTTCGTCCGTGATCTAGTGGTGAGATTTGGTCTCCCACATAGCATTATCACCGACAATGGCAGCAATTTATCACTCGTAGAAGTGGAGGCATATTGCTGGGAGAAAGGCATCCGACTAGACCTTGCATCTGTGGCACACCCACAATCCAACAGTCAGGTTGAGCGAGCCAATGGATTAATTCTGCAGGGAATCAAGCCACGTCTCGAGGCACCGCTACATAGAACAGCTGGAGCCTGGGCGGAATAATTGCCATCTGTGCTGTGGAGTTTACGAACTACACCCAACAGATCTACCGGCTACACCCCTTACTTCATGGTATATGGAGAAGAAGCCATCCTGCCCTCTGACATCCTCCATGATGCACCACGAGTTGTCGCCTAAGACGAGGATCACGCTGAAGAATCTAGACGCCTAGATGTGGACCTTCTCGAGTAGGAGCGCGTTTTGGCATGCCAAAGATCCGCCATCTACCAGCAGAAGCTACGCAGCTACCATAGTCGCCGCGTTCAGCATCGCTCGTTTAAAGAGGGGGATTTGGTGCTCCGACTTAAGCAGAAGAAGTCACACAAATTGTCCCCGCCATGGGAAGGACCGTTCATCATAAGCAAGGCGCTGCTCAATGGGTCTTACTACCTTGTTGACAATCGTGAACTAAAGGATAGACCCAATGAGGATCATAAGCGTAAGCAACGTGACCCGGATGATGACTACCCGGAGCTTGATCGGCCATGGAACATAGCACAACTACGTCCTTTTTACACTTAGCATTTTTTATCTAATTGTGTACATCTTATATGATCAATGAAATAAAGCTCTTTGGTTCACTCATATTTCTGAGTCTTTTACCTCCTTTAGTGTTCATTTTTGGATCGTGTAAAACCTTTATGCACAAGTTTTGCGTTTGCACTTGTGAAAATTCCGTCTACGGGAGTTAGCTTAAGTTTTCTGGTCTACACGTTCTTTGTCGTTTTTATGTGGATTCTAGAGTAGTGACTTTTGGCACTTATTGTCGGTGATTTTGTGCTCAGGTTATTGACGGTGCCATTGGGCATCATCACCTAAGCGCATGGTTCCGACAACGAGTCTTCTGACTCACGAAAATTCAAGCATAAAAACCAAAGTAATGGATAAGACAACACTTGCTTAAAAAATATATACATGCTGGAAATAGTTCTTAAGTAGCAGGACATACACCTAAGCGCATGGTTCCGACTCAGGAAAGGTCAAGCATAAGAACCAAAGTAATGGATAAGCCAGCACTTGCTTAAAAATATATACATGCTGGGAACTAAGTTCTTAAGTGGCAGGAAATAACAACCATTGTTTTCCGCCTTAAGTTACATCATCAAGTTTTTTCCGCGCATACACCAAAGGCAAAACAAATATTACATAGTATTTTGCACTCTTTGGGCGCAGGAGACTTGGAAGCAGCATCGTCCCCAGCCAGAGAATCACCCTCAACGTCGGCGCTATGATGAGACTCAGAAGAATCTTGGTTGGCGCTGTCGATGGTGTTCATGGGCACGAATACATCGATGTCCACCAACTCGGCAACTCTGGTGCCATAACCCGCGAGTGATGACAAGATGGCTTCATGGTCAATCTCTTTGCCGACATCATCAACATCGGGGATACCAGAGGTCACAGTGTCGATGTCGGCATCTTCGTAGTGTGCCTTCACCATTGAGAGCGCCATCCTTGCGCCAACCCGTGCACATGAAGCTTTCCAGCTCGTAACACGCTCGGGGCCTCGGCGCAGAATCTCCGATTACTTCGTCACAGAGTCCGAGGCCTTGATGTATATCTGGAGAGGCTTAGCAATCTCCTTGGCTTGGGTGATGGCAGTGTTGATAAAGTTGCCGGCAAGAACCATGCATTCCTTGTCCGATGGAGGCGAGCGGGTTAAACCCATAGGAGCTAAAAATTCCGACAATGAGAGCATGAGTTTAATAAACTCTAAGTATCCAAACTACAGAAATACAAGGCGGAGGAAACTTACTGAAGATGCTGGCCTTGGCCTGCCAAAGGGTGTCTGCCAAGGATTCCTTCTCTTGTTGGAGGAGCTTAAACGCCTCGCTGTGGCGTTGGTTTTGCTCATCAGCAGCTTGCTTCTGATCTTTTAAGATCGCAAGCTCCTCCTTGAAGCGATTGATTTCCACGGAGGCGGAATCCTGCAGGGCTTTCATGGAATCCTCGTGCATCTTCAGCATCTCTTCCCTCTCCTTCTTAAGGATTCTGTTCTAGCTGTCCAGTTGTTGGATGTGCTTGGACTGCTCGACAATATCCTTGGCCTTGGCGACATGTTCTGCAAAGTCGGAGAAAACAAAGTACACAGTAAGTACTCGGAGAATGAAGGCATAAAACCAAGACGGAATGCGCAAAAAAGAAAACAGACTCTTGTTTTTGATGATCTGTTCGTTCAAGATGGCAGTTTTACCCTTTTCCTCTTCAAGATCTGCGCGCATCTTCTGGTACTTGTCGTTGGCCATGCCCCTCCGAGCATTCTCGTTCTGTGGAACAAAGGAAAAAAGTTAAACCGTTTTTTAGTCTACTTGGAGCATCTAGTCAGAATCTTTCCACTTAGACGCTCGGGGGCTACAGCGAGAGTTTTTGACTTAGCAATATGCTTAGCTTTTCTTTAAGCATCTAGTCGGAGCTAATTCAGTTCTCGATTAGAATCTTGGGGGCTACAGTATAAAGTTTTAACTCGGAAAATTATTAGCTATTCTTTAAGCATCTAGTCGGAACTGATTCAGTTACAACTAGAAGCTTGGGGGGCTACAGTATTGAAAATTATAAACACTGGTATGCTACTCTTAAAGCATCTAGTCGGAATAGTTTATTCCATCTAAATGCTTGGGGTGCTACAGTGAGAGTTCTTTCTAACTTAGTCACTCTTAGAGCATATAGATGCAAAACCCATGATTTTCCGTCTACAACCTGTGGGGCTACAGTGGGATACTCATATGAAATGCAAAAGGTAAAGTAAAACTTACAAGTGCAATAATCTTGAGGTTTGTAGCGCTTTCGGCTAGCAGCTTAACAAAGGAAATGCTATTTCCTCGCAAGATATCCGCTTGTCGGAGAAGCTCCTCAATACCGCACGTCGGAGACGACGGCACTCCTCCAGGAACCAGATTTGTGTTACTCAGCGTGAGCGCCGGGTAAACTATCTTCGGGAACTCGAAGGGCTTCTGAGGAGCAGGGGCGCCGCCTTCGGTAGAGGTACCAGTTCCCACTACCGCCTTGCCACTACCGATGGCATCCTTAGCCGGAGCTTCAGCCATTTGTAGAGCAGTGCTCTCCTGCATCGCCTGTTCGCGAACAACAGCGAGTTCGGTAGAGGCGCCAGAATCCACTTCCATGGCGGAAGGGCCTGGTGCCTCCTGGACTTGAGAACTTGTCGGGGCAGAGGAAGGCTTGATGGCAGGAGTAGCAGGGGCGATGGCGGGGGAGGAGTCACGATGCAGCATATCCTTGATATTTCTAGAAGCCCCCAAAGTCTTGGAGGTCTTCTTGAGGCTGGTTGTGGCTTTCTTCCTGAAACGTGCAAAGTGCATAAGTACAGAAACAAAACAGACAGATAGACAATGTCGGAGAATGAGAAGCTTACACTAGGGGGGTGCTTTGGCAAAAATCCCGGTGGCTTTTCTCTTTTCCGCCTCCAGGGTGACGATAGTCTTCTTGGAGGCTCCACCCTCCGTCTTCTTCTTCTTGCCTCTGCCGGCAGCGTTAGAGGTGGAGATCTTCCGCTTTCGCGCCAACGGGACATCGTCGTTGGACACGACCGTGACTTCCTTCATCTTTGGATCGTAGATTTGGGCAGCCAGGTTGTCCTCATCTAGATTGCTAAGCTGTTAAGTAAGAAATCACCGTGTTAGATGAGATGGTAATAACAAGACGGAGAAACTGGAGCATAGGTCATACACAGAAAATACATATCTACCTTTGGGCACTTGCCATCTACGAACATGTCGTAGGTGATGGTGAAGCCACACTTCTTGTCCTTCACCTTGACGATGTCCTTCAGGCGGAGCTTGACGGAGTCACTCGAGAAGTTATCTACGGAGATCCGGAGGGTATCCCTTCGATCACTGGTATACTCGTGCATGAACTTAAGCGGTGCTGTAGAGGTTGGATTCGCCTGATGAACCAGCACATGGCCAAGTCCAAGCCGGTCAAACCCGTCTCTACGGACCATTCGATCCGCCTTATTGCGCGAGAAGCGTCGAGGTCGAAGGGAAGGGAGGCATGGGACCTCCATGTGGAAACTTCAGCGGCGGCTCCATCCGCGAAGTCTGGGTACGTTACTTCTCGGCCCGCCAAAGGAATGTTGGGGCCATAGAAGTACGTCCGCTGCCAGTTTTTGCAGGACTCGTGGCCGACGATGTCGGGGAACCGCCGGCCAGGTCGAAACTTGAAGCTTATGGTGTCGCAGTTCCTAAGCTCCTCCCTACTATGTCCGGCTTCACGTTTGACGGTGAAGAAGTACACGAACAAGTCTAACCTAGGCCTAATCCCTAGGTAACCCTCACAAAGTGCCGCGAAGTTGCTAAGCACTAAGATGCTATTGGGGGAGAGGTTATGGGGTTGGACCTTGTAGTGGTTCAAGACGGAGAGGAAGAAGTGGGAGATGGGCAGGGAAACGCCGCGTACCAGCTGTGCCTTGAGGTACACCTTTTCTCCGGCTTGGGGAGAAGGTGTCACCTCGCCGACCGGCACTGCCCTCCAGGCGAGCCCCTCCGTCGCGGGGAGGTAGCCTTCCGCGACCATCTCTTGGATGTCGCGGTCGGTGATGTCTGAGCCGCGCCAATCACCCTTGTGCGAGTCTGGCTCTTCTTCCAGTGGCTCCAGCGCCGCCAGATTATGGTCTCCTCCGGTGGTTTCAATCACCGCCAATGTGGGGATGACCAGGCCCTCTGGGGGCACGACGACGGAGCTCGCCGGCTTCGCCGCGGCTTCGCTCGACGCCGCCATCGATGGGGAGGAGTTGCTACTAGCCATGGAGTGTTGGAAGGACGCGACTGACGCAGAGGGATGCTAGGGTTTTCGAGGTTTCTTGCGGAGATCTCGAGGAGACGTGCGGCTGGAGGAAGAAGACGATGACGCGAGAGGAATGAGGTAAAAAGTGGAAAGTGTGCCACGGTTACTATTTATCATGCTCTGTGTCAAGATTCGTGCAGCTAATCGAACGATTGCTGCGTAGACGACGTGTTCGTGAACGTGTGCGGTAATTTCGCCACGTCTCCAACCGCCGCCGCCAACGGTTCGTATCGCTCTCGCAGGAAAATCGGATAAGATTGCGTTCTCTACATGTGTGAGTTACGAGGCGTCGCTAACCTAAGCCTACATCGCCCTAGCTGACACGGGTAGATGAGCCGTCGCATCGAAGATTCCGGCATGGACGGATTTAATACGACTGCGTAAGAATACGATGGAAGATTCAGCATTTCTCCGGCTTACCATTTGAAGACGGGGAAAACCTTGCAGGGTTCTTTGGGAGGACTACAAGATGTTGCTTGACGATCTGCCAACATCCATCTAGACGGTGCATTCTATATGATGAGGCAAGACGGCGCAAGATCTCGGAGTTCTCTGGGGGCTACTGTTGGGGATATGCTATATGGGTATCCTTATAGCATGTCTCTTATCCTACTAACCCGGGTGGCCCATAGTCGGTAGCATGGCCTATGGCCTGCTGGGCGGCCCAGTTAGGTGGATCCAGAAGGGAGGCCCATGCCGGATAAAGGAAGGCTAAGGTGGAGTCACCAGCGTACCCGGAGCCTTGGAGTGCAAGATACACAAGACTAGTAATAGACGGTGTAGGACTCAGAACTTTGTCCGGCTAGGACTTTTCCTGTAACCCTAGGACCTGGTGACTATATAAGTCGGGCCTATGGGAGCCTTTAGGCACGTTCATAGACAATCTCGTACAACCTCGCAATAACCTATCTCTCAGAACTCGGCGTATTGCCATTATAGTGATTTATAGCAGAGTAGGATTCGCCACCGTCAGGATCTCGAACACAGGTGTGTTACTGCACCCGTCAACCGTCCGCCTTACCCCACGTCTCTAAACACGCACTGTGAGGACCCCTCCATGGCGTACTCATCGGCAATACCACGACACCTTGGCCAAAATCTTTTTCTCTTCGCATTACTTATCGATAAAACACGCTCGGGGGCTACGCCTCACCTCACGACCTCGTCGAATGAGAACAACACATACAAACTGAGTAGCTGACCACACCAGGCTAACGAAAAGGACATGCACAAAGCACAAAGTGCTAATACACATAACTCTTACAAAGGGCACAATGAGCCCACTCGAATAAAATACAAATTTTACATTAAGTTTTTCTTTACAGGATCTACCTATTCTGGAGCATTACATTCGCCCGCTGCTCGAACAGATCTATGATCTCCTCAGCATGCTGCGCCACAGTCGCATAATGCGGGCGCATATCCCAGAGGGTGCCATCAGGATGAAGGGAAGGCCCAGTCGCCACCTCCGCAAGATTAACATCATAGTGATGCAGCCGAACAAGGGACAATGTAGCCTTCACTCCAGCAACCAGCTGACGTCGCACCAACTCTTTGACGTGTCCCACATTCCGAAATTTTGCAAGAAGGCCCCAAAGGGTGGAAGGTCCCTCATCCAAGGGGAACATGACAGCCCAAATGGACGCCAGAGAAGTCCTCGCCTGCTTCAGCACCCGAGAAACTAGGTGCACGCGATCTTGCGCCATCGCAAGGACGATGGCCCGATCGCGGCCCATCCAGAAGAAGCCACCAATCTCCAGGTCCTGTTGCGTCAGGCAATTCATCCGAATCGCGACACGCTCTTTCTCTTCCTTCGGAATGAGATTAACACATGCAGAACGCATGCAATGATCAAAGATATAGAACTATACATGAATGAACAACAGTTCATGAAGGCTCACATTGCAATTGCTCGCTCATCTACCGCAACTCCCCCATCAAGAACTCCTCCCTGGCAGTGGCTCGCTCAGCCTTCGACTTCCACACATCTGCGTGGCCTCGAATGCCAAGGACGTCCTTTTCCAAGCTACGGACACAATCACGCAGAAAAATCAACTGGGATGAATCATCCAAGGATGGCCGCGGCTCAGGAGCAGTCGGAGCGACAACAGGAACCTCACCCGAAGGACCCTAAAGACAAATAGACAAGTGTAAACATCTCAAGCACTTTTGACAGCAGCTCAAAAGATAAGACTTATATACATAAATAAATCCACCTCATGGAATAATCGAGTTTGTCCATTAGCATGATGTTACAAAAGGAAGCAAAAGAATAAACTATCCTAGCTAGAACACTTGGGCCTAAGCACCCGCATCCGGAGTGGCCTCGGAGCCAGACTACCTGCTCTTGGCCTCCTCCTGCTGCTTCACCGCATGTTCAGCTAGTAGGTCGATAAGTTTCGGCCCATAGCGCTTACAGCGAGAGACAAAGAGGGCGAATGCTACGTCTAAACCATCCACAGCCGTAAGCATCTGGGACGTGATGTGCGGCATATCCAACTCAGCCCCAGACGCCATGGCCATCGCTAGCCCCATGGAGGCGTCGATGCCCTTCTGCTTACGCTTATACGCTGTCGGAGCTTCCTCCGACAAAGAATCCGTGAGGGCGTCGACATCCTCAAGGGAAACGCCCTTAGGGACAACCTCCTTGTAGAATTTCCTGAGCACTTCCTTAGCCTTCGCCAAGGAGCCAGTAGTAGTGCCGCAGCAATCTTCGACCGCCGCAATGGAATCGGCCAGAGCATCTCCATGCTCCAGCGCACCACGATCAAACGTGATGCCTGAAGAATCTGAAACAAAGAAGAAAAAAGTACTCGAATAAGAGCAAGACAAGACTCAGAGTCGAAAATGCACGGGACCCAAACAAGTAAAGGGAAACTCACCAGAGAAGGATTTGGCCGCAGCCATAAGCCTATCCGCCATCTCCTTCTCGCGAGCAGCCGCAGCAGCAGCGAGCTGCTCCTCGCGATCGGCAGCCTCCTTCTGCATGCGCTCCTTGGCCTCCACAGCATCTGCAGCCTTCTTCTCCGCTCAACTAAGTCTCTTCTCGAGAGCGTCCAGCCGTCGAAGGGCCGCATTGTTTTCATCTGCAACATGAAGAACCACCTGATCAATTCAAGAAAAATCCATGGGACAGACGAACTACAAAAGGGTGAGCAAAATATATACCTTGAAGTTGCTTCATGCTAGCCTCCAGCACCAGGTTCTTCTGGATAAGGAGGTCGGTGCTGTGCACAAAGGGCTGCAAAAGAAACAGAAACAAAAGAAACCATCAGAAAGGGCTCGGGGGCTACGCCCCGCAAGAGCAAAATGACCAACAGGTCACTCGAAAGGGCTCGGGGGCTCCCCCCAAGGGATAAAGTAGAAAATACTTACGTGTTAAGGAGGGGACTCCAAAGTTCCGCGTGCAGTCTTCTGAGCCACCACTGGCCGAGTTTCTCGTTTGGAGAGGTTCGGGCCATCATCCTTAGAGTCAGCCACCACCTGAGGGGGAGGAGCTGTCGGCTTCGACTTTGCTATACCCTCCCGAGTGTCCCCATCAAGGGACCTCTCCGAAGAATGGCTACAAATAAAGATTCAATTAAAACAACAACTGACACTACTCATACGGACGACATTAAAAAGATGCGGGCAAAGCTACATATGATGCGATGTCCGATAAGTTGAAGATGGGAGCCGCCTTCTGCTTCTTCTTCTTGGCCGACGACTCCGGAGCTACTGCCCGCAATGGCACGAAAGGAAAAGGTGTCGAATACACACCATCATCCTCGCCATGGCGCTCGAGAAAGGAAGGACCCCTTGGAGTTGGCGGAATAGACGCATCTGAAGACTCGCTCCGGGAGCGCTTTCGGGTCTGTCCTTCACTCGCCTCGGGAGCATCTGCAGTAGGCGACTACGCCGGAGGAAGTTCAGACTCAGAGTCCACCTCCTCATTGTCTGGCGCTCCCTAAACTTCTCAGGCAGAGGAGGCATAAACCCCCTAACCTGGAGGCGCTGCAAGCAAAAAGGAAAAGAGAAACAAGATAAGTAACAACAGCAAACAACAAACACTCAAAAAAAGCGCTACGCGCACGAACAAGCATCACCTGGGAAACCCCTTTATTGGCGCTAAGAGGAGGGGTCAAAGATTTTGAAGTGTTTCACAGCATAGTAAATCAAAATTTTCTACGGATGTGTGGCATCCCGCAAAACCACTACTAGAAAATCGCGTTGTTTTTGTGCATTGCATCATCATTATCGCATGGTTTGTCTCTGCGCATCATCACAACATCAGCATGCATCCATTTGTTTAAAACCATTTTGCTAAAACCCTATTTTGGTTTTCTATATTAATCGCCCCGACTTTTACTCAAACGCCAAACCCGCATATGTTCCGGATATTTTGTTTGTCTAAAACTAGTTACAAAAGATATTTGAAAACAAATAAAATATTAGATTATTTTAGTTGAGGCGATCGAGCGAACCGACCGACGACCACCCCAGAAAACTAAATCGGCCCACTCGTAAATCCTAAAGCTACAGTCCTACACCCACCCTTCCCACCACCTCACCCCCCCAGGTATATCGCCACCTCATCTCTCTTCTCACCCCAACCAATCATGTGCTGCCACCTACCCAGCCAACCCCCTCCCTCTCCTCTCTCTCTCCAGCTCACACCCGCGCGTCCCACTCCCACCAACTCACCCTGGCCCCCACAGGCCCCATGGACCCACCCACCCACCTTGCGTCTGTGTTTCTCTTCTTCCTCCCTTCGCCTCTCTCTCTCTGCACCCGCGCCCTTGCCTCTCCTCTCCTCGCCGCGCTGCCTCCACCCTCGCCTTCACGGAGCTCGCCGCCCGCCTCTGCGCCTCCGCACCTCCTCCCTCCTGCGGCCCGCCTGCCCCCTCACCCGCCTCCGCGCCTCCCCATCCTTTGCCGCCTTCCGCCCCAGCTCCTCATTCGGCTGCGCCTTGCCAGCACCGCCCATCCGACCCCAAGCGTCGCCGCCTTGCCTCCTCCCGTCGCCGCTCGCCGCCCGCGCCAGTTCCTCCCGTCGCCCGGCCCCGCCCCTCCTCGCCCAGCCAGCGCGCTGCCGCCCTCCATGTGCCGGCTCGCCCGCTCCCTGCCGTCTGCCGCGCCGTCTCCTCGCCCGCCTCCTCGCCTCGGGCTGCCGGTGCCATGTGGAAGCGCTGTCTGAGCCGCCCTGTCGCGCCCCGCCCGGCGTCCGCGCCCCCTCCGGCCCGGCTCGCGGCGGACCTCCCGAGCCCGCGCCCCGGCGACCCGCAGCCCGCCAGGACCGCGTTCTCCTATCCTCGCCGTTCGCGGACACCACGCCTTCGTCCAGGGATTCGTGCCGCCAAGCCCTTCAATAACCATCAAG
This sequence comes from Avena longiglumis, assembly GCA_030063025.1. Taxonomy (NCBI): domain Eukaryota; kingdom Viridiplantae; phylum Streptophyta; class Magnoliopsida; order Poales; family Poaceae; genus Avena; species Avena longiglumis. The sequence continues at coordinate 184,630,389 of CP125979.1, forward strand.
ACGGTGGGGCGCCGAGACCCCCGAACTTGAGATCATCGCCGCAGATCGACAAGGACTCCACAGGGGACGCCAAGTACACCGTCATGGAATCGACCAGTTCGCCCAGAGCCGTCCCCGGACCCGACAACCGCCAAGATCTACCGATGACCAAGGACCCGATGACCGCCGAGATTGCCACCGGTTCGACATGCACGCCACCGCGGACACTACAAGTACTCCCTCGGGGACGCCATGACTGTCTACCCGGACCCGAAGACAATTGTGCGACAGGCACTTCCCCGAGGATGCGAAGTCGAGAACCCGACGCCAAGATCGCCCCGGAGGCCGAACCCCGTGGACCGACATGCTCTTCTTCACGGATATGACAAGCACTCCGCCCGGACACCAAGTTCTTCACCCCGAAGCCGACCCGAGCGGGAGAACCCGACAAGCACCACGCCATGGATCACGAGTTCGCCGACGCGGAGACGCCGAGTACTTCATCCCGGACACCGAGACCCCGATGCGACAAGTGCTTCGTCCCGTACGCCATGACCGACAACATGACCCGAAGACCCCGGATGCGCCAAGACCTACCCCTGAGTCCGAGAACGACCTCGCCGAACCCTAGACCCTGGACCCCGAGACCGGCCCCGAACCCCGGAACCTCCAAGATCGTCGAGAACCCTAAAGTGTGACCCTTATCCGAGAACCCTATTTTATAACATAATAACAACTTGTCGCATATTAATTGTTCTTGCATGCATCTTGTCATGTGGTTTGGGGGCCTTCCGCCGATTCACCTAATAATTAAATATGGGGCCCATATGCTGGCAAATCTAGTCTCATATTGGCCTCATTTAAATTGGTGTAGCGAACCGGTACCATATTTTGGCCATGTTAAACAACATTTAAACCGCGGGGGTTCTAAACAACTTGAACCATTTAATTAATTGTCGGGACCCCGGTTCCGCTTAATATGACCTAATTGCATCACATCTTTGCCATGTCATCCATCATGCATGCAACATGCCGATCTTCTGCCGTGTATTAAATATTGCATCCGGTGCTTCTTCTAGTGTTTTGCTTCTTCGCGGATAAGGCCGTTGAGTTGATGTGAGCTTCGCCCCGATCTTCGGTTGAACCTTCGACAATGTTTTCAGGCGAGCATCTCCCCCTTTCTACCTATCTTACTTTCTAGTATTTATTCCCTCCTGTTGATCTTTGCTATCTGTGTTGCGATGCTCTAGTTTTCGTATCCGTGATATCCCTTGCAGCCATATATAGCCTTGGACACATCCTATTACCTGTTGTTTGGTAGATAGTTGGACCCGCGTGTCGTGATACCTTGCTCAAGTGTTTTGCTTGTCGACAAATACCACCTTTGTTGGAGAATTGCCGCATGTTGACGTTGGAGATGATCATGGCTTTAATTATTGTATCACTTTAAATTCCTGTTTAACAACTAAAATTGAATTAAGCAGAGGCATCGGTGGGTGATAGGTAAGATTTGGTTTCGAAGCCCACTTGTGTCCCGTGGGACCGAGTTCTTGACACATGTTCCGAGATCGAGCGCGCTAACCACAGGTGGGGAGATATGGGCCCCCCATTGATAATTACCTGATTTCAAAGTATTGTACTGGGGGCCACAACTAGTTTGAGGTTTTATTTACTATCCCGTACTTATGCCATGCTTACTGCTTTATTTAAATTGTGCGACAGATAGCACGTGTACTGTTTAGGATCGGGACACGATTCCATGTGCCGACAGTCCCCGTTTGGGGATTTGCTGTCGTGCACAGCCGTCTACCCAAACCCTGAGTCCGTCTCGGAGACCGGCCGACTCCGTTGCGGGTGTCGACTCGGTGGGGTGGCCCCCATGTACTTGCTTTGTGTCTGGGAACGTCGTGACTTAGGCCCCGCCGACATACCGATGGGTGTATGTTAACTGATCTGGCAAAAAGGGTCGAAGTGCCTGTGGATACTTTGGTGCACCCCTGCATGGTTAAATCTTTTCGAGAAGCCGTGTCCGCGGTTATGGACGACTTGGAGCACAGTGCTTGATCATAGACAACTATAACTAAAGTTTATTGTTATAAATTGACTTGTATCCGATTTGACTAGTAATCAGCTTCACTACAACGGAACGGCTAAGTAAAAGTACCAACAACTGCTGGGTTTGGGTTTGTCTCATGCTATATTGAATCTGACTAGTAAGTGATGCCACGATAACGGAATGATTAACTAAAAGTGCCCACTGCTTACTTTATCAGGATAAATAGCTAAACCTGACTAGTAAAGTGCCACAACTATAACTGAATAAGTAAAACTGCCAACTGTGTGCGTTCCTCGGTTGACTTCCTCGTTGGTCTCGAGGGGGAAACGCCAGGATGGGTTTGATTGATGATAGTATCAGGTTGGATCCGAATAGGTCTTTCTCACCCCTCTCTGAAAGCCGCCAGTTGTATCGAGTCTCTATAGGTTGTTTAGTGCCGCTGCCGCTGCCGCTCAGTCCACCATACCTATGTAGGCGAGGACCGCCGAATTCTAGCCTCGACGTGTCTTGGCCTCGATCTTGGCGCTCCTTCTTTTCCTTTGCCCTTTCGGCACCTTTTGTTTAAGCAGGTTTTGAGATCGGCCGTTAGCGAGGTTACCCTTCCGGCTTGGCTCAGGGGTTATGGACGCCCTTGGTTATTCTTCAGGGCTCTTAGCCCCATTTGCATCTTGTCCGTAGACGGACGCTCTATCATTTTCAAGGTGATTTGGATCTTTGTACCGCATATTTGTATTCTCGACTCTTTGAGTCAATGTTGTATATATATCTGTTCTGTGGGTCCCATCGAGGACTGTTGTGTAATGTTATTACTTTGCTTCCACCCGCACGAAAGTGCCTGGTGGGCACCTTCGAATCGTTTCTATGCGGGTTTGGCGAGTTTCGCTAAAACTTGCATAGGGCCGATTCTGAGGGTGTTACAGAGTGGTATCGAGCTCGTGATTACGATACCCCACAAGTCCAGCCTGTAGGATAACCTAGCTAACGGCCGAAGTAGAGTGTCGAAACTATTTTGCAAAATCGGTTGGATAGTTCTGATTAGGTCTGATTTTACTCCTTACCCCTCTGCTGTTCTCCTCTTACCTCTACGTGATTTGAATCCGCTCTCTTCTCTTTCTTCGAGTCCAGGAATTCTCGTGGTTGGGTTTCCGTCGTACCTTCAGGGTTTCGCTTCCTCCTCTGATAACGGTGTTCTATCATCCGGTGTTCAAGCTGCCGAGGAATCCGTCTGCTGTGGTACGCGACGATACCCTCTACGCCAGATCCGATGCAGAGTCTGCATCACTCCTTTGTTTCCGAACCTCGCTTGTCGAGATCTTCAGTCTGAATCCGAGGGTTGGTTGCATAATCTGTCTATTCGTGTACATAGTAATGCTTTGAGTGCGGGATGGAGTCGCGACCATACCACTACTCTTATCATTCGCTTCTGTACATTGAATAGTGGATCGATGCAATTTTACTCCTTCCATGGAAGTTAGAGGTGGCCTTACCTTTATTTTCCGTCCGTTGTTTATCCGGAGTGTTGACGAACGGGATCAACGACCTCTTGTTAGTGGTGTCGCGAGGATCTACACGAAGCGAGAAGACGCAGATCGCCGACCTTCCTTCCGGTACCATGAGGCGGATCTCGAGGGCGAGATCCTTGTTAGTGGTGTCGAATTGTGGCATCCCGCAAAACCACTACTAGAAAATCGCGTTGTTTTTGTGCATTGCATCATCATTATCGCATGGTTTGTCTCAAGATCATCATAACATCAGCATGCATCCATTTGTTTAAAACCATTTTGCTAAAACCCTATTTTGGTTTTCTATATTAATCGCCTCGACTTTTACTCAAACGCTAAACCCGATATGTTCCGGATATTTTGTTTGTCTAAAACTAGTTACAAAAGATATTTGAAAACAAATAAAATATTAGATTATTTTTAGTTGGGGTATCGAGCAGGCCGAACCGACCCGAACGACCACCCCCAGAAAACTAAATCAGCCCACTCGTAAATTCTAAAGCTACCCAGTCCTACACCCACCCTTCCCAGCCCCCTCACCCCAAGAGTATGTCGCCACCTCATCTCTTCTCACCCCAACCAATCATGTCGCCACCTACCCAGCCAACCCTCCTCTCTCTCTCTCCACCACACCAAGGCCCCACTCCCACCAACTCACCTGGCCCCCACAGGCCCCATGGACCCACCCACCCGCTCACAGGCGCTGTTTCTCTTCTTCCTCCCCTTCTCGCATCTCTCTCTCTGCCCTTGCGCCACCGCCACGCCTCCTCTCCTCGCCATTGCCTCCACCTCGCCCAGACCGGAGCTCGCCCGCCCGCCGCCCGCCTCCGCACCTCCTCCTCCTCCCTCCTCAGCTGCGGCCCCTCGCCGCCTCCCATCGCCCTTTGCCGCCTCGCGCCGCCTCTCCTTCATTCAGCTCGCCACGGACGCCCATCCGACCCCAAAGCTCCGCTTGCTCCTCCTCGCCGTTCTCCTCGCCGCCTGCCTTGAGTTCCTCGCTCGCCCGGCCCGCCCGCTCCCTCTGCCCCTTCGCCCGTCTCCTCACTGCCTCCTCCGCCTCTCGGGCGGTGCAGCGCCGGAGAGGCCTGTCGCCGAGCCGCCGTCCGTGCGCCCGCCGCGTCCCGCGCCCCCCGGCCGGCCAGGCGGACCTCCCCGAGCCCGCCGGCCAGCGACCCGCAGCCCGCCAGGACCGCGTTCTCCTATCCTCGCCGTTCGCGGACACCACGCCTTCGTCTAGGGATTCGTGCGGCCAAGCCCTTCAATAACCATCAAGACGGTGGGGCGCCGAGACCCCCGAACTTGAGATCATCGCCGCAGATCGACAAGGACTCCACAGGGGACGCCAAGTACGCCGTCATGGAATCGACCAGTTCGCCGAGAGCCGTTCCCGGACCCGACAACCGCCAAGATCTACCGATGACCAAGGACCCGATGACCGCCGAGATCGCCACCGGTTCGACATGCACGCCACCGCGGACACGACAAGTACTCCCTCGGGGACGCCATGACTGTCTACCCGGACCCGAAGACAATTGTGCGACAGGCACTTCCCCGAGGATGCGAAGTCGAGAACCCGACGCCAAGATCGCCCCGGAGGCCGAACCCCGTGGACCGACATGCTCTTCTTCACGGATATGACAAGCACTCCGCCCGGACACCGAGTTCTTCACCCCGAAGCCGACCCCGGCGCCCGGAGCCGAGAACCCGGACAAGCACCACGCCATGGATACGCCGAGTTCGCCGACGCGGAGACGCCGAGTACTTCATCCCGGACACCGAGACCCCGATGCGACAAGTGCTTCGTCCCGTACGCCATGACCGACAACATGACACGAAGACCCCGGATGCGCCAAGACCTACCCCTGAGTCCGAGAACGACCTCGCCGAACCCTAGACCCTGGACCCCGAGACCGGCCCCGAACCCCGGAACCTCCAAGATCGTCGAGAACCCTAAAGTGTGACCCTTATCCGAGAACCCTATTTTATAACATAATAACAACTTGTCGCATATTAATTGTTCTTGCATGCATCTTGTCATGTGGTTTGGGGGCCTTCCGCCGATTCACCTAATAATTAAATATGGGGCCCATATGCTGGCAAATCTAGTCTCATATTGGCCTCATTTAAATTGGTGTAGCGAACCGGTACCATATTTTGGCCATGTTAAACAACATTTAAAAACCGGGGTTCTAAACAACTTGAACCATTTAATTAATTGTCGGACCCCGGTTCGCAATATGACCTAATTGCATCACATCTTTGCCATGTCATCCATCATGCATGCAACATGCCGATCTTCTGCCGTGTATTAAATATTGCATCCGGTGCTTCTTCTAGTGTTTTGCTTCTTCGCGGATAAGGCCGTTGAGTTGATGTGAGCTTCGCCCCGATCTTCGGTTGAACCTTCGACAATGTTTTCAGGCGAGCATCTCCCCCTTTCTACCTATCTTACTTTCTAGTATTTATTCCCTCCTGTTGATCTTTGCTATCTGTGTTGCGATGCTCTAGTTTTCGTATCCGTGATATCCCTTGCAGCCATATATAGCCTTGGACACATCCTATTACCTGTTGTTTGGTAGATAGTTGGACCCGCGTGTCGTAGTCGCTTGCTCAAGTGTTTTGCTTGTCGACAAATACCACCTTTGTTGGAGAATTGCCGCATGTTGACGTTGGAGATGATCATGGCTTTAATTATTGTATCACTTTAAATTCCTGTTTAACAACTAAAATTGAATTAAGCAGAGGCATCGGTGGGTGATAGGTAAGATTTGGTTTCCGACCGCCCACTTGTGTCCCGTAGGACCCGAGTTCTTGACACCTGTTCCGAGATCGAGCGCGCTAACCACAGGTGGGGAGATATGGGCCCCCCATTGATAATTACCTGATTTCAAAGTATTGTACTGGGGGCCACAACTAGTTTGAGGTTTTATTTACTATCCCGTACTTATGCCATGCTTTATTTAAATTGTCGACGGATAGCACGTAATGTTTAGGATCGGGACACGATTCATGGTGCCGATCCCGTTTGGGGATTTGTCGTGCAGACCGTCTACAAACCCCGAGTCCGTCTCGAGACCGGCCGACTCCGCGGGTGTCGACTCGGGGTGGCCCCATGTACTTGCTTTGTGTGGGAACGCGTCGTGACTTAGGCCCCCGACATACCGATGGGTGTATGTTAACCGATCGGCAAAAGGGTCGAAGTGCCTGTGGATACTTTGGTGCACCCCTGCATGGTTAAATCTTTTCGAGAAGCCGTGTCCGCGGTTATGGACGACTTGGAGAACAGTGCTTGATCATAGACAACTATAACTAAAGTTTATTGTTATAAATTGACTTGTATCCGATTTGACTAGTAATCAGCTTCACTACAACGGAACGACTAAGTAAAAGTACCAACAACTGCTGGGTTTGGGTTTGTCTCATATTATATTGAATCTGACTAGTAAGTGATGCCACGATAACGGAATGATTAACTAAAAGTGCCCACTGCTTACTTTATCAGGATAAATAGCTAAACCTGACTAGTAAAGTGCCACAACTATAACTGAATAAGTAAAACTGCCAACTGTGTGCGTTCCTCGGTTGACTTCCTCGTTGGTCTCGAGGGGGAAACGCCAGGATGGGTTTGATTGATGATAGTATCAGGTTGGATCCGAATAGGTCTTTCTCACCTCTCGAAGCCGCCATTGTATCGAGTCTCTATAGGTTGTTTAGTGCCGCCGCTCGATCCACCATACCTATGTAGGCGAGGACCGAATTCTAGCCTCGCTGTCTTGGCCTCGATCGACGCTCCTTCTTTTTCCTTTGCCCTTTGTCGGCACCCCTTTTGTTTAAGCAGGTTTTGAGATCGACGCCGTTAGCAGGGTTACCCTTCCGGCTTGGCCTGGGCAGGGTTATGGACGCCCTTGGTTATTCTTCAGGGCTCTTAGCCCCATTTGCATCTTGTCCGTAGACGGACGCTCTATCATTTTCAAGGTGATTTGGATCTTTGTACCGCATATTTGTATTCTCGACTCTTTGAGTCAATGTTGTATATATATATCTGTTCTGTGGGTCCCATCGAGGACTGTTGTGTAATGTTATTACTTTGCTTCCACCCGCACGAAAGTGCCTGGTGGGCACCTTCGAATCGTTTCTATGCGGGTTTGGCGAGTTTCGCTAAAACTTGCATAGGGCCGATTCTGAGGGTGTTCTGAGTGGTATCGAGCTCAGCGATTCGATACCACAAGTCCAGCCTGTAGGATAACCTAGCTAACGGCCGAAGTAGAGTGTCGAAACTATTTTGCAAAATCGGTTGGATAGTTCTGATTAGGTCTGATTTTACTCCTTACCCCTCTGCTGTTCTCCTCTTACCTCTACGTGATTTGAATCCGCTCTCTTCTCTTTCTTCGAGTCCAGGAATTCTCGTGGTTGGGTTTCCGTCGTACCTTCAGGGTTTCGCTTCCTCCTCTGATAACGGTGTTCTATCATCCGGTGTTCAAGCTGCCGAGGAATCCGTCTGCCGTGGTACCCTTCTTTGTTCCTTGATTGTGCCTTCCGGTGTTTTCCGACGCGACGATACCCTCTACGCCAGATCTGATGCAGAGTCTGCATCACTCCTTTGTTTCCGAACTTCGCTTGTCGAGATCTTCAGTCTGAATCCGAGTGTTGGTTGCATAATCTGTCTATTCGTGTACATAGTAATGCTTGGAGTGCGGGATGGAGTCGCGACCATACCACTACTCTTATCATTCGCTTCTGTACATTGAATAGTGGATCGATGCAATTTTACTCCTTCCATGGAAGTTAGAGGTGGCCTTACCTTTATTTTCCGTCCGTTGTTTATCCGGAGTGTTGACGAACGGGATCAACGACCTCTTGTTAGTGGTGTCACGAGGATCTACACGAAGCGAGAAGACGCAGATCGCCGACCTTCCTTCCGGTACCATGAGGCGGATCTCGAGGGCGAGATCCCTTGTTAGTGGTGTCGAATTGTGGCATCCCGCAAAACCACTACTAGAAAATCGCGTTGTTTTTGTGCATTGCATCATCATTATCGCATGGTTTGTCTCTGCGCATCATCATAACATCAGCATGCATCCATTTGTTTAAAACCATTTTGCTAAAACCCTATTTTGGTTTTCTATATTAATCGCCCCGACTTTTACTCAAACGCCAAACCCGCATATGTTCCGGATATTTTGTTTGTCTAAAACTAGTTACAAAAGATATTTGAAAACAAATAAAATATTAGATTATTTTAGTTGGGGGCAGTCGAACGGGCCGAACCGACCCGAACGACCACCCCCAGAAAACTAAATCGGCCCACTCGTAAATCCTAAAGCTACCCAGTCCTACACCCACCCTTCCCAGCCACCTCACCCCCACCAGTAGTATGCTGCCACCTCATCTCTCTTCTCACCCCAACCAATCATGTGCTGCCACCTACCCAGCCAACCCCCTCCCTCTCCTCTCTCTCTCTCCAGCTCACACCCGCGCGTCCCACTCCCACCAACTCACCCTGGCCCCACCCCCCTGGGCCCCCGCGGGACCCACCCCCCACCTGCCCGCGTGCGCTGTTTCTCTTCTTCCTCCCCTTCTCGCCTCTCTCTCTCTCTCTGCCACGCCACCGTCTGCCTCTCTCCTCTCCTACCTCCACCCCTTCTGCCGCCGCCAGCCTCCCCTCCGCCCAAGGCCCCATCCCCCCTGCGCCCTCACGCGCCTGGCTGACGCTCCCATCCGCCGCTTGCTGCCAGCTGCCCTCCGCCTGCCCCGAGCTCTCCGGCTTTGCACCCGGCCAGCGCGCGGCCCCAAGGCTTGCTCGCCTTTCGCCTTCGGGCCATCCTGGGCCTTCTCCGCCCGCCGCCGCGCTGGTGCCGCGCCCCTGTCTCCGGCCCGGCTCGCCGGCGGACCTCCCCGAGCCCGGCCGCGCTCCTGACGACCCCGCAGCCCGCCAGGACCGCGTTCTCCTATCCTCGCCGTTCGCGGACACCACGCCTTCGTCCAGGGATTCGTGCCGCCAAGCCCTTCAATAACCATCAAGACGGTGGGGCGCCGAGACCCCCGAACTTGAGATCATCGCCGCAGATCGACAAGGACTCCACGGGCCATAGGGACGTCATGGAATCGACCAGTCACGAGAGCCGTTCCCGACAACCGCCAAGATCTACCGATGACCAAGGACCCGATGACCGCCGAGATCGCCACCGGTTCGACATGCATGCCACCGCGGACACGACAAGTACTCCCTCGGGGACGCCATGACTGTCTACCCGGACCCGAAGACAATTGTGCGACAGGCACTTCCCCGAGGATGCGAAGTCGAGAACCCGACGCCAAGATCGCCCCGGAGGCCGAACCCCGTGGACCGACATGCTCTTCTTCACGGATATGACAAGCACTCCGCCCGGACACCAAGTTCTTCACCCCGAAGCCGACCCCGGCGCCCGGAGCCGAGAACCCCGACAAGCACCACGCCATGGATACGCCGAGTTCGCCGACGCGGAGACGCCGAGTACTTCATCCCGGACACTTTGCCTTCGGATCTATGGTAGAAGGTATACCCAATCGTTTCCATAGGGTCGCATTTATCCGCTTTGGGTTCGAGCTTGTCTGGCATCAACTTCTTGACGTAAGCTTCGCATCCCCAAACTTTAAGAAATGACAACTTAGGTTTAGCACCAAAGCACAGTTCATACGGTGTCGTCTCAACGGATTTAGATGGTGCCCTATTTAAAGTGAATGCAGCAGTTTCTAATGCATAACCCCAAAATCATAACGGCAAATCTGTAAGAGACATCATTGATCGCACCATATCTAATAGAGTTCGATTCTGGCGTTCAGACACACCATTGCGCTGTGGTGTTCCAGGTGGCGTGAGTTGCGAAACTATTCCGCTTGCTTTAAGAGGCGTGAGACAATCATAACTCAAATATTCACCTCCACGATCGGATCCTAGAAATTTAATTTTCCTGTTACGATGGTTTTCCACTTCATTCTAAAATTCTATAAACTTTTCAAATGTTTCAGATTTATATTTCATTAAATAGATATACCCATATCTACTTAAGTCATCAGTAAAAGTGAGAAAATAGCGATAACCACCGCGCGCCGAAACACTCATTGGTCTGCATACATCGGTATGTATGATTTCCAACAAGTTCGTTGCTCGTTCCATTATTCCGGAGAACGGGGTTTTGATCATCTTGCCCATGAGGCATGGCTCGCACGTGTCAAATGATTCAAAATCAAGAGACTCCAAAAGTCCATCAGAATGGAGTTTCTTCATGCGTTTTACACCAATATGACCTAGACGGCAGTGCCACAAATAAGTCGTATTATCACTATCTACCTTGCATCTCTTAGCATCAATGGTATGGATGTGTGTTTCATTGCTTTCGAGATTCAGAAGAAATAAACCATTCATAGCAGGTGCATGACCATAAAAGATGTTACTCATATAAATAGAACAACAATTATTCTCCGATTTAAATGAATAACCGTCTTGCAATAAACACGATCCAGATATGATGTTCATGCTCAACGCAGGCACATAATAACATTTATTAAGGTTTAAAACTAATCCCGAAGGTAAAACTAAGGAGAGCGTCATGCCATCACATAAACTCTTGATCCGTTGCCAACGCGATCGTCACCTCATCCCTCGCTAGCCGTCTATTCGTAGCTCTGCTTTGAGTTACAAATATTAGCAATCGAACCAAGATCAAATACCCGTGCACTACAATGAGTGCTAGTAAGGTAAACATCAATAACATGTATATCAAATATACCTTTGATGGTGCCAGCCTTCTTGTCCGCTAAGTACTTGGACGATTATGCCCAAAGGACCCTTGTCCTTGCAATAGAAGCACTCGAGGTCCGGCTTCGTCCGACTTGAGCTTCTTCTCGCGAGGGCAACGCTTACCACGCCTTTCTTGAAGGACTTCTTTGCACCCTTACCTTTCTTAAAGCTGGGGGGCTTGCTTGTTGACCATCAACACATGATTATATTTCTTGATGTCCACCTCCGCAGCTTTCAGCTTAGAGAAGACCTCAGTGATCGTATCAGTGGAACCAATCTGATTATGAGTAACTACAAAACCTTTGTAGCTAGGAGGGAGTGATTGCAGAAATCTGTCAATCTTGAGCTCCTCTGGAATCTTGTAGTCCAGTTGCTCAAGGCGTTGAGTGTAGCCCGACATCTTAATGGCGTGCTCACTAACGGAACTCCCTTCCTCGATCTTGTAGTTAAAGAATTTCTTAGAGATCTCATATCTCTCAGAACGGGCCTGAGTCTGAAACATGGTTTTCAGTTCCTCAAGAATCTCAAAGGGCCCGGCGAACTCCTCAAAACGATTTTGAAGGTCCGATTCCATAGCAAACAACATGGTGCTCTTAATCACACCATAATCATCTTTGCGCGACTGATAAACAGCTTTTTCATCAGCCGGCGCATCTATAGCAGGGGCGTCACCTAGCGCTTTCTCAAGGACATAGTCCTTTTGTCCGCCAGCGAGAATGATTCTCAGATTGCGGAACCAGTTGGTGAAGTTAGACCCATTGTTCTTAAGCTTTTCTTTCTCATCAAAAACGTTGAAGTTGAAGTTGGACTTAGCCATTTGATCTACAAAATTTGCAAGTACAATTTAGACTATGTTCATGATAACTAGTTCAACTTAATCAAATTACTAGATGAACTCCCACTAAATTCAACATCCCTCAAGTTGTTTAGTGAACATGATCCAAATTCACCACACCTAATCCGATCTTCACGAGAAGAGATGTGGTTTCAATGGTGGACAACAAAGTGTCGATCATATCATTCATATGACTCATGCTTAACCTTTCAGTTCGTGTGTTCCGAGGCCATGTCTATACATTCTAGGCTTGTCAAGTCAAACCCAAGTATTTCCGCGTGTGCAAAACTGGCTTGCACCCGTTGTATGTGAACGTAGAGTTTATAGCACCCGATCATCACGTGATGCTTGAACACGACGAACTTTCGCAATGGTGCATACATGGGGAGAACACAGTTTTATCTTGATCTTTAAGTGAGGAATCATCTTATAACGCTACCGTCATGATCTAAGCATAATAAGATACATACAAGGATAATCATCACATGCATATAATTTTATGTGACATGGTATAGCCAATCTCCGCGCAATGATCTCCATCTTGTGCATGCCAGCATGATCTCCATCACTCCACCATGATTGCCTCCACCACGAATAGCAACTACAACTATTGCTAACTACTTAGCAATAAAGTAAAGCTATTACATGGCGTATAAGAAGTTGACACACAGGTCATACACAATTATAAAGGCAACCATATGGCTCATGCCGGTTGTGTACTCATCGACATGCAAGTCGTGAAATATTACAAAACATGATCATTGCATACAACATACACATCACATCTTGGGCCATACCATATCACAGAAACACTCCCTGCAAAAACAAGTTAGACGCCTCTACTTTGTTGTTGCATGTTTTACGTGGCTTATGGGAGTAATAAGATAAGAACGATTCTTACCTACGGAAAGCCACAACGGTGATATTATGGTTGCCAACATCCGGTGTAAATCCCATGACAACTATAGTGAGAGAAACTGGCATCCACCAGCCGCATGTGTGGAACAAGCCACACGTCAAGTGCGGATCCGGTCTCGCGAACGAGGTCGCGTAAAGTTGGCATGGACCGCTTCGATCTCACTATCCCGTGTCATAAGAAGTACACAACAAGAGGCTTGCAACAGAAAACATCAACGCCCGCAACAAGCATGTTGCGTTCTACTCGTGAAACACATCTACGCATAGATCTAGCTCTGATACCACTGAAGTGTTTCGCAGCATAGTAAATCAAAATTTTCTACGGATGCGAACAGGAAAAGCCAAGATCTAATCTAGGATATGCAAACAACGAGAGGGATAGATGATATCTTCATACCCTTGAAGAAATCGCATAGCGGAACGTTCAACAGAACGTGGTTGATGTAGTTGTACTAGCCTTCTCCTCCTTGCGATCCGATCAGATCCAACGCCGCAAGTGGCGATGCCTACGAGAGATGCACACCTACGGCACCTCGACGTCTCCTCCTTCCTCGGTCCAGCAAGTGTGGTGGAGAGATAGATTGGATCTACAACACGACGGCGTGGTGCAAAGGTGGAGAGTTTCTGCGATAGGGCTTCGCCTACACGCAGTCGGGAGAGAGAGAGAGGATGGCAACAGGTAGGTGGCTAGGGTTGGAGGAGGTGTGGGGGGAGGGTTCTCCCCTGCCCTCTTTATATAGAGGGCTGGACGGCTTCCCTTGCCCCTCCTCCAAGCCCTAGGGCCGGCGGCCACATGGGTGGAGTGGGGGGCAAGTTTCCCCCCCTTCTAGAAGCTCTCCCTAGGGTTTCCCCTAGGGCTTGGCCGGCTGGGCCTATGGGGCCTTGTGCCCCTGGCCCAATGCGGCTAGGGCACTCCCTCATAGGCCCACGCCCCCTCCCGACAAGTGGGGCCACGTTGGTCCCACTCCGGAAGCTTCTAGAACCTTCCGGTACAATACCGAACATTCTGAAACAATTCCGAAATCCAAAAACTGCTTTCCCTTATATGAATCTTATTCTCCGGACCATTCCGGAACCTCTCGTGATGTCCTGTATCTCATCCGAGACTCCGAAAAAACTCATAAACCAATTATCCATTCTATCCTAGCGTCGAGACCCGTTAAGTGTGTGACCCTACGGGTTCGAGAATATGCAGACATGATCTTCTATCAATAATCAACAGCGGGGTATGGAAACCCATATTGAATCCCGCATATTCATCGATGATCATATCGGATGAACCATGGTGCCAGGATTCAATTAATCCCATATATATATATATTCCCTTCGTCACGCGATATTTTACTTGCCTGAGATTCGATCGTTGGCATCAGAATACCTAGTTCAATCTCGTTCACAGCAAGTACTTTACTCGTTCCGTAATCCGATATCACTTTGTGATTAACTCCTAAACCACTTGCTTTCAAGCGGTGTTGATATCGATTACCGAGTGGGCCCGAAGTATATCTCTCCGACTTGGGAGGGACAAATCCCATCTCGATACATACAACCCAACAAGTACTTTACGATCACCTGAGAGACACCTTTATGATCACCCTCTAATAAGATGACGTTTGATGACCTCAAAGCTTTCTTACGATACCAGGGAGTTGCATTATCTCATGGTCTAAGGAATATAATATTTGACATAAGAAAAAGCTTTGCAAAGATGAACACGATGACACGATCTAATTGCTCGGCTTAATTTGGGTTTGTCCATCATATCATTCTCCCAATGACATGATCTCATTATTAATTGACAACTCATGTCTATGGTTAGGAAACCTTAACCATCATTAATCAATGAGCTAGTCCATAGAGGCATACTAGGGACACGGTGTTGTTCATAAACCACACAAGTATCAAAGTTTCCGCTTAATACAATTCTAGCATGGAATATAAACTTTATCATGAACAAGAATTATAATAATAACATCTTTATTATTGCCTCTAGGGCATAACTCCAACAGATTTCCCCAGGAGGTCCTCATCGACCTTGGCCTTCAGCAGGGGACGAAGAGACCTATCCAGGTCACCCGAAGACAACTCTTCAGATGAAACCCTCATTGGATCGCTAGAGCCGGCGTAGAGGAATATTGGGTGCACCCTATCCTGGAGCGGCTGCACCTGGCGCTTGAGGGAGGTGCAGATGATGTCGACACCGTTGACCTATTTGCCTGGCACTAGCTGAAGAGCCTCGACCCGTTGGTAGAGTCTCTCCACCTCCGCAGCTTCACCCTCCAAGCTGTGGTTCTTCCATGATCTCTTCGGGACGATCTTCTGATCGGAATCGAAGGGGGCAAGCCCATATTGCTGACTGTCCATCTTAGCATCATGGATGTAGAACCACTTCCGGCGCCACTGTTGGACGGACTTGCAGATAGAAAAAGAGAAGAATTGGACGAAAGGGTGGACATAAATGATGTAGCCGCCAAGTGGATAGACTCCGCCGATGCTGGACTGCCTCTTTGCGGAATAGAGCTTCCGGAAGAGGCCAAAGTGTGGATCGATACCGACCAACACTCCAAAGAGTTATGAAGCAGCCAACATGGAGAAGAGCATTGGGAGATAGATGATGTAACTGAATCCCATAGAAGAAGAGGAGTCCACGGAGGAAATTGTGGACAGGTAGCGAAAGACCGCAGAGGATAAAGGCAACAAACATCACCTGAAACCCTACGGGTGGCCGGGGGATTACCTCGTCACTAGGAAGGATGGCGTCCTCCTTGTTCTGGAGGATCAACCCAGAATTGCGCAGCTTGCACAGATCCCCGTCGCACACCTCTGTGCGCCTCCACTCGCCATCCGTGATGCGGGTGGTCGCGGCGGTCTTCTTGCCTCCGGCGGCGGTGCTCGAGCCAGCTCCAGCGGTGGTCTTCTCCGACTTGCCCATCGTGCGACGTTGAGTGCGGCGGTGCGCGTGAAGAAAAGAGGAAGTAAAGGAGCGAAGAACTTCCAGTGCGCAGTGGAGAGAAGCAGTGCTCGTGAAAATGCAGGCAATGGCGATGAGAAAATGGTAAAGGGTAAAACGAAAATCACTGTTTACCCATGGTATTAAAAGAAGAAGACGACAAACACGAGTCGTTGATCCAGAAGCCCTAGAACGCACCCAAGATCCAACCCTACATGTGTCAACACCACAACAAACCGTCACCAGTATGCCGTCCACTACGGACGGAAACCGAGGAGACGCCATAATTTTCGCCACGTCTGCGCGTGACTAGTCAACTTCAAGTCAAACGGTGGGACCCATGGTCGTTCCGTCGCATCATCTCTTCCCCCGCAAATGGTTGAGAACACCAATCGTCAGCACTGACGTCATCAAGGGTAAGCTAGCAACGGCTGGAAGTTTTCGGCTGATCAATCAAGTACTAACTCAAATCTACGATTTGAGCAACTACTCGGGGCTACTCCTATCAGGAGCGCTGGCTGCGCACCTGAGAAATGATTAAGGTATTACACCTTGCAACTATCTTCGAGTTCTACGTCGAGTCTACGACTCCACTACGGACTCGGGGATACTCCCATAGGTAGGATTGGTTGAGCATCCGAAAAATTTGTGTCCTGCGAACCTAAGCTAAAAACAAATGAACTAAAGTCTCTGCTCGAGTCTACGACTCGAACATACACTCGGGGGATACTCCCATAGGGAGCGCTGGCTACGCACCCTATGAATTCTTCGACTGCGATCCTTCGGATCAAATATGACAAAATATTTTTTGGCAACTTTGCCCCAAACCAACACTAAGTGAGAAGCAATCTCTTTGGCCACCCGAAACACCTCCATGGTGATAAGATTTCGGATGCTGTCTACGACGCAAAGATAAGCCCTACAGATATCATCTGATGGCCTGGTAACGCACCTGACTGTGCTCTGCCAGTAAACTTCCGTGTCAACAGGCACGACGAAAATCCTGATGGACGCGTTGGGTATATCACTTGAAAACCACCGGGATTCTACTACCATAAGACCTAAATGGCCTGAGTTGAATTACGCCAGCATTCGTTCCGAATTCGAGTCCGAGGACTCGGGTTTGATGAAGATCGTGTTGTTTTATCCTATAACAGTTGACTGGTGATCCGTTAGGAGAGTTAGGCACACGCATCAACAATCCCTATAAACTAAAGTCGTTTCCTTTTTTTAAGTAACAGGCTCAACTGCACCCGAAAGATTGAAGAGTCCTCAGCCGAATCTACGATTCAACTGAACACTCGGGGGATACTGACATGGTTATACCCCACAGGTACACAACATTGGTCTACTTGGTCCAAGCCAAGAAAGGCCCATGACAAGATACGCGGCCTGTGGAGGATTTTGGGTGGCCCAAGCCCATGATGCCTTCGGATCCTTGGAGAACAAGACTAGAGTAGATAGAATTTCAAAGGGTACAAACCCTAATCTGTAACCGACTCGACCTGCGCCCGGGACCTGCCTATCTATATAATCGCTAGGAGGGCACGATGAGGAGGATCATACTACCTCATACACACCTCATGCCAGATCGCATCTGCGCACTCCTGTAACCTTCGGTTCCGCCATAATCAAGAGCAGACAAGCAGGAGTAGGGTTTTTCCTCCGGGGGCCTGAACCTGGGTAAACCTTGTGTCCCTGTGTTGCTTGTCTGTTAAACGTTCCGCGATCTCCAGCATCCCCATCTTATCCAAAACCCAAGTACATAACAATGGGCATTGACGAGATCGAACCTTGTCAGCTGGAGAGCGGCGGAGGCGAGCCTCCCGGTAGTCTAGGTTCTTGGCTTCTCGCCGTAGGTGTCATAGGTCTAGGTTTATGGTTTGTGTCTGCCCCAGTGGCGAACGACGAGATGCCGTATGGCCTGTCCCCTCTGTGGTGTATTGGCAACCTCTAGTGGTTGGAGCTTGCTGCTACTATCGTCGATCGAGGCCACCCGAATAAAGTGTCGCTACCTCTGGATCTGGTAGCCGCGGGTCGTTCTTCTCTTCTTGGCCGGCCTTGGTGGCAAGGGGAGAGGAGGTCATGTCGGTGGCCATGGGATTCATGATGCGGTAGGGGTGTTTGATGTGCGGTTCTGCTGGCCAGAGCCACCATCATCTGAAGAAGATCTGGTTCGTTGTAGTGCTCTTTCAGTCGGAGCCAAGTGCAGCGGGTGGCTCGACTCCGGAGGCCCCAAGAATAAGGTCAGTGGTATTCGCCTATGAAAGTTTGCTCCGGGTTCTCTCCGTTCTTCTGCGGCCGGCCGTGGTGGCAATGAGAGTTGGGGTGGCGTGACCTGGAGCCGACCTGCTGCTACACCAAGCCTGCAACATCCTAGTGCTGCAGATCATGAAGCTGGGACTCTGAATATTCATCAACGTTGGCGAGGATGCGTTGCCGTTATCTGTGACCAAGAGGGCCACATCTCCGCTCGGATGAAGCCGAGCATCATCTTCTGCGTGTGGCTGAAGCATTTCGTCGCCCTGTGCGTGTGGTCCAACGTCGGCATCGCCCCAAGTGGCAAGTTCCTCGGCGACGATGCGGGCTCCAGGACGTCGGCGACGACCGGATGCGGTGGAGAAGGGCGAGGACCTGATCACGTTTCATATCCTTTCCCTAGGGTCCTTTCTAAAAGTGTGCCGTCCTTGTCATGTATGCCCCCCTTTGTTTAGGGTTTCTTTGTAATTGTATCCACCGCTTTTAATTGAGCATCTTCCAGGGCCTTCTGGCCCTTTACAGTTCAAAAAAAGATTCACTTTCTTTTTGAAAAAATTATAAGATTCACTTATTTTTCGGAAGTTGTAAATATATTTATAAAATGCATTGCTATTCTAATAAATATATACCGGAACGGCATGACATGTAACCATCAATATTCCTAAAAGGAGACGAATTTAGTTCCAAAGTTGCACAGAGGAGACACTAATCAACACAACTTACTTGCAATCTTGAAATGGAATGAAATCAAGCACACACGTTAGAATATGTGTCCGTATCATGTTTTTATAGGTATACTATCATATTGTGTATTCCTTTTATATGTGTCTGTGTTGTATGAAACTAGGACTTCCCTTATAATTTTCCTATATAATGAGCAATACAAGGCACCACTACGCGTGGTTATCCCTATCTTACATGGTATCACACGCAAAACCCTAGCCGGACCGCATCGCCCCTGCTTCCGCCGCCGCCGCCGATCTCGGCACCGACGATTTGCACACCACCCACCTCCCCCTTCTTGCCGTGCCGCCTTGATACATCGTAAATGTATCTATAATTTTTGATGGTCCATGCCTATTTTGTATCAACTTTCTTATGTTTGGTCTACACTTTGAGGTATTTTTATACATTTTATGAAACTAAACTTTTGACAAGATGCCGCAGTGCCAGTTGCCTGTTTTCTGCTATTTTTAGTTTTATAAAAGCTAGTAAATAAATATTTTCGGAATTGAACGGACCAAAATCCAAAGTTCCTATTTTTCCCGACACGACATGGAGCCCGAAGGAGAGACAGAGGAGGGCAACGAGGTGGCCACACCATACGGTGGCGCGGGCCCCCTAGCCGCGCCACCAGGTGGTGTGGTCCCCTCGAGGCTCCACCGACCTTGCCCTTTCGCCTATATATAGGTCTCACCGAGACTTAAACCCTAATGGGGGCAGAAATCTATGAAAAGGTCCGCAGCGCCACCGCCACCGAAGAGGAGATTCTGGGGACAGAAGTCTCTGTTCCGGCACCCTGCCGGGACGGGGAATTTCCCCTGGAGCCATCTCCATCGACTCCACCACCATGTCCATCGCCATTGCTGACTTCCATGATGAGGAGGGAGTAGTTCTCTCTCAAGGATAATGGCTCTACTGCTAGCCACGTGTTCATCTCTCTCTATATATATACGTGATCTTATTATGATCATGAGCTTTGTAATCAAGTAGATCTACTCTGCTACTGAAGTGCTTTATTGTAATCTCCGGTTATCCCCACGTGTGTGACGTTGACAGTGTGCACACCGTGTGGCACTTAGGCTAAAGATTACAGAAATACTTATCATGAGTATAATTTGAGTTGGATGTCTCTATGAAATTGTGGTGTTTGTAGGAACCATCTAGCGCTCAAGGTGATAGTGTGGGGTTACCTAGATGGGGAATGCGAACTTTAAGGAGAGATTTTGTAGCCCTACCGTAGATTATAGTTGTCCAACCGAAGAGTAGTTCAGAGTAGCATAATGAAGAGAAGATATTTATATGAGAGTGTCCACTAGTGAAAGTATGATCCCTAGGCCTTGTTTCTAAGCATTAAAACACTGTTTACAACAAGTCCTTCTACATGTTTGTTTGTTGCCATATTTATTTCAGATTGCAATTACCACTTATAATCATCCATATTACTTGTATTTCACTATCTCTTCGTCGAACTAGTGCACCTATACACCTTACAAGTGTATTGTGTGTGTTGGGGACACAAGAGACTTCTTGTATCTTGATTGTAGGGTTGCTTGAGAGGGATACCTTTGACCACTTCCTCTCTGAGTCGATAAACCTTGGGTGATCCACTTAAGGGAAACTTGCTGCTGTTCTACAAACCTATGCACTTGGAGGCCCAATACTGTCTACAAGAATAGAAGCGTGCGTAGACATCACGCCTCTCTTGGAGCCATGGGCGACGACGCTACACGGGCCATGCAGGCTGCCAAGGAGAAGGACGGTCGTGATCTCGCAAGGCCGCCAAAGCCAAGGCCAAGCTGGCCCTCGCCACCGCCCCCTCCTCTAGCACGGGGACCTTCTCGCTCACATCCCTGCATGCCCAAGCCGTCGACCTCCACTCCATCAAGGGGCATGTACCAGTCAAGCTGGCCCTCAACACCGGCGTTCATCGCCAATGGTGCACCTTATTTCATGCTGCCCTCCGCAAGTACGCGCTGCTCGACCACGTCGACGCGCCCTCTCCAATCATTCCAACTCTGGAGTGGTCCTTGTTGGATGCCATGGTGGTTTCGTGGCTCTACGAATCCATCTCCCTCGTCCTCATCGATGTCGTCATGACGCCGGGTGAAGATCCTCTTGTCGTTGATCTGTGGACAAGCATCAACAGCCTCTTCAACGACCGCAAGATCAATCGCCAGCTCCACCTCTCCACTGAGCTCGACAAGATCAAGATGGGCGAAATTTTCATGACCGAGTACCTAAAGAAGATCAAGGCCATCGCCGATGTTCTAGCAGATCTCAGAGCACTGGAAGAAGATGCCAAGCTGCCGATCCACTGCCTCAACGGCCTCTCCGAACAGTATGAGCACGCCACCGACTTGATATCCCTCATGACCGAGATCACCTTCGAGAACTGCCATTCTCTCCTCACGCTCCAAGATATGAAGTGCAAAAGTCGTCGAGCCCACAACTCTGACACGGCTCTCGTCGTTGACAACGCCAACCCTGGCAAAGGCAATGGCAACCTCCACAAGAGGAAGAAGGTTGTGGCTAAGGCCGCCAAGGAGGATGCTATCATCCAGAACCAGGCCCCTGCTGCACCACCGGCCGTTGCTTCGCCAACCTGGTCGACGCCGCAACTCCCATGGAACGGCGCGATCTAGATGTGGCCCTATGTTCGGGCACACAACTACGTGACATCGAGAGCTCCAATGGGAAATGTTTCATAAACTTACCATTACCATGTCACGACATTCGCCCCTGCAAAATATAGTTAGACGATTCTACTTTATCTTTGGAAAGTCTTACGTGGCTTTAAGGCTTTCATGGCAGAACCGCTTTCCACCTATGAACGTTGGGCCACAATGTTGATTCAATGATTGCCTCTTTGCTCCCTTTTCAGGTCCCTCCGGTGTAAGTGTCATATCAACAGTCTTGCGAATCCCGCGTAATGTCGGTTGGGGGCCACTTCATCAACAATACCATGATATAACAAGAACATGAAGAGGGTCACAACTAGAGAATCAATGCCCACATATTGCTATGTGTTCTATCCATACGACATGTATACCCATAGATTTGGCTCTGATACCACTATTGGGGTTCATAGCAGGAAACAAAAAATTCTAGCTACGTGAATACGGTAACCAAGATATATTCTATATAGACATAAGTAACGGAGAGGGAGGACGGAGTTCATACCCTTGAAGATCATGGCACGCCTTACGCAGGAAGGCGTATAGCAATGAAGTCGACCACCCCAAGTACTGCGCCTCGAAGCTCTACACATGTTCGGTGTAGGGACGTATCCTGGGCTCTGACCCAGCCGAGCAGCGGAATAAGATGGAAGCCAGACCGTCCTACGAACGATGGTAGTGCGGAGGTGGAGAACTAATCCTAGAGAGCTAGATCCAATCTAGATGGAGAGAGCTCTAGGGAATAGAGAGAGAGAGAGAGGAGAGATTGTTGTGCTAATAGAGGGGAGGGGGGTCCTCTATTTATGGGAGGGAGGGGAAGGGCAAACCCTAGGGCGGGAGGGTTGGGAACCCCACCCGTCGCCGCCACCAGGGAGCCATCGGCCCTAGGGCCCCACGCAGGAGGAAACCCTAGGCGCCTAGGTGCATGGGCCCCCCTCCTCCTTACCGCCTTGACCTATGGGCCATTCCCGGAGGGAATGGCCCAATTAGATATAGGCTGCCCAAAAATAAATAATAAATATATTTTAATATTAATTCAACCAATTAATATATAAAACACATAACTATTATATCTTTCACTCTGGAACACCTTACGGATCCCTCCGATCAACATCGGATGTTAGTCAAAACCTTTCTGGTTTCTTTCTCTCATTTCTCCTATGGTGCCGGTTCGATCCCTAAGCGTCCCCACCCTTAAGTGTGCCACCGTTTGGTTTGTAGATGCTTCAGACATGACCAAGAATCCTCTTGCGTCAATGATCATCAGCGGGACCTGGATGCCTATAATTACCACCCGTGCATTCACGAATCTCATCGCTTGAACCTTTAATTGTGTTGTCCTATTCCCTTTGCCATACGATACCTAGGTCATCCGATATTTGATCTCAAGTATCTCCATACTTATGTTCGATCTCGTTTATGATAAGCTCGTTTACTCGTTCCCATGTCGTTGCATTCCATGACCTAGTCATACGCTTGCAAGCTTCATTAATACAACATCACCGAGTTGGCCACAATGTTTCTATGTTATCATCAATGATGAACATTAAGTAATTATATATCATTATGATTAACTTTGGATTTTTATCCATCACATTATTCAACCAATAATGTGACCTCATTGTCAATTGGCACTATCACCCATGATCTCGAAACCATAATATCACCGCTTGCCCAATGAGCTAGTTCGCTAGAGATAACTAGAGACCTAGTTTGTTTACATACCATACGTATATTAATGTTTTGTATTAATATAGTTATAGCACGGTAAAAAACGTATTATAAACATACAAGAGATACATCAAATAAAAACACTTTATTATTTGTCTCTAGGGCATATCTCCTTTAGAAACGTCCTGTCCTAGACCCCCACATCTCCCTCGCTGACCTCAGCTATGCCCTGAGCTAGGGGGTTGTGCTCGCCGCCCTCCCCTCGATCATATGCTGTCAGCCATGGATGTGATGGGGAATGGATGTGGTGGTAGAAGATGAGAGGGTGAAAAATGGCTGTGGGTGGCCTATTTAAGAAGGCCAAGGCATATGTTCGGCACGGAGGCCTAGATGCCCGCATTGATGAAAGCCAACGCATGCGTTAGGCGGCGCGGCCAGCTGTGGCGTCAGTGCAGAAGAAGAGAGGCCGGCACAAGCGGTTCTAAGACGGCCATTATTGAGCAGCGCATGGGCAGGTCTGGATGGCTGGCATGTGGGCCAGGGCAGCACAGAGGGAGTTCTCGTGCAGTGCCAACGCAAATGCCTCCCCGATTTGGTCCGCAAATGTACCGGTCCAAGACCAGCGGGCGGCTTGCTCTCCCCGTTGGATGTTGTTTTTTGAGCCTCGCTGTACACGCACAACAGAACGGACATGAAAAGCACATTCAGGCTAGGCCACAACGTTGGGTATGTTCTAAGCGCATCTCCACTCGTTGGGCGAACCCAGGCTAAAATCCGGACCTTTTTTTGTCCGGACGAAACTCGTTTTCGGCCTGGGTACATCGAGTTTCCCACTCGCGTACCCAGGCTGTAACATCCCAGCATTAGAGCTTAGAAATAAGCCGAACCCAGATGTGTGCATTGCATTCATGCATAGCAAATCCGAATAATTTTCGCACTTTTAAATAAAAACCTGTCAAAGTGATTGAAGCTTCTCTCAACTTGTTGGAATTGAAGTAGATCATCAAGTTGACTGTGATAAGTTTTAATATGACCTTTTCTAAAACCTTATTTTGGGTAAGGGAGATTTGATCTAAGGGTAGATCAAATGTAATAAAAGTTAAACCCCAATACATTATTTAATGATTTATATTTGATTGTTAAGTAGTCATATCCCAGTATTCATTACACAACCCATGAATACCAAGTTATAAATATAACTTAAGTAATAAGAATGTAACAACCAATTCTTGATCTATCTTAATCTCGTCTACTTATACCATGAGTATCATGGTAATACCTAACCTTAACTCTTTAGTGAGATTGAGTAGGAAAGAAACCAAGTCAAGATCATTCACCATATATCTTTCTTTCCATATCAATCCTTATCATCTCTATTGAATCATATTCTAATATCTGTTGTTCATCAATGTTGAGTAATCAACTATTGATTCACAAATTCTTAAAATATCAATTCTTCATCTATCAACTCTTGTCACTATCATAGCATCCACTCTAAAACCTTTAGAGAAAGAAGTAAGAAGAGATAGGTGGTACTGTTAGTTTTAAATATCATCTATAGGATGGGAGAGATGGAAGAGAATAAGATCAATGTGATAATTGATGGAGTTAATTGACTCCTGTAATGATAGAAGAGTTAATTAGAATATATATTCATATGGTAACAAAGAGGATTGCAGGGATGAATATTGAAGATAGTTACCAAGGAGTAATCATATTGGATCAAGTAGGTATAGTCAATGAATAATATCTCCTAGTCCAATAATACAATTGTAATGTTGTATTGATGAGACCTTGATTAGCCAACTGGTAACCTAAGCCATAAATGATCAAAGGATTATAATGATCATGCTTTAGTCACCAAGATTGAATGCTTATATCATGTATAAGTGACATTGGTGGATAGAACATGATTGAACCCTAGTATAGATATGTTATTCTAGGTTAGCCATGACAAGTCACCATGTTATAATGTGAAGTTGAGTATAATATATTGGAGTTAAGTAGAGACAAGATAGTATGATTAAGATGATGCTAGAGCAACATTGGATTATAGAAGTAGTAGTTTCCTCTTGGGAAATACTAACACTTGAGGTGAAATAGTTTGATATAGACATCTACTGGAGAAATATTAGTGATGGATGTTTAAGGAAGAATATGAATGGAGTTAGAAGTAACTACTTGTTGGATTGGAGATTATCAGCAGTAGAGTAGCTGATATAACCTAAAATAAATATGACAGGATTATGAAAGCTTTAGTGTCAAGCTCATTGGATTTATAAATGGATTTAGAAGAATAAAAGGTGGATAAGAATATTCTTGTGAAGTAAATCTCATCATGTTAGCACATGATGATGGATATGAAGGAGTAGTATATCTAGGAAAGGAATTCCTTAATTAGAAGTTCAGGATTGTAAATTATGGAAGATAGGAATTCTTGGTAAATACTAAACCCTAAAGCTTTAACCAAACATATTATCCATTTCATCTGATTGATTTATCATCTTAAATTCACAATGGTTCATATGAATATTTTCCTATAGCAAATCACTTAAGCACATCTTTGTCATTTCCAACTATCATGATCACATGTGCTTAGGAACTATCTTAATTAATTCTTCCTCATAAGTCATTCTAGAAAATAATCTTATTATTTTAAAAAGGTGATAACAATAATGATTACAAACATAAAGACAATATGTTTTACCCATTGATCTTTATTCATATTAATAAAATTTATAAGTATAATAAGAACCCTAAACCTTAGAGTAAACATTTACAATTCAAACCCTAACTCCTATATTAGTTATAATAAATTATATACATTGTTATTTCCTAAATTCATGAGAATAATATTAATCATATTAATTCCCTAGGACTTTATGTATCAAATAATAATGAAGGATCACCATATATAAGAATTTTCCTCCAAACTATAAAGTTAACTAGAACTAAGTTTTATAAATAAATAAATAAGGAAGGATCATTTAATAAATCCATGGTTTATTATGGAAGGAAAATGAATAACAAAGTTCCTTACCAAATATTAGAAGGATCTATAAAAAATAAAATAAAGAAATATAACACTATAAAATAAAAGCTCCTAAAATGACTTTAAACACCATCCATTATTGCTGCTAGTATTCAGCAAAGAACTTCCATAAAGAAAGATTCCAAAACAATTGAAAAATGCAAAAATGAAAAATGAAACAGAAAATGGAAAACAAACAAAAAGAAAAAATAGAGGAAACAGTTTCTGGCCCGTGGCCCAACTTCCCTCCTTCTTATCTGTCGCCCACGTGCAGCCCACAAAGGCCCAGCAGCCATCCCAGCCTGTCTTTCTCTCTAGCCGACTAGTGGGCCCGAGGTGGGACTTCGGAGTGAATCAAAAGAACTGCCAGGGGGTTTTTCGCGAAGTTGTCGTCGTGTTCCTCGTGCGTCACAACCAGCTTGCTGGAGGAGTCCGCCGCCGCCTCATGCCGTCGTTGTCAGCCGTGCGTCGAGATGCCCGTTGCCGTCCCAGAGGAGGATAGGAAGACCACCGCGACACCCTGGCTCATCCCTATCCACATTTCTCCCCTTATCCTCTCTGTTTTGAAAGGGGTTGAAACCCTAGATCACCGGAGACACGCCTCGCCGTCAGTAGATATCGCCCTGGAGGCCATGAAGTGGACGAGGAGAAGCGCCGTCGTGTGTTGATCATCTGTGAAGAACGCAGGGACTGGGGGAGTACGGGTTGGGGCAAATTTCATCATCTCGTTCCATCGGAGTTCGTCGGAAATCATGTCGGAGAGCTCGCCACCGACCACGTCTGTCCTTGCCGACACCCCTACTGCAACCAGGGTGAGTGTACGCATCTCCACATGCCCTCCAATATCGTTCTCTCGCTGTGTATCATCGTAGCACCGTAGTTCACCATCGGCCGCCGCAGTAGGTGGTCACCAGAGTAGCTCCGGTGACCAAAAGTGAGCGGCGCCACCGCTATTGGCCTCCCCGGAGTGCACTGGTTCGAACCATAGTCTTCACATTCGCTAGAAGTCACTAGATCTTCGCCGTCGTTCGTCGTCTCTGCGTTACCGGCGAGGTGACGTCACTGTGACGTCGTACTCACTTCATCCTTGACCCATTCAACGTGTTGACCCGGTCCTTTCCTATGTGGCATCCGACGTGGCCTTGGTCCCATCCGTCATTGCCTCTGAGTAGAAACAAGTTCAGTAACAAAAACATAATTTAAGCTGGGTATGTCATGTGGCCATTGGCCCACTAGTCAGTGACTAGGGTAGGTTTAGCTTCGGTACAAAAAGTATTTCTGCTGAGGAAATAGATAAAACATAATAAGATCAAATATAAACATTTCTTAAAATGTAATAAAATGATTAAAACTTATAAAATCAATAACTTTTGTTTTATAATTCAAAAAAAATGTATAATATATGAAAATGTTTAGAAAAATAAAATCTACAACTTAAAACTATTATCAAACATTATATGTTAACAATTTAAATAACTATTATTTAATAAAAAATTATAAATAATAACACTTTGAAAATTTATATTTTAATTTTGATAAATGTTAAACATATAAATAAAATACCAAAAATCTTAGAAAAATAAGAACTATAATTTAAAACTATAATCATGCATTATTATTTCACTTAATTAATATTTATCAATTATTAAGTATTTATAAAGTACTAAATCTTATAAAAATCATATCTTATTTTTTATAAATCATAAAAATAAATGTAATATACCAAAATGATCAAAAAAATAATACCTACATGTTAAAAATATAACATTCCACTTTTAAAGTAAATAAAAACTTAGTACCCTAATAACTTGAATTTAAAACCAATTACCTTAATCAATAATTCATATAAGGGTAAATAAAATTTTCTAATATTTTAAAATTTATCAATTGAGTCTAATAAATAGTATTAGTCATTGATATTATGAAGTCAAAATGGTTTAACACATTTTAAATACAATTTTATTGAATTATCATTCAACCATATGTGCTAAAAAGATCTATATAAAGTATAAAATCTTCAAGAATAATTTAGAATTAAATAAGAACTTTTTTACTTACTTCAACCACAAGTTTATAAACAAATCAAAACACTATAGTGAATCCATAAATAGTTAAGTAATGTTACTTCCTTTATTATAAATCATAACCACACCTTTATAAAAAGATAAATGATTCTATTCCACTATACAATTAAGAAACCACTACTCAAATAGAAGTAATGCCATTCTTAAGTAACTTTAAGGAAACAATATAAAGTGAACAAGATACGAGTATCATAAGTAATACACCATAAGTCTATCTATGTCTTTAAAGTTAACTTTAGTCCACAAGACTTTAAATATTACGCTAAATACTTTATTATGTGTTTTATAGTTAACTTTGGTCTATTTTAATTAAGACCTAAAACATCTCAAGTCCAAAATATTCAAACAAGCACAAATAACATCGACCACACTTAATTAACCACAAAGATTGTTTAAACCTTAGTAAGGAAATATTTTCTTCAAATGTTATTCTTTCTACCACTTCAACAACAAATCTTAAGATCGTATCCCCAAATCTTAACAACTAAACTTAAGGACTTTCATCATAGTCAACAGATGACAATTAATCATAATCACATTGCTTTAAACCTTACATGTATATCAGGATTGTTAATACTTAAAGTTCCTTATAAATGCCTATACTTGTAAAGCAAGATTTGAAGATAAGGCAATTCTTATATAAGTAATCTTTGAATAACATTCCACAATTTTGTATCTTACTGTTGTGTGATAGTATAATTACATATTGTTTCACACACACTCACAAGCCCTAATAAGAAGCACAAGTGTGAAACTTATCTAAAATGACAACAAAGCTTGAAGGTGGCAGAATAGAATAAGTCCAATAGACTCATTATAATAAAAAAACTCTTAAACGATACTTAAGAGGGAACAAAGCACATCCAATTGGGCATGTGTAGAGAATAAGAAATTCCAATGGGTATGGACTAAATGTGTTCAACACCCATCTTTGTAAGGACTACCAGTACAACTCATGCAATGATAGATCAAAGATTAGCCTTTTGGCCACCACTATTGACTAATAAAATTTAAAATCCTAATTTAGTGAGACTTCCTAGACCTTATACAGTATAATAAAGAAGATTAATGATTCAGTTAAGGAGTTGGATTAGGATACCTAATTAGGATAAGGAACTAAAGAAGAGACCCCAAATTAAGGAGTTTGTAATAAGGATATATCCCTAAGGGACTAAAGTAAAAGGAACTTTGGAGTATTGGAGACACCAAGTTAAATATTGTTGAGTATGATGAAGATTCAAGGAAAAGATTTGAATATGGGAAATTATAATTATTCCCATTGAGGTTACCATGGAGTTGAGACATATCGTAATCATTGCAAGACAATTCCTTACTCCGAAACGTGAGAGTATACGAACTTCGAGGACGAAGTTTATTTTAAGGGGGAGAGTCTATAACATCCCAGCATTACAGCTTAGAAATAAGTTGAACCCAGATGTGTGCATTGCATTCATGCATAGCAAATCCGAATAATTTTCGTGCTTTTAAATAAAAACCGATCAAAGTGATTGAAGCTTCTCTCAACTTTATGGAATTGAAGTAGATCATCAAGTTGACTGCGATAAGTTTCAATATAACCTTTTCTAAAACCTTATTTTGGGTAAGGGAGATTTGATCTAAGGGTAGATCAAATGTAATAAAAGTTAAACCCCAATACATTATTTAATGATTTATATTTGATTCTTAAGTAGTCATATCCCAGTATTCATTTCATAACCCATGAATACCAAGTTATAAATATAACTTAAGTAATAAGAATGTAACAACCAATTCTTGATCTATCTTAATCTCGTCTACTTATACCATGAGTATCATGGTAATACCTAACCTTAACTCTTTAGTGAGATTGAGTAGGAAAGAAACCAAGTCAAGATCATTCACCATATATCTTTCTTTCCATATCAATCCTTATCATCTCTATTGAATAATATTCTAATATCTGTTGTTCATCAATGTTGAGTAATCAACTATTGATTCACAAATTCTTAAACTATCAATTCTTGATCTATCAACTCTTGTCCTTATCATAGCATCCACTCTAAAACCTTTAGAGAAAGAAGTAAGAAGAGATAGGTGGTAGTGTTAGTTTTAAATGTCATCTATAGGATGGGAGAGTTGGAAGAGAATAAGATCAATGTGATAATTGATGGAGTTAATTGACTCCTGTAATGATAGAAGAGTTAATTGTAATATATATTCATATAGTAACAAAGAGGATTCCAAGGATGAATATTGAAGATAGTTACCAAGGAGTAATCATATTGGATCAAGTAGGTATAGTCAATGAATAATATCTCTTAGTCCAATAGAGATAAACAGAAGATAATTATAATACAACTGTAATGTTATATTGATGAGACCTTGATTAGCCAACTAGGAACCTAAGCCACAAATGATCAAAGGATTATAATGATCATGCTTTAGTCACCAAGATTGAATGCTTATATCATGTATAAGTGACATTGGTGGATATAACATGATTGAACTCTAGTATAGATATGTTATTCTAGGTTAGCCATGACAAGTCACCATGTTATAATGTGAAGTTGAGTATACGATATTGGAGTTAAGTAGAGACAAGATAGTATGATTAAGATGATGCTAGAGCAACATTGGATTATAGAAGTAGTAGTTTCCTCTTGGGAAATACTAACACTTGAGGTGAAATAGTTTGATATAGACATCTACTGGAGAAATATTAGTGATGGATGATTAAAGAAGAGTATGAATGGAGTTAGAAGTAACTACTTGTTGGATTGGAGATTATCAGCAGTAGAGTATCTGATATAACCTAGAATGAATATGAGAGGATTATGAAAGATTTAGTGTCAAGCTCATTGGATTTATAAATGGATTTAGAAGAATAAAAGGTGGATAAGAATATTCTTGTGAAGTAAAGCTCATCATGTTAGCATATGATGATGGATATCAAGGAGTAGTATATCTAGGAAAGGAATTCCTTAATTAGAAGTTCAGGATTGTAAATTATGGAAGATAGGAATTCTTGGTAAATACTAAACCCTAATGCTTTAACAAAACATAGTATCCACTTCATCTGATTGATTTATCATCTTAAATTCACAATGGTTCATAGGAATATTTTCCTATAGCAAATCACTTAAGCTCATCTTTGTCATTTCCAACTATCATGATCACATGTTCTTAGGAACTATCTTAATTAATTCTAAGTCATTCTAGAAAATAACCTTATTATTTTAAAAAGGTGATAACAATAGTGATTACAAACATAAAGACAATATGTTTTACCCATTGATCTTTATTCATATTAATAAAATATATAAGTATAATAAGAACCCTAAACCCTAGGGTAAACATTTACAATTCAGACCCTAACTCCTATATTAGTTATAATAAATTACATACATTGCTATTTCCTAAATTCATGAGAATAATATTAATCATATTAATTCCCTAGGACTTTATGTATCAAATAATAATGAAGGATCACCATATATAAGAATTTTCCTCCAAACTATAAAGTTAAGTAGAACTAAGTTTTATAAATAAATAAGGAAGGATCATTTAATAAATCCATGGTTTATTATGGAAGGAAAATGACTAACAAAGTTCGTTACCAAATACTAGAAGGATCTATAAAAAAGAAAATAAAGAAATATAACACTATAAAATAAAAGCTCCCAAAATGACTTTAAACACCATCCATTATTGCTGGTAGTATTCAGCAAAGAACTTCCATAAAGAAAGATTCCAAAACAAATGAAAAATACAAAAATGAAAAATGAAACAGAAAATGGAAAACAAACACAAAGAAAAAAAATAGAGGAAACAGTTTCTGGCCCGTGGCCCAACTTCCCTCCTTCTTATTTGTCGCCCACGTGCAGCCCACAAAGGCCGAGCAGCCAGCCCAGCCTGTCTTTCTCTCTGGCCGACTAGTGGGACCAAGGTGGGACTACGGAGTGAATCATAAGAAATGCCAGGTTTTTTTTCCTGAAATGTTGTCGTCGTGTTCCTCGTGTGTCACAAGCAGCTCGCTGGAGGAGTCCGCCGCCGCCCGATGCCGTCGTTGTCGTCAGCCGTGCGTCAGGATGCCCTCCGCCGTCCCAGAGGAGGATAAGAAGACCACCGCGACACCTGCCTCATCCCTATCCACATTTCTTACCTTATCCTCTCTATTTCGAAAGGGGTTGAAACCCTAGCTCACCGGAGACATGCCTCACCATCGGTAGAGTTCGCCCTGGAGGCCGTGAAGTGGACGAGGAGAAGCGCCGTCGCGTGTAGATCATCTGAGAATAACGCAGGGACTGGGGGAGTATGGGTTGGGGCGAATTTCATCATTTCGTTCCGTCGGTGTTCGTCGGAAATCATGTCGGAGAGCTCGCCTCTGACCACATCTGTCCTCGCCGACACTGCTACTGCATCCAGGGTGAGTGTATGCATCTCCCCATGCCCTCCAATCTCGTTCTCTCGCCGTGTATCATCGTAGCGCCATAGTTCACCATCGGCCGCTTTAGTAGGTGGTCGCCGGAGTAGCATGTTAAAAATAAATGTAATATACCGAAATGATCACAAAAATAATACCTACATGTTAAAAATATAACATTCCACTTTTATAGTAAATAAAAACTTAGTACCCTAATAACTTGAATTTAAAACCAATTTCCTTAATCAATAATTCATATAAGGGTATTTTAAAATTTATCAATTGAGTATAATAAATAGTATTAGTCTTGAACATTGATATTATGAAGTCAAAATGGTTTAACACATTTTAAATACAATTTTATTGAATTATCATTCAACCATATGTGCTAAAAAGATCTATATAAAGTATAAAATCTTCAATAATAATTTAGAATTAAATAAGAACTTTTTTACATACTTCAACCACAAGTTTAGATCTTGTGGAAAGAGTTGAGTTGTGACCTATAGTGTTCTCTGGATCTTAACCTAGAGTGTTCTCTAGATCTTGTGTAAAGAGTTGAGTTGTAACCTATAGTCATATATTGGACCTGTTGTGTTTCTATTGTACCACTCTGAGGGATGTAATACTAGTGAACGGTGTTTCATTGGTGTTATGTTTCTGTTGTACCAATAGTCATGTTTCATTGGTGTTTCATTGATGTAACCTATAGCTCTCTCTTTAACCTATAGTGTTCTCTGGATCTTGTGTAAAGAGTTGAGTTGTAACCTATAGTCATGTATTGGACCTGCTGTGTTTCTGTTGTACCTATAGTCATGTTTCAATGTTGTTTCATTGATGTAACCTATAGCTCTCTCTTTAACCTAGAGTATTCTCTGGATCTTGTGTAAAGAGTTGAGTTGTAACCTATAATCATGTATTGTACCTGCTGTGTTTCTGTTGTACCACTCTAAGGGATGTAATACTAGTGAACGGTGTTTCATTGGTGTTATGTCAACAACTATAGTGTACTACATCATGTAGTTGTATGCTGGGTCACCGCACATGCCGAGATCCCAGGCGAACAGAAAACAACGACATATTTGAATTTTTATCGTTCCCGCCGGCGAGAGCTCGGCCACAAGGTGTTCGGCATAATTAACGACCATAAGTTTGGCGACAGATTATTACAGAACAGGGAAAATTACTCGGCCATCTCTCAGTCATCGATGGGGATGGGCTCCTGTGGCATGGTCGGCTGTCTCGCCGGCGGATGCCGAATGGTTGGAGGAGGTGGAAGCAGAGCTCGGCGTGGGGGCGTTTGGCGCAGGGGTGTTTAGCGCAAAGGAAGGGGAAGGTGTGATCTTGCCCTGGAGGATGGCCTGGCGTTGCGCCATGTACCAGGCCTTGACCGGCGAGCTCATGTTCGACGTGTCCTCGCCGCCCATCAAGAACTTCAGATCCGTGTTCTGCTTCTTGGCGGCGTAGTTGGCCTTGAGGAGGTCCACCTTTTCCCCTTGTGTCTCGATCAACTTCTTCCACCACTCGTCGGTCTTCTCGGCCCTCTTATCAGCATGCGCCCTCGTGTCAACGATGCATTTCTCGACCGAAGCCTGGACACGCTCTGCGGGAGGACCGGCGGCTTTGAGCATCTTCGCCTTCTTTTGGCCGATCTCTGGCCTTCCTTTGCCGGCAGTAGCGGGAGGGGCCTCCGGGTTGTAGACACCGTCCTTGGTCTTGGAGAGGCTCAGGCGAGTGTCCCGCCATTTTTCGCAGCTCTCGATCTCCTCAAAAACATGATGGAACTTGAACTCCGTCTTCATGTCCTCTCGAAACAAAGCGAGTGCACGACGAAGCTGCAAAATGGAAGTGTGTCAAGTGTGTCAAAATGGAAATGAGTGCACGACGAAGCTAGTGTTCGCGAATACCTTGTTGTCCATGTTTTCCCCGCTGGCTTGTGTGTGTTCCACCTCTTCCATGCAGCTGTGCCACTTGCTGCACGCAGTCTGGATGATCGCCCAATGGTTGGTAATAGCCTTCTCCCCTCGCTCCATGTGAATTTTGCGATACTTCGGTTCGTAAATGCTACGCTCGTCGAATGCTAGCTTCACGCGTCTCCAATAGTTATCGGAATTCTGGTTGGCACCGGTGATCGGATCCATGCTCACCGTTTTCCAAGCTTTGGCGAGACAGGTGTCCTCGGCCACGGTCCACTTGATCCGAGCGTCCGCCAAAGTGCCCAGCTTCTTATTCCCCTTATTGCCTTTCACCGGCAGCACGGCTTCACCCTCGGCGTCCTCTGCCTGTGTCGGCTCAGCTTGCATCTCCTCGGCATCGATGTTGGAGAAATCCCGAGACTTGATGCCGTGCTCGGCGTCGGCCCGGGTCTGTTCTTCCGTGAAGAAGGACGGGTGGTTGGAGGCCAAGCCTTGGGCGATCATGTCCTCCATGTACATCTCGGCCAACATGCAGGCCGTCAGGGTGACCGACATTCCGCCGAACATGTTGCGTGCGTCGGCCTCGCCGTAGGTTCCTTGCGCCAAGCTTCCGCCAAAAGGCAGTGGTCCGCGGCGCAGCGTGGGGCCTGCGTACGCCGGAGAGGTGGAGCAGGGGACGTTGATGTCCACGTTGAAGTCCGAAGGAGGGCGCGACACCAGGCAGGGGAAGACCATGTTGGGGTTGAACCCGCCGTTGAACTCGGGGAACGAGGAGTATCTCTGCCGAGTAGTCGCCTGGCTCTCCTGGAAGCCGGACGAAGAGATCGGCGAGAATCCGGCGGGCGAGCCGACGCTTGCCTGGCTTCCCCAGTGGGGTAGGTACGGCGTCGCCATCAACGCCGACCTCGTCGCTGCCGCTTGTTTCTCCCTCATGATCGCCTGCTCTTCCATTGCCGCCCCTTCCTGGCTTGCCTGGCTTACAGTTCAAGATCACGCCTTCCCCTTCCTCTGTGCCAAACACCCCTGCACCAAGCTCTGCTTCCACCTCATCCAACCAGTCGGCGTCCACCGGCGAGACGGCCGATCACGCCGCGTCGACCACGCCGCAGGAGCCCATACCAATCGACGATTGAGAGATGGCCGAGTCATTTTCCCTGTTTTGTAATAATCTGTCGCCAAATGTCAACACCCGGAAGTTTAATCCCAGATGCCTGTTATGCCATACATCACAATCCCAGGATTACCATTTTTGCGAGACATAACAGATTGGATATCACAGTACATCATCCATTACAAACCATACATAAGGTCTTACAACAAATAAAGGATCTCATGATCCAGTCTTAGTACAATCAAGCAGTGGAATAATATAATAACGGTAGCGTGGGAGAGACTCCATCTTCATGGTCATAGACAGTGCCTACGATGGGAGATGATCCTAGTTGTCGTAACCTTCCTGCGGTCCATCCTCCTGATAGCCCTATTCATAGTCTGGCCACATGAATAGCCATGAACAAAGCCATGAGTATTCTTTACGTACTCGCAAACTAACACTAACTGGTACAGTGGTTTGAATAGGATTACTAAGCTCTAGGTTGTTTTGCAAAAAACCAGATTTATCTCTAACTAAGTTTAGAAGCAAAGAAAGCTAGTTTAAGGTTTTATAACACCTAAGTGGGAACTCAAGTTTCACTTTCACAACCCTGTTATGGTCAAGTCAAGGTTATGATTCATTTCACAAGTCATTTTGAAAACATCTGACGAACGGTATGGCCACTAATCTGTCCATAATCATGACGCGGCTATTCGAATAGTTTGACACTCTGCAGAGGCGGTACACTTTCACCACAATATTTGATACATCCGTCAGGAACAATCCTGATTTCACCATACTCAGTATGCGAAAAATCAATCCTAACCTTTCAATTACATACCCTAGTATAGGCACCTCTCCTATAAGTTTGGCCTCCCAACCATGACTATCTGTCATCTTGGGAACTACACAGGTGGTCAATCTTCACGAGGTAGCCTCAGCTCAAACCTCGGCCGCAAGGGAACCCATACTAAGGTATATAAACTTTCAGTCAAGCCCTACCCAAATTCGGGTATTGTGGTTATACGGTAAAATTGGAATGGTATCGCATCCAGACAACCATCAGTTTTATAAAAGGGCTAAGGCTCATGCCTCAACATTTTCATCATCAAAATCATCTGGTGTTCAAGAACACATGTCAAAACATTTCATTAGAATGACTCATCATTCTAAGGTTTTCATAACCATTTTCACCAAGTATTCCCATCTAAGGTGATCAAGTTTTATGCTTAGCACTAGCCACTAATGTTGGGGGTAAACACTAATGAGGGGTGATAAGCAAGTGTGACTTATCTAAGTTCAATCTCATTCCTCAAGATGACATCAAGATTTATCTAACTTAGGCAAAATTTTATGCTCTTTATGCTACCTTTAAATCTTTCCCAAAACTTACAAGTCACTAAGTAGACATAACTAAGGAGCTTTGATAAAGAAATAAAAGAGTAAAGCTTGCAGGTAAAACTGAGATTTGGTATCATAAGGTGGTATAATCACATATGCCTAAGGCATCTAGTTGGCATAGTTATCATGCAAGGGTTAAGTTGCAAAGTCAACTTGTTTTGTGAAGCTTGATAAGATGGCTTGCATGTTTAAGAAACTTGCAAGTGGTAGCTTGCCTTGTGCGGAGCAGTGGTTGAAGTTCTCCTCGGCTGCTTCCTCGTAGTAATCTACTTCCTCTTCGTATCCTTGGTCGGTACTAGCGTCTATAAATAAATACGAAGTACACAATCACCAAACAATACTTAACTACTTCTATTTAGCACACAAAGGCTCACACTAGATGATCTAGCATCATCACAATCATCACAAGAATTAAGGCAATAGTTTTATTATTTCATTTTAGAAACGTAATTTCTACTCATTGAATGTAATCTCGGTGGAATGTCATCCAATTAGCTTGCAAGAATGTGACTGGCTCACAAGGGATCACATACCACGGGAACGAGAAAAGAGTACTTATCGGTAACGAGGTTGAACTAGGTATGCAGAGATACCGACGATCAAAACCTCGGATAAGTAAACTATCGTGAGACAAAGGGAAATTGGTATCGTATGTAAGTGGTTCATTCGATCGCAAAGTAATCGTATAAATATGTGGGAGCCATATGAATTTCCAGATTCCTCTATTGGTTATTGATCGGAGAAGTGTCTCGATCATGTCCGCATAATTCACGAACCGTAGGGAGACACACTTAAGGATTCGATGTTGTTGAGTAGTTATGGAATGATGAGAAAGAGACCGAATGTTGTTCGGAGTCTCGGATGGGATCCGGGATATCACGAGGAGATTCGGAATGGTCCGGAGAATAAGATTCATATAAGGAAAGTCCCGTTTCGGAGTTGGAGAATGGTTCCGGTGTTTTCATCGGGAATGTTCTAGAAGGTTCCGGAATGTCCGGCACTCCGGGGGGGAAGGGTTACATGAATGTGTTATATCAAGTTGGTATGAATGCATTATGTACTTGGTGTCTTCGCTGTCCAAAATAAAGGGTTTATTCAAATCCTAGTTTGAAAAGTCAAACGGCTAGTTTGAAAAGTCGAGTTGGGGAGGAGTTCCCTCCTCCAACCGGCGGCCCACCTCCAAACCGAGTTGGGGAGGGACTCCCCTCCCCTTGGCCGCACCTCCCACCTATAAAGGGAGGGGCAGGGCTGCCCCTCCAAGACACACAAGATCCTCTCCTCTAAACCCTAATTTGATGCTGCCACCTCCTGCAGCTGCCGCCACCTCCTAGGGCTCCTCTAGTCGCCGACTTGGGCAAACCCCAAGCCCTAGAGGCCGACCTAGCACCTCTTCCTCGGCGTGTCTAAACCCTAGATCGTCGAGGGCTCTCTCATAGTCCACCATACTCGCTCCGGCTTAAGGCGAAGCCCTGCGAGATCTCCCCTCTACTTCCGGTACCACGCCGTTGTGCTGCCGGAATCGCGAGGAGAGTGCTACAACCTCCGCTGCCTGCTGGAACAAGGGAGAGGAAGGTCTACGTCGAGTACCGAACGTGTGATCGACTGCAGGAACGCAACGCCGGAAGGATCGTCTATGCGATCTTGAGATCGGGAAGAGTACGACTACACCACCCACGAGAATCTGCTCTCGTTAACCACTTTGGAATCTTCGAGGGTAAGTTATTCCATCGACTCGTTGCTACAATCTAGTAGATAGATCTTGGCTTGTTTGTTTGTATGCGATAGAATTTTTTGTTTTCCATCCTACGAACCCCTACAGGGGGAGAGTGGCCATCAGGATCCTTAGAGAGGTCTTATGTTGTCGGACGGTGGGGGTGCCAAGGAAAGTGTGGTAGACTGGGGCCTTCTTTGCAAAGGGGTTCTTGCCCTTGTCATCGCTCTTGGTGGCGTGCTTGGGGTCAATGTCCTCGTCCATGTCACTTGAATCTTTGGACTCCTCCTCCTTCTTCTTCCCCTTGCCCTTGCCTCGCGGTCTGTTCTTCCGACTTTGCTTCTAGCCGGACTCCGGGTCTTCCTTGAGGTCGTTGACGAACTTGCAGTGTCGATTGGTATGGGTGGCCTTGCCATTGGCGTCGAGGTGTACGAGGCACGACATAACGCGGTACTCCTCGTAGGTTTCAGGAACGTGGAGCGGCGCCGAGGTGGTTTCACTTCCTCGCTGCTGCCCGCGGCCCGCTCCCCTTCCTCGGCCACGTTGTCCGCCTTCTCCTCGTCCTACAAAAGTCATAGAGACCATGTCGGTAGATTACTTTTCTTCTGGAGCAGTTTTCCGCTTTGTACTGCTGTTCCTCCGAGCTTGGGTTGGAACGGTCGTTGCCAGCAAAGAACCACGAGCATCGTCGTCGGCAGCTGCAAACTCACTAGCTAACTGAATCATCTGATTCAAGTCAAGCTGATGATTGTCCTGCAAGCGCTTTAGCTTATGTCGGAGCAACGTACCCCTTTCCAACCCATCGATGAAGGCGTCCATGGCGGTCTGAGTGTGCACTCCTGCGTAGGAATTTTTCATATCTAGCCAGCGGGAGAGGTAGGCGCGAGACGTCTCGTCTTTCTCTTGCACGCACTGCTGTAGATCGCCCACAGTGCAGGGACGCTTGTATGTACCCTCAAAGTTCTTGGTGAATGCTTCTTGCATATCCAGCCAGTTGTAGATAGATTTCTCCGGCAAGTCATCGATCCATTGACGGGCCGTGCCTGCCAACTTTAACGAGAGGTACTTAACGACGACGTTGGGGTTGCCTCCGGCAATCTCCACCGCGTTGCCGTAGTCCTGCAACCATGTGGCAGGTTTGGCGGTGCCGTCATAGGGCTTGATGGTCCTGTCGATCCGGAAACCTTTGGGGTAAGTTGCGGACCGTATTGCAGGTCCAAAACAACGTGGTCCCAGGTATGGTCCTTCCCGGGCCTCGTGGATCTTATCGATTCGCGAACGTGCATCATACGGCTCTAGGTTCTTCTTCTTGTTGTCAACAGGGGATGGGCTGCGTGAATGACGCGGGCCTCTTCTGCCATGGTGACTGCTTGGCGGCGACGGAGGCGGAGGTGGCGGTGGGTTAGCTTTCTTGTTGTTACCCTCCTGCGACGCCTCGCGCCTGTCACGGTTGCTTGTCGGACGCGGAGGGTCGTGGTGTGACATGCTCTTGTGTCCTTGGAGGTGCTCTTCATCATGACGGGTCTATGCCGCGTTATCGCGGATGACGATGCCACACTGCTTTGGAGGGGGCATATCCGTGCGATGGTGAGCCTTGTAGTCTTCCTGGCGTCGAGGGGATCGGGGCGGTAGCGATGGGCGGCGAGGTCGGGCTTTTTCTCCATGGTCAGAGGATATGGAGATAACATCCTTCCTGTTGCGCTCATCCCTCCGTCTTTGTTCTGATGAACCCGTCTGTGATCCGACATCCTGAGGAGATCTGTCCCTTGGCGGTTTGTACTGGATAGATCGGCAGAGCGCTGGGTCAGACTCAAGCCTCTGAGAGGTGGCCTTTTCTCGCTTTACCGCTTGGCCACTAGGTCATAGACCATTCTCTTGCCTCAGCGATCTATCCGCTCTAGAAGGGTCTTGGTGACGGCGAGGTTAAGGATGTGGGCATCACCGCTTGCCTTCACTATCAATGTATGGCTTGGCCTGTGCGGCTTCGAGGGAGCCCATCCTAGGTTGCGCCTGCACACCGTGATCGTTGATGACGCGAGCCGAGCTTTCTTAGCCTTCGCCGCCGCAGAGTCTTGTAATCGGCCTCCATTGCTCTAGCTTTCTATGGACTTCTGCGTTGACCGATCTCGATCTAGCTTAGCGCCTTGCTCCACGATGGCTTGCGCCTCCTCCGAATACCGGGCGCTTCTCGTCAAGATGAGTCACGTTCCGGATATGATCAACGGTTAGTGGCTCGACGAGGAGATTGTCGTACATCACTCTATCAGCTGGAGTAACATGGGCTGCTGCCGACGTGGATGCTGGAGGCGGCAAGTTTGCGGTGTTGTTGTTGCTCGGACTGGTGTCGAGTTCCTGCGACTGCTGCACTGGGTTAGGCGGAGGAGGCATGACCTTTGCGCGATCATCGTCGACAGCAATAAGGGGCCCCTTCCCCTTTTCCAGCGCCGTAGGCGGAGTT
Organism: Avena longiglumis; assembly: GCA_030063025.1. Classification (NCBI taxonomy): domain Eukaryota; kingdom Viridiplantae; phylum Streptophyta; class Magnoliopsida; order Poales; family Poaceae; genus Avena; species Avena longiglumis. Next base: position 184,671,833 of record CP125979.1, read on the forward strand.
TGCCCGGGTTGATCTTTATCCATCGTTGTCCCAATGGTGACGAAAACCCCTCGAGACATGACGGTGTTGTTAGCTTGCTCGTCGCGCGAGTACTCCTCCTCCATCTCCTGCATAGCGGAGTCTAGCTCTTCTGGACTGAAGTCTACCTCCTCTGAATCTGCACTGAAATCAGCATAAAGCGCGTCAATGATGTAGTCGAGGGTGCAGACTTCCTCGATGACGGGCGGTGGAGGTGCAACAGCCTCGACGATGACTGGAGGTGGTGGTGCTGCTACGACGATGGCGGCCGGAGGCGGTGGCGGCGGCTGCGGAACTGGAGGTTCTCCGTCTCTGAGCGCAAGCTCCATCTATGATGCCGTGTCAGCTGCCGCGTAGCTGTTGACGGTGCTCACCATCTCTTCGAGGGTAAGGCGTCCTGTTGCCTGCTGCCGACGTAAAGAATGTCGGAGAAGTGTGCCGCGGTCCAGTCCTTCCACGAAGTGATACAAAGCGTTATCATCGGGGTAATTGGCCAGGTCGGCCTGTATATGGATCCACCTGGCGAGGTAGTCGCGGGGGTTTTCGCCCTCTCTCTGAACGCAGCGCGCCAGGTCGAAGATGGTAACCACGCCGACGAACTTGGATCTCTGCTGTCCAGACGCGCGGATAAAGCCGGCGGATTTGCAGTGATCTTCCACCTTTATATCATACACAGGGGCGGTTTGGGTGGGTCTTGAATTTTTCCGATCTTTGCCGGCAAACTCCGAGGAGAGATCCGACATCGATCCTTCCGTGAACGTATCCTGCCCGTAGGCGGTCCGTGCGAGTCTTGACTCTTCTCCGACTCCCAGGGAATTAGTGTCCGAGTCGGTTTCGCCGATGAAGAGATGGATGTCTCCGATAGGAACGATCGAACACCGCGTAGGGTTCGTCTTCGCCGGGATCCAGAACTTGTCAGGGGGTACGATCGGAACGTTCCCGGAGAAGAGAACACGGCCGATGGCTACGGTTTCACCGATTCCTGCGAAGATCTTGGTCCTCGCCCGCTGAAGAGCCTGAAGCGCCTCTTGCCCCACGGTGGGCGCCAATTGTCATGGTATTGCCGACGAGTACGCCATGGAGGGGTCCTCATAGTGCGTGTTTAGATACGTGGGGTAAGGCGGACGGTTGACGGGTACGAGGTAACACAGCTTACCCAGGTTCAGATCCCACGACGGTGGCGGAATCCTACTCCTGCTATAAATCACTATAAGGGCAATACGCCGAGTTGCAGAGATAGGTTCGCTGTGCGAGGTTGTATGAATCTGTACTAAGTTGTATGAGATTGTGCCCTAAAGGCTCCCATAGGCCCGACTTATATAGTCGCCAGATCCTAGGGTTACAGGGAAAAGTCCTAGCCGGACAGGTTATAGAGTCCTACACCGTCTATCACTAGTCTTGTGTATCTTGCACTCCAAGGCTCCGGGTACGCTGGTGACTCCACCGTAGCCTTCCTTTATCCGGCATGGGCCTCCCTTCTGGATCCATCTAACTGGGTCGCCCAGCAGGCCATAGACCATGCTACCGACTATGGGCCACCCGGGTTAGTCGGATAAGAGACATGCTATGAGGATACCCATATAGCATATCCCCAACAGGCGGTCCGTCGTGTCGGGCGAGTTCCTCGAGGCGCCTGTCGGCGAAAAACTGCCTCCAGAAGACCAAGTTGCCCTGATCCTCGGTGAGATCCGGGTCTTGCATGGCAGCGATAGCGGCCTGGATCTCTCCGGCGAGATCTGGGTCTTCCATGGCGGCGATAGTCGCCTGGATCTCTCCGACGAGGTCTCGCTGTAAGCACCAATGAACAGGGATCCCGCCGACGCTGAGTTTCTAGCCTAAGGGGAGGTGAGTGTCCGGCGGGGCCGTATAGCGCGCCTCGCGAAGGAGTCGGGCTTCCCACGACGACAACGTGCGGCGGCCGGCCATGGCTTCTCGGCGGAGTTGGGGAGGAAGCAAGGTGCGAACGTCTGAAGTTCGCCGGAGTTGTGGTGGTGTGAGGAACTGTGAAGAGAGACGGCGAGATGTACGACTTTTATAGACCGGAAGAATGGCGGGAGGGTGTAGCGAGGCGGAAAAGGAAAACAATGGAAGGATGGCGGCAAGTCGGCTTCGCCGACAGTAGCCGGCCCACGTCTGCTGAAGTCCGGCTCCTGTATGCACTGGATCCTGGGTTCAGCCTGGGTAGTCTGGACCAAAGTTGGCCCAAATCCGCCAAAAACAGGTCCCTAGGTACGCGACTGAGCCGATTTTTGGCGTCCGGCTCCGGACATAATTTCAGCGTCCGGATCAGCCTCCTGGATAGACGAATGGAGATGTTCTAAGAGGCAGAAAGTCTGAGTTGCAGTTGCCATCTGTTGGCGTTGGATTACCTAGTTTGAGGAAGGATTACCTAGTTTGAGGAAAAAGAATGGCTAGAGTTCCCCCGCTACTCCGCGCAGCGAGGAAGGCAGCGGTTCTGTTATAAAAAAAAAGAAAAGAAAAGAAAAGAAAAGGAAGAAGGCAGCGGTTCTGGAAAAAAAAAGGAGAAACGATTCCAACAGAGAGTGAGAGGCCTCCTCGGGCGCAGGAGGCAGCCGCCGCCGCTTCCCCTTTTCCCCGCCGCCAAGAGGGCCTCGCCTCCTCCGCCGCCTCCTCCGCGTCCTCCTCCTCCTAGCGGCCCTATCGCTCGTTGCCCCGGTCTTCTTCCATTTCTGCCTCCGCCGCTTCCACCGCGTGCGTCCCCGCACCTGTCCATCACTCCATCCTTCGAGTTTTCTTTCCCTCTCAAATGCGTTTATGGTGACGCGTTGGTTTCTATGCGCCTTGCGTCTCCAGATGCACGAGAGGACTTGCGGGTGGACCGCGAGCCCGCCGATGGTGTGCGCGCACGGCGGCGACTCCACGAACGCGTTCCCCAACTCGGTGGGTGGTAGATCACCGCGATACCGGACTCGTTACCGAAGGATCTTTTCTTGGCTGGAGAAATGTGTTGACGAGTTCTTCTTTTCAGATGGACGCCTTCCAAATGGCTTTGGACGCCCGTGTAGACTGTGTGGAGGTGGATGTGTCGAGGTCCTCCGATGGCACACTGTTCGCACTCCATGACAGGTAATTGAATTACTGCTTGGCTGTATCATTAGAATCTACCTAAAACATGCAGTTTATGGGGAACCTGAACTGCGACAGAACTGTAGATTAATTTATTAGGTGCAGTAGCTGAACTCAGTAAGAACTGCTGCATTTGTTGTATCTATCTGTGAACGTAGATCATGCAATGGAACTGGGGAAAACAGTTATAAATTCTATTATTGATAGATGTGCCAGATAAACTTCCATTTTATACCATTTCATATGGCATAGTTTGCCTGATTTGTTATTCACAGACTAAACTATAGGTTGGATCCATTATATTACCAGTTTTTCATGCATTGTACCGTCACTCAGTTGCTGATTGGCAGCTAACTGAAAAATGGAGTACCGCTTTAGTGGTTTAGCCCACTTGTGTGTATTGGATGGAAAACTAGGCACCTTATATCTGCACTTGGATGTTTGGTCACACTCACACATTATTGATGTACATTATTGATAATTGATGTGTTGACACTTCGGAGATCATCTAGTCCAACTATTATTTTTTCAGTTGTAGTTATAAGAAAACTCTACTTCACCTAAATGTCATATGGCTGCTTTCTTTCCTAAATGATAATTTTCCCCATTATCTTCTATAACCATCAAAGGGTTTCACCTTCTGGCATTGGGCCTGTTAGCATTCATTTACAGAAGTTGCGGGAACCAAAAATATATTCTTGTTGTAAGGTTTGTCATTATTGGAGTTGGCATCCGCAAACACTAGTCACTAGTTGTTAATATAGCACAAATAGCTGAATAACTTATATAAATAAAATTAGGAAAAAATACAAAGAGAAGTACAGTAGCTTGCATGGTACTATTTATTATTACTATAACAATATATCATGGACTTGATTCAAAATTCACACAGTCAGGGATCTGCAAAGAATCTCTGGTAATTCTACAGCAAAAGTTGGCCACTGGAGCGCTCATGAGGTGAGCTTATTTATTTTGTTTAGTCTATCTGCCAATTGCCAAATATGTTTGTCTCGGTTCATAAATTACAAGTGCTGTTTCATTATTGTAGTTGTTCTAAAAGAAGCCAGTCAAATGATAATTTGAAGTGCGTGTTGTGCACTAGCTGCATTTATTATATTCAGTACTAGTTTCCTGAAGCACATCCTGATCATCAGCTGACTCTGGTGATGTGTTAATCTAGTGATGGAACACTAACAAATTAAATGTTTAGTGTTCGTAGATAAGAGCACTGTCCACGAGGTTCCAGCTATCGACAACTGTCCGAAACCAGGAAGTTCCCAAAGCAGAAGCTGCTCTAGCGGTAATCATCTGCCCAATGAGTTTGTTTTGTTGGAATTATATATTAGTAATCCTTGTATCACTTAAGCTTCAAATTGTTAGACGTAATGAGGGTAGCACCCGAGTGTGTGAGGGTGATACCTGGATGTGACCTTGTGTGTGAGGGTAACACCTGAGTGTAAGGAGGGTGGTGCCCGAATGTGTAAGGGTAGGTACCCGAAAGTATGAGGGAAGTACCTAATTAGTATGTGTGTGTGTGCTAGGATAGTTGTGGTTTTCTACCTTGTACTATATATATGCCCCTTGGGCCTCTAATCAGTACACGCAAATCATTTTGTGTCTCTCACAAATTAAATAGTATCAGAGCGTCGGGTTCTCTCCTAGCGCCGCCACCCTTGTCGCCGCTGCACTGCCCCCAGGAGGAGCAATCTCCACTCCTGGGTGTAGCATTGTTTCTTGTCATCTAGATCAGTGTTAGCTTGTTCGTTGTGCCCCTTTGTCCTTCGCTCTGAGCTTCTCCACCACATTTCCCATCGTAGCAGCAAGCCACCGTATTCAAGCAAAAGTTCATCCTCATCCAGATCCAGTCATCCTGCGGTTTTTCTTCAGTCGTTGTGGCTGGATCCGGCCGTATTCATCAACATCTTGGCTGGAATCGTCGTCACCAGCTCGTCTTCATCATCCTTGTCGCTGGTGGAGGGAGGTCACGTGTCCCCATCGTCCTTGTGGCCGGATTCGGCCTTCAAGGTTGACACCTTGGTCGGATCCGTCGCCACCTATTTGTCCTCGTCGTCTTCGTCCCTGGTGGAGGGAGGTCGCCACCTCCAGTTGCTCAGGTCCAGCACGTGTGTGGCCGTCGTCTCCTGCGGCAGCTCCTCGCAGGCCACCGCTCCAGTCTTCATGTCCACCAGCTGAGAGTCCACCTCCACACGTCCTTCCTCGCTGGCGTCCACCCTGTTGCAGCAGTGCAGCCACTGCCACCTCCTGCGTGTGCGCTAGCTACCCTAGCAGGGAGCAACATTCCATCTCGTTATTTGTTTTGGGTTGGTCATATCGTCCTATCCACTTGTGTTGTTGGGCAGCTCAGGTTCAGTATTGCTGCTGTGTTAGGCCTGGCTAGGCTGCATTGCAGGAGAATAAGGTGTGCAGCTCCGTTGCATTTTCTGAATGATTGCAAATTGCTGCCGGTGCGTCTGACAGCTCCGCACCTCATCCACTCATCTCATTGTCTTCAAGTAGCAGCTGTCCCTCTCCGACCACCTTCGACATCATTGCTAGCCAGGCACATTGTTCAATTTTCAGTGATCAGACATCTCGTTTACCAACTCCAGGAAGGGGTTGGCCATTATGCTGGTCAGGTATCATGGTTTCTTGCTCAATTTTTTCTCCATCTCTTGGTGCTATCGTCATGAGCACCGTCATATTGTCGTTACGGTGCCTTCGGAGATACGGATGCTGCATTTTTATATCCGTTGCCATGCCATCATATTCATCATTCATCTGCTGCTTGCTGCTTTTGTTACCTGGATAAGTCTCTTTTGTATCGCCTTTTTCAGTCTTTCTAGTACTTGTCCATCGAGTCCACCAAGTCATCTCACTTCCAGTTAATCTAAGATGTGCCATTTCATCAATTTAATTGTCAAGTCAGCCTGCTTCTTATATTTTGGGTTTTCCAAGGTCTGTCCAGTTGGACCGAGTTTGGAGCACCTATCATCGTTATTGATGTGCCTTCGCCCTCTTGGTCCTTTTGTAGCCTTCTCGCTACTCTTCACATGTCGCGACTTCTGACCAATGGTTTTATATCGCCATCTTCGGCCGAGTGGCCCTTTCTTGGCTCATTGAGCCCCTACCCTTGTGTGCTTGACTTGACACATTTTTATATCACCGTCGGCTTCTACATCTCCAAAGGAAGTTGTATGTGAAGAGCTGAAGTACAATTTGTGAAGGCTTTGACTTACCATTTTGGAGGAGTTTATTGCTATGTGACATATTTTGTTCAGGAGTGCACCCGAGTCTGTGAGGGTGATATCCGGGTGTGACCGTGTGTGTGTGAGAGCACCGGCGGAGCTACATGAGGGCAAACCCGGGCCATGGCCCGCCCAAGGTTTTTGCCCAAAAAACATTTATACCTATGTATGTGTGGCTCAGCCGCTCACTCCACTAGTTCTACCAACTTGCATACCCAAGCCAACCAAACGAGAAAGCACTCAGCAATTGGGAGGGACTACGAAGAGTTCTTATTCCTAGCTAAAAGAACACATACGGCGTACTACTACTGGGTAGTGAGAACAGAGCCTAGTGACACGGCGCACAGCTTTGACAATCGTTGATTTTCCTAAAACAAGAAGATATCGTTGGTAGCTAGCTCAAAATACAGTGATCTCTATGTATTGATAGCTAGCTCGGAACAAGAAGATATCGTTGGTAAGCTCAAAGATCACGTATCTTGAAAAGTTCTTCCAGCACATAAGATCCAGTGATCTTGATGTATTGCAATTTTGTTTAGAAAAACTGAACAGTTTAAAAAATTGAAATAATTATGAATTTTGTCAATGATATACCCTACAACCCCCACCCCCCAAAAAGATATCCTACAGCCATACAAAATCCCAATGCGAAATTATTTTTATTATGGGCTACACAGAAAATGAGAAAATCTAATATATTTTGAGATTTCAAAATGTGATACTCACATCCACCATTTTGTCATTTTCTATATAGGTCAAAATAGCTAAAATAAATAAATAATATATTTTATTTATTTATTTTGAATTTTAATACACGAATTTTAGAATTTACAATAATAGCGTATTGTCGGCCACTAGTGATGGGCCAAACCAACTAGACCATCGCACGCATGTCACTGCATGTCGGCGTGGCCATTAGGAGTGGCCGACACTGACTGCCCAGTAACCAACAATGTGTTAGATTTATAAATTTCTAAATTCGCATAATATATTTCAAATTTAATAAAAATGTATTATTAAAAAAAAATAGCATCAAAATACACATTGTTTTTAATTGTACATGGCTGGTCATATCCTGATTTGTTTTCTTAATTTTCCCGGTAAGAATAAGGATATGTGCTAAATCTCCACTCCTAGTATCTTCGCTAGTCTTGCACGTGTTATTTTTTCTTTGCCCAAATCTTTTAGCAGTTCAATAGCGTGATTTTCACTCAGATTTCTCTCCAAATTCGTAGTTAGTGAAAAAAAGAGCCCTTTTTTGTTTGGCCCGCCCAACATTTCCTTTGAAGATCCGCCACTGTGTGAGAGTAACACCCGAGTGTAAGGAGGGTGCTGCCTGAATGTGTAAGGGTAGGTACCCGAAAGTATGAGGGTAGTACCCAATTAGTATGTGTGTGTTCGGATAGTTGTGGTTTTCCACCTTGTAATATATATATATATATGCCCCTTGGGCCTCTAGTCAATACAAGCAAATCATTTTGGGCCTCTAGTCAATACAAGCAAATCATTTTGTGTCTTTCTCACAATTTAACGCAAATGACTCATGTAAATGTTTCTATAAGTGAATTATGTTTGAACAACACGAGGATGATTTAATTGAGTTGCGCACTACTGAGTGTTTCACCTTTTGTAGTTGATATCACAGACTGCAAGGCAAGTTATTCTGGATGTCAAAGTTGGGCCTCTTTTATTTGAGAAGGGTTTGGCTGAAGATGTACTGTCCATTGTAAGTTCCATGCAGCTCATTTCTCATTTTTCCTTAATAGGTGCTTCAAATAGTATATATGAGTCTTGGTTCATCACATGTACCTATTGTATCTGTATAATCAGTTTCTACAGATTAAATGGAAATAATCCTATTAATTGTAGTATGTGATTTGTGTAATGGTGAAAATGCTTATTGTAGGTTGATATATTTTCTACTTGATGCTTCTGAAATTAGCATATTCATCCATGGCACAATTTTCTATTGTTCTATCCATCTAACTACACTTGTACACTTCTTTATTTGCTTATTAGTTTCATTTGTTAAATTATTGGACTATAATGGCCTGAACCGTCCTAGTTTTTCAGCACATTTGGTAAAACCTGTATTGCATCAACATCATTTACATTCTTTGCAGATCAGAAGAACAAACTGCAAAAACTGTGTAATCTGGTCAAAAAGTGACAACATAGGAAGAGATGTCATCAGTTCGTCTAAAGATGTTGTGGTAAATTGTTCTATATTTTCCAATAAAAAAGCAATAACCCACATCCACTCTATCGTCGTTGCCTACATGGCTGCAACCAGCGCTGTAATGTACCTCACACATGCAATTTTGCTTTTACAGGTTGGCTATATTGTTATGGTTGATTGGTCAACTGGCAGAAGAACGGAGTTAGTTAGGATTGAAGGTGCTAAATTTGCTGGTGTATCCCATCAGTTGATCCACGGGAAGCTCATGAAGACGATGCACCGGTAATGGATCTTCTTTTCTGAAATCAAACAATGGAATTAGTCTGACAACTAACTGAGCTGCTGGGTTTTTGAAACAGGAATGATAGAAAAGTTTATGCATGGACTGTTGACGATAGCGACTCCATGAAGAGGATGCTGTATGAGCAGGTCGATGCAATTGTGACTAGCAACCCTTCATTACTGCAGCAGCTGATGCAGGAGATGAGAACAGAATGCATGGAAGATGGCATTGCCTTCCCATAGTGATGGCTGCTTATCTCCGGATGATACGGGAGTAGAACTGACATAAGGCAGTTTTTTCTCTTATTTTACGAGACCAGTGACATAGATGGTTGTTAACTGATTCTTACGATTATCACTACACTTTGACTGAATGGCAGATGCACATTGACAGCATTTTATTGAGTATATTATGTCGAATGGCTGGAAGCCTAGAAAATAATTCTTTGTTTATGGCAATGCTATTTGCACTGGAAGATAACCTTCCTGCAATCATGTTGTGTTAGCTACTAACACGTGATGTTTATGGCAATGCTATTTGTTTATGGCAATGCTATTTGTACTACACATGATGGAATCATGCCTTACACGTCCAGATGAGCCTGAGCCATTGATCACACACTAGAATTGTGGTAAGCTGGGATAGTAATGCATGTTTTATAATTTTTGTACTGACCACACTGACGTGTGTGCAAATGCGAGCAGTAGGATGCATGTAAATACCTCAAATTCGAAAGCCCACATTGAAAAATAAATATGCAAAAAACACTTGTAAAGAAAAAAAAATGCAAAAACCATTTGTAAACACGAGCGCACGAGAACTCGACCTAATACATCCACTTGTCAACCTATGCAACATTCTCTTTTTCTCGCAAAAAAAGAGAGAAAAGGATTAAAAAAACTAAGCAACATTTCAATTGCAGCTTTTGATCTTGGTCAAGACTCAAGTTCAAGGCCAGCAGGTAGCTAGGCTCGAACCTTATTTTACAACATTTAGTTTGAAACCAAAAATAGCTCTCCCGCTCAACGTTGTTCCAAAACAGAGTCAAAGCTGGCAAGAACCAGATTTAGAAAGAAAAGAAAACCAAAATATCTATCAAGATTTGCCTCTTTAATTTTTATCCGGCAGCTAGCAGGCATTAACTGTCTTATTCAACCGCATTTCTTTCCTTCCTAGTCTTTTTTTTAAGGAACCGTGAGCTTTATTAATTAGGCAAACAAATTTTTACAATCATTTGAGACCACCTCCAACACACACATTGGAACTGATCCGCTAAGGAAGCCAGTTTCACTACTTTTGCCTAACTGCGCAAGAGAATGCGCTGCTCCGTTGCTCACGCGATCCACCTTTGTAACTCTAATATGTTGATAAACCTTCAGCAACTCTTGGCATTCAAGGAAGACACTCCAGCTTGGTGATCTATCCATGCCCATCGACGTCAGTGTCTGAACCACATGACTGCAATCTGATTCCAGCAAGGCGGAAACACATGGTAGGTTGATCAGATGTTTTAAACCTTCTAGACAAGCAAGAACCTCCGCTTCCTCAGCCGACGCACACCACGGAATAAATTTCCACTCAGCCAGAATGACCATTCCTCTATGATCTTGGACAATAACACCCAGTCCTGCCATCTTGCTTGAGGCGTCCCATCCTGCATCTACATTAGCCTTCAAATTACCTTCTGCTGGGGCTACCCATCGGGAAATCGACGGGCCTTTAGAACCATTTACTCGATCAAGCAGAATAGGTGACTTTCCTTTCTGGCATGGGGGATTTTTAATAGCCAAAAAGGACTGTAGGTAGTTGCACAAGTATGGTACTGAAGCGGAAACTGACGCTGTTCCATCGCCATGAACAATGTTGTTTCGATGATGCCACACCCTCCAAAAGAGAAAAATAATCCGCGCTCTAAACCGATCAGGCGCCTTTTGAAGCAGGTTGAGGAACCATTCGTGCCCATTTTCCATGAATAAACTCTCCGGGGGCAGGTCCCAATGTCTCCTCATATTGTCACGTAGGTCACGAGCGATGGTGAAAGTTACAAGCGCATGGTGGCTATCCTCTTGCATGCAGCCACAAATAGTACAGATAGGATCTGTTGACGAGATACGCCGATGCAGACCAGTTCGAACAGCAAGAGATGATGTTGCCGCTTTCCAAGCAAAAATCCGAAGCTTAGGTTCCTATGGTCCTATCTCCCTAAGGCGAGGAACTAGACTGTCCATTGCGCATCGCGTCAAGAGCAGACTGGAGACCAAGGCGGTACGCGGATCTCACCGTGAACATGCCATTCTTTTCGGGTAGCCAAGCTACGAAGTCATCACATCGCCGCGTTGGGATCTTGATTGCCAATATAGCATCAACATCAGCGTTGAGGCAGCAGTCACGCACCACATCCTCCTTCCACATACGATTGACAGGATCAATTAAATCAGAGACCCAACGGTGTCTAGTGTTTTCTCTTTTCCCCAAAAGCTTTGGTGCATGCAGTCTCGGCAACCAGTTATCTCTGAAAATACGAACACTATCGCCCGAGCCAATCCTCCATACGACACCTTTCTTCAAAAGTTCTAGGCCAAAAGTAATACTCTGCCATGTCTGTGATGCATTTTGAACAAACACTGTATCTAGTAAATTAGCTGACGGGTAGTATCTAGCCTTTAAAAGCCTCGCACACAAACTATCCGGGAATTGAATTAACCTCCACGCCTGTCTTGCAAGAAGTGCTTGGTTAAAAATCTTGAGGTCCCGAAAACCCACTCCACCCTGAGATTTTGGCCGCGCAAGGCGGTCCCATGACATCCAGTGCATCCGACGTCTATTTTCCTCATCTCCCCACCAAAAGTCCCGAATAATTTTGGAGAGTTCCTCAATTAAACCAGCCGGGAATTTGAAAACTCCCATGGCATATGTGGGCAGAGATTGAAGAATGGACTTAATGAGCGTTTCTTTGGCGGCGCTAGACATATACTTCTCTGACCAATCACTTGCCCGCTTCCGAAACCTTCCTTTAGTAGAATGAAATTTCCCACTCTTTATCCTTCCTTCTGGGACAGGGAGACCCAAGTATTTCTCCTCAAAACACGACGTCTCATACTTCAAAATATTCTTTATCTCATCTTGCACCTCACGAGGGCAGCGGTCGCCGAGGAGAGGAGGAGCCAAAGCCAGGAGATCCCGTTGGTTCTCCAACTCTACCTCTCCATCTCCATTGGCAAGGTCAGTTTCTACTCTCTACCTATACGCTAGCCTTTGTTCCTTCCTTCCTTGCAGAGAAATGTTCTTGCTTGTTTACATGATTATGATTAGCTAGTTTTTATCTCGTGTTTTCTCTACCTGCCGGTGGGATTTCTTGTTTAGCGAGATGCTTGAGATACCGTAATCTTTGTCCAGATGGTGGCTCAGCATGTAGGCACACAACGATTGGTGTAGTTTTGATGACCTCAGGTGCTCTGATTGAGTGTCTTTTGTGGTGTTTTTTTTTTCAGCCACAAATCTGGTCTGACTTATGTACTTACGGATCTGTAAGATCTTACTAGATCGGTCATGGTGCAGTAGAGACATCCGAATAGGTGTTTTGGTTTTTTGCAGGTCAAAAACATGTAGTACAAGTTTTAAGGGAAAAAAATACCAATGGTAATTAATTAGGTCTACCGAAACTACAGATCAATGGGCATAGTTCAAGTGTAAATCTCACTTATATTGCCGATGTAAGGGTGCCGTTAGGATAGCCGCAATTTTAACCATGGAGAAAACTGACCAGTTAATCTTATTTCACAAAGTCACTAAAGAACTAACAGACAGAATATATGGAAGTGCTAGCCTACAAAAACCTTCAGTACCTGATGTCAAATAGTTGCCAGATTTACATTTGTACCTATCTCTTTTTCTGCAATGATCAGACCTACGCAAATTTAATCCTAATGGAAGGGATATTAAAAAGATCCAAATGATAAGGGATTTTTGTATCTCAATCAAATTCTAGCACTGTGTTTTATTGCAAAAAGCCGTGTTAGAGTTCTTGTGATAGAATGAAACCGTTAAAAATATGGCATTATTTCTGTTGGCCGGTGTTCAATACCACATAGGAGCATGCCCGGCGCATGCTTGACGAGGAAACTTAGGGTTTGCTTAACATGTATCCTGCCATCTAGTAACATGTCCATTAGCTCCATATATGTATTCTAAGTATTTGTATGCCATGTTAGAACATGTATCTCTTGTTTTAGCAATCTACTAGCCACAAAAACTTGACGAATAAATCGAAGGATCTTTTCTAACAAAAATAGAATTAAGGAGAATAAATATATTGGACATATCAAAGTTTATAGAGAGTAATTCTTGTTGTTGTAGCATGTAAAAATACCATTGTATTACATAATCTTATCACTACCTCTTAGGATGATTTTTTCCGTTCCCCTTTAGACACAACTTAAGTATCTAAAATTTCAGAATTATTATTTTTTGCAATAGAGACATCCGAGTAGGTGTTTGATTTTTTGCAGGTCAAGAACATAACAATACCAATGAGAATTAATTAGGTCTACCGCCATTTGATTGATTAAAACTACATATCAATGGGCATAGTTCAAGTGTAGATCTCACTTATATTGCCGATGTAAGGGTGCTGTTAGCGTAGCCGCAATCTTAACCATGGAGAAAACTGACCAGTCAATCTTATTTACGAAGTCACTAAAGAACTAGCGGACAGGATATATATGAAAGTACTAGCTTACAAAACCCTTCAGTACATGATGTCAAATAGTTGACCAGTTTTACATTTATATCTATGTCTTCTTATACAGTGATCAGACCCCTACGCAGATTTAATCCTAACGGAAGGCATATTTAAAAAAATCCTAATGGAAGGGATTTTTGTATCTCAATCAAATTCTAGCGTGGTGATAGAATGAAACCGTTAAACATATGGCATTATTTCTGTTTGTTGGCCGCTGTACAATCCCACATAGGAGCATGCACGGGGCATGCTTGACATGTATCCTTCCATCTAGTAACCTATCCATTAGCTCCATATCTGTATTCTAAGTATTTGTATGACATGTTAGAACATGTATCTTTTGTTTTAGCAAACTACCCTCCACGAAAAACTTAACGAATAAACCGCAGGATCTTTTCTAACAAAAATAGAATTAAGGAGAATAAATAGATTGGACATATCAAAGTTTATAGAGAGTATTTTTTTTCTGTATCATGTAAAAACACCATTGTTTTACTTTTACATCAACTTATGACTACCTCTTAGCAGGAAAATACATTTTTTACGCTCCCCTTCAGACACAACTTAAGTATCTAAAATTTCAGAATTATAATATTGGAACTTTAACTTAGAGAATGTGGTGGTCAATTCAAAGGTCAGCATGATCAATGATTTCAACGTTGTAGGATGGGTCATTCAATTCCTTAATCCAGTAGTTCCTTGGCATGACCTGTCTTCTTCTACTGTTTTCTCATATCACATCAAATACTTGTCTCCTGCCGGGTGTCAAAATTGGTTAACTAACAAACAAACAAACAATTGATTAACTGACTGGTACAGTACCCTATCAAATTTGGCATCTCTCCAACTGGAGTCCAGATTACTCTAACCGTACTTGATGTAATGTTTTGTGTTTAGAGCTTGTCTAGTTCCTTCTTACTATAACACACACCAATATGTAAAATGATGTGTTCGGATCCATGATAAGTTTTTCTTTCAAAATACAGTAGTTCATCATACTGTATGCCAGGCTTCAATTTTTATGCGAGGCTCTTCATTGTCATTATATTGCATCAACCAAACTAACAACATTTTAGTGAACCTTAGTGGCAATGACTATTACTTGGTAGACTATGCATTCCCAAGTCATTTCTTTTGTGTGTTGGCAAGGTCACATAAAAAATTAATCTCTTTTCGTTTAAGAATCTGAAGATATGATAGACATATATGTCTTGCTGGTCGCACACGGAATCATGTACTATAATATGCCTGTCTTCCTCCTCAGAAGATTCAAGAGGGATACCACACCTAAGGAGCCTTCAACTCCATTCTTATCTCTTATATAGATGTGATTCTACATTGTAAAGTTTATTTATTTTTGCTCTAATTTTGCTCACAGACATGCTGCTTGTCTTTGCATGTCACAGGTAACCGAGGTACTGAGAAGTTTGCAGTGATTCGAGGGCTCAGAGCTTGGGAGGTAACATTCTTTGTTGCCAATATTGATAAAGATTGGTCTTATTATTATATATACTTGGGAACTATCCCCCTCTTACCTTTTTGTTGTTGTTCTTATTACGTTTATTTGAGTGTTTCAGAATTCGTTATATGTAAATTCAGATGTTGTTTTTCAATTCATTGGTTTTCAATATTATGTAGTTTATTTCCGAGCTATTTACCTTCATGTTTCAATCTGATGTTATGTATCCACGAATTTCCTTTTGTTCCTCCAAATTTTATTTATGAATAATTTGCGCGAAGGTTATAAAACACATCGTAGTAGACATGTAATTGATAAACTTAATTTTAATTTCATTTCAGAAAATAATATCTTATGTACTACTTCTGTTCCATAGAATATTATGCTACATATTAGTCATGAAAATTATTTTCAATATAACTTACTTGCAAATGTCATTAAACACCATAAGAAATAGCAAACAAATTCATTAAATCCCATAGAGTATGATCCTACTCGTGAAATGAAGTAAATACCATAAGAAGTAGCACAATATTTCCGTGCATCAATATCCAAGAAATATCACATTACTTTACTTCGGTATCACAACATTTTCATTTCATTAAGCATGCTATCGCGGTCTCAAGTATTTTTCTAGTACAATTATTAAAAATATATATCATACATCCACTGTTGACCTCATGATTAAGTCAGAAGTTATTTTCTTATTAATAAGCGTGTACAACCCTAGATATTTTCCATTCAAGAAAAGTGATCCAATAGGGCTGCGATACTTTGTTTAGACAACAGTTTTTTTTGCCAGTGCTTTGCTAACAAGAAGCATCAAACCTCCTACTATTGTGATATCCAGTACTCAGTATAGCTGTACAGGAATTTTTTTAATGGGCCGGTACAGGTATATACACATGTATTGATGCTCAGGACTCCTCTCTTTAATTTTAATGCTACACATTATACAGGAGCTGCCCTATACATTTCTACCAATTTTGTTCTTTGTACAAACACTAAGAAAAACACTAGCTTGTTAGTTTTGTACTACATGAGATGTACAATTGGAATTTAGTAGTCCCCCCCCCCTCTCCCTTGCATTTTTTTCATTTTACCTTAATTTGAGTGCTTCAGGATTCTTAAGGTTCTATATTCAGAAGTTTCTTTTATGCTCACTGGTTGTGTCATGTTATGCAATTTGTTGTTTGAAATGAAACTGGTCTACTTGCCTTCATTTTTCACATGCGATGTATGTATCAACAAATGTCTCTATCGTTTCTCAAAATTTTAGTTGTGGCTAATTTGTACTGCATTTTTACAGAATACAATAGTAGATTTGTAATGGAGAACTGAACTTTAATTTTATTTCAGAAAGTAAGATCTTATACTACCTCCATTACATACAATATGCTTCTTTAGAAAGCTTGCAATGTAAATTTTCTATCTTTGAAATAATATAACCTACTTATCATAGTTTACTACTGACATGAGATGCTTCTACATGGAAACACAACAATATTTTTTAATTATATAGTTGCATGTGGTATCTAATTATCCCTTTGGAATGGATTTATCAAACTTAGAATGCAAGGTAGCATCTATATAACATGATTTCGAAATAATGCTTGTGAGAGTGAGGGAAATGAACCATAAATACATGCTTTACTTAGAAAACAAGTGAGTTCTGAACCGAGTTTTATGCTGATTTGCCAATTCTCAGTCGAGATATATATATTGGCCGTCTAATCCTATATTTTATTTTCATATAAGTTATTTATTCTTAATTCTTCTTTTCAATCCTTAATTTCTTCTTTCTTCTTTTCTATCCCATATCGTAGGACCAACATCTAAATAATGTCCTATAATTGTCATCGGACTTGATTTTGTTTTTGGGTGTTGATTCTAGTTGATTTTATGTTGAACAGGACTGTCGGAACATTTACGTGTTGGTCGAACCGGATCAAGATCCTCTAGGTAAGGTTTCATAATCATTGGTACATATATCACTTTAAACTATATGTAATCCTTATTAACAATCCATGCTTCAGACTCAGGTTGCTACTGTGTCATTCTAAAATTATTCCATAACATGCTATATGCAAGTAGCCATGAAAATAGGGGTAAAATAGCCCAAAGTTGACCATCTATGAGGCAACAAAGCTACTATCACAGTGATGTTTGCTTGCTCATGCGATACAAACACATGCACAACTAGTACTACTCCACGGTTAAAGATCATTTACATTCATGGAGTGTCACCTAGTCATTGTCATGGATTCACCTGCAAGCTGCAACCGCATGCTGTTAATTAATTTCATGCCTGATCAGTGATCACTGTGGCTAGTGCTGCCTCACACTAATACCTGACAAAATCTTTTCCACTGACGATGGCTTTGTTAGAGTACGTATACGTGTATAGACTAGAGATAGATTAGGACTCTACGTCTTGTACTCAAGTCTCCGCTTACCCCGTGTACATCTATATATACTCCCCTTGAGGGTCAAATCAATACATCGAAATATTAGAGATTCAATATTTTCCACATGGTATCAGAGCCAAGAGGTCTCAAGTTCAAGACCATGTTCACGCAGTTTATAAAAAAAGATTATGTGGCCTGCACCGAACCCACGCTAAGGACTAAAAATAGCCTAGACGTGAGGGGGAGTGTTAAGAATATAATACACGCCAGGCCGGTGAGGAACACGACTGCGCCGACTTCTCCGACATCAAGGCTTCGACATCATCGTCGCCACAAGGGACGCCTTCAAGCGATGATCATCGCTGACACGCCTACTCCTACATCGCCGACAACATTATCGCCAAGGTCTATATCAATGTGGTCTTCATCAACATCTTCGTCGACACATCGCCACCGCTGCTATACCCGTCCACACGATGGACATACAACTACGACGCCCTCTGACAGTACAACTGCAAGGCACGACGACGGCATCTCCGCGTCCACGACCCCGACAACTGCAACAACAAACCGGCATCACAATTGTGATGCCCATATGACCGCACATATGGTTCTGGCAAAACCTTGTGTGCTTGGTGGGTTCCTCCGGTCCTGACAAAACTGGTGGTCTCACTTATGACCGCGTCCAAGAGACGCCCCCCGACGGTACCTCTCAAGGTGCAAAACGTCTACAACTGCAGCTTCGTCAAACAACAACAAAAACCGCGCAATTTTTTGCGCCTCCGGCAATGGCGGCCACACCACTACGACGACTACTACATCGACCACACCTACATCGACCACGGCTACATCATGATCGGCTATCTCGACATCGACATCAAGAACAACGTCTACAGCAACTCAAGAACTCCAGTCAACAGCGTCCGCGTCGTCACTTGCGTCCACGCCACTCCCGCTGTGACTGCGGGAGGGAAGAGAGGCACTAGAAGGGGACGCAGTCACCGCCCTAGGTGTCAGCCATGATCATGTTCACGCAGGTGATGATGACAAGGAGGTGAAGACGACGGAAGCGCAAGACTTCAAATCCAGTCGCAAGCGTCCGCTTCACTCCCGCTCCGACTGAGGGGGGATGTTAGAGTACGTATACGTGTATAGACTAGAGATAGATTAGGACTCTACGTCTTGTACTCAAGTCTTCGCCTACCTCGTGTACATCTATATATACTCCCCTTGAGTGTCAAATCAATACATTGAAATATTAAGGATTCAATATTTTCCACAGGCTTGATGCAGTTTTACTCGTGGAGTGTTTGACAACGTCGTGCGTCGCCACCATGGACCGCAACCCCTCGCCACGGGCTCCCCGGGTGTACACGGAGGCCGAGCCGTCCTTTATATTCGTGCACGCCACCACAGATAACTTCATGGAGATCGTGCAGCGTCTCACCGGCCAGCCGGGCGCCACGTACACCGCCGCCGCCCGCGTGGTGCCATCGTGCCTATGCTGCCGGTGGAGTCGGTGCAGCAGCACTAGTCAATGCTGGCAACTGCCACGGCTCCGGAGCCAGGAGCGTCCAGCCTCGTGCTGCAACCGACTCTGTCTCTGTCGTCGCCATTGTCAACGGGCAATCCTGGTCCGTGCGTCCTTAACATGGCGCCGGATCCACGGTCGCTGGCGACGTCGTCGTCTGAGACTGAGTCAATAATCTCTGAAGATGATGAGGAGATGGAGGACGATGAGGAGGTGGAGGCCATCAGGGAGGGGAGGTTCTATCTGCTGCCCTCGCTGCAGAACGAGGAGCCGAAGCTGCTGAACTTGTTCCCGCCCGCCCCTTCCTCCGGTGAAGGAAACTGAGAAGTACTAATAGATGCATTAAGCGTCTGTTCGTTCATTATGGGAGGATTGACTAGATAGAGCACATATATTTGTATGTGAGCGTTTAGTTACCTCTGAGCTTAACTCGTCATTTATCAGAGAAGCAAATGTTGGATTAAGTTTTTTTTTTCATTTCATGAATAAACATTGGTTTAATTTTGTGACATTATTTTTTGTTTTTTTTCAAAATTTCACCAATCTATTATAATCATCAACAATAGTATTTTTTTTTGTGACCCTAGTGAATGTTTAAAAAGTCTTCACTAATTAGTACTAACTATTGTTATTTTGTATAAGATATTATTTTCTATAAGATGACACCAGTGAACTAGAGATAATGTATAGCTGACCCCATAGAGATTTCTTTCTAGCTCCGCCCCTGCCAATGAATACGGAAAAAGACCAGATCCCAAGAGATCTGTCGGACACACGGCTTCACGCGCCCTCCGCTAATGCTAGACGCACCACCAGAGCGAGGGTAGGACGAGGAGAACCTTATTCTGACCCAAGACGTAGTCACCGTCTCAACATCCTGAAGAAGACATAAAAAACAGTCTAAACATAACACGAGACTTTCCGCCGACAAGAGGCCATGGTCCACCACGCCTCGAAGGTCCTAAGGCCACCGAAAGCGGGACGGACCAGCGGCTTCACCTGCCGAGGTAAGAAACCCTAGATTGGTTTAGCCGTCGCCTCCGAGCACCTCCTCTCCTCTCTCTCTCCTGTACGGGTCTAATGTAATAGTTCTTGTTCTCTGTCCACAATATTTTCTTGTCGCCGCTAAACCTAGTCACGGAATGATAAAATTATTCATTTCTTCACATATTATTTTTCCTCTTTGACAAAAAAATCTATGCAATACGATTTTCACACATGAATCATGATATTCAAAATGACAGTCAAAGTTTTACGAGCCTAACCATTCTTTTATTTTTACAAGAAAATGTGAGTGTGCCATCTTTCAAATGAAACAAAACATAGCATCCGGACTAGATGGCTTTCTGAATCAAACTTAACCTTCGTCACTATGGGCATACCAAACGTTGCGCCCTAAATCGGACAAATTACATATTTCGTGTCCAATTTTGTTTATTTTGGGACGTGTCCGAGGCCGGTTGTCCTTCTCTATCCGCGGCTGCCTCCAATAGTGGGAGCAAAAAATTTATTCCAAATTCATGGCTACATTTTCCTTACTTTTTACATAGATTTTGGTCAATTTGCTTGCTACAAGGGCAATTTACCATGGGAGATTTGCTTGCTGCAAGGGCACACAGAGGAGGTAGAAAAACATAGTAGATAATCTAGAAACCCCAACATCTTCGTCTAGCCTAGGCATTGGAGTCGGAGTGGTAGTGGCGGCGGCACAGGGTATGGTCGAAGACGCTAACAGTGAGCATGGCGTCGCCATCGTACTTAAAGACAAGGAAGTGCCCTGACTTCAATGGCGTGCATGTGGACGAACTCCTTCCAGCCGTTGGCGAGGTACATCTGGCTTTACCTCCACGGACCACATGCCGGTCACGCCACCAGGCACCCACACCACTGTTAGAAATAGACAAAGTTGTATTCCTCTGGGGGCCAAATGCCACAATATATAGTACAAGTACAGGGAAAATATGCAGGAAGCCCCCCTAACATATGGGGGGAATACAATATACAGATATATACATCTAATACCCCCCCCCTCAAACTCATGGTGGATCCACAACACTGAGTTTGGAGAGTAAGAAATCATGCTGCGCTCTGGTATGTGCCTTCGTAAAGAAATCCGCCAACTGTAAATATGAAGGCACATACTGAAGCGCAACAACCTGAGCCTGCACCTGAGCACATGTATAGAAAGCATCAACACCAATATGCTTGGTAAGCTCATGCTTGACCGGATCACGTGCAACACTAATAGCACCTGTACTATCAGACAAAACCAGAGTGGGTGTGGTAATAGAGACCCCAAAATTCGCAAGTAACCACCGTAACCAGGTCACCTTAGCAGTCAATAAGGCCATAGCACGCAGCCCAGCCTCAACACTCGAACGGGAAACCGCTGTCTGTTTTTTCGTCTTCCAAGCAATGAGCGAACCACCAAGAAACACACAGTAAGCAGAAATGGAACGGCGATCCGAAGGATCACTCGCCCACGTAGCGTCCGAATAGCACTGGAGCTGGAGGGAGCTGGAACGAGGAAAGAAAAGGTGACGAGTGATCGTACCACGAAGATAGCGAAGAACACGGAGAAGATGACTATATTGAACAATAGTAGGAGCAGAAACAAACTGACTCAGAATATGAACATGATAAGAGATGTCAGGACGAGTGACAGCAAGATAAACAAGGCTCCCAACAAGATGACGATAACACGTCGAATCAGGAAGAGGATCACCATCAGTAGGTTGAAGCTTAACATTAAGCTCCATAGGGGTCTCAACAGTGCGCTCATCCCCAAGAGCAGCACGAGCAAGAAGATCATGAATATACTTTTCCTAGGAGATGTAAAAGCCATCAGAAGTGGAGGAAACCTCAATCCCAAGAAAGTATCGAAGAGGACCAAGATCAGTCATAAGAAACTGATCACGAAGACGAGCCTTAACAAAGACGATATACTCAGAATCATCACCAGTAATGATCATATCATCAACATAGAGAAGAAGAAGAGTGCGGCAACGAGGAGAAATGTGAACAAACAACCCTGGATCATGAGGACTAGGGGAGAAACCAGCAGCAGTCACTACAGAAGCAAAGCGCTCAAACCAGGCACGAGGGGCCTATTTGAGGCCATAAAGAGAACGTCGAAGACGACAAACCATCCCCTCGGGAACATAATACCTAGGAGGAGGCTGGATATAAACCTCCTCACACAACTCACCATTGGAGAAACATTCTGAACATCAAGCTGGGACACAGACCAGCGACGAATAGAAGCAACAGTAAGAAGAGTACGCACAGTGGTCATAGGAGCCACAGGAGCAAAAGTCTCATCATAGTCACGACCATGCTCCTGCTGAAAACCACGAGCCACAAGACGCGCTTTATAGTGCTCAAGATCCATCAGAGCAGGTCTTAATCTTATAGACCCACTTACACGTGATAGGACGAACACCGGGACGGGGAGAAACAAGATCCCAGGTGCCAGTGCGCTCAAGCGCAACAATCTCCTCAGCCATGGCCAGCTGCCATTCAGGATGATGCTCAGCATCTCGATAAGAAGTCGGCTCATAGGCAACAGAAAGACCATACTGACTAGGAGAGTAACAGTTGGGGGCACGACGCTGACGAACAGGACGAGTAGAGAGAAGCTCATCAGAGGAAGACAACTCAGGAGACGACGATGAAGAAGAAGGAATAGAAGAGGAAGACTCCGGAGAATAAGGAGAACTAGGAGAACTAGACGAAGCAGAGGAGGACGGTGGTGAGGAAGAGACATCAGGGGGAGGAGATCCTGAAGAAGACACAATAGGAGTAGAGAGAGGTGTGTCAGGAAAGAGAAGAAAAGAGATATCTTCCACCAGGTAGGTACCAGCGGTGGGACGAGGATAGAAAGGGCGCGTCTCATCAAAAGTAACATCACGAGAGATACGCATCCGACGACCAACGGGATCCCAACAGTGATAACCCTTATGCTCATTACTGTATCCAAGAAAAACACACTCAACAGACTGAGCGGTCAGTTTGGTGCGTTCACGAGGAGCAAGAAGAACATAGCAAACACAACCAAACAAGCGAAGCATGGAGTAGTCTGGAGACTGTCCAGATAGACGCTCAAGAGGGATACCACCCTGCAGAGCGGCAGAAGGCTGAATATTGATGAGGTAAGCGGACGTAGCAACAGCCTCAGCCCAGAAATGCGGCGGAAGAGAAGAGGCAATCATCATGGCTCGAGTGGTCTCAAGAAGATGATGATGCTTACGCTCGGCAATGCCATTCTGAGCATGGGCGCCAGGACAGGAGAACTGAGCAAGAGTGCCCTGCTCAGCAAGAACACCTCGCAACATCTAGGAGATATACTCACTAGCAGAATCAGCACGAAACACATGAATGGGAGTAGAATATTGAGTACGGACCATGGTCGCAAAACGCTGATATATGGAGAGCACCTCACTACGAGAGCGCATAAAATACAACCAAGTGTACCGAGAAAAATCATCGATGAATAAAATATAGTAGCGATGGCCCCCTTTCGAAGCGAAAGGAGCCGGACCCCAAACATCAGAATGAACTAAATCAAAAGGTCGCTGAGATACAGACGCGCTAGTAGGATAGGGAAGCTGAATCTGTTTACCCAACCTACAGCCCTGACAATGTAAAGACCCATCTCCTGAGACAGACCCCAGAAGACCACGATGAACTAATGACGACAGGCGAGAGTCACAAAGGTGACCAAGACGATGATGCCACTGCTGAAAGGAGCTGGTAGCAGAGGCGACGACCGGAGAAGAACTGGCAGATGAAGTGGCAGCGGAAGGAACACGAAGCCAGTCTAACTCCCAAAGTCCTGAAGAGTCACGGCTGCGAGGGCCAGCTCCAACCAGGGCCTGCGTGCGACGGTCCTGGACAACATAAGAATCAGCATCAAGAATGACGTGACAACCAGAGTTAGTAAGCTGGCTAGCAGAGAACAGATTCATCTTAAGAAGAGGGACATGAGAAATATCAGGAACTGAAAAACAAGAAGTAGAAAGGGTGCCCCGACTAGAAACAGGAAGAGAGGTACCATCAGCCGTGAAAACACGAACAAGATAAGGGAGAGAACGAAGAGCGGACAGAAAAGAAGACTCAGAGGTCATATGAAAGGAAGCTCCAGAATCTAGATACCATGGGGACGCACTGATCGTAGAAGGAGGTGGTCGCTAGGGCTCAAGAATCAGCGGTAACCACAGCCGTCAAGAAGAGTCTGTGGCAGCAAGCAGACCGCGAAGACTCCTGATAATGTCCTGATCGGAGAGATCAACTGCTGAAGATCCAGAAGGAGCCGACTGCCCACGAGCTGGTGTGGCGGCGTGGCTGGGATCCGTGTATAACAGTGGCCCAAGTGTGGCCATCCTTGTTACAAAAAGAGCAAATGACGAAGAGAACCACGGCGACCCTGACCACGAGCCTGCTGGTGCTGACTCTGGCCCTGAAACTGCTGATGCTGACTCTGACCCTGAACTGGAGGAGTGGGTAGTATCGGCGGCGGCACAGAGGACCGCGGCTGAGTCGAGAGAGCAGACGACATAGGAGGACCACGAATAGCAAGCACAGATGGAACCGCAAGAAGACCAGACCACGGAGACCGGGTATCCTCGCATCAAGCTCAGACAACACCTCAGAGAGCGGAACATGACCACGAGCATTCAGCTGAGCACGCCGGGGATCAAACTCCTGGCGGAGCCGAGACAGAAACTCATAGATGCGGTGAAACTCCAAATCCGAGCGCATAATCTGGCAGCATGAGCATGTACCACAAACAGCAGTACAAAGAGAATCAAGCTGACGCCAGATAGCAGCACTCTGAGTATAGAACTCACCAATAGTAGAATCACCCTGCTGGAGAGCATGCTCCTGGCGAACCACAGACAGGTAAAGAGCATCCCCAGACGACTGATAGCGCTGATGAAGATGGGCCCACTGAGCGGCAACAGTAGGGAGACTCATGAACTCAGCAGCATACTAGGGCAGAACACTGGAGGTGAGAACAGCAGCAGCACGAGCATCCTCATCAACCCACTGAGTGTAAGCAATCAGAGCGTGTCGATAGGCCTCAAGATCAGAAGAGTACTGCTAGAACTTCAGGTCATAAGCGAATAAAGACTTTCATCAAGACTCGAAAGCATCCTTGGCCTCCTGAGAAGCATCAGCACCGAGAACAATCGGCGTCGGAGGAAGAGGAGCCACAGGAGTAGGGGGGCACGGCGGACAGGAGACCTCGCCGGAGAGCACACCCCAAATACGAAGACCGCGCATGTGAATGCGCATAAAGGCAGCGAAATCAGGGTAATTCGCGCCATCGAAGATCACCGGGCAGCGAGGAATCGCAACATAACCCGACGAAGAAGCCATATCTCTTTTTTTTGGGTCAACTCTCAAATCTAATTGGAAACGGACAAAGAACAGCAGTCAGAGTCAATCGGGGCGCCCTGATCCGAACGGAGGAGCCCCAGATCCAATCGGTCGGCGGCGGGCAGCAGTGCCAGGCCGGGCGTCAGGTGGCGTCAGGTGGAATCGATCAGGGGCGGGGGGAGTAGCAGCAGAGTAGCAGCAGGGATCAGGGGCGGGCAGGAGGTGGCAAAGGACCGGCGGGCGGAGGCAGGCGGGACAGGCGGTGGGCAGGGGTGGCGGGCAGGCGTCAGGGGGAGTAGCAGCACGGGCGGGAGGTGACAGGGAGTTTGACGGGAATCGATCCAGGGAACCCCAGGGAGCACGGGAATCAATCCAGGAATCTGAGAAGAACACCGTAACCAGGTCGCGGCCAATCAAGCAGCAAGCAGTGGCCACGCGTGATACCAGCTGCAGAAACAGATCGATCCGATCTGAGAGCGATCCGGCGAGCCAAAAAATCCGATCTGAGAGCGATTCGGCGAGCCAAAAAATCCGATCTGAGAGCGATCCGGTGAGCCGAAAAATTGACAAGCAGAACAAGAATCTCCACGTACGCGGCCAGAACGGGAACCGGCGGTGGCCGGGGCGAGCTAACAGCGGCGGCGATCACAAGCAGAGGACCGGTGGGCACGGGAACTCTAAAACCGACTCTGATACCATGTCAAGCTTCATTCACTAGCCAACACAATCAAAAGTCCGAACTGATGGAAAGGGCTAGTGCAATCCACTTATACACTTCAACACCCCCTCTCACTAGTGACAGGAAGAAGTTAGCACGTGCAACCGGAAGAGAGCGACGGCGCGCAAAACTCACGTATGACTCAAGAGGCCTATACGTGGACACAGAGGGGTCTACAACAATTTTAGGATAAATTGCGAAAGACAGGACTCGAACTCGAGACCTTAGGCTCTGATACCATGTTAGAAATAGACAAAGTTGTATTCCTATAGGGGCCAAAGGCCACAATATATAGTACATGTACAGGAAAAATATGCAGGAAGCCCCCTAACATATGGGGAAATAGAATATACAGATATATACATCTAACAACCACGACCTCACGGGGCTCTTTCCTGTCGACCACCGACGCGGACTCGACCTAATACATCCACTTGTCAACCTATGCAACATTCTCTTTTTCTCACAAAAAAGGAGACACTAGAGGAAAAAGGGCCATCCGTTCGCGACCCCTCGGAGCATTAGTCCCGGTGACCAGAATCGACTAAAAACTGCACGTCCGGTTGGAGCGGCACGGGCCAGGGGCATGTGTCCCGGTTGGTAAGGGGCATGCGTCGGTTGGAGCCACCAACCGACTAAAGGTTTGGCCACGACCACGTGGCTGCACGCACCTTTAGTCGGTTGCTGGCTTCAACCGACTAAAGGCCCTGCCCTCTATAAATGCCTTGACCCCTCTGCCTCCACTGCTTTTTTCAATGGTGTAAGGTGTGAGGGTGTGTGCTAGTTTTTTTTCATGCATGCATTGAAGGTGTTTGTTGAAATGTTTGAGTGAAAAATCCCGTTGAATTTCTCATAGAACAAAAATATAGAAGGTGTTCGAGACGCACTTGAGCTTTCTCCTCTTTATTTCCCTCGATCGAGGTTAGCAATCTTATCTTTTCTAGGTCATTGATACAATTCATGTGTCGGTGTGAATTGGTTATTTCACTATTTATGATGTCCTGTTTTTTTATAAACTTACTTATATATGATGCGTATGAACGGTCGGGAATGGATGTACGATGACCGCGGGTAGCCGGTATATCAAAGGCGTGGATAAATTTATCGATGTGGCTACGGCAAACAAAGAGAATGGATTTATCGTTGTCCATGTGTTCAATGTCGGAACAACAAGGAGTACTCTTCCTCGAAAATCATTCGCGCCACCGATTATGAAAGGTTTCATGACCAACTATAATTGCTGGACCAAGCACGGGAAAGAGGGGTTATGATGGAAGATGGTGAAGAAGAAGATGATGATAACAACTATCATCATATGTTTCTGAATCTGAGGATACCGCAATGGAAGACAATGGAGAGGAAAAAGGTGAAGAACGGGCATCGATGAGCCAGTGATGAACTTGGTAGGGTCATTTCGATGCAAAGCGAGACCGTGAAATGTAAAATGAGAAGTTAAAGTTAGAGGGCATGTTAGAAGATCATAAGAAATTGTTGTACCCAAATTGTGAAGATGGCAGCACAAAGCTCGATGCGACCTTCGAATTGTTATGCGATGGAAGGCAAGTGTGGTCTAACTGACTCCTCATTTGAAAAGATGTGAAAATAATGAAGCGAAGTTTCCAAAACATAACGAACTTTCCGAGAGTACCTCTGAAGCAAAGAAGACTCTCTGTCCTCTGGGATTAGATGTGCAAAAGATACATGCATGCATTAATGATCGCATCCTCTACATGTAAGGAGTATGAGAATTTAGATAAATGCGTTATGCAGCGTTCAGTATAAGATCGACGAGATGACCCTGGTGATGTTGAGGGAGAGCCCCTCCTAAGAGGGTTCTGCTAAGGTTATGTGGTATGCTCCTATAATACCAAGGTTGAAACGCATGTTCGTAAACAAAGAGCATGCCGGGTTGTTGCGATGGCACAAAGAAGACCGTAAGAAAGACGGGAGTTGAGACACCTGGCGATGGGTCACAGTGGAAAAATCGAGAGACTTCCCGGACTTTGCGGTGGCGCAAGGAACTTATGGTTTGGTCTAATACGGATGGCATGAATCCTTTTGGGGAGCAGAGCTGCGATCCACACTGGCCCGTGACTCTATGTATCTACAACCTGCCTCCTTGGTTGTGCATGAAGCGTAAGTTCATTATGATGCCGGTGCTCATCCAAGGCCCGAAGCAACCGGCAACGCGACATTGATGTGTACCTTAGGCCATTAGTTGAAGAACTCTTACGGTTATGGGGCAAACCAGGTGTACGTGCGTGGGATGAGAACAAACAGAGCCATTTAATCTACGAGGGTTGTTATTCGTAACCATCAATGATTGGCTGCTCTTAGTAACCTTCCTTTCGTGACGCACAAACAAAGGATATAAGGCATGCACCCACTGTTTAGATAAGACCGAAGGTACATATTTGCATAAATGCAAGAAGGTTGTGTACCTAGCGAATCGACGATTTCTTCCGACCAATCATCCGTAAGAAAGAAAGGCAAGCATTTCAAAGGTGAGGCAGATCACCGAAGAAGCCTGAACTCCCGGTGGTGATGATGTATTTGGTATGGTCAAGGACATAGAAGTAATCTTTGGAAAGGGTCCCGCGGTCAATCGGTTCGAACGACGCCGCTACAGACACGCACCCATGTGGAAGAAGAAATCTATATTTTGGGAGCTGCCATATTGGAAAGTCTGCGTGTCCGCTCTTCAATCGACGTGATGCACGTGACGAAGAATCTCTGCGTGAACTGCTAGGATTCCTAGGCGTGTATGGGAAGACAAAAGATACACCAAGCACGGAGGACCAACAAATTATGAAAGACCCAAAGAACATGCATCTGAGATAACAAGACGGATAAAGGCGTCACTTAAGTCGTGCCGGCTATGCTCTTACCAAAGGTAGAAGGAAATATTTTTGAAGTCCTTTACGGTATCAAGGTGCCGTCGGGATTCTCATCTAATATAAAGGGATAATAAATATGGCGAGAAAAAGTTCCAAAACCTGAAGTCTCATGATCACACGTGATTATGACGCAGTTGCTTCCGATTGCATTGAGGGGCTTCTACGAGAAAATGTTCGAGTACCCATTGTGAAGCTGTGTGCATTCCTCAATGCAATATCTCGAAGGTAATCAATCCAGATATTCTGCCAAGGTTCTGAAGGATGTGGTACAATGTCTTGTTAGTTTTGAATTGGTGTTCCCACCATCCTTCTTCAATATTATGACGCATCTCTGGTTCATCTAGTGGAAGAGATTGCCATTCTCGGTCCGGTATTTGCACAATATGTTCCCTTTGAGAGGTTCATGGAGTCTTAAAGAAATATGTTCATAACCGTGCTAGACCGAAGGAAGCATCTCCAAGGGATATGGAACAGAGGAGGTCATTGAGTTTTGTGTTGACTTTATTCGACCTTAAGCCGATTGGTGTTTGTTTCGACTGTGGCATGAGGGAAGACTAAGTGGAAAAAGGCACGGGAAAGAAAGCAATGATATGTAGGGACGGGGATTCTTTCACTAAAGCACACTACACAGTTCTACATAATTCCACCTTGGCAGCTCCGTATATGGAGGAACACAAGAATATTGTACGCTCCAAAAACCCGGGGAAGCCTGAATCATGGATTACAGATGAACACATGAAGTCTGTCGGTGGTTGGATGCGGACACATCTCTTGAATGACACCACTGTTGGAGATCAGCTATACTTGTTGGCCGCGTTACCATCTTCTACTGTATTGAATTTCCAAGGGTACGAAATAAATGGGAATACATTCTACACGATCGCCCAAGATAAAAAGAGAACCAACCAAAATAGTGGTGTCCGCTTTGACGCAATAGACGAGAATGGACAAAAGGACACATATTATGGTTACATAGAGGAGATATGGGAACTAGACTATGGAATCTCTTTTAAGGTCCCTTTGTTTCGCTGCAAATGGGTCAACCTGAATGGGGAAGGGGTAAAGATAGACCAGTTGTACGGAATGACAACAGTGGATATCAACAATCTTGGTTATAGAGATGAACCATTCGTCCTAGCCAATGATGTGTCTCAGGTTTTCTATGTGAAGGACATGTCCTCCAGACCGAAAAAAGAAAAAATATGCAAACGAATACATCATATGATGAGCCAAAGCGTCACATAGTTCTTTCAGGGAAAAGAAACATCGTGGGAATCGAGGACAAGACAGACATGTCAGAAGATTATAATAAGTTTGATGAAATTCCGCCCTTCACAGTGAAAACTGACCCAAGCATTCCGTTAAGTAAAGAAGATGCTCCATGGTTACGTCTGAAGCGGTCATAAGGAATGACATATGCCAAGAAGTTCATGCTCATATTATGTAACTCTAGTTCATGTCTTTCGCGGTTTGTGGCTTGACCAAGGATATCTTTTGGTTTGTGGCCTTTAGTCCCGGTTTGTAGTCTCAGTTTTAATATTAATAAATGTCTTGAGTGTTAGTCCCATTTTGTGGCTGGACCGAGTGCCTCTATGACCAGTTTCTCGGAGATGCCGGAGGACAGGCTCTCGGCATCTCCTCAAACTGGCCGCGATGTGTCCCTGCTCTCGAAAACCATCTTGCAGCTTGTAACTTCACTAACTAGATCAATCGCCTCGGAGCTAACTAATTTCACATATTAGGGAGTGCCTCTATGACCGATTTCTGGAGATGCCGAGGAGGCCCAGGCTCCGTCGGCATCTCCCCGAACTGGCCCGTAGTGGTGTCCCGCTCTCGAAAACCATCTTGCAGCTTGTAACTTCACTAACTAGATCAATACGCCTCGAGCTAACTAATTTCACATATTAGGAGTGC
Source organism: Avena longiglumis (assembly GCA_030063025.1). NCBI lineage: Eukaryota > Viridiplantae > Streptophyta > Magnoliopsida > Poales > Poaceae > Avena > Avena longiglumis. Next base: position 184,702,694 of record CP125979.1, read on the forward strand.
CTCTATGACCAGTTTCTCGGAGATGCCGGAGGGCCCAGGCTCGTCGCATCTCTCAACTGGCCGCAGATGGTGTCCCTGCTCTCGAAAACCATCTTGCAGCTTGTAACTTCACTAACTAGATCAATACGCCTCGGAGCTAACTAATTTCACATATTAGGAGTGCCTCTATGACCAGTTCTCGGAGATGCGGAGGGCTCCGCTCGGCATCTCCCCGAACTGGCCGTAGTGGTGTCCTGCTCTCTAAAACCATCTTGGAGATGCCTCAAACTGGTGGAGGACTGGACTCACAAGGATGCATATTTATAGTACAAGCAGCTCGGCATAATGTACACTCACGACATAATGTCGACACTCACCCCTATTATTAGTGCCGACTCATCTTTAGTCGGTTGGTGTCTCCAACCGACTAAATTCATCTTTAGTCCCGGTTGGTGACACCATCCGGGACAAGGTACAAGCCGCACGACATAATGTCGACATTCACCCCTATTATTAGTGTTGTCTGGCCCACTCTGCCGCAATCCCTTCAGTCGCGGTTGGTTTCTCCAACCGAGACTAAATATGAACCCTCTCTTTATATAGGCATTTCCCTCTATTTATTAGGTAACACTTAAGACATTTATTAATATTAAAAACCGGGACAAATCGGGACTAGCTAACAAACCGGGACAAATTCAAAAAAAATCCGAACAATGAAAATCCTTCGCATGGTGTCATATTATGTTACATAGTTGAAAGGAAAAATACCAGACTTGGTATATTGATCATGTTTCGAAAAAATCTTCACAAAATGACCTATCATGTTCGAGGTTTCATGGCTTTCGGTCCAAATGACCGATGTTATGTGCTGAATCACGGCATAGTTTGTGATGTTGTGCCCATATTATGCATGTGTGTGGACATTGGTATGGAGAACAATGTTGCAGGAGGAATTTTTCCTTTTTGTCGCACGGAAAAGCCCTTTTCCATTTTCCGAGCGCAAAAAACGGGTCGTTTTGTGAAGTAACCACCAAAATGCCGTTTCACAATGCTACCGTCCCATTTTCCTAAAATACTAGACCACCTTACATGGACTATCTCCCAACCGGTACATCTCAAACCTTTTCGTCCATCCCGGGTAAAAAGGACAAATGTCTGCCGAATCGTAGGAAGTGGGTCGGTTTGTACTACAGTACATGATCTATCGCCCGTGATTTTTGAAAAATCATTTTAGACTCGCAATATGTGGTTTCTTCAGAGATCCAATGCAAGTTATAACGATGCCCGTCCCCTATCTTCATGCACACCGGTTCGACCATAGTTAGAAATTCAGATAATTCAAAACAGGCATAATAAATTCAAAAAAAATCCGAACAATGAAAATCCTTCGCGTGGTGTCATATTATGTTACATAGTTGAAAGGAAAAATACCAGACTTGGTATATTGATCATGTTTCGAAAAAACCTTCACAAAATGACCTATCATGTTCGAGGTTTCATGGCTTTCGGTCCAAATGACCGATGTTATGTGCTGAATCACGGCATAGTTTGTGATTTTGTGCCCATATTATGCATGTGTGTGGACATTGGTATGGAGAACAATGTTGCAAGAGGAAGTTTTCCTTTTTGTCGCACGGAAAAGCCCTTTTCCATTTTCCGAGCGCAAAAAACGGGTCGTTTTGTGAAGTAACCACCAAAATGCCGTTTCACAATGCTACCGTCCCATTTTCCTAAAATACTAGACCACCTTACATGGACTATCTCCCAACCGGTACATCTCAAACCTTTTCGTCCATCCCGGGTAAAAAGGACAAATGTCTGCCGAATCGGCAGGAAGTGGGTCCGGTTTGTACTACAGGTACACGATCTATCGCCCGTGATTTTTTGAAAAAATCATTTTTAGACTCGCAATATGTGGTTTCTTCAGAGATCCAATGCAAGTTATAACGATGCCCGTCCCCTATCTTCATGCACACCGGTTCGACCATAGTTAGAAATTCAGATAATTCAAAACGGGCATAATAAATTCAAAAAAAATCCGAACAATGAAAATCCTTCATTGGTGTCATATTATGTTACATAGTTGAAAGTAAAATACCAGACTTGGTATATTGATCATGTTTCAAAAAACCTTCACAAAATGACCTATCATGTTCGAGGTTTCATGGCTTTCGTCCAAATGACCGATGTTATGTCTTGAATCACGGCATAGTTTGTGATGTTGTGCCCATATTATGCATGTGTGTGGACATTGGTATGGAGAACAATGTTGCAGAGGAAGTTTTCCTTTTGTCGCACGGAAAAGCCCTTTTCCATTTTCCGAGCGCAAAAAGGGTCGTTTATGAAGTAACCACCAAAATGCCGTTTCACAATGCTACCGTCCCATTTTCCTAAAATACTAGACCACCTTACATGGACTATCTCCCAACCAAGACATCTCAAACCTTTTCGTCCATCCCGTAAAAGGATAAATGTCTGTAGAATCGGCAGGAAGTGGGTCCGGTTTGTACTACAGTACATGATCTATCGCCTGTGATTTTTGAAAAATCATTTTAGACTCGCAATATGTGGTTTCTTCAGAGATCCAATGCAAGTTCTAACGATGCCGTCCCCTATCTTCATGCACACCGTTCGACCATAGTTAGAAATTCGATAATTCAAAACGGGCATAATAAATTCAAAAAATCCGAACAATGAAAATCCTTCAAGGGTGTCATATTATGTTACATAGTTGAAAGGAAAAATACCAGACTTGGTATATTGATCATGTTTCAAAAACCTTCACAAAATGACCTATCATGTTCGAGGTTTCATGGCTTTCGGTCCAAATGACCGATGTTATGTGTGAATCACGGCATAGTTTGTGATGTTGTGCCCATATTATGCATGTGTGGACATTGGTATGGAGAACAATGTTGTAGGAGGAAGTTTTCTTTTGTCGCACGGAAAAGCCCTTTTCCATTTCCGGAAAAAAAACGGTCGCTTTAAAATTAATATTCAAAAATAGAATATAAGTTAATTCATTTTAAAAGGTTACATTAATTATTTTTAAAATAGAATATGTTTTTGAATTATTTATTCAAATCCATACACTTCTTATGTTTAAAGTTTTTCTAAATTCCAAATTGATATTAAAAAATATAAGTTAATTCATTTTTAATTGTAAATGGTTCATATTTTAAAAGGTGACATTAATTATTTTTAAAATAGAATATGTTTTTGAATTATTTATTCAAATCCAAACACTTCTTATGTTTAAAGTTTTTCTAAATTCCAAATTGATATTAAAAAATATAAGTTAATTCTTTTTAATTGTAAATGGTTCATATTTTAAATGGTTACATTAATTATTTTTAAAATGAAAATGGTTTTGAATTATTTATTCAAATCCAAACACTTCTTATGTTTAAAGTTTTTCTAAATTCCAAATTAATTATCATTTAAAAACAATACAAATTTAAACCCCAAAATAAAAATAAGGCGGAACAGAGAGAAAATACGAAAAATTTGAAAATAGAATATGTCCGGTTGGAGCCACCAACCGACTAAAGACCTCAAGGCCAACGCTTGGCTGCTGAAAATATTGGAGTATAGGTCCCGCTGGTGGCTCCAACTGACGTATGCTCTTTAGTCCTGCTGGAGCCACCAACCGACTAAAGGCCCTTCGCTTATAATCGACGCGCTCCTCTTCTTCTTCCCAATCTCACTTCTCGCTTCACCGACGAGCGCCGCCCGACGCCGGCAGGCTGCCCGAGCCGCCACCTGCCTGCCCGCCACCGCTGCCTCCGCCCACGCCTCGCTACTTTTCCTCGCGTGACCTCAATCGCTGGATTGAAGCTCCGTCAGCGTCGCCTCCGTCGATTCCCGGGCCTCCCGAGCTCGCCTGACCGCCACCACCTCCGTCGTGTTCTGGTGAGCCGATCCTCACGGTGTTCTTCTTTCTCTCCCTCTCCTCCTGTACTATTCTCCCCGTGTGTGCCCGACGACGCCGCCGCTCGAGCTCGACGGAGGCGACGCTCCGGTGACCAACAAGGAGCGGCGCCGCCACTCTGTTTCTCCCTGCATCGCGCTCTAACGCCCATCCGGCGTGTGGGAGCTCGCTATCGCCGCCGCTGCCGCTGCATGAGCTCACCGCGACGTCAGGCCGACGCCACTCGTGCTCGCAGTGGCACGGTGATGTGGCCTAGGGCCCATCGGTCGACCTCGATGGGTAGGCTTCTCTGTGGTAGGAAAATGATCTGACGCGTGGAGGCTGAGTTGGCACCGGGCCCTTCTCCCAGCCTCACCGCTAGGGGCGCCCGTGTAAAAACTATTTGCCTTTTTTAATTCCAAATTGACTTAATATTGTAAAATCAATAACTTATTGTTTATAAGTCAGAAAATACAAATAATATATCAAATTGTTCAGAAAAATGAAACCTATCTATCTAAACTATAATCATGCATTGTTCAACAACTTAAATGACAAGTATAATTAGAAGAACAAATGCACCCTCTCATATGTTCCGGAGTTTCCCGAGTTAGGATTTTCACCTCTAACCCCGATGAAATCGTCGAGCATGTCTTAGGGTTACATTCAATGCAAATTAACTTGTCATATCATCATACTTGCTTGAGCATTGCATCGATGCCATGTGTTGATTGTTTCCTTTCTTTTCGGTGTTTCATTATTAGGTTTATTATTAGTTAGGTATTATTAGGTTTATTAATTACTTTGGTATTATTGGTCTTCGCCCCACTCGTCACACCGTGGGTAGCCCTGCACCGATTCACATTGTCAAGCAACTTAGGTGCATGTGGGTTCGACGATGTGCCTATCTACTACACGGTTTCCTTTCTCTTCATTTTTATTATTGTGTATGTATATATTAGGTTTCTCTGAATTAGGGTTTATATCTCTCAACACCGTATTTAACTTTCTCCTTTAGCCGCTTTGACTTATTCGTTTTTCCACCTATGCGTAAAATATGGACCACACGCCGTAGACGAAGAAAAGGAAGAGTTGATCCAAGGTGTGATCTGTGGGAAGATAATTTAGACGATCAACGTTTCGAACAACTCTGTGAGGGTGATCCTCTTTACCGGAGTAGACAACTTGTTTGAGGTTGAAGGTGTTGCCTTCATGAGGGAGAAGGCGATGCCTTGTGTAATCGAGAAGACGACCGCTCGGCAAGGTGCATGTAATATAAATCAATTCATTAATTAATCATCTATGTATATAGAAATAGTAACGGCGATCTTTCTTCTTTTAGCCCTCCGGATCAAGGAATCTCTTGAAAAGAGCGACGAGGCCCAACCAAAAAGTTGGAAGACCATGAGAGGTTCAGATCGAAGATGTCAGAGACGGCATCGACTCCCAAGTTGTCGCAACCAAATTTGTGGCACAATGCGGAGTAATCGTTAGGGACTTAATCCCGATCACCATTAGAAATTGGAATAGGCCTGCTAATGTGGATGAAGAGGGAACAAGTTTATTTGTCCCTAACCACGCCAAAGATTTATTGTGGAAGAGGCTCATGGTTAATTTCAAACTACCGAAGATAGAGCTGGATCCAAATGCAGAGGATCCAGCTTGAGGACGCTTACAACATGGGAGAGCCATGGAGGCTAAGGTCGTGGAGTGGGCTTTGAAGAAGATGGCCCAAATGTTTCACCAACTGGAAGAAAAGATTGCACCTTGACTATGTCGTGAAAAGAAGACTCGATTTCAAGAATATTCGGTTTGAGAAGATAAAACCATTCGGGATGAGTTTGTGGAATACAAGAAATCGAAAAAGCTAAGAAAATGTCCGAAACGAATAAGCTGAATGTCGCTAACAAGAAGTATCACCATACTATGGGGCAAGGTGGCTGTGTGGCATTCCTAAGTGGGAGAAACTTGAGCAGGAACTGCGTGATAAAAATATCACCCGCAGATGATTTATTGGGTAGAACGTGCAAGGAATTGGTTTTACGGGCATGGGGCACGTTGGACTCGGAAGGAGGTGTATATATACCATACGATAAAGAAGACCCCTTTCCAATCGAGAGGATGAGAAAAGCGATAAGAAGGTTAAAGATGGGGACTTCATTCCCGATAGAGAATGATGAGCTCACACTGCCCCATGGAAATAAGGAACATGATGGACGAACACGAGGCACAATAGGCTCCCAATCATGGAGGACTGGGTTTCCAAGAGAGGAAGAAATATCCGATAGAAGCCGTCGAGGAGTAAGGATGTAGGCGGCTGAAGCGAAAGTCGAAAGAGCGAATGCGTTTAATTGAAGAACGATTAAAGCAACAACAAGATGAAATTAACTCACTTAAAGAGCAAAGTACTACCGACGCCCATCTCAAAGACACACCGCATTCGATGCTACCGCCTATCGAATAATTGAAAAAGCGGTGGCTTCCACCGAGGTCCCGGTGATGACAATGGCGATGCCGATGATGCACCGACGATGGCTCTGTTGGCTACCCAAGGATGATATCACGTAGATGACACATCGCGAGCTACATGTCAAAGTTGTGAACATATCAATGAAGGTGGCGGTCGGCTATGCCTTACCAATTGGACCCACACCAACTTACCACTTCGTCCGGTTCCAGAGGGCTACGCTGTTGTCGGCGTGGATGAAATCATGCCCACCTTTGAGGTTTTGGATCTTCACTACCCGCCGGTGAAGGGGATGTGATCGTGGGTGACGCAAAAACGCCACCATTCTATGGCCAAGGATTGTATCGCTTCAAATCACACGCAAGGCCATCTTCGCCGCCTCACCCGTCTCGGTAATTAGGTCGCCGCTGCGGCAGCCGTCTTCGCCGCCTCACCCGGCTCACGCCTCACCAATCTCCGGTGCCATCGCCATGGAGCCATCGCCGCGCCTCGGGATAAAAAGCGTAAGCGTACCGCCATTGTCAAGGCCGTAATCGCCAAACGTAAACAAGAGCCTCTTCCAAAAGTACCAACGGTTCCTCCCAAGAGAGCTTATGATATCAAGAGGAGATCATGGCGATCGTTGATGCGAAACGACAGCGTTTAAGCTAAGCCGAGGCGGCCGAAAGAGCCAGAGTTCCCAAAGACCAAAGAAGAAAAAGCCAAAGTGTTGAAAATTCTAAAGACTCTTCATCAACCCGAGCCAAAGCTGTCATCGACTATGAGCGTTCTATTCTCAAGTCACATGCAGCACAAAAGCCTCAAGAGCGATCTTGATGCAAGGGAAATCTGTTGCCCAGCTCGGAGAACAAGAAAACAGACTTGCGCCCTCTCAAGGTGATTTCTCAAACCAATGTGGGTCGAGCAAATATGGGGTAAGAGCAGTATGATCCGTAGGTAGTTGCAACACGGAGAAGCCGCTGCTCAAGGTATGAGTATTGCCCAAGACTTATCCCAGTTAGAGTTCTTCCCCGTGAGTGAATTAGCATACCAATACCAGTACGGAAAACCTCTCGTCAAACCTGAGGAGGTAAACAATCTTTCAACAAAAATGCGAAGATTGCATAACTGGTACATGCATGCCACAAGGGCCGGGGCTAACTGGATAGTGCTGAGGGTTACAAAAAAGCATCATGGGAAAGAAAACGATGACATGATATCCATTGAATTTGATGAACTATTTCAATTATTCAATCAAGACGCCTTGGACAAATCTCTCATGAGTGCCTATTGTCTGTAAGTACTAATTCTGTAATTAATTTAGTCTCCATCTATAATATTTTGTTTATTGCATGTATATAATCATACTTTAATATGCAGAATGAAGATTCTCGAATGCAGCAGAGGACAAATCTATGACATTGGCTTCATTGACCCATATTGGGTTCATGAAGCTAATCTCAAAATAAGCCCCGTGATACGGAGGATAATATAGTACACGTTAAGGTTTTAAGAAACCAAAAGGAAATACTATTTCCTTACAACTTCCAAAGTGAGTGTTATTGTCTTGTATACACTTTCTATTTCGCTTACTCGATGTTAAGTATATAATTGATTAGTTTTGCATTCGCAGTACCACTATATTCGTTAATCATTCAAATTGACAAAGGGCGTGTACTAGTCATGGACTCAAACATAAACCCCTTGAGACGTGGAAGGACATGCATACTTCTCCAGCGGTAATTCTAATCATTACGACACTATATCGGCAACGTTCGTGAATTTTATGATATCAAGTACTTAATAACTTATTTTATTCGTTTTCTACGCCGGGCAGCGCTTGGAAACGGTTCACCAAGAAGGCTAGAGGTGTTTGGAAAGAGGATCTTACATTTCAACCACTAGATGTAAGCACCACTAGCTATATCCGCGCATCTCTTTGATTCTAGTTTTGATACAGTTATTATCATGCTTGATTATTATTTTGATTGAACTCTGTTGTCGTAAAGTGCCTGACGCAGGGACCAGGTAACAATCTATGTGGATACTATGTATGCGAGTTCATCCGGCAGACGTGCGATGAGAAGGGCAGGAATTTAGAGCAACTCCACGTACGTAAACAATTTCTATAGTTTTTAATTACAATCAAATTGGGTTTAGTTTCATATTCATTTAGGCTGACTCCTTTTTTAAATCAGATCGAACGCTCACGGACGGTCTTCGCCAAAGGATCGCATACGAGCAATACATGAGGAATTGGCGGATTCTTGGATACGTAAGTACTAAACACACAAGGGAATACTACTCGCTGTGTATAGACAATAGGAATTGTAAAAATAGCAACTTTCAAGAAATTGGCGGTAGCATCGAATAGCAACTTTTGTATGTAGTGCATGAACTCGATCTGTGTATTGAATGTAATGTTGTCATGATGATCTTGTGTAATATAAGGTTCCTTCATTGATAAGTGCAAAACACTAAATAAGCAATAAAACAACCTAAATGAATTCTCTCGCGGCACAAAAGTGGCGAAAATGCTGCCAAGCAACAAAATGTGCCAAATGAATTCTACGCCAAGGCAGAAATGGGCCAAATCTACGCATGGCAGCAGGTTATTAGTCCCGGTTCGTGTTACGAACCGGGACTGATGCTCCACCTCGCGCTCGATGCCGCAGCCCCCATTTGTCCCGGTTGGTGGGGCAACCGGGACTAATGGTTGGAGCTTTAGTCCCGATGCCCCCGTCCCGGTTGGGCAACCGGGACTAATGACCCTTACCAACCGGGACGCATGGGGCGTTTTCTACCAGTGAGAGAAAAGGATAAAAAACTAAGCAACATTTCAATTGCAGCTTTTGATCATGGTCAAGACTCAAGTTCAAGGCCAGCAGGTAGCTAGGCTCGAACCTTATTTTACAACATTAGTTTGAAACCAAAAATAGCTCTCCCGCTCAACGTTCTTCCAAAACAGAGTCAAAGCTGGCAAGAACCAGATTTAGAAAGAAAAGAAAACCAAAATATCTATGAAGATTTGCCTCTTAAATTTTATCCGGCAGCTAGCAGGCATTAACTGTCTTATTCAACCGCATTTCTTTCCTTCCTAGTCTCACTCCTCGCTCCTCTACAAATTCTGTCACCGAGGAGAGGAGGAGCCAAAGCCAGGAGATCCCGTTCGTTCTCCAACAACTCTACCTCCATCTCCATTGGCAAGGTCAGTTTCTACTCTCTACCTATACGCTAGCCTTTGTTCCTTCCTTCCTTGCAGAGAAATGTTCTTGCTTGTTTACATGATTATGATTAGCTAGTTTTTATCCCGTGTTTTCTCTACCTGCCGGTGGGATTTCTTGTTTAGCGAGATGCTTGAGATACCATGATCTTTGTCCAGATGGTGGCTCAGCATGTAGGCACATAACGTTTGGTGTAGTTTTGACCTCAGGTGCTCTGATTGAGTTCCTTTTCTGGTGTTTTTTCCCAGCCACAAATCTTGTCTGACATATGTACTTTTGGATCTGTACGGTCTAATATTCGACCAGATCCATCATGGTGCAATCGAGACATCGTAGTAGGTGTTTGTTTTTTTGCAGGTCAAGAACATGTAGTACAAGTTTTAAGAAAAAATACCAGTGGTAATTAATTAGGTCTATCGCCGGTTTGATTAAAACTACAGATCACCAGGCATAGTTCAAGTGTAGATCTAACTTATATGTGTCTTTAGCACAAATGCAGTTTCAAGTGCTAGCCTACTACAAAAACCTTCAGTACCGGATATCAAATAGTTGACCAGATTTACAAAAACCTTCGGTACCTGATGTCTTTTTCTGCAGTGATCAGACCTACGCAAGTTTAATCCCAACGGACGGGATATTAAAAAATCCAAATGAGAAGGGATTTTTGTATCTCAATCAAATTCTAGCAAGCCGTGTTAGAGTTCTTGTGATAGAATGAAACCGTTAAACATATGGCATGATTTCTGTTTGTTGGCCGGTGTACAATACCACATAGGAGCATGCACGGCGCATGCTTGGCAAGGACACTTAGGGTTTGCTTAACATGTATCCTGCCATCAAGTAACCTGTCCATTAGCTCCATATCTGTATTCTAAGTATTTGTATGCCATGTTAGAACATGTATCTCTTGGTTTAGCAATCTACTCTCCACAAAAACTTGACGAATAAACCGGGGGATCTTTTCTAACAAAAATAGAATTAAGTTTCTACTCTCTACCTATACGCTAGCCTTCCTTGCAGAGAAATGTTCTTGCTTGTTTACATGATTATGATTAGCTAGTTTTTATCTCGTGTTTTCTCTACCTGCCGGTGGGATTTTTTGTTTAGCGAGATGCTTGAGATACCGTAATCTTTGTCCAGATGGTGGCTCAGCGTGTAGGTACACAAGGATTGGTGTAGTTTTGACCTCAGGTGCTCTGATTGAGTTCCTTTTGTGGTGTTTTTTTCCAACCACAAATCTGATCTGACATGTGTACTTATGGATCTGTACAATCTTACCTTGAATAGATCCATCATGGTGCAATAGAGACATCCATAGGTGTTTGATTTTTTTTGCAGGTCAAGAACATGTACTACAAGTTTTAAGAAAAAATAGCAGTGGTAATTAATTAGGTCTACAGTCGTTTGATTAAAACTACACATCAATGAGCATAGTTCAAGTGTAGATCTCACTTATATTGCCGATGTAAGGGTGCCGTTAGCATAGCCAGAATTTTAACCATGGAGAAAACTGACCAGTCAGTCTTATTTCACAAAGTCACTAAAGAACTAGCGGACAGGATATATGGAAATGCTAGCTTACAAAAACCTTAAGTACAGTAGTTCATAATAATGATGTGTTCGCATCCAGGATGATTTTTTCTTTCAAAATACAGTAGTTCATAATACCGTATGCCTGGCTTCATTTTTTATGCGAGGCTCCTCATTGTCATTGCATCAACCAAACTAACAGCATTACATGACTATTTCTTGGTAGACTATACATTCCCAAGGTCATGTAAAAAATTAACATCTCTTTTTGGTTACGAGTCTAAAGAAGATCATTTAACCTGTCTATTTATTCTCCTGTCTTTGTCCTCCAAGACTCAAGAGGATAACGCACCTAAGAAGCCTTCAGATCCATTTTTATTTCTTATATAGATGTGATTCTACATTGTAAAGTTCATTTTTTTACTCCAATTTTGATCACAGACATGCTGTTTTGTCTTTGCATGTCACAGGTAACCGAAGTGCTGAGAAATTTGCAGCGATTCGTGGGCTCAGGGCTTGGAAGGTAACATTCTTTGTTGCCAACATTGATAAAGATTGGTCTTACTATTATATATACTTGGGAATTATCCCCCTCTTACCTTTTTTTGTTCTTATTACCTTTATTTGAGTGTTTTAATATTCATTATATGTAAATTCAGAAGATGTTTTTCAATTCATTGGTTGTCTATATTATGTAGTTTATTGTCTGAAAATAAAACCGAGCTATTTACCTTCATGTTTCAATCTGATGTTATGTATCCACGAATTTCCTTTTGTTCCTCCAAATTTTAGTTATGACTAATTTGCGCTAAGGTTAAAATACATCATAGTAACGTGTAATTGAAGAGCTGGATTTTAATTTCATTTCAGAAATTAATATCTTAAGTACTACTTCTATTCCATAGAATATGATGCTATATTTTAGTCATGAAAATTAGTTTCAATATAACTTACTTGCAAATTTCATTAAATACCATAAGAAATAGCAAAGAAATTTACTAAATTCAATAGAGCTTGATCCTACTCATGAATTGAAGTAAATACCATAAGAAATAGCACAATATTTCCGTGCATCAATATAGAAGCAATATCACATTAATTTTTTCCTGCCGTATCATAGTATTTCCATTTCATTAAGCATGCTATCGTGGTCTTAAGTATTTTTTCAGTACAATTATTATAAATTTTACATCCTACATCCGCTGTTGACCTCATGATTATGTCAGGAGTTATTTTCTTATTAAAAAGCGTGTACATGCGTAGATATTTTCCATTCAAGAGAAGTGATCCAATAGGGCTGAGATCCTTTGCTTAAACAACAGTTTTTGTTAGTTTGCTTTGCTACCAAGAAGCATCAAACTTCATACTATTGTGACATCCAGAGTCAGTATAGCTGTATAGGAATTTTTTTAATGGGCAGGTACATGTATATACAGTTATACACATGTATTGATGCTCAGCGCCCCTCCCTTCAATTTTAATGGGCAGGTACATGTATATACACATGTCAGTATAGCTGTATTCAGAAGTTGGAGGGAGGGGTGCTGTGCATTCTTTTTACCTTAATTTGAGTGCTTCAGGATTCTTAAGGTTCTATATTCAGAAGTTCCTTTTATGCTCACTGGTTGTGTCATGTTATGCAATTTGTTGTTTGAAATGAAACTGGTCTACTTACCTTCATTTTTCACATGCGGATGTATGTACCAACAAATGTCTCTATTGTTTCTTAAAAAATTTAGTTGTGGCTAATTTGTACTGCATTTTTACAGAATACAATAGTAGATTTGTAATGGAGAACTGAACTTTAATTTTATTTCAGAAAGTAAGATCTTATACTACCTCCATTACATACAATATGCTTCTTTAGAAAGCTTGCAATGTAAAGTTTCTATCTTTGAAATAATATAACCTACTTATCATAGTTTACTACTGACATGAGATGCTTCTACATGGAAACACAACGATATTTTTTTAATTATATAGTTGCACGTGGTATCTAATTATCCCTTTGGAATGGACTTATCAAACTTAGAATTCAAGGTAGCATCTATATAACATGATTTCGAAATAATGCTTGTGAGAGTCAGGGAAATGAACCATAAATACACGCTTTACTTAGAAAACAAGTGAGTTCTGAACCAAGTTTTATGCTGATTTGCCAATTCTCAGTCGAGATATACTGGCCGTCTAACCCTATATTTTATTTTCATATAAGTTATTTATTCCTAATTCTTCTTTTCAATCCTTACTTTATTCTTTCTTGTTTTCTATCCCATATCGTAGGACCAACATCTAAATAATGTCCTATAATTGTCATCGGACTTGATTTCGTTTTTGGGTGTTGATTCTAGTTGATTTTATGTTGAACAGGACTGTCGGAACATTTACGTGTTGGTCGAACCGGATCAAGCTCCTCTAGGCAAGGTTTCATAATCATTGGTACATATATCACTTTAAACTATATGTAATCCATAATGACAATCCATGCTTCAGACTCAGGTTGCTACTATGTCATTTTAAAATTATTTCATTACATGCTATACGACAAGGAGCCATGAAAATAGGGGTAAAATAGCCCAAAGTTGATCATCTATGAGGCAACAAAGCTACTGTCGCAGTGATGTTTGTTGCTCATGCAATACAAACATATGCACAACTATTACTCCACGGTTAAAGATATATCATTTACATTCATGGAGTGTCACCTAGTCATTGTCATGGATTCACCTGCAAGCTGCAACTGCATGCTGTTAATTAATTCTCATGCCTGATCAGTGATCACTGTGGCTAGTGCTGCCTCACACTAATACCTGACAAAATCTTCTCCACTGATGGCTTGATGCAGTTTTACTCGTGGAGTGTTTGACAACGTCGTGCGTCGCCACCATGGACCGCAACCCCTCGCCACGGGCTCCCCGGGTGTACATGGAGGCCGAGCCGTCCTTTATATTCGTGCACGCCACCACAGATAACTTCATGGAGATCGTGCAGCGTCTCACCGGCCAGCCGGCGCCCACAGACACTGCCGCCGCCGCTGTCCGTGGTGCCATCGTGCCTATGCTGCCGGTGGAGTCGGTGCAGCAGCACCAATCAATGCTGGCAACTGCCACGGCTCCGGAGCCAGGAGCGTCCAGCCTCGTGCTGCAACCGACTCTGTCTCTGTCGCCGCCATTGTCGACGGGCAATCCTGGCCCGTGCGTCCTTAACATGGCGCCGGATCCACGGTCACTGGTGACGTCGTCGTCTGAGACTGAGTCAATAATCTCTGAAGGTGATGAGGAGATGGAGGAGGATGATGAGGAGATGGAGGACGATGATGAGGAGATGGAGGCCATCAGGGAGGGGAGGTTCTATCTGCTTCCCTCGCCGCAGAACGAGGAGCCGAAGCTGCTGAACTTGTTCCCGCTCACCCCTTCCTCCGGTGAAGGAAACTGAGAAGTACTAGTAGATGCATTAAGCGTCTGTTCGTTCATTATGGGAGGATCGGACTAGATACAACACATGTATCTGTATGTGAGCGTCTAGTTACCTCTGAGCTTAGCTCGTCATTTGCCAGAGAAGCAAATGTTGGATTAAGTTTTTTTTTCATTTCCGAGAATAAACGTTGGTTTAATTTCGTGGCGAAATTTTGTTGTTGTCGCTAAACCTAGTCACAAGAATGATATAATTATTCATTTCTTCACATATTAGTTTTCCCCTTTAATGAAAGTATCTATGCAATACGATTTTCACACATCAATCATGATATTCAATAAAATTGACAGTCAAAGTTTTATCGAGCCTAACCATTCTTTTATTTTTATCAGAAAGTGCGAGTGTGCCATCTTTCAAATGAAACAAAACATAGCATCCGGACTAGAGATGGCTTTGTCAATCAAACTCAACCTTCGTCACTAAGATTAAGAGGCAGGAAGTTTGAGCTGCACTTGCCACCCTGTTGGCATTGGATTACCAGGCAATGAGCCCGCTCAGTCCCACACTCGTATGTGTCATGACAAAGCCATACCACCTTACAGGCCACTGCGAGAGCCGCATCGTGCGTATTGCAATAATTGACATTTAAATAAGATTCACTTCCTTTTTGAAAAAAATAACAAGATTCACTTATTTTTTGAAGTTGTAAATATATTTGTAAAAATGCATTGCTATTCTAATAAATATATTGCCGGAACGGCAGGACATGTAACCATCAATATTCCTAAAATCAGACGAATTTAGTTCCAAAGTTGCAGAGAGGAGACACTAATCAACACAACTAATTTGCAATCTTGAATTGGAATGAAATCAAGTACACACTAATATAATACTGATTAGAGATAGGATGGTTACAACGTAGGAATTGCGACGACGCTGTAAAAAGGACATGGTAAGAGGGGATGATGTTCAATCTCGTCAATGCTTATTGTTATGAGCTTGGGTTTTAGAGAAGATGAGAGTGCTGGAGATCGCGGAACGGTTAACAGACAAGCAACCAGGGGACACGAGATTTACCCAGGTTCAGGCCCCTAGAAGGAAAACTCTACTCCTGCTTGTCTGCTCTTGATTGTTAGATGTATATATCTGTATATTGTATTTCCCCATATGTTAAGGGGCTTCCTACATATTTGCCCTGTACCTGTACTATATATTGTGGCCTTTGGCTCCCAGAGTAATACAAGTTTCTATTCCTAACATGGTATCAGAGCCATATTAGTCCGCCATCCTTCTCGCAACTTCGTCGGCCGCTACCGTCCCTGTCGCCGCCGACCTTGCCGTCGTCGTCGCCGCCGGTCGCCGCCAGTTTTGACCCGTTTCATATCTGGATCGATTCGTCGCCGTTTCAGAATCTGTGTCCAGTTTGGATCGATCTGAGTCCCGTCTCAGATCTGATCGTCTTCTGCTCACGCCAAAACTCCTGGTGGATCCCGTCACCGCCAGGTCCCGCCGTCAACTCCCGCGAGGTCGCCAACTCCCGCCAGGTCCCGCGAGACAAACTTCTTCCGCCAAGTCCTGAGGCAAACACCGCTGGATCCCGTCGCCTCCTGCCTGTGCGGGACCAGCCCCTGCCTCGGTCCGCTCCCAAGACCCGCCTCGTCAACTTCCGCCAGGGACCTCGCGCTCGAGCTGCACCTCGCTGCTTCCTGCTGCCCGGTCCGACCTGCCCCGTCTACCTCGCCGTCCGGCCCACTCCGTCCGGCCCACCCCGTCCACCTCGCCGTCTGGACTGCTGCCCGCCCGCCCCGACCGGCCCGGCCCCGCCTACCTCGCCGGACGATCGGATCTGAGCGCCTCCTGACTGCTGTTCTTCGTTGGCTTTCCATTGGATCTGAGAGTTGACCGCAAAAAGAGAGAGAGAGAGAGAGAGAGAGAGAGAGAGAGAGAAAAGAGAGAGAGAGATATGTCTTCTTCATCGGGTTATGTTGCGATTCCTCGCTGCCCGGTGATCTTCGATGCCGCGAATTACCCTGATTTTGCTGCCTTTATGCGCGTTCACATGCGCGGTCTCCGTCTCTGGGGTGTGCTCTCCGGCGAGGTCTCCTGTCCGCCGCCCCCCCCCTGCTTGTGGCATCCCGCAAAACCACTTCTAGAAAATCGCGTTGAATTTGTGCATCGCATCGTCATCATCATGCATTGTTCGCTAAAACTATGTTTGCAAAGCCCGTGTCGTTTTCTAAACGCCCCTCTTTATTTTCAAACATCAAAACCGGGTCCCCGGAATATTTTGTTTTGACCGCTGTCGGATTGCAAAAGCGTTGTTTGAAAATAAATATTTAATTAATTGTTTTGGTGGGGCAGTCGAACGGGCCGAGTAGACCCGAACGACCACCCCCGTTTTTAAATCGGTCCAACTAGTCTGCCCCGCTAATTCCTAAGGCTACCCACTATCCTACCCAACCCAGCCTCCACCTCACTCCACCCAATCAGGTCCCTCCACCTCACCTCTCCTCTCTCCCTTACCCACTCCCTGCCTGCCACATCAGCCCCAACCCTCCACCTGTGCTAAACCCACCCACTCAACTCAGCACCCACTCACACCTCCACCAACCGCCCCACACTCTCTCACACCCATCCCCACCGACCCACTCACTCAGGCCACACACGCACCCACCCAGCTACACTCACTGCCAGCCTGGCCCGCCCCTGCCCACGCGCTGCACACACACACGAAATCCACACACGCACGCCAGGCCCCAACCCTCACCCTCGACCCCGGGACCCACCCCTTGCCCACGCTGCAGACCACCACGACTGCCCGCCTCACTCCTCTCCCTCTCCTGTTTCTTCTCCACCGCCCACCAAAGAACCTCGCCCGTCGCCCAGAGCTACCTCTCCCTTGGCCCTCACGGCCGGCATCGCCAGCGTCGCCAGCGCTGTCTGCGTCGAGCCGACCCCGCCGGTCTCCTCCGCAGCCCCAAGCGCCGCCTTCGCTCCTCCCGTCGCCCGCCTGCCAGCCAGTCCCTCCTGTCACGGCCCCGAGCCTCCGTGCCCCGCCCAGAGCTCCACCCCGCCACCTGCCGTCCTCGCCGCCCGGACCACCCGCCCGCCACGCGTCCTTCTCCCGAGCCAGCGTCAGATCCGCCCGGCGAGCCTCGCCCAGGCCCCGCCTGAGCTCCGCCCAGCCAAGCGGCGCCGGCGGCAACCTCGCCGCCGCTGGCCCTCTGGCCGTTCCTCGCCGCCCGTGGTCCCCGAGCGCCGCGTGTCGCGACGCCGCCTCGCCGCACCGCCGGGGCGCCCCGTCGCGCGCCCGACAGAGGGCCCGGGATCCCCGTCGTGCCACCCTGTCCCCCCCGCTCAGACGGCCGTCTGCCTCCTCCCTGCGGTCTCCGCCGTTGGTGCGCCCAGGCTGCCCGCCTTCCTCGCAAGGCCGCGTTCGAGCCCCAGGAACAGGAGTACCACGGTTGCAAGGTTCCCGATGCAAAACCCGACTAGATCGACAAGTGGCGAGGTAATCTGCAGTATGCCCGGCAAGAACGGCCCGGTGTCAAGATCTTCATCATGGAACGCGAAGGCCTCCTTCACGGAACGTCAAGACCCTGTTCCCGGAACTTCATGTTCTTCCTACCGGATGCCGGAACCGAGTACCGCCCGCGGAAACTAGGGGCGATGACGCCAAGACGACAAGATCCACCTCCCAGAGCGACGACCCCTGGACACCAAGAGCTACCGGCAACATGACCAAGACCCGGACCCCGATGACTACGATCCCCACTGCAGAACAACAAGGCCTTCGAGGAGGGACCGACAAGATCTTCTCCTCGGGACACCGGAAGCTTCCCTGGGACGCCATGACCAACCACATGACCCGAAGACCCTGGATGCGCCAAGACCTACCCCTGAGTCCGAGAACGACCTCGCCGAACCCTGAACCCTGAGACCGACCCCGAACCCGGAACCCAAGATCGTCGAGCCCCCTCTGATGTGTGACCCTTTTCCTCGAACACTATTTTATAACATAACATTTTGTTGCATATTAAATTGTCATCCACCTCGCATGCATATCATGTGGTTTGGGGGCCTTATGCCGATTCACCTAATAATTAAATATGGGGCCCATATGCGGGCAAATCTAGTCTCATATCGGCCTCATTTAAACTTGTGTAGCGAACCGGTATCTTATCTTGCCTTGCTAAACAACATTTAAAATACGGGGTATCTAAATAACATGAACCTATTAATTAAATATCGGGACCCCGGTTCCACCCAATATGACCTAATTGCACCGCACTTTTGCCATGCCATGCATCATACATGCATCATGCCGATCTTCTGCCGTGTATTAAATATTGCATCCGGTGTTTATTCTAGCGTTTCGCTTCTTCGCGGATAAGGCCGTTGAGTTGATGTGAGCTTCGCCCGATCTTCGGATGAACCCTTCGGCAATGTTTTCAGGCGAGCATCTCCCCCTTTCTACCTATCTTATTTTTTATAGTCTTTATTCCCTCCTGTTGATCTATTGCTATCTGTGTTGCGTTGTTCTAGTTTTCGTACCCGTGATATCCCTTGCAGCCTTATATTGCCTTGGACACATCCTATTACCTGTTGTTTGGTAGATAGTTGGACTTGCGCGTCGTAGTTGCTTGCTCAAGTGCTGATGTGTCTCGTCATATGCCACAGTTGCTGATGTATTGCCGCATGTTGATGTTGGAGATGATTCTAGTTTTACTTATCGTCACTTTAATTTCTGCTTAACAACTAAAATTGAATAAGCAGAGGCATCGGTGGGTGATAGAAAATATTTGGTTTCCGAACACCCACTTGTGTCCCGTAAGACCCCGAGTACTTGATACCTGTTCCTTGTTTTATCGCGCTATCCACATCCGGGAGGTATATGGGACCCCCCTGAGCCAGAGCTTGATTCATTCTTATTTCTTGGGGCCACAAACTAGTTTGAGGTTTTATTTACTATCCTGTACCTATGCCATGCTACTTTACTATTTACTTTGTGAGGAGCATCTTGTCTTCTTAGGTAAGCGGAATGTTTACGCGGTATCGACAAGCCCAGCCACACTTCGGGTTCCCGATTAACTTCAGCCATTGTCGCAACCTTGAGTCCGTCTCGGAGTCAGCTATCTCCGTTGCGGGCTCTACTTGAGGGGTGGCCCCCTGAAATATTTCTGAATCGGGTGATGGTTCAGTCGTGAAAGCCTCGTTGGGTTTTGATTTGGTTTTTCCGAGGTTGATCGGCGTGTGTTGCTATTGGTGCACCCGGCGGGTAAAACTTTCAAAGCCGTGTCCGCGGATATGGACGACTTGGAGCACGATCTCGATCATAGACAAGCATAACTAAAGTTTAGTGCTATAAATTTGACTTATAATGACTAGTAATCAGCTTCACTATAATGGAATGGCTAATTAATACTGCCCACAATTGCTTGTTTGGTTGTCGCTTGCGACAATTGTACCTGACTAGTAAATCTTGCAACTACAACGGAATGGCTGAATAAAAGTACCAACAACTGCTGGGTTTTTGGGTTATCTCATGATAAATGTATCTGACTAGTAAGTGTTGCCACTATCACGGAATGGTTAACTAAAAGTGACCACTGCTTACTTTATCAGGACGATTATCTATATTTGACTAATAATAGCTGCAACGATAACTGAATAATTAAAACTGCCAACGGTGTGAGTTCCTCGGTTGACTTCCTCGTTTGGTCTCGAGGGGGAAACACCAGGATGGGTTTGTTTGGTGTTAGCTTCAGGTTGGTTCCGGATAGGTCCTTCTTACCCCTCTCTGATTGACGCCAGTGTATCGAGTCTCTATAGGTTGTCTAGTGCATGTTGCCGCTCGATCCACCATACCTATGTAGGCGAGGACGCAATTCTAGCCTCATTGTCTTGGCCTCAAGATCGACGCTCCTCTTTTCCTTTGCCCTTTGTCGGCACCTTTTGTTTAAGCAGGTTTTGAGATCGACGCGTTAGCGTGGTTACCCTTCCTTGGCACTGGCAGGGTTATGGGACGCCATTGGTTATTCTTGGCTCTTATCCCCATTTGCATCTTGTCCGTAGTCGGACGCTCTATCATTTTCAAGGTGATTTGGATCTTTGTATATTATATCTATTCTTGACTCTTTGAGTCAGTTATATATATCTCATTACGTGGGTCCCATCGAGGACTGTTGTGTAATGTTATTACTTCGTTTTCCACCCGCACGAAAGTGCCTGGTGGGCACCTTTGAATCGTTTCTATGCGGGTTTGGCGAATTTTGCTCAAACTTGCATAGGTCCGATTCTGAGGGTGTTACAGAGTGGTATCAGAGCTCAGCAGTTGCGATACCCCACAAGTCCAGCCTGTAGGATAACCTAGCTAACGGCCGAAGTAGAGTGTCAAAACTATTTTGCAAAATCGGTTGGATAGTTCTGGTTAGGTCTGATTTTACTTCTTACCCCTCTGCTGTTCTCCTCTTACCTCTGCGTGTTTTGAATCCGCTCTCTTCTCTCTCTTCGAGTCCAGGATTTCTCGTGGATGCGTTCCGTCGTACCTTCAGGGTTTCGCTCCCTCCTTTGATAACGGTGTTCTACCATCCGGTGTTCATGCTGCCTGAGGAATCCGTCTACTGTGGTACCATTCTTTGTTCCTTGTTTGTGCCTTCCGGTGTTTTCCGACGCGACGACATCATCTACGCTAGATCCGATGCAGAGTCTGCCTCACTCCTTTGTTTCTGAACCTCGCTTGTCGAGATCTTCAGTCTGTTTCCGAGAATGGTTGCACGCTTTTCCACTGATTGTGCGAAGTAGTAGTTTGGGTGCGTGATGGATTGGCCCCCATGCCGACTACCCTTTCTATTCGCTTTTGTGCATTGAAGTGGATGAGGATGCATCGGTTCCCTTTTTCCATCGAAGTTAGAGGTGGCTTTATTTGTTGATGCCCCTACCTTCGACCTTTTGTCCCCGGAGTGTTTCCGCGACGATCACGGACAACGACCTCTTGTTAGTGGTGTCGTGAGGATCTACACGAAGTGAGAAGACGCAGATCGCCGACCTTCCTTCCGGTACCATGAGGCGGATCTCGAGGGCGAGATCCTTTGTTAGTGGTGTCGAATTGTGGCATCCCGCAAAACCACTTCTAGAAAATCGCGTTGAATTTGTGCATCGCATCGTCATCATCATGCATTGTTCGCTAAAACTATGTTTGCAAAGCCCGTGTCGTTTTCTAAACGCCCCTCTTTATTTTCAAACATCAAAACCGGGTCCCCGGAATATTTTGTTTTGACCGCTGTCGGATTGCAAAAGCGTTGTTTGAAAATAAATATTTAATTAATTGTTTTGGTGGGGCAGTCGAACGGGCCGAGTAGACCCGAACGACCACCCCCGTTTTTAAATCGGTCCAACTAGTCTGCCCTGCTAATTCCTAAGGCTACCCACTATCCTACCCAACCCAGCCTCCACCTCACTCCACCCAATCAGGTCCCTCCACCTCACCTCTCCTCTCTCCCTTACCCACTCCCTGCCTGCCACATCAGCCCCAACCCTCCACCTGTGCTAAACCCACCCCACTCAACTCAGCACCCACTCACACCTCCACCAACCGCCCCACACTCTCTCACACCCAGCCCCACCGACCCACTCACTCAGGCCACACACGCACCCACCCAGCTACACTCACTGCCAGCCTGGCCCGCCCCTGCCCACGCGCTGCACTCACACACGAAATCCACACACGCACGCCAGGCCCCAACCCTCACCCCTCTGACCCCCGGGACCCACCCTTGTGCCCACGCTGCAGACCGACCCACCCACTGCCCGACTCACGCCTCTCCCTCTCCCTGTTTCTTCTCCGCCCCGCCCGCCCGAACCTGCCCGCCCAGAGCTACCTCTCCGCAGCAGCCCTCCACAGGCGGTGCGTCAGCGTCGCCCATGCGCTCGTCTGCGTCGA
Source organism: Avena longiglumis (assembly GCA_030063025.1). Taxonomy (NCBI): domain Eukaryota; kingdom Viridiplantae; phylum Streptophyta; class Magnoliopsida; order Poales; family Poaceae; genus Avena; species Avena longiglumis. The sequence goes on from CP125979.1 coordinate 184,725,139, forward strand.
GCCCGACCCGCCACGGTCTCCTCCGCAGCCCCAAGCGCCGCTTGCTCCTCCCGTGCCGCCTCGCCAGCGCCAGTCCCCCTGCGGCCCCGAGCCCCTCGGTGCCCAGCCCCGCCAGAGCTCCACCCGCCGGCCACCTGCTCGCCGCCCGGACCACCCCGCGGCGCGTCCTTCTCCCGAGCCTGCGTCAGATCCGCCGGCCGAGCCGGGCTTCGGAGCCTCGCCCGAGTTCGGCCAGCTTCGGCGACGGCCTCGCCACGGCTGGCTCCTCTCGCTGCCGTCGCCAGCGTGTCCCCGAAGGCCACAGTCGCAGACGCTGCCTCGCCAGACTCGCCGGACGCTCGCCACGACAGAGGGCGCCTCCTCCGCGCCACCCTGCCCCCGCCGCCACGTCGCCTGCCCCTCCTGCCTCCGCCGTTGAGGCGCCCAGGCTGCCTCGCAAGGCCGCGTCGAGCCCTGTGAACAGGAGTTGAAGGGAATATGACCGAGAGGCAATAATAAAGTGGTTATTATCGTATTCCTTATTTATGATAAATGTTTATTTTGCATGCTATAATTGTATTAATACGGAAACGTTAATACATGTGTGTTTAATAAACAAATAGAAAGTTCCTAGTTATGCCTCTCTTATAAACTAGCTCGTTGATTAACAAGATGATCAAGGTTTCGATCATGGACATTGGATGTTGTTAATAACGGGTCACAACATTAGTGTAATGGTGTGATGAACATTCATCCAATTATAGCATTACGATCAAAGTCATTGAGTTTATATTGCTATAACAACTTACGAAGTGATCCTAATCCTTAGACCATGAGATCATGTCAATCACTAACACCGAAGAGTTTCTTGATAACATCAAACGTCACACCGTAATAGGGTGATTATATAGATGGGTTCGTAACTAATAAAGTGTTATGTTGAGGCCCATGGATCGAGAGTGGAATTTGTTCATCCCGATGACGGATAGATATACTGGGCCCTCTCGGTGATATCACATTGATTAGCTTGCAAGCAAGTGATTTGATCACTAGAATGTTATATCACGAACGATAAAAGAGTGCATGTCAAGAAAGATCAAACTAGGTATGGAGATACCGATGATCGAATCTCGGACATGTAATATATCGCGAAACAAAAGGATTAAGATACTAGCGTAAAAGGTTCCGACGATCACAAGAAAGTCATCGTTGAATGTGTGGGAGTCAGTATGGGTCTCCAGATCCCGCTTCTGATTATTGATCCGAGAGGGGTCTCGATCATGTCCGCATTATTCGCGAACCATAGGGTGACACACTTAAGAGACACCGACATCCAATTGGAGCAAAAGTTTCATGCCGAAAAGAAAAGCAAAGCGCAGGAATTTATTTCACTAGACACCGAAACTGTTTCGGTTGAAATTGCTGAAACTGGTTCTGCATGTGAAATGGAATACTAGCAAGAGGTTTTATGTGAATGTTTGTTAATTAAAGTAATTAACAAAATTCTGAATAAATAAATAAAAGAGTTTTATTTAAATGAGAGCTTGCATTAAATTTGGTGGAAATTTAATGCATGTGAGTGGATTTATGAGTGGAGGCTTTTTAATGGGAGTGGAGGCTTTTCATTTTGAGTGGGAGCTCCACCCACATGAATGTGGAAGAGGTGGGGGCAGCCCCATGGCTGGGCGCATGGCCCCTTGGGTGCCCCCCCTCTCTCCTATAAAAGGCCCCCCTCTCCTTCTCTCACACCACACCTCCTCGTGAAGGATCTCTCTCCCCCTCTAGAATTTATCCCCCATGGTCTCGGACTAGCGAGATACATGTTCCCGGTGGCTATTCGGCAAGAAAGAGTTGTGCTTCCGCTGCATCACTGGAGCGAGGAGGCGGAGGTTGCTCGGTGCCTCGAACGTGTGCGAGCACGGATGCGCCGCTTTCTTTGCGGCGCTAGGACTTCCTCTCGATCTTGAGATCGGCAAGAGATCGTCTACATCAACCACGAGTTTGGACTCGTTAATCTTTGTCGGTCTTCAAGGGTATGTTCTCTACGGATATACATCCGCCTGTTGTTTGTATCTAGTAGATAGATCTTGGTACATAGTTGTTCCCATCGTAGGAAAATTTTTGTTTTCTATGCTGCGAACCCTTCAGTGGTATCAGAGCCAGGTTTATGCGTAGATGCTTTACACGGGTAGTACACATATGAGTATGTGGGCGATGATGATCATTTTATTGCTTCTTAGTTGTACTTTGGATATTGGTGGCATAGTGGGATGAAGCGGCCCGGACAAACTTTACATGTCCTCGCACATGAGACCTGTTCCACGCTTGACATGCAACTAGTTTTGCATAAGTGGCTAGCGGGTGTCTCTCCTACTATAGTCAATATCTAATTTGCAACGAGTTGTCAACAATTTGGTTATCCTCGTTGTGGTTCATGTTCGTAGGTAAGAACGGTTCTATCTTCGAAAGCCCTAAGCCACGTAAAACTTGCAATGGATAAATTAGAGGCGTCTAGTTTAGATTGTTGCTGGGCTAGTGTTATGATATGGTGATGTTGTAAGTAGAAGTATAAGATGATACTCTTACAACACACATAACGTGTAATCTCCATAGACCTTGGACTTACACATAAAGGTATGATAGTGATCATACCACGATGCACATGATAGAGATCATCTGCGGGAACCATAACATTTCACTAATAAACATGTGATGTTTGATAGCATCTTATATTGCTTGTTTGGCGTTTTATTAGCATAATAAGATGATCCCTCATTTAGATATCAAGATAAAAATGTGTTCTTCCTTAAGTATGCACCGACAATGTTTACGTCGCCAAGACATCACGTGATGATCGGGTGTACTTGAATCCTCGAGCATATCTCGGTGTAAGACAGTTACACACGCGAATACTAAGGTTCTTACTTGGCGAGCCTAGCATGTAGACATGGCCTCGAACACGGACCGAAAGGTTAAGCATGAGTCATATAGTAGATATGATGCCCATTTGATGCTCGCCTTTGAAGCTACCGACTCACGTGATGATCGGACTTGGTGTAGTGGATTTGGTTCATGTAATCACCAAAAGACACGAGGGATGTCGTTTTTGAGTGGGAGTTCATTTCTAATTTGGATTAGTAGAACTCAATTTATCATAAATTAAATCAAAGTGAATTTGCATAATTTGTTGTAGTCATTGGCATTCGTTCACCACCTTATGCATAGTTGTAATTGAGATAATAGAACTATAGAATTCTGGATATATACTTTACTTAACTGGTATCGTATTGTGTTGAGTGTCAATCTAAAGTTTAAAGTCATATTGCAAACTTTCAGCAAAATTCTATTTACTCCGTGAAATTTAATAATTGGTATTAAATCGAGAGTAACAATTCCAGTGTTAGTATCTTAAGTATCATGTTTGCCTCCATGATTCTTGATTTAAACATCAAGTTTATCTAGGAGCTGAAAGAATTGTTTCAGAAACCATCATGTGTGGCAGATATAACGATATCTGAAACAATGTTTGTTGCAATATGATAGAGTATAATATATGTTCTCATATTGGATGAGAATTTACGCAGGTTGGAGATGCTAGACATCCTAATCATCCAAAAGGGTTTTGGAAAGTAATGTTATACTCATGATTCGCCTTTATAAGCTAAAGTAGCTTGATCATGAAAGTCGTCATGATAAGGGTGAATAGAATATGTATGTAAAATGTTTACTACACTAAAAGATTACTAAAGAATGGATTTTGAAAGAATACCGATCATTTGATGATGGTGATCTACTTCAAAGTGCAAGTCCAAAGGTATTATTATTTGAATATACACGCTTTGGACTATGTGTCATGTGTATGGCGCCACTGTTGATGTTGATAGTTTCTTTTAAAAGGAAAAGGAAATGCTGAAAGAGAATCTATAAAATATATTTGGCAGAAAAGAAAAGATTGGAAATATCCAATTTAGGTATATATATGATATACATGTTATGGTTGTATTCTTTGCTTGTTAAACAATGTGGTTCTTGGGTATTGGATACCGAATTGGTTGGTATGAAATTTCATACGGAATGACGCAATTCATGAACCACAATGGACTAAGTAACTAGCAAGAGAATATGTGATGATGTTCATCGAAAACAAACAAACCGTTGTTTGTATTTCTCGTTGACATCAAAGCTTGACTTCAAGATTTGTTTTAATAATTGTTATTTGAATCAGGTATTATAAGAACAAAGGTTGTTCAAATAATTACCGTATTCCATATAAGATGGACGATTTACAAATCTAGTTGAAGAAATCACATCCATAAAACCTAATGCTAAAATGTTGCAAGACAAATGATTGAAAGATCACTTATGAAGTGACATCGCTGTTTAAATTATATTGGAAAGAAAACATGAAGAATCTCCATATTCATGGATTTTGGAGTCTTTGATTTGATCAAGTGACGCTTGTGAGACTTTCCACGTGATAATTAAAACTTCGTTCAAAGGCCAAAGAAGAAACGAGCGACTAAAATATTGGAATTTATACATATCGATGTATGTAGTCCATTATGTGCAAATGTAGTTTATGGGTTTCAACTTCATATGCTTTCTCTGGAAATTTGAGTGAATGTTCACTTAATGAGAAACAAGTATGAAATATTTGAAAATGTTTCAAAGACTTTCAAGATGAAGTGAAAAATCATTGTAACAAGAAAAATAAATGAATTATGATTTGATCATGAAGGGATTTATTTGAGTTACAAGTGTAACAAGAAAATAAATGAATTATGATTTTATCATAAAGAGATTTATTTGAGTTGCAAGTTTAGCAAAACACCTAGATTTACATCTCCCAAAACACCATAGGAGTATGGAGTGTTTGAGATTTGTAATGAAACCTTGTTTGACATGGTTGGATCAAAGGTGTTATTTATAAAACTGCCATTATGTTTTAAAAGATTAAAGCTTTAGAGACTACCGCTTTTACCTTTGAAAAGAGCTCCATCTAGATCCGTTGAAATGACACCATGGGAGTTATGGTTTGGGGTAAAACCCAAGTTGTCATTTCTTAAATTTTGGTATACTAAACATAAGTAAGATGTTTATAACCAAAGTCGGATGAGCATGTCTTTGTAGGTTATTTCGAATAACAATTGGTTATTCCTCCATAACACCGAGGACAAAAGGGTTTGTCGCTTGAAATGTAAAGTTTCTTGAAGAAGGAATTTTTCATAAAAGTTAAGTGGGAGGACAATAGAACTTTGATAAGGTTAACGAACCTTAGCTAAATGTGCTGAGTTGCGCAGCGCCGGAAATGGTTCTGGAGGCTGCCATAATGCTCATAGCTTATGTGCCTCAAAGGTTGTGGTCACGGAGATCTAAGTTCCTATTGAACCAAGAAGGTCGGTTAAACAATCAAATGCTAAGATTTGAGAGTAAATCATTATTGTTTGACAATGATGAACCGAATACATACAAAGAAGCGATGATGGGCCCTGGCTCCGTCAAATGGCTTGAAGCCATAAAATCCGTGATAGTTCCATACACGAGAAATCAAGTTTTGAACTTGGAAGACCCTCCGGAAAGGTGTAAAAACCTATCGGTCGTATTTGGATCTATAAAGAAATAGACATGGATGTCTCACATCTATGAAATATTCGACATGTTGTAAAGTATTTTATGACAATGTTCAAAGAGTTGACTATGACAAGATTTGATCTTTCATAGCGATATTTAGTCTGGACGGATTAAAGTAGCAACCACTACATATAATTTGGTATATGGTAGATGAATAAACAAAACAAAGTTCTTCTAATAGAATGGTTACCTAGGACGTGTACATGACACGGTCCAAAGGGTTTTGTTAAATTCAAAGGATGCTAAAAGGGCATGCAAACTTCAATGGTTGAAGTAAGCATCGCGGAGTTGGAATCTTCACCGTGATGAAAAGGAGTTTTCATCAGGAGACGATGAAGATGCTTGCATTTTCAAGAAATTAAGTGGGAGCGCTAAGACATATTTCTAATACATTATGTGGAGGACATCTTGTTGATTAGAAATGATGTATCTTTTATTGACAAAGGTTAAGAATTTAATTTCGATGAAAGACTTAGGCAAAACCCGGATATTCAGCATGAATGTCTATAGTGGATAGACGGTGACGCTAATATGGTTATGCCAAACGTACATATATGAGATATTGAAGGAGTTCAATATAGAAATGACAAGAAACAGTTCTTGTCACATGGAAAGGAATTGAATCAAGATTCAAGTGTATCGACACTTGATAAGTGAAACAAGATTCAAGTGCTTTGACACTTGATGAATGCAATCACGAGAATGTTTTGATCAATCATACCATGATATGTACACATCCAGATATGTCCTATGCTCTAAGTGTTATGAGAATATACCAGAATGAATCATAAAATGATCATTGGACGATAGTGAGGATATTCTTATGATCTTTTGGAAGAACTAAGAATATATTTGTGTAGAGGTGACAAACAATTACAAATAGTTCATTGTAAAGCGTTACATTGATACTAGTTTTGTCACAAGATACAAATTAAGTTTATCTCAATTTAAACTATGGGTGGCACAATGTAATGGAAAGGAGATTCCATGATGGATTTGGAAGAGTTCCAAAATTAAGACATTGTGACGAATACTACAACAAAAGGCTAAGTATATGACTGCTATAGTAGCAGCAAAGGAGGGAATTTGTGTCAAGTAGTTTGTTATCAAACTAAGGTGTGGTTTGCAACGGGCTAACACTAAAGATATATTGTATGACAATTGTATCGACGTGTTTTAACCCCAAGGAACTAAAGGTCTCACCGAAAGACCAAATTAATACATTGCCATCTCATTGGAGAATGAGTGATGCGTGAAGACGCAAAGACATGCAAATACACACGGACCTGAAGCGTCAGCTCCGTAGATTATGTTAACCACTTGCAATTGTGTATATGGAACACCAGAAAGCCATAGGTGTTCAATACACAAAGTTCTCAAACTAGATTATTGTCTCTAGTGCAAGTGGGAGACTGAAGGGAATATGCCCGAGAGGCAATAATAAAGTGGTTATTATCGTATTCCTTATTTATGATAAATGTTTATTTTGCATGCTATAATTGTATTAATACGGAAACGTTAATACATGTGTGTTTAATAAACAAATAGAAAGTTCCTAGTTATGCCTCTCTTATAAACTAGCTCGTTGATTAACAAGATGATCAAGGTTTCCTGATCATGGACATTGGATGTTGTTAATAACGGGGTCACAACATTAGTGTAATGGTGTGATGAACATTCATCCGAAGTATAACATTACGATCAAAGTCATTGAGTTTATATTGCTATAACAACTTACGAAGTGATCCTAATCCTTAGACCATGAGATCATGTCAATCACTAACAACGAAAGAGTTTCTTGATAACATCAAACGTCACACTGTAACAGGGTGATTATAAAGATGGGTTCGGAACTAATAAAGTGTTATGTTGAGGCCCATGGATCGAGAGTGGAATTTGTTCATCCCGATGACGGATAGATATACTCTGGGCCCTCTCGGTGATATCACATTGATTAGCTTGCAAGCAAGTGATTTGATCACTAGAATGTTATATCACGGGAACAAGAAAAGAGTGCATGTCAGTAACGAGATAAAACTAGGTATGGAGATACCGATGATCGAATCTCGGACATGTAATATATCGCGAAACAAAAGGATTAAGATACTAGCGTAAAAGGTTCCGACGATCACAAGAAAGTCATCGTTGAATGTGTGGGAGTCAGTATGGGTCTCCAGATCCCGCTTCTGATTATTGATCCGAGAGGGGTCTCGATCATGTCCGCATTATTCGTGAACCGTAGGGTGACACACTTAAGAGACACCGACATCCAATTGGAGCAAAAGTTTCATGCCGAAAAGAAAAGGAAAGCGCAGGAATTTATTTCACTAGACACCGAAACTGTTTCGGTTGAAATTGCTGAAACTGGTTCTGCATGTGAAATGGAATACTAGCAAGGGGTTTTATGTGAATGTTTGTTAATTAAAGTAATTAACAAAATTCTGAATAAATAAATAAAAGAGTTTTATTTAAATGAGAGCTTGCATTAAATTTGGTGGAAATTTAATGCATGTGAGTGGATTTATGAGTGGAGGCTTTTAATGGGGGTGGAGGCTTTTCATTTTGAGTGGGAGCTCCACCCACATGAATGTGGAAGAGGTGTGGGCAGCGCCATGGCTGGGCGCATGGCCCCTTGGGTGCCCCCTCTCCCCTATAAAAGGCCCCCCTCTCCTCCTCTCACACCACACCTCCTCGTGAAGGATCTCTCTCCCCCTCTAGAATTTATCCCCCATGGTCTCGGACTAGCGAGATACATGTTCGGCTTTTCGGCAAGAAAGAGTTGTGCTTCCGCTGCATCGCTGGAGCGAGGAGGCGGAGGTTGCTCGGTGCCTCGAACGTGTGTGCGAAAGCGGATCTTGCGGCTGCTTTTTTGCTCGACTTCCTCTCGATCTTGAGATCGGCAAGAGATCGTCTACATCAACCACGAGTTTGGACTCGTTAAGCTTTGTCGGTCTTCAAGGGTATGTTCTCTACGGATATACATCCGCCCGTTGTTTGTATCTAGTAGATAGATCTTGGTACATAGTTGTTCCCATCGTAGGAAAATTTTTGTTTTCTATGCTGCGAACCCTTCAGGAGTACCACGGTTGCAAGGTTCCCGATGCAAAACCCGACTAGATCGACAAGTGGCGAGGTAATCTGCAGTATGCCCGGCAAGAACGGCCCGGTGTCAAGATCTTCATCATGGAACGCGAAGGCCTCCTTCACGGAACGTCAAGACCCTGTTCCCGGAACTTCATGTTCTTCCTACCGGATGCCGGAACCCCGAGTACTTCGCCGCGGAAACTAGGGGCGATGACGCCAAGACGACAAGATCCACCTCCCAGAGCGACGACCCCTGGACACCAAGAGCTACCGGCAACATGACCAAGACCCGGACCCCGATGACTACGATCCCCACTGCAGAACAACAAGGCCTTCGAGGAGGGACCGACAAGATCTTCTCCTCGGGACACCGGAAGCTTCCCTGGGACGCCATGACCAACCACATGACCCGAAGACCCTGGATGCGCCAAGACCTACCCCTGAGTCCGAGAACGACCTCGCCGAACCCTGAACCACGAGACCGACCCAACCGGAACCCAAGATCGTCGAGCCCCCTCTGATGTGTGACCCTTTTCCTCGAACACTATTTTATAACATAACATTTTGTTGCATATTAAATTGTCATCCACCTCGCATGCATATCATGTGGTTTGGGGGCCTTATGCCGATTCACCTAATAATTAAATATGGGGCCCATATGCGGGCAAATCTAGTCTCATATCGGCCTCATTTAAACTTGTGTAGCGAACCGGTATCTTATCTTGCCTTGCTAAACAACATTTAAAATACGGGGTATCTAAATAACATGAACCTATTAATTAAATATCGGGACCCCGGTTCCACCCAATATGACCTAATTGCACCGCACTTTTGCCATGCCATGCATCATACATGCATCATGCCGATCTTCTGCCGTGTATTAAATATTGCATCCGGTGTTTATTCTAGCGTTTCGCTTCTTCGCGGATAAGGCCGTTGAGTTGATGTGAGCTTCGCCCGATCTTCGGATGAACCCTTCGGCAATGTTTTCAAAGCAGCATCTCCCTTTCTACCTATCTTATTTTTTATAGTCTTTATTCCCTCCTGTTGATCTATTGCTATCTGTGTTGCGTTGTTCTAGTTTTCGTACCCGTGATATCCCTTGCAGCCTTATATTGCCTTGGACACATCCTATTACCTGTTGTTTGGTAGATAGTTGGACTTGCGCGTCGTAGTTGCTTGCTCAAGTGCTGATGTGTCTCGTCATATGCCACAGTTGCTGATGTATTGCCGCATGTTGATGTTGGAGATGATTCTAGTTTTACTTATCGTCACTTTAATTTCTGCTTAACAACTAAAATTGAATAAGCAGAGGCATCGGTGGGTGATAGAAAATATTTGGTTTCCGAACGCCCACTTGTGTCCCGTAAGACCCCGAGTACTTGATACCTGTTCCTTGTTTTATCGCGCTATCCACATCCGGGAGGTATATGGGACCCCCCTGAGCCAGAGCTTGATTCATTCTTATTTCTTGGGGCCACAAACTAGTTTGAGGTTTTATTTACTATCCTGTACCTATGCCATGCTACTTTCTGTATTTACTTTGTGCGAGGAGCATCTTGTCATTTAGGTAAGCGGAATGTTTACGCGGTATCGACAAGCCCAGCCACACTTTCGGGTTCCCAGTCGCTTACAGCCATTGTCGCAACCTTGAGTCCGTCTCGGAGTCAGCTATCTCCGTTGCGGGATCTACTTAAGGGGTGCCCCCCTGAAATATTTCTGAATCCTGTGATTGTTCAGTCGTGAAAGCCTCGTTGGGTTTTGATTTGGTTTTTCCGAGGTTGATCGAGCGTGTGTTGCTATTGGTGCACCCCGGCCGGGTAAAACTTTCTGAAAGCCGTGTCCGCGGATATGGACGACTTGGAGCACAATATCTCGATCATAGACAAGCATAACTAAAGTTTATTGCTATAAATTTGACTTATAATGACTAGTAATCAGCTTCACTATAATGGAATGGCTAATTAATACTGCCCACAATTGCTTGTTTGGTTGTCGCATGACAATTGTACTGACTAGTAAATCTTGCAACTACAACGGAATGGCTGAATAAAAGTACCAACAACTGCTGGGTTTTTGGGTTATCTCATGATAAATGTATCTGACTAGTAAGTGTTGCCACTATCACGGAATGGTTAACTAAAAGTGACCACTGCTTACTTTATCAGGACGATTATCTATATTTGACTAGTAATAGCTGCAAAGATAACTGAATAATTAAAACTGCCAACGGTGTGAGTTCCTCGGTTGACTTCCTCGTTTGGTCTCGAGGGGGAAACACCAGGATGGGTTTGTTTGGTGTTAGCTTCAGGTTGGTTCCGGATAGGTCCTTCTTACCCCTCTCTGATTGACGCCAGTGTATCGAGTCTCTATAGGTTGTCTAGTGCATGTTGCCGCTGCCGCTCAGTCCACCATACCTATGTAGGCGAGGACCGCCGAATTCTAGCCTCGCTGCTTGGCCTCGATCGACGCTCCTATTTTTCCTTTGCCCTTTGTCGGCACCCTTTTTGTTTAAGCAGGTTTTGAGATCGACGCCGTTAGCAGGGTTACCCTTCCGGCTTGGCCTGGGCAGGGTTATGGACGCCATTGGTTATTCTTCAGGGCTCTTAGCCCCATTTGCATCTTGTCCGTAGTCGGACGCTCTATCATTTTCAAGGTGATTTGGATCTTTGTATATTATATCTGTATTCTTGACTCTTTGAGTCGCTGTTATATATATCTGTTCTGTGGGTCCCGTCGAGGACTGTTGTGTAATGTTATTACTTCGTTTTCCACCCGCACGAAAGTGCCTGGTGGGCACCTTTGAATCGTTTCTATGCGGGTTTGGCGAATTTTGCTCAAACTTGCATAGGTCCGATCCTGAGGGTGTTACACTGCTCCTGTGGCTCCTCTTCCGCCGACGCCGATTGTTCTCGGCGCTGATGCTTCTCAGGAGGCCAAGGATGCTTTCAGTCTTGATGATAGTCTTTGTTGTTGCTTATGACCAAGTTTAAGCGACTCTTGATCTCGAGGTTTATCGCCACGCCCGACTGCCTACACTCGGTGGGTCGATGAGGATGCTTTCGTCTTCGCTGTTCTCACCTCTAGTGTTTACGCCTGACATCTTGATGAGTTCATGAGTCTCCCTACTGTTGCCGCTCAGTGGGCACATCTTCGTCAGCGCTATCAGCCGTCTGGGGATGCTCTTTACCTGTCCGTGGTTCGTCAGGAGCACGCTCTTCAGCAGGGTGATTCCACTATTGATGAGTTTTATACTCACAGTGCTGCTATCTGGCGTCAGCTTGATTCTCTCCGTACTGCTGTTTGTGGCACATGCTCGTGCTGCCAGATTGTGCTCTCGGATTTGGAGTTTCACCGCATTTATGAGTTTCTGTCTCGGCTCCGTCAGGAGTTTGAGCCCCGGCGTGCTCAGCTGAATGCTCGTGGTCGTGTTCCGCTCTCTGAGGTGTTGTCTGAGCTTCGGTCTGAGGATACCCGTCTCCGTGGTGCTGATCTTCTTGCGGTCCCATCTGTGCTTGCTACTCGTGGTCCTCCTATGCCATCTGCTCCCTCGACTCAGCCGTGGTCCTCTGTGCCTCCGCCGATACTACCCACTCCTCCAGGTCAGGGTCAGAGTCAGCTCCAGCAGTTTCAGGGCCAGAGTCAGCACCAGCAGGCTCGTGGTCAGGGTCGCCGTGGTTCTCTTCATCACTGCTCTTGCTGTAACAAGGATGGCCACACTTGGGCCACCTGTTATACACGGGATCCCGTCACGCTGACACAGGCTCGTGCGTCGGCTCCTTCGGATCTGCAGCTTGCTCTCTCCGATCAGGACATTATCGAGTCTTCGCATCTTGTCGCTCTGAGTTCTTCTTCGAGTGCACTGCTGGTTCTATGACTGATTCTTCAGGCACTGCGCGACCACCACCTTCTACACAGTCAGGTACGTCCCCATGGTATTTGGATTCTGGAGCTTCTTTTCATATGACCTCTGAGTCTTCTTTTCTGTCCGCTCTTCGTTCTCTCCCTTCTCATGTCTGTGTTTTCACGGTTGATGGTACCTCTCTTCCTGTTTCTAGTCGGGGCACCCTTTCTACTTCTTTTTTTGTTCCTGATATTTCTCATGTTCCTCTTCTTAAGATGAATCTGTTCTCTGCTAGCCAGCTTACTGACTCTGGTTGTCGCTTCATTCTTGATGCTGATTCTTGTGTTGTCTAGGACCGTCGCACATGCCTGGTTGAGCCGGCCTCGCATGTGACTCTTGACTCGGGAGTTAGACTGGCTTCGTGTTCCTTCCACTGCCACTTCATCTTCCAGTTCTTCTCCAGTCGTTGCCTCTACTACCAGCTCTTTTCAGCAGTGGCATCATCGTCTTGGTCACCTCTGTGACTCTCGCCTATCGTCATTAGTTCATCGTGGTCTTCTGGGGTCTGTCTCAGGAGATGGGTCTTTGCATTGTCAGGGTTGTAGGTTGGGTAAACAGATTCAGCTTCCCTATCCTACTAGCGCGTCTGTATCTCAGCGACCTTTTGATTTAGTTCATTCCGATGTTTGGGGTCCGGCTCCTTTCGCTTCGAAAGGGGGTCATCGCTACTATATTTTATTCATCGATGATTTTTCTTGGTACACTTGGTTGTATTTTATGCGCTCTCGCAGTGAAGTGCTTTCCATATATCAGTGTTTTGCGGCCATGGTCCGTACTCAGTATTCTACCCCCATCCGTGTTTTTCGTGCTGATTCTGCTGGTGAGTATATCTCCCAGATGTTGCAAGGTGTTCTTGCTGAGCAGGGCACCCTTGCTCAGTTCTTCTGTCTCGGCGCACATGCCCAGAATGGTGTTGCTGATCGTAAGCATCGCCATCTTCTTGAGACCACTCGTGCCATGATGATTGCTTCTTCTCTCTCGCCGCATTTCTGGGCCGAGGCTGTCGCTACGTCGGCTTACCTCATCAATATTCAGCCTTCTGCCGCCTTGCAGGGTGGTATCCCTCTTGAGCGCCTATCTGGATAGTTCCCAGACTACTCCATGCTTCGCTTGTTTGGTTGTGTTTGCTATGTTCTCCTTGCTCCTCGCGAACGCACCAAACTGACTGCTCAGTCTGTTGAATGTGTCTTTCTTGGATACAGTGATGAGCATAAGGGCTATCGCTGTTGGGACCCTGTTGGTCGTCGGATGCGTATCTCTCATGATGTTACTTTTGATGAGACGCGTCCTTTCTATCCTCGTCCCACCGCTGGTACTTACCCGGTGGAAGATATCTCTTTTATTTTCTTTCCTGACTCACCTCCTTCTACCCCTATTGTGTCTTCTTCAGGATCTCCTCCTCCTGATGTCTCTTCTTCGACATCGTCCTCCTCTGCTCCATCTAGTTCTCCTAGTTCTCCGGAGTCTTCCTCTGCTATTCCTTCTTCTTCATCGTCGTCTCCTGAGTCGTCTTCCTCTGATGATCTTCCCTCTACTCGTCCTGTTCGTCAGCGTCGTTCCCTCAACCGTTACTCTCCTTGTCAGTATGGTCTTTCTGTTGCCTCCGAGCCGACTTCTTACCGGGATGCTGAGCATCATCCTGAATGGCAGCTGGCCATGGTTGAGGAGATTGCTGCGCTTGAGAGCACTGGAACTTGGGATCTTGTTTCTCCCCTCCTGGTGTTCGTCCTATCACGTGTAAGTGGGTCTATAAGATTAAGACCCGCTCTGATGGATCTCTTGAGCGCTATAAAGCGCGTCTTGTGGCTCATGGTTTTCAGCAGGAGCATGGTCGGGACTATGATGAGACCTTTGCTCCTGTGGCTCATATGACCACTGTGCGTACGCTACGTGGGCGAGTGATCCTTCGGATCGTCGTTCACTTTCTGCTTACTGTGTGTTTCTTGGTGGTTTGCTCATTGCTTGGAAGACGAAGAAACATACAGCGGTTTGCCGTTCGAGTGTTGAGGCTGAGTTGCGTGCTATGGCTTTGTTGAGTGCTGAGGTGACCTGGTTACTTGCAAATTTTGGGGTCTCTATTACCACACCCACTCTGGTTTTATCTGACAGTACAGGTGCTATTAGCGTTGCACGTGATCCGGTCAAGCATGAGCTTACCAAGCATATTGGTGTTGATGCTTTCTATACACGTGCTCAGGTGCAGGCTCAGGTTGTTGCGCTTCAGTATGTGCCTTCAGATTTACAGTTGGCGGATTTCTTTACGAAGGCACAGACCCGAGCGCAGCATGATTTCTTACTCTCCAAACTCAGTGTTGTGGATCCACCATGAGTTTGAGGGGGGGGGGGGGGTTAGATGTATATATCTGTATATTGTATTTCCCCATATGTTAAGGGGCTTCCTGCATATTTGCCCTGTACCTGTACTATATATTATGGCCTTTGGCCCCCAGAATAATACAAGTTGTCTATTCCTAACATTGATTATGGCGGAACCGAAAGTTACTGGGGTGCGTAGATGCAATCTGGCGTGGAGGTGTGTATACGGTGGTATGAGAGGTTGATCCTCCTCGCCGTGTCCTCCTAGCCTTTATATAAAGTTAGGCAGGTGTCGGGCACAGATCGAGTCGGTTACATGTTTAGGGTTTGCCCTTTGAATATTCTATCTAATCTAGTCTTGCTCTCCATGGATCCGAAGACGTCATGGGTTTGGGCCACCCAAAAATCTTCATGGGCGGCGTATATTCTCGTGGGCCTTCCTTGGGCTGGACCAGGTATGCTGATGTCGTGTACACGTAGGGTATAACCATGTCAGTAGCCCCCGAGTGTTCAGTCGAATCGTAGATTCGGCTGAGGACTTTTCAATCTTTCGGGTGCAGCTGTTTTTGTTCACCAGAGAATGATTTTAATATATAGGAATTGTTGATGCGTGTGCCTGACTCTCTTGACGGATCAGGGTCAGTTAACTGTCTTAGGAAAAAACAACACGATCTTCTTCAGATTCGAGTCCCTCGACTCGAACCCGGAACAGATGCTGGCGTAATTCGACTCAGGCCGTTGAGGTCTTACATGAGTCGAAATCCCAGTGGTTTTCGAATGATGTACCCAACACGTCCGTCGGGATTTTCATCGCGCCTGTTAGCACGGATTTTCACTAGCAGAGCGCAGTCGTGTGCGTTGCCAAGCCATCAGACGATATATGTAGGTCATATCTTTGCGTAGATTCGAGTGAGTACTTTAGCTGTTTAGCCGAAAATTTGTAACCGTTGCTAGTATAGCTTTGACGACATCGGTGCTGACGATCGGCGACCTCAAGCGTCTGCGGTGCCAGAGGTGACATGACTGGACGAACGTGGGTCACACTTTCTGACTTGGAGTTGACTGGTCACACGCGACGTGGCGATAATTACGATGTCTCCTTGATTTCCGTGCATAGTGGACGGCGTGCGAGCGATGGTTCGCTGCTGTGCTGACAGGTGGACGGTTGGATTTGATGCTGGCGCCAGGGCTTCCGGATGAATGGTCCCTGTTCATCGTCTTCGTCCTTATAACCGTGGGGAAATTTTTTGTTTGTTTTCACCGCAGCCACTTGCTTTCTATTGCGTCCATTTTGTTGAACTTTTCTCGCCGCACGCTGGTAGTTCTCCGATCATTCCCCTCATGCTTCCTGCGCTCGCACCGCCGCCGTCGTCGCGCTACCATGGGGAAACCAAAAAAGACCTCCACCAGTGCTGCTGCCGGCGGCAATAAGGGCACCACCGCCGCTTGTGTCACCGATGGTGGGTGGCGGCGCACGGAGACACGTGAGGGCGACCTGCGCAAGCTTCGTGAGCAGGGTTTAATCCCGCAGGACAAGGATGCTGTCAAGGTCCCCGGCGACGAGGTATTTCCCCATCCTCCTGCAGGGTTTCGGGTGATGTTCATCGCCTTCATTATTCGCGGCCTTTCTTTCCTAGTCCACGACTTTCTTCGTGGGCTGTTGTTCTTCTATGACATTCAACTCCACCATCTTTCCCCCAATTCTCTTCTTCACATCGCTTGCTTTGTTGCGTTTTGCGAGTGTTGGCTCGGCATTGAGCCGCACTTTGACCTCTTCCGGAAACTCTATTCCATGAAGAGGCAATCCGGCTCCGACGGAGTTTATCCGATTGGCGGCTGCGTCATTTCTCTTTGATCCACTGCTCTTTTCTTCTCTTTCTCTATGTCCGAGTCTGTCCAGAACTGGCGGAGGAAGTGGTTTTATATCCGCGACTCCACAGTGGACATGCAAAACTTTGGCCTTGCCCCTTTCGACTCCACCCAGAAAATTCAGCCGAAGAGATCCTAGAAAAACCATATCCTGGAGGGTGAGGTGGAGGAGATAGAGGAGCTCTATCGTCGGGTGGAGGACCTCCAGGTGATTCCGGAGAAGGAGGTGAACGGTGTCGATATCATCCGCACCTTCCTCAAACGTCGGGGCAGCCGCTCCAGGCTAGGGTGCACCCGATGTTCCTTTATTCTGGCCGCCACGACCCGACGAGAGTTGCGGTGAGCTCTCAAAGGGACCTCGGCGGGTCCTTGGCTGTCTGAAGTACAAAACTGACGAGGACCTTCCGGGAAAGTCACGGACCCCTCCGTTCAGTGCCTCTTGACCCGTTCCACAGGTGTAGATCTGAGACGTGCGCGTAGCGCTATTTTCAAGTGCATTTTCTTTGCAGTTATTTTTTCTGAACTTTCTCTTCGTTGTGCAGGAGTTCAAGGTGCCTGGCATGGTACCCCCTCTACCCGAACGGTTTTCGGATGCGCCGGACAATGAAATCATGGACTCCGTGTCCAAGCTTCCGCCGGCGCAGTCACCAACCGAGGAAGCCCCCGAGGCGAGCAAGGGGCGGACCCGAAAGCGGGCACGGAGCTCGAGCGAATATTTGGATGCCTCGACACCGCCAAATCCTAGGGACCCGCCGTTCCTTGTCCATCGCAGTGGAGGTGATGGTGCCTCTTCCTCCCTCATTCCGGCCGTGCCTGTGCGGTCTGTAGCGCCACAACCACCGGCGAAGTGGAAGAAGGAAGAGAAGAAGGGCAAGAGGGCCTTGCCTGTTTTCAACTTGAGCGATATGGAGTTGTAAGTTCCTTCGGATGCGTTTTGCTACCTTTCCTTGTTGCTTGCTTGTCTTTGACTGGTGTTTCCTTTACAGCCACTCCTCTAAGGGCTCGTTTAGCGATGCCACCCAGGAGATGGTGGGGGAGTCGAAGATGACGCCTCCTCCCTCTCAGACGGTGGCCACCTCTGGGGGCGCAGCTCTGAACCCTTCTCCGCAGGAGGTTCATGTGGTCGTCTCCCAGAAGACTACAGCCGGACCTTCGGAGTCTCCGTCTGATCATGTAAGTGTTTCCCTTGCCGTGGGGGGAGCCCCCGAGCCACATTTTCGTGTGATCTGCTGATATTTACTTCTGTTTTGTGCGTGTCTCGGGAGGAGCCCCGAGCGTTTTTCGTGTGTTTGATTATTTTTGCTTGTTTCTTGGGCGCAGCCCCCGAACCCTTTTCCTGATAAGTTGCTTCTTCTTGCAGCCTTTTGTGCAAGGCGCCAATCAGCTGGTGAAGCGGCACCTGGCGTTGGAGGCCAGCTTGCAGCGGCTTCAAGGTGCATTCTTAACTAGATCCTCTACTTCTTCGTCCGCTTGTGAAAGAACATGTTGGGCCCCCATGTGTGGTTTTGGTAATTAATGACAATCTTTATGGACTAATGTGTGTATTAAGGTATACTTGTAGGATTTGTCCATTGGCATCGCTTGGAGCATGTGTTGGCTTCAAGGTCGATGAAATGCAAAGAAGATATGTTGTGCAAGCTCAATATGCGAGGTCGATGATGAGGAATTAAGAAAGGTGTTCCATCTTGAGAAGGGCAAGATCGTCTACATCGAACTCAAGTGGAATGGTCAAGGCAAAGGTATAATCTTGATAGGTTTTCCCTTTTGCCGGTCTCTTGTTGTGTGTAGGAGACCGGGTTTAGGATAGATAACCGTTCTATCAAGAGGGGCTCTCATATGAGTAATTCGGTCACATCGTTCGGAGAGAGCTCAAACCTTTGCATACTTGCATCATCGTATTTGGTTGTTATTTGGTCTTGTCCATGTGAGGATATAGAGCTTGTGTTAATCTCCATAACAAGTTCTTGTTCATCAAAATCGGATCTTCCGTTTGTATCTTGTTGCGATTTTGATTTATGCGGCTTTTCGGTTTCTCACCAAGTGAGGTATCTTACATTATTCTACTTGATACTTTCTCACTTGGTGATAATCAATATTTCCACTTTTTATCGGGAATCCCTTCTCGTCCTCTATCCAACGCAATTGGAATCGGGCCAATCAGAGCTTTCAGTCAAACGTTATTGCCGTTTGAATATTTGCCTGTCAATCTGTTTTCTGGGCCGAGCGGTAGTACCGCCCGGGCGGGCCGGTACTACCGCCCGCCCCTAAGAGCGGCCCGTTTTCTTTCTGCCTCACTGGGTACCTAAATCCGGTACTATCGGCTGGCCCGGTAGTACCGCCAGGTTGCGCCGGTAGTACCGGCCGGCCTAGATATTTTTCTAGATCGAGATCCAGATCCGCTATCGCCTAGCTCGCTGTGCCCATTCTCCTGCGTGCAGCCGCCGCTTCGCTGGCCCCACGTGGCCCCACGCGAGTCCGCATCGCTTGCGCTGCTGCCACCGCCAGGCCCCGCTCTTCTTGGCTTCCATGACCCCAGCTGTTGCCTTATTGCACCCATTGCTTGCACTGACCCAGCGTTGACACAGCTGTTTGTTTTTTTGCTGGGCCTGGGACTTGGGCTGTACTACCGGTTAAATCCGGTAGTACCGGAACATTCTGAAAAATGCCCCAACGGGCAGATTCTGCCCATGTCTTTAAATAGCCTTATCCCTTTGTCTTTTAGAGTTACTTCTTGCTCCTCCTTTTGTCTAAGCTTTGCCCCCATTTGCCTTACTCTTTGAGCTTGATTTCTACTCACCCCTCCATTGATTCTTGCATATATTTGAGGGGTAGTTGTAGGAGATCTATATCTACGTTTTGACCAAACCAAAACATCTCTTTGTGAGTGTATCTTTGGGGATCTAGATTTTGGGGGATTCTGTGTCTCTCTTTGATTCCTCCTTTCTTGTTCCCCCAATAGATTTAGTAGCTTTGTTGGAACTTGAGAGTGAGGAATTTGAGCATCTTTGTGGTGTTCGTGCCATTTGCATTTGGTGCATCAGTTTGAGTTCTCCTTGGAGGATTTGGATTGAATTGTTCATTGGAGCTTGTCCCTCTAGGGTTCTTGGAATCCTAGACGGTTTGTGGCCTTGGTGGCATTGTGCCCTTGGTGGCATTTGTTGTGGCCTTTTGTGGCATTTGTTGGGAGCCTCCAATTTAGTTGTGGAGAAGTGCCCCAACCTTGTGAGTGGTCCCGGTTTCCACTGACAAGTGCACTGATAGTGGAAGCGTGGATCGATCCCATTGGGGTGAGATTCACCGGAGAATAAGGGAGTCCTTTTGTGGCGTTGGTGGTTTGATACCATCCCCTCTCCAAACGAGACGTACTCCATGTTGGGAGGAACTCGGTAAAATATCGGTGTCCCCGTGTGCCTCGGTTATCTCTATACCCGAGCTCTTTACTTATGCACTTTACATTGTGATAGCCTTCGTGCTTGAAGTAATATATATCTTGCTATCACTTTGTTGCTTGTATTGCTTAGCATAAGTTGTTGGTGCACATAGGTGAACCTTAGTTGTTCTAGGTTGTGCTTAACAAAGTAAACACTAGTTTTATTCCGCCTTTGTTGAGCCACTCTAGGAAAAGTTTTAATCGCCTATTCACCCCCCCTCTAGGCGACATATGTATCCTTTCAGCTTGCTTGTTTATGAACCTCATGCATGCTCTTGTTGCTTTTTGCATATGAAAATAACACCGCCCTCCGCAAGCTTGATTCTCTCAAAAAGAGCCTTGGGCGAGCGGAGAAAAAGGCTGAGGATGTCGTTTGGGCGAAGGAGCGCCTCGAGCAAGAGCTGGCTGACGCAGCCGCTGCTAAGGAGCGCCTGCAGCGAGAAGCCACGGACCGCGAGGAGCAGCTTGCTACGGCCGTGGCTTCACGCGAGAAGGAGGTGGCCGAGAAGTTGATGGCTGCTGCCAAAGCTATTTTGGGTGAGTAATTTCTCCTGTATGTTTTATTTCGGCTGCCTTGTCTCTCTGCCTTTGCTTGTTTCTTACTGTACCTTTTCCGTTTCTCTAGATGCCGCAGGCATTGAGTTCAACCGCAGTGCTCTGGATGATGCTCCTGCGGCAGTCGAAGACCGGTATAGTACTGTGGTTGGCTCTCTCACCAAATCCAAGGAGGTTCTCGAGCGCTGCTATAAGGAGCTTGTCCCCAAGGGCATTGCCCTTGAGGATGTCGACTTGTTGGCGGATGCGCTGTCAGCGGATGCGCCTGCGGCGTACGAGCGCAAGCATAAGGGCATCGGTGCGTCCATGGGGCTGGCGATGGCCATGGCGTCTGGAGCGGAGCTGGATCTTCATCAGGTCACCTCCCAGATGCCAATGGCTCCCGACGGTTCCGAGGTAGCCTTCGCTCTCTACGCTGCTCGCTGTAAGCGCTATGGGCCGAAGCTGATTGACCTGCTCGCGGAGTATGCGGCGAAGCAGCAGGAGGAGGTCAAGGGCAGGCGCTCTGGTTCCGAGGCCACTCAGGATGCTTAGGCTATGTCGTTCTAGTTGTAGGGTAGTTGTCATAGACTTTTGCTGTAATGTCTTGATGAACACTTCTTGTGCCACGCAGTGACTTTGCAGGATCGTGCACACCAAGTGTCACGGGTTCTGCGGCATGTGAAGACTTCCTTGGCGTTCATCCTGCACGTCATGTTTCCCCTCGATGAGGCGCCATCGACGCTCTGGGGCTTGTTGGCGAAGTTTCGAGATGTACGTCATGTCAGGGAGCTGGTGCGGCACTAGTTAGTTGCGGGGGTGAAGGCCGCTCTTTCCCTTGTGCGGCTGCATCACCCTGATGTAAATCTTGTGGCTGTGGCAGCTGGGCCGCCCCCTCGACCAGATGGTGGCCTATGGGACATGCGCCCGCACTATGCGGCTGTGAGGCAATATGCCGAGGAAGTTGTAGATCTCTTTGAGCACCGTGCGCTGGTGATCCTTCAGAATAGGTAGGACCTTTAAAAATATAGATGTAAAATTTGTATATATTTTGACTAGGCGTGTTGTGCCCTTTGTTGTAAAGGTTCATTGTTTTTAGCACATTGTGCTTGGTTGTATGCATGCCCTTTTCGTTAGCCTGACGTGATTAGCTACTCAGGTGTACATGCGTTATCCTCAGTCGACGAAGTCATGAGATGAGGGGGAGCCCCCCCGAGTGTGTTTGTAGCATAAAGGAATGCGAGAAAAATATAAATTTTGGGGCAAGACACTTAGCTTTATTCATATCGTAATGAGGAGGTACATTGTTTGGCTGAGTAGCCTTGGCTGAATAGCCTCATTGAAAGTAAAGGGGGATAGCTAGGGGTAGAAGCGTCGCGGTTGTGCGATGTTCCATGGGTTGGAGTATGCGACTCCAGACTCCATGTGCTTGAGGCGATAGGCGCCACTTGGGATGACTTCGGTGACGACGTAGGGTCCTTCCTAGGGTGACTCAAGCTTCTTCGGCCGCTCTTGCTTGAGTCGTAAGACGAGGTCTCCTTCGACGAAAGACCTTGGGCGCAGCCGATGGCTGTGATAGTTGCGGAGGCTCTGCTGGTAGACCACCGATCGATCCACGGCGATTTTGCGTGCCTCGTCGAGTGTGTCGATGGCATCTTCGAGTGCGGCCGTCGATTCGGCTTTGCTGTAGGCGACGACCCGTGGGGCCTTATGGCGTACCTCTGTAGGCAACACGGCTTCGGCTCCGTGCACCATGAAGAAGGGCGTGTAGCCAGTTGAGCTGTTTGGCATTGTGTGCAGGCTCCAGAGGACGGATAGTAGCTCTTCTTCCCATGCTCCCGCAAGCCGCTCGAGTGGGCTCAGTAGGCGCTTCTTGATGCCACCGCCGACGAGGCCGTTGGCCTTTTCGACCTATCCGTTGGTTTGCGGGTGCAGCACGGAGGTGTATGCTATGTTGATCCCTGGAATTCTTTGGAAATGAAGTTCGACCCGTTGTCGGTGATGATGTTGTGCGGCACGCCGAACCTGTAGACGATGGATTGGAAGAACTTTATGGCTGTTTTACCCTTTTGGTTGGTGACGGGCATGGCCTTGATCCACTTGGTGAACTTGTCGACTACGACCAGGAGGTAGATGTGACCTCCTTTCGATGACTTGGGCAGTTTGCCGATCATGTCGAGACCAGCCAGGCCAAGGGTATGGGCCTGAGATCCGATCCTAGTGCGTGCAGTTTGTCCAGGAACCTCTGGCACCTGTTGCACCTTCGGACGATGTCCTTGGAGTCGTTCATGGCCGTTGGCCAATAGAACCCAGCTCATAGAGCTTTGGCGACGAGGGCGCGGCTGCCCGCGTGATGGCCGCAGATGCCCTCATGGATGTCTTGGAGGCTAGTTTTACCGTCACCGATGGTGACACACCTTTGGAGCACACCCGAAATGTTGCGCTTGTACAGCTCTCCATTGATGATGGTGAAGGCTTTGGACCGACGAGATATGCGTCGGGCATCTGTCGAGTCATCAAGCAGTTCCTTGTTTATTAGATACCGCAGGTACGGCTGCGTCCATGTCTCTTCTACTGCCATGACCTGCATCAAGTTGACCACTGCGACCTCTGTGTCGAGCTTTTCGGGTCCTTCCTGTCCTTCCGGTAGCGCAGCCCCCGAGTGCTCGGCTTCTTCGGGTGATCCCTTGGGGAATTTCCTTTTGATGGATGGCACACAGATCTGTTCGAGGAACACACCTGGTGGCACCCGTGCGTAGGTGGAGCCAATATTGGCGAGTCTGTCGGCCTCTTCATTGCTTTCTCTTCCAACGTGCCAAAGCTCGCAGCCGTCGAAGTCTCCTTCGAGTGAATTGTAGAGCGCACGGTACGCGATCATGTTGGTGGCGTGCGTGTCGCACTCGTTCATCGTCTGCTGGACAACGAGGTTCGAGTCACCATAGATGACCAGGCGCATTGCACCGTAGATCTTGGCCATCCTCATGCCGTGGATGAGGGCCTCGTATTCGGCTTCGTTGTTGGAAGCTCGAAATTTCATCCGGAGGACGTACTTCATCTTGTCGCCCTGCGGGGAGGTCAGTATGACCCCGACTCCTGCTCCTGCCTCGCTCTTGGAGCCATTGAAGTGCATCGTCCATGACTGTGTCATGTCCGGGGTGTCCGGCAGCTGCAGCTCCATCCAGTGGACGAGGAAGTCCGGTAGGACCTGCGACTTGATCGCATGGCGCTTCTCGTAGACTATGTCTAGAGGGGACAACTCTATGCCCCACAGGGCCACGCGTCCTGTGGCCTCCAGGTTATTCAGGATGCTGTTCAGGGGTGCCTCATTGACGACCATCACCTGATGCTCCTGGAAGTAGTGGCTCAGCCGACGAGCCATCATGAACATGTCGTAGGCGAGTTTCTGGTAGTGAGGGTACCTCTGTTTTGTCGGCGTCAATACCTCGCTGAGGTAGTATATAGGGCGTTGGACCCCATGAGTCTTGCCATCTTCGGGTCGTTCGACCACGAGCACGGTGCTTACCACTTGATGTGTGGCTTCTATGTATAGCAGTAGAGGCTCGCGCTCCTTTGGCGTGACCAAGACGGGCGAGGTGGAGAGCAGCCGCTTCAGATCTTCGAATGCGTTGTCCGCTTCAGGCATCCACTCGAATTTGTCTGCTTTGCGTAGCAGTTGGTAGAAAGGCAGGGCCTTTTCACCCATGCGGCCGATAAACCTGCTCAGCGCTGCGATGCGTCCGGCAAGCTGCTGGACCCCTTTGTGGTTCTTTGGTTTCTCCATGGCCATTATGGCCCGAATTTTCTTTGGTTTTGCCTCAATCCCTCGCTGGGAGATGAAGTAGCCAAGCATTTGGCCAAATGGGACGCCGAAGGCGCACTTTTCTGGGTTCAGCTTGATCTTGTAGCGATCAAGGTTGTCGAACGTCTCGCGGAGATCGTCAATCAGTGTCTTGGCCTCCCTTGTTTTGATTACTATGTAGTCGACATAGACCTGTATGTTGCGGTCGATCTGGCTTTTCAAGCATGCCTGCATGCACCACTGGTACGTGGCACCTACGTTCTTCAGCCCGAAGGGCATTGTGTTGTAGCAGAACACCCCGGACGGCGTGATGAACGCTGTTTTCTCTTGGTCTTTGACCTTCAGTCGAATCTAGTTGTAGCCTGAATAGGCGTCGAGGAAGGAGAGTTTCTCGCATCCTGGAGTCAAATCGATGATCTGATCGATCCGAGGGAGAGGGAAGTGATCCTTCGGGCAGTGCTTGTTCAGCGAGGTGAAGTCCACGCACATCCGCAGGATGTCCGTGTCCTTTTTAGGGACCATCACGGTGTTGGCCAGCCACTCGCTTTCCTTGATCTCCATGATGAAATCAGCGTCGATTAGTCTGTTGACTTCGACTCCGATGGCTTCAGCCCGTGGCTCAGACAATCGTCGGATGGACTATTTCACGGTCTTGGCATCTGGGAACACGTTGAGTGCGTGCTCGGCGAATTCCCTGGGAACTCCTGGCATGTCCACAGGACACCAGGCGAAGATTTCCCAGCACTCACGGAGGAATTTGATGAGCGTGCTTTCCTATGCGGGGCTGAGGTCGTTGGCGATTAGCGCCGTCTTGGAGGAGTCCGTCGGGTGGACCTGCACCTTCTTCGTGTTGACTGTTGAGTCGAAAGACATGTCAGGTGCGTTCTGCCTTGAGACTGGGGGTGCCCTGTTGTCTGTCACTTCTCGGAGCCTTATGATCTCCTCCTGCATGCCGAATGACTGGGAGATTCTGTTGAAGTCCCTGTCGCAGTGATCCGATCGGGTGAAGCTCCCGTGGACCGTGATGACGCCCCTAGGTCCTGGCATCTTTAGTAGTAGGTACGCATAGTGCGGTAATGCCAGGAACCGTGCGAATGCCACGCACCCAAGGATGGCGTGGTATTGTGATGGCCAATCCACCACTTTGAACTCGAGTCGCTTGCACCGAAAGTTATCGGGCTTGCCGAAGATGACGTTGAGCCATATCTTTCCTAGGGGGAATATGCCCTTCCCTGGGACGATGCTGTGGAATGTTGTGTCAGATTGTTCCAGGCTGCACAGCGGGATCCGCATTGCTGCTAAGGTGCTAGCGAACATCAGATTGATGCCGCTGCCAGCATCCATGAAGACGCGACTCATATCGAACCCTCCGATCTGCGCCTCGAGCACCAGGGCGGCATAACCGGGGTGAGGGATCTGGCGGGGGTGATCCGAATGGCTGAACGTGATGTAGGACTCCAAACCGCTGAGGTACTCAGGTATGGCAGGTGGAGCGATCACAGCCAAACTGACTTGGCGGGTGATTTTCTTTTGCACCCTGTTTGTTGGGCGCCCCTTTTGGATCATCAATGTCCCTTTCGGTGAGGGGTACCCATTTCCGCCGTTGTTCTACGCGGGTGCGATTAGGTGATTCGAAGGTCCCACGGGTGGTGGTGGAGGAGCTCCGTGGGCGATGTCACCTGGTGCGTGCCCGTACCCAGGATTTGGGGCTTGCTGTCTCATCTGGGACATGCTCTCGCTGAGTTTCTGGAACTCGCAACAATCTTTGAGCATGTGGCTGGCCTTCTTCTTGCCATCCTGCTTGTCGATGTAGAAGTGGATGGTGCAGGGGCCCGACAATTTGTCGTATGCCGAAGGCTCATCGTTGCGGCCGTGGCGTTGCCACTTTTGCGTTGGGCATCCTCCATCGCGGAAGTTGTTTCCATGGTATCCGCCGCTGCTGCGGTTGCTTTCGTTATGGCGATCGGCGTAGCCAGCCGCGACCATGTCGGGTCCATCACGATCGTCGTAGACGCACGATATTCGCTTGCTACGGCGCTCGCGTCGGTGGACGTAGTAATCTTCCTCTTCCGAATGTGCTCGGTGGACGGAGTCCTCGCCATCTGCCCACCTGTTGGCAATGTCCATGAGGTCATCGAGTGTCTTGGGCTTGACGTGCCCAAGTTCTTCCTTGAAGTCGTGGCGTTTGACGCCATCCTTGAAGGCGTCGATTGTTCTCTCCTCAGAGATGTGTGTCGCAGAGTTCTTGATGTTGGACCAACGTAGTATATACGAGCGAATGGATTCGCGCGTTCGTTGGGTGCAGGCTCGTAGCTCTTCGATCAAGGCTGGCCTCTTGCTGGTGCCCTTGAAGTTTCGGATGAAACTGTACGTCAGTTCCTCCCAGTTTCGGATGGATCCTGAGGATAGGTTGCTGAGCCAGATCCGGGCTGCGTTAGTCAGCTGCAGCTGAAGGCATTGTAGGACGATGTTTTTGTTGCCGCCGTGCAGTTTGACGGACGACAGGTGGTCGCTGAGCCACGCCTTAGGGTCCCGCGTGCCGTCAAACTTCGGAGTGTCCGAAGAAAGCTTGAAGTTTCTCGGCATCCGCGTCCGCCGAACAGATTTGCTGAAGCATCGAGCTCCGTAGAGTTCTCCTTCATCGTCATCCTCTTCGGATTCGAATGAGTACACGCGCTTGGCACGTGCCTTGTCGATCTTGCATTGAGTGAGTTCGGTTCGGGCGTCGTAGTCGCAGCTGCGACGTCGTGAGCTCTTGCGCCATCGAGGTAGGTCGTGTTCCTCCTTGTCGGATGAGGGTGCGGGGCTGCGGTTGAATCTGACCGCAACCTTCTTTTTTGGCTCCGCGGGAGCTTCTCCGTGGAGCGCAGCTCCAACGAGTCCGAGTCCGGCTAGTGCGGAGTTGTGCATGGCCCTTTTCGGGTCCCCCACCGGAGGTGGATGGGACGCAAGGTATGTGGTGGCTGCCATGATCGCATCTTGCGGCGTCTTCGGGGTGACGTTGTCGTTGGCGTCCATATCCATGAAAGACGTGTTGAGGGTTCGGGTCACCTCGCGACGCCCAGTGGGGTCCATGTTCTCTACGCGAGAACGATTCTTGTTGGCGTTGTTGCCGTGAGAGCCGGAGCCTCCCATGGCGGAGAGCGCAGCTCGCCGCACACTGGACTACGAGGCCACTTGCTTGCGTTTGTCGAGCACTTCTTGCATCTTCACCTATTTTTTGTGCTCTTCGATGAGGAGCAGGTGGTATGCCATCAGTAGGTCCCGTGAGGCACCCACGGGCAAGATCTTGTTGCCTGGTAGCGTCCATAGGTCGGATCGCTGTTGCCGCAGCTTTCGGATCCGGAACCGTAGGTTCCTTCATCCGACGGAGGATCGCATAGATCTGAGTTGCAGCTGCTGCTGTCGTATGACTCATCTGTCGCTGTTGACGTGCGTAGCATGGGATGCGGAGCCCATGAGACGGGCCTGATCGATGGCAGTGGCACCCGCTCTGGGAGGCGGAGAGTGCCGGTCTATCCCACCTGGAAGCAAAAGCTCCCGAACAGGATCTCGAGCCCGTCGCCTACGGGCTCGAAGTCCTTCATGGTGGCTGGCGAGTGGGCGGTGAAGTCGAAAGCGCCGAAGAGGAGATGGCTCTCCGTCGCCGAGGAATTGTAGATCGCTTTGGTTGGGACCGTCACGATCGCACAATCAGTGCCCCCAGTTCCCATAGACGGCGCCAATTGACGAGGTTCAATCTCGTCAATGCCCATTGTTATGAGCTTGGGTTTTGAAGAAGATGGGGGTGCTGGAGATCGCGGAACGGTTAACAGACAAGCAACCAGGGGACACGAGATTTACCCAGGTTCAGGCCCCCGGAGGGAAAACCCTACTCCTGCTTGTCTGCTCTTGATTACGTAGGGTATAACCATGTCAGGGGGGACAACATGAGCATGGGAGATGGCCAAGACATCGTGAGGACGAGGTTGGTGAGTGTACATGGCTTGCTCAGTTGGCCCCGACCTCTTGCATCATGGGATTAGGGGAGGAGGACGTCGCCGGACTAAGGGACGGATGATGGCAACAAAAAAAATCTAATGACAGCGACGCTGGCGGGGCCTATTTGCGGTTGATCTTTGCCTCTACGCCTTTAGGCTAATGGAGGATGGCAGAACCAAAGCGGGGGTTCGAGGATGACTGCAACAATTCCCTACAAGGGATGACTCGGGGTTTAATATCAAACTCTCGGGTAAATAGCTAGTATTACTCTTTCCTCTTTGAACAACCTAAAAAACAATATGATTTGTCTTTTGTGCCCAGCTTCACTGTAATGGTTGTCAAGAACACGGTGTGTAAGCGAGATGAAAAAAATCGAAATAAAACAAAACGAACAGTAAATGTAATTGGGTAAAATTGTGATTGGTGATTGAAATGATGAAAAAAAAGTAAACTATCAATGCAAGGTTTTCGTATTTTTGGATTAAATAATTGCAATAATAAATAAATGTGTGTGTGTGTGAAGTAACGTAAAAAGTGTTTCTTATGCTTAAAAAATGGACGGGTTTCATGATTTTACTTGACTACTCTCTCAAACATAGTGACAGAAATACTACTTACGGGTGATAGTGCATCATGTGTTGTTCCTTCCGACATTAGTAGGAAATAGCTTACCGGTAGCATACTGAAATAGCCTACAACTCGCCACTAGTAAATGTCTATCGGTGGCATACAGTATGATACACCACGAGTAGTTGATATACTGGTAGCGTACTGACCTGGTACACCACTAGTAACCACTACTGGTGATATACAATGGGTGTGCTACTAGTATTTAATAGAATTTAAAAAAATTATCACTATATATATAGTACAACATCTCATACATACAACCATCCATATGTTTAGAAATATAAATAAATAAGTTCCAAATACGAGTATACAATATACAATACGGTGCAAATATGAGTACAACTATATATTGCAAATACGAGTACATCTATTGGTAAGGGATGTTGCATCCTCGTGTTAATGTAGACGTCATCGTTGCTGCAGCCCCATGTCGATGTCGCCCACAACCCCGTGTCGCTACCGCTTTAGTCGCTGTCGTAGCCCGTTGTCAATGTCACCGTCATTGCTGGCACTACTCCATGCATAAATAAGTGTAGAAAGACACACAAATCAAATACACAATGATAGAATAGGGAATATCAAGTAGGGCCAAGTCAAAAAATGCCTCATACTTAGATTGGACACACAAATCTCAGGGACAGAGCTAGTGAATTAGGTAGGATGCACAAGGTTTGTTTTTTGTCATATCACAGTTCACTTGCCCTATCCTGGGATCACATCCATAATTGAGAAGCTTGCAATTGATAACCCCCAAGTGCAGGAGATCACCGTAGTACAATTCGATAAGTATTTGAGTGTTGAATTACGGGGAGCTGAAGGTAAACTATCTATTTTCTAAAATCCTATAACCCACTTATATAATTAACTCGACAGTGCGTCGGTCACCGTACATCCATTCCGGTTTATCTCCATTATATAATTTAGTTTATCAAAAACCATTACAGAATATCTAGAGAAATGACCATTTTACATCGATACATGCATTGTATCAATGACAGATGAAAGGATAAAGTTTCTAACCTTGATCGAGGAGAAAAGAAAGAGGAGAAAGCTTAAGTGTAGCTCAGGCACTTCATATCATGTTTGTTTTGTGTAAACTCAAGTGGCATCATGCTCTCACGCATTTTGTCGTGGGAATGGCCACGGTAGATGCTGCGAGTGGCAGTGAGTAATAATGAGAGGGGCAAGGGCGGCCAGCCATCTGTGGTGCAAGATGAGGGCGAAGACACAAGGATTTATACAGGTTCGCCCCCGAAGGGTAAAGATCTACTCCTGCTAGATTGTATTATCGAGAGATTACAAGGGTGGCGAGCTCGGCGGCTAGGCAGCGAGTCGATGGGGTGTATGATGGAACGTGAGTACAGAGAGCACCCTAGGAAGGTTTATATAGGGGTACCTCGCTAGGGTTTACATATATACAACCGAGTTAGTTAGGGACTCATAGGGCCTGACCTAATCCGACTGGGCCTAACTACGCTTCTAGGCCTCCGGCTTCCAGTCACTAGATCCTTCCTTGGGTCGCGATCCAGTCGTCGTCCTGCAGGCCCACTCGCTGGGAGTTAGATCCAGTAGGGAACGTCCTGCTAGGCATACCCCATTCTGCATATCCCCATCAGTAGTCCCTGAGAGGGTCGTTGATTCGTCGCAGGTATTCCTTGTAGGGGTTCGTAGCATGGAAAACAAAAAAATTCTATCGCATGCAAACAAACAAGCCAAGATCTATCTACTAGATTGTAGCAACGAGTCGATAGAGGAAATCACCCTCTAAGATTCCAAAGCGGTTAACGAGAGCAGATTCTCGTGGGTGATGTAGTCGTACTCTTGCCGATCTCAAGATCGCGTAGACGATCCTTTCGGCGCTGCGTTCCGGCAACGCTTCCGCAGTCGGTCACACGTTGGTACTCGATGAAGACCTTCCTCTCCCTTGTTCCAGCAGGCAGCGGAGGTTGTAGCACTCTCCTCACGATTCCGGCAGCACGACGGCGTGGTACCGGAAGTAGAGGGGAGATCTCGCAGGGCTTCACCTTAAGCCGGAGCGAGTATGGTGGACTATGAGAGAGGCCTTGGCGATCTAGGGTTTAGAGGGCACCAAGGGGCGGAGCTTGGCCGGCGGCTAGGGCTTGGGGAATCCCCAAGTCGGCGGCTAGGAGAAACCCTAGGGGCGGCGGCGACTTGCAGGAGGCCGGCGGCTAGGGCTAGGGTTTGGGTGGTGTTGGGTGTAGGGAAGAGGGGCAGCCCTGGCCCTCCTTTTATAGGTGGGAGGACGCGGCTTGGGAGGAGGGAGTCCTCCCCCAAGTTTTCCTCCTTGGCCGGCGGGTGGAGGGAGAGGAACTCCTCCCCAAGTAGGTTTCCTACTCTCCCTCCACCAAGCAAACTTGTCGTTTGACTTTTCAAATTGGCGTTTGACTTTTCAAACTAGAATTTGATTTCTCCCTTTATTTTGCCCAGCCATGATACCTAGTACATGATGCAACCATTCCACATTGTCATGAAACATTCATGTACCGTTCCCCTCTGGAGTGCCGGAACTTCCGGAACCTTCTAGAACATTCCCGATGAAAACACCGGAATCATTCCCCAACTCCGAAACATGACTTTACTTATATGAATCTTATTCTCTGGACCATTCCGGATCTCCTCGTGATATCCCGGATCCCATCCGAGACTCCGAACAACATTCGGTCTCTTACTCATCATTCCATAACTACTCAACAACATCGAATCCTTAAGTGTGTCTCCCTACAGTTCGTGAATTATGCGGACATGATCGAGACACTTCTTCGAACAATAACCAATAGAAGAATCTAGAAATTCATATGGCTCCCACATATTTCTACGATTACTTTGCGATCAAATGAACCACTTACATACGATACCAATTTCCCTTTGTCTCACGATAGTTTACTTATCCGAGGTTTTGATCGTCGGTATCTCTGCATACCTAGTTCAACCTCACATCGATAAGTACTATTTTCTCGTTCCCATGATATGTGATCCCTTGTGAGCCAGTCACATGCTTGCAAGCTAATTGGATGACATTCCACCGAGAGGGCCCAGAGTATATCTATCCGTCATATGGATGGACAAATCCCACTCTTGATCCATGTGTCTCAACCCATACTTTCCGAACACTCAATGCCACCTTTATAGCCACCCAGTTACGGTGTGGTGTTTGATGTCATCAAAGCATCCTTCCGGTGATGGTGATAAGAATCATCTCATGGTCGAAGGAATTAGGTTACTATGTATCAGAAAGCTTATAGCAATTGAACTATTAAAATGACTTGATCTTTATGCTACGCTTATCTATAGGAGTATGTCCATCATACCATTCTCCTAATGATATGATCTTGTTGTTAATAACATCTCAATGTTCATGATAGGGAAACCACAATCATCTATTAACCAACAAGCTAGTATTATGAAGAGGCTTTACTAGGGACTCTAATTTAGTTTACAAATCACACAAGTATTAATGTTTCCTGGTTAATACTGTTATAGCATGAATGTAAACATTTATCATAAATACAAAGATATAATAACAACTACATTTATTATTGCCTCTAGGGCATATCTCGAACATTCCTTGTCAGTTAGAGTATGCGGGTCCAATTTGGACGCCCAGTCAAATCGGCGGTGGACTCCCTCAACGAAGGAGCAAGTATCTGCACGAGTTTCTAGTCGCAGTATTGGCAGGCATTCGAATTGCAGCTTTGGCGAATGGGTCGGTGAGTCGAGTGGACGAAGTTGGACCGTCATCTTGGTCAAACTAGCCGTTGGGTAATCCAACGGTAATATTGGCATAATTACCGCGGGGTAACGGCTCCTCCGAGATTGGCGGGAAGCAACCGCTATATAAGGAGAGTGACGGGGGAGATTTGCGAATCTTTCTTGCATTTCCTCCGACCCTGCGCATTCCTCAGTCTTCCATCCTCTCCCGATCCGGAATTTTCAGAGCGAGCGAGTGAATCTAGATCTTCTTCCCGATGGCGCCTCCGAAAGACCAGTGGGGCAAATCCAAGTGCACCGCGGCATCGCTGAAGTCATTCCAAGATGCATGGATTTTTTGCAAGGGGAAATGTCGGATCCCCACGGCCGGGGATACGGAGCTGAACCCTCGCTCCGACGAATTTATCTACTTCACCAACCATATAGAGAGGAGGCTCGGTTTCCCCATGTCGATCTTCTTCCGGCGGTTCTGCGCCTATTACTCAATCAAGCCCTCAGATCTAGGGCCCCATAGTATCGAGCGTCTCGCCATCTTCATGGCGTTATGCGAGTGCTATTTGGTTTGTCGCCCCCTACTTCCCCCTATGGCTGGAGCTGTTCCATGGGCGTGTCAACCGAGAAGGGGCTGGCGGCCCGATGCTGGCGACAGGCGGCCTCACCTTCCAGCTAGAGGCCAAGGTCCCCTTCCTCGACCTCATGTTGCCAAAGAAGTCTGCCTGCGAGTGGAAGAAATGCTGGTTTTACGTCAGCTAGTCGACACCAGATGGCGAGGTGTTGCTCCCAACCGCCGAGAGGAGCGAGCTGCGCCGGCTGCTGATGACCAAGCTTCGCCACGACCAGAGGATGGTCATGGACAAGATGCTGACACAGATCCGATCGCTCAAGAAGGAGGGGCTGGAAACCATCAATCTG
The DNA here is from genome assembly GCA_030063025.1 of Avena longiglumis. Lineage (NCBI taxonomy): Eukaryota > Viridiplantae > Streptophyta > Magnoliopsida > Poales > Poaceae > Avena > Avena longiglumis. Next base: position 184,758,937 of record CP125979.1, read on the forward strand.
TACAACTGTTGGCTCGGATGGCGACTGGTACCACGGGCCAGCCGATCCCATAGGATGTACCAGTAAACCGGCAGGGATGACAGAACAAAGGCTTGCTCGGCCGAGTGGAGCGCCGATGAGTACGCTGCCGCACTGAAGAAGATTACAGAGGAAGAGTACATCAACCCGAAGGTCGGGCTCGTTCCGTGCACTGCCACAGGGAAATGCCAGGCGCCGACAGTGAGTTTATCTTTCTTGATTTCACAGTCGCAGAAGTGCAGTCACGGTTTATTGATGTTGTCTGTTTCTTTAAGTTGTTTCAAGTCTTGGAACGCCGGCTCCCTCCTACCGATGAAGAGACCTCCGAGGAGGTCGGAGAAGATTCGGAAGAGTCCTTAGACAACGAGGACGAAGCGGTGGAGGTTGCCGCACCCATGACCGCGGCTCGGAAGACCCACAGACAAAAGCAGCGCGGCCTCGAGGCTAGTTGAAGCCTCAAGGAACATGACGGAGATGAGGACGACGTGCAGGAGCATAGCTCGTGGCCATGGCCATGCCGACGAAGACTACGCGAAAGGTGAAGTCGCCCGCGAAGAATAAGGCGCCCAAGGCGGCGTCGCCGCCCAGGTCGGCGGCCAACTTCGAGTCAGACAGCGAGGCCAACGATGTGGAGGCCGAGGCTTCAACGAAGATTCCGGAGGCAGTGGATTGATGTCTATGCACTTCTATTCTTGTAGACAGTTGTTAGGCCTCCAAGTGAAGAGGTTTGTAGAATAGAAGCAAGTTTCCCTTAAGTGGATTACCCAAGGTTTATCGAACTCAGGGAGGAAGTGGTCAAAGGTATCCCTGTCAAGCAACCCTGCAATCAAGATACAAGAAGTCTCTTGTGTCCCCAACACAACCAATACACTTGTCAGGTGTATAGGTGCACTAGTTCGGCAAAGAGATAGTGAAATACAAGTGGTATGGATAATACTTTGATGGCTTCGAAGAGACTAAAGCAAGCAAACATGTAACATATCTAATTGCAAACGGTGTTTCAATACTTAGAAACAAGGCCTAGGCATCATACTTTCACTAGTGGACACTCTCAATAAATATATTCTCTTCACGATACTACTCTGAACTACTCTCCTGTTGAACACTCTAATTCATGGCAGGGCTATAACAAAACTCCTTAAAGTCTGCCTTCCCCATCCAGATAACTCCACACTATCACCTTGAGCGCTAGACGGTTCCAACAAACACCACAATTTCATAGAGACATCCAACTCCAAATATAAATCATGATAAGTATTTGTAAACTCTAGCCTAAGTGCCACCACGGCGTGCACGCTGTCACTTTCACACATGTGGGGAGAGCCAGAGATATATTAAAGCACTTGAGTATTTATGTAGACTCTAGCCTAAGTGCCACCACAGAGTGCACGCTGTCACTTCCACACACGTGGGGAGAGCAGAGATCTATTAAAGCACTTGAATAGTAGAGTAGATCTACTTGATTATAAAGCTCATGACCATAGTATGATCATGCATAGAGAGAGATGAAAACATAGCTACCGGTAGAGCCCTTTGACTCGAAGGAGAAATACTCCCTCCTCATCATGGGAATCAGCAACGGTGATGAAGATGGCGATGGATATCGATGGAGATGGTGGTGGATATCGAAGGAGATGGCTCCGGGGGCACTTCCCCGTCCTGGCAGGGTGCCGTAACAGAGACTTATATCCCCTGAATCTCCCCTTCGTGGTGGCAGCGCTGTGGAGGTTTTCGTGGATGTATGATAGATGTTTTAGGGTTTTTGCATCAGAGGCTTCTTATAGGCGAAGAGGGAGACCGAGGGGGTCCGCGAGGTGGCTGCACCCCCCAGGCGCGGGCCAAGCCTGGCCGCATGGCCAGGGGGTGTGGGCCCCTCATGGCCCTCCTCTGTCTCATCTTCTGGCTCCTTGTTCTCCTCGGTGAAATATTGACTTTGGCTTTTGTCCCGTCCAATTCTGAGAATGTTCATTTACTGGATTTTCTGGAACCAAAAATAGCAGAAAACTGGCAACTGGCACCGTGGCAACTTGTTAATAGTTAGTCCCATTAAACATATAAAAATACCTCAAAGTGTAGAAAAAGCATAGCAAAGTGGATACTAAACAAGCATGGAACATAAAAAAATTATAGATACGTTTATGACGTATCAAGCATCCCCAAGCTTAACTCTTGCTCGTCCTCGAGTAGGTAAGTGATAAAAAGAATAATTTTTGAGGTGACATGCACCATCATAATCAAGATCAAACCATTTGCAAGCATTGAAAGCCGGGATCAAAGTACTCTAAGCATGAGCATGAAAGATGAAGTTCTAACAATAAGACAAAGTAACTATACTGCAACAAGAAATGATACAAACAAAGATTCATGAATAACAATGCATTGAAAGACGTTTGTTTGTTTCACATATAGAAAACATAGCATAGTGGCATTCAGCTTGTCCCTCATGGAGTAGCAATAAATGTATAGGACGCCTTCAAAGTTCATAAGGGTGACTAGATACAAATAGATCAAGAGCAAGCACTATCAACAATATTAATCAATCAATAAGTTTTGGGACAATGCACATAGAACTAAGAATGACAACTATGCTCTCTTAATTGGTGCCTAAGGATAGAAGGTGGAGACTCAATATAAAAGTGGAAGAAAGGCCCTTCAAAGGGAAGTAGGGATTTCAAGTCTCATAAAGATCTTCCAAAAATTATGGTACTTGTTAGCTTTCAGATCTCATTTCCCTTATCATAAGCATATTGAAGTGATTAAGGTTAAAGTGAAACAAATATGGAGTATATGCTTAACAAAGTATAAGTTGGCAATATCATGTCCCTTGAGTATGAGGGTCGCTCCTCATGCTACTCAACTTTAGTCACTGGTAAGTTCTTGTCATTGTAAGTACATGTGTATCATAGAGAACCGCCAACGGGGTACCCCTTGCCCCATGACATAGGAGCTATCCCATATCAAAATGACAAGGCAAGCAGACAATGAGCATCTCAGCAATCTTCTTATTTACCATGGGAAAATTGTGCTTTTTTCTCTCTTTCCTCTTTTCTCATCTCTTTTTTTCTCAATCTCTTTTTTCTATCTCTCTTTTTTTATAAGAAGAATTCTTCATAGATTGCTCACTATGGTGATGCTGCAAGTTTCCACCATGATTAGGCATGGCTTAGGCTAGCGGCCCATGCGTTTCTCTAACACACATACATAACTCCATGGACTTACAAGCTCCCCTTTTATTTCACACCGATGACATCCGCAAACAAAAGATCATGATATCAACTAGATAACAAGTACAGGTGCAAAGTTGAAAGCGTTCCCCATGACATCATGGTTCTGCTAATTCCCAACTTATAAGTGCAAGCATATACAACATACATGACACAATGGTTCAAGTTTAGTAGGGGCAAGAAAAATAAGGTGTTCCATCAAGTTTGTGAGAGCTTTAATCTCTAATTTTCTCATAACAAGTTTAATTTGGAAGATAAACAAAACAAGAATATACTTGGAATGGTGTAACACACCATGCATATGAATTTATAGTGGACTTTTTGGAATAACTTGGTTTCTTGGGAGTTGGATGCATGAGTAGAGCTTACTCACTACAAGTGGAGGCTAGCAAAAGACTGGGAGCGACCAACTAAGAGAGCAATAATGGCCATAATCATGCAAAGCGACAAAACATTATTAATTAAAGCATAAAGTGATATCACAAGTCAAAAATTAAATGATCATAGAGTCTAAGGTGACTGGTTCATAGTCTTAACATGGTGTAAGCATGTGCCAAGTCAACCCAAACAAAGCATCAAAGGAGAATACCACAATATGATGCTTTTATATGCTAAAACAATGCATGATTCTTTCAAGGCACATTAAGCAATCTCAATTGTTTGGAACAAGTCATGCTACAACAATAATCACTAAGCATAGGGTCAAAGGAACATCTAACATGACATGATAAAGTCTAAGTCATAGCCAAAACAAGCCCCCTTTTTACCACTTAAGCATGAAACTTTCTACTCTTTTCCAACACCAATCAACTTATTTGAAACAACTCACAAAGATAATAATAAATAAAGATCAGTGAGCTTGTCTCACAAATCCACAAAGAAGAACTAAAAAGTTCTAAGCTAAAAGAACAAGAAAACTAAGGCTAAACACAGTGCTAGCAAAAGAGAACACTCACAGAACAATGAGTGAAAACTAGAGTGTTCTAAGCAATGAAAATAGAGTGTGTATCTCTCCAAAATAAGTGTGTTGGGATCCAACCAACTTATTGCAGAAAACCAAGCAAACGAAAACAAAAAAAACTAAGACGCTCCAAGAACAACACAATAATGCATGAAGCAATAAAAACAAAGTCTCTAGAAAGACCTGAGATTTTTATTGATGAAGAAGGGGATTCCTTGGGCATCCCCAAGCTTTGATGCTTGTACCTCTTGAATATTTCTTGGGGTGACACGGGGTGGCGTCCCCAAGCTTGATATTTTGTCCATTTTTCATCTCATTGCATCATTCTTCCCTTACACCTAAATTTTTTCCTTCATACAAAACTTCACACAATCTTCATTAGTAACATTAGTGCATTCAAAAGATAATAATCCTTTGGGTTTAGTTTTAAAATAGCAAAACTTTCATTAAAAACACAAGCTACTTTAGCAATTCCCTCAAAAAGTTAAATTTCCCAAAGAGAACCCAAAAAGAAATCGATAAAGAGGCAAATGCAAATAATGGCAGAAATATGTCAAAACAGACCAGCAGGTAGAAACCTATTTTTTCGAAGACCTTCTGTTGCTCAAATCAAAAGGTTTTGAACTAACTAAAGTTATCTAACAACCTGGGTGATTTATTCAGAAAATTAGTGATCAATCCGACTTACATAAACTTTTCACGAATTTTTATAGTGGAGCACAAAAATCTGTTTCAGGACAACAACTTTCCAAATCTTACTTCCCTCTCATTAGAGGTTATTATTGGCACAAAAATCAAATAGAAAGGATAATGAGAGGTTATTACAGAAGTAATAACTTCCAAGACTCAATAAAACTATTGGGTTATCTCCTAAGAAGTACTTTTCTTTAACGCCTTTAAGTTAGGGTTGATAGTTTGAGAAGATGCTCACATAAGAAATATGAATTGAAGTAAAAGAGAGCATCAAGAAGTGTCGTAGGAATGACCACGGCAGATGCTGCAATCGGCAGCGAGTAGTAGAACATGGGGCAAGGGCGTCCAGCCATCTGCGGTGCGAGATGAGGGCGGAGACACAAGGTTTTACCCAGGTTCGCCCCCCAGAGGGTAAAGACCTACTCCTGCTAGATTGTATTATGGAGAGAGTACAAGGGGCGAGCTCGACGACTAGGCGGCGAGTCGCTTGGGTGTATGATAGAACGTATCCTCTATGCGTACCCTAGGGAGGTTTATATAGGCTCACCTCGCTAGGGTTTACAGATTACAACCAAATTAGTTAAGGATTCAGAGGGTCTTAGACCTAGTCCGACTGGGCCTAGCTACACTTCTGGGCCTCTAGCTTCCAGTCGCCTGAGTCCTCGCCAAGTCTCGATCTAGTCGTCGTCCTACAGGCCCACTCGCTGGCGGCTTGGGCCAATAGGAAACGTCCTGCTGGGCATATCCCGGTAGACATATCCCCATCAAGAAGCAAATTCAGAACACATTTAAGTCTAACATACTTCCTATGCATAGGAATCTTGTAAAGAAACAATTCATGAAAGCACAAAGCAACAAGCATAGGAAAGCAAAACAAATGCACCTTCAAAATTTTCAACATAAAGAGGGGAAACTTAATATTGTTGAGATGCATAAAACCATGTTTCCCTCTCTCATAATAACTTTCAGTAGCATCATGAATGAAATTAACAATATAACTATCACATAAAACATTCTTATCATGAGACGCATGCATATAATAACTATTACGCTCCACATAAGCATATTCATTCTTATTAATTATAGTGGGAGAAAATTCAACAAAATAGCTATTATTATTATTCTCATCACCATAGTCATCATTGTAATCTTAATTGATTTTCTCCTCAATAGTAGGTGGACTGAAAATATCATATTCATCATTGTCATCATCTTATATTGGAGGTTTGGTATCATCATAAGCAATAGAATAGCTATCTTCCAAAGCTGGGGAACTAAAAAATCATTTTTATAAAAACTAGCTTCCCCAAGCTTAGACTTTTCCATAGCATTAGCAATAATGGTGTCCAAAGAATTCATACTAATAACATTGCTATTAGCATGCAAATAAAGTTCCATAGGTTTTTTAATTTTCTCTTCAAACACTTCATGTCCTAACTCAAGATAAATACTATAAAGCTCTCTAATTTTGTTGTTGTTTTCCATTAAGCCTAACTAGTGAAAATAAGAAACAAAAATACAAAATTGCAGAATCTAAAGTAAATAACTTCGAGAACTCACACTGGAGAATGTGAGTACCTTTTACCTTACCTCCTCGGCAACGACGCTAGAAAATAGCTTGATGTATACGCACTTCTATTCTTGTAGATAGTTATTGGGCCTCCAAGTGCAGAGGTTTGTAGAACATCAACAAGTTTCCCTTAAGTGGATTACCCAAGGTTTATCGAACTCAGGGAGGAAGTGGTCAAAGGTATCCCTCTCAAGCAACTCTCTCTCAAGATCAACACAAGTCTCTTGTGTCCCCAACACACCCAATACACTTGTCAGGTGTATAGGTGCACTAGTTCAGCGAAGAGATAATGAAATACAAGTGGTATGGATGATAAACGATGCCAGAAAAGAGGTTTTGATGGGGAGGAAAAGGTTGAAACCCTCCTGTATATCCCTGACAATGGCCCCAGGAAAGACTTCGATGACTTGGAAGAGACTAAAGCAAGCAAACATGTAACATATCTAATTGCAAACGGTGTTTCAATGCTTAGAAACAAGGCCTAGGGATCATACTTTCACTAGTGAACACTCTCAATAAATATATTCTCTTCATGATACTACTCTGAACTACTCTCCGGTTGAACACTCTAATCCATGGTAGGGCTATAACAGCACTCCTCAAAGTCCGCCTTCCCCATCTACATAACCCCACACTGTCACCTTAAGCGCTAAACGGTTACAACAAACACCACAATTTCATAGAGACATCCAAATCCAAATATAACTCATGATAAGTATTTGTAAATTCTAGCCTATGTGCCACCACGGCGTGCACGCTGTCACTTTCACACAAGTGGGGAGAGCCGGAGATCTATTAAAGCACTTGAGTATTTATGTAGACCCTAGCCTAAGTGCCACCACGACGTGCATGCTGTCACTTCCACACACGTGGGGAGAGCAGAGATCTATTAAAGCACTTGAATAGCAGAGCTGATCTACTTGATTACAAAGCTCATGACCACAATATGATCACGCATAGAGAGAGAGAGATGAACACATAGCTACCGGTAGAGACCTTAGCCTCGAAGGAGAACTACTCCCTCCTCATCATGGGAATCAACAACGGAGATGAAGATGGTGATGGAGATCGATGGAGATGGTGGTGGAGATCGAAGGAGATGGCTTCGAGGGCACTTCCCCATCCTGGAAGGGTGCTGGAACATAGACTTTTGTCCCCCCGAATCTCCCCTTCGGTGGCGGCGGCGCTGTGGAGGGCACTTCAACTCGAATTGATTTGTGATTTCGTTTGTTGAGCGAATCCCCGAGCGCGTCTACCCTTTAATGGGGTTTACCTCACATTTTTGTAAGTTCGTTTGTTTTAGAATATTAGTTAGTTCGATTCGACTCGCCGTGGCTCGGAGAGCCAGTCGCTTGGTGACCCCAAGGGGTGCTCTATACTTGGCTATTTTCCCGAACGCTAGCGGGGTCGTTTACGCGAGTCCCCAAGCATGGTAGTTAACTGTTCTAGTCGCATGCCCAAGGTAGGTGAGGATGTAGCGCGTTGTTTGTAACGCGTCGCTCCACCTGGCTCGGAGAGCCAGTCGCGTGGCGAGTCTGAGGCATGCTCTCATACTTGTTGTGGTCCCGAGCCGCATGGGTTTAGACTTTCGGCGAGTCCCCGAGCGTGGTACTTAACCGTTCGAGTCGCTATGCCGAGGATGTGGAGGTCCGATCGTTGTATGAAGTGTTTACGATTGTCTTGGCCCATTGGGCCAGTCGGGCGAGGCGACTCCGATGGGGGCTCCAGGTTGGCCTTTTCATGGACGACGCAAGGACCGAATACTTTCGGTGCCCTTGTGCCGCACTAGTTAGCCGTGTCGGTCGCTCATCCAAGAGTTTAATTTCTTGGGTAGCGTATTGCTGAAGTTACGAGTGCGTTGGCACAAGAATTTGGCGAATAGGTACAATTTGTGCGAGTCGAATTTATTATATTGCTTGGCGGGGGAGTACAAGTCAGAGTTCTACGTATAGAACTTCCTTAGGAGGTTTACATTCCACGACCGCTTGACTTCGAGTTAACCGTCGCCTCGAACATCAACGAGGTAGTAGGCGTTGTTGCCGAGGACTCGCCCTATGGAGAATGGTTCCTCCCATGGGGAAGAGAGCTTGTGCATGCCCTTTTTGTCCTGGATCACTCACAGGACCAGGTCGCCTTCCTGGAAGGTGCGAGTCCAGACTCGGCGGCTATGGTAGCAGCGGATTCCCTACTGGTAGATGGCGGTGCGGGAGCGAGCTAGGTCATGTGCTTCGTCGAGCTGGTCGACCCCGTCTTGGTGTGCAAGATCGTTTTCATCCTCCGTATAGTTGACGACCCGAGGCGAGTCATGTTCCAGGTCAGTTCGCATGACGGCCTCGGCGCCGTACACCATGAAGAATGGCGTGAACCCTGTTGACTGGTTGATGGAGGTGCGGATTCCCCATATGATGGAGGGGAGCTCTTCGTCCCAACACCACGGAGTTCGCTCGAGGGGACTTGCAGTCCCGACTTGAGGCCATGGAGTATGCTTTGATTAGCGCGTTTCGCCTGCCCGTTGGACTCCGGGTGAGCGACTGAGGCGAGGTCGAGCCGTATGTTGTCCTCCTCGCATAATTTGGCCATGGCGCCTTTGCGAAGTTGGTTCCGTTGTCCGTGATGATGCCGTGTGGGAATCCGTAGCGATAAATGAGCTCGCAAAGGAATTTGGCGACGGTCTTCCCGTCACACTTCCGGACTGGCTTGGCCTCGATCCATTTGGTGAATTTGTCGACTGCGACCAAGAGGTGGGTGTACCCGGAAGGAGACTTTTTGAAGGGGTCCACCATGTCCATGCCCCATACGGGGAATGGCCAGGTGATGGGGATCGTCTTGAGCGCCGAGCTCGGGATGTGCGTCTGGTTGGCATACTTCTGGCACCCGACATGGCCTTGGACGATGTCGACGGCATCGGCGTGCGTGGTGAGCCACTAGAAGCCATGTCTCATGGCCTTGGCGACTAGAGACCGGGCGCCGGCGTGGTGGCCGCAGTCACCGGCATGGATGTCTTGGATGTAGGGTTTCGTAGCATGGAAAACAAAAAATTTCTATCGCATACAAACAAACAAGCCAAGATCTATCTACTAGATTGTAGCAACGAGTCGATGGAATAACTTACCCTCGAAGATTCCAAAGTGTTTAACGAGAGCGGATTCTCGTGGGTGATGTAGTCGTACTCTTCCCAATCTCAAGATCGTGTAGACGATCCTTCCGGCGCTGCGTTCCGGCAGCGCTCCCGCAGTCGGTCACACGTTCGGTACTCGACGAAGACCTTCCTCTCCCTTGTTCCAAAGAAAAGCGGAGGTTGTAGCACTCTCCTCGCGATTCCGGAGACAACGGCGTGGTACCTAAGTAGAGGAGATCCCAGACCGCCTTAAGCCGGAGCGAGTATGGTGGAGTATGAGAGAGTTCCTCGGCGGTCTAGGGTTTAGACACACCAATTAGAAGACTCTAATCCGGAGGCTAGGGCAATTAGAAGCTCTAAACCAAAACGGCTCTAAACCGGAGGCTAGGGCTAGGGTTTAGATTTAGAGTATAGGAACTTGTGTGTCTAGAGGAGGGAGCCCTGTCCCTCCTTATATAGGTGGAGGGGCCGGCCGCGCCATGGGGAGGGAGAGGAGTCCCTCCCCAACTCGGCTTGGAGGTCGGCCGCCGGTTGGAGGAGGGAACTCCTCCCCAACTCGGTTTCCCACACCTTCCTCTTTCCCTCTTTCCAATTTTAGCCGTTTGACTTTTCAAACTTGCTATTTGACTTTTCAATTTAGGATTCAATTTAATCCTTTATTTGGAACAGCGAGAACACTTAGTACATGATGCAATCATTCCAATATGCAATGACACATTCATGTACCCCTTCCCCTCCGGAGTGCCGGACATTCCGGAACCTTCTAGAACATTCCCGATGTAAACACCTAATCATTTCCGAACTCAAACGGACTTTCCTTATATGAATCTTATTCTCCGGACCATTCTCGATCACCTCGTGATATCCCGGATCCCATCCGAGACTCAACAACATTCGTCTCTTTCTCATAATACCATAACTACTCAAACAACGTCAATCCTTAAGTGTGTCTCCCTACGGTTCGTGAATTATGCGGACATGATCGAGACACTTCTCCGAACAATAACCAATAGAGGAATCTGGAAATTCATATGGCTCCCACATATTTCTACGATTACTTTGCGATCGAATGAACCACTTACATACGATACCAATTTCCCTTTGTCTCACGATAGTTTACTTATCCGAGGTTATGATCGTCGGTATCTCTGCATACCTAGTTCAACCTCGTTACTGATAAGTACTCTTTTCTCGTTCCCGTGATATGTGATCCCTTGTGACCCATCACATGCTTGCAAGCTAATTGGATGACATTCCACCGAGAGGGCCCAGAGTATATATATCCGTCATATGGATGGACAAATCCCACTCTTGATCCATGTGTCTCAACCAATACTTTCCGAACACTCAATGCCACATTTATAGCCACCCAGTTACGGTGTGGTGTTTGATGTCATCAAAGCATCCATCCGGTAAAGGTGATATGCATGATCTCATGGTCGAAGGAATTAGGTTACTATGTATCAGAAAGCATATAGCAATTGAACTATTGAAATGACTTGATCTTTATGCTATGCTTATCTATAGGAGTATGTCCACCATATCATTCTCCTAACGATATGATCTTGTTGTTGATAACATCTCAATGTTCATGATAGGGAAACCACAATCATTTATCAACCAACAAGCTAGTGATGTATAGAGGCTATACTAGGGACTTCAAATTAAGTTTACAAATCACACAAGTATCAATGTTTCCTTGTTAATACTATTATAGCATGAATGTAAACATTTATCATAAACACAAAGATATAATAATAACTACATTTATTATTGCCTCTAGGGCATATCTCCAACAGTCTCCCACTTGCACTAGAGTCATCTAATCTTGATTACATGGTAATATACCGAACACCCATGGCAGTTTGGTGTTGGTCATGTTTTTCCCTCGGGAGAGGTTTAGTCAACGGATCCGCCACATTAAGATCTGTGTGTACTTTGCAAATCTTTATATACCCATCCTGGATATGTTCTCGAATAGCGTGAAAATGCAGCTTGATGTGCTTCAGCTTCTTGTGTGACCTTGGTTCTTGCGCATTGGCTATGGCTCCCATGTTATCACAGTAGATAGACATTGGGTCCAAATGCACTAGGAACCACACCCTCTGTAATGAACTCTTTCATCCATATCGCTTCTTGTGAAGCTTCCGAAGCAGCCATGTATTCCGATTCAGTTGAAGATCTCGCCACAACGCTTTGCTTTGCACTCCTCCAGCTAACTACTGCACCATTCAAAATAAATACGTATCCAGATTGTGATTTAGAATCATCCGGATCGGTGTTCCAACTAGCATCGGTGTAACCATTAACAACGAGTTGTTCATCACCTCCATAAGAAAGAACCATATCCTTAGTTCTTCTCAAGTACTTAAGGATGTTTTTGACCGTTGTCCAATGATCCACTCCTGGATCACTTTGATATCTGCTAGTTAAACTAACAGCATATGCAATGTCGGGTCTAGTACATAGCATGGCATACATTAGAGATCATATGGCTGAGGCATAGGGAGTCTTACTCATCCTTTCTCTATCTTCTGCCGATGTCGGACTTTGAGTTTTACTCAAGGTCGTATTGGGCAACATGGGCAAGAACCCTTTCTTGCTTTCTTCCATTCCAAACCTCTTTAGAACTTTGTCCAAATATGTACTCTGTGACAATGATATTTGGCGTTTCGATCTATCTCTATAAATCTTTATGCCTAATATGTAAGCTGCTTCGCCAAGATCCTTCATTGAAAAACTATTATTAAAATATTCCTTGACTCTATTAAGAAGGTCTACATCATTCCCAATCAACAATATGTCATCCACATATAGTATTAAGAATGCTACAGAGCTCCCACTCACTTTCTTGAAAATACAAGCTTCTCCATAAGTTTGTATAAAACCAAAACTTTTGATCACCTTATCAAAACGTTGATTCCAACTTCGGGATGCTTGCTTCAATCCATAGATGGACCGTTGAAGTTTGCATACCTTGTTAGCATCTTTAGGATCGACAAAACCTTTGGGTTGCATCATATACAACTCTTCATCAATATCTCCATTGAGGAATGCTGTTTTGACATCCATCTGCCATATCTCATAATCATAATATGCATCGATTGCTAACATAATCCTCACAGACTTTAGCTTCGCTACCGGTGAGAAAGTCTCATCGTAGTCAACTCCTTGAATTTGTCGAAACCCTTTTGCAACAAGTCGAGCTTTATAGACAGTAACATTACCATCAGCATCTGTTTTCTTCTTGAAAATCCATTTGTTCTCGACAGCCTTCCGGCCATCCGGTAAGTCCACCAAAGTCCATACTTGGTTTTCGTACATGGATCCAATCTCGGATTTCATGGCTTCTTGCCATTTATTGGAATCTGGGCTCATCATCGCTTCCTCATATGTCTCGGGATCATCGGTGTTGTCCACCAACATGACACTCATAACGGGATCAAACCAATCTGGAGTGGTACGAGTTCTCGTTGACCTCCGAGGCTCTGTAGCAACTTCAACCGAAGTTTCATGATCACCATCATTAGCTTCCTCTCTTATTGGTGCAGGCACCACAGGAACTTATTTCGGTGCTGCGCTACTCGCAATTTCGAGAGAAGGTTCGACAACCTCGTCAAGTTCTACTTTCCTTCCAGTCACTTCTTTCGAGAGAAATTCCTTCTCTAGAAAGGATCCATTCTTGGCAACAAAGATTTTGCCTTCGGATCTATGATAGAAGGTATACCCAATAGTTTCCTTCCGGTATCCTATGAAGACGCATTTTTCCACTTTGGGTTCAAGCTTGTCCGGCTGTAACTTCTTTACATAGGCTTCGCACCCCCAAACTTTAAGGAACGACAATCTAGGTTTCTTCCCAAACCATAATTCATACGGTGTCGTTTCAACGCATTTAGACGGTGCCCTATTTAAAGTAATGCGGCTGTTTCTAATGCATAACCCCAAAATGATAGCGGTAAATCTGTAAGTGACATCATAGAACGAACCATATCTAAGAGAGTTCGATTACGAAGTTCGGACACACCATTACGCTGTGGTGTTCCGGTGTGTCAATCAGAAAGTATTCCGCATTTCTTCAAATGCTCGCCAAACTCGTAACTTAGATATTCACCTCCACGATCAGAACGTAGAAATTTAATCTTCTTGTTACGTTGATTCTCTACCTCACTTTGAAACTCCTTAAACTTCTCGAAAGTTTTGGACTTATGTTTCATGAAATAGATATACCCATATCTACTCAAGTAATCTGTGAAGGTAAGTACATAACGATAACCACCGCGCGATGCTACACTCATTGGACCACACACATCGGTATGTATGATTTCCAATAAGTCCGTAGCTCGCTCCATCATACCAGAAAATGGAGTCTTAGTCATTTTTCCCATCAGACATGCTTCGCATCTTTCAAGTGATTCAAAATCAAGTGATTCAAGAAGTCCATCGGAATGGAGTTTCTTCATACGTTTCACTCCAATGTGACCAAGACGACAAAGTTGCCACATATAGGTCGAATTATCGCTGATTTCAAACGCTTAGCCTCAATGTTGTTGATATGTGTATTTCCACTATCGAGATTCAATAAGAATAGACCATCTATCAAAGGTGCATGTGCATAAAACATATTACTCATATAAATCGAACAACCATTATTCTCGGACTTAAACAAGTAACCGCCTCGCAATAAAAAAGCACACGATATAATGTACATGCTCAACGCAGCACCTAATAACAATTATTTAAGTATAAAACTAATCCCGATGGTAGATGAAGGGTAGCGTCGACCGCGATCACATCAACCTTTGATCCGCTTCCCACGCCGCATCGTCACCTCGTTCTTCGCTAGCTTCCGTTTATTCTAAGCACCTGCTTCGAGTTACAAATATGAGCAACCGAACCAAGATCAAATAACCGTGCACTACTACGAGTACTAGTGAGATACACATCAATAACATGTATATCGATATACCTTTCTTGTTGATGTTGCCGTTCTTCGATCCGCCAAGTAATTTGGGCAATTCCGCTTCGAGGACCTTCTCCCTTGCAAGAAAAGCACTCAAGATCGGCTTGGTTCAGCCTTGGTCTTCTTCACGGCGTGGCAACTTTCTTACCAACCTTCTTGAAGTGTCCCTTCGCTTAGACTTGCCTTTCTTGAATTTGGTGGTCTTATTGACCAACAACACTTGGTGCTCTTTCTTGATCTCCACTTCGCAGACTTTAACATAGCAAACAGTTCGCAACTCTTTGTTCATGTTCTCAGATGTTGTAGTTCATCACAAAGTTCTTGTAACTTGGTGGTAGTGATTGAGGACAAGGTAAATCCCCAAAGCATTAGGAATCACTATACCCAAGCTTTGAATTTTGTTTGCGTGCGGACATCTTAAGCACATGCTCACCGACTGCCCTCTTCCATCTTGCGCTTAAAGAACTTTTCAAGCCTCATAGCTTTCAATTGCCGCATGAGTCTCAAAATCAATTTGAGATCCTCGACAATATCATATGGGTCTGAATTCTCAAACCTATTCTGAAGCTCCGATTCTAAACCATACAAGATAGCACACTGAACTATGGAGTACTGATTCTTCCGAGCGAGGTAACCATTCTTTACTTCATCGGCAAAGATCACCGTGTGGGTCACCCAATGTGCATCCAGCACATAGGTCAAATTACCAGCTGTGAGGACAATCCTCAAATTGCGGAACCAATCCGCGAAGTTGCTTCCATTGTTTTTCAACTTTTCTTTCTCTAGGAATGCATTAAAATTGATGGTAGGGGCTGCCATTGATCTACAACATATTTGCAATAGTTTAGACTAAGTTGATGACAAATTGAGTTCAAATTAATAATGAAATTAAACTAGGTGAACTCCCACTCAAAACAACATCCCTCACATTGTTTTAGTGATCACATGAACCAAATCCACTACATCAACACCGATCATCACGAGAGTTGATATAGTTTCAATGGCGAACAATCATCATGTTCATCATATCTACTATATGATTCATGCTTTACCTTTCAGTGATCCGTGTTCCGAGACCATGTCTGTACATGCTAGGCTCGTCAAGATCAAACCTTAGTTTCCGCATGAGCAAATCTGGCTTGCTCACGTTGTATACACTTGCAGAATCTAACACACCCGATCATCACGTGGTGCTTCGAAACAACAAGCTTTAGCAGCGGTGTTAACTAAGGGTGAACACTTTATGACTTGAAATTCATGTGCATGAGGGATCATCTTATAATGCTACCGCTGTCTACTAAGCAATACAAGATGCATAAAGGATTAACATCACATGCAATTCAATAATATGTGATATGATATGGCCTTTCTTCTTTGTGCTTCCGATCTCCATCTTAAAGCCCGAACATGATCTCCATCATCACCGGCATTGCATCAAGGTCAATGACGCTTCTCCATGGTTGTCGTCCACCGGTCTTCAACTATTACAACTACTTTGAATAGACACGCGGGTCTTAACATAAATTAAAAACAACCATCTGGCTCCTGCCGGTTGCCAACTTACAATAAGGAACATTGCATACATCAAATATAATCACAATCATGGCCATATCACATCAGACACCCTGCAAAATAAAGTTAGACGCCTCTACTTTCTTTGCATATTTTACGTGGTTTGGGGCTTTCAATAAGTGTCGTTCTAACTTACGAACAAGAACCACAACATTGATACTAGTATTGTTGATCACCCGTTGTAAATTGGATCTTAACTATGCTAGGAGAAACAGCACCATAAAGCCACTTATGCAATACAAGTTGCATGTCAAGCGTGGAGCAAGTCTCATGAACGATGTCATGTAAGGTTAGCCCGCCGCTTCATCCCAACATACCGCAAGATGCTAAGTACACAAGAAGCAATCGACAATAAAGCATCAACGCCCACAATGACCATTGTGTTCTACTCGCAATGATCTACATATAGACACGGCTCTGATACCACTGTAGGGTTTCGTAGCATGGAAAACAAAAAATTTCTATCGCATACAAACAAACAAGCCATGATCTATCTACTAGATTGTAGAAACGAGTCGATGGAATAACTTACCCTCGAAGATTCCAAAGTGTTTAACGAGAGCGGATTCTCGTGGGTGATGTAGTCGTACTCTTCCCGATCTCAAGATCGTGTAGACGATCCTTCCGCGCCAAGCGCTCCCGCAGTCGATCACACGTTCGGTACTCGACGAAGACCTTGCTCTCCCTTGTTCCAGCAGGCAGCGGAGGTTGTAGCACTCTCCTCGCGATTCCGGCAGCACAACGGCGTGGCACCGGAAGTAGAGGGAAGATCCCGCAGGGCTTCGCCTTAAGCCGGAGCGAGTATGGTGGAGTATGAGAGAGTTCCTCGGCGGTCTAGGGTTTAGACACACCAATTAGAAGACTCTAATCCGGAGGCTAGGGCAATTAGAAGCTCTAAACCAAAACGGCTCTAAACCGGAGGCTAGGGCTAGGGTTTAGATTTAGAGGATAGGAACTTGTGTGTCTAGAGGAGGGAGCCCTGCCCCTCCTTATATAGGTGGAGGCCGGCCGCGCCATGGGAGGAGAGGAGTCCCTCCCAACTCGGCTTGAGGTGGGCCGGTTGGAGGAGGAACCTCCCCAACTCGGTTTCCACACCTTCCTCTTTCCTCTTTCCAATTTTAGCCGCTTGACTTTTCAAACTTGCTATTTGACTTTTCAATTTAGGATTCAATTTAATCCTTTATTTGGAACAGAGAACACTTAGTACATG
Organism: Avena longiglumis; assembly: GCA_030063025.1. Lineage (NCBI taxonomy): Eukaryota > Viridiplantae > Streptophyta > Magnoliopsida > Poales > Poaceae > Avena > Avena longiglumis. The sequence goes on from CP125979.1 coordinate 184,776,263, forward strand.
ATGCAATCATTCCAATATGCAATGACATATTCATTTACCCCTTCCTCCGGGTCTGGGACATTAGGAACCTTCTAGAACATTCCCGATGAAAACACGGAATCATTCCCGAACTCCAAACGGACTTTCCTTATATGAATCTTATTCTCCGGACCATTCGGATCACCTCGTGATATCCGGATCCCATCCGAGACTCGAACAACATTCGGTCTCTTTATCATAATACCATAACTACTCAAACAACGTCGAATCCTTAAGTGTGTCTCCCTACGGTTCGTGAATTATGCGGACATGATCGAGACACTTCTCGAACAATAACCAATAGAGGAATGAAATTCATATGGCTCCCACATATTTCTACGATTACTTTGCGATCGAATGAACCACTTACATATGATACCAATTTCCCTTTGTCTCATGATAGTTTACTTATCCGAGGTTATGATCATCGGTATCTCGCATACCTAGTTCAACCTCGTTCGATAAGTACTCTTTTCTCGTTCCGTGATATGTGATCCTTGTGAGCGGTCACATGCTTGCAAGCTAATTGGATGACATTCCACCGAGAGGGCCCAGAGTATATCTATTCGTCATATGGATGGACAAATCCCACTCTTGATCCATGTGTCTCAACCAATACTTTCCGAACACTCAATGCCATCTTTATAGCCACCCAGTTACGGTGTGGTGTTTGATGTTATCAAAGAATCCATCCGGTAAAGGTGATATGCATGATCTCATTGTCGTGGGAATTGTCACGGCAGATGCTGCAGTCGGCAGCGAGTAGTAGAACGAGGGGCAAGGGCGGCCAGCCATCTGCGGTGCGAGATGAGGGAAAAGACACAAGGTTTTACCCAGGTTCGGCCCCCCGGAGGGTAAAGACCTACTCCTGCTAGATTGTATTATGGAGGTGTTACAATGGGCGAGCTCGGCGGCTAGGCGGCGAGTCGCTTGGGTGTATGAGGGAACGTGTCTCTACTCGCCCTATTGGGAGGTTTATATAAGCTCACCTCCCCTAGGGTTTACATATCTCAACCGATTCGCTTACGCCTTGAGTCGTTTAACCTAGCCCGATCGGGCCTATCTACTACTTTGGGCCTTGACTTCCAGTCGCCAACTCTTGGTGGGCTTTGATCCACTGCCGCTGCCGCAGCCCTCGGGTCTTGGGCGATCGGAACGCGTCTGGGTATAGCCCGGTAGGCATATCCCCATCAGTAGTCCCGAGGCCGTCGTCGATTAGGGCGCAGCTGCTGGCGTCGGAGTATCTGGCTTGAATAGGCACCAGTCCGAATCGTCGGCGGGCTCTGTATAAAGGAGACAACCAATGATCCAGTTGCAGCCTTGGCCAAGTCGAGTCGTGAACACTGTCTTAGTGATCGGGTCGGCCGTGGCGAGTGGTTGGACCGTATATGGTCAAACTAGCCGTTGAGGTAATCCAACAGTAACTTTTGGCGTAATCACCGCGTGGTAACGGCTCCCTGATTTGGCGGGTAACTCCCGCTATATAAGGGGGAATGGCAGGCAGTCGTAGAGCCAACTCCTCACCACTTCTTCCGAGTGCGCGCATTTTCTTTCCTTTGCTCCGCGATCCAGCCGACCCGAAATCCTCCGAACTCCAACCAATCTCTCGACCATGGCCCTTTCCACCGATCCGTGGGGTAGGTCCAAGTGCACAAGGGCACAGTTGGCCTCCTTCGAGGAGGCCGGGATCCTGCGAGCCGGCTGTTGGCGTATCCCCGCAGCCGGAGAAACGACCCCAAACCCGCGAGAGAGGGAATTCGTCTGTTTCACCAGTCATCTCGAGCGGGGGCTACGGTTTCCTACGTCCCTATTCTTCCGGCGCTTCTGCGCCTACTACGGGATCCAGCCTTCAGATCTGGGTCCCCATAGCATTGAGCAGCTCGCCATCTTCGTGGCGTTCTGCGAATGCTACTTGGGTTGCCGGCCCTACTTCCCCTTGTGGCAAGATCTGTTCCATGGACGGATCAGTCGCGAGGAGGCAGGCGGCCCAATGCTTGCCGCGGGCGGCTTGACGTTCCAGCTCAAGTCCAAAGCTTCTTTCTTTGACCTGATGCTACCCGCCAAGGCAGCGAGCGACTGGAAGAAGTCGTGGTTCTACGTGGCCGAGGCGACCGGAGGCGGTGGCGATCCCGCGGTACTCCACTAGTCGCTCTGAGCCGCGCAATCTTCAAGTCGGCAAGCTCCCCGGCGACCAGCGGATGGTCGTCGACGAGATGCTCCAGACCATCCGCGGTCTGAAAAAGAAGGGCCTTCAAACGATAAACTTGTACAATTGCTGGCTCGGGCGGCGGCTCGTTCCACTCGCCCACCGCGACCACTACATGTACCAGTACACGGGCCGGGGAGACTCGATGAAGGCCTGCCTCGACGAATGGAAGCTGGAGGATTATCTCCCAGCGTTGAAGAAGATTACCCAGGCGGTGTACCTGGATGTGCAAGCTGGGGTCGCCCCCTATACCGCGAAGCATCCGGCTCCCACGGTAATTCCTTTACCTTGCTCGCAGTCGCAGTAAATGCAGTCGCGGTAATTCTGATTTCGTCTTGTATTTGTTGCAGCTGTTCCAAGTGGTGGAAGGGTGGCTTCCACCCTCGGATGAAGAGAGATCGGGACCGGACATAGGCGAATCGCCGCCTACCAAGGGCAACGAAGACGACGAGGACGAGTCCGACGAGGAGGTCGCCCCACTGGTCCGAAAGACCCGCGGGCAACGACAGCGCGAGATCGAGGCAAGCAGAAGCCTCGAACGTCATGACGATGACGACGAGCTCCCAGAGACCACCTCGCGCCGTCAAGCCACCCCATCAAAGAAGAAGAAGAAGAAAGAAAGGGAGGCGAGGGCCTCCCCGAAGAAGAAAACGAAGCCGTCGAGAACGGCCTCACCGCCACACTCGGCGAGCAGCTCTGATGCTCCCAGCTCAGCCGGTGACGGCGCGCCACCAGCGGCTGACAACGCGGCGACCGTGGAAGTACCGCTGGCCTCAATGCCTCCGCCATTCGCCCCAGTCTCTGGGCTGGGGGAGGCTCCGGCTAAGGTGACTTCGCCTCGCAAGGAGGCTCCGACTGCGGCGGCTTTGCCTCGCAAGGAGGCTCCGGCTACAGCGGCCCCAACTCGCGAGGAGGCTCCCGCCCAGGATGTCCCAGAGGCGCCAGCCGTGGCCTCAACGACGAAGAAGTCGTCCGTGTCTTGGGCACGCGACGTCCTGGAACTGGGGATCAGTCGCCGATTGGGCCCTAAACTGGAAAAACCGGCCGGCCTTCGTACGGGGCTAAGTTTCATACCAGTCGCCAAGTGAGTGCACTCACCCTTCCTTATTTTCCATAACTATTCCAATCGTCTCTGTTGACTTGATTAATGCGCAGGACCGGAGTGAAAAGGATGGGCCACCCGACCGTGGCCAAGGTACCCTCCGTCACAAGCGAGGAGGACCCTTCCCGCAAGAGGAAGGCGGACGAGGTCGTCGTCTCAGCGGACGGCAGCAAGAAGGCCAAGGGTGATGACGTCGTCACGATTTCTGATGACGCGACGGTCGCGCCGGCCGGGCCCGCGGTGGAGGCAGCCGCGTCTACGAAGGAGGGTGCTTCCTTGCCTGCAACGGCGGAAGCGACCTCCCTTGGAGCGGGTGCCTCTATCGCTACCTTCCCCCGCTTCGTGACCAAGGCGGCCACGGCGAGTGAGGCTACGCCCTCGAGCCACGCTCCTGGGACCGCCGATGCTGAAGTCGACCAACGTCGTGGGCACACGCCGGCGTTACTCGCATCCGTGGACGCGATACAACTCCATGGCATGCTTGGCGCGGCCATCCAGGTACATCCAGTCCCCGAGGATCAGGTCGGTGCTTTGCAGCGGCTTGATTCTTATAATTTCTCGTTTTTTTTTATTTTCGCGTCGGTCCCGAGTGCGCTCGCTGAATTCAACGAGTGGGCACTTAGGAATTCTTGATCGCCATTCCCGAGGTGCGCTCGCTGAATTTCAGCGAGTGGGCACTTAGGAATTTCTTGATCGCCAGTCGAGTGCGCTCGCTGAATTTCAGCGAGTGGGCACTTAGGAATTTCTTGATCGCCAGTCCCGAGTGCGCTTTCTGAATTTCAGCGAGTGGGCACTTAGAATTTCGCTTTGACTGACTTTTTGGTGATGTGCGGTCTGCAATGAGTCGGCGGACGATTGGCGCTACAGCGGAGAAGGAGCTGGCCATCATCCGGGCGAACAAGGGCTTCAGTCTTTGCTGTGAAGGCAGAGGAAGCTCGCCAGGGCTTGTCCCGCTGGTGAGTTGGTGGCGCGATCTGCAGGTGCGCTGAACAATGGATCGCCGACCTCGGCCGAACTGCGAGAGGCGAGAGAAGAAGCGAGCTCGGCGGACGGGCGAGCTAAGGCCGCCATTGCGGCCGCTGAAGAGGATCGCAAGGTGTCGGAAGTCCTTATTGCTGGGCTTCAGGACGACCACACGTCGCTTCAGTGCTTCACACGGGACTCGCCCGCCCGTTGCTTGGTGAGTGCATCTCCCCTTTATAATAGTTGTGGTTTTTGTGGTGTCCGTCATACTTATCATTGTCTTCTACTCGCAGGTCGCATCATTGATAGCGAAGAAGAGGCAAGCTCGCTCGACGCGAGGCAGTGCGTAAGTATGCTCGTCGATTCGGCGACGTGCATCTGTGCCTACCTCCAAGAAATGTCGCCCACGGAGGTGATTCCAAGCGACCTCGTTGAGGTGTGGAGGTACTTGGAGAAGGCGCCCGCGGTCGTTGAGTTCATGACGCGGTCGGCGTTTCGGCGTGGGGCGTCGGCTGAGCCTTGGACTCGCCACTTCCCGAGGATTTCGACGATGTGATGTGAGTGGGTATCCATCGTCGACTCAGCGGTGGAGCTGTCCGAGGTCCTCAAGTTGCAGAACGTGCCACGCACTCGGGCGTGTCCGGGCAATGGGCGACCTCCTGCCGTCAGAGACGGTTGTCGCGTAACGACCCGAGCCGCATCGTGACTTCAAGGTCGAGCAGCCTTTTTCGCGGCGATGGCGGGTGAACGACGTATCCATCCAACCCGTACGGCGTTCATCCGCAGCCGGATGCTGGCGTCGCCTCTTGCCTGCAGAGTAGGGTAGTTTGCCTTGTGGCGTTAGCCAGTTCGCCGCGGGCATATTTTGTAACATGAAACAATGCAACATGTGATTGAATGAGACGTCGTGTCTATTTTGATATTTGTTTGTGTGCTTTTGATTGATTTTGGGACGAGTCCCCAGCGTCCGCCCTTTTGTGGGGTTTACCTCGTATATGATGTATGTGTTGTTGTTATGTGTTTTGATGTTTTAGTCGACTCGCCCGAGCTCGAAGAGCCAGTCGCTAGGCGACTCCCTTGAGTGCTCTGTACTTTACCGTTTTCCCGTGCGCGAACGAGGTCGGGTGGCCGAGTCCCCGAGCGTGGTACTTGGTAGTTCTAGGCGCGACTCGAGGGTGGTTGAGGACTTAGCGCGTTGGTGTGAGCGCGTCACTCCTGCCTGGCCCGTGGGGTCAGTCGCGCGGCGAGTCCTGGGCATGCTCTCTTACTTGGCGTTTTCCCTGACCGCTCGCGACGAACTGGTTTTCAGTCCCCGAGCGTGGTACTTAGCCGTTCGAGTCGCTATGCCGGGGATGCGGAGGACCAAGGTCGCTGTGAGAAGCGAGGGCAGTTGTCTTGGCTCGTAGAACCAGTCGAGCTAGGCGACTCCAATGGGGCTCCGGGTTGGCGTTATTCGTGGACGGTGCAAGACCTGAAGTGATTCAGTGCTCTTACACCGCACTACTTAGCCGCGCCGATCGCTGTACCAAAGGTTGACTTCTGCGTTTAGCATAACGCTGTTTTTACGAGTGCGAGTGGCACAAGTCATGGAGAGTAAGCGCAAGTTGCGGTAACCATTTCTTTTTATTTCATAGCGACTGGAGAGTACATGTGTGGGGTTCTAGGAGTAGAACTTCCGGAGGAGGTTTACATTCCATGGTCGCTTGACGCCGAGTTCGCCGTCCCCGCGGACGTCGATGAGGTAGTAGGCGTCGTTGCCGAGTACGCGCCCGATAGAGAATGGGCCTTCCCACGGAGGGGAAAGCTTGTGCATCCCCTTCTTGTCTTGGATGAGGCGTAACACCAGGTCGCCTTCCTGGAAGGTGCAAGCTTTCACCCGCCGACTATGGTAGCGGCGAAGTCCTTGCTGGTAGATGGCGATGCGTGACCGAGCGAGGTCGCGTGCTTCGTCGAGCTGGTCGACCCCATCTTGGCGGGCCAGCTCGTTTGCAGCCTCCGTATAGTGGACGACTCGCGGCGAGTCGTGTTCGAGGTCGGTGGGCATGACTGCTTCGGCACCGTAGACCATGAAGAAATTAAAGGGGTGAATCCCGTCGATCTGTTGACGGAGGTCCGGATCCCCCAGATGACAGAGGGCAACTCCTCGACCCAGCACCCAGCGGTGCGCTCGAGTGGTACTTGGAGTCGCGGCTTCAGGCCGTGGAGGATGCTTTGGTTGGCCCGTTCCGCCTGGCCGTTGGATTCCGGGTGGGCGACTGACGCGAGGTCGAGCCGGATATGGTGCTCTTCGCAGAATTCGGCCATGGCTCCCTTAGCGAAGTTGGTGCCGTTGTCCGTGATGATGCTGTTGGGAAACCCGTAGCGATATATGAGCTCGCGTAGGAATTTGGTGGCGGTCTTCCCGTCGCATTTCCGGACTGGCTTGGCCTCCACCCACTTCGTGAATTTGTCGATGGCGACCAGCAGGTGGGTGTAGCCAGAGGGGGCCTTCTTGAAGGGGCCTACCATGTCCATGCCCCACACAGCGAATGGCCAGGTGATGGGGATTGTTTTGAGCGCCGAGCTCGGTACGTGCGTCTGATTGGCGTACTTCTGGCACCTGGCGCATCGCTGGACGATGACGACAGCGTCGGCGTGTGCGGTGGGCCAGTAGAAGCCGTGTTGCATAGCCTTGGCGACCAGGGAGCGAGCGGCGGCGTGGTGGCCGAAGTCACCTGAGTGAATGTCATGGAGGATTTTGCGTCCTTCAGCCGGTTGGACGCAGCGTTGGAACACGCCGGTGACGCTGCGCTTGTGGAGCTCGGCGTCGATGATGGTGTAGGACTTGCATCGACGAGCGATCATTCGAGCGTCTGTCTCGTCTGCTGGCAGGGTGCCGGCTTCCAGGTAGGCGATATAGGGCTTGGTCCAGTCGTCTGGCTCGGTGACGAGTGCGACTAAGGCTGCCTCTGGTTGGAGTGGGACTCCGATGTCGATCTCCCTCGGGGGAGAGACTGATGGCTTGGAGATTGTGTCGAGGAACACGCCGGCGGGTGGTGCGAGTTGAGCCGACCCGACGCGAGATAGGGCGTCGGCCTCCTCGTTTTTCCGCCTGTCGATCCACTCGACGGAGTAGCCGGTGAAGTGGCCGCCCAAATTGTCCACCGCTTGGCGGTACGCCGCCATGGTAGGGGAGACGGCGTCGCAGGTGCCGACGACTTGCCCCGCGACAAGGTCGGAATCTCCGTAGCAGCGGAGGCGATTGACGTTCATATCCTTGGCGGCTCGCATGTCGTGGAGTAGGGCCTCGTATTCAGCCATGTTGTTGGTGCAGGGCGTGAAGTCGAGGCAGAGGATGTAGCGGAGCTTGTCGCCCTTTGGTGAAGTCAACACTATCCCTGCGCCTGCGCCGTTCGCGTTCTTGGAGCCGTCAAAGTGCAGGCTCCAGTAGTGGAGGTACGGCAGCTTCTCCGGCTGCTGGGCCTCCTCCCAGTCGGCGATGAAGTCTGCCAGTGCCTGTGACTTGATCGCCTTTCGTGGCTCATACTTGATGTTGTGGACGCCGATCTCGACGGTCCACTTGGCGACTCGCCCGGTCGCCTCGCGATTGCGGATGATGTCTTGCAGTGGTGCTGAGGAGACGACCGTGATCGGGTGTTCCTGGAAGTAGTGCGGCAGGCGCCGCTGAGCCCGGAAGACCGCGTATACTAGCTTTTGGTACTGCGGGTACCGCTGGCGCGACTCGGTGAGGACCTCGCTGATGTAGTACACCGGCCGCTGAACCGGGCGCTCCTTTCCTTCCTCTGGTCGCTCGACGACCATCACGGCGCTGACGACGCGCTCGGACGCCGCGACGTAAACCAGCATGGGTTCTTTGTCGGCGAGTAGTGGTGCGGCGAGTAGCACCTTTTTGAGGTCGCCGAGCGCGTCGTCCGCCTCCTTGTCCCACCGAAGGTGGGGTTCTTGCGCATCGAGCGGTATAGGGCATCGCCTTTTTACCCAGCGGGATGAAGCGGCGAGAGCCGCTACTCGCCCGGCCAGCTCGGGCGTCGCCAGCACTCGGGTTTGCCGAGTCGAGCGATCGTGTCGATCTTTGTGGGGTTCGCCTCGATCCCGCGCTTGGAGACGACGTACCCCAGTAGTTGTCCTGCTGGTACACCGAAGGTGCACTTGCCTGGGTTGAGCTTTATCTTGTATCTTCGCAGGTTGGCGAAAGTTTCCGCCAGGTCGGCGAGTAGGTCGCCTTGGCGAGCGGACTTCACAACCACGTCGTCGATGTAGACGTGGATGTTGCGGCCAATTTGGCTCGCGAGGCATTCTTGCATGCACCGCTGGTAGGTCGCCCCGGCGTTCTTGAGGCCGAAGGTCATGGCGGTGTAGCAGAAGGCTCCGAATGGCGTGATGAACGCCGTCTTTTCCTCGTCTTCGACGGCCATTTTGATCTGGTTGTACCCAGAGTAGGCGTCGAGGAAACATAGCGACTCCGAGCCCGCGGTCGAATCGATTATCTGGTCGATCCGCGGGAGGACGAATCTCCTTTGGGCAAGGCTGTTCAGTTTGTGTAGTCGATACACATTCTCCGGTCCCGTTTTCTTCTCGACCAGGACTGGGTTTGCCGACCACTTGAGTACTTGATTGGCCGGATGAAGCCGGCAGCGAGTAAACGCTGCACTTCCTCGGCGATTGCTCGACGGCGTTCTTCATTGAAGGGCCGCAGCGACTTCTTGATAGGTCGCACTTTGGGGTCGGCGTTTAGCTTGTGCTCAGCGAGCTCCCTAGGGACACCGGGCATGTCGGAGGGTTTCCATGCGAAGATGTCCCTGTTCTCACGGAGGAACTTCGATGGCGCGCCTATCTTTGGGCTCATGCCCGTCCCGATCGTCACCGTCTGGCTGGAGTCGCCTGGTACCAACTCGACGGTGCGCGTGTGCGCCGTGGCCTCAAAGGTTGAGGTGCCTGCGCCCTCTGAGTTGGGCTTCTTGAGTATGGTGGGGTCGTCGTTGTTGACCCCGCTCGCGTACTTGGCGAGCTCGTCGGCGTGGTTGGTCTCCGCCGCGATGACAGCGTCGGCGAGCTCGGCTCCTTTGGCCTCGCACTCGGCGGCCATGTCGGGGTTGCCGTTGATGGTGATGACGCCGCCGCGGCCGGGGAGCTTCATCGCGTTATGCGCGTAGTGGCGCTGCCATGAATTTAGCGAACGCTGGCACCCTGTGATGACGTAGGGGCTGTCGAAGGGCACCAGTCGAAGACGATCCGCCGGTGCGGAAGTTTGCCGGTGTGCCGAAGGTGACTGGCAGCGTGACCTTGCCGATCAGGTACGCCTTCCGACCGGGGACGATGCCGTGGAATGTGGTGTGGGTCGTCTTGATCATCGACTGCGGGAGCCGCAGCCGCCTGAAGGTGTCGAGGTAGAGGATGTTGATGGAGCTGCCGCCGTCCATCAGTGTCTTGGGGAGCCAGTAGTCGCCAACCTTGGGCTTGACCACCAAGGCGACTCGTCCTGGGTACTCGATGCGCGGCGAGTGGTCTTACCGGCTCCAGGTGATGGGCTGCTCCGACCAGTTCAGGAACTAGGGGACGTCTATTTGGGCCACCGCATTGACGACGACGGCGCGGGAGATGACCTTCTTCTCGCGCTTCGTGTTGAAGCCTGTGAAGGTGTGGAGCGAGCCGGCTACTTTGCCAAATTTTCCGCCGTTTGGCGGGTCGTTGTCGGGGTCCTCCCGCGCTTGCCGTGCCTTCTCGATTTCCCTGAGGGTGTGGCAGTCGGCGGTGGTGTGCGTTGCGGGCTTCCCTTCCCTGCTATGGAACGCACATGGTTGGTTAAGGAGGGCCGCGGGATCGAACCTTGGCTTGTTCTTGTAGTTGCCGCCGTCGCGGCGTTACCCTCCGTCGCGGCGGTAGCTCTTGGTCTCGCGCTGCGCGTGCCCGGCGTTGGCGACGAAGTCGACTCGCCCGTCACTACGGCGCTTGCCGGTGAGGCGAGTACCGCTGTAGCGTAGGTCGGTTCGGCGTCCGCCGTCGTTGCCGCCCGTGCGGCGTTGACCTCCTGACTCGTCGTCAGTTTCCTGGTTCGGATCTTCCTCGGCGTACCGTTTGGCGATCTCGAGGAGGTCGGGGATGTTGTCGAGTGTGCGGGAGTGTCGCTTGAGCTTGGCGACTAGAGGCTCGTAGCGGCACGAGGTCTTGAAGCAATGGATCGCGGTGTCCGGGTGGATGCCGACCGCGTTGTACCAAAGCTCTTGCCACCGTTGGACCCGATTCTTGGTCGACTCGAGGTCCCCGGACGCACTGTTCAGGTCCTCAATAGTGGTGGCGGGTGTAGGAGCACTCAAGTGCTTGACGGCGTCGCGCATTTCCTCCCGGAGTCGATATCGCCCTGGGAGAGTGTTGATCCATCGCTGCACGCCCCTCCATCATCGAGGGAGGTAACGCGGAGAGTAGGTCGATGTGACCCGCGATCCCCATCGCCATGAGGTATGTGTCGAGCCAGACGGCGGGGTCGTACGAGGAGTCGTACTTTTCTATCTCTTTTGGCGCCTTGAAGTTTGGCGGGTACTTCTCGCCTCGGATCATTGGTCCGAAGCACTTGGGTCCGAGTCGACTGAGCGACCCCATAGGCTCGCCGTCGCGGCGATTAGTTAGGGTGTGCCGCAAGTCGTCGGGCTGGCGTGCGTGCCAGCTTTGGTTGTTGATGATGTGGGTGCGGGCGTCGATGGGTTGCCCGTTGGCGGCGACAAGGTTGGTTGCCGGCCTGGGGTCGTTGGTGGAGAGTGCCGCGTTCGCGGGTCGGTGTTGGAGCTGCAGCGGCTCTGGTGGCGGGCAGTTGAGGGTGTTTGCCGCCGCTGGGCGGCCGCTGGAGGCCGCTCTGCTTCCTGAGGAACGCGAGTATACTCGACCTGCCGAGTCGGCGCCCGCTTTTTGCTGCTCGACGGCCTTCGCGAGCAGGGCCCTGACGTATTGGATCTGTAGGGCGCCGTCGTCGGTGGCTGTGATGGTGTCGGCTGCTGCTCGGCCTGCCACGAGGTTGTACATTGGGGTGGAGAACAGTGGGAGGCCGTTTGCGTCTCGCTCCCGTGAGGAGAATACTGTTCGCGGTTGGTCCCTAGGAGGGGTGCCGTTGGGTGGAGGTGGGGCGCCCCTCGCCGTTGATCCTGGCGGGGGCCGGGCGCTTCCTCCTGGTGGCGCGTTCTCGCAGATCGCGCGCTCGGCCACGCGGGCCGGGTCGTTTTCGTCGTCGAAGTTCAGGGCGCGCCCCTGAACGGTGGGGTTCAGGCGTGACCTGATCCGCTGCTGGTGGTAGCGTGACAGCTCCTGCGCCGTCACCTGCTCGAGGCGAAATTTTTCGCGCTCGGCTTGCTCTTTGCGTACCGCCTCCGCCAGTTTCAGGCGGAGTTCCTCGACCTCCGTTGCCGTGGCGTTAGGAGGGATTGGGGTGGAGAAAGGATCCTCCGGCGGATCGGCGCCGGTGGCCATGTAGGTCGCGGCGTGGCGACCGGTTCCATCACGGAGGTCGGCGGAGTTCTCCGACCCGGAGTCGGTCGAAGATCCCGAGGATGGAGGGTCCTCGAAATCTCCCGTTGGAGACCTGGCGATGGAGCCCGCGGATGAGGCCGCGGTGATGGATCCAGAGTGGCCTTGGGTCGCCGAGTCGGCGTCGTCGGTGAGGGCCGCATCCTCTGTGGCTTGAATTCCCGCCACGTTCGTGGGCGAGTTGTACTCGAGGCGGGCGGTGGATCGTGCGGATCTGGCTCTCGGAGAGCCGATCGCGTGGCGGCGACTGCGGATGCGAGCCGAGTCCTCCGAGACGATGGCGTCGGTGAGGCCGACGAAGAGGCTGATCGTGCGATAGCGGGATCACGCAGCGTGTGGTCGCGCGCCGGACGTAGCTGCTCGGCAAGATCTGGAGCATCTCGCCGATCGCTATCATGCGTCGGTGGCGACCGTCGTTGATGGGCAGATTGGATCTCGCCGTAACACCGCCAGACCGGCCCCACGATGGGCACACCACCGTGGGAATTGTCACGGCAGATGCTGCAATCGACGGTAGTAGTAGAACGAGGGGCAAGGGCCAGCCATCTGCGGTGCGAGATGAGGGCAAAGACACGTGGTTTTACCAGGTTCGCCCGGAGGGTAAAGACCTACTCCTGCTAGATTGTATTATGGAGGTGTTACAATGGGCGAGCTCGGCGGCTAGGCGGCGAGTCGCTTGGGTGTATGAGGGAACGTGTCTCTACTCGCCCTATTGGGAGGTTTATATAAGCTCACCTCCCATAGGGTTTACATATCTCAACCGATTCGGTTACAGCTTCAGTAGTCGTTTAACCTAGCCCGACTGGGCCTATCTACTCGCCTGGGCCTTCAGCTTCCAGTCGCTCAACTCTTGGTTGGGCTTTGATCCACTCGCCGTTCTGCAGGCCCACTCGCCGGGTCTTGGGCCAGTCGGAAACGTCCTGCTGGGTATACCCCGGTAGGCATATCCCCATCACTCATGGTCGAAGGAATTAGGTTACTATGTATCAGAAAGCATATAGCAATTGAACTATTGAAATGACTTGATCTTTATGCTATGCTTATCTATAGGAGTATGTCCACCATATCATTCTCCTAACGATATGATCTTGTTGTTGATAACATCTCAATGTTCATGATAGGGAAACCACAATCATTTATCAACCAACAAGCTAGTGATGTATAGAGGCTATACTAGGGACTTCAAATTAAGTTTACAAATCACACAAGTATCAATGTTTCCTTGTTAATACTATTATAGCATGAATGTAAACATTTATCATAAACACAAAGATATAATAATAACTACATTTATTATTGCCTCTAGGGCATATCTACAACATTGGAGTTCCATGCGCCCTTCCCCAGGTTGCACGCAACGTTGGAACACGTCGGTTACGCTATGCTTGTGGAGCTCACCGTTGATGATGACGAAGGATTTGCAGCGCCGCACGATCATGCAGGGTTCAGTCTCGTCCACTGTCAGGGTCCCGCTCTTGAGGTAGGCAAGGTATGGTGAAGTCTAGTCGCTTGGTTTCGCGACCATGGCGACCAGGGCGGGCTCAGGTTGGAGCGGGATCCCAAGGCCAATATACTTTGGAGGGGAGACAGAGGGCTTGTGGATGGTGTCGAGGAAGACGCCCGTGGGTGGGGTTTGCTGAGCCGACCCGATGTGGGAGAGAGCATCGTCCTCCTCATTATTGCGTATGTCGATCCACTCGACGGAGTAGCCGGCGAAGTGGCCCCCTAGCTGGTCCATTGCTTGGCGGTATGCTGCCATGGTGGGGGAGACGGCGTCGCAGGTACCAACGACTTGGGCGGCGACGAGGTCGGAGTTGCCGTGGCGCCGTAGTCGATTGACGTTCATCTCCTTGGCAGCCCACAGCCATGAAGGAGGGCCTCGTACTCGGCCATGTTGTTGGTGCAGGGCGTGAAGTCGAGGTATAGCACGTATCGGAGCTTGTCGCCTTTGGGCGAGGTGAGTATGATCCCTGATCCTGCGCCGTCCGTGTTCTTGGACCCGTCGAAGTGGAGCGACCAATAATGGAGGTATGGCAGCTTCTCTAGCTGCTGTGCCTCTTCCCAATCGGCAAGGAAATCTGCTAGAGCCTGCGACTTTATCACCTTGCGTGGCTCGTACTTGATGTTGTGGATGCCGATTTCCATGACCCACTTGGCGACCCGCCCGGTCGCCTCACGGTTGCGGATGATGTACTGCAGCGGCGCAGAGGAGACGACCATGATTGGGTGCTCCTAGAAGTAGTGTGGTAGCCGACGCTGGGCTCGGAAGATCGCGTATACCAGTTTCTGGTACTGCGGGTAGCGCTGCCGTGAGTCCCTGAGGACCTCGCTGATGTAGTTGACCGGACGTTGTATGAGGCACTCCTTTCCCTCTTTTGGTCGCTCGACGATGATCACGACGCTGGTAACTCGCGCGGAGGCCGCGTCGTAGACGAGCATCGGCTCCTTGTCGACGGGGGCCGCGAGTAGGGGTGCGGAGAGTATCACTTCTTTGAGTGCTTTGAGCACATCGTCCGCCTCTTTGTCCCATTTGAACGTGTGGTTCTTGAGCATCAGGCGGTAGAGAGGCATTGCCTTCTCTCCTAGCCGGGGATGAAGCGACTGAGAGCCGTGACTCGACCGGCCAGCTTCTGGACGTCGCGGAGGCACTCGGGTTTCCCGAGCCATGCGATTGTGTCAATATTGGTGGGGTTCGCCTCGATGTCTCGCTTGGAGACTACGTACCCCAGGAGCTGTCCGGTGGGAACGCCAAAGGGGCACTTCCCTGGGTTGATCTTGATCTTGTACCTCCGCAGATTTGCGAAGGTCCCGGCCAGGTCGGCGAGTAGGTCGCTCAAGCGATTGGACTTGACCACCACGTCATCGATGTACACATGGATGTTGCAGCCAATTTGGCTCGCGATGAACTCCTGCATGCACCGCTGGTAGGTCGCACCGGTGTTCTTGAGGCCAAACGTCATGGCGGTGTAGCAATAGGCGCTGAATGGCGTGATGAACGCTGTCTTTTCCTCGTCCTCAACCGCCATCTTGATCTGATTGTAACTAGAGTACGCGTCAAGGAAGCACAGCGACTCCGACCCCGCGGTGAAATCTATGATCTGGTGGATACGCGGGAGGACGGACTGCTCCTTTGGGCAGGCGCTGTTGAGGTTGGTGTAGTCTATACATATTCTCTTGGTCTTATTCTTTTTCATGACCAAGACTGGGTTTGCCAGCCATTTGGAGTACTTGATAGGCAAATGAAGCCTGCAGCGAGCAGGCGCTACACTTCTTCGACGATTGCTCAGTGACGCTCTTCATTGAAGGGCCACATCGACTGCTTGACAGGTCGCGGTTTGGGGTCGGCATTGAGTTTGTGCTCGGCGGGTTCCCTCGGGGCACCTGACATGTCAGATGGCTTCCATGTGAAGATGTCGTGATTCTCACAGAGGAAATTGATGAGCACGCTTTCCTATGCAGGCCTCATGCCCACCCCGATGGTGACCTTCTGGCTGGAGTCGCCCAGGACCAGTTCGACGGTGTGGGTGTGTGTGGTGGCTTTGAACGCTGTCGCCCCGGCGTTCTCTGTGTTTGGCTTCTTCAGGATCATGGGATCGTCTTTGTCGGCTCCACTCGCGTATCTGGTGAGCTCCTCGGCGTGGTTGATCTCCGCGGCGATGATGGCGTCTGTGAGTTCGGCACCTTTTTCCTTGCACTCCACGGCCAAATCGGGGTCGCTGTGGACGGTGATGATGCCGCATGGTCCCGAAAGCTTCATCATGTTGTACGCGTAGTATGGCGCTGCCATGAATTTGGCGAACGCTTGTCGCCCCAGGACGCAGTGGTAGGGGCTGCGGAAGTTCATCAGCTCGAAGACGATCCGCTCGGTGCGGAAGTTAGCTGGTGTGCCGAAGGTGACTGATAGCGTCACCTTGCCGATCGGATACACCTTCCGACTAAGGACGATGCCGTGGAAGGTGGTGAGAGTCGTCTCAATCATCGACTGCGGGAGCTGCAGTCACCTGAACGTATCCAGGTAGAGGATGTTGATGGAGCTCCCGCCGTCCATCAATGTCTTGGGGAGCCAGTATTCGCCCACTTTGAGCTTAACTACCAGGGTGACTTGCCCGGGGTGACTCGCCACTTTGTGTATAGAGGGGAAAACCAAAGCAGTATACACCACTTGTGCATATAAGAAGAAAAAACAAACCAGCTCACACACAAACATATCGGAATGGGTGCCGTACGTATAGCAACATGGACCTTTAGTCCTGGTTGGGGACACAAACCGAAACTAAAAGGGCCTCGCGCATGCCTCAACCCCTTTAGTCCTGGTTGGTGTCTCCAAAAGGAACTTAAGGTCCGATTCGAACCGGGACTGATGTGGCCCTGCCCGTGTGGGCGTACTAACCGTTCGAATTGGGACTAGTGCTCACACTAGTACTTGTTCGTAACGCGATGGGACTGATGCTCCAGGCAGCTCCGAACAGAAGCCATGTTTTCTACTAGTGCATCAGGCCCCACCACTGGGTGGGTGCAAAGCGCCTGTTTCCCTCGAAACGGATCTCATGGAGCATGTCCCTGTCCGTGGCCAATGACAACCGGCCTAGGCAGCGCACATGGCCCACCGTCCAACGACGTGGGGCAAAAAAGGGCGCGCGACCTCTCCGCAATAGGGAATCTGGGGCAGCGGCCCCATCTCCCTAGGAGAGCAGGTCTCCGCCGTGATGTCGCCACGTGTCCTCCCATCGTCCATCCAACATCCTAAAATAATTGTGACAATGTGGATAGAAGAATCGGCCAAAACTTGCATGCGATTTTATTTTCTCCGATTAGCGGTTCTACTCCCCCGGAAACAAGTTATTTCCCGAAAGTCCAAAAATTACGGGAAAGGAAGTGATTTTGTTTTGTCCATTTCACCTTAGAACTTTCAGAATGTAGTGGTCAATTCAAAGGTCAGCATGATCGATGATTTCAAGGTTGTAGGATGGGGTCATTTAAGTCCTTAAATCTAGCTCCATGACTTGACTTGACTTGACTTGACTTGATCTTCTCTTCGTTTTTCTTTTGCTGTACTCTCTCCTTTGGCATATACTCCCTCCGTTTAGAAATATAAGATGTTTTAGGTTTGTGAAGGAGATATATCTAGACACGTTTTAGTGTGTACGTTCAAATGAATCTAGACACTAAAATATGTCTAGATATATCTCCTTCACAAACCTAAAACATCTTATATTTCCAAACGGAGAGAGTACTTTTTTCCTGGCAAGTGTCCTTTGTAAAGTCGAAATCTAGTCAAAATTGGTTAACTATCAAACAAATAATTAAGCAGCTTAGTTCCATGTCCCTTGACCAGTAAAGTGTATCAGATAGTATTTGGCATCTCTCTCCAACTGGAGTCCATATTGCCCTAAACGTCTTTGTCGCGATGCTTTCTTGTGACCCCTTTCCAGCTTGCCGTTATCCAACGCGGGAACTCGTACTTAAGAGTTTAACCTAGTCATTATCATGGATTACCGGCAATTGCGCTTAGTTAATTCTCACGACGATATATATATATATATGCATCGCCTGCAGATCAGTGATCACTTGCGCTGCCGCACAGTAAAACTTGACAAAATCCTCTCAATTGATGCAGTCTTACCCGTGGAGCGCGAGCTTATTAGCTACGTCGTGCGTCGCCACCACCACCATGGACCACCGCAACTCGCCACCGGCTCCCCGGGTGTACACGGAGGCTCAGCCATCCACCATATTCGTCTACGCTGACATGGAGAAGTTCATGGAGATGGTGCGGCGTTTCACTGGCCAGAAGGCGTCCACCAACGCCGCCGCTGACGGTGGTGCCATCGCGCGGATGTTGCCGCTGGAGCCGGTGCAGCAGCATCAGTCAATGGTAGCAACTTCCACGCCGCCGGGCCCAAGAACGACTGGCCTCGGGCCGCAACTGACGATGTCGCCACCATTGTCGATGGACAAGCCCCGCCCGTGCGTCACTAAAATGGCACCGAATCCACCGTCTCTGGCGAACTCATCGTCTGTGTCAACAATCTCTGAGGAGGATGAGGAGATGGAGAACGCTGAGGAGGTGGAGATGGAGGCCATCAAGGAGGGGAGGTTCTATCTTCTTCAGTCTCTGCCCGGCGCGCCGAAGCTGCTGGCCTTGTTCCCGCCCGGCCCTTCGTCTAGCGAAGGAAATTGAGACAGATCAATGAAGCGTCTGTCCCCCACACACACAAAAAAAGCGTTTGTCCGTTGGGATATTTGTATGTGATGCTTCTAGTTATCTCCTGAGTTTAGTTTGTCATTCGTCAGAGAAGCAAAGTGTTGGATTAGTTTTTTTTTCCGAGAATGAACGTTGGTTTAAGTTCCCGATGAGATTTTGCTGTTGTTGCCGAACCTTCATTTCTTCACATATTAGTCTTCTCCTTTGATGAAAAAAATCTATCCAATGTAAGTTTCACACATCAATACGGTTGCATGGATTGCATCTTGTGTGGCACGGGCTAAGGATGATCCCACTGCGGAACCTCGGCATTTTTAGAATGCTCTCGGTATTTCTTACTGGCGCAGTGCTATGGAACACTAGTTCTAGGCATTCTTATAAAAAATGATACTTGGCGGCTGGTTCCTCCTGTTTCTGGAATCAACATTATTGATTCCAAGTGTATCTTCAAGGTCAAGACACATGCTCATGGTTCTACTGAACATTACAAGATATGGTTAGTGGCCAAGGGCTTCATACAGAGGTATGGTCTTTGATTATGAGGATACGTTCAGCCCAGTTGTTAAACCTACTATCATTCGTTTTCTACTCTTTTTGGCTATTACATGAGGGTGGTTGTTGCGCCAGCTGGATGTCCAGAATGCTTTCTACATGGTGTTTTGGAGAAGGAGGTCTATATGCGCCAGCCCCCGGTTTTTTATCCTGCTCGTCCTTAGCATCTGTGTCATCTTGTTAAGGCGCTCTATGGGGTGAAGCATACTCCTCGTGCCTGGCATGCATGCGTTGGCTCTATACTTCGGGCTCATGGGTTTGTTCCATCCACTGCTCACACATCCTTGTTCCTTCTTCGGCGTCTTGAGATCACGATGTACCTGCTGGTCTATGTTGATGATGTTATTCTTATTGGGTCCTCAGATGCTGTTGTTGATCGTATATTGTTTGCTCTGAGTGGTGATTTTTCTATGAAAGACCTATGCACTTTGCATTATTTTCTTGGACTAGAAGTCTCGTGGTCTTCTGCTGGGTTGTCTCTCACTCAACACAAGTACTCTATGGACTTGCTATGCCGGGAAGGTATGCTCAAGTGCAAACATGCCGCTACTCCTAGGTTTGCCACTAATCGATTGTCCACTGTTGATGGAGACCCTCTCACTTCTCATGATGCCACTGAGTATCACAACATTGTTGGTGGTCTGGAGTACTTGACTATCACCAAGCCTGATATCTCTGATGCAGTTAATTGTGTGTGCCAGTATCTTCATGCTCCCATGACTTCACAAGGGTCAGGTGTGAAGCACATATTGTGCTATATCTGTCTCACTGCCTCATATGGATTGCTTCTCCAACCTGCACTGTCCTGTGATCTCTCTGCCTTTTCAGATGCAGATTGGGTTGATAGTCCTGATGACAGGCAATCTATGGGGGGTTATGCGCTCTTCTTTGGTCCCAAATTAATTGCCTGAAATCGTAAGCAAGCTACAGTCTCTCGCAGCAGTACTGAAGCTGAATACAAGGTAGTTGTTGATGCTATACAGCTGAGATCATATGGGTACAGTCGCTATTGAGAGAACTTGGAGTCGCTCAAGGTCAGCCACTAGTCCTTTGGTGTAACAACATCGGTGGTACATACCTTTCATCGAATCTAGTTTTTTATGCCCAAATAAACCACAACGAAGTTGACCATCATTTTGCACGGAAACGGTTGCACATAAGCTACTTCACATCAAGTTTATTTCTCCAAAGATCAACTTGCTGACATCTTCACGAAGCCTCTACCGCAGCCTCAGTTTGTAGGTTGTAGGCGTAATCTTAACTTGCTTTGTACCTCAGGCTATAGTTAAGATTAAGGGAGGGTGTTAGAATGTATATATAAGTAGTATTTGTACATGATTTGTACTCTGTATTGTATATATTGTGTACCCTGCACCCTGTTTAGGGTGTCGAGCCATTGCCCAAACCATCACTAGTGGAAAACGTGCCATCGGTCCCGGTTTGTAAAGGCCTTTAGTCCCGGTTTTCTAACCGGGACAAAGAAATCGGGACTAAAGGCCTACCCCTTAGTCCCGGTTCAGTCGCAAACCCGGACTAAAGGCACTCACGGGGCCGCGTCGAGTGTGCAGGACCTTTAGTCCCGGTTTGTAATACGAACCGGGACTAAAGGTTTTTTTTAATTTTTTTCCAAAAATTCAAATTTTTCTTAAACCTTTGAATTATTTGACTCGTTAATCTCCCACATCTCTCATTTTTAACACTAATTATATTTAATCTTAGTTCAAATCGTACTTACGGTCAAACTTCCAGTCTGGTCACCCATCCTAGCACTACTCCACCCCCAGCACGCTTAACTTCTTCATTCCATCTCTCCCACCCGCGCGAAGGACCCTTATATCTTGTTGTCAAGACTAGTATATCAATCATATTAACTCATATCGATATGTGACACGTTTTTATTTTTTGAAATTAAGAACAACTATTTTTTGTAAACAACAATACATAATTAATAATAACATTTTATTCTAATGAAAGTAAAAACTAATTAAATAAATATTTTATATTCATTTTTGCCATTTATTCATTTAATATGACATAAAGAATATCTTCAAATCTGTAAATCAAAATTTAACAAATAATATATCCATTATTATCATAAAAATGCGAGGAATTCAAATATGACATAAAAAACACTAAAATAATTTAATTTCTGAAATAATTTTTTTTTCTTTTCGAATTTTAAGAAACCAAAATGGCCTAAGTATGTTGAAATCAAAGAGCTAATTTTTTCTGCACGTTTTGATAGGTTGTACTTTTTTACATGGTATACAAAATTTATGGCCATTTGAATTTTTATAACATTTTTTTGTAAATTATGTCGAAATTTATATTTGTTAATTTTTTGTAACAACTAAATCACTTAATATAACTACAGTTCAAAGGATTTTATTTTTAGAATTTTTTATAACTTTTTGGCATGATTTTGAATCTAGAAAAGACGATCTCCAGAAGGATTCGTGCCCGTTTTACTGTCACGGCAGAACTTGAGAATTTTTTTGTCCACTTTCTTTAGTCCGGATTGGTAATACGAACCGGGACTAAAAGTCACACCTTTAGTCCCGGTTGGTGATACGAACCGGGACTAAAACGATTAGCACCGGGGCACCCCTTTTAGTCCCGGTTGGTGATACGAACCGGGACTAAAGGTCCCGTTTAACCCGGGACTAAAGATTGCTGGCGTTCTAGCCCACTACAAGAAATGTGTCAGCTTGTGACGTTTTGGTAGTGACCATCTACAAAATCGTCTTAGATTTATGAAGATTCCGCTCAAGCTGCTTGGGAGGGTCAAAGCCTTATTAAACTATGACGATTTTTCTCGAAAATGTCGTAATTCCTTTAAATGAAATCGTCATAATAGCTAGGGAGATCTAAATATAGAGGATATCAACATGGACCGTTGGATCTGAGCAAGATGGACGGGTAGGATGCTAATATGAGGGCACTTGACATGGATCGATGACATGGCATGGTATCATCGCGCGCGGACAACAAATATTTCACATCGCGCGCAGAGACCGGAAATATCCCGCGCGTGTCGGCCGAACCAAAACCACCACGTCCCCCACCCTCCCAGCAAATGCTTCTCCCCAACCCTAAACCTACCGCCGCCGCTCCTCATTCTCCAGCGAGATTCGCCCACCGCCGCTCCTCCTTCTCAAGTGAGATCCGCGCGCTGCCGCCGCCCCCCTCTTTCTCCAGCGAGAAACCCTTTCCCGCTCGCTCCAGCCGCTCCCCTCCTTCTCCAGTGAGATCCCTAACTCTAGATTGTGCCGCCGCTGCCCTCTGTTCGAGATCCTCTTACACAAGCCAACCGATGACGACTCAAATGATGGCCGAGGAGGACGACGACGGTGATGGTGTGAGCCCCTAACAAATCCCCATCCATGACCCCACTGTTGGCGCCTCTTTCCCTCTCCTCAGCGCAGATCTCCGCCTCCCAGTGCTCCCTCCTCTACTCGTGTACCTCGTGCCCCTACCTCCTCTCACTCCGGTACCCTTGGCACCGCCTCCTCATGAAGTCGTGGCCAAGGAGCCCGAGCTCGGCGGGGGTGGATTGGACGGCGGCAGCGTTGGATCTGGGAGTGGTGGTTCCGGAGGGAGCAGTGATCTGCATGGTGGTGGAGAGGAAGAAGGGGAGAAGATGGGGGAGTGGCTCTCCATGTCACAGAAGCTCAACCTCACCTACGCCGCGCTCTTGAGGTAAGCATCGCAACGATAGAATCCCTTTTTGTCAGAGTGACAGATCGCAGATCGATTGGATTCGAGTAAACTGCAGTATTTTTTTTCGAGCTATGTTCAGTAAAACTAAAGATGGTGTTACTGAAGTTTGATTTGGTGTGGGCTACATGTCATTCTAACTTATGGCTAATGGATTGTCACTAGAATGTTAGAAGAGAGAAATGGGAGTGCTATGAACTAATAATGTAGTACAATGGGTCCTTATGAGATAGAAATTAGAGGGAGCAGAAGGAATATATTGCTATCGTCAAGGAGTACTAGTTTTGGTGAACCAACTTTGATTCCCTAAAAAAATTTCCATAAAAAATAAATCCCTAAACATCATATTCAAGCATAGTTTTTAAGTGATGGTACACCCAAACAAGGAATGGTTGTGATGACAATAACACAATACTGTATATATGAAGAGCCAAATCTAATTAATTTTACCATCCATTCAGTTTACATATGATTACTGCAATTTTAGTATATGAATAAATCCAAGAAGACATGTAGCAGTCATTTACTCTTGGTTCCTAACTTCATTGTATTCAGAGAGCATGCCTACAAGATCAGCAAGGACGCCACCGTCACCTCCGACCTACACGAACACGCAGACCTTAGCGATCATGTCGTGTCCTCAGTGACCTTGCCTCCTTGTTGAGAACATGGTGAGTCCATACTAATCATACAATGGCTGATATAAATAAAACAGCAACCATAAAACTGCTGAAAAGCTGAGCCAGACTATTGACAATCCTTCTGACAAGCCTGATGCACCTCGCTTTCGGCTTAGATCTGGTATAGCTGCTTATCTATTTTAATGTTGGTGTCTTCAGTCACCTATTTTGTCATGTCAGGCTTAGAATTTTGGTTGTTTTATTTTCAGATCATAGGAAGGAGAAGTCACTTGGGTTGCTGACACAAAATTTTTTGAAGCTGTTCCTCACCATGGAGGTTTGAAATTCTGTAGAATTTCTTTATTTCTGTTTTAAAGATTCATGGTGAGTGGAACTGTGGTTGATTGGTATGAAATCTGTTCATCAAGCAAGTTTCTCTAGATTCGCTTCCAGCATTTTGTGATTTTCTAGTTGAGTTAATGGTTGTTTTAGTAGTTAGTATTGTTGATTGGGACTAGTAGTTGATAAGCAGAATTTTGGTGGTATTGTGAGTCTTGCATCGATGGGATTTGGTATGTGCAACATGATGTGGGCAATCCCAAGCCATTTTTGACCGAAGCATGGTATCTCACGGGAGTGGATTTGGCTGTAAGAAGGGAGCATGGCTGTAAGAAGGGAGTGGATTTGCAATTGCATCTTGTTTACCTGATGTTCACCTTGCTAAATTATCTTATTCTTTGACTTGCTGTTATGATACATGTCTAATTAGCTCATCTGGTATGTTATGCTACATGTCTAATTACATCTTGTTGTATGCATCTGTACTAACGAAGAACTCTACAAGTCACATTCATTAGTCGGTCACGATTCTTTGAGTTATGAGCATGGTCTAATTTCAATATTGCTGGAAGTAGGCAATTAGTACTGATAAGATAATTAAGTACTGTCATATGTGTTGTCAGCCATATGCTTGGTATGGTGTCATTGAATTCTATCACTAAATAGATATGTGCCTGATGCTTTATTACCAGATGCTTGATGCATGTATCGTGTGACAAAAATTAGTAAAATTTATTTTCTTGACATATATAGTTACTCATATCTTGCAATCGAGTTAACTTGATTAATATTTCGCCATCTAATCATAAGTGCTTGTTGCACTTCTTGATATAGTTTGTTTTGTTTAGAGAACCCAGATCTGTATTCTTATTCTTATATTTGTGCACTTCTTATACAAGAAATAGACTTGCTCGTTGCATCTACCTTGACATCGGATGTATCATGCGCAAGCTCCTCGCTAGTGAGTTCCGCATCGCCCACCGCGACATGATTCCGTGTTAGATGGATTGATTACACCCTCCTGCAGCTTTGAGTTTGATGGATTGTTCATTTTGATTTATCCGATGCTAGCTTTGATGGTAAATTTAGTCCCGATTAGATGATAAGTTTAGTGTGGTTATCGACTGGTTTTTTGTGTGGACAAACATCTTGTATCCATGTTCGCTGGTTATCTGGACCAAGATCTCCCGCTAGCTGTGTTTCTCCTATATCAACGCATTCTCTAGTGTCTATTAATTCATGACCTATGTCACTCCTTCAAAATCAAATATATGAAAACTTTCCATGACAACCAAAGCAACAAACACATGTTATGTTTAATGTTTATGAATTGGTACCATGGCTAGTTTCTATTCATATGTCTATACAAAAGGATGAGAAAATGATGATTACATCATGCTTGTTTATCTGTTGTCATGTTTGTTTATGTACAGGTTTGAGAGGTTATTGCTGATGTTCCCGAAGTTGCCTGGAGCCGGAACAACTATCCCCTTTGTCCTGTAGTTGATAGACAGAAGGATGGTCTGGATTCTCAAATTTGATATCTTTGGTCCCTCTTTTGTGCATTATTAATGTCAATTACTAAAGTATTACCTGATGTTTGTTTGTTTATCTGTAGGATGTTTGAGACAAATACAACAACATTGCAAGAAAGAATGTCCTTCGGAGGAAGTTACATGGTGTCATCTCTGCTTAATTGTAATAGTACTATTGTGTGTGAACCTGGTTGTAATAGTACTATTGTGTGTGAACCTGGTTGTATGTCATGGTGTCTTGTAATTCAAATGGAGTCAGATCTATTCAGTTATTTAGATTCTACCTACTGTTTCATTGTATATTTATTAGAAAATTTACCTTATTTAATATGTGTTTGATATATATAATTGGGCAACTAAACCTATTTAATATGTGTTTTGTAACAAGGCCATGGCCCATAAAATTCTGGATAAAAAGCTTGAAAATATACAATTAATGGACGTGAAAGGGACAAAGCCCACCAATAGTTGATCCTAAAAAGGCCACGGCCTAGAAGAATAAAATGGTCTTGGCCCATATAAGAAACCAAACTAGACTGGGCCGAATTTGCATTGCGACGGTCCCATTTCGTCATAGTTTTGCCACGTCAAATCGGCCACGTAGGATCTGACCTGGCTTAGCTAGATGGTCCATGACGATATTGAATCGTCATAGAAGTTATGACGATCCAATATCGTCATAGACAGTTATGACGATTTTATAAAAAACGTCGTTATAGTTCATTTGCGACGCTCAGCTTTCGACGATCTTATTTTCGTCGTAGGATCGTCATAGATGGACTACTGTGACGATTCTGTGACGAAAATGGAGGGTCATATATAGCCATATTCCTTGTAGTGGCCATTGGAACCGGGACTAATGCTCACATTAGTCCCGAGTCCAACTATAACCGGGATTAATGATCCGAACTGAGATGGATCGAATGACTCTTTTTCTACTAGTGCATGCGTTTAATAGAAGCAGATTGCTCAGTAGCATGAGTGCTTGCTCGGCAACATGAGTTCATTGAGGCGATGGCTCTCCCGCTGCAGACACTAACTGGTTCAGGTCACGTGCCTCTTCCTCCTTTTAGCTTTAATTTGGCTTGGTAAGTTTTTGGTGCAACTTTCAATTATTCATCTAATTTATTTCCTCGTGCTTACCTTCCAATGCTAATTATTTTCCATGCTTGTAGGTACCTTGATCCATCGGCTGGATCCAAGAATGTGCGGCTCGGCACCGTTACTAGGAAAACGGCTATAGATAATCCACACCTCCGTGGCGCATATGCTAGTGGTGTCCCACGGGTAAAATAGGCGTGGCGCACTGCCCATTGGTGCCCTACGCCTAACTGCCGTAAGTGTGACGCATATGGGGGTGGTGTGCCACTCCTATGTGTGGGCCAGGGCACAGGTGGCCGGAGCACACATACCCGTAGCGTATTTGGTCAAGGTACGCTACGGATGTGAAACTTAGTCGTAGGACACTCTAACCTAGTGCGCTACGGGCATGTGTGCTAGAGCAGCTGGGTCAACTTAGCCGTAGGGCACTCTGTTCTGTCCTAGTGCCCTACGGCTAAGTGGCCTGTACCAACTCCACCCCCTCCCACACCCACCCACCCTCCTTCACGCGTGGATCGACTTTTTAGGCTTTGCAAAAAATAAAAGAAAATGATAAACACTTCAAAAAATAAAATCATTTCATATGTAGGTAGGTAAGGTTGTATAGTTTTTAGGAAAATTAACAAACATGAGTTTTCACCTTTTCTGCAAAAACAAGTCATGCCACGGTGAAAAATGGTCGTAACTTTTGCATACGATGTCGAAAAAAATCGTATAATATACTAAAATGACGAGAACGAGATTTCGCATCCGCTCGCAACCACCTCCGGTCGTTTTGCGATTATTTAGATTTTTAAAATTCGAAAAGAGTAAAAATTTACGGTCAAACGACCGTTTTTTCCTGCAGAAAAAAATAAAGGGCAACTTACCCGTAGCGCACCACCACCTAGTGCGCTACGATTAAGTTGGGCAGGATTCAAAATTTGAATCCCCACCGCGCCCACCTACCCCTTTTCTTTTCCCTCCCCTTCTCTCCTTTTCCTTTTCCTCCCTTCTCCTTTCATCCTTCTTCTTCTTCTCCTCCTCCTCCTCCTTCTCCTTCTCCTTCTCATTTTCCTCCTCCTCCTTCTTCTCTTTCTCCTTCTACTTCTCCTTCTCCTCCTCTTCCTTCCTCCTCCTTGCAGTGAAGATGGTGACGGCGGCCTCCTCCTTCGAGTGACGACGACGATGGCGGGCTCCTTCTTCTTCTCCTCCTCCTCTTCCTCCTCTTCTTATCTTCCTCCTACTTGCAGTTCCGACGACGACAAGGCCTCTCCGATGAGGTGACGACGACGAGGCGACAACGACGAGGCGATGACGACGACGAGGCGACGACGATGACCTGCACCGACGAGCGACGGCACTGACGGCGAGATCCAGATCTGCCGCTTTTTTTGAATTTTGAAATTTGTATCCGTGGCGCACATCACGTAGTGTGCCACGGTTATCATTTCATACGCGTGGCGCACCTGGACTACTTTCCGTGGCGCACTGGCATGTGTGCCACGCCTATCTCGACACAACCGTGGCACACCAGGCAGTGCGCCACGACTAGGAGATAGCCGCAGCGCGAGGTTAGTGGCGCACTGCTAGTGCGCCACGGATGGCCCTTTCAGGTGCGCCACGAACAGGCGTTTTCCTAGTAGTGACCATCCCGTCGCAAAATCTTCACGGAAGCCGGGTTATGTCTACTATGGCTAGTTAGCCTCCGCCGTAGCCCCACGACTCGAACATCAGGAGGGCACTATGACTCCATGCGGGTTCTCCTTGTCGAGAGCTTCTCATGCTCCACTGTGCAATTTCTTTTACTTGTCAAAATGATATGATCATGTTTAGTCTTGGAACATGTGGAAAATTTAAACATGTTTAGTCAATTTCTCGTAGTGTTCCTTGACCTGTTTGCATTTAGACTTGTATCTTATGCTTGTAAATCATGTTTAGTATTTTAAATTGCACACATTTGGAACTAGTGCTTATCATGTACACATTTGAACTCATGCTTCTCATATACACTTGTCAAATTTTATAATTCGTTGAAGTTTAGAATTATTGCTATTGTGCAAATCACATGCACCAATTCTAGCAAAACAAGATGCAAAGACAAGTACCCCACTTTGTTGGAGTGAACTCATGCTTGGGTTTGTTTTATTTATAGGTTTTGCATCTCGAACAACTTTGGACATGGAGCTCATTTTCTTTTTTTATGTCCTTATGAACTTTGGTTGTGTGTGATGTACATGTGAACTTTGGTGTATGGACTTTGTTGGTTGCACTTGGTGTATATCTGAACTTCTATCATGTTTCGTTCCATATTGTTGAATTGTTAGCATGCACCACTAGTAGAAAACAGGATATCTGTCTGTGCCTCCTAACAGCATTAGTCTCGGTTCCGCCATGAACCAGGACTAATGCTGGCACGCATCCCGGTTCGAGCGGGCACGGGGTCCCGAGGCATGCGTCCCGGTTGGTAGGGTGGCTGACGCCCAACCTTTAGTCTCGGTTTGTGTTACAAACCGGGACGTATGATCCCGCCCTCTATAAATGCAACGCCCCAGCCCTCTGCCTCCACTCTGTTTTTTCTTGGTGGAAGGTGTGAGGGGTGTGCTAGTTTTTTTCCCTATGCATGCATTCAAGGTGTTTGATCAAATGTTTGAGTGAATGATCCTGTTCAATTTCTCATAGAACAAAAATATAGAAGGTGTCCGAGACGCACTTGAGCTTTCTCTCCTCTTTATTTCCCTCGATCGAGGTTAGCAATCTTATCTTTTCTCTGTCATTGATACAATGCATGTGTCAATGTGAATTGGTCATTTCACTATTTATGATGTCCTGTTTTTGATAAACTTACTTATATGATGCAGATGAACGGTCGAGAATGGATGTACGGTGACCGGCGTGTACCCAGGTATATGAAAGGCATGGATAAATTTATCGATGTGGCTACGGCAAACAAAGAGAATGGTTTTATACGTTGTCCATGTGTTCAATGTCGAAACAACAAGGAGTACTCTTCCTCGAAAATCATTTGCGGCCACCTGATTATGAAAGGTTTCATGCCCAACTATAATTGCTGGACCAAGCACGGGGAAATACGGGTTATGATGGAAGACGGTGAAGAAGAAGATGATGATAACAACTATCATCATATGTTTCCTGAATACAGTGATACTGCAATGGAAGACAATGAAGAGGAAGGAGGTGAAGAACGGGCATCAGATGAGCCAACTGATGAACTTGGTAGGGTCATTTCTGATGCAAAGCGAGGTTGTGAAATAGAAAACGAGAAGTTGAAGTTAGAGGGCATGTTAGAAGATCTAAATAAATTGTTGTACCCAAATTGTGAAGATGGCAGCACAAAGCTCGGTACCACACTGGAATTGCTGCGATGGAAGGCAGAGTATGGTCTAATTGACTCCTCATTTGAAAAGATGCTGAAAATAATGAAGCTGAAGTTTCCAAAGAAGCAAAGAAGACTCTCTGTCCTCTAGGATTAGATGTGCAAAAGATACATGCATGCATTAATGACTGCATCCTCTACCGCGGTAAGTAGTATGAGAATTTAGATAAATACCCGGTATGCAATGCATTGCGGTATAAGATCAAACGAGATGACCCTGGTGATGTTGAGGGAGAGCCCCTCCGAAAGAGGGTTCCTGCTAAGGTTATGTGGTATGATCCTATAATACCAAGGTTGAAACGCATGTTCAGAAACACAGAGCATGTCAGGTTGTTGCGATGGCACAAAGAAGACCGTAAGAAAGACGGGAAGTTGAGACACCCTGCTGATGGGTCACAGTGGAGAAAAATCGAGAGAGACTTCCCAGACTTTGCAGGTGACGCAAGGAACTTATTGTTTGGTCTAAGTACGGATGGCATGAATCCTTTTGGGGAGCAGAGCTGCAGTCACAGCACCTGGCCCGTGACTCTATGTATCTACAACCTTCCTCCTTGGTTGTGCATGAAGCGTAAGTTCATTATGATTCCAGTGCTCATCCAAGGCCCGAAGCAACCGGGCAACGACATTGATGTGTACCTTAGGCCATTAGTTGAAGAACTCTTATAGCTGTGGGGCAAACCAGGTGTACGTGTGTGGGATGAGAACAAACAGGAGCCATTTGACCTACGAGGGTTGCTTTTTGTAACCATCAATGATTGGCCTGCTCTTAGTAACCTTTCAGGACAGACAAAAAAGGGATATAAGGCATGCACGCACTATTTAGATAAGACTGAAGCTACATATTTGCATAAATGCAAGAAGGTTGTGTACCTGGCAAATCGACGATTTCTTCCGACCAATCATCCCGTAAGAAAGAAAGGCAAGCATTTCAAAGGTGAGGCAGATCACCGGAAGAATCCTGAACTCCCAGCTGGTGATGATGTATTTGGTATGGTCAAGGACATAGAAGTAATCTTTGGAAAGGGTCCCGGCGGACAATCAGTTCCGAACGACATCGCTACAGGACACGCAACCATGTGGAATAAGAAATCTATATTTTGGGAGCTGCCATATTGGAAAGTCCTACGTGTCCGTTCTTCAATCGACGTGATGCACGTGACGAAGAATCTTTGCGTGAACCTGCTAGGATTCCTAGGCGTGTATGGGAAGACAAAATATACACCAGAAGCACGGGAGGACCAACAAATTATGAAAGACCCAAAGAACATGCATACACAAAACAAGACGGATAAAGGGCGTCACTTAAGTCGTGCCAACTATGCTCTTACCAAAGCAGAGAAGGAAATCTTTTTTGAAGTCCTTTACAGTATCAAGGTGTCGTCTGGCTTCTCATCTAATATAAAGGGGATAATAAATATGGCAGAGAAAAGTTTCAAAACCTGAAGTCTCATGACTATCACGTGATTATGACGCAGTTGCTTCCGATTGCATTGAGGGGGCTTCTACCGGAAAATGTTCGAGTACCCATTGTGAAGCTGTGTGCATTCCTCAATGCAATATCTCAGAAGGTAATCAATCCAGATATTCTCCCAAGGTTACAGAAGGATGTGGTACAATGTCTTGTTAGTTTTGAGTTGGTGTTCCCACCATCCTTCTTCAATATTATGACGCATCTCCTAGTTTACCTAGTGGAAGAGATTGCCATTCTCGGTCCGGTATTTCTGCATAATATGTTCCCCTTTGAGAGGTTCATGGGAGTCTTAAAGAAATATGTTAATAACCGTGCTAGACCAGAAGGAAGCATCTCCAAGGGATATGGAACAGAGGAGGTCATTGTGTTTTGTGTTGACCTTATTCCTGACCTTAAGCCGATTGGTGTTTCTGACTCGCGGCATGAGGGAAGACTAAGTGGAAAAGGCACGCTGGGAAAGAAAGCAATGATATGTAGGGACAGGGATTCTTTCACTAAAGCACACTACATAGTTCTAGATAATTCCACCTTGGCAGCTCCGAATATCGAGGAACACAAGAATATTGTACGCTCCAAAAACCCGGGGAAGCCTGAATCATGGATTACAGATGAACACATAAAGTCTTTCGGTGGTTGGATGCGGACACATCTCTTGGATGAGACCACTGTTGGAGATCAGCTATACTTGTTGGCCGCGTCACCATCTTCTACTATATTGAATTTCCAAGGATACGAAATAAATGGGAATACATTCTACACGATCGCCCAAGATAAAAAGAGCACCAACCAAAATAGTGGTGTCCGCTTTGATGCAACAGACGAGAATGGACAAAAGGACACATGCTATGGTTACATAGAGGAGATATGGGAACTAGACTATGGAGTCTCTTTTAAGGTCCCTTTGTTTCGCTGCAAATGGGTCAACCTGCATGGGGAAGGGGTAAAGATAGACCAGTTGTATGGAATGACAACAGTGGATCTCAACAATCTTGGTTATAGAGATGAACCATTCGTCCTAGCCAATGATGTGTCTCAGGTTTTCTATGTGAAGGACATGTCCTCCAGACCGAAAAAAGAGAAAATATGCAAACGAATACATCATATGATGAGCCAAAGCGTCACGTAGTTCTTTCGGGGAAAAGAAACATCGTGGGAATCGAGGACAAGACAGACATGTAAGAATATTATAATAAGTTTGATGAAATTCCGCCCTTCACAGTGAAAACTGACCCAAGCATTCCCTTAAGTAAAGAAGATGCTCCATGGTTACATCTGAAGCGATCATAAGGAAGGACATATGCCAAGAAGTTCATGCTCATATTGTGTAACTCTAGTTCATGTCTGGCCGGGATATCTTATGATGTTTGCAATTTTCCAAGTTTAATAAATGTTTGAGTGTTAGTCCCGGTTTGTGGCTTGACCGGGACTATATATAGGGGGGGCCTTTAGTCCCGGTTTTGTAGTCTCAGTTTTTAATATTAATAAATGTCTTGAGTGTTAGTCCCGTTTTGTGGAAGGACCGGGACTAAAGGGGGCCTTTAGTCCCGATTCGTAGAACGACTTTCCCGAACTATGAAGAAGTTGTCCCGATTCGTACTTACCATTAAGATCTGATCTCCAAACGCGCGTGGTCACATATTAGGGAGTGCCTCTATGACCAGTTTCTTGGAGATGCCGGAGGACTGGGATCCGGCGGCATCTCCCTGAAACTGGTCGTAGTGGTGTCCCTGCTCTCGCACACCATCTTGCATCTTGTAACTTCTCTAACAAGATCAATACACCTAGGAGCTAACTAATTTCACATACTAGGGAGTGACTCTATGACCAGTTTCTTGGAGATGCCGTAGGACTGCGATCCGGCGGCATCTCCCTAAAAATGGTCGTAGTGGTGTCCCTTCTCTCGAAAACCATCTTGCAGCTTGTAACTTCTCTAACTAGATCAATACACCTGGGAGCTAACTAATTTCACATATTAGGGAGTGCCTCTATGACCAGTTTCTTGGAGATGCCGAGGATCGATCCGGCATCTCCCTGAAACTGGTTGTAGTGGTGTCCCTGCTCTCGAAAACAGTATTGGAGATGCCTCAATCTGGCTGGAGGACTGGACTCACAAGGATGCCTCTTTATAGTAGAAGCAGCTCGGCATAGTGTCGACACTTACGACATAATGTCGACACTCACCCCTATTATTAGTGCTGACTCGTGTTTTGTCCCGGTTGGTGTCTCCAACCGGGAGTAAAGGTTCATCTTTAGTCCCGGTTGGTGACACCATCCGGAACAAGGTACACGCCGCACGACATAATGTCGACACTCACCCCTATCATTAGTGCTGCCTGGCCCAGCCTGTCGAAATCCCTCCAACCGGGACGATGAACCTTTAGTATATTGAAAATCCGAACAATGAAAATCCTTCGCATGGTGTCATATTATGTGACATAGTTGAAAGGAAAATACCAGACTTGGTATATTGATCATGTCTCGAAAAAACCTTCACAAAATGACCTATCATGTTCGAGGTTTCATGGATTTCGGTCCAAATGACCGATGTTATGTGCTGAATCATGGCATAGTTTGTGATGATGTGCCCATATTATGCATGCATGTGGACATTGGTATGGAGAACAATGTTGCAGGAGGAAGTTTTCCTTTTCGTCCCATGGAAAAGCCCTTTTCCATTTTCCGAGCGCAAAAAACGGGTCGTTTTGTGAAGTAACCACCAAAATGTTGTTTCAGAATGCTACCGTCCCATTTTCCTAAAATACTAGACCACCTAACATGGACTATCTCCCAACCGGGACATCTCAAACCTTTTCATCCATCCCGGGTAAAAAGGACAAATGTATGCCGAATCGGTAGGAAGTGGGTCCGGTTTGTACTACAGGTACTTGATCTAACGCCCGTGATTTTTTGAAAAAAATCATTTTTAGACTCGCAGTATGTGGTTTCTTTAGAGATCCAACGCAAGTTCTAAATGATCCATTTTTATTCCCGCCATTTTTCTTCCCGCTATTTCTTCCCGCCATTTTTTTCCACCAGTTCTTCCCGCCAGTTTTTCCCGCCAGTTCTTCCCTCCAGTTATCTTCCTGCCATTTCTCACTATATATATATATATATATGTAGGGTTGGCCTCCATTGTCATTGCACATATCTAGACTCATATATGCAACCTCATCACTCTTTCCCATGACTTCCACTGTAGCACTAACCCCTAGGGAGGCGGAGGCGCTTTGCGCCTCGAACTACCCCTTCCCGCCGGGCTACTGTGTCCCTGTCGGCTGGATGCTGAGCGCCGGAGGCGTGCCGGTTCCTCCTGTTCCTCTAGGTGTGGTGCGCCGGATGGCCATCATGAACCACTACTACTTCGAGATCACGCCGGAGCAGCGGAGGAATCCCAGATGTCATCCCGACAATTTCCTGACTTGGGAAGCCTTCTTCATGGATCGGCGAGAGAGGACGCTCGCCAGGCACGAGGAGGACGGCCTACCTCATCCGAACTTCAACGAGGCCGGCCGTCGGCTGTGGTGGCGCGGCCGGACTCTCCAGAGCGTCATGGCCTACGACACGGCCGCCGACTCTAACCCCCTCCTGCGCTACCCTCAAGTCCAGCCCACTCATGCCTCTTCAAGGTTCAACTACGGATTTATTTACGAAGCAATGACGACGCATGTAGTATTACAGGTGTAGGCAGGAGCATGAATGAATCACTCCAACATTGAAAAACAAGTTCGGCCGATTGTGGCTTAATCTAGCCATGTATCTTAATTTTCAGTTCTTCTATGTAACTTAGTGTTAGTTGTGTTATGTAATTTAATTCCAGTTCTATCCTAATAAAATTTTATTTCCGCCCATTATTTCCCGTCCTTTTTTTCCCGCCCATTAATATATAAAAAATATAAGTTAATTCAAATCCAAATTAAAAACAGAAAATGCTTTTGAATTAGTTATTCAAATCCAAACACATTTTATGTTTAAAGTTTTTCTAAATTCCAAATTAATATTCAAAAAATATAAGTTAATTCATTTTTAATTTTAAATGGTTCATAGTTTAAATGGTTACATTAATTATTTTTAAAACAGAAAATGGTTTTGAATTATTTATTCCAATTCAAACACTTTTTATGTTTAAAGTTTTTCTAAATTCCAAATTAATATTCAAAAAATATAAGTTAATTCATTTTTAATTTTAAATGTTTACATTAATTATTTTTAAAAATAGAAAATGGTTTTGAATTAGTTATTCAAATCCAAACACTTTTTATGTTTAAAGTTTTTGTAAATTCCAAATTAATATTCAAAAATATAAGTTAATTCATTTTTAATTTTTAATGGTTCATATTTTAAATTGTTACAATAATTATTTTTTAAAAACAGAAAATGGTTTTGAATTAGTTATTCAAATCCAAACACTTTTATGTTTAAAGTTTTTCTAAATTCCAAATTAATATTCAAAAAATATAAGTTAATTCATTTTTAATTTTAAATGGTTCATAGTTTAAATGACATTAATTATTTTTAAAAACAGAAAATGGTTTTGAATTAGTTATTCAAATTCAAACACTTTTTATGTTTAAAGTTTTTCTAAATTCCAAAGTAATTATCATTTAAAAAATTACAAATTTAAACCCCAAAATAAAAAATATGGCGGGAACAGAGAGAAAATTCCTGATTTTTTTTGAAAACAGGGTCATACGTTCCGGTTGGAGCCACCAACCGGGACTAAAGACCCCCCCGCGCGCCCCTTGGGCTGATGAAAAAAAGGTGGAGTATACGTCCCGGTTGGTGGCTCCAACCGGGACGTATGACCCTCTAGTCCCGGTTGTTGGCATCAACCGGGACGTATCCTCCCTCCCCTTTATACCCGACGCCCCTTCTCCTTCTCCTTCTTCCCCGTTCCTCTTCACTCACCCGCAACAGATCGTCGCCGCCGCGAGGACAAGCGCTCGGATGCCGTCAGGCTACCCAACCATCGCCCCGCTGTCGGCCTCCACGCGCTGCCCCGCCGTCGGACTCCACGTGCTGCCCCGTTGTTGTGCCTCCACGTGCTCCTCGCCGGCGCTCCGAGCCTCGCCGACTCCGGCCACCGCCTCCACCGCTGATTCCGGCCGCCCCGAACCCCGCCGTCAAGTTTTTCGAGCTCCTGGTGAGTTTCTGAAGCTCAAGGCGAGCTCCGTTTGCCTGCTTGCTTGCTGTAGCCGCCGCACGTCGTGTCCTAGCAAGCTCCGCCGCTCGCCACCATCGTTACCACTGTTCTGATGACCACAAGTGGGCGGTGCTGCCACCACTGGGTCTGCCTCGATCTCCTCTTTCCAACTAGCCTACCCACTAGCCCGC
This sequence comes from Avena longiglumis, assembly GCA_030063025.1. Taxonomy (NCBI): domain Eukaryota; kingdom Viridiplantae; phylum Streptophyta; class Magnoliopsida; order Poales; family Poaceae; genus Avena; species Avena longiglumis. Next base: position 184,812,311 of record CP125979.1, read on the forward strand.
GCGTGCAGCGAATCGACGGATTCGAGCCCAACCCGAGGATCCCCATTGCTGATGTCATGCTAACATCAGCATGAGGCAATATATCCTCTTTTCTTTTTATTAAAATCATTCATGTATTTCTTTTCTAGAAATAATAATAATAACCCATGGGGCCCAGACATCAGTGACTGTGAGTAGCCCCAGATCGAGTGAGAAATGTTTCCCGGCCTGTGGTGACGTCAGCCTGAGGGCATAAATGTTTTAAAATTGATTAAATAAATTCCAGAAAAATGATTTAATGTTGTAAAATCAATAACTTATTATTTATAAGTCAAAAAAATATGTATAATATACCAAAATGTTCAGAAAAATGAAACCTACCTCTTTAAGCTATAATCATGCATTGTTAAGCAACTTAAATGACAAGTTTGATTAGAAGAACATAGTAACCCCTCACAGGTGATTCCGGAGTTTCCCCGAGTTAGGGTTTGTGCCCCTCGGAACCCCGTTTAATTTGTCGAGCATGCTTTAGGGTTACTTTTCAATACAAATTAACTTGTCATCTCATCATCCTTGTTTGATCATTGCATCGATGCCATGTGTTGATTGTTCTCCTCTCTTCCGATGTTCGGTTCTTCGCGGTAGAATACGAGATCGAGATCAATGACCGAGGTCAACACCATCGAAGATCAAAGATTTCTTGATAGCCATCATATTGTAGATGCTTAGTAATGATATTAGTTGTCATATACCCCAGTTGAATCGATATTGCACCTAGGGTTAGTCGGTGTGTCAGTTGGAGATATGCCCTAGAGGCAATAATAAATGTAGTTATTATTATTTCTTTGTGTTTATGATAAATGTTTGCATTCATGCTATACTAGTATTAACAAGAAAACATTAATACTTGTGTGATTTGTAAACTCAATTTGAAGTCCCTAGTAAAGCCTCTATACATCACTAGCCTATTGGTTGATAAATGATTGTGGTTTCCCTATCATGAACATTGAGATTTTATCAACAACAAGATCATATCATTAGGAGAATGATATGGTGGACATACTCCTATAGATAAGCGTAGCATAAAGATCAAGTCATTTTAATAGTTCAATTGCTATATGCTTTCTGATACATAGTAACCTAATTCCTTCGACCATGAGATCATGCATATCACCTTTACCGGATGGATGCTTTGATGACATCAAACACCACACCATAACGGGTGGCTATAAAGGTGGCATTGAGTGTTCGGAAAGTATTGGTTGAAACACATGGATCAAGAGTGGATTTGTCCATCCATATGACGGATAGATATACTCGGCCCTCTCGGTGGAATGTCATCCAATTAGCTTGCAAGCATGTGACTGGCTCACAAGGGATCACATATCACGGAACGAGAAAAGAGTACTTATCGGTAACGAGGTTGAACTAGGTATGCGTAGATACCGACGATCATAACCTCGGATAAGTAAACTATCGTGAGACAAAGGGAAATTGGTATCGTATGTAAGTGGTTCATTCGATCGCAAAGTAATCGAGAAATATGTGGAGCCATATGAATTTCAGATTCCTCTATTGGTTATTGTTCGGAGAAGTGTCTCGATCATGTCCGCATAATTCACGAACCGTAGGGAGACACACTTAAGGATTCGACGTTGTTTGAGTAGTTATGGTATGATGAGAAAGAGACCGAATGTTGTTCGAGTCTCGGATGGGATCCGGATATCACGAGGAGATCCGGAATGGTCCGAGAATAAGATTCATATAAGGAAAGTCCCGCTTCGGAGTTCGGGAATGGTTCCGTGTTTTCATCGAATGTTCTAGAAGGTTCCTAATGTCCCAAGACTCGGAGGAAGGGTACATGAATGTGTCATTGTAAGTTGGAATGATTGCATCATGTACTAAGTGTCTTCGCTGTCCAAAATAAAGGGTTTATTCAAATCCTAAATTGAAAAGTCAAACGGCTAGTTTGAAAGTCAAACGGCAAGTTTTGGAAAGAGGGAAAGAGGAGGAAGGTGAAACCGAGTTGGGGAGGGAGTCCTCCTCCCCAAGCCAGCGCACCACCCAAGCCGAGTTGGGGAGGGACTCCCCTCCCTCCCCTTGGCCGCCGGCCCCTCCACCTATATAAGGAGGGGCAGGGCTCCCTCCTAGCACACACAAGTACCTCTCCTCAAACCCTAGCTTGGCGCCTACCACCATAGCCGCCGCCCCCTAGGGTTTTGCCCTAGCCGCCGACTTGGGGTGCCCCAAACCCTAGCTTCCGGCTATAGCCCCTCCTCCTTGGTGTGTCTAAAACCTAGATCGCCGAGGAGCTCTCTCATACTCCACCATACTCGCTCCGTCTTAAGGCGAAGCCTTGCGAGATCTCCCCTCTACTTCCGGTACCACGCCGTTGTGCTGCCGGAATCACGAGGAGAGTGCTACAACCTCCGCTACCTGCTGGAACAAGGGAGAGGAAGGTCTTCGTCGAAATCAACGTGTGACCGATCAAGGGAGCGCCGAACGCAGTTGGGAAGGATCGTCTACGCGATCTTGAGATCGGGAAGAGTACGACTACATCACCCACGAGAATCCGCTCTCGTTAAACACTTTGGAATCTTCGAGGGTAAGCTATTCCATCGACTCGTTGCTACAATCTAGTAGATAGATCTTGGCTTGTTTGTTTGTATGCGATAGAAAATTTCTGTTTTCCATGCTACGGAACCCTACAGTGGTATCAGAGTCGTGTCTATATGTAGATCTGTTGCACGAGTAGAACAGAATGGTCATTGTGGGCGTTGATGCTTTTATTGTCGATTGCTTCTTGTGTACTTTGCATCTTGCGGTATGTTGGGATGAAGCGGCCCGGGCTAACCTTACATGACATCGTTCATGAGACTTGCTCCACGCTCGACATGCAACTTGTATTTCATAAGTGGCTTTATGGTGCTGTTTCTCCTAGCATAGTTAAGATCCAATTTACAACGGGTGATTAACAATACTAGTATCAATGTTGTGGTTCATGTTCGTAAGTTAGAACGACACTTATTGAAAGCCCCAAACCACGTAAAACATGCAAAGAAAGTAGAGGCGCCTAACTTTGTTTTGTGGTGTGCAAATGATGTGATATGGCCATGATTGTGATTATATTTGATGTATGCAATGTTCCTTATTGTAAGTTGGCAACCGCAGAGCCATATGGTTGTCTTTAATTTATGTTAAGACCCGCATGTCTATTCAAAGTAGTTGTAATAGTTGAAGCCGGTGGATCGACAACCATGGAGAAGCGTCATTGACCTTGATGCAATGCCGTGATGATGGAGATCATGTTCGTGTTTGAAGATGGAGATCAAGCACAAAGAAGAAAGGCCATATCATATCACATATTATGAATTGCATGTGATGTTTATCCTTTATGCATCTTGTATTGCTTAGTAGATTTACGGTAGCATTATAAGATGATCCCTCATGCACATGAATTTCAAGTCATAAAATGTTCACCCTTAGTTAGCGCCGTTGCTAAAGCTTGTTGTTTCAAGCACCATGTGATGATCGGGTGTGTTAGATTCGCAAGTGTATACAACGTGAGCAAGCAGATTTGCTCATGCGAAACTAAGGTTTGATCTTGACGAGCCTAGCATGTATGCACATGGTCTCGAACACGGATCACCGAAGGTAAAGCATGAATCATATAGTAGATATGATGAACATGTCGATTGTTCGCCATTGAAACTATATCAACTCTCGTGATGATCGGTGTTGATGTGGTGGATTTGGTTCGTGTGATCACTAAAACAATGTGAGGGATGTTGTTTTGAGTGGGAGTTCACCTAGATTAAATTTATTATTAATTTGAACTCAATTTGTCATAAACTTAGTCTAAACTATTGCAAATATGTTGTAGATCAATGGCAGCCCCTACCATCAATTTTAATGCGTTCCTAGAGAAAGAAAAGTTGAAAAACAATGGAAGCAACTTCGCGGATTGGTTCCGCAATTTGAGGATTATCCTCACAGCTGGTAATTTGACCTATGCGGATGCACTGGGTGACCCACTGCGGTGATGCTTCCGATGAAGTAAAGAATGTTTACCTCGCGCTCGTAAGAATCAAGATCCATAGTTCAGTGTGCTATCTTGTATGGTTTGGAATCGGAGATTCAGAAAAGGTTTGAGAATTCAGACCCATATGATATTGTCGAGGATCTCAAATTGATCTTTGAGACTCATGCGGCAATTGAAAGTTATGAGGCTTCTGAAAAGTTCTTTAACTGCAAGATGGAAGAAGGCAGCTCTATCAGTGAGCATGTGCTTAAGATGTCTGGGCACGCAAACAAACTTCAAAGCTTGGGTATAGTGATTCCTAATGCTTTGGGGATTTACCGTGTCCTCCAATCACTACCACCAAGTTATAAGAACTTTGTGATGAACTACAACATGCAGAACATGAACAAGCAGTTGCCAGAACTGTTTGCTATGTTAAAGTCTGCAAAAGTGGAGATCAAGAAAGAGCACCAAGTGTTGTTGGTCAATAAGACCGCCAAATTCAAGAAAGGCAAGTCCAAGCAGAAGGGACATTTCAAGAAGGGTGGTAAGAAAGTTACCACGCCGACGAAGAAGACCAAGGCTGGACCTAAGCCTGATACTGAGTGCTTTTACTGCAAGGGAGAAGGTCACTGGAAGTGGAATTGCCCAAAGTACTTGGCGGATTTGAAGAACGGCAACATCAAGAAGAAAGGTATATCTGATATACATGTTATTGATGTGTATCTCACTAGTACTCGTAGTAGTGCCTGGGTATTTGATACTGGTTCGGTTGCTCATATTTGTAACTCGAAACAGGTGCTGCAGAATAAACGGAAGCTAGCGAAGAACGAGGTGACGATGCGCGTGGGAAACGGATCAAAGGTTGATGTGATCGCGGTCGGCACGCTACCCCTTCATCTACCATCGGGATTAGTTTTATACTTAAATAATTGTTATTTGGTGCCTGCGTTGAGCATGAACATTATATCGGGATCTTGTTTATTGCGAGACGGTTACTTGTTTAAGTCCGAGAATAATGGTTCTTCGATTTATATGAGTAATATGTTTTATGCACATGCACCTTTGATAGATGGTCTATTCTTATTGAATCTCGATAGTGGAAATACACATATCAACAACATTGAGGCTAAACGTTTGAAATCAAGCGATAATTCGACCTATATGTGGCACTGTCGTATTGGTCACATTGGAGTGAAACGTATGAATAAACTCCATTCCGATGGACTTCTTGAATCACTTGATTTTGAATCACTTGAAAGATGCCAAGCATGTCTGATGGGTAAAATGACTAAGACTCCATTTTCTGGTATGATGGAGCGAGCTACGGACTTATTAGAAATCATACATACCGATGTGTGTGGTCCAATGAGTGTAGCATCGCGCGGTGGTTATCGTTATGTTCTTACCATCACGGATGATTTAAGTAGATATGGGTATATCTATTTCATGAAACATAAGTCCGAAACTTTCGAGAAGTTTAAGGAGTTTCAAAGTGAGGTAGAGAATCAACGTAACAAGAAGATTAAATTTCTACGTTCTGATCGTGGAGGTGAATATCTAAGTTACGAGTTTGGCGAGCATTTGATGAAGTGCGGAATACTTTCACAGTTGACACCGCCGGGAACACCACAGCGTAATGGTGTGTCCGAACGTCGTAATCGAACTCTCTTAGATATGGTTCGTTCTATGATGTCACTTACAGATTTACCGCTATCATTTTGGGGTTATGCATTAGAAACAGCATTCACTTTAAATAGGGCACCGTCTAAACCGCTGAAACGACACCGTATGAATTATGGTTTGGGAAGAAACCTAAATTGTCGCTCCTTAAAGTTTGGGGTTGCGCCTATGTAAAGAAGTTACACGACAAGCTTGAACCCAAAGCGTAAAAATGCGTCTTCATAGGATACCCGAAGGAAACTATTGGGTATACCTTCTATCATAGATCCGAAGGCAAAATCTTCGTTGCCAAGAATGGATCCTTTCTAGAGAAGGAATTTCTCTCGAAAGAAGTGACTGGAAGGAAAGTAGAACTCGACGAGGTTGTCGAACCTTCTCTCGAAATTGAGAGTAGCGCAGCACCGGAAGAATTTCCTGTGGTGCCTGCACCAATTAGAGAGGAAGCTAATGATGATGATCATGAAACTTAGGTTGAAGTTGCTACAGAGCCTCGGAGGTCAACGAGAACTCGTACCACTCCAGATTGGTATGATCCCGTTATGAGTGTCATGTTGGTGGACAACACCAATGACCCTGAGACATATGAGGAAGCAATGATGAGCCTAGATTCCAATAAATGGCAAGAAGCCATGAAATCCGAGATTGGATCCATGTACGAAAACCAAGTATGGACATTGGTGGACTTACCGGATGGCCGGAAGGCTGTCGAGAACAAATGGATCTTCAAGAAGAAAACAGATGTTGATGGTAATGTTACTGTCTATAAAGCTCGACTTGTCGCAAAAGGGTTTCGACAAATTCAAGGAGTTGACTACGATGAGACTTTCTCACCAGTAGCGAAGCTAAAGTCTGTGAGGATTATGTTAGCAATCGCCATATTATGATTATGAGATATGGCGATGGATGTCAAAACAGATTCCTCAATGGAGATATTGATGAAGAGTTGTATATGATGCAACCCAAAGGTTTTGTCGATCCTAAAGAAGCTAACAAGGTATGCAAACTTCAACGGTCCATTTATGGATTGAAGCAAGCATCCCGGTTGGAATCAACGTTTGATAAGGTGATCAAAAGTTTTGGTTTTATACAAACTTATGGAGAAGCTTGTATTTACAAGAAAGTGAGTGGAGCTCAGAGCATTCTTAATACTATATGTGGATGACATATTATTGATTGGGAATGATGTAGACCTTCTTAATAGTGTCAAGGAATATTTGAATAATATTTTTTCAATGAAGGATCTTGGCAAGCTTACATATTAGGCATAAAGATTTATAGAGATAGATCAAACGCCAAATATCATTGTCACAGAGTACATATTTGGACAAAGTTCTAAAGAGGTTTGGAATGGAAGATAGCAAGAAAGGGTTCTTGCCCATGTTGTTAAATACGACCTTGAGTAAAACTCAAAGTCCGACATCGGTAAGATAGAGAAAGGATGAGTAAGACTCCCTATGCCTCACCCATAGGATCTCTAATGTATGCCATGCTATGTACTAGACCCGACATTGCATATGCCGTTAGTTTGACTAGCATATATCAAAGTGATCCAGAGTGGATCATTGGACAATGATCAAAAACATCCTTAAGTACTTGAGAAGAACTAAGGATATGGTTCTTTCTTATGGAGGTGATGAACAACTCGTTGTTAATGGTTACACCGATGCTAGTTGGAACACCGATCCGGATGATTCTAAATCACAATCTGGATACGTATTTATTTTGAATGGTGCAACAGCTAGCTGGAGGAGTGCAAAGCAAAGCGTTGTGGCGAGATCTTCAACTGAATCGTAATACATGGTCGCCGGAGGCTTCACAAGAAGCGATATGGATGAAAGAGTTCATTACAGAGCTGGGTGTGGTTCCTAGTGCGCTGGACCCAATGTCTATCTACTGTGATAACATGGGCGCCATAGCCAATGCGCAAGAACCAAGGTCACACAAGAAGCTGAAGCATATCAAGGTACGTTTTCACGCTATTCGAGAACATATCCAGGATGGGGATATAAAGATTTGCAAAGTACACACAGATCTGAATGTGGCGGATCCATTGACTAAACCTCTCCCGAGGGCAAAACATGACCAACACCAAACTGCCATGGGTGTTCGGTATATTACCATGTAATCAATATTAGATGACTCTAGTGCAAGTGGGAAACTGTTGGAGATATGCCCTAGAGGCAATAATAAATGTAGTTATTATTATATCTCTGTGTTTATGATAAATGTTTGCATTCATGCTATAATAGTATTAACAAGGAAACATTAATACTTGTGTGATTTGTAAACTCAATTTGAAGTCCCTAGTAAAGCCTCTATACATCACTAGCCTGTTGGTTGATAAATAATTGTGGTTCCCCTATCATGAACATTGAGATGTTATCAACAACAAGATCATATCATTAGGAGAATGATATGGTGGACATACTCCTATAGATAAGCATAGCATAAAGATCAAGTCATTTTATTAGTTCAATTGCTATATGCTTTCTGATACATAGTAACCTAATTCCTTCGACCATGAGATCATGCATATCACCTTTACCGGATGGATGCTTTGATGTCATCAAACACCACACCGTAACAGGGTGGCTATAAAGGTGGCATTGAGTGTTCAGAAAGTATTGGTTGAAACACATGGATCAAGAGTGGGATTTGTCCATCCATATGCGGATAGATATACTCTGGGCCCTCTCGGTGGAATGTCATCCAATTAGCTTGCAAGCATGTGACTGGGTCACAAGGGATCACATATCACGGGAACGAGAAAAGAGTACTTATCGGTAACGAGGTTGAACTAGGTATGCAGAGATACCGACGATCATAACCTCGGATAAGTAAACTATCGTGAGACAAAGGGAAATTGGTATCGTATGTAAGTGGTTCATTCGGTCGTGAAGTAATCGTAGAAATATGTGGGAGCCATATGAATTTCCAGATTCCTCTATTGGTTATTGTTCGGAGAAGTGTCTCGATCATGTCCGCATAATTCACGAACCGTAGGGAGACACACTTAAGGATTCGACGTTGTTTGAGTAGTTATGGTATGATGAGAAAGAGACCGAATGTTGTTCTGAGTCTCGGATGGGATCCGGGATATCACGAGGAGATCCGGAATGGTCCGGAGAATAACATTCATGTAAGGAAAGTCCCGTTTCGGAGTTCGGAAATGGTTCCGGTGTTTTCATCGGGAATGTCTAGAAGGTTCCGGAATGTCAGGCACTCCGGAGGGGAAGGGGTACATTAATGTGTCATTGTAAGTTGGAATGATTGCATCATGTACTAAGTGTCTTCGCTGTCCAAAATAAAGGGTTTATTCAAATCCTAAATTGAAAAGTCAAACGGCTAGTTTGAAAGTCAAACGGCAAGTTTTGGAAAGAGGGAAAGAGGAGGAAGGTGAAACCAAGTTGGGGAGGGAGTCATCCTCCCCAAGCCGGCGCACCACCCAAGCCGAGTTGGGGAGGGACTCCCCTCCCTCCCCTTGGCCGCCGGCCCCTCCACCTATATAAGGAGGGGCAGGGCTCCCTCCTAGCACACACAAGTACCTCTCCTCAAACCCTAGCTTGGCGCCTACCACCATAGCCGCCGCCGCCCCCTAGGGTTTTGCCCTAGCCGCCGACTTGGGGTGCCCCAAACCCTAGCTGCCGGCTCTAGCCCCTCCTCCTTGGTGTGTCTAAAACCTAGACCGCCGAGGAGCTCTCTCATACTCCACCATACTCGCTCCGGCTTAAGGCGAAGCCCTGCGAGATCTCCCCTCTACTTCCGGTACCATGTCGTTGTGCTGCCGGAATCACGAGGAGACTGCTACAACCTCCGCTGCCTGCTGGAACAAGGGAGAGGAAGGTCTTCGTCGAGTACCGAACGTGTGACCGACTACGGGAGCGCTACCGGAACGCAGCGCCGGAAGGATCGTCTACGCGATCTTGAGATCGGGAAGAGTACGACTACATCACCCACGAGAATCCGCTCTTGTTAAACACTTTGGAATCTTCGAGGGTAAGCTATTCCATCGACTCATTGCTACAATCTAGTAGATAGATCTTGGCTTGTTTGTTTGTATGCGATAGAAAATTTTTGTTTTCCATGCTACGAAACCCTACAGTGTCCTCGCCAGGGCATCCCGAACCCGAGGGTTGATTGATTGCCGCCTTTCTTTCCGGTATTGGTTCTTCGCGATATAATCTGAGCCCGATGGTTTCTCCGAATTAGGGTTTCTGATAATGTAAATTCATTTTTATTATTGTTTATGTATATATTAGGGTTTCTCCAAATTAAGGTTTATATCTCTCAACACCCTACCTAACATTCTCCCTTAGCCGCTTTGACTTATTTGTTTTTTCACCTATGCAGAAAATATGGACCCACACGACAGAGACGAAGAAAAGGAAGAGTTTATCCAAGGTGTGATCCGCGGGGAAGAAAATTTAGATGTATCGACGTTTCTGAACAACTCTAGTGAGGGTGATCCTCTTTTTGCCGGAAGATACGACTTGTTTGAGGTTGAAGGTGATGCCTTCCGCGAGGGAGAGGCGATGCCTTGTGTGATCGAGAAGACAACCGCTCCGGCGAGGTGCATGTAATATAATTAATTCATTAATTAATCATCTGCTATCTATATAGAAATAGTAAAGGCAATCTTTCTTCTTTTAGCCCTTCGGATCGAAGAAATCTACTGAAAATAGCGGACGAGGCCCAACCAAAAAGTTGGAAGACCATGAGAGGTTCAGGATCGAAGATATCGGTGAAGACGGCAAACCGATTGCTCCCGAAGTTGTCGCAAACAAATTTGTGGCACAATGCGGAGTAATCGTTAGGGACTTCATTCCGATCAACATTCGAAATTGGAATAGGCCTGCTGATGCAGAAGAAGAGGGAATTTCTTTATTTCTCCCTACTGTGGCCAAAGATTTACTGTGGAAGAGGCTCATGGTTAATTTCAAACTACCGAAGATAGAGCTGGATCCAAATGCGGAGGATCCAGTTGAGGACGCCTTAGAACATGCGCGAGCCATGGAGTCTAAGGTCAGGGAGTGGGCTATGAAGAAGATGGCCCAGTGTTTCACCAACTGGGAGAAAAGATTGCACCTTGACTATGTCGTGAAAGAGAAGACTCCGGATTTGAAGAAGATTCAGTTTCAGAAGATAGAACCATTCTGGGCTGAGTTTATGAATTACAAGACATCAGAAAAAGCTAAGAAAATGTCTACAATGAATAAGCTGAATGTTGCTAACAAGAAGTATCACCATACAAAGGGGCAAGGTGGCTACAGGGCTTGCATTCCTAAGTGGGAGAAACTTGAGAATGAACTGCGTGCTAAAAATAACATCCCAGAGACAGACGATTGGATCGAACGTGCAAGGAATTGGTTTTACGGGCATGGGGCACGTTGGACTCGGAAGGGATGTGTATATATAACATACGACATAAAGAAGACCCCTTGCCAATCGAGAAGATGAGAAAAACAGTAAAGGCTGTTAAACATGGGGACTTCATTACCGATAGAGAGAATGATGAGCTCACACTCACCCTTGGAAATAAGGAACATGATGGACGAACACGAGGCACAAGCGGCTCCAAACCATGGAGGACTGGGTTTCCCGAAGAGAGGCAGAAATATCCTGATAGAAGCCGTCAGAGGAGAAATGACAAGGCAGTAGTTGAAGCAGATATTCAGAAAAAGCGAATGCGTATAATCGAAGAACGAATAAAGCAACAACAAGATGAAATTAACGCACTTAAAGAGCAAAGTACTACCGGCCCATCTCAGCAGCACATGGTGGTAGAACCTGCATTCGGTGCTACCGGCCTATTGAATAATTGAAAAAGCAGTGTGGCTTCCACCGAGGTCCCGGGTGATGACAATGACGATGACGATGGTGCACCGACGATGGCTCCTGTTGGCTACCCAGTGGATGATATCACACAGATGACACACTGCGAGCTACATGTCAAAGTTGTGAACATATCAATGAAGGTGGCGGTCGGCTATGCCTTACCAATTGGACCCACACTAACTTACTGTAGGGTTCGCAGTATAGAAAACAAAAAATTTCCTACGATGTGAACTATATATACCAAGATCTATCTAATAGATACAAACAACGGGCGGATGTATATCCGTAGAGAACATACCCTTGAAGACCGACAAAGCTTAACGAGTTCAACTCTTGGTTGATGTAGACGATCTCTTGCCGATCTCAAGATCGAGAGGAAGTCCTAGCGCCGCAAATCAGCAGCGCATCCGTGCTCGCACACACGTTCAAGGCACCGAGCAACCTCCTCCTCCTCGCTCCATCGATGCAGCGGAAGCACAACTCTTTCTTGCCGAATAGCCACCGGGAACATGTATCTCGCTAGTCCGAGACCATGGGGAATAAATTCTAGAGGGGAGAGAGATCCTTCACGAGGAGGTGTGTGAGACAAGTGAGGAGGGGGGCTCCTTTTATAGGAGGAGGGGGGAACCCAAGGGGGTGGCCGTCGGCCATGGGGGCTGCCCCCTCCCCTCCTTCATTCATGTGGGTGGACACTCCACTCACAAAATGCCCTTTAAAATCCCTCCACTCAAAAGTCCACTCAAATTCCCATTAAATTTCCACCAAATTTAACGCAAAATCTCATTAAATAAAACTCTTTTATTTTATTCAGAATTTTGTCAATTACTTTAATGACAAACATTCACAAATAACCCCTTGCTAGAATTCTATTTCAAATGCATAACCACTTTATGCAATTTCACCCGAAAACCTGTTTCGGTATCTAGTGAAATAAATTCCTGCGCTTGTTCATTCTTTCGGCATGAAACATTTGCTCCAATTGGATGTCGGTGTCTCTTAATTGTGTCACCCTACGGTTCGTGAATAATGCGGACATGATCGAGACCCCTCTCGGATCAATAATCGAAGCGGATCCGGAGACCCATACCGACTACCACACATTCAACGATGACTTTCTTGTGATCGCTTAACCTTTTACGCTAGTATCTTAATCCCTTTGTTTCACGATATATTACATGTCCGAGATTCGATCATCGGTATCTCCATACCTAGCTTGATCTCACATCGACATGCACTCTTTTCTCGTTCCTGTGATATAACATTCTAGTGATCAAATCACTTGCTTGCAAGCTAATCAATGTGATATCACCGAGAGGGCCCAGAGTATATCTATCTGTCATCGGGATGAACAAATTCCACTCTCGATCCATGAGCCTCAACATAACACTTTATTAGTTCTGAATCCATCTTTATAATCACCCTGTTACGGTGTGACGTTTGATGTTATCAAGAAACTTTTCCGGTGTTAGTGATTTACATGATCTCATGGTCTAAAGATTAGGATCACTTCGTAAGTTGTTATAGCAATATAAACTCAATGACTTTGATCATAATGCTATACTTCGGATGAATGTTCATCACACCATTACACTAATGTTGTGATCCCGTTATTAACAACATCCAATGTGCATGATCAGGAAACCTTGATCATCTTGTTAATCAACGAGCTAGTTTATGAGAGAGGCATAACTAGGAACTTTCTGTTTGTTTATTAAACACACATGTATTAACGTTTCCGTATTAATACAATTATAGGATGCAAAATAAACATCTATCATATACTTGGAATACACATAATAAACACTTTATTATTGCCTCTCGGCATATTCCTTCATCTCCCACTTGCACTAGAGACAATAATCTAGTTACATAGTGCTAAATCTAACACCCATTGAGTTCGTGTTGATCATGTTTTGCTCTAGGAGAGTTTTAGTCAACGGATCTGCTACATTGAGATCCGTATGTACTTCTAAATCTTTATATCTCCATCCTTGACATGCTCATGGATGGAGTGAAACCGCGCTTAATATGCTTGGAATGCTTGTGAGACCTTGGCTCTTTGGCATTGGCAATGGCACCATTGTTGTCACAATAGATCACCATTGGGTCCAACGCTTTTCCACTACTCCTAGTTCGGATATGAACTCCTTCATCCAAATCGCTTCGAGCCGCTAAAGCAAAGAACATATTCGCCTCCGTTGTTGATCCCGCTACCACAGGTTGTTTGGAGCTCCTCCAACTAACCGCTCCGCCATTCATGAGAAATACGTATCCGGATTGAGACTTAGAGTCATCCCGATCGGTGTCAAAGCTAGCGTCGACATAACACTTAGCGACGAGCTCTTCTTCACCTCTATATACAAGAAACATATCCTTAGTTCTTCGTAAGTACTTAAGGATATTCTTGACCGCTATCCAAAGGTTTCAACCTCGATCCGATTGGTACCTACTAGTCAAACTAATAGCATGTGCCACATCCGGTCTTGTACATAGCATGGCGTACATTATAGAGCCTATGGTCAAGCATAGGGACTTTGTCCATTATCTCTTTCTTCCGCCGGGACTTTGAGTCTTACTCAATGTCTTGCCTTGCAACATACGTAAGAACCCTTCTTACTTCCGTCCATTTTAAACTTCTTTAAAATCTTATCAAGGTATGTACTTTATGATAGCCCTATTAGGCGCCTAGATCTATCTCTATAGATCTTTATGCCTAATATGTATGACGCTCACCTATGTCCTTCATTGAAAATTTGTCGCTTAGATAACTTTTAACACTGTTAAAAGATCTATATCATTTCCGATCAATAATATCTCATCCACATATAATATCAGAAATGCCACATTGCTCCCACTCACTTTCTTGTAAATACAAGCTTCTCCATAAGTTTGGACAAATCCAAACTCTTTGATCACCTCATCAAAGCGGAGATTCCAACTTCGTGATGCTTGCTTCAATCCATAGATGGATCGCTGAAGCTTGCACACCTTGTTAGCATCCTTAGGATCGACAAAACCCTTTGGTTGTATCATATACAACTCTTCTTCAATATTACCATTGAGAAACGCGGTTTTGACATCCTAATTGACTTTAGCATCGCAATAATTGAAATATGCAGCAATTGCTAACATAATCCTAACTGACTTTAGCATCGCTACGGGAGAGAAAGTCTCATCGTAGTCAACTCCTTGAATTTGTCGAAACCCCTTTGCGACAAGTCGAGCTTTATAGACGGTCACATTACCATCAAGATCGCTTTTCCTTTTGAAAATCCATTTGTTCTCCACGGCCTTTCGGCGTGAGGTAATTCCACCAAGTTCCAAACTTGATTTTCATACATGGATTCCATCTCGGATTTCATGGCTTCTAACCATTTTTGAATCCGGCTCATCATCGCTTCTTCATACGTCAGCAGGTCATCATTTTCATCAACCATGAAATTCACGACAGATTTCCGACAGCTTGGGAGCTGCACGCCATTCTGCTTGACCTGCGAGGTTCGGTAGTACTCTTCTGAGTTTCATGATCATTATCATTGGTTCCCTCTTCAACAGTGGAGCCAACTCCGAACAACTTCCAAACCGCGCTATTCGCCATACTTTGAAGAGAAGGTTCCACAACCTCTTCGAGTTCTACCTTCCGACTACTCACACCTTTCGCGAGAAACTCTTTCTCTAGAAAGGATCCATTCTTGGCAACAAAAACCTTGCCCTCGGATCTTGATAGAAGGAATACCCAATAGTTTCTTTAGGGTATCCTATGAAGATGCATTTTTCCGCTTTGGGTTCGAGTTTATCCGTTGAAGTTTCTTCACATAAAATCGCATCCCCAAACTTTAAGAAATGACACTTAGGTTTGTTTCCAAACCACAATTCATACGGTGTCTTTTCAACGGATTTAGATGGTGCCCGATTTAAAGTGAATGCAGCAGCTTTCTAGTGCATAACCCCAAAATGACAACGGCAAGTCCGCAGAGACATCATAGATCGAACCATATCTAATAAAGTACGACACGACGTTCGACACACCATTTCATGTGGTGTTCCGGCAGTGTGAGTTGTGAAACAATTCCACACTCTTTCATATGAGTGCTAAACTCAGAACTTAGATACTCACCTCCACGGTCGGACCGTAGAAATTTGATCTTTCTATTATGATGATTTTCCACTTCATTCAAATTCCTTGAACTTTTCAAAGGTTTCACTTGTGTTTCATCAAGTAGATATAACCGTATCTACTCAAATCATCCGTGAAAGTAACAAAATAACGATATCCATCTCACGACACACTCATTGGACCACATACATCGAATGTATGATTTCCAATAACTGTCGCCTGCTCCATTGAACCGAAAACGGCGTTCTAGTCATCTTGCCCATAAGGCATGGCTCACATGTATCAAATGATTCATAATCAAGTGATTCCAAAAGTCCATCCGAATGGAGCTTCTTCATGCGTTTAACGCCAATATGACCTAGACGGCAGTGCCACATATATGCGGATATATCATCATTAAGTTTAATCCTTTTAGCATCAACATTATGAATATGTGTAACATTATCATCGAGATCTAATACAAATAAACCATTCATCATCGGTGCATGACCATAAAATATTTCATTCATATAAATGGAACAACCATTGTTCTCGGATTTAAATGAATAACCACTTCGCATCAAACACGATCCAGATACAATGTTCATGCTTAGTGCAGGCACCAGATAACATTTATTCAAGTTTATAACTAATCCCGACGTCAAGTGGAGAGGCAGCGTTCCGATGGCGATCACATCAACGCTTGATCCATTGCCGACACGCATCTTGACCTCACCCCTTGCTAGCGGTCGCTTGTTCCAGCCCCGATTCGAGTTACAAATATTAGCAACCGAACCGTATCAAATACCCAGTGCTGCTACAGCACTAGTCAAGTACACATCAATAACATGTATATCATATATACCTTTTTTGCCTTGTCGGCCTTCTTGTCCGCCATACTTGGGGCGCTTGCGCCCAAAGCCCCTTACAATAGTAGCACTGAATCGACTTAGGTCCAACTCGGGTTTCTTTCAGCGCTGCAACAGCTTGCCGCCTTACTTCCGCTTTCCCTTCTTGTCTTTCTTGAAACCAGTGTTCCTATTGATCATCAACACTTGATGTTCCTTTTGATCTCCACTGCAGTTTTAAGCATTGATGTAAGCTCGGGAGAGACTTCTTCATGCCTTGCATATTATAGTTCATCACGAAGCTCTTATAGTTAGGTGGCGTAGACGCAGAACACGATGGATGCCTAAGTCAATGGGAATCGATATTCCCAAGGACACAAGCTTATCGGCGAACCCGACATCTTGAGTACATGCTCACTAACGGAGTGTGCTCTTCCATCATGCAGCTAAAGAACTTTTACAAGCGTTGTAGCTCTCTAAAGAGATGTGTGTAAAATCATTTTCAACTCACCCATTGTATCAAATGCATTGTCGCTTTTCAAACGCTTTCTAAGTTCCGGCTCTAGCCCATACAATATGCCGCAATGAACTAAGTTGTGGTCCTCCGACGAGTCCGATAGACATTCTTCCTCGGGGCATCATCTAAAGGTGGGGGGCCTAACGGCGCTTCTAGCACATATTGCTTTTGTGCAGCAGAGAGGAGAATCCTCAAATTCATGGCCCATTCGGTAAAGTTGCTACCGTTCGTTGCTAGTTTCTCTTTCTCCATGAACACATTGAAATTAAAAGTAGGTGGTGCCATCTACAACAGAATTTGTAAAGTTTAGGCTAAGTGTATGATAGATTGAGTTCAACTAATCTATATTACGAATAAACTCCCACTCAAAAACGACATCCCTCGTGCCTTTTTGGTGATTAGATGAACCAAATCCACTACACCAGGTCCGATCATTACGTGAGTCGGTATAGCTTCAAAGGCGAGCATCAAATGGGCATCATATCAACTATATGACTCATGCTTAACCTTTCGGTCCGTGTTCCGAGGACATGTCTGTACATGCTAGGCTCGCCAAGTTAGAACCTTAGTATTCGCGTGTGTAACTGTTTTACACCCGAAATATGGTCGTGGATCCAAGAACACCCGATCATCACGTGATGTCTTGGAGTGACGAAAACATAATCGGTGCATACTAAAGGAAGAACACATTCTTATCTTCATATTTAAATGAGGGATCATCTTATTATGCTAACAAAGCGCTAAACAAGAAATATAAGATGCTATCAAAACATCATATGTTTATTAGTGAAATTATATGGTTCCCGCAGATGATCTCTATCATGTGCATCGTGGTATGATCACTATCATACCTATATGTGTAAATCCAAGGTCTATGGATTTTACACGCTATGTGTGTTGTAAGAGTATCATCTCATACTTCTACTTACAACACTACCATATCATAACACTAGCCCAGCAACAATCTAAACTAGACGCCTCAAATTTATCCATTGCAAGTTTTACGTGGCTTAGGGCTTTCGAGATAGAACCGTTCTTACCTACGAACATGAACCACAACGAGGATAATCAAATTTTTGACAACTCGCTTGCAAAATAGATATTGACTATAGTAGGAGAGACAAACACCCGCTAGCCACTTATGCAAACTAGTTGCATGTCAAGCGTGGAACAGGTCTCATGTGCGAGGACATGTAAAGTTTGTCCGGGCCGCTTCATCCCACTATGCCACCAATATCCAAAATTACAACAAAGGAGCAACAACATGATCATCATCGCCCACATACTCATATGTGTACTACCTGTGTAGAGTATCTATGCATAGATCCGGCTCTGATACCACTGTAGGGTTCGCAGCATAGAAAACAAAAATTTTCCTACGATGTGAACTATATATACCAAGATCTATCTAATAGATACAAACAATGGGCGGATGTATATCCGTAGAGAACATACCCTTGAAGACCGACAAAGCTTAACGAGTTCAACTCGTGGTTAATGTAGACGATCTCTTGCCGATCTCTTGCCGATCTCAAGATCGAGAGGAAGTCCTAGCGCCGCAAATCAGCAGCGCATCCGTGCTCGCACACACGTTCGAGGCACCGAGCAACCTCCGCCTCCTCGCTCCAGCGATGCAGCGGAAGCACAACTCTTTCTTGCCGAATAGCCACCGGGAACATGTATCTCGCTAGTCCGAGACCATGGGGAATAAATTCTAGAGGGGGAGAGAGATCCTTCACGAGGAGGTGTGTGAGACAAGTGAGGAGGGGGGCTCCTTTTATAGGAGGAGGGGGCACCAAGGGGTGGTCACGCCATGGGGGCTGCCCTCCTCCTTCATTCATGTGGGTGGACAATCCACTCACAAAATGCCCTTTAAAATCCCTCCACTCAAAAGTCCACTCAAATTCCCATTAAATTTCCACCAAATTTAATGCAAACTCTCATTAAATAAAACTCTTTTATTTTATTAAGAATTTTGTCAATTACTTTAATGACAAACATTCACAATAACCCTTGCTAGAATTCCATTTCACATGCATAACCACTTTATGCAATTTCACCCGAAAACCTGTTTCAGTATCTAGTGAAATAAATTCCTGCGCTTGTTCATTATTTCGCATGAAACATTTGCTCCAATTGGATCGGTGTCTCTTAAGTGTGTCACCCTACGGTTCGTGAATAATGCGGACATGATCGAGACCCTCTCGGATCAATAATCGAAGCGGATCCGAGACCCATACTGACTCCCACACATTCAACGATGACTTTCTTGTGATCGTTAGAACCTTTTATGCTAGTATCTTAATCCCTTTGTTTCACGATATATTACATGTCCAAGATTCGATCATCGGTATCTCCATACCTATTTTGATCTCAGCATCGACATGCACTCTTTTCTCGTTCGTGATATAACATTCTAGTGATCAAATCACTTGCTTGCAAGCTAATCAATGTGATATCACCGAGAGGGCCCGTAGTATATCTATCCGCCATCGGGATGAACAAATTCCACTCTCGATCCATGAGCCTCAACATAACACTTTATTAGTTCTGAATCCATCTTTATAATCACCTTATAAAGGTGACGCTTGATGTTATCAAGAAACTTTTCCGTGTTAGTGATTGACATGATCTCATGGTCTAAGGATTAGGATCACTTCGTAAGTTGTTATAGCAATATAAACTCAATGACTTTGATCGTAATGCTATACTTCGGATGAATGTTCATCACACCATTACACTAATGTTGTGATCCCGTTATTAACAACATCCAATGTCCATGATCAGGAAACCTTGATCATCTTGTTAATCAACGAGCTAGTTTATGAGAGAGGCATAACTAGGAACTTTCTGTTTGTTTATTAAACACACATGTATTAACGTTTCCGTATTAATACAATTATAGCATGCAAAATAAACATCTATCATATACTTGGAATACACATAATAAACACTTTATTATTGCCTCTCAGGGCATATTCTCTTCACTTACCACTGTCGTCCGGTTCCACAGGGCTACGCTGTTGTCGGGGTGGATGAAATCATGCCCACCTTTGAAGTTTTGAAGCTTGACTACCCTGCAGGTGAAGGGATGATCAACTGGGAGACGCAACAACGTCACCATTCTATGGCCAAAGGAATGTATCGTGCTTCAAATCACACGCCATCTTATCGCCGCCGCTCACCTGCTCTCCAGCGAGGTCGCCGCCGCGGCAGCCGCCTTCATCGCCTCACCCAGCTCCGCGCCACCCGCCTCGTCATCACCAATCTCTCGGCAGCCATCGCCAGATAAAAAGCGTAAGCGTACCGCTACTCTGCGTCGTGGTAAGCGATCGACGAAAAGTAAACAAGAGCCTCTTCTAAAAGTACCAAAGGTTCCTCCCAAGAGAGATTATGACTGTACTGAAGAGGATACTATGGCTATCATTGATCCAGAAACGATAGCGTTTTTCGCTAAGCTGAGGCGGCCGAAAGAGCCAGAGTTCCCCAGCACCAAAGAATAAAAAGCCAGAGTGTTCAAAATGCTAAAGACTCTTCATCAACCCGAGCCAAAGCTGTCATCAGGCTATGAGCGTTCTATTCTCAAGTCACATGCGGCACAACAAGCCTCGAACAAAGATCGATGCAAGCGAGAAATCTGTTGCCCAGCTCGGAGAACAAGCAAAACAGTCTTGCGCCCCTCTCAAGGTGATTTCCCATACCAATGTGGGGTCGAGCAAATATGCGGCCGAAGAGCAGTATGATCCAGTGGTAGTTGCACAATACGGAGAAGCTGCCGCTGCTCAAGGTATGAGTATTGCCCAGTACTTATCCCAGTTAGAGTACCTCCCCGTGTGTGAAGTAGCATACAAATACCAGTACGGCAAACCTCTCGTCAAACCTGAGGAGGTAAATAAACTTCCAACAAAAATACGAATATTGCATAACTGGTACATGCATGCCACAAAGGCCGGGGCTAACTACAAAAAAGCATTATGGGAAAGAAATAGATGACATGATATCCATTGAATTTGATGAACTATTTCAATTATTCAATCAAGACTCCTTGGACAAATCGATCATCAGTGCCTATTATCTGTAAGTACTAATTTGTCTGTAAGTACTAATTCTGTAATTAATTTAGTCTCTAGCTATCTCACCTTGTTTATTGCATGTATATAATCATACTATAGTATGCAGAATGAAGATTCTCGAATGCAGCAGAGGACAAATCTATGACATTGGGTTCATTGACCCATATTGGGTTCATCAATCTAATCTCAAAACAAACCCCTAGGATATGGAGGATAATATCGTACACGCGTTAAGGTTTCAAGAAACCAGAAGGGAAATACTATTTCCTTACAACTTCGAGTGAGTGTTATTATCTTGTATAAACTTTCTTTTTCTCTTACTCGATGTTAAGTATATAATTGATTAGTTATGCATGCGCACCTTCCACTATATTCTGTTAATCATCAACTTGACAAAGGGCGTGTACTAGTCATGGACTCGAAACATAAACCCCTTGAATAGTGGAAGGACATGCAGATGATTCTCCAGCGGTAATTCTAATTATTACGATACTATATCGGCAACATTCGTGAATTTTATGATATCAAGTAATTAATAACTTCTTTTATTCGTTTTCTTCGCCGGGCAGCGCTTGGAAACGGTTCACCAACAAGGCTAGGGGTGTTTCGAAAGAGGAGCTTACATTTCAACCACTAGATGTAAGCACCACTAGCTATATCCGCGTATCTCTTTGATTCTAGTTTTGATACCGTTATTATCATGCTTGATTATTTTTTGATTGAACTCTGTTCTCGTAAAGTGCCTGACGCAGGGACCAAAGAACAATTTATGTGGATACTATGTTTGCGAGTTCATCCGTCAGACGTGCTGTGAGAAGGGCAGAAATTTAGAGCAACTCCACGTACGGTAAATAATTTCTATAGTTTTTAGTTACCATCAAATTGTGTTTAGTTTCATTCATATAGGCTGACTCTTTTTTGAATCAGATCGAACGTCTACGGGACAGTCTTCTACCAAAGGATCGCGTACGAGCAATTCAGGAGGAATTGGCGGGATTCTTGGATGCAGAAGTCCTAAACCCAAAAGGAGAATATTATTCGGGTGTGTATAAACAATAGGGATTGTACAAAGAGCTTATATTGTATGTAGTGCATGAACTCGATCCGTGTATCGAATGTAATATGTTCGACACTTGGATCTATATTGTCATGATGATCTTGTGTAATATAATGGTTCCTTCATTGATGAGTGCAAAACAATAAATAAACAATAAAACAACATAAATGAATTCTCGCGCACAAAAGTGGCCAAATGTCGCGGCAACAAAAGTTGCCAAAATGAATTCTTCATGCGCAGAAATGTGTCAAATCTCTGCCATGCAGATGGTTATTTGTCGGTTCGTGTTACGAACCGGACTTGCCCCTCCCCACCCTCCGCCAGCCACGTGTACTCCCTTTTGTCCCGGTTGGTGGGGCAACCGGGACTAAAGGTTGGGGCTTTAGTCCCGATTGCCCCGTCCCGGTTGGGAAACCGGGACTAAAGCCCCTTACCAACCAGGACACATGACCCTGTTTCCACTAGTGCACTACCGCACACTGGTCCTTTCCCGTATGGGCATAACGACACATCAAATACTAATCGGAACACGGCAAAGGATTTGCCATGTGTATACACGACAAAAGACACACGACAGCGTTCGCCATAGCAAAGGTCCTTTGCTGTGTGTCTAGTGAAAGATACGGATGTTGCCTAGAGGGGGGGTGAATATGCGATTAAAACTTTTCCTAGAGTGGCTCAACAAAGGTGGAATAAAACTAGTGTTTACTTTGTTAAGCACAACCTAGAACAACTAAGGTTCACCTATGTGCACCAACAACTTATGCTAAGCAATATAAGCAACAAAGTGATAGTATATATTACTTCAAGCACGAAGGCTATCACAATGTAAAGTGCATAAGTAAAGAGCTCGGGTATAGAGATAACCGAGGCACGCGGGGACACCGAAATTTTACCGAGTTCCTCCCAACATGGAGTATGTATCGTTTGGAGAGGGGGTGGTATCAAACCACCAACTCCACAAAAGGCCTCCCTTATTCTCCGGTGAATCTCACCCCAACGGGATCGATCCACGCTTCCACTATCGGTGCACTTGTCGGTGACAACCGGAACCTCTCACAAGGTTGGGGCACTTCTCCACAACTTAATTGGAGACTCCCAACAAATGGCACAAAAGGCCACAATGCCACCAAGGCCACAAAGCCGTCTGGGGTTCCAAGAACCCAAGAGGGACAAGCTCCAATGAGTCACACGAACCAAATCCTCCGAGGATAACTCAAACCGATGCACCAAATGAAAATGGCAAGAACACCACAAAGGTTCTCAAATCCCTCTCTCCCAAATTCCACCAAAGCTACAAAAGCTTATGGGGGAATAAGAGAGGAAGAACAATGGAGGAATTCCACAAAAGACTCCAAGATCTAGATCCCAATATGTTCCCCTCACTTAGAGGAGAGATTGATTGGTGGGATTGTAGATCTAGATCTGCTCTTTCAAATCCCTCAAGAATATGCAAGAATCATTGGAGGGATTGAGAGAAAGCAAGATCAAGAAGGTCAACAATGTAGGGGAAAACTTGCAAGAATGGTTGGGGATCCATTGGGGAAGAAGGCCCCTTAAATAGGTCCCCCCAAAATCCAACCGTTGAAGCCCAAGAACGCGAATCCCGGTACTACCGGACTTTTTTCCCAGATTACGGACATTCCCGTACTACGGACATTCCTGGGGATCCCAGACGCCAACGTACCTTATTCAAGACTAACCGGTACTATGTACTATCGACCCTGGTCCGGTACTACCGGTCACCCCTGAACGAAAACGGCCATAACTTTTGCATCCGGACTCCGATTTTGATGATCTTGGGCTCATTTGGAAGAGGACAACAAGTTCTAAAAGATCATGCAAAAAAATCATAGTACAGAAAGGGAGGATAGATCCAAATGACGAAAGGTTTAACCTCTCAAAAAGACGAACCGATAAAACCTCCAACATCAAAAATGTAATAGAAAATGCATATGAAATCCGTTTTCGATGAACTAGAGCTTGTCATGGATATTAACACAATCTCTAAATACTCACATGAGTAAGAACCAAATAATGTAAGGTTTTACCTATCTCTAAAATACAAACCGGTAAAACCTCCAAGATCAAAATGCAATAAGATATAAAAGGGAAATCCGATTTTGATGAACAAGAGCTTGTTATGAACATTACAACAAGCTCTATATCCTCACATGGACAACACCAAATAACAACCAAAAACGATGATGCAAGTATGCAAAGGTTTGAGCTCTCTCCGAACGATGTGACCGAGTTACTCATTCGAGAGCCCCTCTTGATAGTACTGTTATCTATCCTAAACCCGGTCTCACACACACAACATGAGAACGGCAAAAGGGAAAACCTATCAAGATTATACCTTTGCCTTGAGCATTCCACTTGAGCTCGATGTAGACGAACTTGACCTTCTCAAGATGGAACACCTTTCTTGATTTCTCATCATCGATCCATGATCACCGAGGATGACAAGCATCAAACATGAGATGTTCTAGAGATGGCGTATATTGAGCTTGCACAACACATCTTCTCCTCATATCATCGAACTTGAAGCCAACACATGCTCCAAGCGAGGCCAATGGACAAATCCTACAAGTGCAACTTAATACACACATTAGTCCATAAATATTGTCATTAATTACCAAAACCACACATGGGGGCCCATATGTTCTTTCATCTAGGGTAATAGACACGGCAAAGGCTTTGCCGTGTGTCTTACGCGGTTACACGACAAAGAAAAGCAACTTGACGGTTCCGGCAGCAATGACGGCGTGTTGGGCCTTTGCCGTATGGCGCCTTTGCCATGTGTTTTACCATCGTTGATGTGTACAAACCTTTGTGGTGTGCCCTCTAGTTGTCGTGTGTGTTCCCTTTGTCGTGTGTCCTCCGGGAGGGACCACACGACAACGTTTCCCCTTTTCTGTGTGTCCTCCGGGAGGGACCACACGAAAACCTTTCCCCTTTGCCGTGTGCCCTTGGGAGGGGCCACATGGCAGCGTTGACTCCTTTGTCGTGTGCCCCTGCTAAACACCATACGACAAAGGCTATGTGCCCCATCGCAGCAGTCCACAACCTGTAGCCATGTGTCCCCTTTGACGTGTGTATACACACAGCAAAGGCCCTAGGTTTTTCAATTTTTTGGGTTTCCTTTCATTTCCTTCAATTCCTAAAAATGAAGGTTCTGAAATCTAACTATTAGGGGGAAACTCCCCGTTTCGGTGAAACCAGGGTTGATCTTGTCGCAACCTGTGTCCAAACATGGTTTGTAATTGTCCTATGACCTAACCAAGAAAAAACCAAGAGAAAATTCCACCGGGCTACCCCTGTCATAAGAACATCTAGGGGGTAGACGACCCATAGACAAGTGATCAGGGTTTCATAGGAAGAAGAGCTTCGGGGCATCGGAACACCTTCAAACCTTGCATGTGACCCTATCATGTGTATTAAAATGTGTTGGAATGTTGAAATATCCAAAAATTGGTTCCCAAGTTTGACCCCCTTCTCAGACATGCATTGTCACCTAAAAACGGAGGTTCTAAAATCTAACTATTAGAGGGGAACTCCCTGTTCCGGTGAAACCAGGGTTGATCTTATCACAACCTATGCCCAAACATGGTTTGGAATTTTTCTATGACCTAACCAAAGACAAACCAATAGAAAAGTACACCGGACTACCCCGTAAGAAGAACATCTAGGGGGTAGACGATCCGGGGCACAGGGATCAGGGATTCGTAGGAAGAAGCGCTTTGGGGCATCGGAACACCTCCAAACCTTGCATGTGTATTAAAGTGTGGTGGAATGTTGAAATGTCCAAACCTGGTTTTCGAATTTTCCTATGACCTAACCAAGCACAATCAGGAGAAAAGGTGGTTCTACATGGCAACGACATTTTTTCCCGTAGCGATGTATTGATATATGACTATATATGTGCTTGAAAATGGTCCTAGAAATATATATGTCAATTTTTTTATCTGCATGGGTTTATGAAAAACTAGAAAAATAATTAGGAAAATGGGAGGCTCCGCCGAGTGTTAATTTCCAAGTGTTACACTTCGCAAACGGGACACCTGGTGGCAGCCTATGGCACCTTGGAGGTGTTGTGGCTAAATGTTTGCTGGGTGTATTTTAAGACACTCGGAACTGATTATGCCGTGTGTATGCAAAATACAATCGGCAACGACTATGCCCTGTCTAAGAAAATACAGAAAAAAGTTCGTGTATATGCAAAATATAGTCGGCAAAGATTCAAAAAAATACTCTGACATGGATATACCCCACGCGTACATGATATTGGTATATCTGGTCCAGCCCAAGGAAGGCCCACGTAAGGACACACAACCCATGAAGATTTCAGGTGGCCCAGGCCCGTAGTGATTTCGACTCCTTGTAGGACAAGTCTATATTAAATAGAATTTCAAAGGGTATCAACCCTAATTTGTAACCGACTCGACCTATCTCGGGACCTGCATATCTATAAAAAGGCCAGGAGGGTACAGCGAGAAGGATCTCTCAACTCACCTCATATACACCTCATGCCAGATTGCATCTGCACATCCCTGTAATCTTCGGTTCCGCCGTAATTAAGAGCAGACAATCAGGAGTAGGGTTTTTCCTCCGGAGGCCTGAACCTGGGTAAATCTCGTGTCCCTGTGTTGCTTGTATGTTAACCGTTTCACGACTTTCAGCATCTCATCTTCTCTAAAATCCAAGTCCATAACAATGGTCATTGACGAGTCAAACCCTCGTCACACTCCGCAAACATTATGTCGTGTCTAAGCAAAAAATGCAGTCGGCAAAGAGTATGACGTGTATGTGCAAAATACACTCAGCAAAGATTTAAAAATACTCATAAAAATTGATGACGCATGGCAGTGGTTGAATATAACAAAGATTTTCCGTCAAAAATGAAATAACACTCGGCAAAAAATTTCAAAAGTTTACCACGTATTGCAGAATGGACTTGACAAATATGAAAATTCCAGTAGTGTCTGCCGAGATGCATGCCGGTGCATGTGACATATATTTATAGGTATATAGGTGTCTAATTATTGGTCGACCAATTAGCTTAATTTACATTAGGTGATGTCATTCAGTATCACTTGCAACTTTACTTACAACTGCAAAATCTCCATCGCAAAGTTGGAATCCTACTTGAAACTAAAAAAACTCAGTTGCATCCTACTTGTAACGACTAAAAAATCTTAGTTTTAACCATGTGAGATCTAACTTAATTATCATTCTATGCAAAAATAGCAAAACCACATTTATAACCAGCTTTTAAGTTATGTCTCTACTCTCTACAACCAGACTTTCTATTAACACGGCCGTGCTGGGAATATGGTGTGGGCTTTGGTATCCTGCCTTTGTCACATCAACGTACAACTACGTTTCTCGCCTTTTAATATTGCAATTAGACCTAAACTGGGATAAATATGCATGGATCACTAGTACAAAACAGGCTATCCGCTCGTGCCTCCTAACAGCATTAGTCCCGGTCTCGTCACGAACCGGGACTAATGCTGGCACGCGTCCCGGTTCGAGCGGGCACGGGGACCGGAGGCATGCGGCCCGGTTGGTAGGGGAGCATACGTCCCGGTTTGTAACACAAACTGGGATTAAAGGTTGGGCGTCAGCCACGTGGCGTGGCAAACACCTTTAGTCCCGATTTGTGTTACAAACCGGGACGTATGCTCCCGCCCTCTATAAATGCAACGCCCCAACCCTTAGTCTCCACTCTGTTTTTTCTTGTTGAAAGGTGTGAGGGGTGTGCTAGTTTTTTTCCCCTATGCATACATTCAAGGTGTTTGATGAAATGTTTGAGTGAATGATCCCGTTCAATTTCTCATAGAACAAAAATATAGAAGGTGTCTGAGACGCACTTGAGCTTTCTCTCCTCTTTATTTCTCTCGATCAAGGTTAGCAATCTTAACTTTTCTCTGTCATTGATACAATGCATGTGTCGATGTGAATTGGTCATTTCACTATTTATGATGTTCTGTTTTTGATAAACTTACTTATATGATGCAGATGAACGGTCGGGAATGGATGTACGGTGACCGGCGTGTACCCGGGTATATAAAAGGCGTGAATAAATTTATCGATGTGGCTACGGCAAACAAAGAGAATGGTTTTATACATTGTCCATGTGTTCAACGTCGGAACAACAAGGAGTACTCTTCCTCGAAAATTATTCGTGGACACCTGATTATGAAAGGTTTCATGCCCAACTATAATTGCTGGACCAAGCACGGGGAAAGAGGGGTTATGATGGAAGATGGTGAAGAAGATGATGATAAAAAGTATCATCATATGTTTCCTGAACACAGTGATACTGCAATGGAAGACAATAGAGAGGAATGAGGTGAAGAACGGGCATCAAATGAGCTGGCTGATGAACTTGGTAGGGTCATTTCTGATGCAAAGCGATACTGTGAAACAGAAAATGAGAAGTTGAAGTTAGAGGGCATGTTAGAAGATCACAAAAAATTGTTGTACCCAAATTATGAAGATGGCAGCACAAAGCTCGGTACCACACTAGAATTGTTGCGATGGAAGGCAGAGTGTGGTCTAACTGACTCCTCATTTGAAAAGATGCTGAAAATAATGAAGCCGAAGTTTTCAAAACATAACGAACTTACCGAGAGTACCTACAAAGCAAAGAAGACTCTATCCTCTAGGATTAGATGTGCAAAAGATACATGCATGCATTAATGACTGCATCCTCTACCGCAGTAAGGAGTATGAGAATTTATATAAATACCCGGTATGCAATGCATTGCGGTATAAGATCAGACGAGATGACCCTGGTGATGTTGAGGGAGAGCCCCTCCAGAAGAGGGTTCCTGCTAAGGTTATGTGGTATGATCCTATAATACCAAGGTTGAAACGCATGTTCAGAAACAAAGAGCATGCCAGGTTGTTGCGATGGCACAAAGAAGACCGTAAGAAAGACGGGAAGTTGAGACACCCTGCTGATGGGTCACAGTAGAGAAAAATCGAGAGAGACTTCCCAGACTTTGCAGGTGACGCAAGGAACTTATGTTTTGGTCTAAGTACGGATGGCATGAATCCTTTTGGGGAGCAGAGCTGCAGTCACAACACCTGGCCCGTGACTCTATGTATCTACAACCTTCCTCCTTGGTTGTGCATGAAGCGTAAGTTCATTATGATGCCAGTTCTCATCCAAGGCCCGAAGCAACCGGGCAACGACATTGATGTGTACCTTAGGACATTAGTTGAAGAACTCTTACAACTGTGGGGCAAACCAGGTGTACTGCGTGGGATGAGAACAAACAGGAACCATTTTACCTACGAGGGTTGCTTTTCGTAACCATCAATGATTGGCCTGCTCTTAGTAACATTTCAGGACAGACAAACAAGGGATATAAGGCATGCACGCACTGTTTAGATAAGACTGAAGCTACATATTTGCATAAATGCAAGAAGGTTGTGTACCTGGCAAATCAACGATTTCTTCCGACCAATCATCCCATAAGAAAGAAAGGCAAGCATTTCAAAGGTGAGGCAGATCACCGGAAGAAGCCTGAACTCCCTGCTGGTGATGATGTATTTGGTATGGTCAAGGACATAAAAGTAATCTTTGGAAAGGGTCCCGGCGATCAATCAGTTCCGAACGACGTCGCTACAGGACACGCACCCATGTGGAAGAAGAAATCTATATTTTGGGAGCTGCCATATTGGAAAGTCCTACGTGTCCGCTCTTCAATCGACATGATGCACGTGACGAAGAATCTTTGCGTGAACCTGATAGGATTCCTAGGCGTGTATGGGAAGACAAAATATACACGTAAGCAGAGGACCACCAAATTATGAAAGACCCAAAGAACATGCATACACAGAACAAGACGGATAAAGGGCGTCACTTAAGTCATGCCAGCTATGCTCTTACCAAAGCAGAGAAGGAAATCTTTTTTGAAGTCCTTTACAGTATCAAGGTGCCGTCTGGCTTCTCATCTAATATAAAGGGGATAATAAATATGGCAGAGAAAAAGTTCCAAAACCTGAAGTCTCATGACTGTCACGTGATTATGACGTAGTTGCTTCCGATTGCATTGAGGGGGCTTCTACCGGAAAATGTTCGAGTACCCATTGTGAAGCTGTGTGCATTCCTCAATAAAATATCTCAGAAGGTAATCAATCCAGATATTCTCCCAAGGTTACAGAAGGATGTGGTACAATGTCTTGTTAGTTTTGAGTTGGTGTTCCCACCATCCTTCTTCAATATTATGACGCATCTCCTGGTTTACCTAGTGGAAGAGATTGCCATTCTCGGTCCGGTATTTCTGCACAATATGTTCCCCTTTGAGAGGTTCATGGGAGTCTTAAAGAAATATGTTCATAACCGTGCTAGACCAGAAGGAAGCATCTCCAAGGGATATGGAACAGAGGAGGTCATTGAGTTTTGTGTTGACTTTATTCCTGACCATAAGCCGATTGGTGTTTCTGACTCACGGCATGAGGGAAGACTAAGTGGAAAAGGCACGCTGCGAAAGAAAGCAATGATATGTAGGGACGGGGATTCTTTCACTAAAGCACACTATATAGTTCTACATAATTCCACCTTGGTAGCTCCGTATATCGAGGAACACAAGAATATTGTACGCTCCAAAAACCTGGGGAAGCCTGAATCATGGATTACAGATGAACACATGAAGTCTTTTGGTGGTTGGATGCGGACACATCTCTTGAATGACACCACTGTTGGAGATCAGCTATACTTGTTGGCCGCATCACCATCTTCTACTGTATTGAATTTCCAAGGGTACGAAATAAATGGGAATATATTCTACACGATCGCCCAAGATAAAAAGAGCACCAACCAAAATAGTGGTGTCCGCTTTGATGCAATAGACGAGAATGGACAAAAGGACACATACTATGGTTACATAGAGGAGATATGGGAACTAGACTATGGAGTCTCTTTTAAGGTCCCTTTGATTTGCTGCAAATGGGTCAACCTGAATGGGGAAGGGGTAAAGATAGACCAGTTGTATGGAATGACAACAGTGGATCTCAAAAATCTTGGTTATAGAGATGAACCATTCGTCCTAGCCAATGATGTGTTTTCTATGTGAAGGACATGTCCTCCAGATCGAAAAAAAGAAAAAAATATGCAAACGAATACATCATATGATGAGCCAAAGCGTCACATAGTTCTTTCAGGGAAAAGAAACATCGTGGGAATCGAGGACAAGACAGACATGTTAGAACATTATAATAAGTTTGATGAAATTTCGCCCTTCACAGTGAAAACTGACCAAAGCATTCCGTTAA
This sequence comes from Avena longiglumis, assembly GCA_030063025.1. Classification (NCBI taxonomy): domain Eukaryota; kingdom Viridiplantae; phylum Streptophyta; class Magnoliopsida; order Poales; family Poaceae; genus Avena; species Avena longiglumis. The sequence continues at coordinate 184,843,711 of CP125979.1, forward strand.
GTAAAAAAGATGCTCTATGGTTACGTCTGAAGCGATCATAAGGAAGGACACATGCCAAGAAGTTCATGCTCATATTATGTAACTCTAATTCATGTTTGGCCGGGATATCTTTCGCAGTTTGTGGCTTGACCGGGACTATATTTAGGGGGGCCTTTAGTCCCGATTTTGTAGTCTCAGTTTTTAATATTAATAAATGCCTTGAGCGTTAGTCCCGTTTTGTGGCTAGACCGGGACTATGAAGAAGTTGTCCCGATTCGTACTTACCATTAAGATCTAATCTCTAAACGCGCGCGGTCACATATTAGAGAGTGCCTCTATGACCAGTTTCTTGGAGATCTTGGGAGGATCGATCGTGGCATCTCCACTGGCTGTCGTAGTGGTGTCCCTGCTCTCGCACACCATTTTGCAGCTTGTAACTTCTCTAACTAGATCAATACACCTGGGAGCTAACTAATTTCACATATTAGGGGGTGCCTCTATGACCAGTTTCTTGGAGATGTCGGAGGACTGGGATCCGGCGGCATTTCCCTGAAACTGGTCGTAGTGGTGTCCCTGCTCTCGCACACCATCTTGCAGCTTGTAACTTCTCTAACTAGATCAATACACCTGGGAGCTAACTAATTTCACATATTAGGGAGTGCCTCTATGACCAGTTTCTTGGAGATGCCGGAGGACTGGGATCCGGCGGCATCTCCCTGAAACTGGTCGTAGTGGTGTCCCTACTCTCGAAAACAATATTGGAGATGCCTCAATCTGGCTGGAGGACTGGACTCACAAGGATGCATATTTATAGTACAAGAAGCTCGGCATAGTGTCGACACTTACGATATAATGTCGACACTCACCCCTATTATTAGTGCTGACTCGTGTTTTGTCCCGGTTGATGTCTCCAACCGGGACTAAAGGTTCATATTTAGTCCCGGTTGGTGACACCATCCGGGACAAGGTACATGCCGCACGACATAATGTCGACACTCACCCCTATCATTAGTCTTTGCTGGCCCAAATGCCGAAATCCCTCCAACCGGGACTAAAGATGAACCTTTAGTATAATGAAAATCCGAACAATGAAAATCCTTCGCGTGGTGTCATATTATGTGACAAAGTTTAAAGGAAAAATACCAAACTTGGTATATTGATCATGTCTCGAAAAAACCTTCACAAAATGACCTATCATGTTCGAGGTTTCATGGCTTTCGGTCCAAATGACCGATATTATGTGCTAAATCACGGCATAGTTTGTGATGATGTGCCCATATTATGCATGCATGTGTATATTGGTATGGAGAACAATGTTGCAGGAGGAAGTTTTCCTTTTTGTCGCACGGAAAATCCCTTTTCCATTTTTCGAGCGCAAAAAACGGGTCGTTTTGTGAAGTAACCACCAAAATGTTGTTTCAGAATGCTACCGTCCCATTTTCCTAAAATACTAGAACACCTTACATGGACTATCTCCCAACCGGGACATCTCAAACCTTTTCGTCCATCCTGGGTAAAAAGGACAAATGTCTGCCGAATCGGTAGGAAGTGGGTCCGGTTTGTACTACAGGTACATGATCTATCGCCCGTGATTTTTTGAAAAAATCATTTTTAGACTCGCAATATGTGGTTTCTTAAGAGATCCAATGCAAGTTCTAACGATGCTCGTCCCCTATCTTCACGCACGCTGGTTCGACCATAGTTAGAAATTCAAAAAATTCAAAACGGGCATATGAAATTCAAAAAAAATCCGAACAATGAAAATCCTTCGCGTGGTGTCATATTATATGACATAGTTGAAAGGAAAAATACCAGACTTGGTATATTGATCATGTCTCGAAAAAACCTTCACAAAATGACCTATCATGTTCGGGGTTTTATGTCTTTCGGTCCAAATGACTGATGTTATGTGCTGAATCACGGCATAGTTTGTGATGATGTGCCCATATTATGCATGCATGTGTATATTGGTATGGAGAACAATGTTGCAGGAGGAAGTTTTCCTTTTTGTCGCACGGAAAAGCCCTTTTCCATTTTTCGAGCGCAAAAAACGGGTCGTTTTGTGAAGTAACCACCAAAATGTTGTTTCAGAATGCTACCGTCCTATTTTCCTAAAATACTAGACCACCTTACATGGACTATCTACCAACCGGTACATCTCAAACCTTTTCGTCCATCCCGGGTAAAAAGGACAAATGTCTGCCGAATCGGTAGGAAGTGTGTCCGGTTTGTACTACAGGTACATGATCTATCGCCCATGATTTTTTGAAAAAATCATTTTTAGACTCGCAATATGTGGTTTCTTCAGAGATCCAATACAAGTTCTAAATGAGCCATTTTTCTTCCCGCCATTTTTCTTCCCGCCATTTTTTCCCGCCAGTTCTTCCCGCCATTTCTTCCTGCCAGTTCTTGCCTCCAGTTATCTTCCTGCCATTTATCACTATATATATGTAGTGTTGGCCTCCATTGTCATTTCACATCTCTAGACTCATATCTGCAACCTCATCACTCTTTCCCATGACTTCCATCATTGCACTAACCCCTAGGGAGGCGGAGGCGCTTTGTGCCTCAAACTACCCCTGCCCGCCGGGCTACTGTGTCCCCGTCGGCTGGATGTTGAGTGCCGGAGGCGTGCCGGTTCCTCCTGTCCCTCTAGGTGTGGCACGCCAGATGGCCATCACGAACCACTACTACTACGAGCTCACGCCGGAGCAGCAGAGGAATCCCAGATGGCATCCCGACTATTTCCCGACTTGGGAAGCCTTCTTCGTGGATCGGCGTGAGAGGGCGCTCGCCAGGCATGAGGAGGACGGCCCACCTCCTCCGAACTTCAACGAGGCCGGCCGTCGGCTGTGGTGGTGCGGCCGGACTCTCCAAAGCGTCATGGCCTATGACACGGCCGCCGACTCTAGCCCCCGCCTGCGCTACCCTCAAGTCCAGCCCACTCGTACTCAGCCTTTAAGGTTCAACTACGGCGACCCCAACGACAACAGCGACGACGGCCGCGGCGAGTATGACGACTACAGTGGCGAGTATTACAGGTGTAGGAAGGAGCATGACTGAATCACTCCAACATTGCAAAACAAGTTCGGTCGATTGTGGCTTAATCTGGCCATGTATCTTAATTTTCAGTTCTTCTATGTAACTTTGTGTTAGTTGCGTTATATACTTTAATTCCAGTTCTATCCTAATAAAATTTTCTTTCCGCCCATTATTTCCCGTCCTTTTTTCCCGCCCATTAATATATAAAAAATATAAGTTAATTCAAATCCAAATTAAAAATAGAAAATGGTTTTGAATTAGTTATTCAAATCCAAACACTTATTATGTTTAAAGTTTTTCTAAATTCCAAATTAATATTCAAAAAATATAAGTTAATTCATTTTTAATTTTAAATGGTTCATAGTTTAAATGGTTACATTAATTATTTTTAAAAATGGAAAATGGTTTTGAATTATTTATTCAAATTCAAACACTTTCATGTTTAAAGTTTTTCTAAATTCCAAATTAATATTCAAAAAATATAAGTTAATTCATTTTTAATTTTAAATGGTTCATATTTTAAATGGTTACATTAATTATTTTTTAAAAACAGAAAATGGTTTTGAATTAGTTATTCAAATCCAAACACTTTTTATGTTTAAAGTTTTTCTAAATTCAAAATTAATATTCAAAAAATATAAGTTAATTCATTTTTTATTTTAAATGGTTCTTATTTTAAATGGTTAAATTAATTATTTTTTAAAAATAGAAAATGGTTTTGAATTAGTTATTCAAATCCAAACACTTTTTATGTTTAAAGTTTTTCTAAATTCCAAATTAATATTCAAAAAATATAAGTTAATTCATTTTTAATTTTAAATGGTTCATTGTTTAAATGCTTACATTGATTATTTTTAAAAACAGAAAACGGTTTTGAATTAGTTATTCAAATTCAAACACTTTTTATGTTTAAAGTTTTTCTAAATTCCAAAGTAATTATCATTTAAAAAACATTACAAATTTAAACCCTAAAATAAGAAATAAAACCTAAATGAAACCTAGTTATCTAAGCTATAATAATGCATTGTTCAACAACTTAAATGACAAGTTTAATTAGAAGAACAAATCCACCCCTGCATGTGTTCCGGAGTTTCTCCGAGTTAGGGTTTTCACCCCTCGGAACCCCGATTAGTTGTAGAGCATGCTTTAGGGTTACATTTCAATGCAATTCAACTTGTCATATCATCATACTTTCTTGAGCATTGCATCGATGCCATGTGTTTATTGTTTCCCTTTCTTTCCGGTGTTTGGTTCTGCCCGGTAGAATATGATATCGAGATCAAGATCGAAGCCAGAGATCAACACCGTCGAAGCTCGAAGACAAATACTTGACCAACTGTATTCAAGTCAAGTACAAGGATCCTGAAGCTCTGCTTTCGGCTATCAACAGGCGAAGGCAAGCATAGACCCACCATGATATAATCCTATGATTTCGAAAGCATTTCAATTCTTGCCATGATGCATACAATTCTACTGTGGTCTTTTATCGATAGATAGAGTGTCCTATCTGTTGCATTACTCCCTTTGAGCTTATATTACCTAATCCACTGCTCCTAGCATATTAGGTTTATTAGGTTTATTAGTTTGTATTATTAGGTAAAGTGGGTTTATTAGGTTTATTAGTTTGGATTCTATTAGGTTTATTAGGTTTATTAGATTGGAATATTTTCAGAAATTGATGTAAAGTGGGTTCGCCGGTGTATACTTGCTAGGGCATCCCGAACCCTTTTAAATCGATGTTGCACCTAGGGTTAGTGTAGGATCCTTAAATCTGACATGTCATACATATTGATTGTGCATTGTATTATGCCATGTATTGATTGCCGCCTTTCTTTCCGGTATTGGTTCTTCGCGATAGGATCCGAGCCCGAGGGTTTCTCTGAATTAGGGTTTCTGATATTGTAAATTCATTTTTATTATTGTGTATGTATATATTAGGGTTTCTCTGAATTAGGGTTTATATCTCTCAACACCGTACCTAACATTCTCCCTTAGCCGCTTTGACTTATCCATTTTTTCACCTATGCAGAAAATATGGACCCACACGACAAAGACAAAGAAAAGGAAGACTTGATCCAAGGTGTGATCCACGGGGAAGAAAATTTAGATGTATCGATGTTTCTGAACAACTCCAGTGAGGGTGATCCTCTTTTTGCCGGAAGAGACGACTTGTTTGAGGTTGAAGGTGATGCCTTCCGCGAGGGAGAAGGCGATGCCTTCTGTGATCGAGAAAACGACCGCTCCGGCGAGGTGCATGTAATATAATTAATTCATTAATTAATCATCTGCTATCTATATAGAAATAGTAACGACGAACTTTCTTCTTTTAGCCCTCCGGATCGAAGGAATCTACTGAAAAGAGCAGCCAAGGACCAACCAAAAAGTTGGGAGACCATGAGAGGTTCAGGATCGAAGATGTCGCTGAAGATGGCAAACCGACAGCTCCTGAAGTTGTCGCAAACAAATTTGTGGCACAATGCGGAGTAATCGTTAGGGACTTAATCCCGATCACCATTCGAAATTGGAATAGGCCTGCTGATGCGGAAGAAGAGGGATCATGTTTATTTGTACCTAACAAGGCTAAAGATTTACTGTGGAATAGGCTCATGATTAATTTCAAACTACCGAAGATAGAGCTGGATCCAAATGCGGAGGATCCAGTTGAGGACGCCTTAGAACATGGGAGAGCCATGGAGGCTAAGGTCAGGGAGTGGTCTTTGAAGAAGATGGGCCAGTGTTTCACCAACTGGAAGAAAAGATTGCACCTTGACTATGTCGTGAAAGAGAAGACTCCGGATTTCAAGAAGATTCAGTTTGAGAAGATAAAACCATTCTGGGCTGAGTTTATGAATTACAAGACATCAGAAAAAGCTAAGAAAATGTCTACAATGAATAAGCTGAATGCTGCTAACAAGAAGTATCACCATACTATGGGGCAAGGTGGCTATAGGGCTAGCATTCCTAAGTGGGAGAAACTTGAGCAGGAATTGCGTGCTAAAAAGATCATCCCAGAGACAGACGATTGGATCGAACATGCAAGGAATTGGTTTTACGGGCATGGGGGCAAGTTGGACTCGGAAGGGAAGTGTATATATAACATACGACATAAAGAAGACCCCTCGCCAATCGAGAAGATGAGAAAAGCAGTAAAGGCCGTTAAAGATGGGGACTTCATTACCGATAGAGAGAATGATGAGCTCACACTCACCCTTGGAAATAAGGAAGATGATGGACGAACACGAGGCACAATAGGCTCCAAACCATGGAGGACTGGGTTTCCCGAAGAGAGGAAGAAATATCCTGATAGAAGCCGTCAGAGGAGAAAGGACAAGGCGGAAGTTGAAGCAGATATTTAGAAAGATCGAATGCGTATAATTGAAGAACGAATAAAGCAACAACAAGATGAAATTAATACACTTAAAGAGCAAAGTACTACCGGCCCATCTCAGCAGCACACTGCATTCGATGCTACCGGCCTATCGAATAATCGAAAAAGCAGTGTGGCTTCCACCGAGGTCCCGGGTGATGACAATGACGATGACAATGGTGCACCGACGATGGCTCCTCTTGGCTACCCAGTGGATGATATCACACAGATGACACACTACGAGCTACATGTCAAAGTTGTGAACATATCAATGAAGGTGGCGGTCGGCTATGCCTTACCAATTGGACCCACACCAACTTACCATTGTCGTCCAGTTCCAGAGGGATACGCTGTTGTCGGGGTGGATGAAATCATGCCCACCTTTGAAGTTTTGAAGCTTGACTACCCTGTAGGTGAAGGGGATGTGACTGAACTGGGAGACGCAACAAACGTCACCATTCTATGGCCAAAGGAATGTATCATTCTTCGAAATCACACGCCAAGGACATCTTTGTCGCCGCCTCACCCGTCTCCAGCGAGGTCGTCGCCGCCGCGGCAGCCGTCTTTGTCGCCTCACCCGGCTTCGTCGCCTCACCCGTCTCCGTCGCCTCACCAATCTCCGGCGCAGCCATCGCCGCGGCAGCCATCGCCGGTGCCTCAGGATAAAAAGCGTAAGCGTACCGCTACTCTGTGTCGTGCTAAGCGATCGCCGAAACGTAAACAAGAGCCTCTTCTAAAAGTACCAAAGGTTCCTCCCAAGAGAGCTTATGACTGTATTGAAGAGGACACTACGGCTATCGTTGATGCGGAAACGACAGCGTTTTTCGCTAAGCTGAGGCGCCCGAAAGAGCCAGAGTTCCCCAACACCAAAGAAGAAAAAGCCAGAGTGTTCAAAATGCTAAAGACTCTTCATCAACCCGAGCCAAAGCTGTCGTCAGACTATGAGCGTTATATTCTCAAGTCACATGCGGCACAACAAGCCTCGAAGAACAGTACTGATGCAAGCGAGCAATTTGTTGCCCATCTCGGAGAACAAGCAAAACAGTCTTGCGCCCCTCTCAAGGTGATTTCCCATACCAATATGGGGTCGAGCAAATATGCGGCCGAAGAGCAGTATGATCCAGTGGTAGTTGCACAATACGGAGAAGCTGCCGCTGCTCAAGGTATGAGTATTGCCCAGTACTTATCCCAGTTAGAGTACCTCCCCATGTGTGAAGTAGCATACAAATACCAGTACGGCAAACCTCTCGTCAAACCTGAGGAGGTAAATAATCTTCCAAAAAAATACGAAGATTTCATAACTGGTACATGCATGCCACAAAGGCCGGGGCTAACTGGATAGTGCTGAGGGTTACAAAAAAAGCATTATGGCAAAGAAATAGATGACATGATATCCATTGAATTTGATGAACTATTTCAATTATTCAATCAAGACGCCTTGGACAAATTGATCATCAGTGCCTATTGTCTGTAAGTACTAATTCTGTAATTAATTTAGTCTCTAGCTATCTCACCTCATTTATTGCATGTATATAATCATACTATAATATGCAGAATGAAGATTCTCAAATGCAGCAGAGGACAAATCTATGACATTGGCTTCATTGACCCATATTGGGTTCATCAAGCTAATCTCAAAACAAGCCCCCAAGATACGGAGGATAATATCGTACACTTGTTAAGGTTTCAAGAAACCAGAAGGGAAATACTATTTCCTTACAACTTCGACTGAGTGTTATTGTCTTGTATACACTTTCTATTTCGCTTACTCGATGTTAAGTATATAATTGATTAGTTATGCATTCGCAACTACCACTATATTTTGTTAATCATTCAACTTGACAAAGGGTGTGTACTAGTCATGGACTCGAAACATAAACCTCTTGAGCAGTGGAAGGATATGCAAATGCTTCTTCAGCGGTAATTCTAATCATTACGACACTATATCGGCAACGTTCGTAAATTTTATGATATCAAGTAATTAATAACTTCTTTTATTTGTTTTCTTCGCCGGGCAGCGCTTGGAAATGGTTCACCAACAAGGCTAGGGGTGTTTGGAAAGAGGAGCTTACATTTCAAGCACTAGATGTAAGCACCACTAGCTATATCCGCGCATCGTTTTGATTCTAGTTTTGATACCGTTATTATCATGCTTGATTATTATTTTGATTGAACTATGTTCCCGTAAAGTGCCTGACGCAGGGACTAGGTAACAATCTATGTGGAGACTATGTTTGCGAGTTCTTCCCGCATTGTGAAAAGGGCAGAAATTTAGAGCAACTCCACGTACGTAAACAATTTCTATAGTTTTTAATTACCATCAAATTGTGTTTAGTTTCATTCATATAGGCTGACTCCTTTTTTAAATCAGATCGAACGTCTACGGAACGGTCTTTTGCCAAAGGATCGCGTACGAGCAGTTCAGGAGGAATTGGCGGGATTCTTGGATGCAGAAGTCCTAAACCCAAAAGGGGAGTACTATTCGGGTGTGTATAAACAATAGGGATTGTACAAAGAGCTTATTTTGTATGTAGTGCATGAACTCGATCCGTGTATCGAATGTAATATTGTCATGATGATCTTGTGTAATATAATGGTTCCTTCATTGATGAGTGCAAAACACTAAATAAACAATAAAACAACATAAATGAATTCTCTGTCGCGGCACAAAAAGTGGCCAAAATGTTGCCGAGTTGCCAAAATGAATTCTCTGCCGCGGCAGATAAATGTGTCAAATCTCTGCCGCGGCAGAGGGTTATTTGTCCCAGTTCGTGTTACGAATCGGGACGGTTGCTCCCCCCCCCCCCTCGCCCTCTGCCGCGGCCACATGTACCCCCTTTTGTCCCAGTTGGTGGGGCAACCGGGACTAAAGGTTGGGGCTTTAGTCCCGATTGCCCCGTCCCGGTTGGGTAACCGGGACTAAAGCCCCTTACCAACCGGGACCAATGAGGCTGTTTCCACTAGTGTATTCTTTAATTTTGTACTTAGCAAACTTGTATATGTGTTCAAGTGCGAGCACTAGGATATTACACATAACGTAATTGTGTAACGTAACGTAACCCTACAAACCCCGACATAGGACTTGTAGAAAATATGACTTGTCAAAATTGTGAAATTATTACTATATGACTTGTAGAATCACTCTCAACATAGTACTTGTGTGAATATCATATCATTATTCTTGCGATATGAATTGTGATTATTCTTACCAAATGACTTGCCAAAATTTACTTTCTATGTTCTATCCTATGTCAAAATTTACTTGTGAATCACTTGTAGGATGTGCATGAAGGAACTTGTCGATCTCCGGTGATGTGTTGACATGTGGAGTTGTATTATAAAATCGTATGCACTTGTTATGCACTATTTGTGGTCATGGAGCTTGTGTATGATCTTATTTCTAATGTTGGAGCTTGTATGTGACTATTATGGACATATTTGTGGTCATGGAGCTTATGTGACTATTATGGATATATTTGTGGTCAAGGACCTTGTATTTGACTATTATGAACATATTTGTGGTTATGGACCTTGTATTCGACTATTATGGACATATTTATGGTTATGGAGCTTGTATGTGACTATTATAGACATATTTGTGGTTATGGAGCTTGTATGTGACTATTATAGACATATTTGTGGTTATGGAGCTTGTATGTGACTATTATGGACATATGTGTGGTCATTGATCTTGTATGTGACTATTATGGCCATATTTGTGATCTATTTGTGGTCATGAGCATGTTTATGGCTATATTTATATTTGAACTGAAGGAATGAAATAAAAACAAAAAAAATCATTAGGCCTTTGTCGTGTACAAACGCACGGCAAATTAGCTAATTGTCCTTTGTCGTGCATAAGCACACGGCAAAGGTGCCACATGTCGCCATACTGTGCACCTGGGGTATCTGTGACAAATGGGGGTCACTTTGCCGTACAAGAGCACACGACAAAGATTCTGCCCAAAGGCACACGGCAAAGTGACGCACGACAAAGGCAGGCAGCTGGGCTGCTCGAGGTGGTATTTGCCGTGCCAGCCCACACGGCAAATACTTTCCCATAAAACACACGGCGAAGGAAGAAACATGGTAGAGTAAGAACGCACGGCAAATATGAAAGCACGACAAAATATTTGCCGTGCACTGCACACGGCAAAGATATGACCACAGCAGATAAAATACTCACATCAAAGAATCCAGCACGGCAAAACTTACAGGTGGGGTCCATCGCTGAAAGCGCATGACAAAGGTTCACGGGACCCACTATCACGGTGTCGTCGGGGGTGTCGTCGTCAAATACCTTTTATGTGCCGTCCGGGGAGTGGCGAGCACACGACAAAGGCTTTGTCGTGTCTTTTTAGGTCTTTGCCGTGCATTATATGTTACACGGCAAAGAACAAATTTCCTGTAGTGAATGGCACCTCAAAAAATGCAAAAACCGCTTTTTTTGTACAAAACAAAAACAGCTCGTCAACCTATACAAGCATTCTCAGTTTCAGCCGTTGACCTTGGTCAACTTCAAGGCTATGTTGGTCCAACGTCTACTTGACAGCATTTGTTTAAAACCAAAAATAGCCCGCTCCCTCACAGTTCTTCCAAACCATCAGAGTCAAAGCTAGCAAGATCGACAGACTTATATAGAAAGAAAAGCAAAACGAAAACATCTACTAGTATTAAAATCTGCCCCTTTGGCCTGGCAGCTGGCGGGCATTAATTCTCTTATCCCGCCTGCGTTTCTTTCCTTCTCAGCCGCACTCCTCGCTACAAATTCTATCTCCGAGGAGATGAGTCATGTGTTTGAGCAAGATCGAGTCTAGATTGGAGCTCTATCTCAACTCCATTGGCATCGGCAAGGTCAGTTTGTACTCTCTAGCAGTTTTTCCTTCCTTGATGAGTGGAGAGAAATATTCGGAGTAACTTTTATCTTTCATATTTTTTGTACTTGCCCGTCCGATTTTCTTGTTTAGCGTGATGCTTGAGATAATCTGACCTTGTCCAAATGGCCAAATGCATATTTATAGATCTCTCTTAATAGCCCGGAGTAAGCACACATATCATGTAGGCACAACGACTACTTTTGATCTCATGTTTTCTCTGATTGAGTTCTTTTTGTTGTATTTCCTTCCAACCACAAATCTTGTCCGATGTAATACGCACTTGATTTGTATGAGCTTGCCTTCGTGTATAGTTAGGGTTAAGTTTCTGGAGTAGATCGATCATGGTGCAGTGCAATAGACATCTATATAGGTTTTTTAAATTTTGAAGGCCAAGAGAACATGTACAAATTCGGTATCAGTTAGTAGTTCTTACGTCTACCCCTGTTTGATAAAACTATAGATTGACGGCATTAGTTCAAGTGTAGATCTAACTTATGTAGCCAATCTAAGGCCGTTAGCACAACTCACCAGTCAATCTGATTCCAGAAAGGCACAAACTCTTGAGATAGAGTTCTGTTAAGTCATTGCGGAATCAAACTGACAGGTCAGTTGTGCTAGTGAACAAGCAGACAAGATATATGAAACTACTACTAGCTAACAAAAACCTTCAATACACATGATGTGAAATGGTTAGCCTGATTTACATTTGTACGAGTGTGTCTATTATTGCTCCAATGATCAAATTGATGCTATTTTGAATCTAATTGGAAGGGATTGCATCTCAACTAAATTCCAACATCATGTTTATTGTAGAAGTCCACAAAATAATTCTTGTGTTAGAATGAATCCATAAAAAGTGCAGCACCCATTTTTTTTGTCGAGTGGTGTGTATAATACATAGCAGTATAGAGCACAGATTTTCTACAAAAATATAATGCATATCAGAAATATAGTTACACAATCATAAAATAGTGAGTCATATCATTTCAAGTGTAGATTATATTACCTTATCCATTGTGCATGAAGTATGTATGTCACTATCTAAAATACATAGAGGACCTAATCTACAAATCGTATATTGCATATGAAGGACAAATATTTACTCAATCATAAAATAGTGGGTCATATGATTTCTAGTGTAGATTCATTTACCCGTTGTGTATGAATTACTTATGTCATTATTTAAAATACATAACACAACATGTTTACAAACATATATTGCATATAAGTAAAAATATTGTCAAAGTGTCCACTTTATAATGAGATGCAAGAATGACGTCAATCTAAACAAGGCTGACCTACACTATGCAGTCATAGAAGGATGCCGAGAAAATATACCAGGGATGCCTAAGTGCAGATGGTCAAGCACACAATCTTTCTTATATGCATGCTTTGTGAATTTTTGAAAAATGAACTTAAGAAAGTTCATGGATATATAAGTATAACACATTACATATTTTATTTGTTAACAATCTATTCACCACGGACACTTAAATGTAAGGAACTTCACTGAAAAATAGAAGTAACATAAATAGATTTGGACATTTGAAAGTATTTAGAAAGGTTTTTTTCAATATGATGTAAAAACAAGATCTTTTACATCGACACTTATCACCACCTATTAGCAGGGAAAATGAATTGTTCTTTTCCACTTCTCCTCGGATGCACGTTAATTATTTCCTGAAATTCCAGAAATTGCGGAAAAGAGAATGAATTTGTTTGTCTTTTTCACCTTAGAACTTGCATAATGTACAGTGGTCATTTCAAAGGTCACGTTAAGGATGGGGTCATTGAAGTCCTTAACCTAGTTCCTTGTTTGTGTCTAGTACATCAATAAAGTTTGGTTGTTATCATTTGTTTGTGTCTATTACATAATATACATGCTGTTTTTTGAAATGCATATCGCTTGAACGCTGTAGATCAGTGATCGCCTGCGGCTGCCTCACACTAAAACTTGACAAAATGTTCTCAATTGATGCAGTCTTTAGTCTTTACCCGTGGAGTGCGAGCTAAGCTACGCCGCACGTCGCCAGCATGGACCGCAGCCCCTCGCCACCGGCTCCCCAGCCATCCGTGTACGCCGACGCGGAGAGCCAGACGCGGAGAGCCAGCATGGAGACGGTGCGGCGTTTCACCGACCAGACGGCGCCCACTAGCGCTGCCTCGGCGGCTCAACGTGGCGCCGTAGTGCGGATGTTGCCGTTGGAGCCGGCGCAGCAGCACCAGTCAATGCTGGCAGCTGCCACAGCACCGGGGCCAAGCGCGTCTCGCCCCCTGCTGCGGCTGACGCTGTCGCCGCCATTGTCGTGGTTAGACAATCCCGGTCCGTGCGTCCTAAACATGGCGCCGGATCCACTGTCGCTGGCGATGTCGTCTGATGAGGAGGTGGACATGGAGGACGCTGAGGAGGTGGAGATGGACAACCCTGAAGAGGTGGTGGCCATCGAAGAGGGGAGGTTCTATCTGCTGCCGCCACCGCCACCGGAGAGCAACGCCGGCAATGGCGAGCCCGAGCTGCTGATCTTGTTCCCCCTGGCGCCTTCCGCCAGTGAAGGAAACTGAGAGGTTGATGCATGAAGCATCAGTCCGCTGAGGAGGACTAGATGAAACACATACATCCGTATGTCCTGCGTCCACTTATCTCCTGAGATTATTTCGTCGTTCGTCGGAGGAAGCAAGTTTTGGACTGAATTTTTTTTTAGAATGGGATGTTGGATTAAGTTCGCGAGGAGATTTTGCTGCTGTCCATAAACTTTAGTCAAAGAATGCGATAATCAGTAAATTATTCCTATTTTTTTACCATAAAGTGTTAATGTGCTATCTTTCAAATGAAGATTTGTTTGTCAGTCAACTCTAGCATCATCACAGAGAAGCGATGCAGGGGAGGAGCCACAATGTGTCGTCGGACTTGGATTCTGAGAAGTTAAGGCAATAACCCGTAAATACTAGATGCCGCTTAGTGCGGCGCCCTAGCCTAGCGCTGCTCACGCAATCGCTGTTTTGGGCCGGCCCATCGCGTGACTACGGTTTTTGCTGCTCGGTTTTCTTCCGGTTTTCTCTACTGTTGTTTCTTCCTTTCTGTGTGTTTTCTATTGGTTTTCTGGTTCTTTTTTGTTTCTTATTTTCTTTTTATTTTTTTTCTTTCATACTAAACTTATATGTAGTTTTAAAATTGTTCACAATTTCTTTAAAGTGTTGACCAATTTTGAGTAAATTTGTTCATGATTTTTAAAAAAAATTATCACGACATTCATTATTTGTTTATGGATTTTTAAAATTGGTTCATGACACTGAAAAAAATGTTCATGACTTTTTAAAATTGATTCATGATTTTAAAAGGTTCTTCGTGACTTTTTAGAAGTAGGTTCATGATTTTGAAAAAAAAATTGTTTATGATTTTATTAAAATTGGTTCATGATTTTTTAAGAAGTGTTCATCATATTGAAATATTTTTCATCTTTTTAAAAAAATTAGTTCATGATTTTGAAAAACTGTTCAGGATATTAAAATTTGGGTTCATGATTTTTAAAAAGTTGACATTGAAATTTTTTGGTTCATGGTTTTTAAAAGACAAAATATAGAATTAAGAATATAAAAACATAATGAAATCTTGAAAATAATAAGAAATGAAAGGAGAAAACCCAAAAATAGGGAAAAAAGAAGAAGACACGTACCAGACCTACTACCAGCTCGTACCGCTTCATGCAGGGAAAAGAAATAGGGAGGTGCTACATATCCCGGGATCAAAACTTCTAATTCTCCCTGGATCCTCCCGTTGACATGTGTCCTCACAAATTCTATTTTTGTTACGCTAAATCCGGCTTTTGCTATATAATGCCCCGTTTTTGCTATACTATAATAAAAATGGTTCGCACAAAAACAGTACAAAAGACTACCTCTCGTCGGAGGCCTCGCCAGAGACGCTGTAGAAAATAAAATATACTAATGTAGCAAAACCTATTTTGCCGAAGACTCTCACCGGAGACTCGCCGGATATTTTTTAGCAAAAAAGTTATACTAATGTAGCAAAATCAGAGAACAATTGTAATAAAAAGTTTGTATTAGTATACCAAAAAAGTTGACTTCGCCGGAGCATCGCCGAGACACCCATCGGAATTTATAGCCAGAATTTATAAAAAAACATTATAGCATTTGGAGAACGGCAATGTAGCAAAAATGAAACAAGTACATAGCAAATCATAAACGAGTATGTAGCAAAATCAGTTCCCCGCTTCGCCCAAAGGTAGCAAAAGCCGCTGATAACAACATCGTCGACCCAAGCTAGCATTACAGGTCACCATATGTAGCAACTCTAGACGTCGTAGGTAGCAAAACATGTAGCCGTCGGTAGCAGCAGCTCCGGATGCCGTGGGTAGCACAGCCGGCTTTCGCAGGGAGCAATGTCGATGCCGATGTGAGAAGGGCCACCATTCTCTCGTAGGAGCGCGGGCAGCGCCACCGGCATGGGCGGTGCAACCACCCGACTTTGCCATGGTTGTATCCGGAGAGGTCGTGATGACCGTGACCTGGACGACTTTCGGCGAGGTTCCTGCATGGGGCAGCCCACCATCAACGCGGGCGGCGGCGCCTCCACGGTGAGTGGCCAGCACGACCATGGTTTGAGGACGGCAGCGGCGATGCCCTTGTCCGCCCCTGTACATCATGCCCGCACATGGCGCAGCCATGGATGCAGGCGAGCTGCCCGCAGATGGGAGAGAGGCATGTGGGCATGGGGTCGAGGAAGACGAGGGCCTCGGGATCCCAACGGTGAGGCAAGGTGCCTGGTGTGCGGGGCGACGGCCGGCACACGCTCGGATGCGCGGCGGCGCTGGAGCCCATGGAGTAGCGAGGAAGAGAAGGAAAGGTGGGGGTGGTGGGGCTAGAGTCGTGCTGTTGTTGTTTGCGGCTGGGAGCGATGGGGATCAATTCGTTCGATCCCTCAAAGGAAGCGTATCATTTTCCAAAGAATTAACTATTCTTGTATGGTAATGGGCTCAGAAATGTGACCCATTCTATTTCATCAGACGGCACAGGGTAGGTGCGCCGCAGTAAGCGGTGTGTATATCACTGGAGCTGATATTTCACGCTCGACGTGCATGGGAATACGCTCCGCGTGTGTACCTCTCGTACATGGGCCAGACCCAAATCACTTTCTTGGTTCGTTGCCGATGCTCCCTGGTTATGGACGTTTTTGTTTTTCCTTGTTCCGCACGTTTCCTTTTCTCTTCTGAGTTAAATGTTGTATGCTGGTTAGGTACGTAGATGTAGTTCTCTCCAAAATAAAAAGTTATTTACATTTGAAAATGTTCAAATCCGAAAATGATAAAATTTAAAAAATGTTCAAAATTGGAAATGTTTATATATAAAAACTGTTCAATTTTGAAAAGTGTTCAAATTTGAAAAATATTCAAATCTGAATATGTTCCCATTTGAAAACTATTTAAATTCGAAAACTGTTCATGCTAAAAATGTTCAAATTCAAAAACTGTTCACATTTGAAAAATGTTCAAATTCAAATATGTTCCCATTTGAAAATTGTTCAAATTCAAGAATTGTTCATATTGGAAAATGTTCAAATATAAAAATTATTCACATTTGAAAACTAAACTATTCAGAAAACAGAAAAGAAAAGAGATAAGAAAAAGAAAAAAAAGAAAAAAAAGAGACACAGGAAACAAGAATGAGAAAAGAGAAACGTTATATGGGACAGTCCAACGCGTGGGCCTGCGTGAGCAAAGCCTATTAACGCGTGCATTAAATTAGAAATAGTATTTCTTTTTCCCATCTCTCTTGGGCTACTATCGGAGCGACATCGTTGCCTACCACAGAGAAATTTAGATTCTCTTTAGATTATCCAGCTGGCACTCGACCACCCAACATAGTAGTAGGCAATGTGATTCTCAAAAAAAAAGTAGTAGGCAATGTCCAACTACAAGTTTATGCTTTAAAAAGAACATCGTCAGGTTTGGCTTGTTGAACCTCAGTTTTTTTATTCCAAACTATGTGTTAAGTTAAATAAAGAGTCATGTTAATATTGAGAGAGTGCTAAACTACTAACTAGGATGAATAAATACTCGCTCCATTCTTAAATATAAGATGATGTTTTAGCTTTTATAAAACGAATGCGTAGAATGGAGGGAGTAGAAAAAAGTACATATGTGCTCCATGGACCGACAGGAACACATCAACGAGAAGTAGAATTATGGCGAGGCGTAGATCATTAGCAAGGCCGAAAATTTGGACCCTTCCCCCTCCTAGGTCACTCCCGTGGGTGACTTGCAAGGCAACACTAGGCACAAGGCGTAGTTCCCCACCTCCCCTTGCCACCGCCAGAGGGGCCCACTGGGAAAATTCCGCGCAGCGTTGGCGACGGGGACCATGAGCTTTTCCCTCTCCCTCGAGGACATGGCGAAGCGGGCCAGACACGAATCTACGGGGACCAACGCGGAAAAGCGTGGCGGCGGAGCTAAGCGTGGGTGGAGGCCGGCGTGGTGGCGCAGTGCACGAACGTCATGTCGGCGAGACGACCAATGTTTGTGCCTGTGCTCGGCGGCTGGGCCTATTTGGGCCTAGATGGGCCTAAGCAGGCCACATGGCAATGGCGCGGCCAGGCTGTTGATACGTCGCAAACGTAACTATAATTTTTGATGCTCCATGCTTGTTTAGTATCTACTTTGCTTTGATCTGTCTACACTTTGAGGCGTTTTTATATCTTTTCTGGAACTAACCTATTAACAAGTTGCCACAGTACCAGTGCCTGTTTTCTTCTGTTTTTGGTTCCAGAAAGGCAGAAAATCAATATTCTCAAAATTGGACGGGACAAAAGCCGAAGTCAATATTTTACCGTGGGGGACACGAATCCAGAAGACGAGACGAAGAAGCGAACCAGGGTGGTCAGACCCCCCTAGGCGCGGCTGGGCGCACCCCTCGCCTGGGTAGGGTGTGGGCCCCTGGCCGCCTTTCAGCCTCGCATCTTCGCCTATAAGAGGCCCCCAAGGCAGAAACCCTAGGACCCGATCAAAACTCCACGAAACCTTCTGTAGTCGCCTCCACCGTCGTCCCTGGATCGGGGGGATCTGAAGTTCTTCCTGGCACCCTGCCGGAGGGGAAATCGTCCCGGAGTCCTTCTCTCCGGTATGAAACGTGAGTAGTTCCACCTTGGACTATGGGTCCATGTAGTAGCTAGATGGTTGTATCTCCTCCTTGTGCTTTCATGTATAGATCTTGTAAGCTCTGTTCATAATCAAGATCTAATCTATTTGTAATCATGCATGTTGTGTTTGCAGGGATCCGATGGATATTGAGATTACTATGTCAGATTGATTAATGGTTTTGTCTATTTGATACTATCATGTCTATGTTGTTTGTGATCTTGCATGCTCTCCGTTGTTAGTAGCTATCTTGGCCAAGTAGTTGCTAGTGACTCCAAGAGGGGTATTTATGCTCGATAGTGGGTTCATGCCTCTAGTTTTCAAGGGAAGTGACAGAAGTCTCTTCGGTTGTAGATGTGTTGTTGCCACTAGGGAGAAAACAAAGGTCTCTTGTTCATAGAACAAGTGGATTGTTTACCTTACATACTTTGCTTAAAGCAGCTGTCTGTTGCTTGCAACTTAATACTGAAGAGGGTTCAGATGATAACTGAAGGTGGACTTCTAGTCATAGATGAAGTTGGATGGCAGTCTATGTATATTATTGCATTGCCCAATCGAATCTCATAGGATCTTTTTTTCTGGTATTGCATTGTTATGCATTGCTCAGTTCCTGTCAATTGCCCTGCTATAATTTGTTTACCCTTCATGCCATGTTGTTTATCTAAGGAGAGCACCTCTAGTGAACTATGGACCCCGATCCAATCTTTACCATTGATACATCTTCCACTGTTACATGTTTACTTGCTGCAAACCACCATTACCTTCCACACCATACGTTTAATCCTTTGTTACAGCAACCGGTGAGATTGACAACCTCACTGTTAGTTGGGGCAAAGTCTTGAGTTTGTGTTGTGCAGGTCTCTGCGTTGCTTGCAACACCTGTGTGACGTTTTCTTCCTCCTAATGGTTCGATAACCTCAGTTTCTTACTAACAAAAAACTTGTTGCTCTACTGCTTCACACCTTGCTCTTGGGGTTTCCAACAGACTCCACGTCAAGCACCAAGTTCTCTGGCGCATCAAAGAGTCATCAACAAGTTTTCTGGCGCCGTTGCCGGGGAGGCGAAGGATGTCTTCACAAGGGGAGTCCTCTACTTCCTTTCTCTTTACTTTGTTTTTAGTTTGCTTAGTTTCTTTTTCTTGGTTTTGTTTTCCTCTTTTCAAAAACTCCAAAAAAATTAGTTTAGATTGGTTTGCTTTCTTTATTCAAAAACACAAAAAAAATAGTTCATGCTTTAGTTGTTGCTGCTGTTTTTGGCTTGCCCACCTTTGCCAAAATGAACTCCGCTGAGAACACCAAGTTGTGTGACTTCACTAGCACCAACAACAATTATTTCCTAAGCACTCCTATTGCTCCACCTGCTCCTGATGCTACCTTTTATGAAATTAAGCCTGCTTTGTTGAATCTTGTGATGAGAGATTAATTTTTTGGTGTTAGTTCTGATGATGCTGCTGCCCATCTCAATAACTTTGTTGAACTTTGTGAGCTGAAAAAGTATAAGGATGAAGATGGATATATTATTAAGCTCAAGCTATTTCCTTTCTCCTTGAGAGGGAAAGCTAAAGAATGGTTGCTATTCTTGCCTAGAAATTGTGTTGATTCTTGGACTAAGTGCAAAGATGCTTTTATTGGAAAGTACTATCCTCCTACTAAGATTATATCTATGCGAAGTGACATTATGAAATTTAAACAACTTGACAATGAACATGTTGCTCAAGCTTGGGAAAGAATGAAGTCTGATATGCGATCCCTTGTGGGATTGACCCTAGGGTGGCCCGATCTTCACGGATTTGATGCGGGGAGTGAGGGGATACCCGATGAACACGATGAACGCAACACAAATGCAAGGTAAAGATACAAACACACGCAAACACAACCCGATTCGATTTGCTCCCGTTGGCTCGAACAACCAATCCAATAGAATCCTCGGCGAGAGACCGTTAGGTAGAATCACCAAAGGAGAGATCGGCAAGCGGATGGTAGAATCCAAATCAAAGGAGAGAGTAGCAACCAAGTAGAATCCCAAGGGGAGAAACCTATCACTACTAGAATCCTTGATGAGGAGAGATCAAACACTTGAGGATGGTCTTGACGACTTGGAGACGAACAACCGAACTCCAAGGCCTTGTACAACTCATAGATTAACTATAGAGAGGGGTTCCCATCTAGGGTTAGGCACAAGCCTTCTTTCATCATCAACTCTAGGGTTTCAAGGAGGGGGTGGGGACTTATATATAGGCCAGACACGAGCTAAGGGTAAAACAGGCATAAATGGGAAGTTCTGGGCGTTACATGGGCCAGGCCCAACCCGAGGCGCGCAGGCCCGATACACTTGGTCCGGAGACTCCGGTGTGATGGCCGGAGACTCCGGTCAATCTCCGGTGTCGTCTCCGGAGGGGCATTCTGACTGTCCTGGGCGCTGGTTTGGGGGTCGGTCCGGAGGTGGACCGGAGACTCCGGTGTGGTAGACCGGAGACTCCGGTCTAGCTTCAGCAGCTTCTTGCATCTTCTCTTCCAGGCCTCTTGCTTGGGGGTCTTGGTTTCTGGGGTCCTCTTGTCATCTCCTCTCGGTGTCATGGTCATGGGCCTGGTCATAGCATGGGCACTTGTCTCAAGCAGGATTCTATTCACATGAGAACCAAAGGAGGGTGAGATATGGAATGAGTTCACCTTTGAGGGTGTGGTTGATGTAGCATGGTGTGGACCAATGGTGAATTCCATGTGTTGGGCTGCATCATCTCCCCCCGCTTCAAAACGAGTCGTCCTCGACGAAGTTCCATCATCATATAGGGAGGAAGGTGTGCGCAAGGTCTTGAGCTTGTATGTTGTGGGATCTCCAGTGTCGTAGCCTTGTTCAAATTGGTCGAAGATCTTGAAGTTGAGCTTGTCATCAAGGTGTGGTTGGAGATCTTGTAGCGTGTTCCTTGTAGGTGGTACGTGAGGTTGTGTATCCTGCAAAACCGACAACAAGGAGAAAGAGTTGTATGAAGGATTGTTAGTATTGGGTACGCTCAAATCACTCTTCTTACGTGTGGTGGCTTGCGACGTGGCACTCATGATTTTTCCACTCATTTGGGGCTTGTAGCACTCACTCACGTGTTGGTGGATCACTCTCTCACCACTCATCTCACAAGGGTCCTTAGCTTGCTTTATCTTGGGCAGCGACGTCATGTTGGAAGTGATAATTTGGCTTGGCGTCATAGGCTGTAGCACCAATGTCTTGACTTTCCACTTAAAGGAGTATTGGTTGGAGGTACCATCGTGTAGTGCGCTCTTGTCGTATTGCCATGGTCTTCCAAGGAGCATGTGACACACGGTCATAGGAACTACATCACACTCGACGGTGTCTTGATATGGACCAATCTTGAAGGAGACTTGGACCTTGTGTTTGATTTAAATGGTGCCATTGTCATCAAGCCACTTGACATGATAGGGCTGAGGGTGCTCCATGTATTGTAACTTGAGTTTCTCACAAAGTTCGATGCTCACAAGGTTGTGACAACTTCCTCCATCAATGATAACTTTTATGGACTTGCCATCAATTCCGGCTCGGGTTTGGAAGATGTTGAGGCGTTGATCCTCTCTAGGGATGGAGTTGGTCGTCAAAACTTGGGCGATGACGAGTGAGGGGCTTGAATCATGTTCACATAGAAGTGTGTCCTCATCTTGCATTGCGGCATCTTTTGCTATAGAGGCTTGGTTCATAGCTTCAAATTCGTCTTCGCTCACGGAATATGTTGCGCCGTTCTCATCCGTTAGCATGACTCTTGTGTTGATGCATTCATACGACTTGTGGCCCTTTCCTCCACACTTGTAGCAAACTACTTGACTTTCCGTTGTTGTGTTGGAGGAGGATGCCATAGGTGTCTTGGATTGCTTGGAGGAGCTTGTTGTTTGGTTTGTTGGCTTGGAGGGGCTACTCGAGTTGATTGAAGCGTAGTACGCCCTTTGCTTCTCATAAGCATGTTCCTTTTGCAAGTGGCGCTCGGCCTTGGTTGCTTGGTGAAGAAGGTTCACGAGAGTCTTGTAAGGTTGGAAATCGACTATCTTGCGTATTAGGTAGCTCAAACCGTTGAGGAACCGTGCTATTGTTTGCTCCTCGAGTTCCTTCACATTGGCTCTCATCATAGTCATCTCCATCTCCTTATAGAACTCTTCAATTGTCTTTGTGCCTTGCTTCAAGTTTTGTATCTTGTCGAAGAGGTCTTGGCGATAGTGCTCGGGGACAAATCTTGCATACATCACATTCTTCATCTCGGTCCAAGTGGTGACCGGTGGTTCTTCTTGCTTCTCACGATTGCTTTGGTAGTCTTCCCACCAAACATTGGCGTAGTCCTCAAACTCAAGAGATGCCATTGCCACTTTCTTCTCTTCGGAAAAGTTGTGGACTCGGAAGATCTTGTCTACTTTGAGCTCCCATTCAAGGTATGCATCGGCATTTTCTTCTCCTTTGAACTTGGGCATAACGAACTTGAGTTTCCCAAACTTGCCATCATCACGCTCATGGTGGTTGTTGCGACGTTCTTGGTGCATACTTTCGTCACTTGGAGGGCGTGGCGGCGGAGGAGGAGGCTCTTGATTGCCTTGAGGTTGTTGTGGAGGGTGTTCTTGATGATGCTCGAAGTATCTTCTTCGCCGTTGGTCGGCATCATTGACGTTCATAGCTTTACGGTGTCGGTGGTGGTGTTGTGCATGTCGGTTATTGCGTCGAGCTTGGCGTGCATCCTCATCATCATCACTTGTGTCCCATACCGGTTCTTGATTTTGTTGACGTTGCTCATGGTGGTCATGAGGAGGATGACGACGTCGATCATTATGGTTAGCTTCATCTTGGCGTTCTTGAGGTTGGTGCACGTCGATGATTGCTTGGTGCGGTGGTGGACCATGCTCTTGTCGTTGTTGTTGAGGTTGGGGAGCATTTGGGTCCACCGCTTGAGGGCGACGATGACGAGCTTGTGGGTTCCCATTATGGTGGTGGGGTTCTCCGCGGCGGGAGTGTGACCTTGAAGACTCGCGATGTCAACTTGAGGAGCGCGTGCGGGAGGAACTTGACGAGCTTGAGCGATGACCGTGTCGGTTTCCAAGGTTGGCAATAGCTTGGTGAAGAGCTTGGAATTGAGCATGGTGCTCCTCTTGACGTTTCCTCTCACGGTACTCAAATTCTCGAAAAGTATCATCAAGACGGTGCTCAAGTCGCTCAAATTGATTGTTGAATTCTTGGCGTTGCGCCCATAAGTTGTGGCGCGTGGCAAAGCCATCTTGGTTGTTGAAATTGCTATCTCCACTATCTCCACTTGCCCTAGACATGGTGCACAAACACACTTGATAGATATGGTGAGATTGGTGGAATGGTAATTACTACCTTGCCTCACCGGAGTCAACGATTGGAAAGAGTGTTGTTGCCGAGAGCAAAGCGAATAGCGGGTACACAAGACACACACACACACACACAAAGGCCTATGGTGGTAGGTTAGAAAGGTGGATAGCAAATGGAACAACCAAAAGAAAAGGGTATTGTCAAAAGTGGGTAAAATCCAATCAAAAAAAAATTCAAAGTAAAAGGTCAAAGAGGGTGACGAGAACCTACGACTATACACACACGGTGGAGATTAATGTGGCTAGCACGACTATGAAAAATGAGCAACGAACAAAATTGGACATAACGAAGACTAATGCTCGGTGTCGTGCCAACGCTAGGAGAGACCGTAGCCCGTTCGCACAAGATTGAGAAGCAACGGATTTGTACGCTTGCCTTGATCTTGCTCGCACTCTTGCTTAGAAGCTTTGGACTCTCTTTAGCTATTGGTATCTTTTTTTTTGTTTCTTGTGCTTAGAAGCTTTTTTTTGTACACTATGGAGTTAAATTTGTTATTGCCTCTATATCATGACTATGCAAGAGCAAGCGCACAATGCTTCAGCAAACATAGGAGGACTACTCTCGATAGGTTAGGTAACACACACAGGAAGAAAGGGGGTTAACAACGGTTGTGCAAGTTATACCTTTTGGTGATGTTGTACTTGCAATCGTTGGTGAAGGGATGGTTCGATTTCCGCGGTGTCGATGTCGAGCACGAGGTGTTGTTGGCGTTGCGGAAGCTTGTTAGTTGATAGACACTCAGGAGAAACACAAACACAAAAAGGAAATTAGTCGAAAAAGTAAAAGGGGTCAAAATTTTGTTTAGGGCCGGAGATTACGGTGTGGTCCGGAGACTCCGGTGTGATGACCGGAGACTCCGGTCTGGTTCCAGTACGACGAACAGCTCGAGTTCGTGAGCGGAAATTTGTCCCTTTAACCCTCAAATCCAGAAAATTTCGACCAAATAGGGCTAGGAAACGCAGGGCAAAGGTAGACCAAATCCAAGGACAAGTTTCTAATGGATCAAAACCACAATCAACTCACCAAATCAAGAGATCGATCCAAAAGCAAATTGGGGCTAAAATTTTTGGTATTTTTGAATTTATGGTGGATATGGGGGAACGAAGTAAAATCCGTGGCAACCAAAAGATGCTGATACCAGTTGATATGGGATCCCTTGTGGGATTGACCCTAGGGTGGCCCGATCTTCACAGATTTGATGCGGGGAGTGAGGGGATACCCGATGAACACGATGAACGCAACACAAATGCAAGGTAAAGATACAAACACACGCAAACACAACCCGATTTGATTTGCTCCTGTTGGCTCGAACAACCAATCCAATAGAATCCTCGGCGAGAGACCGTTAGGTAGAATCACCAAAGGAGAGATCGGCAAGCGGATGATAGAATCCAAATCAAAGGAAAGAGTAGCAACCAAGTAGAACCCCAAGGGGAGAGACCTATCACTACTAGAATCCTTGATGAGGAGAGATCAAACACTTGAGGAGGGTCTTGACGACTTGGAGACGAACAACCGAACTCCAAGGCCTTGTACAACTCATAGATTAACAATAGAGAGGGTTTCCCATCTAGGGTTAGGCACAAGCCTTCTTTCATCATCAACTCTAGGGTTTAAAGGAGGGGGTGGGGACTTATATATAGGCCAGCCACGAGCTAAGGGTAAAACAGGCATAAATGGGAAGTTCTGGGCGTTCCATGGGCCAGGCCCAACCCGAGGCACGCAGGCCCGATACACTTGGTCCGAAGACTCAGGTGTGATGTCCGGAGACTCCGGTCAATCTCCGGTGTCGTCTCCGGAGGGGCATTCTGACTGTACTGGGCGCTAGTTTGGGGGTCGGTCCGGAGGTGGACCGGAGACTCCGGTGTGGTAGACTGGAGACTCCGGTCTGGAGGTACCTTCATGGGCCTCACTTTGGGTGCTGCAACAAAGCTCCTTGATAATATGATGGTCAATTACTCAGAATGGCACACTAAGAGAGCTCCATATGGTAAGAAGATAAATTCTGTTGAATAAACCTCCTCTTTGAGTGATAAGATTGATGTTATTATGGCTATGCTTGTTAATGGGAAAGCTCCTCTAGATCCTAATAGTGTTCCCTTAGCCTCTTTGGTTGCTCAAGAAGATCAAGTTGATGTGAAATTCGTTAGAAACAACAACTTTGGCAACAATACTTATGGTAATTACAGGCCTTATCCTCCTAGTGGAAGTGTTTATCATGGTAGGTCTGGAATGCCTAGTGAAGAAAGGATTCTAGAAGTAGAGAGATCCACCAAGAATTTTATGCAAATTCAATATGAACAAAATATGATTTTCACTAAAACTATGGAAGAACAATCTATTATCTTGAAAAACATTAGTCATCAGCTTAAGAATCTGAATAGAGAAATTCCTAGTTTACAGTCAAAAATTTTGAGTGCTGAAAAGAATTTTTCCTCTTTGTCTGAAGCACAATCATCCTTGATTAATAAAATGGCTGCTAAACATGAAACTATGGAAAATACCTTTGCTACTGCTCATGCCATACAAGTTACTATTGATGAAAATGTTAGACTGTTAGCTCAACTTCATGCTAAGTGGGAAAGGGAAGCTAAAATTGATAGAAACAATAGTGTGTGCACCATCACTAGAATGGATACCACTAAACCACAAGAAGTCTTTGTTCCTCCTCCTACTATGCCTAAGACTATTGAGTCTACTACTAGTGATGCTAAGTTTGGATTTGATATAGATGGTTGCAATATTTCTGAAGTGATTCTTTTCTTGCAAAAGCTTGCTAGAAGTCCTGATACTAGTGATATGCATGTTGATTTCACTAAAAATATTACAGATGCTCTTGTGAAAATTAAAGAAGAGAAGCTAAAACACAAAGCTTTTATTCCTAGGAAAGTAGAAGATAGTTGGGAACCCATTATTAATATGCAAGTGAATGACTTTGCTCTCAAAGCTTCATGTGATCTTGGTTCTAGTTTCTCTATTATGCCTAGGAAGATTTATGAAATGCTTGATTTGTCACCTCTGGAAGATTTTTATTTGGATGTCCCACTCAATGATAATGCTAAAAAGAAAATCATGGGGAGTATTAAAGATGTTCACATTATGGTTTACAATGCTTATGTTCATGTCGATTTCTATGTTTTGTATGTTGAATACAATGCTTCTTGTCATATTACCTTGGGAAGACCTTTTCTTAGAACTATTGGTGCCATTATTGATATGAAAGAAGGCACCATTAAATATCATTTTCCATTCAAGAAAGGTATTGAACACTTCCCTATGAGAAGAGAGAAGTTGTTTTTTGCTCCTCCTTTGAAAGCAAGGTTTGATGTTAATGCTTCTTCAATTGAAAATACTTGATTCTTCTTGCTTCTTATGCCTAACTTAAAGGCGTTAAATAAAAGTACTTGTTGGGAGATAACCCAAGAGTTTCCTTGAGTCTTGAAAGTTATTACTTCAGTAATGACCTCTCCTTATCCTTTTTGTTTGCTTTTTATGCCAAGAATGACCTCTAATGAGAGGAAGTAAGATTTGGGGAGTTGCTGTCACAAAACAGATTTCTGTCCTCCACCAAAAAAATTCATGAGGAGTCTCTGTAACTCAGATTGAGCTGAAAATTTACGAATAAATCCCACAGTATGTTAGCTAACTTTAGTTAGATCAACACTTTTTGATTGGAGCAAGAGAAGATGTTCGAAAAAAATCGGTTTCTACCTGCTAGTCTGTTTTGTCAGATTTCTGCCATTATTTGCATTTGCTTCTTATTGATTCCTTTTTGAGTTCTCTTTTGGGGAATTGAGCTTTTTGAAGGAGTTACTACTGTAGCTTGTGTTTTTAGTGAAAAGTTCTGTTGTTCCAAAGCTTTACCTAAAGGTCTATTATCTTTTGAATACACTAATGGTGCTAATGAAGATTGTGTGAAGTTTTGTATGAAGGAAAAATTTCAGGTGTTGAGAGAGAATGATGTAATGAGATGAAGAATGGACAAAAGCTCAATCTTGGGGATGCCACCTCGGTGTCACCCCAAGAAATATCCAAGAGGTACAAGCGTCAAAGCTTGGGGATGCCCAAGGCATCCCCTTCTTCATCAATAAAAAGTTCAGGTCTGTCTAGACACTTCGTTTTTATTGTTTCATGCACTGTTGTGTTATTCTTGGAGCGTCTTAGTTTTCATTTGGTTTGATTTTTTGTTTATTTTGCTTGAATAAAGTAGTTTGGACCCCCGTTCTTGTTGTGTTGTTTCAAATAAGTTGCTTGGTGTTGGAAAGGAGTAGAAAATTCTTGCTTAATAAGTGCAAGAGGAGCTTGCATTTACTCTGACTTAGACTTTAGCATGACATGCTAGGTGTTGTTTTGACCTTGTGCTTAGTGATTATTGTTGTAGCTTGTATTGTTCCACACAATTGGGATTGCTTAGTGTGCCTTGAAGAAATTATGCGTTGTTTTAGCATGCAAAAGCATAGTATTGTGGTATTCTCCTTTGATGCTTTGTTTGGGTTGACTTGGCACATGCTCACACCATGTTATTAATATGAACAAGTCACCATAGCCTCTATGATCATTTAGTCCTTGACTTGTAGTACCACTCTATGATTTGATTAGTAATGCTTTGTTGCTCTACATGATTATGGCCATTATTGCTCTCTTAGTTGGTTGCTCCCAGTATTTTGCTAGCCTCCACTTGTATGAGTAAGCTCTACTCATGCTTCCAACTCCCAAGAAACCAAGTTATTCCAAAGTGTCCACTATAAATTCCTATGCATGGTGTGATACAACATTCCAAGTATATTCTTGTTTTAGCTATTTTCCAATTAAAAAATATTTTGTTATGTGAAAACTTAGTGATTAAAGCCCTCACAAACTTGATGGAACACTTTATATTCTTCGTCCCTAATAAACTTGAACCATTGTGTCATCTATGTTGTATATGCTTGCAATTATACGTTGGAATTAGCAGAACTGTGTTGTCACGGGGAACATTTTCAACATTGCACTTGTACTTTTTGTACTCAGTTGATATCATGCTGTTTTGTCTATGGATGCCACCGGTGTGAAATAAAGAGGGAACTTGTAAGTCCATGGAGTATGTATTTTGTGTTAGAGAAATGCCTGGTGTTGGAGATATGCCCAAGAGGCAATAATAAAGTGGTTATTATCATATCTTCATACTTATGATAAATTTTTACATACCATGCTATAATTGTATTAACCGGAAACATTAATACTTGTGTGATTTGTAAACATAAAAGAGTCCCTAGTAAAGCCTCTTGTTAAACTAGCTTGTTGGTTAATATATGATCATGGTTTCCTGATCATGAACATAGAGATGTTATTAACAACAGGGTCATATCATTAGGAGAATGATGTGATGGACATACTCCTATAGTTAAGCGTAGCATAAAGATCAAGTCATTTAATATAGTTCATTTGCTATAAGCTTTCTGATACATAATAACCTAATTCCTTCGACCATGAGATCATGTTAATCACCATCACCGGAAGGATGCTTTGATGACATCAAACACCACACCGTAACTGGGTGGCTATAAAGGTGGAATTGAGTGTTCTGAAAGTATGGGTTGAGGCACATGGATCAAGAGTGGGATTTGTCCATCCATATGACGGATAGATATACTCTGGGTCCTCTTGGTGGAATGTCATCCAATTAGCTTGCAAGCATGTGACTGGATCACAAGGGATCACATATCACGGGAATGAGAAAAGAGTACTTATCGGTAACGAGGTTGAACTAGGTATACAGAGATACCGACGATCAAAACCTCGGATAAGTAAACTATCGTGAGACAAAGGGAAATTGGTATTGTATGTAAGTGGTTCATTCGATCGCAAAGTAATCGTAGAAATATGTGGGAGCCATATGAATTTCTAGATTCCTCTATTGGTTATTGATCGGAGAAGTGTCTCGGTCATGTCCGCATGATTCACGAACCGTAGGGAGACACACTTAAGGATTCAATGTTGTTGAGTAGTTATGGAATGATGAGTAAGAGATCGAATGTTGTTAGGAGTCTCGGATGGGATCCGGGATATCACGAGGAGATCCGAAATGGTCCGGAGAATAAGATTCATATAAGGAAAGTCCTGTTTCGGAGTTCGGGAATGATTCCGGTGTTTTCATCGGGAATGTTCTAGAAAGTTCCGGAAGGTCCGGCACTCCGGAGGGGAAGGGTACATGAATGTGTCATGACAATGTGTAATGGTTGCATAATGTACTAGGTATCATGGCTGGGCAAATTAAACGGAGAAATCAAATCCTAGTTTGAAAAGTCAAACACCAATTTGAAAAGTCAAACGACAAGTTTGCTTGGTGGAGGGAGAGTAGGAAACCTACTTGGGGAGGAAGTCCTCCTCCCTCCACCCGCCGGCCAAGGATGACGAGTTGGGGGAGGAATCCCTCCTCCCAACCGGCTCCCTCCCACCTATAAAAGAAGGTGCAAGGGTGCCCCTCTTCCCTACACAAAAAAACCCTAGCTTTGGCGCCTCCACCTCCAAGTGCAGCCGCCGCCTAGGGTTTCCCCTCCAACTCGGAGA
Organism: Avena longiglumis; assembly: GCA_030063025.1. Taxonomy (NCBI): domain Eukaryota; kingdom Viridiplantae; phylum Streptophyta; class Magnoliopsida; order Poales; family Poaceae; genus Avena; species Avena longiglumis. The sequence continues at coordinate 184,874,052 of CP125979.1, forward strand.
GTTTGGGTTCTCCCCATGCCCTATCCGCCGGCAAGGCTTCCTCCCTTGGTGCTTCTAAACCCTAGATCGCCAAGTCCTCTCTCATAGTCCACCATACTCACTCCGGCTTAAGGCGAAGCCCTGCGAGATCTCCCCTCTACTTCCGACACCACGCCGTCGTGCTGCCGGAATCACGAGGAGAGTGCTACAACCTCCGATGCCTGCTGGAACAAGGGAGAGGAAGGTATTCATCGAGTACCGAACGTGTGACCGATCGCGAAGCGCTTTAACGCAGCGCTGGAAGGATCGTCTACGCGATCTTGAGATCGGAAGTGTACGACTACATCATCCACGAGAATCTGCTCTCATTAACCGCTTTGGATCTTCGAGGGTTAGTACTCTATTGACTCGTGGCTTCAATCTAGTAGATAGATCTTGGCTTGTGTGTGTTCATGCGATAGAATTTTTTTGTTTTCCATGCTACGAACCCCTACAGTGGTATCAGAGCTGTGTCTATATGTAGATCTGTTGCACGAGTAGAACACAATGGTCATTGTGGGCGTTGATGCTTTTGTTGTCGATTGCTTCTTGTGTACTTTGCATCTTGCGGGACGGTGGGATGAAGATGCCCGTGCTAACCTTACTTGACATCGTTCATGAGACTTGCTCCACGCTTGACATGCAACTTGTATTGCATAAGTGGCTTTGCGGGTGCATGTTTCTCCCAACATAGTTAAGATTCAATTTACAACAGGTGATTGACAATACTAGTATCAATGTTGTGGTTCTTGTTCATAAGTTAGAACGACACTTATTGAAAGCCCCAAACCACATAAAACATGCAAATTAAATTAGAGGCGTCTAACTTTGTTTTGCAGGGGTGTGCTGTGATGTGATATGTCCATGATTGTGATTATATATGATGTATGCAATGTTCCTTATTGTAAGTTGGCAACCAACAGGAGCCATATGGTTGTTTCCATTAAGTCTTGCGTGTCTATTATTCAAAGTAGTTGTAATAGTTGATGCTGGTGGAAGACAACCATGAAGCGGCGCCATTGACCTTGACGCCACGCCGGTGATGATGGAGATCATGTTCGTGCTTGAAGATGGAGATCGGAAGCACAAGAAGAAAGGCCATATCATATCACATATTAAGAATTGTATGTGATGTTAATCCTTTTATGCATCTTGTATTGCTTAGTTCACGACGGTAGCATTATAAGATGATCCCTCAAGCACACAATTTCAAGTTTTAAAGTGTCCATCCTTAGTAAGCACCGTTGCTAAAGCTCGTTGTTTCGAAGCATCACGTGATGATCGGGTGTGTTAGATTCTACAAGTGTATACAACGTGAGCAAGCTAGATTTGCTCATGCGGAAGCTAAGGTTTGATCTTGACGAGCCTAGCATGTACAGACATGGTCTCGGAACACGGATCATCGAAAGGTAAAGCATGAGTCATATAGTAGATACGATGAACATGTTGATTGTTCGCCATTGAAGCTACTTCAACTCTCGTGATGATCGGTTTTGATGTGGTGGATTTGGTTCGTGTGATCACTAAAACAATGTGAGGGATATTGTTTTGAGTGGGAGTTCAACAACAATTTGATTAAAAGTTGAACACTATTTATCATAAATTAAATCAAAGTGAATTTGCATAGTTGTTGTAGTCATTGGCATCCGTTTACCACCTTGCGCTTAGTTATAATTGAGATGATAGAACTATAGAATTCTGGTTAGTTACTTTACGAACTAGTATCGTATTGTTTTGAAGTGTTAATCTAAAGTTTAAAAGTCCTATTGCAAACTTTCATTAAGTTCCGGTTACTCCATGAAGTTTAATAATTGGTATTAAATCAAGAGTGACAATTCCAGTGTTAGTGTATAAGTATCATGTTTGTCTCCATGATTCTTGATATTCGAAAGATAGTTTCAATATCAATGTAATCTAGGAGTTGAAAGAGTTGTTTCAGAAACCATGATGTGTGGAAGATATTGTGATATCTGAAACAAAGTTTTGGTTGTAACATGATAGAGTATAATATGGCTAAAGTCATGTTCTCATATTTGATGAGAATTTGCAAAAGGTTGGAGATGCTGGTCGTCTTAATTCTCCAAAAGGTTTTGGAGAGCAACATTATACTCGCGATTCACCGTTATAAGCTAAAGTAGCTTGATCATGAATAATTCCATGAGAAGGTTAATATTTGATGTAGGTAAAATGTTTACTACACCAAGAGATTACTAAAGAAAGGAATTTGAAAGAACACCAAACATTTGATGATGGTGATCTACTTCAAAGTGCAAGTCCAAAGACATTGGTATTTTACTATACATGCTTTGGACTATGTGTCATGTATATGGATCCACTATTGATGTTGATAGATTCTTTCAAACGGATAATGAAATACAGAAAGAGAATCTCATAAATATATGGCAGAAAAGAAAAGACTAGAATTGTTCAGTTTAGGTATATAAAGGATATACGTGTTATGGCTGTATTCTTTGCTTATTAAATAATGTGTTTCTTAAGTATTGGATACTGAATTTGTTGGTATGAATCGTCATACGAAACAACAGAATTCATGAACTACAATGGCCTAAGTAACTAGCAAAAGAATATGTGATGATGTTCATCGAGAACAAATAAAGGATTATTGTGTTGCTCGTTAAACATCAAAGCTTGCCTTCAAGATTTGTTCTATCAGGTATTATGAGAATAAAAGGGTTGTTCAAATAATTGCCGTAATCCATAAAAGATGGATGATTTACAAATCTCGTTGGATAAATCACATCCATAAATCTAGTGCTAAAAATGTCGAAAGACAAATTGATTAAAATATCACTTAGGAAGTGACATCGCCGTTTAAATTATATTGGAAAGGAAACATGAAGAAACTCCATGTGGATGGAATTTTGGAGTCTTTTGATTTTTGATCAAATGATGCTTGTGAAACTTTCCTAGAGATAATTAAAACTTTGTTCATAGGCCAAAAGGGAACGAATGACTAGCTTATTGGAACTTGTACATATTGTTGTATGAAGTCCATTATGTGTAGTCAAGAGCGATGGATTTTAACTTCATATGCTTTCTCCGAAAATTTGAGTGAATATATGAATATTTACTTAATAAGGATGAAGCATGAAACATTTGAAAAGTTCAAAGACTTTCAAGATTAAGTGCAAAATCATTGTAACAAGAATATAAATAGTTTATGATAAGATCATAAAGGAAGATATTTGAGTTACAAGTTTAGCATAATACCTAAGATTTAAGGAATCGTTCCATGGATTTGCATTTCCCGAAACACCATAAGAATATGGAGAGTTCGAGATATGTAATTAAACCTCGTTTGACATGGTAAGATCAAAGGTGTAATTCATAAAACTGCTATTATATTTTAAAGATCAAAAGCTTTAGAGACTACCGTTTTTCCACTGAAAAGAGCTTCATCATAATCCGTTAAAATGACACCATATAAAGTTATGGTTTGGGATAAAACCCAAGTTGTCCTTTCTTAAACATTGGTATCCTATGCATAAGAAAGATGTTTGCAACCAAAGTCGGATGAACCTGTCTTTGTATGTTATTTCGAATAACTGTTCCTCCATAACACCGGAGACAAAAGTGTTTGTCGCTTAGAACGTCAAGTTTCTTTGAGAAGGAATTTTCCATGAAAAGATAAGTGGGAGGACAATAGAACTTTGATAAGGATATAAGAACCTTAGCTATATGTGCAAAGTTGCGCAGCGCCGAAAAGTGTTCCGGAGGCAGCAATAATGCTCATGGCTCACGTGCCTCAAAGGTTGTGGTTACGGAGGTCAAAGTTTCTATTGAACCAAGTAGGTCGGGTAAACAATCAAATACCAAGATTTGAGGGTTGAATCATTATTTGAGAATAATGAACGGACTACATGCAAATAAGCGATGATGGGCCCTAACTCCATAAAATGGCTTGAAGCCATAAAATCCATGATAGTTCCATACACGAGAAATCAAGTTTTGAACTTGAAGGACCCTCGAGAAAGGTGTAAGACCTTACAGTTGTGTTTGGATCTATGAAGAAATAGACATGGATGTTTCACATCTATGAAATAGTCGACATGTTGGGAAAGAGTTCACAACAATGTTCAAAGGTTGACTATGACAAGATTTGATCTTTCATAGCGATATTTAGTCTAGACGGATTAATGTAGCAACCACTACATATGATTTTGTTATGTGGTAGTTGAATAAACAAAACAAGTTCTTCTAATAGAATTGTTACCTAGGACGTGTGCATAACACGGTCCATAGGGTTTTGTTAATTCAAAGGATGCTAAAAGCATATGCAAACTTCAATGGTTGAAGAAAACATCGCAGAGTTGGAATCTTCACAATGATGAAATTGTTAAAAGAGTTTAAATTCATCAGAGACGATGAAGATGCTTGCATTTGCAAGAAATTAAGTGGGAGCGCTAAGACATGTTTCTAATACATTATGTGGAAGACATATTGTTGATTGGAAATGATGTATCTTTTATTAACACATATTAAGAATTTCATCCCGATGAAATATTTAGGCAAAACCCAAATATTTGGCATCTATATCTATATAGATAGATTAAGACACTAATATGGTTGTGCCGAAAGTACATAGATGATGTATTGAATGAGTTCAATATAGAAACTACAAGAAAGGTTCTTGTCGCACAGAAAGGATTGAATGAGTTCAATATTGATGATATATTCAAGTGTATTGACACTTGGTAAGTGAAACAAAGATTCAAGTATAGATTGATACTTGATGTATGAAATCACAAAGAGTATTTATATCAATCATACTTTGATATGTACAAATCCAGATATGTCCTATGCTCTAAATGTTATGAGCATATACCAGGATGATTCATAAGATAATCATTGGACGATAGTAAGGATATTCTTATGATCTTTTGGAAGAACTAAGAGTATATTATTTTGTAGAAGTAGCAAATAGATGGTTAGTTCATTGTAAAAGTACTACATTGATACTAGTTTTGTCACAAAGTACAAATTAAGTTTATCTCAATCTAAACTAAGGGTGGCACAATATGATGGAATGTGAGTTCCATAATGAATTTGGATGAGTTCCAAAGTTAAGACATTGTGACAGATACTATAACAAAAGGCTAAGTATATAACTGCTATTATAGCAGCAAAAGAAGGAATTTGTGTCAAGTAGTTTGTTATCAAACTAGGTGTAGTTCACAGAGGGATAATACTATGAAGATTTATTGTACGACAATATTATCAACATGTTTTAACCCCAAAGAACTAAAGGTCTCACCAAAGGACCAAATTTATACAAAGCCATCTCATTAGAGAATGAGTGATGCGTAGAGACGCAAAGACATGCAATTACACACGGACCTGGAAGTGTCAAATCCGGAGATCAGTTGACCACTAGCAATCGTGTATATACAACACCGGAAAGCCATAGGTGTTGAATACGCAAAGGTTTGAAACTAGATTATTGACTCTAGTGCAAGTGGGAGACTGTTGGAGATATGCCCAAGAGGCAATAATAAAGTGGTTATTATCATATCTTCATACTTATGATAAATGTTTACATACCATGCTATAATTGTATTAACCGGAAACATTAATACTTGTGTGATTTGTAAACATAAAAGAGTCCCTAGTAAAGCCTCTTGTTAAACTAGCTTGTTGGTTAATATATGATCATGGTTTCCTGATCATGAACATAGAGATGTTATTAACAACAGGGTCATATCATTAGGAGAATGATGTGATGGACATACTCCTATAGTTAAGCATAGCATAAAGATCAAGTCATTTATTATAGTTCATTTGCTATAAGCTTTCTGATACATAGTAACCTAATTCCTTTGACCATGAGATCATGTTAATCACCATCACCGGAAGGATGCTTTGATGACATCAAACACCACATCGTAACTGGGTGGCTATAAAGGTGGCATTGAGTGTTCGGAAAGTATGGGTTGAGGCACATGGATCAAGAGTGGGATTTGTCCATCCATATGACGGATAGATATACTCTGGGCCCTCTCGGTGGAATATCATCCAATTAGCTTGCAAGAATGTGACTGGCTCACAAGGGATCACATATCACGGGAACGAGAAAAGAGTACTTATCGGTAACGAGGTTGAACTAGGTATGCAGAGATACCGACGATCAAAACCTCGGATAAGTAAACTATCGTGAGATAAAGGGAAATTGGTATCGTATGTAAGTGGTTCATTCGATCGCAAAGTAATCGTAGAAATATGTGGGAGCCATATGAATTTACAGATTCCTCTATTGGTTATTGATCGGACAAGTGTCTCGGTCATGTCCGCATAATTCACGAACCGTAGGGAGACACACTTAAGGATTCGATGTTGTTGAGTAGTTATGGAATGATGAGTAAGAGACCGAATGTTGTTCGGAGTCTCGGATGGGATCCGTGATATCACGAGGAGATCCGGAATGGTCCGTAGAATAAGATTCATATAAGGAAAGTCCTGTTTCGGAGTTCGGAAATGATTCCGGTGTTTTCATCGGGAATGTTCTAGAAAGTTCCGGAAGGTCCGGCACTCCGGAGGGGAAGGGTACATGAATGTGTCATGACAATGTGTAATGGTTGCATAATGTACTAGGTATCATGGCTGGGCAAATTAAACGGAGAAATCAAATCCTAGTTTGAAAAGTCAAACACCAATTTGAAAAGTCAAACGACAAGTTTGCTTGGTGGAGGGATTTTAGGAAACCTACTGTGGTAGTAAGTCCTCCTCCCTCCACCCTTGACCAAGGATGACGAGTTGGGGGAGGAATCCCTCCTCCCAACCGGCTCCCTCCCACCTATAAAAGAAGGTGCAAGGGTGCCCCTCTTCCCTACACAAAAAAACCCTAGCTTTGGCGCCTCCACCTCCAAGTGCAGCCGCCGCCTAGGGTTTCCCCTCCAACTCGGAGAGTTTGGGTTCTCCCCATGCCCTATCCGCCGGCAAGGCTTCCTCCCTTGGTGCTTCTAAACCCTAGATCGCCAAGTCCTCTCTCATAGTCCACCATACTCGCTCTGGCTTAAGGCGAAGCCCTGCGAGATCTCCCCTCTACTTCCGACACCACGTCGTCGTGCTGCCGGAATCACGAGGAGAGTGCTACAACCTCTGCTGCCTGCTGGAACAAGGGAGAGAAAGGTCTTCATCGAAAATCAACGTGTGACCGATTGCAAGCGCGCTAACGAGCAGCCTTGGAAGGATCGTCTACGCGATCTTGATATCGGAAGTGTACGACTACATCATCCACGAGAATCTGCTCTCGTTAACCGCTTTGGATCTTTGGGGGTTAGTACTCTATTGACTCGTTGCTTCAATCTAGTAGATAGATCTTGGCTTGTGTGTGTTCATGCGATAGAATTTTTTTGTTTTCCATGCTATGAACCCCTACACCTGGGCCGCTAGCCTAAGCCATGCCTAATCATGGTGGAAACTTGCAGCATCACCATAGTGAGCTATCTATGAAGCATCCTCAATAAAAAGCTATGCATATAGTAAATCAAAAGATCGCTGAGATGCTTATTGTCTGCTTGCCTTGTCATTTTGGTTATGGTATAGCTCCTGTACCATATGCAAGGGGTACCCCATTGGCGATTCTCTATGATACGCATGTACTTACAATGACAAGAACTTGCAGGTAACTGAAGTTGAGTAGCATGATGTGTGGCCCTCGTATTCAAGGGACTTGATATTACCAACTTATACTTTGTCAAGCATATACTCCATATTTGTGCACTTTAACCTTAACCACTTCAAGATGCTTATGATAGGGGCAATGAGGGCTGAAAGCTAACAAGTACCATAATTTTTGGAAGCTCTTTTTGAAACTTGAAATCCCTTCTTCCTTTATGAAAGGCTTTTCTTCCACCATTATTTGAGTCTCCACCTTCTACCTTTAGGCACCATTAAGAGAGCATAGTTGTCATTCTGTGCAGTGTCACAAAACTTATTGATTGATGCATATTGTGATATCACTTGTTCTTGTTCTACTTGTTTCTAGTCACCCTTGTGAACTTTGAAGGTGTCCTATGCATATATTTTCTACTCCATGAGGGACAATCTGATTGCCACTATGCCATGTTTTTTGCATGTGAAACAAACAAACGTTTTTCAATGCATGTTATTCATGATCTTTGTTTGTAGCCCTTCATGTTGCATGCATAGTTACTACGTCCTATTGTTAGAACTCCATCTTTCATGCACGTGTTTAGAGTTCTTTGATCCCAGCTTTCAATGCTTGCAAGTGGTTTGATCTTGGTTTTGACGGTGCATGTCACCTCAAACATTATTCTTTTTATCACTTACCTACTCGAGGACGAGCAGGAGTTAAGTTTGGGGATGCTTGATACGTCAGAAACGTATCTATAATGTTTGATGCTCCATGCCTGTTTAGTATCTACTTTTCTTTGCTTTGTCTACACTTTGAGGTGTTTTTATATCTTTTCTGTAACTAACCAATTAACAAGTTGCCACAGTGACAATTGCCTGTTTTCTTCTGTTTTTGGTTCCAGAAAGGCAGAAAATCAATATTCTCGGAATTGGACGGGACAAAAGACGAAGTCAATATTTTACCGTGGGGGACACGAAGCCAGAAGACGAGACGGAGAAGCGAACCAGGGTGGGCCCTGCCCCGCGCCTGGTTAGTGTGTGGGGCCCCTGGCCGCCTCCTAGCCTCGCCTCTTCGCCTATAAAAAGCCCCTGATGCAGAAACCCTAAGTACCTGATCAATATTCCACGAAACCTTCTGTAGTCGCTGCCACCGTCGTCCCTAGATCAGGGGGATCTAAAGTTCTTCCCGGCACCCTGTCGGAGGGGAGATCATCCCGGAGGCCTTCTCTCCGGTATGATGTGTGAGTAGTTCCAACTTGGACTATGGGTCCATGCAGTAGCTAGATGGTTGTATCTCCTCCTTTGTGCTTTCATGTATCAATCTTGTGAGCTCCGTTCATGATCAAGATCTAATCTTTTTGTAATCATGCATGTTGTGTTTGCGGGGATCCGATGGATATTGAGATTATTATGTTGGTTTGATTAATGGTTTTATCTTCATGATTCTATCATGTCTATGTTGTTTGTGATCTTGCATGCTCTCCGTTGTTAGTAGCTATCTTGGCCAAGTAGTTGCTAGTGACTCCAAGAGGGGGTATTTATGCTCGATAGTGGGTTCATGCCTCTAGTTTCCAAGGGAAGTGACAGAAATCTCTTCGGTTGTAGATGTGCTATTTCTACTAGGAAGAAAACAATGGTCTCTTGTTCATGGAACATGTGGACTGTTTACCTTATACACTTTGCTTAAAGTAGTTGTCTGTTGATTGCAACTTAATACTGGAGGGGGTTCGGATGATAACCTGAAGGTGGACTTCTAGTCATAGATGCATTTGGATGGCGGTCTATGTATCTTGTTGTATTTCCCAATCGAATCTCATAGGATCTTTCTGACTAGTAATTACATTGTTATGCCTTGCTCAGTTCCTGTCAATTGCCCTGCTGTAATTTGTTTACCCTTCATGCCATGTTGTTTATCTAAGGAGAACATCTCTAGTGAACTATGGACCCCAGTCCATTCTTTATCATTGATACATCTTCCACTGTTACTTGTTGACTTACTGCAAACCATTACCTTCCACACCATACGTTTAATATTTTGTTACAACAAACCGGTGAGCTTGACAACCTCACTGATTCATTGGGGCAAAGTCTTGAGTTTGTGTTGTGTAGGTATCCGCGTTGCTTGCAACACCTGTGTAACGTTTCCTTCCTCCTACTGGTTCGATAACCTCGGTTTCTTACTGAGGGAAAACTTGCTGCTGTGCTGCTTCACACCTTGCTCTTGGGGTTCCCAACAAAGAGCTCCTACATCAACTCAGCTTGCATCAAGATTGTCTGGCGCCGTTGCCGGGGAGGCTAAGGACGTCTTCACTAGGGAAGTCCTTCACTTCCTTTCTCTTTACTTTGTTTTTAGTTTGCTTTGTTTCTTTTTCTTGGTTTTGTTTGCCTCTTTACAAAAAAAACCCAAAAAAATTAGTCTAGTTTGGTTTGCTTTGTTTATTAAAAAAACAAAAAAATTAGTTCCTGCTCTAGCTGTTGTTGTTTTTGGCTTGCCCACCTTTGCCAAAATGAACTCTGCTGAGAACACCAAGTTGTGTGACTTCACTAGTTTCAACAACAATGATTTCCTAAGCACTCCTATTGCTCCACCTGCTCCTGAGGCTACCTTTTATGAAATTAGGCCTGCTTTGTTGAATCTTGTGATGAGAGAGCAATTTTCTGGTACTAGTTCTGATGATCCTGCTGCCCATCTCAACAGCTTTGTTGAAATTTGTGAGATCCAGAAGTATAAGGATTTAGATGGAGATATTATTAAGATCAAGATTTTTCCTTTCTCCTTGAGAGGAAAAGCAAAAGAATAGTTGCTATCCTTGCCTAAAAATAGTATTGATTCTTGGACTAAGTGTAAAGATGCTTTTATTGGAAAGTACTATCCTCCTGCTAAGATTATATCTATGAGAAGTGACATTATGAAATTTAAACAACTTGATAGTGAACATGTTGCTCCAGCTTGGGAAAGAATGAAATCTTTGGTTAAGAATTGCCCCACTCATGGACTCACTGCTTGGATGATTATATAGACTTTTTATGCAGGTTTGAACTTATCCTCAAGAAATCTGTTGGATTCCGCTGCTGGAGGTACCTTCATGGTCCTCACTTTGGGTGCTGCAACAAGGCTCCTTGATAATATGATGGTCAACTACTCTGAAAGGCATGTTGAAAGAGCTCCACATGGTAAGAAGGTAAATTCTGTTGAGGAAACTTCCTCTTTGAGTGAAAATATTGATGTTATTATGGCTATGCGTGTTAATGGGAAAGCTCCTCTAGATCCTAATAGTGTTCCCTTGGCTTCTTTGGTTGCTCAAGAAGAGCAAGTTGATGTGAACTTCATTAGAAACAACAATTTCAACAACAATGCTTATAGGAGTAATTTTGGTGGTAACAATTATAGACCTTATCCTCCTAATGATGGCAATTCTTATAAAAACTCCTACAACAATGCTAGAAGTGCCCCCTCTAAACTTGAAGTCATGCTCAAATACTTTATTAGTAAACAAACCACTTTTAATAAGGCTATAGAGGAAAAGCTTTTAAATATTGAGAAAAATATATCCTCTTTGTCTAAAGCACAGTCCTCCTTGATTAATAAAATGGCTGCTAAACCTGAAACTATGGAAAATACCTTTTCTACTGCCATGCCATACAAGTTACTATTGATGAAAATGTTAGACTTTTAGCTCAACTTCATGCTAAGTGGGAAAGGGAAGCTGAAATTGATAGAAACAATAGTGTGTGCACCATCACCACTAAACCACAAGTAGTACCTATTCCTCCTCCTACTATGCCTAAGACTATTGAGCCTACTACTAGTGATGCTAATTTTTGATTTTGATATTGATGGTTGCAATATTTCTGAAGTGATTATGTTCCTACAAAAGCTTGCTAGAAGTCCTAATGCTAGTGATATGCATGTTGCTTTCACCAAATGATGGGGATATGCCTACTGGGGTATCCTCACGGACGTTCCGATCGCCCAAAGGTGGCGAGTGGGCCTGTGAGCAGCGAGTGGATCAAAGCCCATCAGGTACCAGGCATGGAGGTCGAAGGCCCAGGCGAGTAGATAGGCCCAGGCGGTCTGAGTTAAACGATTGACAAAGTTGTAACCGAATCGGTTGAGATATGTAAACCCTAGGGGAGGTAAGCCTATATAAACCTCCCTAAGGGGTGAGTAGAGAGACGTTCCCTGATACACCTAAGCAACTCGCCTAGCCGCGAGTTCGCCATTGTAAACACCTCCATAATACGATCTAGCAGAGTAGGTCTTTACCCTCGGGCACAGGTAAAACCACAGTCTCCGCCTCATCTCGCCGCAGATGGCTGGCCGCCCTTGCCCTTCGTTCTACTACTCACGATTGCAGCATCGCCGTGGTCATTCCCACGGCGTGGCGCCCACCGTGGGGCCTGGCGGTCTGGCGGTGTTCTGGCGAGATCCAATCTGCCCATCAACGAGACGGTCGCCACCGGCCGCATGATAGCGATTGGCGAGATGCTCCAGATCTTGCCAAGCAGCTACGTCCCGGCGGCGCGACCCGTCACGCACAGCGTGATCCTGCCAGTCGGCACGATCAGCCTCTTCGTCGGCCTCACCGACATCATCACCTCGGAGGACTCGGCTCGCATCCGCGAGTCGCCACCACGCGATCGGCTCTCCGAGAGCCAGATCCGCACGATCCACCGCCTCGCCTCCGAGTACGACTCGGCCCACAGCGACGTGGCCGAGAATTCGGCCGCGAAGACGTGACCCTCACCGGACGCCGACTCGGCGACCCGGCGTCACTCGCGGATCCATCACCGCTGCCTCGTCCGCGGCTCCATCGCCAGTCTCCAACGCGGAGATTTCAAGGACCCTCCATCCTCGGGATCTTCGACTCGACTCGGGTCGGAGAACTCCGCCGACCTCCACGACGGTGCCGATCGCCGCGACCTACATGGCCACCGCACCGATCGCCGGAGGACCCTTTCTCCACCCGATCCTCCTAACGCCACGGCGGAGGTCGAGGAACTCCGCTGGCGGGCGGGCAAGACGAAGCGAGCGGCGCGAAAAATTCGCCTCGGCAGGTGACAGCGCGAACCGTCACGCTACCACCAGCAGCGGATCAGGTCACGCTGAACCCCACCGTTGGCGCGCCACGAACTTCGGCACGACGAACGACCGGCTCGCGCCAGCGGCCGATCTGCGAGAACGCGCCACCAGGAGGAAGCAACCGCCCTCCGCCAGGGACCAGCCGCGGATAGTCGTCTCCTCACGGGAGCGCGACGCGAACGGCCTTCCACTGTTCTCCACCCCGATGGACAACCTCGTGGCAGGCCGAGCCGCGGCCGACAGCATCACGGCGACCGCACCCAACCGCACCACCACCACCACCACCACCCAACCGCCCAACCACCACCCGCGGATAGTCGTCTCCTCACCCAACCGCCCAACCGCACCCCTCCCAGGGACCAGCCGCGGATAGTCGTCTCCTCACGGGAGCGCGACGCGAACGGCCTTCCACTGTTCTCCACTGATGGGGATATGCCTACTGGGGTATCCTCAGCGGGACGTTTCCGACTGGCCCAAAGGCTGGCGAGTGGGCCTGCAGAACGGCGAGTGGATCAAAGCCCACCAGCCGCGGATAGTCGTCTCCTCACGGGAGCGCGACGCGAACGGCCTTCCACTGTTCTCCACCCCGATGGACAACCTCGTGGCAGGCCGAGCCACGGCCGACAGCATCACGGCGACCGGCGACGACGCCTTACAGATCCAGTATGTCAGGGCCCTACTCGCGAAGGCCGTGGAACAGCAGAAAGCAGGCGCCGACTCGCAGGGGCGAGTGTACTCGCTCCTCGGAAGGCGGCCTCAAGCGGCCCGCCGGTGGCAAACACCCTCAATTGCCCGCCAGAGCCACCGCAGCTCCACGACGACCGCGAATGCGACTCCCAACGATCCCAGGCGGCGACCAACCTCGTCGCCGCCAATGGAGAGCCAATCGGCCTTCGCACTCATCATCAACAACCAAACTGGCGCGCCGCCCCGACGACTTGCGGCACACCCTAACTACTCGCCGCGATGGCGAGCCTATGGGGTCGCCATCGACTAGGGCCCAAGTGCCGGACCAATGATCCGAGGCGAAAAGTACCCACCAACTTCAAGGCGCCAAGGAGATCGAAAAATCGACTCCTCGTGCGACCTGCGGTCCGGCTTGACACATACCTCATGGCAATGGGGATCGCGGGTCACCGACCTACTCGCGCCGTTACCTCCCGATGATGGAGGGGCGTGCGCAATGGATCAACGCTCCCCGTGACAAGATCGACTCACGGGAGGAAATGCGACGCATGTCGCACTTCGAGTGCTCCTACACCCGCCACCACCATCGAGGACCTGAACGATCGTCCGGGGACCCAGCGAGTCGACCAGCTGGGTCCAACGGTGGCAAGAGCTCGTACAACGCGGTCGGCATCCACCGGACACCGCCATCCATTGCTTCAAGACCTCGTGCGCCACGAGCCTCTAGTCGCCAAGCTCAAGACACGCCCGCACACTCGACAACATCCCGACCTCCTCGAGATCGCCAAACAATACGCCGAGGAAGATCCCAATCAAGACGTCGACGACGAGTCCGGCGGACAACGCCACGGGCGGCAACGGCGGCGCCGAAAGCGTACCCTACGCTGGGCTTTTCGCCTCACGTGCAAGCGCCGAACGATGGAAGTCGACTTGTCGCCAATCTAATGCGCACGCTGGCGACCCAAGAGCTACCGCCATGACGGAGGGCAACGACGCGATGGCGGGAATTACAAGAACAAGCCAAGGTTTGATCGCGGCCCTCCTTAACCAACCATGTGCGTTTCACAGCGGGGAAGGAAAGCCCGCCACGCACACCACCGCCGCCACACCCTCGGGAGATCGAGAAGGCACGCAGCGGAGGACACCGACAACGACCCGCAAAATGGCGGAAAATTCGGCAAAGTGGCGGCTCGCTCCACACCTTCACCGGCTTCAACACGAAGCGAGAAGAAGGTCATCGCCAGCTATCGCCGTCAGCGGTGGCCCAACAGACGCCCCCGGTTCCTGAACTGGTCGGAGCAGCCTATCACCGAGCCGGCAAGACCACTCGCCACGCATCGAGTACCGGGGCGAGTCGCCCGGTGGTCAAGCCCAAGGTCGGCGACTCGGCTCCCCAAGACCGATGGGCGGCGGCTCCATCAACATCCTCTACCTCGACACCTTGAGCGATCGGCTCCCGCAATCGATGATCGAGACAACCCACACCACGTTCCACGGCATCGTCCCGGTCGGAAGGCGTACCCGATCGGCAAGGTCACGCTACCCGTCACCTTCGCACCGCGAACTTCCGCGCGACGGATCGTCTTGAGCTGGTGCCCTTCGACAGCCCTTACCATTGCGTCTGGGCGCCAGCGTTCGCCAAATTCATGGCGGCACCCCACTGGCGTGCATAACGCGATGAAGCTCCGGGCGTGCGGCGTCATCACCATCAACGGCGACCCGACATGGCCGCCAATGCGAGGCCAAAGGAGCCGAACTCGCCGACGCCGTGATCGCGGCGGAAGCTAGTCACGCCGATGAGCTCGCCAAATCGCGAGCGGGTCAACAACGACCCGACCCACAATACTTAAGAAGCCCAACTCGGAGGGCACAAACACCTCAACCTTTGAGGCCACGACGCACACCGCCGTCGAGCTGGTCCCAGCGACCCAGCCGGACGGTGACGATCGGGACAGGCATGAGCCCAGATAGGAAGGCGCTCGCCGAGTTCCTCCGTGAGAACAGGACATCTTCGCATGGAAACCCTCCGACATGCCCGGTGTCCCTAGGGAGCTCGTGAGCACAAATTAAACGCCGACCCAAAGTGCGACCAGTCAAGCGATCGCTTCGGCCATTCAACGAAGAACGCCGTCGGCAATCGCCGAGGAAGTGCAGCGCGTCTACTGCCGGCTTCATTCGCCAATCAAATACTCAAGTGGCTGGCAAACCCAGTCCTGGTCGAAAAGAAAACGTACACGGAGAATGTGTATCGACTACACAAACCTGAATA
This sequence comes from Avena longiglumis, assembly GCA_030063025.1. Lineage (NCBI taxonomy): Eukaryota > Viridiplantae > Streptophyta > Magnoliopsida > Poales > Poaceae > Avena > Avena longiglumis. The sequence continues at coordinate 184,889,723 of CP125979.1, forward strand.
CCGCCCAAAGGAGCGATTCGTCCTCCCGCGGATCGATCAGATCATCGACTCCACCGCTGGCTCGAGTCGCTGTGTTTCCTCGACGCCTACTCGGGTATAACCAGATCAAAATGGCTGTCGAGGGCGAGGAGAAGACGGCGTTCATCACGCCATTCGAGCCTTCGCTACACCGCCATGACCTTCGCCTCAAGAACGCCGAGCAACGTACCAACGGTGCATGCAAGAATGCCTCGCGAGCCAAATTGGCCGCAACATCCACGTCTACATCGACGACGTGGTCGTAAAATCCGCCGCCAAGGCGACCTACTGCCGACCTCGCGAGACCTTCGCCAACTGCGGAGGTACAAGATAAAGCTCAACCCAGCAAGTGCACCTTGTACCGCGGCAATTACTAGGTACGTCGTCTCCAAACGAGGGATCGAGGCAAAACCGAAGATCGACACGATCGCCCGGCTCGGCAAACCCGAGTGCTGCGCGGCGTCCGTGGCGGGCGGGTAGCGGCTCGCCGCTTCATCCCCGCGGGCGAAAAGGCGATGCCCTATACCGCGATGCGCAAGAATCCCACCTTCCGATGGGACAAGGAGGCGGACGACGCTCGCGACCTCAAAAAGGTGCTACTCGCCGCACCACTACTCGCCGCACCCGTCGACAAGGAGCCCATGCTGGTTTACGTCGCGGCGTCCGAGCGTCGTCGGTATCTGTAATGGTCGTCGAACGACCAGAGGAAGGAAAAAGCGCCAGTCAGCGGTATACTACATCAGCGAGGTCCTAACGAGTCGCGCGGCCCACCGATACCAAAAAGCTGGTATACGCGGTCTTGAGCTCAGCGGCGCGCCGCACTACTTCCGAGCACCCCATCACGGTAGTCTCCTCCGCTCCACTACAAGACATCATCCGCAATCGCGAGGCGACGGGCGGGTCGCCAAGTGCCGTCGAGATCGGCGTCCACAACATTAATACGATCACGCAGGCGATTAAGTCACAGACCGCCGATTTCCTCGCCGGCGGGAGGAGGCCCAAAGCAGAGAAGCCGCCCGTACCTCCATTATCGAGCCTCATTGACGGGTCCAAGAACGCGGACGGCGCGAGCGAGATAGTCTTGACCTCACCAAAGGCGACAAGCTCCGCTACATCCTCCGCCTCAATTCACGCCCTGCACCAACAACATGGCGAATCGAGGCCCTACTCACGGCATGCGAGCCGCAGGAGATGAGCGTCAATCGCCTTCGATGTTACGGAGACTCCGACCTCGTTGGGTCAAGTCGCCGGCACTGCGACGTCTCCCCTACCATGGCGGCATACCGCCAAGAGGTGGACAAGGTGGGCGGCCACTTCACGGCTACTCGGTCGAGTGGATCGACAGAGGAAAACGAGGAGGCCGCCCTCTCTCGCATCGGTCGGCACGATCCGCACCACCCGCCGGCGTGTTCCTCGATACCATCTTCACGCCGTCATTCTCTCCTCCGAAGGAGATCGACATTGGAGTCCCGCTCCAACCAGAGGCAACCTTGGTCGCACTCGTCACCAAACCAGACGACTGGACCAAGCCCTACATCGCCTACCTGGAGACGGGCAACCTGCCCGCAGACGAGACAAGCGCTCGAATGATTGTTCGCCGATGCAAGTCCTACACCATCGTCGACGGCGAGCTACACAAGCGCCACGGCGTGTTCACGCGTCCAACCAGTGAAGGACGCAAAATCTTACGACATCCACTCGGTATTGCGGCCACCACGCCGCTGCGCTCCTGGTCGCCAAAGCCATGCGACACGGCTTCTCTTGGCCCCGCTGCGACGCTGCCGATATCGTCCAGCGATGCGCGGGTGCCAATACGCCAACCAGACGCACGTTCAAGTTCGGCGCTCAAAACAATCCCCATCACCGCCATTCGCCGTGTGGGGCATGGACATGGTCGGCCCTTCAAGAAGGCCCCTCGCTACACCCACCTGCTGGTCGCCGTCGACAAATTCACAAAGTGGATAGAAGCCAAGCCAGTCCGAAATGCGACGGAAGATCGCCACTAAGTTCCTCTGCGAGCTCATATACCGCTACGGTTTCCCCAACAGCATCATCACGGACAACGGCACAAACTTCGCCAAGGGAGCAATGGCGAGTTCTGCGAGGAGCACCACATCCGCTCGACCTCGCGTCGCACACCCGAATCCAACGGCCAGGCGGGCAGCCAACCAAAGCATCCTCCACGGCTGAAGCGACTCCAAAGTACCACTCGAGCGCACGCGGCTTGGGTCGAAGAGCTTCCTCCGTCATCCGGGAATCCGCACCTCGGTCAGCAGTCGACGGATTCACCCTTCTTCATGGTCTACGGCACGGAAGCCGTCATGCCGACCTCGAACACGACTCGCCGCGGATCGTCCACTATACGGAGGTCATAAACGAACTGGCCCGCCAAGATGGGCTCGACCACTCGACGGCGGCCGACCTCGCCCGATCGCGACCGCTATCTATCGCAAGGGCTCGTCGCTACCACGGCGACGGTGAAAACCCGCACCTTCCAGAAGGCGACTTGGTGCTACGCCTCATCCAGACAAGAAGGGCATGCACAAGCTCTCCTCCATGGAAGGCCCGTTCGCTATCGGCGCGTACTCGGCAACGACGCCTACTACCTCGTCGACGTCCGCGGGGACGGTGAACTCGACGTCAAGCGGCCGTGGAATGTAAATCTCCTCCGGAAGTTCTATACCTAAAACCCCACATATTTATTCTCCGATCGCTATGAATAAGAAAGCGGTTACCGCAAAATTGCCTACTCTCCATGCCTTGTGCCACTCGCACTCGTAATTAACAGCGTCATGCTAAAATACAGAAGTCAACCCTTGGTACAGCGACCGGCACGGCTAAGTAGTGCGATGTAAGAGCACTGAGTCATTTCAGGTCTTGCATCGTCCACGAAAAACGCCAATCCGGAGCCCCATCGGAGTCGCCTAGCTCGACTGGTTTTACGAACCAAGACATCTGTCCTCGCTTCCCACAGCGACCCTGGTCCTCCGCATCCTTGGCATAGCGACTCGAACGGCTAAGTACCACGCTCGGGGACTGGATACCAGTTCGTCTCGACCGGACAGGGAAAACGCCAAGTAAGAGAGCGTGCCCGGGACTCGCCACGCGACTGACCCACCGGGCCAGGCAGGAGCGACGCGCTAACACAAACGCGCTAAGTCCTCAACCACCCTCGAGTCGCGCCTTGAACTACCAAGTACCACGCTCGGGGACTCGGCCACCCGGCCCCGTTTGCGTACGGGAAAACGGTAAAGTACAGAGCACTCGAGGGAGTCGCCTTGCGACTGGCTCTCCGAGCTCGGGCGAGTCGACTCAACCAACAACACACATGATAAACAACAAAACATCATATCTAAGGTGAACCCCGCAAAAGGGCGGACGCGCTCGGGGACTCACCCAAAATCAATCCAAAACACGCAAACAAATAGCAAAATGAACACAACGTTCCATTCAATCGCATATCGCATTGTCTTACATTACAAAATATGCCTACTCGGCAGAATTGTTACTAACACTATTCCGCAGGCTTCGACGATGATGCACCAGCGTCCCGGCGCTTCCGGATGAATACAGTGTATGGGTTCGATGGATAAGTCGTCAGCTGGCCCGCCATCGCTGCGCGGAAGGGCTGCTCGACCTTGAAGTCGCGATGCGGCGGCTCGGCGTCGTTCGGCGCGACGACCGTTTCCTGGTACGGAAGAAGGTCGCCCATCGCCCAAACACGCTCCGAGTGCAGCGCACGCGTTCCTGCAGCTTAAGAACTTCGACAGATCCACCGCCGCACGATGAAGGATAACCACTCGTCACATCGTCGTCGAAATCTTCGAGTGGGCGAGTCCTGTGCTCGAGCCGTCGACGCTCCGTCGAAAAGCGTCATGAACTCCACGACAGGCGCCTTCTCCAAGTACTCCACACCTCAACGAGGTCACGGGAATAACCTCCGTGGGCGACATTTCTTGCGGTAGGCGCGGATGCAAGTCGCCGACAGCGTCGCCAAGCATGCTCACGCACTCCCTCGCATCAAGAGAACTCGCTTCTTCATGGCTACCAATCATACGGCCTGCTAGATGGAAACAGTTGTGAGCACCACGGAAACCACAAACAATACAACCACAAGACTGGGAAGACGCACTCACCGATCAACGGGCGGGCGAGCCCAGTAATGAAGCTTTGAAGCGATGTCTTATCGTCCTGAAGCCCAACGATGAGGGCTTCCGACACCTTCCGGTCTTCCTCCGCGGCAGCAACGGCGGCCTTAGCTCGCCCGTTCACGAAGCGCTTTCTTCTTTCGCCTCCGCAGTTCAAGGCCGAGGTCGGCAATCCTTTGCTCAGCGATGCGCGAACTTCGCCGCCGTCTCGCCGGCGAGGACAAGCTCTGGCGAGCCACCTCACTGCAGCAATCGCTGCCTCCTTGTTTACTTCTTGGAGAGCGCCTAACTCCTTCTCGGCCTGCGCTGCCCGCCGCCTCTGACTCGGTTGTAAACCCCGCAAAGTTTCAAAGTCGGTTCACACGAACAACTCGGTGCCCACCGCTACAATTAGCGGTGCGCACTCGAGGGACTGGCGGCTCGAAATTACTCGGTGCCCACCGCTACAATTTAGCGGGTGCGCACTCGGGCTGAGGCTCGAAATTACTCGGTGCCACCCGCTACAATTTAGCGGTGCGCACTCGAGGACGGTGGCTCGAAAATTACTAAGTGCCCACCGCTACAATTTAGCGAAACGCACTTTTCGGGACCGGACTCGAACGCGAAACAAGTAACTATAAAGAATCAGGCCGCGCAAAACACCGACCTGATCCTCGGGACGGAGGTACCGGATGGCGCGCCAAGCATGCGTGCGATTGCGCGCGTCCACGGACGCAAGCGGCGGTGTGTGCCCGCGACGTTGGTCAATCTCGGCGGCCTCGGAGCGGGTTCGAGTCGCAGCCTCACTCGCTGGCCGCCTTGGTTATGAAGCGGGGGAAGGTAGCACCCGCCCCAAAGGAGCTCGCTTCTTCTGATCTAGGCAACTAAATGCCTCCCTTCGTGGATGCGGTCGCTTCAACGGCGGGCCCAGCCCGGCCGTGTCGTCGAGAGATGGCGATGTCATCGCCCGGCCTTCTTGCTGCCTTCCGTGGAAGCGGCGACCTCATCCACCTTCCTCTTACGGAAGGGTCCTCCCGCTAGTGGCGGAGGGCACCTTGCCACCGTCGGGTGGCTCATCTTCTTCACTCCGGTCCTACGACGAGACAATTCAGGAAAAACATTCAAAATACTAAGAGAGAAAGGCGGCGAGTACACTCACTTGGCGACGGAATGAAACGCAGCCCTGCGAAGGCCGGCCGGTTTTCAGCTCGGGCCAAGCCGGCGATCGAGCCCAGTCCAGGCGCCAGGCCCGTGACACGGACGGTTTCTTTGATGTTGAGGTAGCGGTTGGCGCCTCAAGGCGCCGGCGGAGGTTTCTTGCTAGGAGCTGCCGACCGGAGCCTCCTTGCGAGGCGAGACCGCCACGTTGGGACCTTTGCAGGCGAAGTCGCCTCAGCTGAGCCTTCCTAGCTCGGAGATCGGCGCGCGGGGCATCGAGGCCAGCGGTGCCTCCATGGATGGTGCGTCTAGCGTGGTTGTTGCCGGGGCCGCCCCGTCACCGGCCGAGCTATGGGCATCGGAGCTGCTCGCTGGGCGCGGCGGTGAGGCCATCTTCGGCGCCGCCCTCCTCCTTAGGGGCCCTCCTCTTTCTCCTTCTTCTTCTTCGGGAGTGGCCTGACGGAGCGAGGTGGTCTCCGGGAGTTCCGTCATCGTCATGACGCCGAGGCTCCTGCGCCTCGAGTTCGCTACCGACGTTGCCGGGTCTTCGGACCAGTGGGCGATCTCCTCTTCGGATTCGTCCTCGTCGTCCTCATTGCCCTTGGCGGGAGGCGACTCGCTTGTGTCCTGGGCGGATGGCCCGGAGCTCTCGTCATCGGCGGGCGGAAGCCACCCTTCCACCACTTGGAATAACTGCGTTAACATGGAACAAAGTTAGAATTACCGCGACTGCATATGCTGCGACTGCGAATAAGATCAGGTTATTACCGTTGGAGCCGGACGCTTCGTGGTGTATGGAGGGAGCCCGGCTGCGATCCGTGTATGCCGCTGGGTGATCCTCTTCACGCCAGAGGTAGTCCTCCAGCTTCCACTCGGCGAGGCAGGCCTTCGTCGAGTCTTCTCGGCTGTCTTGGTACATGTAGTGCTCGCGTTGGGCGGCGGACGTCGCCGCCAAAGCCAGCTGTACAGGTTCACCGTCTGGAGCCCTTCTTCTTCGCACCGCGAATGGTCTGGAGCATCTCGTCGACGACCATCCGCTGATCGTCGGGAAGCTTGGCGACACAGATTGCGGCTCGAGCGGCCGAGTACCGTGGGATCGCCGCCTCGTCCTCCGGGTCGCCTCGGTCACGTAAAACCAAGACTTTTTCCATCGCCGCTGCTTTGGCCGGCATCAAGTCAAGAAGGAGGCTTTGGATTTCAGCTGGAAGGTTAAGCGCCGGCTAGCATTGGGCCCGCCTCCTCGCGGCTGATCCGTCCATGGACAGATCTTGCCACAAGGGAAAATAGGGCCGGCATCCCAAGTAGCACTCATGAACGCCACAAAATGGCGAGCTGCTCGATACTATGGGGACCCAGATCCGAGGGCTGGATCCGTAGTAGGCGCAGGTTACGGAAGAACAGAGAGTGGGAAACCCTAAACCCGCCGAGGTGACTAGTGAAGCAGATGAACTCTCGCTGCTGGTTCGGGTCGTTCTCCGGCGGGGATTCGCCAGCTGGCCGCAGGATTCGGCCTCCTCGAAGGAGGCCGGTTCGCCCTGCACTTGGATCTACCCAAGGTTCGTGGAGAGGGCCATGGCTGAGGATTTGCTTGGAGGTCGGAGGATTGCGGGTCGCGAGATCAACGGGCGAAAGATGTGCGACTCGGAAGAAATGGTGGGCGGTTGGCTTTCCGATGGCCAACCATTCCTTATAGCGAGAGTTGCCCGCCAAATTAGGGGCCGTTACAGCGATGATTACGCCGAAGTTACCGTTAAGTTACCTTAACGGCTAGTTTGACCACGCGACGGTCGCCTCCGCCACTCGGCTCGCTGAGTTATTCGCCGAGGCCGACCGCTGGTTCGGTACACTCAAAACGCGACTCGGTTCACCGGATTTTTCCTTTGTGCAGAGCCCGACGATTCGATGGATGCCAACTTGAAGCCGTATACTCCGATCGCCAAAGCCACCCGCGCCTAATCAACGACGGCCTCGGGGACTACGATGGGGATATGCCTCTGGGGTATCTCCTCGGACGCTTCCGACCGCCCAAAGGCTGGCGAGTGGGCTGCAGAACGGCGAGTGGATCAAAGCCCATCAGGTACCAGCGCATGGAGGTCAAGGCCCAGCGGTAGATAGGCCGGTCGGTTAAGTTAAACGATTGACAAAGTTGTAACGAATCGGTTGAGATATGTAAACCCTAGGGGAGGTAAGCCTATATAAACCTCCCTAAGGGGTGAGAGACGTTCCCTCATGCACCCAAGCAACTCGCCGCCTAGCCGAAGTTCGCCCATTGTAAACACCTCCATAATACGATCTAGCAGAGTAGGTCTTTACCCTCGGGGGAACCAGGTAAAACCCTGAGTCTCCGCCCTCATCTCGCACCGCAGATGGCTGGCCGCCCTTGCCCTTCGTTCTACTACTCGCTGCCGATTGCAGCATCTGCCGTGGTCATTCCCACGACACCAAACATATTACAGATGCTCTTGTAAAAATTAAGGAAGATAAGCTAAAACACAAAGCTTATATTCCTAGGAAAGTAGAAGATAGTTGGAAACCCATTATTAATATGCAAGTGAATAACTTTGATCTCAAGGCTTCATGTGATCTTGGTTCTAGTGTCTCTATTATTCCTAGGAAGATTTATGAAATGCTTGATTTACCACCATTTATTGGAAGATTGTTATTTGGATGTCCCATTCAATGATAATGCTAAGAAGAAACTCATGGGGAGTATTAGTGATGTTCTCATTATGGTTAACAATGCTTATGTCCCTGTTGACTTCTATGTTTTGGATGTTGAATACAATGCTTCTTGTCCTATTACTTTGGGAAGACCTTTTCTTAGAACAGTTGGTGCCATCATTGATATGAAAGAAGGCACCATTAAATATCATTTTCCAATCAATAAAGGTATTGAAAACTTCCCTATGAGGAGAGAGAAGTTGCTCTTTGCTCCTCCTTTGAAAGCAAGGTTTGATGGTAATGCTTCTTCATTTGAAAATACTTGATTCTTCTTGCTTCTTGTGCCTAACTTAAAGGCGTTAAAGAAACATACTTGTTGGGAGATAACCCAAGAGTTTCCTTGAGTCTTGGAAGTTATTACTTCAGTAATGACCTCTCCTTATCCTTTTTGTTTGCTTTTTTTTGCCAAGAATGACCTCTAATGAGAGGGAAGTAAGATTTGGGGAGTTGTTGTCCCGAAACAGATTTCTGTCCTCCACAAAAAAAAACGTGAGGAGTCTCTGTAACTCGGATTGAGCTAAAAATTTACTAATAAATCCCCCAGTATGTTATCTAACTTTCATTACTTCAACACTTTTTGATTTGAGCATTAGAAGATGTTCGAAAAAAACTGTTTCTACCTGCTGGTCTGTTTTAACAGATTTCTGTCATTATTTGCATTTGCTTCTTATTGATTCCTTTTTGAGTTCTCTTTAGGTGAATTGACCTTTTTGAAGGAGTTACTACAGTATCTTGTGTTTTTAGTGAAAAGTCTTGCTGTTCCAAAGCTTTGCTAGAGGTCTAATATCTTTTGAATACACTAATGTTGCTAATGAAGACTGTGTGAAGTTTTGTATGAAGGAAAAATTGCAGGTGTAGAGAGAGAATGATGCAATGAGATGAAGAATGGACAAAAGCTCAAGCTTGGGGATGCCACCATGGTGTCACCCCAAGAAATATCCAAGAGGTACAAGCGTCAAAGCTTGGGGATGCCCAAGGCATCCCCTTCTTCATCAATAAAAAGCTCAGGTCTGTTTAGACACTTCGTTTTTATTGTTTCATGCACAGTGTGTTGTTCTTGGAGCATATTAGTTTTTATTTGCTTTGCTTAGGTTTTTTAGTTTGCTTGAATAAATTATTTTGGACCCCCATTCTCGTTGTGTTGTTTGCAAATAAGTTGCTTGGCGTTGGAAAGGAGTAGTAAGTTCTTGCTTGTAACTGCAAGAGGAACTTACATTGACTGTGACTTAGACTTTAGCATGCCATGATAGGTGTTGTTTTGACCTTATGCTTAGTGATTATTGTTGTACCATGTCTTGTTCCAAACAATTGGGATTGCTTAGTGTGCCTTGAAGAAATTATGCGTTGTTTTAGCATGCAAAAGCATAGTATTATGGTATTCTCCTTTGATGCTTTGCTTGGGTTGACTTGGCACATGATCACACCATGTTATGACTATGAAAAGTCACCATAGCCTCTATGATCATTTAGTCCTTGACTTGTAGTACCACTTTATGCTTTGATTAGTAATGCTTTGTTGCACTGCATGATTATGGCCATTATTTGGTTGCTCACAGTCCTTTGCTAGCCTCCACTTGTGTGAGTAAGCTCTACTCATGCTTCAAACTCCCAAGAAACCAAGTTATTCTAAAGTGTCCACCATAAACTCCTATGCATGGTGTGTTACACCATTCCAAGTATATTCTTGTTTTGAGCTATCTTCCAATTTAAAACTATTTTGTTATGAGAAAACTTAGTGATTAAAGCCCTCACAAACTTGATGGCACACTTTATGTTCTTTGCCCCTAATAAACTTGAACCATTGTGTCTTCTATGTTGTATATGCTTGCACTTATACGTTGGAATTAGCAGAACCGTGCTGTCACGGGGAACGTTTTCAACATTGCACGTACTTTTTACTCAGTTGATATCATGCTCTTTTGTCTATGGATGTCACCGGTGTGAAATAAAGAGGGAACTTGTAAGTCCATGGAGTTTGTATCCTGTGTTAGAGAAACGCCTGGACCGCTAGCCTAAGTCATGCCTAATCATGGTGGAAACTTGCAGCATCACCATAGTGACATCTATGAAGCATTCTTTTTATGAAAAAAAGAGACACACTGAGAAAAGAGGAAAGAGAGAAAAAAAGCACCATATTCCCATGGTAAATAAGAAGATTACTGAGATGCTCATTGTCTGCTAGCCTTGTCATTTTGGTTATGGGAAAGCTCCTGTACCATGTGCAAGGGGTACCCCGTTGGCGGTTCTCAATGATATGCAAATACTTACAATGACAAGAACTTACAGGTGACTAAAGTTGAGTAGCATGAGGTGTGGCCCTTTTATTCAAGGGACTTGAGATTGCCTACTTATACTTTGTCAAGCATATACTCCATCTTTGTTCAATTTAACCTTAATCACTTCAAGATGCTTATGATAGGGGCAATGAGGGCTGAAAGCTAACAAGTACCATAATTTTTGGAAGCTCTTTTTGAAACTTGAAATCTCTGCTTCCTTTATAAAAGGTCTTTCTTCCACCACTATTGAGTCTCCACCTTCTACCTTTAGGCACCATTAAGAGAGCATAGTTGTCATTCTGTGTGCAGTGTTCCAAAGCTTATTGATTGATGCATATTGTGATATTACTTGTCCTTGTGCTATTTGTTTCTAGTCACCCTTGTGAAATTTGAAGTTGTCCCTATGCATCTATTTGCTACTCTATGAGGGACAAGTTGATTGTCACTATGCTATGTTTTCTGTATGTGAAACAAACAAAAAAAATTCAATGCGTGTTATTCATGATTTTTGTTTGTAGCTTGTCATGTTGCATGCAGAGTTACTATGACCTATTGTTAGAATTCTATCTTTCATGCACATGTTTAGAGTTCTTTGGTCCCAGCTTTCAATGCTTTCAAATGGTTAGATCTTCATTGTGAAGGTGCATGCCACCTTAAAAATTATTCTTTTATCACTTACCTACTCGAGGACGAGCAGGAGTTAAGCTTGGGGATGCTTGATACGTCGGAAACGTATCTATAATTTTTAATGCTCCATGCTTGTTTAGTATCTACTTTGCTTTGATTTGTCTATACTTTGAGGTGTTTTATATCTTTTCTGGAACTAACCTATTAATAAGTTGCCACAGTGCGCATGTTTTCTTCTGTTTTTGGTTCCAGAAAGACAGAAAATAAATATTCCGAGGTTTGTCCCGTCCAATTTTGAGAATATTTATTTACTAGCTTTTCTGGAACCAAAAACAACAGAAAACAGGCAACTGGCACTATGGCAACTTATTAATAGGTTAGTACTAGAAAACATGTAAAAACACCTCAAAGTGTAGAAAAAGTAAAGCAAAGTAGATACTAAACAAGCATGGAGCATAAAAAATTATAGATACGTTTCCGACGTATCAAGCATCCCTAAGCTTAACTTCTGTTCATCCTCGAGTAGTTAAGTGATAAAAGAATAATTTTTTAGGTGACATGCACCTTCACAATGAAGATCTAACCATTTGCAAGCATTGAAAGCTGGGATCAAAGAACTCTAAACATGTGCATGAAAGATGGAGTTCTAATAATAGGACATAGTAACTATGCATGCAACATGACAAGCTACAAACAAAGATCATGAATAACATGAATTGAAAAACGTCATGTATGTATCGTGTTCACTTTTGTCTATTGTGGGTAGTGTTGAAAACAACATTGTGTCTGTATCGTGTTGCCTTTTGGCAGTATACCAGCCTGGTGCCGCTCACGCAATCGTTGTGTTAGGTTGGCCCATCGTGTGACTATAAATTTTTTTGCTCGGTTTACTCCTAGTTTTCTCTACTGTTGTTTCTTTTTGTCTACGGTTTTCTATTGATTTTCTGGTTCTTTTTTTCCGTTTCTTATTTTTTTATGTTTCTTTCATATTAAACTTTTTTATATGTATTTATAAATTCTCAGGTTTTTTAAATTGTTGACCAATTTTGAGTAAATTTGTTCATGATTTTTAAAAAAATTGTTCACGACATTCATTATTTGTTCATGGTTTTTTAAAATCGGTTGATGACATTGAAAAAAATGTTCATGACTTCTTAAAAATGGTTTATGATTTTTAAAAAATGTTCGTGACTTTTTAGAAGTCGGTTCATGATTTTGAAAAGAAATGTTCATCACATTGAAAATTTTTGTTCATGATTTTATTAATATTGGTCCATGATTTTTTTAAAGTGTTAATCATATTGAAAAAATGTTCATTTTTTTTAAAAAATTGTTCATGATTTTGGAAAACCGTTCATGATATTAAAATTTGGGTTCATGATTTTTTAAAAGTTGACATTAAATTTTTTGGTTCATGATTTTCAAAAGACAAAAGATAATTATGAATATAAAAAACTCAACGAAATCTTGAAAATAATAAGGAAAGGAGAAAACCCAAAATAGGAAAAAAGACACATAGTAGACCTACCCGCTCGTATTGCTTCACGATGGGAAAAGAAATAACTGTTTTCATATGTTAATAGGCTCAGAAGTGTGACCCAACTTCTATTTCATCATGAGGCACGGAGTAGGTGCGCCACAACAGGCGATGTATGTTACCATTTCGACCAAGAGTTCATGATACGGGGAAACAGGGCCGATAGAGGCTAAACGGTGTGGCCTCTACCAGCCTAGATTAGCACATGTGGATATTATTATCCCCACTAGTCTATAGATAGAGAAGCAATCATTGTACGTATTATTTACAGAGATAGCAATAAAAAGTGTTTTCCTCTTCCTTGTGTCAATTTCTTGTGTACTGTTTGTGTGCCTTCAACTCTAGTCTTCTTTCTCTACGTGGAGCAGCCTCAGAACCGGCCAGCCGGCAGGGGTTGTGAAACACGTTATCAGCACGTGTCTCCGTAGAGCCTTCGTCAAACCACCGTCGAACCTGCAACATGCAGTCTTTCGTTGAAAGTAATCCGAAATTGACCGCAAAAATAGATTCATTATTCAATTTTCTTTCAATTTTTGTGTTCAACACGTATTTTAGATCCCATCTACTGTGTGGATTTCTCCCAGAGAGTTGAGTAGACATGTTGTTGCCGACCAATGTCGATACTCTCGGATCTAAAATACGTGTTGTGTGTGATGTACTTCTGAACTTCGGTTGTGTGTGATGTACTTGTGAACTTTGGTGTATGGACTTTGTTGGTTGCACTTGGTGATAAATGAAATTCTATCATGTTTGGTTCTGTATTGTTGAATTGCTAGCATGTATTGATATATGACTATATATGTGCTTGAAAATGGTCTTGGAAATATATATGTCAAATTTTTTGTGTGCATGGGTTTATTAAAAAAACAGAAAAATGGGAAAATGGGAGGCTTTGCCGAGAGTTATTTTCCAAGTGTTACACTTGGCAAAGGGGACACCCGGCGGCAGCCAGTGGCACCTAGGAGGTGTTGTGGTCCTTTGGTCACATCGGCTAAATGTTTGACGGGTGTATTTTAAGACACTCAACACCAACTATGTCGTGTGTATGCAAAATATAATTGGCAACGACTATGCATTTTCTAAAAAAAATACTATAAAAAAGTCCGTGTATATGCCAAATAGATTGAAAAAAGCACTCCGCAAACATTATTCCGTGTCTAAGCAAAATACATTCGGCAAAGAATATGAGGTGTATATGCAAAATACACTCGGCGAAGATTAAAGAAACACTCGACAAAAATGAACGACGCATGGCGCTGGTTGAATATAACAAAGTTTTTCCATTAAAAATGAAATAACACTCGGCAAAAAATTTCAATAGTTTAGTTTGGTCTGCTGGCCAACAAGATATTTTAGGTTTCCATGTGTACGGAAAATACACTCGGCAAAGACTTGACCGAGTTACGGGACAAAAACACACGGCAAAGTCACTTTTCCGGCCAGATTTTTGTTGTATAAATTTGTCGAGTGTAACGTATTTCCCACACGACAGAGATGCAAATTCCGGTAGTGCCGGCCGAGATGCATGCCTGTGCATGTGTCATATATGTATAGGTAGATAGGTGTCTAATTCTCAATCGAACAAGAATGAACTTAATTCATATTAGGTGATGTCATTTTGAATGAATTATAACCCCATTTGCAACTTTACTTACGACGGCAAAATCTCCATCTCAAAGTTGGAATCCTACTAGAAACTAAAAAAACTCAGTTGTAGCTCCACTTGTAACTAATTTTTTTAGTTATAACCTAATCGTGATGCAAATCCAATGATTTAACCTATAAGTGAGATCAATATTAATTATCACTCGACCCAAAAATAGCAAAACCAACATATGTTAAGTTATGTCTCTACAACCAGACTTTCGATTAACATGACCGTGTTGTACTACAGGAACGGCACGCTACGCCGAGGGAAAAAAGCCGTCGGCGTAGGCCAAAATGCCCTCGGTATTCTACGCCGACGGCTGCCCTCGGCGTAGCCTCCTCGGCAAAGGTCTTTCTCGGCGGAGGCACTTTTGCCCGTCGACGTAGCTCTAGCCATCGGCGTATGCTATGCCAACGGCCTTTTTCTCGGCATAGCTTCGTCGGCATATTAACGGCAGATTGTAAAAAAAACCAAAAAAATCAAAAAAAATTGAATTTTTTTTGAGCTTTTTTAAATCTTTAAATTGCTTGAATCGTTAATCTCTAACCTCAAACTTTTTAACACTAATTACATTTAATCTTTGAATTTTTTCTCAGCTTTTTTAAATCTTTAAATTTCTTGAATCGTTAATCTCTAACCTCAAACTTTTTAACACTAATTACATTTAATCTTTGATCAAATTGTAGTTTTTATTGAACTCCCCGCTCGGTCACTCATCCTAATACTACTCCAGCTTCAGCTCGCTTAACTTTTTAGTTCCTTCTGAATCAGTTTTCGTGAAGAAATTTGTATCTAGTTGTCAATACTATGATAATCCTATTAACTCATATATCATTATGTCACATGTTTTTATTTTTTGAAACTAGAAACACTTATTTAAGTAAACAACAATGAATAAGTAAAAATATTACTGATTCAAATAAAAATACTACTAAATTCAAATAAAAATATAATATTTCTCTTTTTTGTATTTTTCTATTTAATATAGAATAATTAATATCTTTAAATCCGTAATTCGGAATTCGATAAATAATGTCTAAATTGATCAGAAAAATGAAAGGAATCTAAATATGATATCCATATCAAATTATTACAAACCCCCTGTTTTTAAATTAGCTATTTGGTGGTTGCTTCACAAAATCCCCCTTTTTTACCCTTGGAAAATAGAAAATGGATTTTTGGTACGACGAAAAGGAAAACTTTCTCCTACAATATTGGTCATCATTCCATAATGCACATGTATGCACAATATGGTCATATTATCACAAACTATGCCTTGATTCTAGCCATAACATTGGTCATTTGACCCGAAAGCCAAAAAACCTCAAATGAGATAGGTCATTTTATGAAGGTTTTTTTAAACATAATCAATATACCAAGTTTGATATTTTTTCTTCTAACTATGTCATATAATATGATACCACGCGAAGGTTCCGCATTGTTTCGATTTTTTTTGAATTTTTTATGTCTGTTTTAAACTATCGTCAAACTTTGTTGATCAGCAGGCATGAAGATTCTTGGCTCGGGGCCGAGCCTCCCTAAACTTGTATTGGATCTTTGATAAAATAGCATATTGTGAACGTAAAAATGATTTTTGTAAAAAAACATGAGCATCAGATCATGTACCTGTAGTTCATATCTGACCCACTTCCTACCGATTCGGCAGAAATTTGTCTTTTTCACCAGAGGTGGACGGAAAGGTTTCAGATCCCCTTGTTGGGACATTTTCCATATAAGGTGGTCTAGTATTTTTATAAAATGTGGTGATAGCATTTTGAATTATTCATTTGGTGGTTGCTTCACAAAACCGTCCGTTGTTTGTGCTCGGAAAATGGAAAATGTTTTTTGGTGCGACGAAAAGGAAAACTTCCTCCTGTAACATTGTTCGTCATCCCATGATGCAGATGTATGCATAATATGGACATATTATCACAAACTATGCCTTAATTCTAGCCATAATATTGGTCATTTGACCCGAAAGCCAAGAAACCTCGAATAAGATAGGTCATTTTGTGAAGGGTTTTTTGAGACATAATCAATATACCAAGTTTGATATTTTTCCTTCTAACTATGTCACATAATATAACACCATGCGAAGGTTTCGCATTGTTTCGATCTTTTTGATTTTTTTATGCATGTTTTAAACTATATATAATGTTTTATGTTTCACTTAATTTTTATTTACAAATGTGTAATATTTGAGTATAGATAGATATATCTTATTTTTCTGTAAATTTTGATATATTATTTGTATTTTTCCGAATTAGAATGATTTAGTTATGTTTTTTCAAAGTTTAATAAGGTAAAAGGAAAAATAGCTACGCCGAGGGCAGCCGTCAACCATCGGCGTAGCATAGAATACGCCAAGAGCAATTTTACGCCAACGGCTGCTTGGCGGGATTGGCCTGGTCACGGTCTACGCCGACGGCCTCGACGTTTGGCCGTCGGCGTAGCGGCCAGCCGTCGACGTATTCATCTAGTCCTGTAGTATTGGGAATATGAGGTGGGCTTTGGTATCCTGCCTTTGTCACATCAACATACAACTACGCCTTTCAATATTGCAATTAGACAAAAATTGGGATAAATATGCATGTATTTCTTTAATTTCGTACTTAGCACACCTGCAAGAAGTGTTCAAGTACGAGCACTAGGATATTACACGTAATGTAACCCTGCAAATCCAAATGGCACTTCGAAAAATGCAAAAACCACATTTTTTCGTACAAAACAAAAACAGCTTGTCAAACTATATACAAGCATTCTCAGTTTCAGCCGTTGACCTTTGTCAACTTCAAGGCTATGTTGGGTCCAACGTCTACTTGACAGCATTTGTTTAAAACCAAAAATAGCCCGCGCTCTCAAGTCTCACCGTTCTTCCAAACCAGAGTCAAAGCTAGCAAGATCGACAAACTTATATAGAAAGAAAAACAAAACGAAAACATCCATTAAATTTTGCCCCTTTTGCCTGGCAGTTGGCGGGCATTAATTCTCTCTTATCCCGCCGGCGTTTCTTTCCTTCTCAGTTGCACTCCTCGCTACAAATTCTATCTCCGAGGAGATGAGTCGTGTGTTTGAGCAAGATCGAGTCTGGAATTCTGGATTGGAGCTCTATCTCAATTCTCAACTCCATTGGCACATCGGCAAGGTCAGTTCGAACTCTCTAGCAGTTTTTCCTTCCTCTCCATTGGCACATCGGCAAGGTCAGTTCGAACTCTCTAGCAGTTTTTCCTTCCTTGACTGGAGAGAAATATTTGGAGTAATTTTTATCTTTCATCTTTTCTGTACCTGCCCGTGTGATTTTCTTGTTTAGCGAGATGCTTGCTCTTTTCCAAATGGCCAATGCATATTTGTAGGTCTCGTAAAATGCGCGGGGTAAGCACACATCATGTAGGCACAACGACTAATTTTGATCTCATGTTCTCTGATCGACTTCCTTTTGCTGTATTTCCTTCCAACCACAAATCTTGTCCGATGTAATACGTACTAGATTTGTATGATCTTCCTTAATTTGTGTATATTAAGGGTTAAGTTTCTGGACTAGAACTATCATATGGTGCAGTGCAATAGACATCACTATAGGTTTTTAAATTTTTTAAAGCCAAGAACATGTACAAATTCGGTATCAGTCTGTAGTTCTTACGTCAACCCTCGTTTGATTAAAGCTACCGATCGGCAACATTAGTTCAAGTGTAGATCTAACTTATGTAGCCAATCTAAGGCCGTTAGCACAACTCACCAGTCAACTCTGATTCCACAACTCTTGATATAGTTCTGTTAAGACAGTGCGGAATCAAATTGACAGGTCAGTTGAGCTAGTGAACAAGCAGACAAGATATATGAAACTACTAGCTAACAAAAAACTTCAATACACATGATGTGAAATTGTTAGCCAGATTTACATTTGTACGAGTGTGTCTATTGCTCCAATGATCAAACTGATGCTATTTTGAATCTAATTGGAAGGGATTGCATCTCAACTAAATTCTAGCATCATGTTTATTGCAAAAAATCCACAAAATAATTCTTGTGTTAGAATGAATCCATAAAAAGTGTAGCACCCATTTTTTTGTGGACTGGTGTGTACAATACATGGCAGTATAGAGCACAGATTTTCTACAAAAATATTATGCATATCAGAAATGTAGTTACACAATCATAAAATAGTGTGTCGTATCATTTTAAGTGTAGATTATATTCCCTTATCCATTGTGCATGAAGTATGTATGTCACTATCTAAAATGCATAGCGCAACTAATCTACAAATCATGTATTGCATGAAGGACAAACATTTACTCAATCATAAAATAGTGGGTCATATGATTTCTAGTGTAGATTCCCATTGTGTATGAATTACTTATGTCATTATTTAAAATACATAATGCAACTATTTTACAAACATATATTACATATAAGTAAAAATATTGTCAAAATGCCCACTTAATAATGAGATGCAAGAATGACATCAATCTGAACAAGGCCGACCTACACTATGTAGTCATAGAAAGATGCCGAGAAAATGTACCGGGGATGCCTAAGTGCAGATGGTCAATTACACTCTCTTTCTTATATGCATGCTTTGTGAATTTTAGAAAAATAAACTTAAGAAATTTAATGGATATATGTATAACATGGGACATATTTTATTTGTTAACAATCTATTCACTGCGGACGGACACTTAAATGTAAGGATGGCAATTTTACCCATGGGTATGGGTACCCGCGGGTATCGTACCCGCATGGATAGGGTATGGGCACGTTTTTGTACCCATGGATAATACTCATACCCTATCCGTTAAGTCACGGGTACGGGCACGGGTATAGACGTGTACCCATGGGTATACTCATACCTTGCCCGTTTAAATTGACATGTCAAACTTATCTATAGAGTTTGAACCTATACGGCCGAGAAGCCTAGGGACGAGTATGAGATTAAGACTTCTAAACTTTAATTTGATACTTTCATATACTCGCCTACTATTAGTAAGTAAAGATTATTGTCTTTTTTTCAAATATGCTATTGATGAAAGTAAAATTTTGAATACTTGTATACTATTGGATATACCCGCCAGGTATCCAATGGGTACGGGTACCCGCCGGATATGGGTATGGGTAAAGTTTTATACCTACGGGTACGAGTATGGATAAGTTTTTTAACCCATTGACTATACGGGTATGGATATGGTATTGCTCTACTCTGCCCATACCCTACCCATTGTCATCCTTACTTAAAAGTAAGGAACTTCACTGAAAAATAGAAGTAACATAAATAGATTTGGGCATTTGAAAGTATTTAGAAAGGTTATTTTCAATATGATGTAAAAACAAGATGTTTTACATCGACTTATCACCATCTATTAGCAGGGAAAATGAATTATGTTTTTTCCACTTCTCCTGGAAACAGGTTAATTATTTCCTGAAATTCTAGAAATTGCGGAAAAGAGAGTGAATTTGTTGTGTCTATTTCACCTTAGAACTTGCTGAATGTACAGTGGTCAATTCAAGGGTCATTGAAGTCCTTAACCCTAGTCCCTTGTTTGTGTCTATTACATAATTAAAGTTCGGTTGTTATCATTTGTTTGTGTGTCTATTACATATAATATATATGCTGTTTTTTGAAATGCAAGTTGCCTGCAGATCAGCGATCACCTGCGCTCGCCCTCACACTAAAACTTGACAAAATCTTCTCAATTGAATTGATGCAGTCTCACCCGTGGAGCGCGAGCTAAGCTACGTCGCACGTCGTCACCATGGACCGCAGCCCCTCGCCACCGGCTCCCCAGCCTTCCGTGTACGCCGACGCGGAGAGCTTCATGGAGACGGTGCGGCGTTTCACCGGACAGACGGCGCCCACTAGCGCTGCCGCCGCGGCTCAACGTGGTGCCGCCGTGCGGATGTTGCCGTTGGAGCCGGTGCAGCAGCACCAGTCAATGCTGGCAGCTGCCACAGCACCGGGGCCAAGCGCGTCTCACCCCATGCTGCGGCTGACGTTGTCGCCGCCAATGTCGTGGTTGGACAATCCCGGTCCGTGCGTCCTAAACATGGCGCCGGATCCACTGTCGCTGGCGACGTCGTCTGATGAGGAGGTGGACATGGAGGACGCTGAGGAGGTGGAGATGGACTACCCTGAAGAGGTGGAGGCCATCGGAGAGGGGATGTTCTATCTGCTGCCGCCGCCGCCACCGGAGAGGAACGCCGGCGATGGCGAGCCCGAGCTGCTGATCTTGTTCCCCCTGACGCCTTCCGCCGGTGAAGGAAACTGAGAGATAGATGCATGAAGCATCAGTCCGCTGAGGAGCACTACATGGAACACATACATCGTATGTCCTGCGTCCAGTTATCTCCTGAGATTATTTCGTCGTTCATCAGAGGAAGCAAGTGTTAGACTGAGTTTTTTTTTTTCGAGAATGGATGTTGGATTAAGTTCGCGAGGAGATTTTGCTGCTGTCCGTAAACTTTAGTCAAAGAATACGATAATCAGTGAATTATTCATTTTTTTTACCATAGAGTGTTAATGTGCTATCTTTCAAATGAAGATTTGTTTGTCAGTAAACTCTACCAGCATCATAGAGAAGCGATACAGGGAGGAGCCACGATTGTTTTCTGCTCGTGTCGTCGGACTTGGATTCTGAGTTGGCGAGGCAATAAGCCGCAAATGCTAGATGCCGCTTAGTGCGGCGCCTCAGCCTGGCGCCGCTCAGGCAATTGCTGTTTTGGGGTTCTTTTTTCTATTTCTTATTTTATTTTTATTTTTGTTTCTTTCATATTAAACTTTCTTAAATGTAGTTTTATAATTGTTCACAATTTCTTTAAAGCGTTGACCAATTTTGAGTAAATTTGTTCATGATTTTTTTAAAATTTAGTTCATGACAATCATTATTTGTTCATGGTTTTTTGAAATTGGTTCATGACATTGAAAAAATGTTTATGACTTTTTAAAATTGGTTCATGATTTAAAAAAATCTTTGTGACTTTTTGAAGTCGGTTCATGATATTGAAGAAGTGTTCATCACATTGAAAATTTGTTCATGATTTTTAAAAAAGTGTTCACACATTGAAAAACTGTTCATCTTCTTAAATTGGCTTAGAAGTGCGACCCTGAAAATCCTAAAACAAGGCTGACATTCGCAAAGGTCCGTCCAATGTGCCATTGTCATGTCAAGTGATGTCTTCTGCTTCACGCGGTCCTCCTAGTGGGGTTCTGCATACTTGTTAAGTGTCATAACCAGAATGAAAGTGGGGTTAAGATGAAAGGGGAAGATACATGAGGGATCCTACAAATTTTCTCTTTTATTTTTTATCCGATGATTCAAAACGAAATATTTAAGAACCATTTGTCCAAATTATGAACCGTTTTCATTTTTGAGCTCCTCGTGCCGAGAGCTGTAAATTTAGATCTCATGTTGATAGGTTTTGAATAATTTTTTTTATACTTTCAAAACCGTTGTGTTCGTACTTTAGAATATTTCTGTACTTTTTGTACTTCGGATTCTTAGTATACTTTGTATTTGAGTTGCTACACACTTGTACTTCCACGTACTTTGACATCGAGTAACCTTGTACTGTTATGTACTTTGGCTCTGAGTATGGTTATACTTTCGTGTACTTTGGTTGAGAGTAAACTTATACTTCTCTGTACTTTGACTCTTAGTGTAGTTGTACTTTCGTACTTAAGCTATGCGTAAACTTGTACTTTTCGTATACTTTTGCTGTGAACAAACTTGTATTTTTTTGTACTTTTGCTGTGAGTAACTTGTACTTTGACTCTCAGTACAGTTGTACTATCGTACTTCGGCTGTGAGTACTTTTCGTGTATTTTAGCTATGAGTAAACTTCTATCTTTCTATATTTTATCTTTGAGTATAGTTGTACTTTCAAATTTTAGCTGTGAGTAAACTTTTACTTTCACGTGCTTTGGTTTCTGTATACTTCGATCCAAGGTTATGTACGAGAACAAACTTCTCCCTATACGCAACACATGGCGCTCCCTAGGAGCGTGCGCACTCCTCTTCTTTACAAAGGTCTCACTTTTTCTAAAGATACCCTACCCAACTTCTATTTCAACAAGCAGCACGGGTAGGTGCGCCGCACCAGACGGTGTATATCACCATTTCGATCAAGAGTCCATGATTTTATAGACACTCTCATATGGGTCAGTCTGGCATTTATAGACACTCTCATATGGGCCAGTCTGACACCCGAGCTTGCCACCGGAGCAATGGCTCCTCGACGTGTGAACGGGTCACTGATATCCCACAAGTATAGGAGATCGTGTGTAGCCTTTTTGATAAGTAAGAGTGCCGAACCAAACGAGGAGCTAAATAAAAGGTAGGATAAATATTCTCTCAAGTTCTATCAATCATTGATACAACTCTACGCACACTGTACGTTTGCATTATCTAGGAAATAAAACTAGAGAAACAAAACGAGTACTAGAGAAAGCTTTGCAAGATAATAAACAACAAGAAAGTAAAGCTAGTTGCTGCAGCAATAAAATACACTAAATTAACAGAACCATGAGTGTGAAATAGTGGTGATAATTATGGTGGCTTTGTTCAGGTTTAATTGGCGAATAAATCGGGTTCATTGTCTTCGATGCAGTTTTCTATGCGAAAGAGGTTAAATATACATGTGTTTCACTACTTGGAATTACATGTACTATATGATTGGATTGTTAGCAAACATCCGTAACTACTAACAAAGCAATAAGGTTTTTCCAACCATAGCTTTAAGTTAATGGTCCTCTTACTCCCATACGTGCAACGTTCCGGTTCGCGTCCTCAGGTTTATGTCACTTCGGCAGAACTTCCCCCTTCCTCTTACACATATAATAAACCCTATGATGTTAATGCGCGCACAAATATAATGGACACCAAAGGACTGTACCATATCAACATACAACTCTAATAAACCAAAGACGTTCAATCATTCAATCTAAGAACAAAAAAACTACACAAACATGACATAGATCATAAGATTATAACTTATAGCATCAAACACCATGTTTACATAAACGGTACAGAGGTGTGTGGGAGGATGAACCACTGCATACTAGGAGGATTAGGTGATGGATATCGCGGTGAAGATGGTGAAGAGGGCGGCGGCGCGAGGGACTCCTTCCCCGCCGCCGATATCGTGGGGGAGCACCTCCCCTTAGCCCCTTCCTTCATGGCTTCTTGGGAGCCCTCCCCCATGGAGATGGGATCCATGGGGGAGGCACTTTGGTGGCTGCAAATTCGTGGGTGGAGGTGTCTCCCATGAATTAGGTTTCCTCCCTTTATATAGCTTCTCAGATTCCCGTCAACCCATCTTGGGCTGCAGTAAATCGGTTCTAGCGGCCCTTCCGGACTTGGAATCAGCTAAATTTTATGTCCAGAACGATTGTCGTGAAATTTCCTACAACTTTGTTGGAAATGAATAGTTTTCTGTTTGACGCCGTCTTCGATCCGAAACGTGACCATATTCAAAAAGAGTTTAGAGACAAATTTCTGGAAAATCCCAATTTGACTCCAACAAGGGTTCCACTTGTATTCTTGATAATTCCTACACATCAAAGTGTAAAACAAGAATATTGTGCACTTTTGCAACTATTAGTAGATTAATCTAAATAACTCATGAAATTTATATGAAATGAAGTGTCAAAAGCATAATAATAGCATAAAACCATCAAAAATTATCGATACATTATGGACGTATCAACATCCCCAAGCCTAGTTCTTACTCGTCCTCGAGTAGGTAAACTATAAAAATAATATAATTTTTGAGGTGACATGTGTAACACCCTCAGAATCGGACCTATGCAAGTTTTAGCAAAATTCGCCAAACCCGCATAGAAACGATTCAAAGGTGCCCACCAGGCACTTTCGTGCGGGTGGAAATCGAAGTAATAACATTACACAACAGTCCTCGATGGGACCCACAGAACAGATATATATAACAGCGACTCAAAGAGTCAAGAATACAGATAATATACAAAGATCCAAATCACCTTGAGAACGATAGAGCGTCCAGCTACGGACAAGATGCAAATGGGGCTAAGAGCCCTGAAGAATAACCAATGGCGTCCATAACCCTGCCCAGGCCAAGCCGGAAGGGTAACCCTGCTAACGACGTCGATCTCAAAACCTGCTTAAACAAAAGGGGTGCCGACAAAGGGCAAAGGAAAAAGAAGGAGCGTCAGTACTGAGGCCAGTACACGGCGAGGCTAGAATTCGGCGGTCCTCGCCTACATAGGTATGGTGGACTGAAGCGGCAGCGGCAGCATGCACTAAACAACCTATAGAGACTCGATACAACCGGCGGTTATCAGAGAGGGGTGAGAATGACCTATTCGGATCCAACCTGAAGCTAACACCAAACAAACCCATCCTGGTGTTTCCCCCTCGAGACCAGACGAGGAAGTCAACCGAGGAACTCACACGGTTGGCAGTTTTACTTATTCAGTTATAGTGGTGGCACTTTACTAGTCAGATTTAGATAATCGTCCTGATAAAGTAAGCAGTGGGCACTTTTAATTCACCATTCCGTTATAGTTGCAACAATTACTAATCAGATACAGATAGCATGAGATAAACCCAAAACCCAGCAGTTGTTGGTACTTTTATTCAGCCATTTCGTTGTAGTTGCAATACTTACTAGTCAGGTACAATGGTCGCAAGCGACACTCCAAACAAGCAATTGTGGGCAGTATTATTTAGCCATTCCATTATAGTGAAGCTAATTACTATTCATTATAAGTCAAATTTATAGCAATAAACTTTAGTTATGCTTGTCTATGATCAAGAAACTGTGCTCCAAGTCGTCCATATCCATGACACGGCTTTCGAAAAGTTTTACCCGCCGGGTGCACCAATAGCAACACACGCCGATCAACCTCGGAAAACCAAATCAAAACCCAACGAGGCTTTCACGGTGAACAATCACAGGATTCAGAATTATTTCAGGGGCCACCCTTAAGTAGAATCCATAGCGAAGCCACTGTCCGAGACGGACTTAAGGTTTGGGTGGACGGTGAACATCGGGAACCCGAAAGTGTGGCTGGGCTTGTCGACACCGCGAATCGTGTCCCGATCCTAAGCGATGCGATGTTACCTCGCACAATTTAAATACAGAAAGTAGCATGGCATAAGTACAGGATAGTAAAAACACCTCAAACTAGTTTGTGGCCCCAAGAAATAAGACTGAATCAAGCTCTGGCTCAGGGGGGTCCCATATACCTCCCGGATGTGGATAGCGCGCAAAAACAAGGAACAGGAATCAAGTACTCGGGGTCTTACGGGACACAAGTGGGCGTTCGGAAACCAAATATTTTCTATCACCCACCGATGCCTCTGCTTATTTCAATTTTATTTATTAAACAGAAATTAAAGTGACGATAAGTAAAACTAGAATCATCTCCAACATCAACATGCGGCAATTCATCAGCAATTGTGGCATTAGACGACACGCAACAGCACTTGAGCAAGCAACTACGACGCGCAAGTCCAACTATCTACCAAACAACAGGTAATAGGGTGTGTCCAAGGCAATATAGGGCTGCACGGTATATCACAGGTACGGAAAACTAAAGCATCGCAACACAGATAGCAATAGATCAACAGGAGGGAATAAAGACTATAAAAGTAAGATAGGTAGAAAGGGGGAGATGCTCGCCTGAAAACATTGTCGAAGGGTTCATCCGAAGATCGGGGCGAAGCTCACATCAACTCAACGGCCTTATCCGCGAAGAAGCAAAACACTAGAATAAACACCGGATGCAATATTTAATACAACGGCAGAAGATCGGCATGATGCATGCATGATGGATGACATGGCAAAGGTGCGATGCAATTAGGTCATATTAAACGGAACCGGGGTCCCGACAATTACTTAGATGGTTCAAGTTGTTTAGATACCCCGCAATTTAATGTTGTTTTAGCAAGACAAAATATATCACCGGTTCGCTACACGAGTTTAAATGAGGCCAATATAAGGCTAGATTTGCCCGCATATGGGCCCCATATTTAATTATTAGGTGAATCGGCATAAGGCCCCCAAACCACATGAATGTATGCGTGCAAGACAATTATTATGCGACAAGTTGTATTATATTGTAAAAATAGGGTTCGGGAAGGTTCACGCATTAGGGTTCTCGACGGTCTTGGGGTTCCGGGGTTCGGGGTCGGTCTCAGGGTTCGACGGATCTGGGGTTCGACGGCCTCGGCGGGATCGTTCTCGGACTCCGGGGTTAGGGTCTTGTCGCATCCGGGTTCTCGGAACGGGACGCATCGAATCTTCCGGGTCGGTGCCGTTCTTGTCATCGCGAAGGTCTTGCCGGGTCCCACGGGGTCGGTCTTGCCGTTGCGAGGGCCTTGTCGGTACCGCGTACCGGTCGGTCTTGGCGTCCTGAAAGAAGAACTTGTCGCGTCTGCGATCTCCGGGTCGAAGAACTTGATATGTCTGGGTTCGATCTTCGGGGTCCCTGTTGACGATCTTGAATAGGCACATGTGCCTTCGGCGAGGCTTGGTGCACAACTCTTCAGTAGAACTTGGCGAGGTCCTCGGAAGACTTGGAACGGCTTCGGCGTTTTATGTAGATGATCGACGGGTCCAGGGGTCTCGGCGTCTAGGCTCCGTGAAGATCGGGTATATCTCGTCGGTGGTCCATCTTGTGCTGCTCACTGTCGGTCATGTTGTCGAGGTCTGGGCCTCGGAAGACTTGGCGAGGGGTTCGGTTCCGGGCTCCGAAGGCAGAACTTGGCGGCTCGGGCCCACGGGGTTGGGGTCGAACGGCGCGGAGGCGTCCTTCTCCGAAGCGACCGCACGCTCAACGAGCTCAGAGGCATCGGGGACGAGCTGGTCACCATGAGGGAGGCGGTCTCCGGCGGCTCCGCGGTGGTCCTGGCGAGGTGAAGGGCGCGGGCGGGCCAGGTCGTGGCCGGAGCTGCTCGCAGGGGACCCGGTGGAGGTCAGCGGGCGGCGAGATGCAGCCTTGGCGGGCGACGGGTCAGCGACGGAGGACTGGGCGGGCCAGCGGAAGCGGAGGAGCACGCAGCTGGGCGGCCAGCCTTGAAGGCGGCGACGGGGAGCGGCACGAGCCGCGCGACGAGGGGAGAGCAGGGGCGGGGAGAGCCTCGCGTCGGGGACGGGCAGGGCGGAGACGTTGGGATGGCGCGCGTCCCAGGTCAGTGGCGAAGCGAGGCAGCGGCGAGATGCGCGGGCTGCTGGAGGGTTCCGAAGGGCGGCGCTCCCGGGGTAGGGCAACAGGCGAGAGGAGGGTGAGGGACGCAGCGCGTGGCGTGGGAGAAAGGCGAGGAGGCGGTGGCGGGCTCAAGGGAGGCGCCATGAGGAGCGGTTGGGGCGTGGCAAGGCGTCTTGAGGGGGCGTGAGGTCCGCGGGCGGCAGTGCGAGGGAGAGGAGGAGGATGGAGGCGGGAGGCAGACGGGCGGCTGGCCGCTTCTGAGGGCGAGGCGAGGGGGGTGAGGCGCTGGAAGGTTGCGGGGTTGGAGGAAGGAGCGACGGGAAGATGAGCAGGAGTGGGGTAGGTGGCTGGGCCACGGGCGAGTCGGGCCCAGCGGGGGGCGGTCGGGGGGGTTGGTGGGGATGAGGCCGGTGGCGTGTGGGTCCGGTGGGGCTGAGTGGGAGTGGGGGTTCGGTGCGTGTGCGTAGGCAGGGAGTGGGGAGAGAGAGGAGAGAGAGGGGGAGGGTTGGGCCATGTGGCAGGTTCTGAGTGGGTGAGGGGTGGGCAAGGGTGATGTGGCGTGTCTGGATTGGTGGGAGTGAGGTGGAGGGTAGGTTGGGTAGGAATTTGGGTAGGTTTAGGAATTAGAGGGGCAGGTTGGGTTGGACCGATTTTATTTCTGGGGCGGTCGTTCGGGTCAATCGGCCCGTTCGACTGCCCCGCTAAATAATATAAATTTTATTTGTGTTAAACGGGCCGTTGGCAAACCGATAGCGGCCAAAACAAAATATTCCGGGGACCCGGTTTTGATGTTTGAAAATAAAGAGGGGCGTTTAGAAAACAAAGACGGGTTTTGCGAAAATAGTTTTGGCGAACAATGCATGATGATGACGATGCAATGCACAAATTCAACGCGATTTTCTAGTAGTGGTTTTGCGGGATGCCACAATTCGACACCACTAACAAAGGATCTCGCCCTCGAGATCCGCCTCATGGTACCGGAAGGAAGGCCGGCGATCTGCATCTTCTCGCTTCATGTAGATCCTCGCGACACCACTAACAAGGGTTCATCCTCCATCCTGATATCGGCGACACCACCAACAAAGAATCGTTGCCCCTGATCGTCGGGAGAACACTCCGGGGAAACAAAGGACGAAGTTGAAGGTAAGGCCACCTCTAACTTCCATCAGAAGAGGGCAAAGTTACATTGATCCACCAGTTCGATGTACAGAGCGAACAGTAAGAGTCGGGTAGGGTGATCAGTCCATCCCGGCCCAAACTATGAACTCTCTACATGGGTAGGGGAATCAGGCAACTCAACTCTCGAGATTTAGTCTGAAGATCTTCATAGGCGGTATCCGGAACAAAGGGATGATGCCAGCAGAAATCGTATGAAAGACACACTGATTAGGTTTCGCGATGGTTCCATTGGCATGAACAACACGTGCTCAAGGTCGACTCCAACTTCACCCAAGCTCGTCCTTCTCATATGTTTTTCAACGACACTGATATCCAGCAAGGAACACATATGGATAAAGATTTCAAGAACAAAGGATCGAGGGAAGGGTACAACAGACAAGTTGCAGATTGATGATCGTAGCACCTCCGTTACAAAAGGGGAGAGAGCGAAACCCTGAAGGTACGACGGAAACCCAACCACGAGAATTCCTGGACTCGAAGAAAAAGAAGAGAGCGGATTCAAAACACGCCGAGGTAAGAGGAGAATAGCAGAGGGTAAGGAGTAAAATCAGACCTAACCAGAACTATCCAACCGATTTTGCAAAATAGTTTTGACACTCTACAGCGGCCGTTAGCTAGGTTATCCTCTGAGTTGGACTTGTGGGGGGTAACCGCTGAGCTCGATACCACTCAGAACACCCTCAGAATCGGACCTATGCAAGTTTTAGCAAAATTCGCCAAACCCGCATAGAACGATTCAAAGGTGCACCAGCACTTTCGTATGGTGGAAATCGAAGTAATAACATTACACAACAGTCCTCGATGGGACCCACAGAACAGATATATATAACAGCGACTCAAAGAGTCAAGAATACAAATAATATACAAAGATACAAATCACCTTGAGAACGATAGAGCGTCCAGCTACGGACAAGATGCAAATGGGGCTAAGAGCCCTGAAGAATAACCAATGGCGTCCATAACCCTGTGCCAAGCGGAAGGGTAACCTCGCTAACGACGCCGATCTCAAAACCTGCTTAAACAAAAGGGTGCCGACAAAGGGCAAAGGGAAAAGAAGGAGCGTCGATCGAGGCCAAGACACTACGAGGCTAGAATTGCGGTCCTCGCCTACATAGGTATGGTGGATCAAGCGGCAAGATGCACTAAACAACCTATAGAGACTCGATACAACCGCGGTTATCGAGAGGGGTGAGAATGACCTATTCGGATCCAACTGAAGCTAACACCAAACAAACCCATCCTGGTGTTTCCCTCGAGACCAGACGAGGAAGTCAACCGAGGAACTCACACGGTTGGCGCGTTTTACTTATTCGATTATAGTGGTGGCACTTTACTAGTCGATTTAGATAATCACGATAAAGTAAGCAGTGGGCACTTTTAATTCACCATTCCGTTATAGTTGCAACAATTACTAATCGACATGATAGCATGAGATAAACCCAAAACCCCAGCTTGTTGGTACTTTTATTCAGCCATTTCGTTAGAAGTTGCAATACTTACTAGTCAGTACAATGGTCGCAAGCGACACTCCAAACAAGCAATTGTGGGTATTATTTAGCCATTCCATTATAGTGAAGCTAATTACTATTCATTATAAGTCAAATTTATAGCAATAAACTTTAGTTATGCTTGTCTCTGATCAAGAAACTGTGCTCCACGTCGTCCATATCCGCGGACACGGCTTTCAGAAAGTTTTACCCGGCCGGGGTGCACCAATAGCAACACACGCTCGATCAACCTCGGAAAAACCAAATCAAAACCCAACGAGGCTTTCACGGTGAACAATCACAGGATTTAGAATTATTTCAGGGGCCACCCTTAAGTAGAATCCGCAACGAAGCACTGTCTCGAGACGGACTTAAGGTTTGGGTGGACGGTGAGGAACGAGGAACCCGAAAGTGTGGCTGGGCTTGTCGACACCGCGAATCGTGTCCCGATCCTAAACAGTGTGCACAAACCTCGCACAATTTAAATACGTAAAGTAGCATGGCATAAGTACAGGATAGTAAAAACACCTCAAACTAGTTTGTGGCCCCAAGAAATAAGACTGAATCAAGCTCGCTCGGGGGTCCCATATACCTCCCGGTGGATAACGCAAAAAACAAGGAACAGGAATCAAGTACTCGGGGTCTTCACACACAAGTGGAAACCAAATATTTTCTATCACCCACTGCTCTCGCTTATTTCAATTTTAGTTATTAAAAGAAATTAAAGTGACGATAAGTAAAACTAGAATCATCTCCAACATCAACATGCATTCATCAAGAATTGTGGCATTAGACACGCAACAACAGACACTTGAGCAAGCAACTACACGAAGTCCAACTATCTACCAAACAACAGGTAAGGTGTGTCCAAGGCAATATAGGGCTGCACGGTATATAAAACTAAAGCATCGCAACAGATAGCAATAGATCAACAGGAGGGAATAAAGACTATAAAAGTAAGATAGGTAGAAAGGGAGATGCTCGCTTGAAAACATTGTCGAAGGTTCATCCAAGATCGGGCTAAGCTCACATCAACTCAACGGCCTTATCATGAAGAAGCAAAACACTAGAATAAACACGGATGCAATATTTAATACAACGGCGAAGATCGGCATGATGCATGCATGATGGATGACATGGCAAAAGGTGCGATGCAATTAGGTCATATTAAACGGAACCGGGGTCCCGACAATTACTTAGATGGTTCAAGTTGTTTAGATACCCCGCAATTTAATGTTGTTTTAGCAAGACAGAATATATCACCGGTTCGCTACACGAGTTTAAATGAGGCCAATATAAGGCTAGATTTGCCCGCATATGGGCCCCATATTTAATTATTAGGTGAATCGGCATAAGGCCCCCAAACCACATGAATGTATGCGTGCAAGACAATTATTATGCGACAAGTTGTATTATATTGTAAAAATAGGGTTCGGGAAGGTTCACGCATTAGGGTTCTCGACGGTCTTGGGGTTCCGGTTCGGGTCGGTCTCGAGTTCGACGGATCTGGGGTTCGACGGCCTCGGGATCGTTCTCGGACTCGGTTAGGGTCTTATCGCATCCGGGTTCTCGGAACGGACGATCGAATCTTCCGGTCGGTGCCGTTCTTGTCATCGCGAAGGTCTTGCGGGTCCCACGGGTCGGTCTTGCTGCGAGGGCCTTGTCGATGTACCGTCGGTCTTGGCGTCTGAAGAAGAACTTGTCGCGTCTGCGATCTCCGGTCGAAGAACTTGATATGTCCGGGTTCGATCTTGGGTCCGTTGACGATCTTGAATAGGCACATGTGCCTTGGCGAGGCTTGGTGCACAACTCTTCGAGAACTTGGCGAGGTCCTCGGAAGACTTGGAACGGCCGCGTTTATGTAGATGATCGACGGGTCCAGGGTCTCGGCGTCTAGGCTCCGTGAAGATCGGGTATATCTCCGGTGGTCCATCTTGTGCTGCTCACCGCCGGTCATGTTGTCGAGGTCCGCCTCGGAAGACTTGGCGAGGTTCGGTTCAAGGCGTAACTTGGCGGCTCGGCCCACGGGTTGGGGTCGAACGGCGTGGAGGCGTCCTTCTCCGAAGCGACCGCACGCTCAACGAGCTCAGAGGCATCGGGGACGAGCTGGTCACCATGAGGGAGGCGGTCTCCGCGGCTCATGGTGGTCTGGCGAGGTGAAGGGCGCGGGGCAGGTCGTGGCCGAGCAGCTCGCAGGGACCCGGTGGAGGTCGGGCGGCG
Source organism: Avena longiglumis (assembly GCA_030063025.1). Lineage (NCBI taxonomy): Eukaryota > Viridiplantae > Streptophyta > Magnoliopsida > Poales > Poaceae > Avena > Avena longiglumis. The sequence continues at coordinate 184,921,898 of CP125979.1, forward strand.
AGATGCGGCGCAGCGGCGGGCGACGGGTCAGCGACGGAGGACTGCGGGCCATGGCGGAGGAGCACGCAGTGGGCGGCTCGGCCAGCGAAGGGCTGGGCGACGGTGGAGCACGTGCGAGACGCCGAGGGAGAGCAGGGCAGGGAGGCAGACGCGTCAAGGCCTCGTGCCGGCAGCGAGCGAGGCGACGGCTGGCGGGAGGGGTTCCATGAAGCGGCGAGGCCCGGGCTGGGCGAGAGGAGGAGAGGACGCGGGCGCGGTGGCGTGGGAGGAAGGCGGCGGAGGCTGGCGGTGGCTCACAAGTGAGGCGCCATGGAGGAGCGGTTGGGCGTGGCGTGCGGAGGGCGAGGTCCCATGCAAGCGGTAGCCGACGAGGAGAGGGAGGAGGATGGAGGCGGGGGAGGCAGACGGCGGGGCTCGCCGGCGGCCGCTCGGTTGAGGGCGAGGCGGAGGGGGGGTGAGGGGCGCCTGGAAGGTTGCGGGGTTGGAGGAAGGGAGCGACGGGGAAGATGAGCAGGGAGTGGGGTAGGTGGCTGGGCCACGGGGGCGAGTGGGGGGTCGGGCCCAGCGGTCAGGGGCGGTCAGGGTAGTGGGGGTTGGTGGGGATGAGGCCGGCTGACGTGTGGGTCCGGGTGGGGCTGAGTGGGAGTGGGGGGTTCGGTCTGTGTGCGTGTAGGCAGGGGGGAGGGGGGGGGGAGGGGGGGGGGGGGTTGGGCCATGTGGCAGGTTCTGGGTGGGTGAGGGGTGGGCAAGGGTGATGTGGCGTGTCTGGATTGGTGGGAGTGAGGTGGAGGGTAGGTTGGGTAGGAATTTGGGTAGGTTTAGGAATTAGAGGGGCAGGTTGGGTTGGACCGATTTTATTTCTGGGGCGGTCGTTCGGGTCAATCGGCCCGCCTGACTGCCCGCTAAATAATATAAATTTTATTTGTGTTAAACGGGCCGTTGGCAAACCGATAGCGGCCAAAACAAAATATTCCGGGGACCCGGTTTTGATGTTTGAAAATAAAGAGGGGCGTTTAGAAAACAAAGACGGGTTTTGCGAAAATAGTTTTGGCGAACAATGCATGATGATGACGATGCAATGCACAAATTCAACGCGATTTTCTAGTAGTGGTTTTGCGGGATGCCACAACATGCACCATCATAATCTTGATCAAACTATTTGCAAAGCATGAATAGCTGAGATCAAAGTACTCTAAATATGAGCATGAAAGATGTAGTTCTAACAATAAGATATAGCAACTAAGTTGCAATATGAAAAAGGTTACAAACAAAAATTATGAATAACAATGCATTGAAAAACGTTTGTTTGTTTCACATAAAGAAAACATAATAAGAGTGGTATTCAGCTTGTCCCTCATGGTATAGCAAATCATAAATACATAGGACATCTTCAAAGTTCATAAGGGTGACTGAAAGAACATTTCATAATCCCTAGTGTTTTGTGTGTTAGATAACAATATCAAGGATTATTTAATGTGTGTTGAAGTGTTGCAGCTCTCTCTAAGGATAAAAGGAAAAGGAATCTGCCTTTGGGGGGCGGATAATCCGCCCCCACCAGGGGCGAATAATCCTCCCCACCCTTTTCTCAAATAGGCGCAAGCCCCAGAAGGGGGGCGGAGTTTCGGCCGGATTTTCCGGCCCCGCCGGATAATCCGCCCCTCAGGTTCACTGCCAAGGCGCAAGCCCCAGAGATGGGGCGGAGTTTCGGCCAGACTTTCTAGCCACGCCGGATAATCCCCCCCCCCCCAAGGTCTTCATCAAGTTCTACAGGCGCCAGCCCCAGAGAGAGGGCGGATTTTCTCCCTGGAATATCCGCCCTGGGGGCGGAGTTTTCCCAGGGGCGGATAGTCCGCCCCTAGTGGGGGGCGGATAATCCGCCCCCAAACTTATTCAACGGCCAGATCTAGGCAGGGGGTATTTAAGCCAGCCTTTCCCCCCTTCCAGATCTCTTGGTTCATTCGAAAAAGTCAAGATCTGATCTGCGACCTTCATCCAAGAGAGCTCCACTTAGATCCACCCAAAGGCCCCGTCCCTTGGGGAATCGAAGGAGGAGAACTCGATCTTCATCATCAGCAATCAAGCGCTTCATCTCCTCTCCATTCATTTGGAGAATCACCGATCTAGTATTTCTTACAAATACCTAGATCCTTGTTTTTTTTATATTGATAAACCGTGTTCTTGTGACAGCTTGTTGTCATCTCGGGAGCCCCCAATTCAGTTGTGGGTGTGTTCCCCGGTAGCGTTGTAAAATACATTGGTTCCCGCCTCAAAGGGTACCAATAGTGGAGAAGGTGGATCAGGCCTCTCGTGGCGAGATCCATCGGAGAATAGGGTGAGGCCTATTGTGGCGTGGTGGTCTTAGAACCGCCGACCCCTCCAACGCAGATGTACTTCCCTTAACAAGGAAGGAACTGCGATAAAAACAAATCCCTGTGTCTCCGCATGCTCCACTACGGTTCCCTCGCTCCTCTCTTTACGTGCTTAGTAGCTAGGTTTGCATATAGGGAAATTCTCGTAGTTACATATCTAGAGAATTTACTTTGTGTCAAGCCTAAAATTGAAAAAGTACTAAAAATTGGGTAGAGCACCTATTCACCCCCCCTCTAGGTGCCCATACGATCCATTTCAATTGGTATCAGAGCCCCGGCTCTTATTTCGGGCTTAACCGCCTAAGAGAAGTATGGGTTCCAAGGTAGATGGGAGTGATGCTCTGGAGGTAGTCACCATGAACGATCTCAAGACGTTGGAAACAACCTTGGTGAGTTCAATGGAGGCTAAGATGGAAGAGATGCGTCAATTGATAATGCGTCTCTCCACATCCGCAGCATCACCTCCATCTAACTCTGAGGCTACCACTCCGCAATCCAAGGAAACGGGTAAAACCGATTCCAAAGATAACGAAGTGGTTGGTGATGACACTAGCAAGAGCTCCTCCTCGAAAAAGGATAGTGGTAAGGACGGATACAATGAGGTTTCTCATGTGTATTCTCCTGATCCACATATCCCTCACCCACATATGCATAATAGGGGTGATCCACCCAAACTTTCAGCATCTACTTTTACTCAATGGCAACTTTTGATGAAGTCTCATGTGTGTAGTTCCTCCATTGAGTTGTGGAAAATCATCGAAAATGGTCTTCATGTTGGAAACCCCAACTATCTCACAAGAAGAGAAGTTGTCGATAGCCAACTCAACGCTACAGCTCTACACATGATACTGCTTGGTGTGGGTGACAAAGATATGCCACACATTCAACATCTTAGTATAGCTAAGGAAGCTTGGGATGCTCTCACCAAGCTCTTCATCGAAAATGAAAGTATGAGAAGGAATAGATATGATGCTTTGAGCAACGAAGATGAAGGATTCTATATGTTGGATGGAGAAAACCACGAGGACATGTATAGGAGGCTCAAGGCAATAGCCACAAATTTCAGAAACCATGGTGCCGCTCATGTTGATGATGCATGGATCAAGCGCAAGTATGGCAGTGCTCTTATGCCATTTGAGCCCACAGATTTGAAAAGTCTCCAAGGTAGGCATAACTACCACCTCATGACATCCAATGAGGTAATGCAAGAAATGGCCGCTTTCAAAGTGGCTGCCAAGAATGCCGAAGATGCTCATGCACGAGCTATGGGGATGCAAAAGGGGGTCAACATGGCCTTGAAGACTAGTGTGATTGATCATGATGAATATGCCATAGAAGGTATGGACTGTCCCGAGGATATAAAAAGGATCCACGGACAATACCTGGCTCTTTATGCTAGAAACTTTTGGAAAGATCCGGCCAAGGCTAAAGCTGAACTAGAACACAAGAGTGGAGCCTATGGAAGAAAGGAAAATGGTCCCAAGCTGAGAACATGTTTCAACTGTGGTGACCGGCTGCTCTTTGTAGCTGAGTGTCCATATCAAAGTAGGGAAGATAATGGAGGAAGACTTATTTTCAAAGACAAGTCAAAGGCTCCACGCAAGAAATAGTTTGTAAAGAAGAATGCTCCCTTCAAGAAGCAACCAAACATTGTTCTAGTGGCTCAAGAAGAATATTCTTCGGGAAGTGAAGGTGAGGACGAGGATGATAGCTCTCAAGAGGTGGCTTCTATAGCCACCGCATCTACATCAACATCTCTCTTCAACAAGAATGCTACTTGTCTCATGGCAAGAAGCTCCGAGGTAACTTCTTCTAACTCTTCTTTTCCTAAGGCTATGATTGACATGGATGATCATACTAGTCTTAAGGTAAAGAAGAGATTATTGCTTTGGACTATTTCTTCACTAACTTTCAAGGTGAGCACAAAATATGTTTTGAAGCTCTTATGGACCAGCTTACCCAAAATGAAGCTCTCCTCGAAGAAAAGGGCAGAATTGAAAGGGAGGATGCAATGGAAATTGCATCCTTAAAAAATGCTCTTGAAGAAGAAGAGGCTCGGGTCTGTCTTGAAGAGAGGCTTGAGTCCCTTGAGGATTCACATGAATAAATAGTGGCCAAACTTGTTAAGGAACGTGACAATGCAGTCACCAAAGCAAAGAAGCTAAATAAGGAAAAGATTGACTTTGGGGCTGCTCATGATAGACTCTCCGAGGAATTGGATAAACTTGACAATGCTCACAAGGCGTTGAAAAGCGACTTCTCCACTCTCATTGAGTCACATGATCAGCTCCAAATTCGATTGGCCAAGTATGATGTTCCTAGCACTTCCAATTCAACATATAGTCACAAGGAAAATGCTAGTGTGGAAGAAGAATTGGTCAAGGACATCACTCCCAAGGATAAGGGTGTTATGGATGAAGTTCTTGGCAAGCAAAGGTCAAATCATGGTAAAGAGGGACTTGGATATGTCACCAAGTCCAGGAAAAGGAAAAACAAGAAGAACAAGACCAAGAATGTTCAATCAAAGACAAGCATCACTGAGAAGAATGTCACCAAAGGCAAAACTAACAATATTGGTTTTGCAGGGTCTCACAATCCAAATTATGAACTCTTTTGTGATGATTATGGCGATGTTTATGCCTATTATGTCGGTCCCTTTGATGAATATATTGCTTGGTCTATTTGGGTTCCAAAGACCCTTGTTACTAACATGAAAGGACCCATTGAAAAATGGGTACCTAAAACCAAGAAGTAATTCTCTTGCAGGGCTATGCTTCCGGTGGGTCGAAATGGGTGCTGGATAGTGGATGCACTAGTCATATGACCGGAAGCAAGGAGGTCATCACGGAGATGCGTCCAAATCATGATAATATTACAGTCTCCTACGATGATAAGTCTAAATCTCAGGTATTGGGTCTTGGCAAGGTTGTGGTTGCCCACGATATCTCTCTCGTGGACGTCATGCTTGTTGAGACTGTCGGTTACAACCTTCTTTCTGTTCGTGCCCTTGGCAAGATGGGTTTTGTTGTTTTTATCGATGATGATTTGGTGGTACTCTTGTGGAGCAAGTCTCTAAAGGTCGCTTTCATTGGGTATGTCGAAAATGACCTGTATGTGGTGGACTTTTCGGGGAAAACCACTTCGGGTCCGATGTGCCTTTTCGGAAAGGCCGACGTGGGCTGGTTATGGCATCGCCGTTTAGCCCATGTCAACATGAGAACTTTGCAAAGTCCCCACAAGGGTGCCCACATCCTTGGACTAAAAGACAATGTCTCCTTTGCCAAAGATCATGTTTGCAGGGCTTGTGTTGAAGGCAAAATGCATGACTCTCCCCACAAGAGGAAGACTATTGTGTCTTCAAAGAGGATCTTGGAATTACTTCATGTGGATTTATTTGGTCCTCCTTCTCATGCAAGTCTTGGTGGGAAGAAATATTGCTTGGTCATTGTCGATGATTACTCAAGATATACATGGGTATATTTCTTCAAGCTAAAGAGTGAGACTCAACAAACAGTCATTGACTTTGCCAATGAAGTTCAATGTCAACACAATGTTCCTATCTTGGCAATAAGAAGTGACAACGGCTCCGAATTCAAGAACTACACTTTGAATGAGTTTATAAGCGAAGAGGGGATTAGACATCAATATTCCGTTGCGTACACCCCTCAACAAAATGTTGTAGCCGAGAGGAAGAACTGGACTTTGATGGATATGGCAAGATCAATGTTGGCTGAATTCAAGTCTCCTTACAATTTTTGGGCTGAAGCCATATTCACTGCTTGTCACTAATCGAACCAGCTCTACCTCCGAAATATTTTGGACAAGACTCCATATGAAATACTTACCGGTAACAAGCCCAACATCTCATACTTCAGGGTATTCGGGTGTAAGTGTTTCTTTCTTATTAAAGGTGCCCGCTTGTCTAAATTTGAGTCCAAGGCTTTAGAAAGCATTTTTGTTGGTTACGGTGCAGAATCCCACACTTATAGAGTCTACAACAAGCTCACTGGGATTGTTGTAGAATCTTTTAGTGTGGAGTTCGATGAAAATAACGGCTCCTATGTAGGGAAAGTTGATGTTTGTGATGCAGATGTTGAAATACCCCAAGATGCCATAAGAAGAATGGGCGTGGGATTTTTCCGCACCATTGAGGAACCCCTTGTGGCGGATCAGGAAGGACAATGCTCCACTCAAGTGGAGCCCTCATCTACACAAGATCAACAAGCTCCTACTGTTGGAGAAAACTCTGCATCGACACCGCAACCTACTGAAGATCATCAGTCTCCTGGACAAAATGGTAGGCCTAGGCCGGACTATCCGCCCCTGGCACTCCAACTTGTCCCAGGGGATCCGAAGAAGAAGACAACAACCAAGAAGACTCCAGGCCGTATTCTCTGGCCCTCGAGGGCAGATTATCCGGCTCTGGATCTCCCAGCTCTGTTAGGCATTCTTAGGAAGAGGAAACTGGTGCCTCATCTCCCAGGCCGGATAGTCCGGCCCCACTAAGGGGCGGATTATCCGGCCCTGAAGAACAAGTTTAGCTGCAAGCTCCTGTTGTCAACTCAGATCAAGATCAAGGGCAAGGTAGTGGACAAGACAAGGATACAAATATTGAATCAACTCCTTCTAGAAACAATAAGGACATTGAGGCTCGTCGCAAGGCTCGTGATGATCGAAACCTTGAACTAAGGGGTCAAACTCTTGACAAGGTTGTTGGTGATCTACGAAGAAGGGTGTCTACTATAAGAGAACTTGCAAGCTTCTGTGATCATCAAGCTCACATTTCCATGGTTGAACCTAAGAAGGTCTTTGATGCTCTTGAAGATCCCGATTGGGTTGTTGCAATGCATGAAGAATTAAATAACTTCGAGCGCAACAAAGTTTGGAAGCTCGTAGAGAAACCCAATGATTACCGCAATGTTATCGGCACCAAGTGGATTTTCAAGAACAAACAAGATGAAAATGGCATTGTTGTGAGGAATAAAGCAAGACTCATGGCTCAAGGATTCTCTCAAGTGGAAGGAATTGATTTTGGCGAGACTTATGCTCCTGGGCTCGTCTTGAGTCCATCTGTATCCTTCTTGCCTATGCCGCCCATCATAATTTTAAATTACAGCAAATGGATGTTAAGAGTGAGTTTCTTAATGCTCCACTACATGAGTTGGTATACGTCAAGCAGCCCCCGGGTTTTGAGGACCCCAAATTTCCAAACCATGTCTACAAACTCGATAAGGCGCTCTATGGACTTAAACAAGCCCCACGTGCGTGGTATGCGCATCTTAAAGAGCTCTTGTTAGACCGTGGATTCGAAGTTGGGCAAATAGATCCCACTCTTTTTACTAAGGAGGTCAATGGGGAGCTTTTTGTATGCCAACTTTATGTAGATGATATTATTTTTGGCTCCACTAACCAAGCTTTTAACGATGAATTTTCAAAGCTTATGACTGACAGGTTTGAGATGTCGATGATGGGTGAGTTGAGGTTGTTTCTTGGATTCGAGATCAAACAACTTAGAGAGGTAACCTTTATTAATCAAGCTAAGTACATCCAAGACATGCTCAAAAGGTTCAAGATGACGGATCTCAACGGCGTTGCTACTCCAATGCAAACAAAGTGTCATCTTGAGATCAATCCCAAGGGTAAAGATGTGGACCAAAAGGTATACTGATCCATGATCGGCTCTCTCATTTACCTTTGCGCATCTAGGCCCGATATCGTGTTAAGTGTAGGAGTGTGTGCAAGGTACCAATCCGCTCCTAAATAAAGCCACTTAGTGGCGGTCAAGCGAATCTTCAGATATTTGGTTCATTCCCCGAATTTTGGGTTATGGTATCCCAAGGGTTCCAGTTTCTCTCTATGTGGTTACACTGATTCAGATTGGGCTGGTGACAAAGATGATAGAAAATCAAATTCTGGTGCATGTCAATTCTTGGGCAGGTCTCTAGTGTGTTGGTCTTCAAAGAAACAGAATTGTATTTCACTCTCAACCGCCGAAGCTGAATATGTTTCTACTGCAAGTTCTTGTACACAATTATTATGGATGAGGCAAACTTTAAAGGAATATGGTGTCAATTGTGACAAAGTGCCTCTATTATGTGACAATGAAAGTGCTATCAAAATTGCTTACAATCTCGTGCAACATACAAGAACAAAACATATTGAGATTCGCAACCATTTCATTTGGGATCATGTTGCTCGTGGAGATATTGCCTTATCCTTTGTGAGCATGAAGAACCAACTTGCTGATATTTTCACGAAGCCCCTTGATGAAGCAAGATTTTGTTATTTGAGGAATGAGATAAATATCATAGATTCAAGGAGTTTGGCTTGACTACCCTTGCACACTCACTTGCTCTTATTCATGTATTTGGTTTAGATGCGGGCATATACATAGGGAGAGTGTGGTCCTAATTGATTGGGCTAACCCTCCCCCCATAATGCCGAAAGCAAGAAAAATCATTTCCCTTAATATCATTTTGTGATATGTGGGTCATCGATGAGCATAGGTTTTGAACTCAAGATACATCTTCGCGGTGTCATGCCATGCGCTCCAACATGGTGGCTTCGGCCACCGCCCTCTTCCTTGAGAAGAGTTGGTCTAATGGCTCTCTTAGGATTTTCTTGCATATTTCTTGTTCTTATGGAAAACACACTCAACTTTAGTTTTTGTTTGATTTGGTTCTTGCAAATTTGGGTGTGTAGTACAATCTCAGTTTGTTGCTCTAAACCCAAGACCTTCTCTCGTCGTCCCCGTGCCCGTTATCTCAAGCCCACTGCAGAAGGGACGTTCATTGACGAAACCGAAGTTAGGAGAGCAGCAAGAGAGGGTGAACGGATGGTAGAGGCAGGGAAGAAAACAAAGAGGACTGCATCTCGCAAGGGAAAAACAGTCTCGGCCCAATTACATGGCTATGGACAGTCTTCAGTACGCCTCCATTCGCTAGACTGATTACTATGATGAGTCTGACAGTGATGGTCCCCTAGAGGACTCTATGTTTTGGAATGACCACTTTCGGGCTATTCATGATGATGTGTATGCCTCTCTCAAGCTTCGCCCCATGCACCCCATCAATTTGACTGAGGCTCAATCCAAGGCAAGGCTCCTTGAGGCATTGGATGTGACCAACAAGATGGGGCTTCACCACCTTATGACTATCCAATGCAACTATGATTCCTCCGTGGTGAGGCAGATTTAATCGACACTTGTGATTTGTGGTGACGAGCGTCGTACTATGAAGTGGATGACCGGGACAACAATGATTCAGTCGAACTTCCGCATTTTTGGGCAGGTTCTTGGATATGCCTTCCATGGCCGTGACACCCCTTCTGGCCACCATATCATTTCTCCACTGAAGCCATCCAAGGATACTGTGCTCGCTCCTTGCCTTTCTCCTGATGGTATTGCTGGTACTTTCGCTGGACTCTCTCCCTTGTATGCCTCCCTCGTTGGCATATTTAGGGATTGCATATCTCCGAGTGGTGGCAACAATGACAAGATCCGTGGCCATCTAGTTCATCTCCTTGCTTTTGCTCACGGAGTGTGCCACCAACTCTGGTTCAGCTACAGGTTACAAACTGGATGTCATGGACTACATATATCATGAGATGACAGATGCTATGATCAACAGGCTCTCTATTCCATATGCTCCTTTCATTATGATGCTCATCAAGCATATGTTGCCTCATGAGGACTTTGACACTGCTTTGGATGGGTTTCAAAAGCCCAAGAAAATCTACAACAAGGCTCAGAAGACCCATCACCCTTCCACTTCCCCTGAGTCCTTCATGCGTGATGCACGGGCTAGTGGTCGTCGTTCCGCGGTGTCCCCAATGGCACGCGAGGTTAAACAACTCACTTGGTTCCAGCAGCACATCCTTTGCATGGGAATTGACACTCACATGGGCCAGTATGAGGCGTACCGGAGGGATCATGAGAGGGATCACACTCAGCAGCTTATTCTTCACCATGTCTCAGGTGCCACTAGCCATCCACCTCCTCCCACTGCTCCGGAACCATATGCTCAGTGGAACACTTCAGGGATAAACTATGGTGAGCTCGAGAGTTGCCTCTTTCCTCCACCTCCGAGGGCACCCACTCCTCTAGATGATGGCGATGATGATGATGATTATGATGAAGAGGAAGGGGACGGGGATGACTACGACGAGTATGAGGAGGCGTGATCTTCAGGGGCGTTAGCATCGCTCTTATTCCTTTTTGGCGTTTCGATGCCAAACGGGGAGAAGTAGTTATATTAGGTCTCGTGGATTTGCAAGGGTCGGGCGCAAGCACTTGTCTTTCAGTCGTTTTATTTGCTTGCTTGTGCCCTTTTAGTGTGAACTTATTTTTTATTTGTGCTTGGTTATGTAAGACTATGTCATGCTTTACACTACTTGTTTGCTATTCTGGAATTCCGAATTTATATTGTGGATCTACCCTCATGGAATTCTGGATTTATCTATGGAGTCTGTTTGATGGCATATGGAATCATGGGATTATCTAGTGTATGCATCAATATTGTGGGATGTGCTTGGAGTCTAACAATCTCATTATTTTCCTTGGCTATAATCACACCCAGATGGTATGACCTTGTTTCCCAACCCACCTTGTTTCAATTATCTTTGCTATGAAAGTTGTATTCTCTCTAGTGTGTGTATTTGTATTCAAATGCAAATTGTAAATATGCACACATCTAAGGGGAGCTTCTTTCATTTTTTAAGGTGGCGTTAGCCGGGTTCATTGCAAATCCTAGTATTGTCATCTAACACCAAAAAGGGGGAGATTGAAAGAACATTTCATAATCCCTAGTGTTTTATGTGTTAGATAACAATATCAAGGATTATTTAATGTGTGTTGAAGTGTTGCAGCTCTCTCTAAGGATAAACGGAAAAGGAATCTGCCTTTGGGGGGAGGAGTTTTGGCCGGATTTTCCGGCCCCGCCAGATAATCCGCCCCTCAGGGGGGGCGGATAATCCGCCCCTCTGGTTCACTGCCAAGGCGCAAGCCCCAGAGAGGGGGCGGAGTTTCGGCCAGACTTTCCAGCCACGCTGGATAATCCGCCCCTGGAGGGGGGCGGATAATCCGCCCCCCAAGGTCTTCAACAAGTTCTACAGGCGCCAGCCCCAGAGAGGGGGCGAATTTTCTCCCCGGAATATCCACCCTGGGGGCGGCGTTTTCCGAGGGGGTGGATAGTCCGCCCCTAGTGGGGGCGGATAATTCGCCCCCAAACTTGTTCAACGGCCAGATCTGGGCAGGGGGTATTTAAGCCAGCCTTCCCCTCCTTCCAGATCTCTTGGTTCATTCGAAAAAGTCAAGATCTGATCTGCGACCTTCATCCAAGAGAGCTCCACTTAGATCCACCCAAAGTCCCCGTCCCTTGGGGAATCGAAGGAGGAGAACTCGATCTTCATCATCAGCAATCAAGCGCTTCATCTCCTCTCCATTCATTTGGAGAATTACCGATCTAGTATTTCTTGCAAATACCTAGATCCGTATTTTTTTTATATTGATAAATCGTGTTCTTGTGACAGCTTGTTATCATCTCGGGAGCCCCCAATTCAGCTGTGGGTGTGTGTCCCCCGGTAGCCTTGTAAAAGGCACCGGTTCCCGCCTCGAAGGGTACCAATAGTGGAGAAGGTGGATCAGGCCTCTCGTGGCGAGATCCATCGGAGAATAGGGTGAGTCCTATTGTGGCGTGGTGGTCTTATAACCGCCCACCCGTCCAACGCAGATGTACTTCCCTTAACAAGGAAGGAACTGCAGTAAAACAAATCCCTGTGTCTCCGCGTGCTCCACTACGGTTCCCTCGCTCCTCTTTTACGTGCTTAGTAGCTAGGTTTGCATATAGGGAAATTCTCGTAGTTACATATCTAGAGAATTTACTTTGTGTCAAGCCTAAAATTGAAAAAGTACTAAAAATTGGGTAGCACCTATTCACCCCCCCTCTAGGTGCCCATACGATCCATTTCAGTGACTACATACAAATAGTTTAAGAACAAACAATATTAACCTTATGAATTAATCAACAAGTTTTCGGACAATGCACATAGAACTAAGAATGCCAACTATGCTCTCTTAATTGGTGCATAAGGATAGAAGGTGAAGACTCAATATAATAGTGGAAGAAAGGCCCTTCAAAGGGAAGCATGGATTTTAAGTTTCATAAAGAGCTTTTAAAAAATATGGTACTTGTTAGTTTTCAGCTCTTATTGCCCCTATCATAAGCATCTTGAAGTGATTAAGGTTAAAGTGAATAAAGATGTAGTATATGCTTGAGAAAGTATAAGTTGGCAATCTCATGTCCCTTAAGTACGAGGGCCGCTCCTCATGCTACTCAACTTTAGTCACCGGTAAGTTTTTGTCATAGTAAGTAGATGTGTATCATAGAGAACCACTAACGGGGTAGCCCTTGCCCAATGATATAGGAGCTATCCCATAACAAAATGACAAGGCAAGCAGACAATAAGCATCTCAGCAATCTTCTTATTTACCATGGGAAAATGGTGTTTTTTCTCTCTTTCCTCTTTTCTCGTCTCTTTTTTTCCTTTTTCTTTTTCTCAATCTCTATCTCTTTTTTATAAGAAGAATGCTTCATAGATTGCTCACTATGGTGATGCTGCAAGTTTCCACCATGATTAGGCATGGCTTAGGCTAGTGGCCCAGGCGTTTCTCTAACACACATACATAACTCCATAGACTTACAAGCTCCCCTTTCATTTCACACCGACGATATCCATAAACAAAAGAGCATGATATCAACTTGGTAGATATTTACAAGTGTTGAAAGCGTTTCCCGTGACAGCACGGTTCTGGTTATCCCAACTTATAAGTGCAAGCATATACAACATAGATGACACAATGGTTCAAGTTTATTAGGGGCAATAAAAATAAAGTGTGTCATCAAGTTTGTGAGAGCTTTAATCACTAACTTTCACATAACAAGTTTAATTTGGAAGATAGATAAAACAAGAATATACTTGGAATGGTGTAACACACCATGCATAGGAATTTATAGTGGACACTTTGGAATAACTTAGTTTCTTGGGAGTTGAATGCATGGGTAGAGCTTACTCAATACAAGTGAAGGGCTAGCAAAATTGGGAGCGACCAACTAAGAGAGAAATAATGGGCATAATCGTGCAGAGCGACAAAACATTACTAATCAAAGCATAAAGTGGTCCCGCAAGTCAAAAACTAAATGATCATAGAGGCTATGGTGATTTGTTCATAGTCATAACATGGTGTGAGCATGTGCCAAGTCAACCCAAACAAAGCATCAAAGGAGAATACCACAATATTATGCTTTTGTATGCTAAAACAACGCATGATTCTTTCAAGGCACATTAAGCAATCCCAATTGTTTGGAACAAGTCATGCTAAAACAATTACCACTAAGCATAGGGTCAAAACAACACCGAACATGACATGATAAGGTCTAGGCCACAGTCAAAACAAAATCCTTTTGTACCACTTATAAACATGAAGCTTCCTACTCCTACTCCTTCTCCAACACCAATAAACTTATTTGAAACAACAAAGAGAAAATGGGGTCCAACCACTTTATTCAAGCAAACTAAGCAAACAAAAACCAAAAACTAAAACTAAGACGCTCCAAGAACAACACAACAGTGCATGAAACATTAAAAACAAAGTGTCTAGAAAGAACTGAGATTTTTATTAATGAAGAAGGGGATGCCTAAGGCATCCCCAAGCTTTGACGCTTGTACCTCTTGAATATTTCTTGGGGTGACATGGGGTGGCATCCCTAATCTTGAGATTTTGTCCATTCTTCATCTTATTACATCATTCTTTTCTTACACCTAAATTTTTTCCTTCATACAAAACTTCACACAATCTTTATTAGCAACATTAGTGCATTCAAAAGATAATAAACCTTTGAGTTTAGTTTAAAAACATAAAAACTTTCACTAAAGACACAAGCTATTGTAGCAATTACCTCAAAAAGCTCAATTTCCCAAAATAACCCAAAAAGGAATCAATAAGAAGCAAATGCAAATAATGGCAGAAATCTGTCAAAACAGACCAGCAGGTAGAAACCGATTTTTTCGAACAACTTATATTGCTCAAATAAAAAGGTGTTTAACTAATTAAAGTTAGCTAACAACCTGATGGATTTATTCAGAAAATTACAGCTCAATCCGACTTACATAGATTTTTCAAGAATTTTTATAGTGGAGCACAAAAATCTGTTTCCGGACAGTAACTCCTCAAATCTTACTTCCCTCTCATTAGAGGTTATTTTTGGCACAAAATCAAATAAAAATGATAAGAAGAGGTTATTACAGAAATAATAACTTCCAAGACTCAAGAAAACAATTGAGTTATCTCCCAAGAAGTATTTTTATTTAACGCCTTTAAGTTAGGCACAAGAAGCAAGATTCAAGTATTTTCAAATAAAGAAGCATTAAGAGCAAATTTTGTTTTAATAGGAGAGGCAAAAGGTATTCTATACCTTTCTTGAAATGGAATTGATATTTAATGGTGTCTTCCTTTAGTTGAAAAGCTTCCATAGGAAGATTTGTTTTGGTTTCATAGGCATGAACACAAGTGTTCAAGATCGACCCCCACTTAACCATTACTCATCTTTCCAATCACTTTCCTTTTTGAAAACGTTTTTAGGTAACAAGTATAATTTTTTTTTGTAGTTCTCAATCCCTATCCATACTAAGATAGAGATCAACTTAAAACTGAAAGTAAAAACTATTAATAGATAAAGCAAACAAGTGCACACAAGAATATTTACCCACACGCTATTGCTCTCCGGCAACGGCGTCAGAAAAGGTCTTGGTATCCCACAAGTATAAGGGATTGTGTGTAGCCTTTTTGATAAGTAACAGTGTCGAACCCAACGAGAAGCTAAAGGTAGAATAAATGTTCTCTCAAATTTTATCAACCACTAATACAACTCTACGCATACTATATGTTTGCATTATCTAGAAAATAAAATTAGAGCAACAAAACAAATACTAGAGAAAGCTTTGCAAGATAATAAACAACAAGAAAGTAAAGATAGTTGCTGCAGCAATAAAATACATTAAACTAACAGAACCATGAGTGTGGAATAGTGGTAGTAATTGTGGTGTCTTTGTCTAAGTTTAATTGACGAATAAATCGGGTTCATTGTCTTCGATGCAGTTTTCTATGTGAGAGAGGTTAAATATACATGCGCTTCACTACTTGGAATTACATGTCCTATATGATTGGATTGTTAGCAAACATCTGTAACTACTAACAAAGTATTAAGGTTTTTCCAACCATAGCCTTAAGTTAATGGTCCTCTTACTCCCATACGTGCAACGTTTCGGTTCGCGTCCTCAGGTTTCTGTCACTCCGGCAGAACTTTCCCCTTCTTCTTACACATACTACAAACCCTATGATATTTAATCCATGCACGCACAAATATAATGAACACCAAATGACTATACCATATCAACATATAACTCTAATGAACCAAAGACATTCAACCATTCAATCTAAGAACAAAGAAACTACACATACATGACATAGATCATAGGATTATAACTTATAGCATTAAACACCATGTTTACATAGGACGGTACAGAAGCGTGTGAGAGGATGAACCACTGCATACTATGAGGATTAGGTGATGGATATGGCGGTGAAGATGGCAAAGAGGGCGACGACGGCTATCGTGGGGGAGCACCGTCCCTTAGCCCCCTTCCTTCATGGCTTCTTGGGAGCCGTCCCCCATGGAGAGGCAAAAACGCGTGGCTTTGGTGGCTGCAAATTCGTGGGTGGAGGTGTCTCCCATGAATTAGGTTTTCTCCCTTTATATAGCTTCTCGGATTTCCGTCACTCCATTTTGGGCTGCAGTAAATTAGGCCTAGCGCACCTATCTAGACTCGAAATAAGCTAAATTTTATATCCAGAATAATTGTCGTGAAATTTTCTACAACTTTATAGTTGAAGAGTTTTCCGTTTGATGCCGTCTTCGACCCGAAACGTGACCATCTTCAAAAAGTGTTCTGAAACAGATTTTTGAAAAATCTTAATTTAACTCCAACGAGGGTTCCACTTGTATTCTTGATAATTTCTACACATCAAAGTGGAAAACAAAAATATTGTGCACTTTTGCAACTATTAGTAGGTTAGTCCAAATAACTCATAAAACTTATATAAAAAGAAGTGTCAAAAGCATAATAATAGCATAAAACCATCAAGAATTATAGATACGTTATGGATGTATCAGTCACCTCTCCGAAAATTCTTAGACGCCGATCAGGTCGGTGCCTATCGGGCACCGCACACCCCTGGTCGACAGTTTGGGCCAGGCCCATTACCGAGCGATTTGTTTACTGGGTTTTCAATTCGAGTTTTTTGTTCGGGTTTTCTGTTTGGTTTTCTTTCCTACTAGTTTTTCTTTTTCTTATTTGATTATTTCTCTCCTCAAATTCAAATTAATATAATTTAAAATATGTCCAGAATAAAAAATCAAATTTTACAAATATTTATATATTAGAAAATGTTCAAACTTAGAAATGTTCAAATTAAAAAATATTCAAATTCACAAAAATCAAATACAAAACGTTCAAATTCAAAAAATATTCAAATTCCAAGAAATTTTTGAATTCACAAAATGTTGAAATTCAAAATATTTTAATTTTGGAAAATGTTCGTATACAAAAAATTTCAAATTTGAGAAAGTTCAGATTTAAAAAATGTTTTAGATTGAAGAAAAATAAAATTTTCAAACACACAAAAATTAAAAAAAGAGAGAACAGAAAACAAACAAAGAATAAATAAAATGATGAAATTGGGCCGGCCCAACACACTCACCTGGAGGTGTGCGGCCCTGGTACTTGCCGACCAGGGCACGGTATAGGACCTCCCCACCTCTCCAGGGCTGCTATCACAGCAACACTGTTGCCTGGTTGAGCAATTTAGATTATCTGGCTAGGACTGGGTCACCCAACCTAGTAGTAGACAATAGCTGCTGCATTTTCAGTCCAACTGTACATTTATGCTTTAAAAGGAACATCCAACTGCAGGTTTTAGAAAATATCAACAAAGTGCTAAACTGCTAACTAGGTGATTAAATACTCTCTATGTTTTAAAATATATAGATACATTTGTTTTATAAAAGATAAAACATCTTATATTTTTAAATGAAGGGATTAGAAAATTCCGTCCAGAGCTAGTACCTATTTCATCGGGTCTTGAGGTAACGTGGCGCCCAAAAGAAAGTACATATGTGCTTCATGAAACGACAGTAACACATCGATGAGAAATAGAATTACGGTGAGGGGCCGAAAAATTTGGACCATTTCCCCTCGTGGGTCACTCCTGTGGGCAACTTGCGAGGCAACAGTGGCAATCGGGTGTAGGCCCCCACCTCCCCTTGCCGCTGCCGGAGGGCCCCACTGGGAAAATTCCGCGAGGCGTTGGCGACGACGGGCCATGAGATTTTCCCTCTCCCGCCAGGACTTGCCAACGCCGGCCAGGCACGACTCTGTAGGGGAGCAATGCAGAGCATCATGGCGACAGAGCAACGCGTGGGTAGAGACCGGTGCGGTGGCGTAACGCACGAACGTCATGTCGGTGCACAGACAGCGCGGCGGCCAATGGTTGTGCATGTGCTCAGCAGCTAGGCCCATCTATACCTAGATGGTCCTAAGCAGGCCACATGGCAGTGGCACGGGCAGGCTGCGCCTGGATGTCATGGTAGAACACGATGGTTGCGCTTTCCTCTAGAGACGGCGACAATGCGTGGATCATCGTTGGCTTGGCAGCGAGGTGCTGCTAGGCCAGGCGGCGAGCACAACGCGACGATGACGGGGAAGGCGCGACCTCGCCGTAGTGGAAAATCTCCTGCTATGGTTGTGAGATTCGGCCTCGCTCAGCACATAGGACAAACCTGGTCTGGGCTTTCTCGTGGCCGCATGTTAGTTGTCACCGCCATGGAGCCGGGTGGCACCGCTGCTTGGCACCGTTGTGGTCCCGACAGCAGGGCAGACGGCGGCGAGCTGGATCCCTTACCATCCAACCCCATTTTCGGTGGTGGTGGGAGTGGGGCGGTTGTCGACCTCTCCAGCTCGGCTAACGGCCATGGTGCGCTTCACGTCTGATGGCGTTGGGTCGACGGCAGGGCTAGGAGAAATCCTTGCATGATGGTGACAGACGGCGATGCCCGAGGGTGCCGTTACCTCCTTGGAGGCATCGTCATGGCGTTTCCCGTGCTTCCTCGCCTCGACCAGCATCAAGGGAAACCCTTGATCTAATCTTTGGATCAGGCAGTGATGGTGCGGCTACATCGTTCCCCTCCTTGGAGGCATCGCCTAGGTGGTTCATGGAGTTCTGGGCACGCTAGTTGGAGTCGTTGTAGGCTTCCTCCTAGAGTTTGGGCGTTCGGACGCGATGTACATCGGTAGCGGCACTTCTTGGTCGTCATCGCCTCTAGTATGGTTTGGTCCTGCCGTTCTCGCGCCGACTTTTAGACGTTTATGGGCGGACGGTGTGTTGGCTTGGGTCATCCTAGAGTTGGAGTCAGCCTACCGAAGTTCCCTTGTTGGGTCGTGATGCGGCCTAGAAGCTTAGTGCATCGTCTCCTCGCCATTCTTGGTGGGTGACAGTGCAAGGAGATCTCTTGCCATTTGCCTGTTGTGTGTTGTGTTGTAAACTGTGTGGCGTCGTGTTCTATCGTGTTGCCTTTTAGCTGTTGTGTTTAGTGTTGTAAACCGTTTGTATTGTGTTGCCTTTTGGCATTGTACCAGCCGTCTTGGCCTCTTCTATGAATACGGTACACCTTGAAAATGAAAAGAAAAATTACAACTAAAGGTGTTTGCTCTAGTACAATCCCCTTCACCAAACTCAAACATAAGGATGCTTAAGATTGCTCGATACCGCTTCATGATTATACTAAACGGGTATATATAATCCTATACAAAACCCCATATAGCCCATCTAAATAGTATAAATATACAACATACGTATAGGTACGTAAAAGATTGCAAAAGTATAGACTGTATTGTGTATTGATATTGGATAGGGTTACATTGTGAGCCCTTTGGCTATTTATATAGTACTATAAGACTTGGGGGGCAAGAAGCCTAATAGAGATAGACCTAGATTATAATATGAAATGACCTAATATAACCTAACTGATATATACTCTAACACTCCCTCGCAGTCGGATCGGTAGTGACGCGGACGGTCTGACTGGAGCATAAGCCAGAGAGGTGGTAGCCCTTGTTGCCGATGTCGATGTAGCCAGGAGTGAGGGTGTTGTAGTTGTGGTCGATGGTGCCGTTGGGTAAGTTATCGCCGTTGATGAAGTCGATGATGTTGTTGTATTATGGTCAATGTCGTCGTTGAGCCTGGATAATTCGCCGTGGTAGTTGAGGTAGACGTAGTTTAAGTTGGAGTAGTCGAGGTAGGCGACACGCTTTGCCAAGCTTGCCAAACTCGGAACATGCCAGGAACGAAGGCACACGTCGGCATTTCTAATATATACGTACAAACACAGGGACCATTACGAACCATACGAGCCAGAGCATATATCCAACGACTTGTCCGACCTGGCCATAAAGGAGTAACCGGATTGTCCAATGTCCCGTGCAAGACTATCCAGCGAGGCCATCCGGCGGCCGCAGTGATCAGTGCCGGCGTGATGTATCTTGGTTGGGCGCCTCGGGTTTGTATGCGGGACATACTGGTTCATGGGATTGGACGGGCTTATCTGAGTTTAGGATAGGGGTAGTACCGAAGCAAGACTCATAACCTAACCGAATTAAGTACACAAAGCATATAACCGGATCTTGAAATACTTACCAGTTTTTTTTTTAAATGGGGATATACACCCGGTCTCTGCATAAGTAGATGCACACAACTTTTTTATTAAATGCTTGCCAGCTTTAGTCTAGACTCTAGACGCGATCTATCTGGTCATGAAATTATTAGCTCTGATGCTAGGATATGGTGATCTTTATATTGAAAAGAGAGGGGGTGAAGATTTGCTGATTACCTCTGCTACTTATCCGAAGATTGTGGAAGACACACAATGTTCTAGAGGCGAAATGGAGCACACATTATGGATGCTCCTACACGACATGCATTCCAAGACATAATCATTAATCACCCGCTGAGTTATCTCTCTACAACGAGATGCTTTTGATTGACACGACCGTGTTGGGAAAAATGGGGGTGGGATTTGGTGGTTTGGTCACATGACGTGCTGCCACTCTCCCAGCGCATCCACAGAGCGGTCGGAGCCCCAGCCCCGACCGAAGAATTCGTTTTCACTAGCTCCGGACACGTCGACGCCCACCTATCTAGCTTACCATGCAGCCACGAATTCCCTGCAACTTTTTTGCAGGCCTCTTTACAAGATTATCATCGATCCAGTCTTGCTTCGTCCTCCTGAGAATACAATAATTGATGCATGCCTTGATGAACATTTGTTGTCCACACATACATGCATTGAATATATGGCATGCATGGGGCTAAAAGAAGCGAGTAGATCGAACTTGTGGAATATAAGTGGGAACCATGGAATATATCTATTCTATTCCATGTGACCTGCAGGAATTGAACTCGATCTTTAGTGGGAATATACCTGGGAAATAGATGGATCTTTGCTGAATTTGCGATATATACTGATCAGGGTAAATTGCCATTTCATATGGTCATATGGAGTAGTAATATATGATGGAGACATCAAACGAGGAACATGGATTATTTTCCACCCGCTCCTCACCAGCACGCAAAGGGAACCATCACATTTGAGAAGCAGCTTTCAAAGGTAACCATCATTTTTGAGCAATTTATTACTACAAAACCCCACCCCTGTCCCCAACAGTCCGTCTATGCAACTTACATCACTGGCAGTTGATTGAGTTTTAACAGAGAATCTGAAAAGCCAGTCTGCACATCAGAGCAGTCAACCCAAAGGTAAGCAGTGAAGACTATCCGAATTTTCACGTATATAGACAACCGCTTCTTCATTAGTTCGGTACATAATTCAACAGGGTACAATGCATGCACTCAATTGCGATGAAAATTTTCCATTCAATTTACATCGTTGAAATTTCTTACGGGTCATGAAATGCTTCGTTGTCTCCGTTGTGTAAACAAACAACATTTGATTTTGATTGCACCTTTCTAAATACTGTTCTTTTCAATATCATTTTTTTTCGGAATCATGCGAAAAACAGAGTTTCAAAAGGTTTACACAAAGGAAATAAATGACTCCACTATAGCTGAATTTTGTTGTACTTCTTAGGCACTAGAGGATTACCGCGGATGACTTTTGCCCCCCCCCCCCCCCTCCCCTTCTTCTTCTCTAAACTTACGAAACTGAAGATACAAGAATGATCAGGATTGGCTGATATCTCTTTGATTCAATATGCATGAAAGAGTATCGATCAATCCTGGTTGTCCGTTGTTTCCATGATTAACTCGGATAGGCCGCATGTATCAGTTGATTCCTTTCTAAAAAATGTATCAATTGATATAGAGGCCGGGGCACAACCCTATTTTGAAAGAAGAAAAAATATTAACCCGGCTATGGTCCGCAACAATCTATTGTTTCCAACAACGTTCTCTGCCTCTTTTTTTGCATTTTTCTTCTATTTTGTTGCTGGTTAGCTAAGTGCAGAGGGTCGTATGTCCTATAATTTTTGATGCCCTACCGACATGAAAGAAATAAGGAAAAGTGATTTGGAATGTAATTTTGTTTTCTTAAGATAACTCAAACTGTGGTTGACCCGACGAGCTGTATGCAATGATGAACCCCAGTTAGGCACAATGCACATGTAAAAAGTAAGTGCCCCACCATCAATTTGGGCTCATCTTTATCCTATTTAATGGAACTAGAGACAACGGATATGCAACTCTTTAAGCCTAACAGTCTTGGGTCAAATGCTCTTTGATTGGAGCCTCTCTTTTGTATCATCTTTTCGCTGATTATTACAGGGGTAAACAAAGTGTAGCTGGCTTCTAGTGTGCATGTCACTTGACCAGTTCTGTATAACACACAAATAATCAAAACATGTCGGCTTCTAGTTTTTCGCTATAATATTATTTTTTAGTATTCTTGCTTTTAGTATCCTTTTAACTCATTTCATTTCCCCCACCAACTTACAAATTCATGTATTTGTTTCATAAAGTTTTCTTGAGTATTTTTCCTTTTTCTATTTTTCTGTTTTATTTTGATTCTTATTTTCTATTTCCCTCACATCTCTGAATCTGTCACTTGACCAGTATACTTTTTACTCATTTCATTTCCCCCACCAACTTACAAATTCATGTATTTGTTTCATAAAGTTTTCTTGAGTATTTTTCATTTTTCTATTTTTCCATTTTTGATTCTTATTTTCTATTTTCCTCACATCTCTGAATCTTTTCGTAGGTTCCTCAATGTTCCAATGTTTTCTCTGTATTTATGCGTTATATTAGTTTTTTCATTTCCATAATTGTTTTGCTTGGCTGCGACGTAGGTCTGCCAAAACTATAGCACTACATTGAGGCCTCCTCGTGGTTGTCTTATGGATTAAAATATGAACTATTCCGAGACTGTTTGTGTAATTGAGGAGTTTAAGGACTAAATCTAAAATATGCTACTAGTTGATGGACAATTTTTTTGGAAAAATAAAAATTATTCTCATATACTTGAAGACAATATTGTTGTATGAAACAATAAATTGTAGTAAGTTTTATGAGCAACAGTTGTCGTCGTCAATTTGAGAACTGAAAGGGGACTGTAGATCATCTAATGCGTGTTGGTAATCATATGATTGCTCCTTGATCACCCAGACATACTTTGATTAAAATGACGACATTACTCATCTTCTAAAGTAGCTTTCAGCTTGCCCATCATGGTTTGGTCAGGTTAATAGGGTGGAGGCAGGAAGCAAGCATTTGGACCTAGAAACAGAGCAAACAAAGAAGATCATAAGCTATCTAAGTATGCTTTTTCAGTTAGATAAATAACAAGCCAGGGTGATGGAACATAACATAGACAAGAAGTTTCCAGTGGGTTTGGTCTTGAGAATATTCTAAGGCATGATTATGTCTCCAAGCTAGGTAAAATATGCTTTACTAGTGCCTCTTTCTGTTTATCTGGGCACATATGATTGAGCACGTTAATTTATTTAACCATCTGATTATTCCACACACTTCGTATTTTTCCATCATGGCAGGCAGGAATCATTTTCACCAACATCCATGGATGCTTTTAGTCAGTTATTGGCTTAGGAGGGGGCTCTTGTGATCTCTCTGACATTGCCGTATGATACAGAAAGTTACAATGTTAGTTGGCAAAGTGAAAAATATGGAATACTTACGCAAAAACTAATTTAGTTTGCCAAAACATACCACATTATAGAAATGAGGATGTAGTAAGATGGATCTACTTTAGGGAAAACAAATGATGGGGGATCAGGCTTAGCAAGTATTCATGCATCAACTTGAATCAACTCCCACGGTTTGTACATACAATCCAACAAGGTGGAAAGTTCGTCGAGAACAAAAAATCATGGGAATGAAATAGATATTAATTTTTTTTAAAGGGAGAAGTCCCGAAAGACTTGGAATCTATAGTAGATCGGCGGTGGGTGGAAAATTAAAGAAAGTACCCCAAAGAAAAAACATTACAACGCGGTCCTTCACTTTTACATCCAACACCCTAATTTTTTTTGTGAAAACACGATCTAGTATGTCCTCACCGATGATCGATGACCTCAAGTCATGGCCGCCCGTGCCCTCGCCAGGGACAACACCACTTGCCAAAGATCCGGCGTCTGGCGTTGCGTTGAGGTGGGAGTAGATCCTCCACTCAAGGAGGAAGAGGAATCCCTCTACCATGTTCGAGCATAGCAGGGTCATCCCCATGGCCGAAGATAGCTCTAGCATGACCATGGCACCAAGAACCTGGCCACTGCCTCCGTTGTCGCATCACTCTGGTCCTTTTCTTCCTTGCCACCTTGGCCAGCCAAGAGAAGACCACTATAGAAACGACACGTTACGCCGAGGGCAAAAAGTCGTTGGCGTAGGCCAAAATACCCTCGGTGTATGCTACGCCGACGGCTGTCCTCGGCGTAGCCTTCTCGGCAAAGGTCTCTCGGCGGAGGTACTTTTGCCCGTCAACGTAGCTCTAGCCGTCGGCGTATGCTATGTCGACGGCCTTGCTCTCGGCATAGCCCCATCGGCATAATAACGGCAGGTTGTCAAAAATCCAAAAACAATAAAAAAAAATTGAATTTTTTCTCAACTTTTTTAAATCTTTAAATTGTTTGAATCGTTAATCTATAACCTCGAACATTTTTAACACTAATTACATTTAATCTTTGATCAAATTACAGTTTTTATTAAACTTCCCGCTCGGTCTCACCCATCCTAACACAACTCCAGCTCCAGCATGCTTAACTTCTCAGTTCCTTCCGAATCAGTTTCCGCGAAGCAATTTGTACCTAGTTATCAATACTATAATATCAATCCTATTAACTCTTATATCATTATTTCACATGTTTTTATTTTTTGAAACTATAAACACTTATTTAAGTAAACAATAATGAATAATTAAAAATATTATTGATTCAAATAAAAATACTACTGAATTCAAATAAAAATATAATAATTTTACTTTTTTGTATTTTTCTATTTAATATGGAATAATTAATATCTTTAAATCCGTAAATCGGAATTCGATAAATAATATGTCTAAATTGATCATAAAAATGAAAGGAATCTAAATATGATATCCATATCAACTTATCACAACCCCTCCCCTCCCTGTTTTTTTAATTAGCTATTCGGTGGTTGCTTCACAAAATCCCCCTTTTTTGCGTTTAGAAAATGGAAAATGGTTTTTTGGTGAGACGAAAAGGAAAATTTCCTCCTACAATATTGTTCGTCATCCCATGATACACATGAATGCATAATATGGGTACATTATCACAAACTATGCCTTGATTCTAGCCATAACATTGGTCATTTGACCCAAAAATCAGGAAACCTCGAATAAGATAGGTCATTTTGTGAAGGTTTTTTAAGACATAATCAATATAGCAGGTTTGATATTTTTCCTTCCAACTATGTCACACAATATGACACCACGCGAAGGTTTTTCATTGTTTCAATCGTTTTTAATTTTTTTATGCCCATTTTAAACTATCGTTAAACTTTTCGAACGACAGGCATGAAGATTCTTAGCTTCGGGGCTGAGCCTCGCTAAACTTGCATTAGATCTTTAATAAAATAGCATATTGTGAACCTAAAAATGATTTTTGTAAAAAGAAGCATGACCATCAGATCATGTACCTTTAGTTCAGATCTGACCCACTTCCTATCGATTCGGTAGAAATTTGTCTGTTTCACCAGGGGTGGACGGATAGGTTTCAGATCCCCCTATTGGGACATTGTCCATATAAGGTGGTCTAGTATTTTTGTAAAATGGGTTGGTAGCATTTTGAATTATGTATTTGGTGGTTCCTTCACAAAACTCCCCTTTTTTGTGCTCGGAAAATGGAAAATGTCTTTTTGGTGTGATGAAAAGGAAAAGTTTCTCCTGCAACATTGTTTGCCATCCCATGATGCACATGTATTCACAATATGGGCACATTATCACAAACTATGGCTTGATTCTAGCCATAATATTGGTCATTTGACTCGAAAGCCAAGAAACCTCGAATGGGATAGGTCATTTTGTGAAGGTTTTTTAGACAAAATCAATATACCAAGTTTGATATTTTTCCTTATAACTATGTCACATAATATGACACCACGCGAAGGTTTCACATTATTTAGATCGCTTTTGAATTTTTTATGCCCGTTTTAAACTATCGTCAAGCTTTGTCGAACGACGAGCATGTAGATTTTTAGCTCGAGGCTGAGCCTCGATAAACATGAAGTGGATCTCTGATGAAATAGCATATTGTGAACCTAAAAATGATTTTTTAAACAAAATCATGAGCATCAGATCATATACCTATAATTCATATCTGACACACTTCCTACCGATTCAGCAGGAATTTGTCTTTTTCACCAGGGATAGACGGAAAGGTTTGAGATCCTCTTGTTAGGACATTGTTCATGTAAGGTGGTATAATATTTTGTAAAAATATGGTGGTAGCATTTTGAATTGGCCATTTGGTGATTGCTTCACAAAATCGTCCATTTTTTGCACTCGGAAAATGGAAAATTGCTTTTTGGTGCGACGAAAAAGAAACTTCCTCCTGCAACATTGTTCCTCATCCCATGATGCACATGTATGCACTATATTGGCACATTATCACAAACTATGCCTTAATTCTGGCCATAACATTGATCATTTGACCCAAAAGGCAAGAAACCTCAAATGAGATAGGTCATTTTGTGATTTTTTTTAGATATAATCAAAATACCAAGTTTGATATTTTCCTTGTAACTATGTCACATAATATGACACCACGCGAAGGTTTCGAATTGTTTGGATTGTTTTTAAATTTCTTATGCCCGTTTTAAACTATCGTCAAACTTTATCGAACAACGGGCATGGAGATTTTTAGCTTAGGGCTAAGCCTCGATAAACTTGAAGTGGATATCTGATGAAATAGCATATTGTGAACCTCAAAATGATTTCTGTAAGAAATCATGAGCATCAGATCATGTACCTATAGTTCATATCTGACCCACTTCCTATCGATTTGGCAGGAATTTGTCTTTTTCACCAGGGATAGACGGAAAGGTTAGAGATCCCCCAGTTAGGACATTGTCCATGTAAGGTGGTATAGTATTTTAGAAAAATGTGGTGGTAGCTTTTTGAATTAGCCATTTGATGGTTGCTTCACAAAACCGTCCAATTTTTGCACTCGGAAAATGGAAAATGACTCTTTGGTGCGACGAAAAGGAAAATTTCCTCCTTCAACATTGTTCTCCATCCCATGATTCACATGTATACACAATATGGGCACATTATCACAAACTATGCCTTGATTCTAGCCATAACATTGGTCATTTGACCCAAAAGTTAAGAAACCTCGAATGAGATAGGTCATTTTGTGAAGGTTTTTTTTAGACATAATCAATATACCAAGTTTGATATTTTTCTTTGTAACTATGTCACATAATATGCCATCACACGAAGGTTTCGTATTATTTGGATCATTTTTGAATTTCTTATGCCCGTTTTAAATTATATATAATGTTTTATGTTCCACTTAATTTTTATTTATAAATGTGTAATATTTGAGTGTAGATAGATAGATCTTATTTTCATGCAAATTTTGATATATTATTTGTATTTTTACGAATTTTAATGATTTAGTTATGATTTTTCAAAGTTTAATGAGGTAAAAAGAAAAATAGTTACGCCGAGGGCAGCCGTCGGCGTAGTATAGGCTACGCCGAGGGCAATTCTACGCCAACGGTGACTTGGGAGGGCTGACCTGGTCACGGCTTACACCGACAGCCCTGACGTGTGGTCGTCGGCGTAGCGCCCGGCCGTCGGCATATCCATCCATTCATGTAGTGGAAGCAGAGCTTCAGAGTGAGGTTGTTGGAGCCAGGCGCCCTTATTAAGGAGAGGGCTCACCACAAGAGGCTAGTCCATCGACATCCTCCTTGGAAGCCCAAATGAGTTCTCCAAGAGCGATTTCTCGATAACGCACGTAAGCGCTAGAGAAGCAGCAGAATCCCACCCACCTCGCCATCCACTGATGCCTCTGCTTGCCTACTCCCTCCCCTCGCCTCCACAGCAGGCCAAAGGAAGAGGACACAACAAAAGAACATCCCAGATGAGAGGGGGCAGATCTTCACCTTATTAACAAAGATCACATAGGTGGAGGTGCTCGCCGCCGTCTCCAACCGCGGAAGTCCAACAAGGACAAGCCACCTCAGACTGCGCCAGATCTAGACAAGGGAGATCAATGCCCTAATCCTTACTACCGGCATGCCACCAGAAACCCTATAACTAATGTGTACATTGCAGCCTAAGCCACCTATCATATCCTTGATCATAGCGGCGATCATAGCGGCACCGTCGTTGGAGAATAAGGCTAGGGTGTCGGGTGCGCACGAATGGACTCTCAAGTACGGAGAGACAGGGGACAGGAGGGGAGAGTTGATATTACATACATATATACAACATACTCAATACATAAATAAAATTAATGCATTTAACCTCTTGAACTTGTCATGGGCGTCCATGCGAATCAAAACCTCGCCATGTGTAAATCATTTTAACAAAGTCAATTACTTCCTAAATATGGTGAGAATCAACTCAACTGAGCGTCCTATGCCGGATAAATGTAGTAAAAACTATGGAAGTTCATGTAAGGAAGATTGAATGCAATCTCGAGCTGTATTATTATTTTCCCGCGACGGTTAATATAGTTGAGTAATTTTGCGTTAGATTTATTCTCATTACGAACATATGCAACCATGTTTATGCTACCGCTATCACTCCATGTTACATCTTTAAGACACTGCAAACTTAACCAAAATTAAGAGATACCCCGTTTTGAAATTTTGTTGTTGCTGCTATATACCTCTCGATTTTCGTTTCCAGTGGATACGTGAGTATACGTGTAAGATGAGTATACGTCTAAGAGAACCATACAGACTTCGGGTAGGTTTATACGGTCTTTAAAATGAATTGATATTGAGTTTTTGTTGTCAAAATTTGAAAAAGACGGGAGGACACCGAAGCAAAAGTGTTTGTTGCTTTCTGAAACATGGATATAGTCCTCGGCCTTCTGATAAAATTCAAAGTACTGTCAAACACTATTTCCCGGTTGGATGACTATTCACATACATAGGGGTGGTTACTGAATAAATCTGGTGGGGGGGTTTTATCACCCTTCGTCAAACTTCTGTTCTCATGTGTGACACTTTAGTTCAACCCTTATGGACAACAAAAGACAACAGCGTGGAGCACGTGAAATGGCAAAACTAGAGCGTCATCAGAAGTAGAGGTGGTGATCTAACTCGTGCAACACACAGTGGTAAAAATTCAACAACACCAACAACGGTGGTGGTGAACTAAAGGTGAACAAGGAGCACCCAAATTGACAAGCAACCAACCGACAGCCCCAAAAGAAAAGAGGTCACACTAGACATACCCAAGGTCTAGTGGTAGAAAGTAAAAAAGACAAGCAATAACCCTTTCTTTTTCTTACCATTGGTAGCTAAAGGTTGCAGGAGACAACTATATATGGTGGACATGCACTAGCTAGTTCACTTCACATGTAAGTGGCATATGGATATATATGGTGTTTAGAGCTATAGCTACGCTCTCGGCAGCACTTCCCAAAACATCAAGCAACCACATAGACTACCGGTGCTATTTGTAGCCACACCTTGATGTCTGTGCGGCACTCGTGCGTACCTGAAAAACATGATATCATCATGCGGCCTTTAGACTTGTGTTTTCTCTATAATATAAATAAGGTTTTTATTGCTAGCATGTAGTACGTGCTTGGCATGGTAGTTGAGAGTGGTCCGGCCTCTACGTCAAATGATGCACACAATATATTTATTTGTCATTAACTTACATCAAAAACTTAGAAAGTTGATAAAAAATAAACAAATATAATTCATGTGTGATGAATTTTATTTTCAATATGTCATGCAAAGCAGGTGAATATATCCCAAGCGATCGTCTCCAACCGGTTACACCGGTAGTCATAAATCCTACTACTCCACACGTTTCAGCATTCATCTAGTGCACACATGCAGGCCGAAAGAAACCCTCCCGGGTCGCTCCACACCCGGGCGACTCCGAAGGCTATCTCGATCTGCCGCCAGTCCTCACCCGCTCAACTGATCCTGGTTAGCGCCACTGTGAACACCGGTGGCGGTGGAGGCCCCCCTCTCGGCATACGTTGGAGGTGAGGAGAGTGTGCCATGGTGTCGTCTCCACGGGTGGTGGTGGGGTGCTGGTGACGGCACAAGGAGGCATGGCAATGGGGCCGGGGTCTAGAAGCCGAAGTGATGGGAGGGTGGAGAACGGCATGGAGCTCCGGCGAGCGTGCATCTCTAGCGATGGCGGCGAACGATTCCGGGCCTCAGGGTCTGATCTGGCTGTCTACCTGCTATGGAGGTTGCAAGCATGTTTGCATTGCGACTTCCTTTCCCGTTGCTACCCTGCTCCGCCCAAAGGCTTGGGGGTCTGACGGTGTGCTCAAATAAGGAGGCGGTCGTAAGGTTCTTCTCGCGTCAAGATGGTGTTTTGCTTGATGTATGCCCTCGTTGATCTGGCTGGTGATGAGTTCTGAAAGGCTCCACCAGTGATCCCCATTAGGTGTCTATGTCTGTAGATTGCTAGATCGGATGGGATTCGGTTGTGTGCACCAATATTTCTGGCCGTGTGGCTTCAGGAGAGATTGACATGAAGTATCGTTATCTATTGTCATCATGGGACATGTTTGTGTTTTGATTCCCATGGTGAAGACAGTGGTGGATAATGTCATGGAAGCTGAGATATGAGGTTTGGTAATGGCGGACTGAGACTTCGAGGCAATGAGGATTTTTTTTGATGATTCTTGACTTGTAGTAGTGGCATTGGGAAGAAGGGGTCGCGGGACAGGAGGTGTACATGGTCTTATCTTTCAGGGTAAAAATCCAAGGTCCGACCTTAATTGGTTGTGCTTGGCACTGGTCTTGTCGAAGGCATTTTTATAGAGCGCGGGTTTTCTCAAGGGTGAAAACCTAAGATTTATGATTGGGCGGCGACGATGCTTATGCACTGTTTCCTTCTTAGAGACGTCGTTTCTAGATAATTTGGACTCCAGGTGCTGCCTTAGCTGTGGTTTGTGTTGCAGTTACAAGGATTGGATCACTATAGCGAGACTTTTTTTTCATTCTTCTTCTTTTTGTTCTGGAGCGTGTGCATCTGTAATGTCTTTCATACATTTTGTTGTTGGCGAGGCTGAGTAATTGGTACATTTGTGATATTAATATATTTCCTTTGTTAAAGAAATCTAATATGAATCCAAAGATGTCGATTTGGGTATGTTTTCTTGTCTAAATGTATGTATGTCTGTGTGCATGTTGGCTAGGCGTGCTTTGCACTTATGTGTCGGCCTATAGTATGTTTTTGTGCAGTGTCTTGGCTAATCAAGCACTAGATTTAAATAAGTTACATTAATCTTCAAATCTCCCATGATGAATAAATGATTCATCGCTACATTATGAAACACTGGTAGAAAACGCCCCATGTGTCCCGGTTGGTAAGGGCCATTAGTCCCGGTTGCCCAACCGGGACGGGGCAATCGGGACTAAAGCTCCAACCATTAGTCCCGGTTGCCCCACCAACCGGGACAAATGGGGGCACACGTGGCGGCATCAGAGCGCGAGGGGGGTGGAGCATTATCCCGGTTCGTAACACGAACCGGGACTAATAACCTGCTGCCGTGGCAGAGATTTGGCCCATTTCTCTGCCGCGGCAGAGAATTTATTTTGGCACATTTTATTGCCGCGGCAGCATTTTCGCCACTTTTTGTGCCGCGGCAGAGAATTCGTTTAAGTTGTTTTATTGTTTATTTAGTGTTTTGCACTTATCAATGAAGGAACCTTATATTACACAAGATCATCATGACAACATTACATTCAATACACAGATCGAGTTCATGCACTACATACAAAAGTTGCTATTCGATGCTACCGGCCAATTTCTTGAAAGTTGCTATTTTTACAATTCCTATTGTCTATACACAGCCGAGTAATATTCCCCTTGTGTGTTTAGGACTTCTGCATCCAAGAATCCCGCCAATTCCTCCTGTATTGCTCGTATGCGATCCTTTGGCGTAAGACCGTCCCAGACGCTCGATCTGATTTAAAAAGGAGTCAGCCTATATGAATATGAAACTAAACACAATTTGATTGTAATTAAAAACTATAGAAATTGTTTACGACGTGAGTTGCTCTAAATTCCTGCCCTTCTCATCGCACGTCTGCCGGATGAACTCGCATACATAGTATCCACATAGATTGTTACCTGGTCCCTGCGTCAGGCACTTTACGACAACAGAGTTCAATCAAAATAATAATCAAGCATGATAATAACTGTATCAAAACTAGAATCAAAGAGATGCGCGGATATAGCTAGTGGTGCTTACATCTAGTGGTTGAAATGTAAGCTCCTCTTTCCAGACACCCCTAGCCTTCTTGGTGAACCGTTTCCAAGCGCTGCCCGGCGTAGAAAACGAATAAAATAAGTTATAAGTACTTGATATCATAAAATTCACGAACGTTGCCGATATAGTGTCGTAATGATTAGAATTACCGCTGGAGAAGTATCTGCATGTCCTTCCACGTCTCAAGGGGTTTATGTTTCGAGTCCATGACTAGTACACGCCCTTTGTCAAGTTGAATGATTAACAGAATATAGTGGTACCTGCGAATGCAGAACTAATCAATTATATACTTAACATCGAGTAAGCGAAATAGAAAGTGTATACAAGACAATAACACTCATTGGAAGTTGTAAGGAAATAGTATTTCCCTTTTGGTTTCTTGAAACCTTAACGCTGTACTATATTATCCTCCGTATCCGGGACTTATTTTGAGATTAGCTTCATGAACCCAATATGGGTCAATGAAGCCAATGTCATAGATTTGTCCTCTGCTGCATTCGAGAATCTTCATTCGCATATTAAAGTATGATTATATACATGCAATAAACAAAATATTATAGATGGAGACTAAATTAATTACAGAATTAGTACTTACGCACAATAGGCACTCATGATCGATTTGTCCAAGGCGTCTTGATTGAATAATTGAAATAGTTCATCAAATTCAATGGATACCATGTCATCGTTTTCTTTCCCATGATGCTTTTTGTAACCCTCGGACTATCCGATTAGCCCGGCCCTTGTGGCATGCATTTACCAGTTATGCAATCTTCGCATTTTTGTTGGAAGATTGTTTACCTCCTCAGGTTTGACGAGAGGTTTTCCGTCTGGTATTGGTATGCTACTTCACTCACGGGAAGAACTCTAAGCTGGATAAGTATCTGGCAATACTCATACCTTGAGTAGCGGCAGCTCAGACAGTGCAACTACCTCGGATCATACCGCTCTTGCCCCATATTTGCTCGACCCCACATTGGTTTGAGAAATCACCTTGAGAGGGCGCAAGTCTGTTTTGCTTGTTCTCCGAGCTGGGCAACAGATTTCCGCTTGCATCGATCGCTCTTGAGGCTTTTTGTGCTGCATGTAACTTGAGAATAAACGCTCATAGTCCGATGACTTTGGCTCGGGTTGATGAAGAGTCTTTAGCATTTTCAACACTTTGGCTTTTTCTTCTTTGGTCTGGGAACTCGCTCTTCTTTGGCCGCCAGCTTAGCGAAAAACGCTGTCGTTTCGATCAACGATCGCCGCAGCCTCTTCAAGATACAGTCATAAGCTCTCTTGGGAGGAACCGTTGGTACTTTTGGAAGAGGCTCTTGTTTACGTTCGGCGATCGCCATACGACAAGAGCGATGCGCTTACGCTTTTTATCCCGAGGCGCGGCGATGGCTCCGCGGCGATGGCTGCACCGAGATTGGTGAGGCGACGAGCGGGTGAGGCGACGGAGCGGGTGAGGCGACGAAGACGGCTGCGGCGGCGACGACCTCGGCGGAGACGGTGAGGCGGGCGAAGATGGCCTTGGCGTGTGATTTCAAGCACGATACAATCCTTCGCCATAGAATGGTGACGTTTTTGCCACCCAAAGACGATCACATCCCCTTCACCAGGGTAGTGAAGATCCAAAACCTCAAAGGTGGGCATGATTTCATCCACGCCGACAACAGCGTAGCCCTCGGAACCGGGCGATCGTGGTAAGTTGGTGTGGGTCCAATTGGTAAGGCATAGCCGACCGCCACCTTCATTGATATGTTCACAACTTTGACATGTAGCTCGCAGGTGTCATCTCTGTGATATCATCCACTGGGTAGCCAACAGAGCCATCGCTTGCATCATCGGCATCGCCATTGTCATCACCCGGGACCTCGGTGGAAGCCACATCGCTTTTTCGATTATTCGATAGGCGGTAGCATCGAATGCAAGTGTCTTTCGAGATGGGGCCGTAGTACTTTGCTCTTTAAGTGAGTTAATTTCATCTTGTTGTTGCTTTAATCGTTCTTCAATTAAACGCATTCGCTCTTTCCGACTTTCGCTTCAACTGTCACCTGTCCTTACTCCTCGGCTTCTATCAGGATATTTCTTCCTCTCTTCGGGAAACCCAGTCCTCCATGATTGGGAGCCTATTGTGCCTCGTGTTCGTCCATCATGTTCCTTATTTCCAAGGGCGAGTGTGAGCTCATCATTCTCTCTATCGGGAATGAAGTCTCCATCTTTAACAGCCTTTACTGCTTTTATCATCCTCTCGATTGGCAAGGGGTCTTCTTTATGTCGTATGGTATATATACACCTCCCTTCCGAGTCCAACGTGCCCCCATGCCCGTAAAACCAATTCCTTGCACGTTCTACCCAATCGTCTGTCTCTGGGGTGATATTTTTATCACGCAGTTCCTGCTCAAGTTTCTCCCACTTAGGAATGCCAGCCCTGTAGCCACCTTGCCCCATAGTATGGTGATACTTCTTGTTAGCGACATTCACTTATTCGTTTCGGACATTTTCTTGGCTTTTTCTCGATTTCTTGTATTCCACAAACTCATCCCGAATGGTTTTATCTTCTCAAACTGAATATTCTTGAAATCGAGTCTTCTTTTTCACGACATAGTCAAGGTGCAATCTTTTCTTCCCAGTTGGTGAAACATGGGCCATCTTCTTCAAAGCCCACTCTCGACCTTAGCCTCCATGGCTCTCCCATGTTGTGGCGTCCTCAACTGGATCCTCCGCATTTGGATCCAGCTCTATCTTCGTAGTTTGAAATTAACCATGAGCCTCTTCCACAAGAAATCTTTGGCGTGGTTAGGGACAAATAAACATGTTCCTCTTCATCCGCATTAGCAGGCCTATTCCAATTTCTAATGGTGATCGGGATTAAGTCCCTAACGATTACTCCGCATTGTGCCACAAATTTGGTTGCGACAACTTCGGAGAGCCGATCTGCCGCTCACTGACATCTTCGATCCTGAACCTCTCATGGTCTTGCAACTTTTTGGTTGGGCCTCGTCTGCTCTTTTTAGTAGATTCCTTCGATCCGGAGGGCTAAAAGAAGAAAGATCGCCGTTACTATTTCTATATAGATAGCAGATGATTAATTAATGAATTGATTTATATTACATGCACCTTGCCGGAGCGGTCGTCTTCTCGATTACACAAGGCATCGCCTTCTCCCTCGCGGAAGGCAACACCTTCAACCTCAAACAAGTTGTCTACTCCGGTAAAAAGAGGATCACCCTCACCGGAGTTGTTCAGAAACGTTGATACGTCTAAATTATCTTCCCCACGGATCACACCTTGGATCAACTCTTCCTTTTCTTCGTCTCTGACGTGTGGGTCCATATTTTACACTGGTGGAAAACGAATAAGTCAAAGCGGCTAAAGGAGAAAGTTAAGTACGGTGTTGAGAGATATAAACCCTAATTCAGAGAAACCCTAATATATACATACACAATAATAAAAATGAAGAGAAAGGAAACCGTAGTAGATAGGCACATCGTCGAACCCACATGCACCAAGTTGCTTGACAATGTGAATCGGTCAGGGCTACCCACATTGGTGACCAAGGGGTCGAATACCAATAATACCAAACTAATTAATAAACCTAATAATACCTAACTAATAATAAACCTAATAATCAAACACCGAAAAGAAAGGGAAACAATCAACACATGGCATCGATGCAATGCTCAAGCAAGTATGATGATATGACAAGTTAATTTGCATTGGAATGTAACCCTAAGACATGCTCGACGATTTAATCGGGTTCCGACGGTGAAAACCCTAACTCGGGAAACTCCTAACATATGAGAGGGGTGCATTTGTTCTTCTAATTATACTTGTCATTTAAATTGTTGAACTTGCATTTTGGTTTAATAAAGAAAGAACAAATCAAACCCTAAACCCTAACTTCCCTCCATTTGAAAACCATTCAAATGAGTTTTGTATTTAAACAACTAACTACATGAGTTGAGCCCAAAGTGTATAAAAGGGTCTCACACTATTTCATATACTTTATAAAAGTTTACGTAAGTTGAAAAGATTCAAAACAGATTTGAAATTCAAATTACAAAAGGAAATCGAAATAGAAATAGAAAAAATTTACGGAAATAAACAATGTATCCAACCTAGCTCTTGGCGAGCCCATCTCTCCTTCTCTCTCTCTGGCGCTAGCAGAAGCCCACCCGGGGCCCAAGAGCAGCCAGGCTGCATTGACCTTCGCCTTCTGTCTTCTTCCTCCTCGACGCAGCATTCATGGTGGCTCGCCACCCGATCTTGCGCCGCATGCCAAGATCATCGCCGCCCATGAGCCTATAAGAGCTCCAGTAGCCATCAACAACCCTAGCTTCTCTTCTTCCCGTTTCCCTTTGCCCGAACCCTAGCTGCGTAGGTGTTGCGTCGCCCCGCCGTCTCGGGCCACCTCGCGGCCAGTCGAGGCCGCCGCTGGAACCGCCTCATCGCGAAGATCATCTCCACCGGAGGAATCAGCCCCGCGTTCTTCGAATCGTCGCCATCGACCTCTTCTCGGCATTGACGGCGGTGGCGGTGGTGGTGTGGAGTCGGCACGGGGATGAACCAGAGCGAGAGGGGGCGAGAGAGAGGGTCCACGAGGACCAGCAGCATACCAGGTGTGCGGTGGTGGTGTCGGGGAGGCGAGGCGAGGTCAGGAGCCGACGAATCGACGGCGGCGATCGTCGGGCTCGAGGGTCGTTGGCGACGATTGGGAGCGAGCGGGGCCGATTCCTTCAGGGAGAAGCCTCGGGGCGACGAGGCGAAGCTTCCTGCACGCTTGGCTGGGCGAGGGGCGGCCGGTAGGCGTGCACGGGGAAGTTCGACTGCGTCGTCGAGAAGAGAAGAGGAGGGGAGATGGGGAAGAAGAAGAGGAGGGGCACCCAGTTATAACCAAAGGACCTTTAGTCCCGGTTGGTGGCTCCAACCGGGACTAAGGTTATACGTCCCAGAGGATCCACCAACCGACCTATACTCCAATATTTTCAAGCAGCGTTGCTAGGGATCTTTAGTCCTTGGTGGCTCCAACCGACATATTCTGATTTCAAATTTTTCGTATTTTCTCTGTTCTCATTTATTTTTATTTTGGGGTTTAAATTTGTATTGTTTTTAAATGATAATTAATTTGGAATTTAGAAAACTTTAAACATAAGAAGTGTTTGGATTTGAATAAATAATTCAAAAACATTTTCATTTTAAAAATAATTAATGTAACCATTTAAAATATGAACCATTTACAATTAAAAATGAATTAACTTATATTTTTTAATATCAATTTGGAATTTAGAAAAACTTTAAACATAAGAAGTGTTTGATTTGAATAAATAATTCAAAATCATATTCTATTTTTAAAAATAATTAATGTCACCTTTAAAATGAATTAACTTATATTTTGAATATTAATTTGAATTTAGAAAAAATTTAAACATAAAAAGTGTTTGGATTTAAATAAATAATTCAAAACATTTTCTGTTTTAAAAATAATTAATGTAACCATTTTAAATATGAACCATTTACAATTAAAAATGAATTAACTTATTTTTTAATATCAATTTGGAATTTCGAAAACTTTAAACATAAGAAGTGTATGGATTTGAATAAATAATTCAAAAACATATTCTATTTTAAAAATAATTAATGTAACCTTTTAAAATGAATTAACTTATATTTTTGAATATTAATTTGGAATTTAGAAAAATTTTAAACATAAAAAGTGTTTGGATTTAAATAAATAATTCAAAAACATTTTCTGTTTTAAAAAATAATTAATGTAACCATTTAAAATATGAACCATTTACAATTAAAAATGAATTAACTTATATTTTTTTAATATCAATTTGGAATTTAGAAAAAATTTAAACATAAAAAGTGTTTGGATTTAAATAAATAATTCAAAAACTTCACAAAACGACCCGTTTTTTGCGCTCGAAAAATGGAAAAGGGCTTTTCCGTGCGACAAAAAGGAAAACTTCCTCCTGCAACATTGTTCTCCATACCAATGTCCACACACATGCATAATTTGGGCACAACATCACAAACTATGCCGTGATTCAGCACATAACATCGGTCATTTGGACCGAAAGCCATGAAACCTCGAACATGATAGGTCATTTTGTGAAGGTTTTTTCGAAACATGATCAATATACCAAGTCTGGTATTTTTCCTTTCAACTATGTAACATAATATGACACCACGCGAAGGATTTTCATTGTTCGGATTTTTTTTGAATTTATTATGCCCTGTTTGAATTATCTGAATTTCTAACTATGGTCGAACCGGTGTGCATGAAGATAGGGACGCATCGTTAGAACTTGCATTGGATCTCTGAAGAAACCACATATTGCGAGTCTAAAATGATTTTTTCAAAAATCACGGCGATAGATCATGTAGTACAAACCGGACCCACTTCCTACCGATTCTACAGACATTTGTCCTTTTACCCGGATGGACGAAAAGGTTTGAGATGTACCGTTGGGAGATAGTCCATGTAAGGTGGTCTAGTATTTTAGGAAAATGGGACGGCATTGTGAAACGGCATTTTGGTGGTTACTTCACAAAACGACCCGTTTTTGCGCTCGGAAAATGGAAAAGGGTTTTCCGCGACAAAAAGGAAAACTTCCTCCTGCAACATTGTTCTCCATACCAATGTCCACACACATGCATAATATGGGCACAACATCACAAACTATGCCGTGATTCAGCACATAACATCGGTCATTTGGACCGAAAGCCATGAAACCTCGAACATGATAGGTCATTTTGTGAAGGTTTTTTCGAAACATGATCAATATACCAAGTCTGGTATTTTTCCTTTCAACTATGTAACATAATATGACACCACGCGAAGGATTTTCATTGTTCGGATTTTTTTTGAATTTATTATGCCCGTTTTGAATTATCTGAATTTCTAACTATGGTCGAACCAGTGTGCATGAAGATAGGGGACGGGCATCGTTAGAACTTGCATTGGATCTCTGAAGAAACCACATATTGCGAGTCTAAAAATGATTTTTTCAAAAAATCACGGGCGATAGATCATGTACCTGTAGTACAAACCGGACCCACTTCCTGCCGATTCGGCAGACATTTGTCCTTTTTACCCGGGATGGACGAAAAGGTTTGAGATGTACCGGTTGGGAGATAGTCCATGTAAGGTGGTCTAGTATTTTAGGAAAATGGGACGGTAGCATTGTGAAACGGCATTTTGGTGGTTACTTCACAAAACGACCCTTTTTTGCGCTCGGAAAATGGAAAAGGGTTTTTTCGAAACATGATCATTGTTCGGCACAAATTTAGTCCCGGATGTATTCTGAAACCGGGACTAAAAATATTTTCCGCCATTTCCCACCTCTTCCCGCCAAGTTTTCCCGCCCTTTCCTTTCTACTAGAGCTTTTAGTCCCGGATGTAGTCACTAACCGGGACTAAAGATATTTCCCGCCATTTCCCAAAGCTTCACGCCAAGTTTTCCGCCTTTCCTCTATATTTAGGATGATCGTGTCATGGCTATCCACACATCCACACCTTCCTCTCTTAGAACAATGGACAACGCCATCTTTGGGCCATTCTCGACCCTCGAGGAGACCGAGGCGCTGCGCCTCAACTACCCTTGTCCACTGGGTACCGCCCACGGCCGGATCTTGGCCGGAGGGTTCCTGTCCCTCCTGTCCCTCAAGGTTCCGCACGTCAGGCGGCCATCACAAACCACTTCTACCACGAGCTCACGCCGGAGCAGCGGATGGATCCCCAGTGGGATCCCGACAACTGTGACACCTGGAATGCCTTCTTCGCTAATAGGCGTGAAAGGGAGCTCGCCAGGTACGAGGGTGATGGCCCGCCACCGGTGAACCACAACGAAGTCGACCGTCGTCTGTGGTGGGAGAACCGTACTACCATCCTCGCCTACGGTGCCCACGAGTCCACCCGCCACAGGCCCCACACTATCCCGGCGGTAGCGGCATCGTCTTCCAGGAGACCCCTCTCCCACCCGCCGTGAACCCGAGGCTGGAATGGCCCCTGGTATATGCCATGGATGGGCTGAGGATCCCCGGAGTGGCAGGTGACGATGACGATGATGATGACGACGACGATGAAGACCCTGAAGCTGCGTACTATAGGACTAGGCATGATTATGACTAAAGGGGGCGGCTTTAGGCCTGAGTGTTAGCTAGTCCCGATTTGTCCCGGTTTTAATATTAATAAATGTCTTAAGTGTTACCTAATAAATAGAGGGAAATGCCTATATAAAGAGAGGGTTCATATTTAGTCTCGGTTGGAGAAACCAACCGCGACTGAAGGGATTGCGGCAGAGTGGGCCAGACAACACTAATAATAGGGGTGAGTGTCGACATTATGTCGTGCGGCTTGTACCTTGTCCCGGATGGTGTCACCAACCGGGACTAAAGATGAACCTTTAGTCCCGGTTGGAGACACCAACCGGGACTAAAGATGAGTCAGCACTAATAATAGGGGTGAGTGTCGACATTATGTCGTGAGTGTCGACATTATGCCGAGCTGCTTGTACTATAAATATGCATCCTTGTGAGTCCAGTCCTCCAGCCAGTTTGAGGCATCTCCAAGATGGTTTTCGAGAGCAGGGACACCACTGCGGCCAGTTTCAGGGAGATGCCGACGGAGCCCAGTCCTCCGGCATCTCCGAGAAACTGGTCATAGAGGCACTCCCTAATATGTGAAATTAGTTAGCTCCGAGGCGTATTGATCTAGTTAGTGAAGTTACAAGCTGCAAGATGGTTTTCGAGAGCAGGGACACCACTGCGGCCAGTTTCAGGGAGATGCCGACGGAGCCCAGTCCTCCGGCATCTCCGAGAAACTGGTCATAGAGGCACTGCCTAATATGTGAAATTAGTTAGCTCCGAGGCGTATTGATCTAGTTAGTGAAGTTACAAGCTGCAAGATGGTTTTCGAGAGCAGGGACACCACTGCGGCCAGTTTTAGGGAGATGCCGACAGAGCCTAGTCCTCCGGCATCTCCGAGAAACTGGTCATAGAGGCACTCCCTAATATGTGAAATTAGATAGCTCTAAGGCGTATTGATCTAGTTAGTGAAGTTACAAGCTGCAAGATGGTTTTCGAGAGCAGGGACACCACGACCAGTTGAGGAGATGCCGACGAGCCCGGCCTCCGGCATCTCCAAGAAACTGGTCTTAGAGGCACTCCGGTCCAGCCACAAACGGGACTAACACTCAAGACATTTATTAATATTAAAACTAAGACTACAAAACCGGACTAAAGGCCACAAACCGCGAAGATATCCTTCGTCAAGCCACAAACCGCGAAAGACATGAACTAGAGTTACATAATATGAGCATGAACTTCTTGGCATATGTCATTCCTTATGACCGCTTCAGACGTAACCATGGAGCATCTTCTTTACTTAACGGAATGCTTGGGTGATTTTCACCGTGAAGGGCGGAATTTCATCAAACTTATTATAATCTTCCCGACATGTCATCTTGTCCTCGATTCCCACGATGTTTCTTTTCCCGAAAGAACTATGTGACGCTTTGGCTCATCATATGATGTATTCGTTTGCATATTTTTTCTTTTTTCGTCCGGAGGACATGTCCTTCACATAGAAAACCCGAGACACATCATTGGCTAGGACGAATGGTTCATCTCTATAACCAAGATTGTTGAGATCCACTGTTGTCATTCCGCATAACCTGGTCTATCTTTACCCTTCCCCATTCAGGTTGACCCATTTGCAAATAAACAAAGGGACCTTAAAAGAGACTCCATAGTCTAGTTCCCATATCTCCTCTATGTAACCATAATATGTGTCCTTTTGTCCATTCTCGTCTATTGCATCAAAGCGGACACCACTATTTTGGTTGGTGCTCTTTTATCTTGGGCGATCGTAGAATGTATTCCCATTTATTTTGTACCCTTGGAAATTCAATACAGTAGAAGATGGTGACGCGGCCAACAAGTATAGCTGATCTCCAACAGTGGTGTCATTCAAGAGATCTGTCCGCATCCAACCACCGAAAGACTTCATGTGTTCATCTCAGAATCCATGATTCAGCTTCCCGGTTTTTGAGCGTACAATATTCTTGTGTTCCTCCATATACGGAGCTGCCAAGGTGGAATTATGTAGAACTGTGTAGTGTGCTTTAGTGAAAGAATCCCCGTCCCTACATATCATTGCTTTCTTTCCCAGCGTGCCTTTTCCACTTAGTCTTCCCTCATGCCGCGAGTCGAAACACCAATCGGCTTAAGGTCGAATAAAGTCAACACAAAACTCAATGACCTCCTCTGCTCCATATCCCTTGGAGATGCTTCCTTCAGTTTAGCACGGTTATGAACATATTTCTTTAAGACTCCCATGAACCTCTCAAAGGGGAACATATTGTGCAGAAATACCGGACCGAGAATGGCAATCTCTTCCACTAGATGAACCAGAGATGCGTCATAATATTGAAGAAGGATGGTGGGAACACCAATTCAAAACTAACAAGACATTGTACCACATCCTTCTCAGAACCTTGGCGTAATATCCGGATTGATTACCTTCGAGATATTGCATTGAGGAATGCACAGCTTCACAATGGGTACTCGAACATTTTCCTAGAGAAGCCCCTCAATGCAATCGGAAGCAATCAGTCATAATCACGTGATCATGAGAATTCAGGTTTTGGAACTTTTTCTACCATATTTATTATCCCTTTATATTAGATGAGAAGCCCGACGCACCTTGATACCGTAAAGGACTTCAAAAAGATTTCCTTCTCGCTTTGGTAAGAGCATAGTCGACGACTTAAGTGACGCCTTTATCCGCCTTGTTATCTGTATGCATGTTCTTTGGGTCTTTCATAATTTGTTGGTCCTCCTGCTTGTGTGTATCTTTTGTCTTACCATACACGCCTAGGAATCCTAGCAGGTTCACGCAGAGATTCTTCATCACGTGCATCACGTCGATTGAAGAGCGGACACGCAGGACTTTCCAATATGGCAGCTCCCAAAATATAGATTTCTTCTTCCACATGGGTGTGTGTCTGTAGACGCTGCTCGAACTGATTGACCGCCGACCCTTTCCAAAGATTACTTCTATGTCCTTGACCATACCAAATACATCATCACCGGCAGGAGTTCAGGCTTCTTCCGTGATCTGCCTCACCTTTAAAATGCTTGCCTTTCTTTCACGGGATGATTGGTCGGAAGAAATCCGATTCGCTAGGTACACAACCTTCTTGCATTTATGCAAATATGTACCTTCGGTCTTATCTAAACAG
Source organism: Avena longiglumis (assembly GCA_030063025.1). NCBI lineage: Eukaryota > Viridiplantae > Streptophyta > Magnoliopsida > Poales > Poaceae > Avena > Avena longiglumis. The sequence goes on from CP125979.1 coordinate 184,965,591, forward strand.
TGGGTGCATGCCTTATATCCTTTGTTTGTCCGTCACGAAGGTTACTAAGAGCAGCCAATCATTGATGGTTACGAATAACAACCCTCGTAGATTAAATGGCTCTGTTTGTTCTCATCCCACGCACGCACACCTGGTTTGCCCCACAACCGTAAGAGTTCTTCAACTAATGGCCTAAGGTACACATCAATGTCGCGTTGCCGGTTTCGGGCCTTGGATGAGCACCGGCATCATAATGAACTTACGCTTCATGCACAACCAAGGAGGCAGGTTGTAGATACATAGAGTCACGGGCCAGTGTCGTGATCGCAGCTCGCTCCCCAAAAGGATTCATGCCATCCGTACTTAGACCAAACCATAAGTTCCTTGCGTCACCGCAAAGTCCGGGAAGTCTCTCTCGATTTTTCTCCACTGTGACCCATCGCCAGGTGTCTCAACTCCCGCCTTTCTTACGGTCTTCTTTGTGCCATCGCAACAACCTGGCATGCTCTTTGTTTCGAGCATGCGTTTCAACCTTGGTATTATAGGAGCATACCACATAACCTTAGCAGAACCCTTCCGAGGGGCTCTCCTCAACATCACCAGGGTCATCTCGTCGATCTTATACCGCAACGCTGCATACCGGCATTTATCTAAATTCTCATACTCCTTATCATGTAGAGGATGCAGTCATTAATGCATGCATGTATCTTTTGCACATCTAATCCCAGAGGATGAGAGTCTTCTTTGCTTCAGAGGTACTCTCGGAAGTTCGTTATGTTTTGGAAACTTCGGCTTCATTATTTTCAGCATCTTTTCAAATGAAGAGTCAGTTAGACCACACTCTGCCTTCCATCACAACAATTCCAGTGTGGTACCGAGCTTTGTGCTGCCATCTTCACAATTTGGGTATAACAATTTCTTGTGATCTTCTAACATGCCCTCTAACTTCAACTTCTCATTTTCATTTCACGTCTCGCTTTGCATCGAAATGACCCTACCAAGTTCATCACCGCTCATCCGATGCCCGTTCTTCACCTTTTTCCTCCATTGTCTTCCATTGTAGTATCACCGTATTCAGGAAACATATGATGATAGTTGTTATCATCATCTTCTTCTTCACCATCTTCCATCATAACCCCTCTTTCCCGTGCTTGGTCCAGCAATTATAGTTGGGCATGAAACCTTTATAATCGTGGTCGCGAATGATTTTCGAGGAAGAGTACTCCTTGTTGTTCCGACATTGAACACATGGACAACGATAAATCCATTCTCTTTGTTTGCCGTAGCCACATCGATAAATTTATCCACGCCTTTGATATACCGGCTACCCGCCGTCACCGTATCCATTCCCGACCGTTCATCTGCATCATATAAGTAAGTTTATCAAAAAACAGGACATCATAAATAGTGAAATAACCAATTCACACCGACACATGAATTGTATCAATGACCTAGAAAAGATAGGATTGCTAACCTCGATCGAGGGAAATAAAGAGGAGAAAGCTCAAGTGCGTCTCGGACACCTTCTATATTTTTGTTCTATGAGAAATTCAACTGGATTTTTCACTCAAACATTTCAACAAACACCTTCAATGCATGCATGAGAAAAAACTAGCACACACCCTCACACCTTACACCATTCGAAAAAACAGAGTGGAGGCAGAGGGGGCTGGGGCGTTGCATTTATAGAGGGCAAGGGGTCTTTAGTCCCGGTTGGAGCCAGCAACCGGGACTAAAGGTGCGTGCCACGCCACGTGGCTGTGGCCAAACCTTTAGTCCCGGTTGGTGGCTCCAACCGGGACGCATGCCCCCTTACCAACCGGGACCCATGCCCCTGGCCCCGTGCCCGCTCCAACCGGGACGCGTGCCAGCATTAGTCCCGGTTGGTGGCGCAACCGGGACTAATGCTCCCAGGGGTGGCGAACGGATGGCCCTTTTTCCTCTAGTGAAATTAGCTGACAGTATTAGAAGGTCAATGACCAAAGCATGTGCAGACAGAATTAGGACTTAAGTTCATAAAACAAAACTAGGGTGGACACCACGATTGCATGCACTACTGAGGCTTTCCCAATGCCTGGCAAGGGCAAGAAAGAAAGCAAGAAATATTGCCCAAAGAGCTCTCTTTTTTCATGGTCAGTCTCTTGCACAATCATACTTTTCTAAAGGCATGTTCCTTTTGTGGACACAATAATATGCGTGTAGTATCTATGTTAAGCTGTTCCTTTTGTGGACACACTAATATGCATGTAGTATCTACGTTAAGCTATGTTACAATAATGTGATCCATCATATATTCAAGTTTACTAGTTTGCATGCATGAGGTTGCGGGCTTGGAGGACAGATCAACACGTATATGTCTGTGGAATATAATTTTTGCGAAAATGTAAAAAGACTTCGGTCTCTGCATTAGTTGATACACACAATTCTTTATTAAAACGATCTAGTATCGGAGTTATTATAAGTTAGGGATTGCTCAAAGTTGATACATGAATCATCTAGTAAAAAATATATAATATATATAGAAACTAGACATCATGTAGTTGACTATCTGTCAGGTATCTAAAGATATCATGAGTGATCGTCACCAGAAGATTGCATCCGGAAGCCATAATTCCCCGCCGATCCGGAGAAATGTGGAACAGCTTAAAGCAAGCAGATCAGTGAATTCGACTTCACTATACGATAATGTTAATCCATCTAATCCACTCTATACTAAATCAATGACACTTACTATGGATCACAGCCCCCCAGAAGGGAGCACCAATTATTCCCTTACACTAAATGTAGTTAGCCCTATATATGTGTATATGCAATTCACAACCCTTCCTCGGTAGAAAATTGGGAACAATTTATATAGTTGAGTGGATATATGTGATGGCACAACCATTCCCCTGAAGATTTGATTTTGATTTTTCGACAAAGGCAAGAGCAAAAAAAAAAAAGCCTAAGACCATAGGAGTTGACACATTGGAACACTAGTACAACACGCCACGTTGGGCATGGGTGGGATCATCATGAGCTACAGATATGTGGCCCGTCGGCACATCCATCTTGCTGATGTGGTGGCCAAATCACAAATGGGGTCTTGACCATTTCCGACGTGGTCCCTCATCGGCAATGGAGGTAGAACAATGTTTAAAAAAACAATATATTCACACAACATTTCAAAGCTAATACTTTGGCAACAAATATTTTTTTCAAAATACACCCTGAAAAGATGTATCCGTTTTTTATAGAAGAAGAAGCTAAGACAGCCGATACAACGCCAACTGGCTGATACAAATACAACACCACACGGCATACAACATAACCTACACCCGCCAACCGACAAGGGCTCGCCTTGCACCCTCTCTAGCCAAGAAGGTAAGGATACAACACACCAAGCTGCTAGGCCGCGTCACTACCGAAGGATGGAGCTCCATGAGACCAACTCCTACTCCAAGATGGTAGAAGCCAATGCACCAATCACCCATAAGCGCCAAGAGTCGGCGAGAGAAAACGGCGGGACCGCACCAGACCGAAGGAGGCGTCGACCAAGAAGCGCGGTCGACGGTGTACATAGCACCCCGGAAGCCCATTGTAACACCCTCAGAATCGGACCTATGCAAGTTTTAGCGAAAACCCGCCAAACCCGCATAGAAACGATTCAAAGGTGCCCACCAGGCACTTTCGTGCGGGTGGAAAACGAAGTAATAACATTACACAACAGTCCTCGATGGGACCCACAGAACAGATATATATAACAGCGACTCAAAGAGTCAAGAATACAGATATAATATACAAAGATCCAAATCACCTTGGAAACGATAGAGCGTCCAGCTACGGACAAGATGCAAATGGGGCTAAGAGCCCTGAAGAATAACCAATGGCGTCCATAACCCTGCCCAGGCCAAGCCGGAAGGGTAACCCTGCTAATGACGTCGATCTCAAACCTGCTTAAACAAAAGGGGTGCCGACAAAGGGCAAAGGAAAAAGAGGAGCGTCAGTACTGAGGCCAGTACACGGCGAGGCTAGAATTCGGCGGTCCTCGCCTACATAGGTATGGTGGACTGAAGCGGCAGCGGCAGCATGCACTAAACAACCTATAGAGACTCGATACAACTGGCGGTTATCAGAGAGGGGTGAGAATGACCTATCCGGATCCAACCTGAAGCTAACACCAAACAAACCCATCCTGGTGTTTCCCCCTCGAGACCAAACGAGGAAGTCAACCGAGGAACTCACACAGTTGGCAGTTTTACTTATTCAGTTATCGTTGCAGCAATTACTAGTCAGGTTTAGATTTTCATCCTGATAAAGTAAGCAGTGGGCACTTTTAATTAACCATTCCGTTGTAGTTGCAGCAATTACTAATCAGATACAGATAGCATGAGATAACCCAAAACCCAGCAGTTGTTGGTACTTTTATTCAGCCATTCCGTTGTAGTTGCAATACTTACTAGTCAGGTACAATGGTCGCAAGCGACACTCCAAACAAGCAATTGTGGGCAGTATTAATTAGCCATTCCATTATAGTGAAGCTGATTACTAGTCATTATAAAGTCAAATTTATAGCAATAAACTTTAGTTATGCTTGTCTATGGTCGAGATACTGTGCTCCAAGTCGTCCATATCCGCGGACACGGCTTTGTAAAGTTTTACCCGGCCGGGGTGCACCAATAGCAACACACGCTCGATCAACCTCGGAAAAACCAAATCAAAACCCAACGAGGCTTTCACGACTGAACAATCACAGGATTCAGAAATATTTCAGGGGGCCACCCCTTAAGTAGAACCCGCAACGAAGCTAGCTCCGAGACGGACTCAAGGTTTGGGTGGACGGCTGTGAGCGACTGGGAACCCGAAAGTGTGGCTGGGCTTGTCGACACCGCGTAAACGTGTCCCGATCCTAAACAGTACAGTGTGCTCCTCGCACAATCGTAAATACAGAAGTAGCATGGCATAAGTACAGGATCGTAAATAAAACCTCAAACTAGTTTGTGGCCCCAAGAAATAAGACGGAATCAAGCTCTGGCTCAGGGGGGTCCCATATACCTCCTGGATGTGGATAGCGCGATAAATCAAGGAACAGGTATCAAGTACTCGGGGTCCTACGGGACACAAGTGGGCGTTCGGAAACCAAATGTTACCTATCACCCACCGATGCCTCTGCTTACTTCAATTTTAGTTGTTAAACAGGAATTAAAGTGAACGATAAGTAAAACTATGATCATCTCCAACATCAACATGCGGCAATACATCAACAACTGTGGCACTGAACGACACGCAACAGCACTTGAGCAAGCGACTACGACGCGCAAGTCCAACTATCTACCAAACAACAGGTAATAGGATGTGTCCAAGGCAATATAGGGCTGCACGGTATATCGCAGGTACGGAAACTAAAGCATCGCAACACAGATAGCAATAGATCAACAGGAGGGAATAAATACTATAAAGTAAGATAGGTAGAAAGGGGGAGATGCTCGCCTGAAAACATTGTCGAAGGTTCAACCGAAGATCGGGTCGACACTCGCATCAACTCAACGGCCTTATCCGCGAAGAAGCAAAACACTAGAAGAAACACCGGATGCACTATTTAATACAACGGCAGAAGATCGGCATGATGCATGTATGAGGAATGACATGGCAAAGGTGCGATGCAATTAGGTCATAATAAACGGAACCGGGGTCCCGACAATTAGTTAAACGGTTCAAGTTATTTATCTACCCCGCGAATTTAAATGTTGTTTAACAAGGCAGGATATATCACCGGTTCGCTACTCAAATTTAAATGAGGCCAATATAAGGCTAGATTTGCCCGCATATGGGCCCCATATTTAATTATAAGGTGAATCGGCATAAGGCCCCCAAACCACATGACAATATGCATGCATGAACAATTAAAATGCGACAAGTTGGATTATATTATAAAATAGGGTTTCGAGAAGGGGTTCACACATTAGGGGTCTCGACGGCCTTGGGGTTCCGGGGTTCGGGGTCGGTCTCAGGGTTCAGGGTTCGGCGAGGTCGTTCTCGGACTCCGGGGTAGGTCTTGGCGCATCCGGGGTCTTCGGGTCATGTTGTCGGTCATGGCGTTCGGGACGAAGCACTTGTCGCGTCGGGGTCTCGGTGTCCGGGGTGAAGCACTCGGCGTTCTCGAGGGAGTACTTGTTGTTCCGGGCCCTCGACGAATCTTGGCGTCCGAGAAGAAGATCATGTCAGTCCTGCAGGGTCCGGTCTTCGGGGTTCGAGAGGGTTCGGGGTCTTCAGACGCCGCGAGGAAGATCTTGAGGTACCGGCGGGTTTGTTGTCGGATCGGTCTTCGGAGGCTCGGGATCTCGACGCTTTGGGTCGGGGAAGGCGATCTTGGGTTTTGGCCTCCAAACACCGGAAACAGTCTTCAGTTTCCGTGAGGAAGAACTTGACATCTTCGGGTACGGGACGGAGACCTCGGCGTTGCGTGTCGAAGATCTTGTTCGGCCCCCTGTCGTTGGCGTTGTGGTACTTGTTCTGTTCCTTGATGGTGGTTTGGTTGGATTGGCACATACACGGGCACATGCACCCTTTACACACGCGCACAGAGGATCAACAGGACCAAAAGCTGGGCCAACTTCAACCGCAGAGGACCACGAGGCACGGGCAAGCGATGGCGACGGACACGGCGCGCGACGGAGGCGAGCTCGGGGCCGGCAAGGAGAAGCGGAGCGGCGGGGAGGTGCGGTTCCCGGCGAGGAGGGGCGGACGAGGAGGGCGTCGGCGGGCCCAGCGCTAGCGGGACTAGGACGCGAGCAAGGCAGAGGCGATCGAGCGGGCGAGGAGGGCACGGCTCGGCGAGGCAGGTCGCGGTGGCGGCGTCTCGCAGGTGGCGCGCGGCGGCTTGGTGCGGGACGACGGAGGTTGGCGGCGGCGAGGACGAGCACGGGCCGCGGCAGGAGGTTGGTGCAGAGGGCGGCGGTGAGAGGCGGTTGAGGTCGGGCTGCTGCGACCGGAGCCGAGGGGGTCCCGTGCGGGGGAGAGCTCGGGCCTGGACGAGCGATGAGCTCCGGTGGGGACGCGGGGCCTGGCGGCGCTGGTGGGCGAGGCGCGGCCGGCGCGGAGTCGTGCGGGGACGAGCCCGAGGCGGCGGGGCGGAGAAGGAGGAGGAGGAGGTGCAGGACCGGCCAAGGGCTAGGCGGTGCGGGACGCCGGCCGGAGGTTGGAGGAGGGCCGAGGGAGAAGGTGGGCTTGGCGGCGACGCAGACGCCGGAGCGGGGAGGCTCGGCCGGAGCGAGGAGGACGCTAGGGGGCGGTGGAGGTGGAGCGAGCCAGCCAGCCGGCGCCGCCTTGCGCGAGGCGGGCGAGCAGAAGGAGCGGGGTGTCTGAGAGGCAGGCGGCGGGCTGCAGACTAGAGGAAGAGGAGGACCGGCGAGGGTGGGCCGGCGCCGGAGAGGGAGGGCGGTGGTGGACGCGGTTGAGAGAGAGGATCGGGGAAGAGAGGGTCTGCGGGGGAAGAGAGGAGAGAGGGAACTGCAGGTGGGGCCGGGGTCTGGGGCCAGGCTGGGGTTAGAGATAGGTGGGGTCGGCGGGTGGGTTGACTAGGTGAGGCCCAGGGCGTGGGGCCCGGCGGCAGGGTGAGGGGCGCCGCGCGTGGGTGCATGGGTGTGTGCTGGGGCTGGGTGAGAGTGGGGCCACAGGGGAGAGAGGAGAGAGAGAGAGGGAGCTGGCTGGGCCAAGTGGCAGCATCTGATTGGGTGGGGGGAGAGGAGAGGTGAGGTGGCGCGACGGGGTTGGACGGGGTGAGGTGGCCAAAGGGGTGTGGGTAGATTATCTGGTAGCCTTAGGATTTAGGTTGGACCGATTAATTTCTGGGGTGGTCGTTCGGGTCGATTCGGCCCGTTCGACTGCCCCACTAAAAATACTTTGATATTTTATTTGTTTTAAACACGGCTCCTGCAAACCAATAGCAGACCGACAAAATAATCCGGCGACCCGGGTTTTGCGTTTAAATAAAGATGGGGCGTTTAGAAAACAAAACTGGATTTTTACGAAATAGTTTTACACAAGCAAATGCAAGATGATGACGATGCTCAAATGCAATGTGGCATGATGACATGAGCATGCGGTCATGATGATGCAATGCACAAAAACAACGCGATTTTCTAGTAGTGGTTTTTGCGGGATGCCACACCCATGCTCTTGTGATGACCATAAACGACTTAGCTGGCGCACCAAGGACTCATTGAATCACCTAGGCGGAGCCTCCAACAAGGGAACAGCACAAATGTGTCGCTGCCACCCGATCCGTAGACCGGATCAAGGTTTCCCTCGGTGCGGGCAGCTCAGGAAACGCCATGATGACGCCTCCAAGAAGGTGACGGCGCCCGCAGTCGTCTCGTCGCCAGCTTCACGCGAGAATTTCTCCTAGCCCTGCCTTCGACCCCAACATCCGAAGTGTGTGCAGCAAGGAGCCGCCTTTTGGAAACATCGCCAGCGAGAGGCGAGCCGGAGCTGTCATTCGCGAGGCAGGACATGTTGACCACTGTCCCACCTCGATCACCCGAAGAACGGAGGCTGCGAGAGGATCCAACCCACCGCCGCCTGGCCGGCCGCCGGCACCGCCACGGTGCCCAGGAGCCAGCGCCGCCAGGCGCCACCGTGCTTGCCTTCTGCAGGGACAGAACCACAGGCCCGCCAAAGCCCATCTGGGCCTAGACGAGCCAGTGGCTCCCACCCGCTGCAGCAAGGGCGCTTGGGCACCGGGGAGGCCGCTCCGCTCCATCGTCGCCGAACCCGCGAGCTCCGCCAGGATCATGCGACACCTCGCCACTATAGGGTTCGCAGCATAGAAAACAAAAAAATTCCTATGATGGGAACAACAATGTACCAAGATCTATCTACTAGATACAAACAACGAGCGGATGTATATCCGTAGAGAACATACCCTTCAAGACCGACAAAGCTTAACAAGTTAAACTCGTGGTTGATGTAGACGATCTCTTGCCGATCTCAAGATCGAGAGGAAGTCCTAGCGCCGCAAATCAGCAGCGCATCCGTGCTCGCACACACGTCCGAGGCACCGAGCAACCTCCGCATCCTCGCTCCAGCGATGCAGCGGAAGCACAACTCTTTCTTGCCGAATAGACACCGGGAACATGTATCTCGCTAGTCCGAGACCATGGGGGATAAATTCTAGAGGGGGAGAGAGATCCTTCACGAGGAGGTGTGAGTGAGAGAGAGGGAGAGGGGTGCCTTTTATAGGAGGAGGGGGCACCCAAGGGGATGGCCTCCGGCCATGGGGCTGCCCCCTCCCCTCCTTCATTCATGTGGGTGGACACTCCACTCACAAAAACCTATTCATTTCCCTCCACTCAAAATCCCACTCAAACTTGCAATTAAATTTCCACCAAATTTAATGCAAACTCTCATTAAATAAAACTCTTTTATTTATTCAGAATTTTTTCAATTACTTTAATGACAAACATTCACATATAACCCCTTGCTATAATTCTATTTCACATGCATAACCACTTTATGCAATTTCACCCGAAAACCTGTTTCGGTATCTAGTGAAATAAATTCCTGCGCTTGTTATTCTTTCTGGCATGAAACTTTTGCTCCTATTGGATGTTGGTGTCTCTTAAGTGTGTCATCCTACGGTTCGTGAATAATGCAGACATGATCGAGACCCCTCTCGGATCAATAATCAGAAGCGGGATCTGGAGACCCATACTGACTCCCACACATTTAACGATGACTTTCTTGTGATCGTCGGAACCTTTTATGCTAGTATCTTAATCCCTTTGTTTCGCGATATATTACATGTTCGAGATCCGATCATCGGTATCTCCATACCTAGTTTGATCTCACATCGACATGCACTCTTTTCGCTCGTGATATAACATTCTAGTGATCAAATCACTTGCTTGCAAGCTAACCAATGTGATATCACCGAGAGGGCCCAGAGTATATCTATCCGTCATCAGGATGAACAAATTTCACTCTCGATCCATGGGCCTCAACATAACACTTTATTAGTTCTGAACTCACCTTTATAATCACCCTGTTACGGTGTGACGTTTGATGTTATCAAGAAACTCTTCCGGTGTTAGTGATTGACATGATCTCATGGTCTAAGGATTAGGATCACTTCGTAAGTTGTTATAGCAATATAAACTCAATGACTTTGATCGTAATGCTATACTTCGGATGAATGTTCATCACACCATTACACTAATGTTGTGATCTCGTTATTAACCACATCCAATGTCCATGATCAGGAAGCCTTGATCATCTTGTTAATCAACGAGCTAGTTTATGAGAGAGGCATAACTAGGAACTTTCTGTTTATTTATTAAACACACATGTATTAATGTTTCCGTATTAATATAATTATAGCATGCAAAATAAATATCTATCATATACTTGGAATACACATAATAAACACTTTATTATTGCCTCTCAGGGCATATTCCCTTCAGTCTCCCACTTGCACTAGAGACAATAATCTAGTTACATAGTGATGAATCTAACACCCATGGAGTTCTGGTGTTGATCATGTTTTGCTCTAGGGAGAGATTTAGTCAACGGATCTGCTACATTGAGATCCGTGTGTACTTTAAAAATCTTTATAGCTCCATCCTTGACATGCTCGCGGATGGAGTGAAACCGGCGCTTAATATGCTTAGAATTCTTGTGAGACCTTTGGTTCTTTGGCATTGGCAATGGCACCATTGTTGTCATGATAGATCACCATTGGGTCCAACGCGCTTGCAACCACACCTAGTTTGGATATGAACTCCTTCATCCAAACCTCTTCCTGAGCCGCTTCCGAAGCAGCAACATATTCGGCCTCCGTTGTTGATCCCGCCACCACAGGTTGTTTGGAACTCCTCCAACTAACCGCTCCGCCATTCATGAGAAATATGTATCCGGATTGAGGCTTAGAGTCATCCGGGTCGGTGTCAAAGCTTGCGTCGACATAACACTTAGCGACGAGCTCTTCTTCACCTCCGTATACAAGAAACATATCCTTAGTTCTTCGTAAGTACTTAAGGATATTCTTGACCGCTATCCAGTGTTCCAAACCTGGATCCGATTGGTACCTACTAGTCAAACTAATAGAATGTGCCACATCTGGTCTTGTACATAGCATGTCGTACATTATAGAGCCTATGGCTGAAGCATAGGGGACTTTGTCCATTATCTCTCTTTCTTCCGTTGTAGCCGGACTTTGAGTCTTACTCAATATCTTGCCTTGCAACATAGGTAAGAACCCCTTCTTACTTCCATCCATTTTAAACTTCTTTAAAATCTTATCAAGGTATGTACTTTGCGATAGCCCTATTAGGCGCCTAGATCTATCTCTATAGATCTTTATGCCTAATATGTATGACGCTTCACCTAGGTCCTTCATTGAAAATTTGCTGTTTAGATAACTTTTAACACTGTTTAAAAGATCTATATCATTTCCGATCAATAATATGTCATACACATATAATATCAGAAATGCCACATTGCTCCCACTCACTTTCTTGTAAATACAAGCTTTTCCATAAGTTTGGACAAATCCAAACTCTTTAATCACCTCATCAAAGCAGAGATTCCAACTTCGTGATGCTTGCTTCAATCCATAGATGGATCGCTGAAGATTGCACACCTTGTTAGCATCCTTAGGACCGACAAAACCCTTTGGATGTATCATATACAACTCTTCTTCAATATTACCATTGAGAAACGCGGTTTTGACATCCATCTGCCATATGTCATAATCGAAATATGCAGCAATTGCTAACATAATCCTAACTGACTTTAGCATCGCTACGGGAGAGAATGTCTCATCATAGTCAAATCCTTGAATTTGTCGAAACCCCTTTGCGACAAGTCGAGCTTTATAGACGGTCACATTACCACCAGCATTAGTTTTCCTTTTGAAAATCCATTTGTTCTCCACGGCCTTTCGGTCGTGAGGTAATTCCACCAAGTTCCAAACTTGATTTTCATACATGGATTCCATCTCGGATTTCATGGCTTCTAACCATTTGTTGGAATCCAGGCTCATCATCGCTTCTTCATACGTCGCAGGGATGAATTTCATCAACCATGAAATTCATAACAGGGTTTCCGTACAGCTCGGGAGCTGCACGCGCCCTGCTAGACCTGCGAGGTTCGGTAGTACTCTCTTTCGGAGTTTCATGATCATTATCATTAGTTCCCTCTTCAACAGGTGAAGCCAACTCCGAAACAACTTCCGGCGCTGCGCTACTCACCATACTTTGAAGAGAAGGTTCAATAACCTCTTCGAGTTCTACCTTCCGACTACTCACACCTTTTGCGAGAAACTCTTTCTCTAGAAAGGATCCATTCTTGGCAACAAAAACCTTGCCCTCGGATCTGTGATAGAAGGAATACCCAATAGTTTCCTTAGGGTATCCTATGAAGACGCATTTTTCCGCTTTGGGTTCGAGTTTATCCGGTTGAAGTTTCTTCACATAAACATCGCATCCCCAAACTTTAAATGACATCTTAGGTTTGTTTCCAAACCACAATTCATGCGGTGTCTTTTCAACGGATTTAGATGGTGCCCGATTTAAAGTGAATGCAGCAGTTTCTAGTGCATAACCCCAAAATGACAACGGCAAGTCCGTCAGAGACATCATAGATCGAACCATATCCAATAAAGTATGATTACGACGTTCTGACACACCATTTCACTATGGTGTTCAGGCAAGTGTGAGTTTTGAAACAAGTCCACACTCTTTCATGTGAGTGCTAAACTCGTAACTTAGATACTCACCTCCACGGTCGGACCATAGAAATTTGATCTTTCTATTACGATGATTTTCCACTTCATTCTGAAACTCCTTGAACTTTTCAAAGGTTTCAGACTTGTGTTTCATCAAGTAGATATAACCGTATCTACTCAAATCATCCGTGAAAGTAACAAAATAATGATATCCACCTCGCGCTGACACACTCATTGGACCACATACATCAGAATGTATGATTTGCAATAAATCTGTTGCCCGTTCCATTAAACCGGAAAACGGCATTCTAGTCATCTTTCCCATAAGGCATGGCTCACATGTATCAAATGATTCAAAATCAAGTGATTCCAAAAGTCCATCCAAAGGAAGATTCTTCATGCGTTTAACGCCAATATGACCTAGACGGCAGTGCCACATATATGTGGATATATCATCATTAAGTTTAATCCTTTTAGCATCAACATTATGAATATGTGTAACATTATTATCGAGATCCAATAGAAATAAACCATTCATCATCGGTGCATGACCATAAAAGATTTCATTCATATAAATGGAACAACCATTGTTGTCGGATTTAAATGAATAACCACTTCACATCAAACACGATCCAGATACAATGTTCATGCTTAGTGCAGGCACCAGATAACAATTATTCAAGTTTATAACTAATCCCGACGGAAAATGGAGAGGTAGCATTCCGACGGCGATCACATCAACGCTTGATCCATTGCCGACATGCATCTTGACCTCACCCCTTGCTAGCGGTCGCTTGTTCCGCAGCCCCTGATTCGAGTTACAAATATTAGCAACTAAATCGGTATCAAATACCCAGGTGCTACTGCGAGCACTAGTCAAGTACACATCAATAACATGTATATCATATATACCTTTTTTTTCCTTGCTGGCCTTCTTGTCTGCCAAATACTTGGGGCGATTATGCTTCGATGGCGATCCTTACAATGGTAGCACTCGGTATCAGACTTAGGTACAACTCGGGGTTTCTTTTCAGGCACGGCAACCGGCTTGCCGCCCTTACTTTCCTTCCGTTTTCCTTCTTGTCTTTCTTGAAAATAGTGTTCTTATTGATCATCAACACTTGATGTTCCTTTTTTATCTCCACTTTTGCAGTTTTAAGCATTGACAGAAGCTCGGGGAGAGACTTCTGCATGCCTTGCATATTATAGTTCATCACAAAGCTCTTATAGCTAGGTGGCAAAGACTGCAGAACACGATGGATGCCTAAGTCAATGGGAATCGGTATTCCCAAGGACACAAGCTTATCGGCGTAACCCAACATCTTGAGTACACGCTCACTAACGGAGAAGTTCTCTTCCATCATGCAACTAAAGAACTTTTCTGAAGCATTGTATCTCTTTATAGCAGCATGTGTGTTGAAAATCATTTTCAACTCACGCATTGTATCAAATGCATTGCCGTTTTTGAACGCTTTCGAAGTTCTGGCTCTAGCCCATACAATATGCTGCAATGAACTAAGTTATGGTCCTCCTGAAGAGTCTGATAGACATTCTTATCCTCGTCAGGGGCATCCTCAAAAGGTGGGGGCCCTAGCGGCGCTTCTAGCACATATTGCTTTTGTGCAGCAGAGAGGATAATCCTCAAATTCATGGCCCATTCGGTAAAGTTGCTACCGTTCGTTGCAAGTTTCTCTTTCTCCATGAACACATTGAAATTAAAAGCAGGTGGTGCCATCTACAACAGAATTTGTAAAGTTTAGACTAAGTTTATGATAGATTGAGTTCAACTAATCCACATTACGAATGAACTCCCACTCAAAAATGACATCCCTCGTGCCTTTTTGGTGATTACATGAACAAAATCCACTACACCAAGTCTGATCATCACGTGAGTCAGTGTAGCTTCAAAGGCGAGCATCAAATGGGAATCATATCTACTATATGACTCATGCTTAACCTTTCGGTCCATGTTCCGAGGCCATGTCTGTACATGCTAGGCTCGCCAAGTAAGAACCTTAGTATTCGCGTGTGTAACTGTCTTACACCCGAAATATGGTCGTGGAGCCAAGAACACCCGATCATCACGTGATGTCTTGGAGCAACGAAAACATAATCGGTGCATACTAAAGGAAGAACACATTCTTATCTTGATATTTAAATGAGGGATCATCTTATTATGCTAATAAAACGCCAAATAATCAATATAAGATGCTATCAAACATCACATGTTTATTAGTGGAATGATATGGTTCCCGCATATGATCTCTATCATGTGCATCGTGGTATAATCACTATCATACCTTTATGTGTAAGGCCATGTTCTATGGAACTTACATGTTATGTGTGTTGTAAGAGTATCATCTCATACTTCTACTTACAATATCACCATATCATAACACTAGCCCAGCAACAATCTAAACTAGACGCCTCTAATTTATCCATTGCAAATTTTACGTGGCTTAGGGCTTTCGAAGATAGAACCTTTCATACCTACGAACATGAACCACAACGAGGATAACCAAATTGTTGACAACTCATTGCAAAATAGATATTGACTATAGTAGGAGAGACAGACACCCGCTATCCACTTATGCAAACTAGTTGCATGTCAAGCGTGAAACAGGTCTCATGTGCGAGGACATATAAAGTTTGTCTGGACCGCTTCATCCCACTATGCCACCAATATCCAAAATTACAACTAAGGAGCAACAACATGATCATCATCGCCCACATACTCATATGTGTATTACCCGTGTAAAGCATCTACGCATAGATCCGGCTTAGATACCACTGTAGGGTTCGCAGCATAGAAAACAAAAAAATTCCTACGATGAGAACAACTATGTACCAAGATCTACCTACTAGATATAAACAACGGGCGGTTGTATATCCGTAGATAACATACCCTTGAAGACCGACAAAGCTTAACGAGTTAAACTCATGGTTCATGTAGACGATCTCTTGCCGATCTCAAGATCGAGAGGAAGTCCTAGCTCCACAAATCAGCAGCGCATCCGTGCTCGCACACACGTCCAAGGCACCGAGCAACCTCCGCCTCCTCGCTCCAGCGATGCAGCGGAAGCAAAACTCTTTCTTTCTGAATAGCCACCGGGAACATGTATCCCGCTAGTCCGAGACCATGGGGGATAAATTCTAGAGGGGAAGGGGGATCCTTCACGAGGAGGTGTGAGTGAGAGAGAGGGAGAGGGGTGCCTTTTATAGGAGGAGGGGGGCACCCAAGGGGGTGGCCTCCGGCCATGGGGCTGCCCCCTCCCCTTCTTCATTCATGTGGGTGGACACTCCACTCACAAAAAACTCTTCATTTCCCTCCACTCAAAATCCCACTCAAATTGCAATTAAATTTCCACCAAATTTAAAGCAAACTCTCATTAAATAAAACTCTTTGATTTATTCAGAATTTTGTCAATTACTTTAATGACAAACATTCACATATAACCCTTGCTAATCTAAAAAAAACCTTGCTAGAATTCTATTTCCCATGCATAACCAATTTATGCAATTTCACCCGAAAACCTGTTTCGGTATCTAGTGAAATAAATTCATGCGCTTGTTATTCTTTCCGGCATGAAACTTCTGCTCCAATTGGATGTTGGTGTATCTTAAGTGTGTCACCCTACGGTTCGTGAATAATGCGTACATGATCGAGACCCCTCTCGGATCAATAATCAGAAGCGGGATCTGGAGACCCATACTGACTCCCACACATTCAACGATGACTTTCTTGTGATCATCGGAACCTTTTATGCTAGTATCTTAATCCCTTTGTTTCACGATATATTACATGTCCGACATTCGATCATCGGTATATCCATACCTAGTTTGATCTCGTTACTGACATGCACTCTTTTCTCGTTCCCGTGATATAACATTCTAGTGATCAAATCACTTTCTTGCAAGCTAACCAATGTGATATCACCGAGAGGGCCTAGAGTATATATATCCGTCATCGGGATGAACAAATTCCACTCTCGATCCATGGGCCTCGACATAACACTTTATTAGTTCTGAACCCATCTTTATAATCACCCTATTACGGTGTGACGTTTGATGTTATCAAGAAACTCTTCCGATGTTAGTGATTGACATGATCTCATGGTCTAAGGATTAGGATCACTTCGTAAGTTGTTATAGCAATATAAACTCAATGAGTTTGATCGTAATGCTATACTTCGGATGAATGTTCATCACACCATTACACTAATGTTATGATCCCGTTATTAACAACATCCAATGTCCATGATCAGGAAACCTTGATCATCTTGTTAATCAATGAGCTAGTTTATGAGAGAGGCATAACTAGGAACTTTATGTTTGTTTATTAAACACACATGTATTAATGTTTCTGTATTAATACAATTATACCATTCAAAATAAACATCTATCATATACTTGAAATACACATAATAAACACTTTATTATTGCCTCTAAGGGCATATTACCTTCAGCCACCGCAACCATGCCGTGACATGCGCCACCGCCGGTTCATAAACGCCGCCCGCACACGGAGATAGCCCCGTCGCCGTCACCACTCGGTCTTTGTCGACAGGACTCTGGCGGCGGCAGGGAGGGGGAACTAGGGAGGAGGGCTAGATCAGGCGGCGGGGTTCTCCCCCCGTGTCGCCAAGGTCGGGCGATGCGGGGGTATGAGGGGATCGAAGGAATTTTAGAAGTCTCGCAACAAACATACATATATCCAATTCGTCACATGAGAGTAAATAATAGCACTAGAATTTTTCGGCCAAAACTGCTATCTACATCGTCCCGATTCTTTTCGACCCATCGATGATTGATGGCTGAAAAACGTCCCTCGGATCCGAAATTTTACTCCAGTCCCGCGTCCAGTGATCTTTGGCGTCCGTTTTAGATCCAGAAGCGCGATCGGAACCGCGGACTGGTGGGCCATGAAGGACCCTTGCTCACCGTATGGTGGACCGCGTGCGCGTCCTGGGTCTGCTGTCATCGTACGCGGGCAGTATCGCGCTCGATGAGAGGCGCATGGTGGACCGTGAGCGCATATCTCAAACTGAGTCGCGGACGGGTGGGCCTCACATCAACCTTACTCGATGGATGGAGGACCGTGTGCGCGCCCTGTGCCTGCCGTTAGCGTACGTTTGCACGTTCAGCGCGACACGCCTCTGCCCCCGCCGGCACGCCCGATGCTCTTTCACGACCGTCTTCGAGCCTTAAGTGCGATCTGAGTAGCTGACGGGTGGGCCTCATAGGACCCTTGCTTGCTGTATGGTGGACCGCGCACGTGTCCTGATCTCTCCCTCAGCATTTCACGATGCAACACACCTCTGCACCCATCGGGTGGCGGGCATGCAAGCTGCGGTTTCTCGCAGTCATGGGGCCCGACGAGAGCCTTCGCGATGTCCTACACTCTAGACGTACAGGTGTTTTCGTGGCGGTAAGGCGAGCTAGCAGCTGATGTGGCATCGGAAAGCATGGGCCAACGCGTATTCTTGTGGCGGAGGACCGAGTTGGCAGTATATATTGTAGACATCCGCGGGTTATCACGGCCAAGTGGGTAACGTTCATAGCCAGGTTGACTGCCTAGGTCGAACATGCCCGCGGGTTCTCGCGGCCGCGAGCTGACATGGCAGCATGATCCCATCGCCGGAGGTCATTCGCTTGGTCCCGTTCTGCGGGAGATGTCCTCTCACCATGTTGAGTATAAAATACCTTCCCCAATATTTTATCTACGTCCAGTCATTAGATAGATTATCTCCTCTCTCCACCATCGTTCTTTGGTTCGTCTTCGTGATCAGTCGGCATGTGCCGCTCCGGTGACCACACCCATAGTGGCGCTACGGCTGCTCACGATAGCGAGACGAAGCAGTACGCGG
This sequence comes from Avena longiglumis, assembly GCA_030063025.1. Taxonomy (NCBI): domain Eukaryota; kingdom Viridiplantae; phylum Streptophyta; class Magnoliopsida; order Poales; family Poaceae; genus Avena; species Avena longiglumis. The sequence goes on from CP125979.1 coordinate 184,984,140, forward strand.
TTCGTATCTGTTGCCACCTCCATCGTCCTTCCTTTCGTCTTGGTGTTCGTTTGCATGCATCATGTCGGCAACCACACCCAGCACTGCCGCTGCAGACAAACACGAAGACGTCTTTATTCGTCCAGTCGCCCTCCCCCCTCCCCCTTCATTGTCGTGCGGCTTCTGTCGCTTGAGTTATCCCTAGCTTCCCATACCTCGGGACGGTCGTAGCTTGGGACTGACTTCTCTGTGACCAGCTCTTCTCGTACATTCTAGCTGGTATCTTTATTCTCGATCTTGCGATTCGTAAAAATAAATCCTTGAGATATGAAATCATCGAGATAAAAAACGGTTGAAAGAGAAATTGTCCATGTAAGTCTGATGAGAGTGAATGTCCATAATACATGTTAAAAGTGAAAACGTCCAAAAAATTGAAAGCGGAATCACAACCGTCTCACAAAAGAAGGGGATGAGAGCGAACGTCCAAAATACCCATTGAATGCAAAATCATCGAAAACAGGCATTCAAACTGATTTCGTCCAAAACCGATGATGTGGAACCGTCCGAACTGAAACACATGGAAAAGGCGATTAAGTGTAAGAGCGAAATTCATTCAAGAATCAGCCATGGAAATGAAAGTTAAGGAGTAAATGACGTTTGGTATAAAATCGCACGGTGACTTAAGACAATCTTAGAATTGACATAAGGCAAAATATCGCAAGTGACTTAAGGCAATCTTATAATTGAAACTCTCTTCCAAACTATTGCAAACATAATTCACTTTGTCTAACCCATCAAACTTGCTTCTAGCCCATAGTATGATGTGATGTTCTTCATGGTATTCTTTCACCTTCGGTTGTGTATACACGTAAGTAACATGCCTGCTTGGGATGTATGTATAAGCTGCTGGCCACAAGTTGTCCTCAATGATCTTGCATTTAAACTTTTTCATGAAGTTAGTAGCGTGGTGCTGCAAGCATTTTTTATGGTCAACCCATGAAATGTTGCATCAACAACATTCTCTATCTCCTTGCATGCATCAGTGTGTATCACCAAGCCTTCAGAGTGACCAATCTCTGCATGTAGTCTCTCCATGAAACATGTCCATCTTTTATTAGATTTACCCTCAAGAACATCATAAGCTATAGGAAATAGCCAAATATGGGCATCTATAGCACATGATGTAGCAAGTTCTCCTCTAAACTTCCATATTAAAGAAGTAGTGTATATTCCAAAGTATGGCTTGTAGCCCTCCAGAAACCCCTTATGGCATTGCCTTCAGGATTAGATAACATCTCCTGAAGTAATTCTTATTTGATATCTTATACATCCCTCTTGCATTCTTTTGGCTTCGTCTAACCATCTCATAATCAATGTCAACAAGACTCCTAAGAGATGCTCTTTCTACCTTACCTTTCAAATTGTATAACAGGTGGAAACTACCATTCCACTTGCCTTAAATCATGTACAAAGTCACATCCTTCCCATAAAAAACTTTGTGGTAAGGAATTAGAATCTTAAACATATCACAAATTTTCGATCTGAGTTCAGCAGGCCCAGTGTTATGATCCTACCTCACCCAATCAAGTATAATAGCACCTATCCACATGGTTTAAGCTAGTCTTATTTTATCACTTAATGAAGTATTATGGAAGTTGTATTTCTAGGTATTTACCTTGATCTGCATTATATAATAAATTAAATCAAAACACATTTTAGCAAATACAATATGAAAACAATATTATCTAGTTATTGCTACATGAAAAGGGTACCCACCCCTTATTGGGGATGCATGCAGTCTCCATTTACAGGTCTTACTTTTCCTACAATGCAACCTTGGTATTTTTTTGGTCACTCTTTTCTACTATATAACCAAACCCAACTTTTATTACAAATGTAGCAACTTCATATATGTAGTTCTAGATAGTCTCAAAGACAATACCCTCATCAATCGTAGGCTTGTCCTTCTCAAAGTAGGTTACTGGCTTGTCCTCGTCTTCATCATCATATTTTTATCCCATTTTCGCATTTTCGCATCTTCAATATCCTCATCCTCATCAGTCCCAAATTTAGGTTCAAAGTTCAGATCAATCAAATATTCCCTGCTTTCCATCCTTTCCGGATCAGCAACCGTATCTGGATATATTTTTTCATCATCATCATCATCCGAAAAAAAACCATACGCTTCCCCTTTCTATGTCTTCCCACTCGCTTGACAATGCATGATGTGGAAGGATAAGTGGGCAGTTGCACTCGGTTGACCAATGAGATACTGCTCTGCTATGGTCGCTTGAGTTCCCTGCATAGCTGATATACAATCATTAATGACTATCTTTCTCGTTCTATATATTAACAATATGAACAAGCATCAGTCCTTGTTCTTAGGTGTTTACCCCACATCATGGACAACGTGTACTCGGTTCTAATATCATATAAAATATTATAATTGGTTTAATAGTGTTGTTAAATGGGGAATTTGTCAAATACCGTGTACAAGTCACATAGAGTTAGGTCTGTCGCGTGTACTATCAATCGATTATCCAAACTAGCACGAACTATAATTATACCGTCGGGCATGATTTCAATTCGACATATGTGTCGAATCTTCAGTAGAAATCTGGAAGCAGCATATGTCCAACGGTTTTCAACACACATCCTCGCAATTACTCGAGACTTGAATTGGTAGTTGTGAAGGCGGAGAAGGATTCAATTTCTTACCCTTCAGGAAGGATGAACGAAACATTCATGGAGCTCCAGAGTTGCAATGCTCTTCTTCCTGCATCCTTTGCCCCTATGTCACCCTTGCCCGTGCTCTCCAGTCTCATATCATCCAAGTATTGTTGTAGATATGTCCAAGAGACAACAATATAAGTAGTTATTATTATATCTTTGTGTTTATGATGAATGTTCACATCCCATGCTATAATTGTATTAATTGGAAACTTTAATACTTGTGTGATTTGTAAACATAAAAGAGTCTCTAGTAAAGCCCCTTGTTAAACTAGCTTGTTGATTGATAGATGATCATGGTTCCTGATCATGAACATTGGATGTTATTGATAACAAGGTCATATCATTAGGATAATGATGTGATGGACACACTCCTATAGTTAAGCATAGCATAAGATCAAGTCATTTAAATAATTCACTTGCCATAAGCTTTCAGATACATAGTAACCTAAATCCTTCGACCATGAGATCATGTTAATCACCATCACCGGATGGATGCTTTGATGACATCAAACACCACATCATAACTAGGTGGTTATAAAGATGACATTGAGTATTCTGAAAGTATGTGTTGAGGCACATGGATCAAGAGTGGCATTTGTCCATCCATATGACGGATAGATATACTCTGGTCCCTCTCGGTTGAATGTCATCCAATTGGCTTGCAAGCATGTGACTAAATCACAAGGGATCACATATCACAGGAACGAGTAAAGAGTACTTATCGGTAATGAGTTTGAACTAGGTATGCGGAGATACCGACGATTAAACCTCGGATAAGTAAAGTATCGCGAGACAAATGGAAATTGGTATCGTATGTAAATGGTTCATTCGATCATGAAGTCATCGTAGAAATACGTGGGATCCATATGAATTTCCAGATTCCTTTATTGGTTATTTATCGGAGAAGAGTCTCGATCATGTCTGCATAATTCACGAACCGTAGGAAGACACACTTAAGGATTCGATGTTTTTTAGTAGATATGGAATGTGAGTAAGACACCAGATGCTGTTCGGAGTCTCGGATTGGATCCGGGATATCACGAGGAGATCCGGAATGATCCGGAGAATAGGATTCATATAAGGAAAGTCCAATTCCGGGGTTCGGAAATGTTTTCGGTGTTTTCACCGGAAGCTTCTAGAAGGGTCTAGAAGGTCCAGCACTCCAGAGAGGAAAGGGTACATGAATGTGTCATACCAATATGGAATGGTTGCATCATGTCCTAGGTCACGTGGCTGGGCAATGGGAAGAGATAAATCAAACTCTAGTTTGAATAGTCAAACTCCAATTTGAAAAGTCAAATCCCAACATTGAAAGTCAAACCAAGTGGAGGGAGAGGAGGAAACCTAAAGGAGGAAGGTTTCCCCTCCCTCCCTTGCCGCTGGCCACCAAGAGGACTTGGGGGACGACTCCCCTCACCTAACCGCCCCTCCCGCCTATAAAAGAAGGGGTGGGGCGCCCCTTGGACCCTCACCCCAAACGCTAGGTCGACTGCCCCCTCTAAATTGACACCGCCCTAGAGCTCCTCTAAACCGCCGCCGCCTAGGCTTGCCCTAGCCTCCAGCCATCTCCACCCCTCTGCCCCTAAATCCTAGTAGTTGAGGCTCTCTCTACTCCACCATACCGGCTCTCGCTTAGGCGAAGCCCTGCGGGATTTCACCTCTACTTCCACCACCACACCGTCATGCTGTTGGAATCACGAGGAGATCTACAACCTCCACTGCCTGCTGGAACAAGGGATAGGAAGATCTTCATGTTGGAGATATGCCCTAGAGGCAATAATAAATGTAGTTATTATTATATCTTTGTGTTTATGATAAATGTTTACATTCATGCTATAACAGTATTAACAAGGAAACATTAATACTTGTGTGATTTGTAAACTAAATTAGAGTCCCTAGTAAAGCCTATTTATAATACTAGCTTGTTGGTTAATAAATGATTGTGGTTTCCCTATCATGAGCATTGAGATGTTATTAACAACAAGATCATATCGTTAGGAGAATGATATGATGGACGTACTCCTATAGATAAGCGTAGCATAAAGATCAAGCAATTTTAATAGTTCAATTGCTATATGCTTTCTGATACATAGTAACCTAATTCCTTCTACCATGAGATCATGCATATCACCATCACCGGAAGGATGCTTTGATGACATCAAACACCACACCGTAACTGGGTGGTTATAAAGGTGGCATTGAGTGTTTGGAAAGTATGGGTTGAGACACATGGATCAAGAGTGAGATTTGTCCATCCATATGACGGATAGATATACTCTGGGCCCTCTCGGTGGAATGTCATACAATTGGCTTGCAAGCATGTGACTGGCTCACAAGGGATCACATATCACGGGAACGAGAAAAGAGTACTTATCAGTAACGAGGTTGAACTAGGTATGCAGAGATACCGACGATCAAAACCTCGGATAAGTAAACTATCGTGAGACAAAGGGAAATTGGTATCGTATGTAAGTGGTTCATTCGATCGCAAAGTAATCGTAGAAATATGTGGGAACCATATGAATTTCCAGATTCCTCTATTGGTTATTGTTCGGAGAAGTGTCTCGATCATGTCCGCATAATTCATGAACCGTAGGGAGACACACTTAAGGATTCAATGTTGTTGAGTAGTTATGGAATGATGAGTAAGAGACCGAATGTTGTTCGGAGTCTCGGATGGGATCCGGGATATCACAAGGAGATCCGGAATGGTCCGGAGAATAAGATTCATATAAGGAAAGTCCTGTTTCGGGGTTGGAGAATGATTCCGGTGTTTTCATCGGGAATGTTCTAGAAGGGTCCTAAGGTCCCAAGACTCGGAGGGAAGGGTACATGAATGTGTCATAACAAGTTGGTATGGTTGCATCATGTAGTAGGTGTCATCGCTGAGCAAAATAAAGGGATAAATAAAATCCTAGTTTGAAAAGTCAAACGCCAATTTGAAAAGTCAAACGGCAAGTTTGCTTGGTGGAGGTAGAGTAGGAAACCTACTTGGGGAGGAGTTCCTCTCCCTCCACCCGCCGGCCTTGGAGGCCGACTTGTGGGAGGACTCTCCTCCCCTGGCCTGCGCCCTCCCACCTATAAAAGGAGGGGCAGGGCTGCCCCTCTAGACACACACCTTGCCCCACTAAAACCCTAGCCCTAGCAGCCGGCCCTCTTGCAGCCGCCGCCGCCCTAGGGCAAACCCTAGCCGCCGACTTGGGGCTCTCCCCTTGCCCTAGCCGCCGGCCTATCCCTCTCTCCTTGGTGCCTCTAAACCCTAGATCGCCAAGGACTCTCTCATAGTCCACCATACTCGCTCCGGCTTAAGGCGAAGCCCTGCGAGATCTCCCCTCTACTTCCGGTACCACGCCGCCGTGTTGCCGGAATCGCGAGGAGAGTGCTACAACCTCCGCTGCCTGCTGGAACAAGGGAGAGGAAGGTCTTCATCGAGTACCGAACATGTGATCGACTGCGGAAGCTCTGCCGGAACGCAGCGCCGGAAGGATCGTCTACACGATCTTGAGATCGGAAAGAGTACGACTACATCACCCACGAGAATTCGCTCTCGTTAAACACTTTGGAATCTTCGAGGGTGAGTTATTCTATCGACTCATTGCTACAATCTAGTAGATAGATCTTGGCTTGTTTGTTTGTATGTGGTAGAAATTTTTTGTTTTTCCATGCTACGAACCCCAACAGTGGTATCAGAGCCGTGTCTATATGTAGATCTGTTGCACGAGTAGAACACAATGGTCATTATGGGCGGTGGTGCTTTTATTATCAACTGCTTATTTTATTCTTTGCATCTTGCGGTATGATGGGATGAAGCGGCTCGGGCTAACCTTACATGACATCGTTCATGAGACTTGCTCCACGCTCAACATGCAACTTGTATTGCATAAGTGGCTTTGCGGGTGTCTGTCTCTCCCATTATAGTATAGATCCAATTTACAACAGGCACTTGATAGTTCAAACATCAACGTTGTGGTTCTTGTTCGTAAGTTAGATCGACACTTATTGAAAGCCCCAAACCACGTAAAATATGCAAAGAAATTAGAGGCGTCTAACTTTGTTTTGCAGGGGTGTGTTGTGATGTGATATGGCCATGATTGTGATTATAATTGATGTATGCAATGTTCCTTATTGTAAGTTGGCAACCGGCAGGATCCATATGGTTGTCTTTAAATTCTGTTAAGACCCGCGTGTCTATTCAAAGTAGTTGTAATAGTTGAAGCTGGTGGACGACGATCATGGAGCAGCGTCATTGACCTTGATGCAATACCGGTGATGATGGAGATCATGTTCGTGATTGAAGATGGAGATCGGAAGCACAAAGAAGAAGGGCCATATCATATCACATATTATTTAATTGCATGTGATGTTAATCCTTTATGCATCTTGTATTGCTTAGTTAACGACGGTAGCATTATAAGATGATCCCTCATGCACATAAATTTCAAGTTCTAAAGTTTTCATCCTTAGTAAGCACCGTTGCTAAAGCTTGTTGTATCGAAGCACCACGTGATGATCGGGTGTGTTAGATTCTGCAAGTGTATACAATGTGAGCAAGCCAGATTTGCTCATGCGGAAGCTAAGGTTTGATCTTGACGAGCCTAGCATGTACAGACATGGTCTCGGAACACAGATCACCGAAAGGTAAAGCATGAATCATATAGTAGATATGATGAACATGTCGATTGTTCGCCATTGAAGCTACATCAACTCTCGTGATGATCGGTTTTGATGTGGTGGATTTGGTTCGTGTGATCACTAAAACAATGTGAGGGATATTGTTTTCAGTGAGAGTTCACCTAGATTAATTTAACTATTAATTAGAACTCAATTTGTCATAAACTTAGTCTAAACTATTGCAAATATGTTGTAGATCAATGGCGGCCCCTACCATCAATTTTAATGCGTTCCTAGAGAAAGAAAAGTTGAAAAACAATGGAAGCAACATGATTGGTTCCGCAATTTGAGGATTGTCCTCAATGCCGTAATTTGACCTATGTCTTTGGATGCACATTGGGTGACCCACCTGCAGCTGATGCTACCGATGAAGTAAAGAATGTTTACCTCACTCAGAAGAATCAATACTCCACAGTTCAGTGTGCTATCTTGTATGGTTTGGACTCGGAGCTTCAGAAAAGGTTTGAGAATTCAGACCCACATGATATTGTCCGTGAACTCAAATTGATATTTGAGACTCACGCGGCAGTTGAGAGCTATGAGGCTTCTGAAAAGTTCTTTAACTGCAAGATGGAAGAGGGCAGCTCCATCAATGAGCATGTGCTTAAGATGTCTGGGCACGCAAACAAACTCCAAAGCTTGGGTATAGTGATTCCTAATGCTTTGGGGATTTACCGTGTCCTCCAATCACTACCACCAAGTTACAAGAACTTTGTGATGAACTACAATATGCAAAGCATGAACAAGCAATTGCCAGAACTCTTCTCCATGTTAAAATCTGCAGAAGTGGAGATCAAGAAAGAGCACCAAGTGTTGATGGTCAATAAGACCACCAAATCCAAGAAAGGCAAGTCTAAGCAAAAGGGACACTTCAAGAAGGGTGGTAAGAAAGTTACCGCACCGACGAAGAAGACCAAGGCTGGACCTAAGCCTGATACTGAGTGCTTTTACTGCAAGGGAGAAGGTCACTGGAAGCGGAATTGCCCAAAGTACTTGGCGGATTTGAAGAACGGCAACATCAAGAAGAAAGGTATATCTGATATACATGTTATTGATGTGTATCTCACTAGTACTCGTAGTAGTGCCTGGGTATTTGATACTGGTTCGGTTGCTCATATTTGTAACTCGAAACAGGTGCTACAAAATAAACGGAAGCTAGCGAAGAACGAGGTGACGATGCGCGTAGGAAATGGATCAAAGGTTGATGTGATCGCGGTCGGCACGCTACCTCTTCATCTACCATCGGGATTAGTTTTATACTTAAATAATTGTTATTTGGTGCCTGCGTTAAGCATGAACATTATATCGGAATCTTGTTTATTGCGAGACGGTTACTTGTTTAAGTCCGAGAATAATGGTTGTTCAATTTATATGAGTAATATGTTTTATGCACATGCACCTTTGATAGATGGTCTATTCTTATTGAATCTCGATAGTGGAAATACACATATAAATAACATTGAAGCTAAACGTTTGAAATTGAGCGATAATTCGACCTATATGTGTAATCGCTGTCTTGGTCACATTGGAGTGAAGCGTATGAAGAAACTCCATTCCGATGGACTTCTTGAATCACTTGATTTCGAATCACTTGAAAGATGCGAAGCATGTCTGATGGGTAAAATGACTAAGACTCCATTTTCTGGTATGATGGAGCGAGCTACGGACTTATTGGAAATCATACATACTGATGTGTGTGGTCCAATGAGTGTAGCATCGCGCGGTGGTTATCGTTATGTTCTTACCTTCACGGATGATTTGAGTAGATATGGGTATATCTATTTCATGAAACATAAGTCCGAAACTTTCGAGAAGTTTAAGGAATTTCAAAGTGAGGTGGAGAATCAACGTAACAAGAAGATTAAATTTGTACGTTCTGATCGTGGAGGTGAATATCTGTGGCATCCCGCAAAACCACTACTAGAAAATCGCGTTGAATTTGTGCATTGCATCGTCATCATCATGCATTGTTTGCCAAAACTATTTCCGCAACGCCCGTTTTGTTTTCCAAGACGCCCCATCTTCATTCAAACACCAAAACCGGGTCCCCGGAATATTTTCTTTTGGCCGCTATCGGTTTGCACACGGCCCGTTTAAAACAAATAAAAGATTTAATTATTTTTAGCGGGGCAGTCGAACGGGCCGATTGACCCGAACGACCGCCCCAGAAATTTAATCGGTCCAAATAGACCGGCCCCTCTAAATACTAAACTCACCCAACCTATCTACCCAGCCCTCCTCTCCACCTCACTCCCCCCAATCAACTCTTGCCACATCACTCTCCCCTTCCCCCCTAGCCAATCAGACTTTGCCACCTCAGCAGCCCCCCCCTCTCTCTCTCTTTCCAACCCCCCACCAACCTGCCCACACACACTACACACGCTGGCACACACCCAACACAACACCACACACACGCAAATCAACCGCCTCGGCCACTGCTTGGTCCACCCCCCACTGGTCCCACCACCGCGCCTGCCCTCTTCCTCCTCTTCCCCTTCTCTCAACCTCCCTCTGCGCTGCTCCACTGACCAAGACGGCGCCTCGCCCACCGCCATCGATCACCGCCCTCGCCCACCTCCCGCCCCTCGCCTCTCCTATCTCCGCCATCCTGCTGTCCTGCCGCCCTCACCTGCTACTTCTCCGCCTCGCTCCTCAAGCGCTCCTTCCGCCTCCTCTCTCCATCACGAAGCATCCACTGCCGACGAGCTCCGCCTCATCCCGCCGCCCCTGTGCCACCTCGCTGCACCCTCTCCTCCCGGCTCCGCGTGCCAGCGTCGATCTCTTCCCAGCGCCCGGGCCCGCCGTCGCCGCCACCCTCTGTTCGCCCATCCCGTCCCCGCTGCCTCGCCAAGAATCGGCCTCAACCCCACGCCGCCACCACCCGACGCGAGCCGCCTCCCCGCCCATCCAAGGCTCGCCGCCGCCAGCCTCCGGCCGACGCCGGGCGCCTGCGGCGCCCCTCCGCGGTTCCTCGCTCCCCGCCGCCTCGTCGCTCTGCAAGCTGTCGTCCCCGCGTTCAACCCGACACCGTCGCGTGCTTCCTCGGATGTTCGTCAGGTGAAGACTGCCTGGCACACAGAGCCCAAGGCGCAAGGGCACCGGCAGCGTACTACCTCGTTGGATGAAAGAAGCTCTGGGTGCCTCCCGGTGGATAGCAAGATCATGTTGACGTGTGGAGAGGTACACGATGTTGCACCTGTGGTGGCCAAGTCGACTCGTGCAGAGCCACTAGAAGATGATCGGAACTAGACGACGAGGTCCGGGTTTGTGCTGTCAAGATAAGTGCCGACAATCGAGGCCCTAAACCCCAAGATCTCCGTCCTGGACTCCAAGGACTGCCTCACGGACATCGAGCGCCAAGAACACCTCCCGGATTCCGAAGCGGTTCCCGGACCCAAAGACGTCGAGACCCCGAACCCCGAGAGCCGGACGCGACAAGGTCTACCTCACGGGCACCAAGTCCTCCCCCAGAACCGTCAAGACCACCGTCACGGCCGATAAGATCTCCAGCATGGATAAGATGCCAGACCCCGAAGACCGATCCCGGCGACCCACATGCGACAAGACCTTCGCCCCGAATGCGGGATCGAGAACCCATACGCCAAGAACGCCGAGGCGGATACGACAAGTACTCCCCCGAATGCCAAGACCGACTCGATGGCGCGGACCCAACAAGACCCGCGCAACGGCAAGAACGCCCCCGTGAGACCCGGCAAGATCTGGCCGACGACAAGAACGACACCGACCCGGAAGCACCCGTTTCGCCCCCGACACCAAACCAAGTCCGGCTTACCGGATTCGACAAGACCTACCCCAGTAATCCGAGAACGCTCCCGCCGAGAATGAACCCGTCGAACCCTGGACCCTGTCGGACCCCGAACCCCGGAACCCCCAAGATCTGCCGAACCCTAATGTGTGAACCCCTTTTTCCGAGAACCCTATTTTTATAAATGGTCAACTATAAGAATTGCGGCATATTGAATTGTCATACTCGCATGCATATCTGTGGTTTGGGGGCCTTATGCCGATTCACCTAATAATTAAATATGGGGCCCATATGCGGGCAAATCTAGCCTTATATTGGCCTCATTTAAACATGTGTAGCGAACCGGTTCCACCTGTTGCATTGCTAAACAACATTTAATTTGCGGGGGTTCTAAATAACTTGAACCATTTAACTAATTGTCGGGACCCTGGTTCCGCCTAATCTGACCTAATTGCATCGCACCTTGCCATGCCATGCATCATACATGCATCATGCCGATCTTCTGCCGTTGTATTAAATATTGCATCCGGTGTTTCTTCTAGTGTTTTGCTTCTTCGCGGATAAGGCCGTTGAGTTGATGTGAGCTTCGCCCCGATCTTCGGTTGAACCCTTCGACAATGTTTATCAGGCGAGCATCTCCCCCTTTCTACCTATCTTACTTTATAGTCTGTATTCCCTCCTGTTGATCTATTGCTATCTGTGTTGCGTTGCTCTAGTTTTCGTACCTGTGATATCCCTTGCAGCCTTATATTGCCTTGGACACATCCTATTACCTGTTGTTTGGTAGATAGTTGGACTTGCGCGTCGTAGTCGCTGGCTCAAGTGCTGTTGCGTGTCGACAAATGCCACAGTTGTTGATGTATTGCCCCATGTTGATGATGGAGATGATTCTAGTTTTACTTACCGTTCATTTTAAATTCCTGTTTAACAACTAAAATTGAAATAAGCAGAGGCATCGGTGGGTGATAGAAAATATTTGGTTTCCGAACGCCCACTTGTGTCCCGTAAGACCCCGAGTACTTGATACCTGTTCCTTGATTTATCGCGCTATCCACATCCGGGAGGTATATGGGACCCCGAGCGAGCTTGATTCATCTTATTTCTTGGGGCCACAAACTAGTTTGAGGTTTTATTTACGATCTGTACTTATGCCATGCTACTTTCGTATTTAAATTGTGCGAGGAGCACACTGTACTATTTAGGATCGGGACACGATTCCGCTGTGTCGACAAGCCCAGCCACACTTCGGGTTCGATGCTCACAGCTCACCCAAACCTTAAGTCCGTCTCGGAGTCAGCTGGCTTCGTTGCGGATTCTACTTAAGGCTGCCTCAATTCGAGCTCGCAACACCTCTGCTCCGACAACCGTTCCCAGCAAATTCCGGCGAGCCCAGCCACCGCCTTGCCTCCCCGACCAAGCTCACACCTTCCCCAACCTCTGGCGCTTCTGCATGTACCCTCCGTTCAACCGCGGGCGCCTGAGGCCGACTTGACAACCACCGATCAGCCACGCCTCTCTCTGGCGAAGTCCCCTGGTAAGCACATACCGCCCCACGCCTTCTCGTTCACGCTCCCACACTCGCTTCATCCTCCTACATCTGACCATGCTCTTGTCTTGCCTTAGGGCGATCTGCAGCGTCGCCTCCGACCAGGACTAGAGCCGCCCGACGCCGTTCCCCACTCCGGCAAGCGATTACCTCCACGCCAGTGCGCCCCTCGACCAACCGACCACGCCTCGAGCATCACCACGTCCTTGCGATCACGGTGAGCATCCCCACTTCGCTCTTTGCTTCCTAGAACCGCCGCTAGCCCACCGCCTGGCTATCGCCGCCGTCTACTGTCGCGCAGCGCCGCTAGCCTTTGGCCAAGCAACTGTGGTCGTTAGATTAAAATCTGGTGGCTACGATTAGAACAAGACGAAGGGGTACGCGCCCATCTTATCCGTTCGTCTAAGTTAGATCCAACGCATCGCATCAGCCGATCCACCCGAACCGGTACCAGCGAATAGGAAAGCGACGCGTGGCACCAGACGATTTAGAAATAGAATTTGAAATCAGATTTGTTTGCAGATTTGAAAACCCTATAACTTTTGATCCACACGTCCAAAAATTACAAACTATATATCAATGGAATCAGTGGAACACGCCCTAGCAACCATGGATTTTGTTTAGTAAAAAGCCTCTGGTAAAATGTTTGTTTTTGCAGAAACAGTTGTATGCTTGTTTAGATTAGAAAAATTCTTCAAAAATGTTTTGAGGTTGAAATCTTGGAAAGTTAGTTTGTGGTGAACTTACTGACCCTAGGAACCAACCCATGGTTTTAAAAATGTATTTGGTGAAGTTTAGGATGGATTAATTGATTTAGCCCATTTCTAGTCAAATAAAAATATTGGTTTTGTTATGAAAATGATTTTGGAGTAAAAACTTTGGGAAAATGATTTGAATCAAACCTACTGACCCTAAACACCAAGTTTTGAGAATTAACAACTTATTTGGTGAACAACATAAAGTTTTTGATTTGATAAAAACATTTCCACCACATAAAATAATGAAAGGATTTAAAAATGGTTTATAGATAAAACCCTTTTGCAAATGACTTTGCCACTTTGGAAAATGACCACTTTGGACTTTAAAAAGATTAGAGCCTAGTATAAACCATCTTTGCAAATAAAACTACCTCTTGCGTGCTTGCATGCATAACTTAGATCCCATTGTTTTATGTGTGTGAATTGTTTGATTGATTATTGGTTTGGAATGCTAGTTGATATTGTGTTTGCTTGATTGATTGTAGTGAAGTTAGAAAAGTGTGAGACTAGCAAGATCAAGGAGTGAACCAACATTCCCTACCAAAAGAAAGGCAAGTGACACTATCATCTAAAGTCCTACTATTTTCATTATACTTAGTGGATTTTGAAACATGCATGAAAAGAATTTCCATACTTATGCTATGCTAAGTCCTAATAGGATACCCTATACATTCCTTAGTCAAAACAATGTAGTTGTTACATGCTTAGCCATGCTATATTTTGAAAAGAGATACATGTTGTGATTTTATGAAGTTGAGAAAAGGACTTGTGTTTTTATATAATAAAACAAGGACTCAATGAACCACCTGGGTGGACAAGGATACTTTAAGTTTTTTTGGAGAAGGTGGCAACAAAAGGAACCATGTCTATGGCAATCTCTTTGTGTTGTGCTCCAAAAGAAAACCACCTAGGAAACTTAGAGATTGAACATGTTTCTCCAATTGTGGCTTTCGTGTACAACCACATGCTACTTATGGCTCTGGCTTAGTCAACTACATTGGGAAGACCCATGCATTGTCTTCAGGTTACTGAAAATGGGGGACCTGTAATCCTACATGGGTACTGAAGACAAGCTAGCAATGGTGTATGGGAGGACCCTCTGGAAAGACTTCGTCACATTCTCAATCTGCCAGTACTCCATCTTGGTGAGTACCAATCCAGCGGCCACTGGTGGCAACAAGATGAGAGTGTGACATGTTGGTAAAGTGTACAACTTCTGCAGAAGATAATAAAATCTAAGTACTTAGCCGTGTCCTCGGTTATGGACAATACTGAGCAACTAAAGCTTGAGGCTATGGGAAATCTCGACATTCCAATTTCAAAAAGAAAAACTTTTAAGTGATAACAAAAGACTTGCAGAACTTGGGGTTACCAAGGAGCTCAAGAGACTTTGATAAAAACTTGCAACACTTGGGGTTACCAAGGAGCTCAAGAGACTTTGATAAAAACTTGCAGCAATTTGGGGTTACCAAGGAGCTCAAGAGATTTGATGAAAATTTGAAGTACTTGGGGTTACCAAGGAGCTCAAGAGATTTGATAAAAACTTGAAGTACTTGGGGGTACCAAGGATCTCAAGAGATTTTGACAAAGACACTTGGTGGATTCCAAGGATTTCAGAAAAGATTTGCCAAAAGATCAAAACCATTTTGAAAGATAGGATAAACTATTGCTTTATGCAAATGAGCCCAAAACTCTACTTAGCCAAATATGCATGTAATGATAGGATCCACTTATATTCAACATAGTAGTGAAACTTGCCAATACAATTCCAATGTATTGACCCTTGTGGCTGTAACTTGTAATGTTGCAGGTTTGATTGAATTTAGTGAAGATTGATTGATTAGGATTACAAAGTCTACAACCACCATGTTGCATGTGGCACTTTGAAGATGAAGGACCCCATGCTTATAGATATTCCGCTGCAATGTAATGTAATAGCCAAATGAGCTATGTAAGATGTAATAAAATTATGTTATTTCCTGGTTATAAAGTTATATTATGACCTTTGTTTCTTGATATTACATCTTAAACTGTGGATGCTAGCTATTGATCCAGGGACTAGCATTGTAAACACGGGGGACTATACCTTATTTAAAGGTTGGGACCCTTACAGATGGTATCAGAGCATTGTGTTGCCTGTAGGATTTGTAAACCTAGGATTGGACAAAAACCCTTAGAAAATAGGAGTTGTTCTTGTTCCAAAACTTATTTACAAAACAAACTTGTAAACTCTTTCCTCAACCACTTTGATTTTGATTCTACATCTCATATATTTACAACTTGATGGAAAAACCTACCCATGGCCAAAGACTACACCATGTGCAAAGGACTTCTTCAACATCTTCAACTCTAATGACTTCAACATCTTCAGCATATTCACCAAGGACTTCCAACTTGGATACCACTAAGGACTACAAGTGAAACAAGGAAACCTTGCTCAAAATATGGAGACTGAGGAAATGCAAAATTTGAAGGAGTTCACCTCACTTGAGGTATTGTAACCAAGAGTTTTTCTCAAGGAAACCATGACTTCATGCAAGAAGAATCAACCAAATAAGGATGGAAAGATCACAAGTGAACCATATAGATGGACCACCATATTTTAGTTAAGTCAAACCCACCAACTTATGTGGTGTAACAAAAATATTTTGTTGTCTAAGTATGTGCTTGAACTTTGTTGTTTGAGTGAAAAGTTGTTTGTGATTGATTGTACCTTGCTTGTGTGAATTGTAATGTGTGTAATTAGAACTATTTCCTTAGAAATATTTTGTCTGTTCTAATCTCCATTCAACCCAAACAGATGACTACTCCAGGAGACTCCAGCATCAAGGTTGATGACACCAATACCAACCAAGAGGACAGCATGAAAGAGCTCATAGCAACCCAACACCAGTTGAACCAAATGACAGCTCAATTCATATCCAACACCAGTGGGGAAGATCCAACCCTGCAAGGATTTTTGGAAACTCCAGCCCAATTGATGCTTAAGGTGACTGATAAAATGATCAACATGGAAAACAACTATTCCAAAAGAGTTTGTGACAACAAGGATGATAGAAATGTTATTCTAGATGGAGCACCAGCTTGCATTATTTGTGGAGACAAGGATCATACTTCCAAGGAACATGGTGATCAATGCCCCAACTGTGAAGAGAAACATCCTGTTGGCCAATGTCCCACCTCTCAAGCTACTTGCTACCTATGTGAAGGAAACAACCATGTCCCTAACCAATGCCCATCTATTCCATTGTTGAACAAAGGAAACAAGGTGGAGTGCAAAAAATGATTGCAAACCATCCAGAAGGATCCAAGACTACCAAGAAGGTTGATGACAAAGGAAAAGGTCCACTTATACCTCCAAACAAAACAACCCAATTCAAAGGACCAAAGAAAGGGCATATGAATTATCCAAAGAGCAATAGAAGGTCCAAGAAACATGTAGACATTCCTACCTACCAGATAACATATGAACAACATGAACTAGATGCACTCTTAGCTTTGGAGAAACCCAAAAAGCAAAAGAAGGACAAAAGCCATGTGCAATGTCATAAATGTAAGGAAATGGGACACTATTCCAGTGAATGCCCAGAGAACCAGAAGCATAAGGAAATTGGCCAAGTGTGGTGCAAAAACTACAAAGAGCTAGGCCATTATGCAGCAACTTGTCCACAAGAGACACGTAAAGAACTCAAAGATATCAACTGTTTCAATTGCAAACAACCAGGACATTATGCAAGCAATTGTCCAGAAAAGATGAAGAACAAGTTAAACAAGCCTATGAAGGATCTCAACCTTGGACCATGAGTCAAGGGTGGAAACAAAGGACACTATGCAGATGTTTGCCCAAAGGAGTTTCCCCAGGATCCCAAGAAGGCCAATATGTAAATTTGTTTGAAATTTTTAAGGGTGGTAGTACCCTAGTTGTTTTGAGCCTACTTGTAACCCTAGCTTTCCCAAATCTCGGGACGAGATTTATTTTAAGGGTGGTAGCCTGTCACATCCCAAGATTTTCCAAATCTTGTAATGTGAAAAATAAATGAATAAAATAAAACTTTGTTGATTTTCAGGGTGAGAAGAAACTTTTTGAATCCAATTGGAAACCTTCAAACCAATTTGGATCAAATAAATCCTAAAGGGATTTAGAAAGATAAACATTTAATAAAGGAAAATAAAAATATTTGGAATTACTATTTTGAAACTTTTAATAAAAGGTTTGATTTTAAAATGAAAAGGAAGAAATTCAAATAAGGATTATTTTAATAGCCAAAATTAAAACTTTGGCCAAGCCTTTGAAAAAAAATATTTCCATTTGAGAAAACTAGTAAAAGGTTGATTTAAATAAAAAAATAAGGATTTAATATCCAAGTTTATTGAAAATAAAAGTTTTACTATTTTAATTAAACGTCAAAACTTATTTATTTTAAACAAGTTTTCCAAGTATTCTTTAATTCCAACTAAAACCTACTGATTTGGTTTTGAAAATAATTAAATTTCAAATAGACTTTTGAATAAAACAAATTCTATTTTTGATTTAATAAACAAGGTCTATTTATTTAATTAATAATGGACCCTAAAATAAAAATATTATTTTGGGAATTAGTTTCTGTTGTTAAACAGAACCAAATTCAATTACAATGTTTGCTGAATGTTTGAATTGATTTGAATGTTGGTTTGTTGTTTGAATTTCAAAACAGAAATTAAAATTGGAAAAAGAAAAAGCATTCAGAAAGAAAAAAAATAGAATCTGGACTCACCCCAGCTGGCCAAGCCCAACGAGCCCAGCTAGCCCAACTTCTCCCCACGCCAAGCGCTTACCTAAACGCACACGCAGAGCGACCGATGGACCTCTTTTCCTCTCTCTCTCTCTCTCACGACGCACGGCCCCAGTGTTCCTTCTCTTCTTCCTCGTGCAGACGACGCCCTGCCGTTGCAGCCATTACTCCAGCGATCAATACGCGTTGATTCCGCGACCGTTACTCGCCGTGACTGCGCCCATTTAACCGCCTGTGTCTTCTCTCCATTTCCCCTCACGCGCCTCCCTCTCTCTGCCCCTAGGCTGCCTCAATTCGAGCTCAAAACACCTCTGCTCCGACAACCGTCGCCAGCAAATTCCGGCGAGCCCAGCCACCGCCTTGCCTCCCCGACCAAGCTCACACCTTCCCCAACCTCTGGCGCTTCTGCATGTACCCTCCGTTCAACCGCGGGCGCCCCTGAGCGTCGACTTCGACAACCACTGACCTCGCCGCCGCGTCTGCCTCTCTCTGGCGAAGTCCCCTGGTAAGCACATACCGCCCCATGCCTTCTCGTTCATGCTCCCACACTCGCCTCATCCTCCTGCATCTGACCATGCTCTTGTCTTGCCTTAGGGCGATCTGCAGCGTCGCCTCCGACCAGGACCAGAGCCGCCCGACGCCGTTCCCCACTCCGGCGAGCGATTACCTCCACGCCAGTGCGCCCCTCGACCAACCGACCATGCCTCGAGCATCACCACGTCCTTGCGATCACGGTGAGCATCCCCACTTCTCTCTTTGCTTCCTAGAACCGCCGCTAGCCCACCGCCTGACCGTCACTGCCGTCTGCCGCCGCGCAGCGCCGCCAGCCTTTGGCCAAGCAACTGTGGCCGTTAGATTAAAATCTGGTGGCCACGATTAGAACAAGACGAAGGGGTACGCGCCCATCTGATCCGTTCGTCTAATTTAGATCCAACGCATCGTATCAGCCGATCCACCCGAACCGGTACCAGCGAATAGGAAAGCGACGAGTGGCACCAGACGATTTAGAAATAGAATTTGAAATCAGATTTGTTTGCAAATTTGAAAACCCTATAACTCTTGATCCACACGTCCAAAAATTACAAACTTTATATCAATGGAATCAGTGGAACAATCCCTAGCCAACCATGGATTTTGTTTAGTAAAAAGCCTCTGGTAAAATGTTTGTTTTTGCAGAAACAGTTGTATGCTTGTTTAGATTAGAAAAATTATTCAAAAATGTTTTGAGGTTGAAATCTTGGCAAGTTAGTTTGTGGTGAACTTACTGACCCTAGGAACCAACCCATGGTTTTCAAAATGTATTTAGTGAAGTTTAGGATGGATTAATTGATTTAGCCCATTTCTAGTCAAATAAAAATATTGGTTTTGTTATGAAAATGATTTTGGAGTAAAAACTTTGGGAAAATGATTTGAATCAAACCTACTGACCCTAAACACCAAGTTTTGAGAATTAACAACTTATTTGGTGAACAACATAAAGTTTTTGATTTGATAAAAACATTTCCACCACATAAAATAATGAAAGGATTTAAAAATGGTTTATAGATAAAACCCTTTTGCAAATGACTTTGCCACTTTGGAAAATGACCACTTTGGACTTTACAAAGATTAGAGCCTAGTATAAACCATCTTTGCAAATAAAACTACCTCTTGCATGCTTGCATGCATAAATTAGATCTCATTGTTTTATGTGTGTGAATTGTTTGATTGATTATTGGTTTGGAATGCTAGTTGATATTGTGTTTGCTTGATTGATTGTAGTGAAGTTAGAAAAGTGTGAGACTAGCAAGATCAAGGAGTGAACCAACATTCCCTACCAAAAGAAAGGCAAGTGACACTATCATCTAAAGTCCTACTATTTTCATTATACTTAGTGGATTTTGAAACATGCATGAAAAGAATTTCCATACTTGTGATATGCTAAGTCCTAATAGGATACCCTATACATTCCTTAGTGAAAACAATGTAGTTGTTACATGCTTAGCCATGCTATATTTTGAAAAGAGATACATGTTGTGATTTTATGAAGTTGAGAAAAGGACTTGTGTTTTTATATAATAAAACAAGGACTCAATGAACCACCTGGGTGGACAAGGATACTTTAAGTTTTTTTGGAGAAGGTGGCAACAAAAGGAACCATGTCTATGGCAATCTCTTTGTGTTGTGCTCCAAAAGAAAACCACCTAGGAAACTTAGAGATTGAAAATGTTTCTCCAATTGTGGCTTTCGTGTACAACCACATGCTACTTATGGCTCTAGCTTAGTCAACTACATTGGGAAGACCCATGCATTGTCTTCAGGTTACTGAAAATGGGGGACCTGGAATCCTACATGGGTACTGAAGACAAGCTAGCAATGGTGTATGGGAGGACCCTCTGGAAAGACTTCGTCACATTCTCAATCTGCCAGTACTCCATCTTGGTGAGTACCAATCCAGCGGCCACTGGTGGCAACAAGATGAGAGTGTGACATGTGGGTAAAGTGTACAACTTCTGCAGAAGATAATAAAATCTAAGTACTTAGCCGTGTCCTCGGTTATGGACAATACTGAGCAACTAAAGCTTGAGGCTATGGGAAATCTCGACATTCCAATTTCAAAAAGAAAAACTTTTAAGTGATAACAAAAGACTCGCAGCACTTGGGGTTACCAAGGAGCTCAAGAGACTTTGATAAAAACTTGCAACACTTGGGGTTACCAAGGAGCTCAAGAGACTTTGATAAAAACTTGCAGCACTTTGGGGTTACCAAGGAGCTCAAGAGATTTGATGAAAATTTGAAGTACTTGGGGTTACCAAGGAGCTCAAGAGATTTGATGAAAATTTGAAGTACTTGGGGTTACCAAGGAGCTCAAGAGATTTGATAAAAACTTGAAGTACTTGGGGGTACCAAGGATCTCAAGAGATTTTGACAAAGACACTTGGTGGATTCCAAGGAGTTCAGAAAAGATTTGCCAAAAGATCAAAACCATTTTGAAAGATAGGATAAACTATTGCTTTATGCGAATGAGCCCAAAACTCTACTTAGCCTAATATGTATGTAATGATAGGATCCACTTATATTCAACATAGTAGTGAAACTTGCCAATACAATTCCAATGTATTGACCCTTGTGGCTGTAACTTGTAATGTTGCAGGTTTGATTGAATTTAGTGAAGATTGATTGATTAGGATTACAAAGTCTACAACCAGAATGTTGCCTGTGGCACTTTGAAGATGAAGGACCCCATGCTTATAGATATTCCGCTGCAATGTAATGTAATAGCCAAATGAGCTATGTAAGATGTAATAAAATTATGTTATTCCTGGTTATAAAGTTATATTATGACCTTTGTTTCTTGATATTACATCTTAAACTGTGGATGCTAGCTATTGATCCAGGGACTAGCATTGTAAACACAGGGGACTCTACCTTATTTAAAGGTTGGGACCCTTACAACGAAAACCAAGTATGGACTTTGGTGGACTTACCGGATGGCCGGAAGGATGTCGAGAACAAATGGATTTTCAAGAAGAAAACAGATGATGATGGTAATGTTACTGTCTATAAAGCTCGACTTGTCGCAAAAGGGTTTCGACAAATTCAAGGAGTTGACTACGATGAGACTTTCTCACCAGTAGCGAAGCTAAAGTCTGTGAGGATTTTGTTAGCAATTGCTGCATATTATGATTATGAGATATGGCAGATGGATGTCAAAACGGCGTTCCTCAATGGAGACATTGATGAAGAGTTGTATATGATGCAACCCAAAGGTTTTGTTGATCCTAAAGATGCTAACAAGGTATGCAAACTTCAACAGTCCATGTATGGATTGAAGCAAGCATCCCGAAGTTGGAATCAACGTTTTGATAAGGTAATCAAAAGTTTTGGTTTTATACATACTTATGGAGAAGCTTGTATTTACAAGAAAGTGAGTGGAATCTCTATAGCATTCTTAATACTATATGTAGATGACATATTGTTGATTGGGAATGATGTAGACCTTCTTAATAGTGTCTAGGAATATTTGAATATTAGTTTTTCAATGAAAGATCTTGGCGAAGCAGCTTACATATTAGGCATAAAGATTTATAGAGATAGATCGAGATGCCTAATATCATTGTCACAAAGTACATATTTGGACAAAGTTCTAAAGAGGTTTGGAATGGAAGATAGCAAGAAAGGGTTCTTGCCCATGTTGCCCAATACGAACTTGAGTAAAACTCAAAGTCCAGCAACGGCAGAAGATAGAGAAAGGATGAGTAAGACTCCATATGCCTCAGCCATAGGATCTCTAATGTATGCCCTGCTATGTACTAGACCCGATATTGCATATGTTGTTAGTTTGACTAGCAGATATCAAAGTGATCCAGGAGTGGATCATTGGACAGCGGTCAAAAACATCCTTAAGTACTTGAGAAGAACTAAGGATATGGTTCCTTCTTATGGAGGTGATGAACAGCTCGTTATTAATGGTTACACCGA
The DNA here is from genome assembly GCA_030063025.1 of Avena longiglumis. NCBI lineage: Eukaryota > Viridiplantae > Streptophyta > Magnoliopsida > Poales > Poaceae > Avena > Avena longiglumis. The sequence continues at coordinate 185,006,826 of CP125979.1, forward strand.
TGCTAGTTGGAACACTGATCCGGATGATTCTAAATCTCAATCTGGATATGTATTTACTTTGAATGGTGCAGCAGTTAGCTAGAGGAGTGCAAAGCAAAGCGTTGTGGCGAGATCTTCAACTGAATTGGAATACATAGCTGCTTCGGAGGCTTCACAAGAAGCGATATGGATGAAGGAGTTCATTACAGAGCTCGGTGTGGTTCCAAGTGCGCTGGACCCAATGTCTATCTACTGTGATAACATGTGCGCCATAGCCAATGCACAAGAACCAAGGTCACACAAGAAGTTGAAGCACATCAAGCTACGTTTTCACGCTATTCGAGAACATGTCCAAGATGGTGACATAAAGATTTGCAAAGTACACACATATCTGAATGTGGCGGATCCGTTGACTAAACCTCTCCCGAGGGCAAAACATGACCAACACCAAACTACCATGGGTGTTCGGTATATTACCATGTAATCTAGATTAGTTGACTCTAGTGCAAGTGGGAGACTGTTGGAGATATGCCCTAGAGGCAATAATAAATTTAGTTATTATTATATCTTTGTGTTTATGATAAATGTTTACATTCATGCTATAACAGTATTAACAAGGAAACATTAATACTTGTGTGATTTGTAAACTAAATTAGAGTCCCTAGTAAAGCCTCCTTATAATACTAGCTTGTTGGTTAATAAATGATTGTGGTTTCCCTATCATGAGCATTGAGATGTTATTAACAACAAGATCATATCGTTAGGAGAATGATATGATGGACGTACTCCTATAGATAAGCGTAGCATAAAGATCAAATCATTTTAATAGTTCAATTGCTATATTCTTTCTGATACATAGTAACCTAATTCCTTCGACCATTAGATCATGCATATCACCATCACCGGAAGGATGCTTTGATGACATCAAACACCACACCGTAACTGGGTGGTTATAAAGGTTTCATTGAGTGTTCGGAAAGTATGGGTTGAGACACATGGATCAAGAGCGGGATTTGTCCATCCATATGACGGATAGATATACTCTGGGCCCTATCGGTGGAATGTCATCCAATTGGCTTGCAAGCATGTGACTAAATCACAAGGGATCACATATCACGGGAACGAGAAAAGAGTACTTATCAGTAACGAGGTTGAACTAGGTATGCAGAGATACCGACGATCAAAACCTCGGATAAGTAAACTATCGTGAGACAAAGGGAAATTGGTATCGTATGTAAGTGGTTCATTCGATCGCAAAGTAATCGTAGAAATATGTGGGAACCATATGAATTTCTATATTCCTCTATTGGTTATTGTTAGGAGAAGTGTCTCGATCATGTCCGCATAATTCACGAACCGTAGGGAGACACACTTAAGGATTCGATGTTGTTGAGTAGTTATGGAATGATGAGTAAGATACCGAATGTTGTTCAGAGTCTCGGATGGGATCTGGAATATCACGAGGAGATCCGGAATGGTCCGGAGAATAAGATTCATATAAGGAAAGTCCTGTTTCGGGGTTGGAGAATGATTCCGGTGTTTTCAACGAGAATGTTCTAGAAGGGTCCGGAAGGTCCGGCACTCCGGAGGGGAAGGGTACATGAATGTGTCATAACAAGTTGGTATGGTTGCATCATGTACTAGGTGTCATCGCTGAGCAAAATAAAGGGATAAATCAAATCCTAGTTTGAAAAGTCAAACGCCAATTTGAAAAGTCAAACGGCAAGTTTGCTTGGTGGAGGGAGAGTAGGAAACCTACTTAGGGAGGAGTTCCTCTCCCTCCACCAGCCGGCCTTGGAGGCCGACCTGGAGGAGGACTCTCCTCCCCTGGCCGGCGCCCTCCCACCTATAAAAGGAGGGGCAGGGCTGCCCCTCTAGACACACACCTTGCCCCACTAAAACCCTAGCCCTAGCCGCCGGCCCTCTTGCAGCCACCGCCGCCCTAGGGCAAACCCTAGCCGCCGACTTGGGGCTCTCCCCTTGCCCTAGCCGCCGGCCTAGCCCTCTCTCCTTGGTGCCTCTAAACCCTAGATCGCCAGGGCCTCTCTCATATTCCACCATACTCGCTCCGGCTTAAGGCGAAGCCCTGCGAGATCTCCCCTCTACTTCTGGTACCACGCCGTCGTGCTGCCGGAATTGCGAGGAGAGTGCTACAATCTCCGCTGCCTGCTGGAACTAGGGAGAGGAAGGTCTTCATCGAGTACCGAACGTGTGACCTACTGCGGAAGCGCTGCCGGAACGCAGCGCCGGAAGGATCGTCTACACGATCTTGAGATCGGAAAGAGTACGACTACATCACCCATGAGAATTCGCTCTCGTTAAACACTTTGGAATCTTCGAGGGTGAGTTATTCCATCGACTCGTTGCTACAATCTAGTAGATAGATCTTGTCTTGTTTGTTTGTATGTGGTAGAAAATTTTTGTTTTTCCATGCTACGAACCCCAACACTTCATAGAGTACCGAACGTGTGACCGACTACGGGAGCGCTGCCGGAACGCAACGCTGGAAGGATCTTCTACGCGATCTTGAGATCGGCAAGTGAACGACTACATCACCCACGAGAGATCTGTATCTCGTTAAACGCTTTGGATCTTCAAGGGTTAGTACTCTATCAACTTGTTGCACTGATCTCGTAGATTAGATATTGGCTTATGTGTGTTCATGTGATAGAAAATTTTGTTCTCCATGATACGAACCCCTACAGTGGTATCGGAGCTATGTCTATGCCTAGATCTGTTGCATGAATATAACACAATGGTTATTGTGGGCGTTGATACTTTTTTTATCAATTGCTTTTTGTGTACTTTGCATCTTGTGGGATGGTGGGATGAAGCGGCCCGGGCTAACCTTACATGACATCGTTCATGAGACTTGCTCCACGCTCAATATGCAACTTGTATTGCATAAGTGGCTTTGCGGATGTCTGTCTCTCCCACCATAGTGAAGATTAAATTTACAACGGGCACTTGACAATAGTTGTATCAACATTGTGGTTCATATTCGTAAGTTAGAACGGTTCTTATGCGAAAGCCCCAGCCACATCAAACATGCAAAGAAATATTGCAGGCATCTAACTTGTTTTTGCAGGGCTTGTTTTGTGATGTGATATGTCCATGATTGTGATTATATATGATGTATGCAATGATCCTTATTGTAAGTTGGAAACCAGCTGGAGCCTTATGGTTGTCTTTAAATTTCATTTAAGACCTACGTGTCTATTATTCAAAGTAGTTGTAATAGTTGATGCTGGTGGACGACAACTATGGAGCGGCGCCATTGACCTTGATGCCACGCCGATGATGCTGGAGATCATGTTTGTGCTTGGATATGGAGATCAAAGACACAAGAAGAAAGGCCATATCATATCACATATTATGAATTGCATGTGATGTTAATCCTTTTATGTAGGGTTCGCAGCATAGAAAACAAAAATTTTCCTACGATGTGAACTATATACCAAGATCTATCTACTAGATACAAACAACGGGCGGATGTATATCCGTAGAGAACATACCCTTGAAGACCGACAAAGCTTAACGAGTTCAACTCGTGGTTGATGTAGACGATCTCTTTCCGATCTCAAGATCGAGAGGAAGTCCTAGCGCCGCAAATCAGCAGCGCATCCGTGCTCGCACACACGTTCGAGGCACCGAGCAACCTCCGCCTCCTCGCTCCAGCGATGCAAATGAAGCACAACTCTTTCTTGTCGAATAGCCACCGGAACATGTATTTCGCTAGTCCGAGACCATGGGGATAAATTCTAGAGGGGGAGATCCTTCACGAGGAGGTGTGAGAGACAAGTGAGGAGGGGCTCGTTTATAGGAGGAGGGAACCCCAAGGGGTTGGCAGCGCATGGGGCTGCCCTTGCCCTCCCTCTTCATGTGGGTGGACACTCCACTCACAAATCTCCTTTAAATTCCCTCCACTCAAAAGTCCACTCAAATTCCCATTAAATTTCCACCAAATTTAATGCAAACTCTCATTAAATAAAACTCTTTATTTTATTCAGAATTTTGTCAATTACTTTAATGACAAACATTCACAATAACCCCTTGCTAGAATTCTATTTCACATGCATAACCACTTTATGCAATTTACCAAAACCTGTTTCGGTATCTAGTGAAATAAATTCCTCGCTTGTTCATTCTTTCGGCATGAAACATTTGCTCCAATTGGATGTCGGTGTCTCTTAAGTGTGTCACCCTACGGTTCGTGAATAATGCAGACATGATCGAGACCCTCTCGGATCAATAATCGAGCGGGATCCGGAGACCCATACCGACTCCACACATTCAACGATGACTTTCTTGTGATCGTCTAACCTTTACGCTAGTATCTTAATCCCTTTGTTTCACGATATATTACATGTCCGAGATTCGATCATCGGTATCTCCATACCTAGTTTGATCTCGATCGACATGCACTCTTTTCTTGTTCTGTGATATAACATTCTAGTGATCAAATCACTTGCTTGCAAGCTAATCAATGTGATATCACCGAGAGGGCCCAGATTATATCTATCCGTCATCGGGATGAACAAATTCCACTCTCGATCCATGAGCCTCAACATAACACTTTATTAGTTCTGAATCCATCTTTATAATCACCCTGTTACGGTGTGACGTTTGATGTTATCAAGAAACTCTTCCGGTGTTAGTGATTGACATGATCTCATGGTCTAAGGATTAGGATCACTTTGTAAGTTGTTATAGCAATATAAACTCAATGACTTTGACCGTAATGCTATACTTCGGATGAATGTTCATCACACCATTACACTAATGTTGTGATCCCGTTATTAACAACATCCAATGCCCATGATCAGGAAACCTTGATCATCTTGTTAATCAACGAGCTAGTTTATGAGAGAGGCATAACTAGGAACTTTCTGTTTGTTTATTAAACACACATGTATTAATGTTTCCGTATTAATACAATTATAGCATGCAAAATAAACATCTATCATATACTTGGAATACACATAATAAACACTTTATTATTGCCTCTCAAGGCATATTCCCTTCAGTCTCCCACTTGCACTAGAGACAATAATCTAGTTACATAGTGATAAATCTAACACCCATTGAGTTCTGGTGTTGATCATGTTTTTCTCTAGGGAGAGTTTTAGTCAACGGATCTGCTACATTGAGATCCGTATGTACTTTACAAATCTTTATATCTCCATCCTTGACATGCTCGCGGATGGAGTGAAACCGGCGCTTAATATGCTTGGAATGCTTGTGAGACCTTGGCTCTTTGGCATTGGCAATGGCACCATTGTTGTCACAATAGATCACCATTGGGTCCAACGCGTTTGCCACCACTCCTAGTTCGGATATGAACTCCTTCATCCAAATTGCTTCTGAGCCGCTCAAGCAAAGCAACATATTCGGCCTCCGTTGTTGATCCCGCTACCACAGGTTGTTTGGAGCTCCTCCAACTAACCGCTCGCCATTCATGAGAAATACATATCCGGATTGAGACTTAGAGTCATCCGGATCGGTGTCAAAGCTAGCGTCAACATAACACTTAGCAACGAGCTCTTCTTCACCTCCGTATACAAGAAACATATCCTTAGTTCTTCGTAAGTACTTAAGGATATTCTTGACTGTTATCCAGTGTTCCGAACCTGGATCCGATTGTTACCTACTAGTCAAACTAATAGCATGTGCCACATCCGGTCTTGTAAATAGCATGGCGTACATTATAGAGCCTATGGCTGAAGCATAGAGGACTTTGTCCATTATCTCTCTTTCTTCCGAAGCCGGACTTTGAGTCTTACTCAATGTCTTGCCTTGAAACATAGGTAAGAACCCTTCTTACTTCGTCCATTTTAAACTTCTTTAAAATCTTATCAAGGTATGTACTTTATGATAGCCCTATTAGGCGCCTAGATCTATCTCTATAGATCTTTATGCCTAATATGTATGACGCTCACCTAGGTCCTTCATTGAAAATTTGTTTAGATAACTTTTAACCTTGTTAAAAGATCTATATCATTTCCGATCAATAATATGTCATCCACATATAATATCAGAAATGCCACATTGCTCCCACTCACTTTCTTGTAAATACAAGCTTCTCCATAAGTTTGGACAAATCCAAACTCTTTGATCACCTCATCAAAGCGGAGATTCCAACTTCGTGATGCTTGCTTCAATCCATAGATGGATCGCTGAAGCTTGCACACCTTGTTAGCATCCTTAGGATCGACAAAACCCTTTGGTTGTATCATATACAACTCTTCTTCAATATTACCATTGAGAAATGCGGTTTTGACATCCATCTGCCATATCTCATAATCGAAATATGCAGCAATCGCTAACATAATCCTAACTAACTTTAGCATCACTACGGGAGAGAAAGTCTCATCGTAGTCAACTCCTTGAATTTGTCGAAACCCCTTTGCGACAAGTCGAGCTTTATAGACGGTCACATTACCATCAGCATCAGTTTTCCTTTTGAAAATCCATTTGTTCTCCACGGCCTTTCGGTCGTGAGGTAATTCCACCAAGTTCCAAACTTGATTTTCATACATGGATTCCATCTCGGATTTCATGGCTTCTAACCATTTGTTGGAATCTGGGCTCATCATCGCTTCTTCATACGTCGCATGGGTCATCATTTTCATCAACCATGAAATTCATGACAGGATTTCCGTACAGGGAGTCGCAGCGTCCTGTTTGACCTGCGAGGTTCGGTAGTACTCTATTTCGGAGTTTCATGATCATTATCATTAGTTCCCTCTTCAACAGGTGGAGCCAACTCCGGAACAACTTCCGGCGCTGCGCTACTCGCCATACTTTGAAGAGAAGGTTCCACAACCTCTTCGAGTTCTACCTTCCGACTACTCACACCTTTCGCGAGAAACTCTTTCTCTAGAAAGGATCCATTCTTGGCAATAAAAACCTTGCCCTCGGATCTGTGATAGAAGGAATACCCAATAGTTTCTTTACCTATGAAGAAGCATTTTTCCGCTTTGGGTTCGAGTTTATCCGGTTGAAGTTTCTTCACATAAACATCGCATCCCCAAACTTTAAGAAATTACAGCTTAGGTTTGTTTCCAAACCACAATTCATACGGTGTCTTTTCAACGGATTTAGATGGTGCCCGATTTAAAGTGAATGCAGCAGTTTCTAGTGCATAACCCCAAAATGACAACGGCAAGTCCGTCAGAGACATCATAGATCGAACCATATCTAATACGACACTGACGTTCGACACACCATTTCATTGTAGTGTTCCTAAGGTGTGAGTTGTGAAACAATTCCACACTCTTTCATGTGAGTGCTAAACTCGTAACTTAGATACTCACCTCCACGGTCGGACCGTAGAAATTTGATCATTCTATTACGATGATTTTCCACTTCATTATGAAATTCCTTGAACTTTTCAAAGGTTTCAGACTTGTGTTACATCAAGTAGATATAACCGTATCTACTCAAATCATCCGTGAAAGTAACAAAATAACGATATCCACCTCGCCGACACACTCATTGGACCACATACATCGTAATGTATGATTTCCAATAAATCATCGCCTGCTCCATTGAACCGAAAACGGCGTTCTAGTCATCTTGCCCATAAGGCATGGCTCACATGTATCAAATGATTCATAATCAAGTGATTCCAAAAGTCCATCCGAATGGAGCTTCTTCATGCGTTAACGCCAATATGACCTAGACGGCGATTACACATATATGCGGATATATCATCATTAAGTTTAATCCTTTTAGCATCAACATTATGAATATGTGTAAAATTATCATCGAGATCTAATAGAAATAAACCATTCATCATCGGTGCATGACCATAAAAGATTTCATTCATATAAATGGAACAACCATTGTTCTCGGATTTAAATGAATAACCACTTCGCATCAAACACGATCCAGATACAATGTTCATGCTCAGTGCAGGCACCAGATAACATTTATTCAAGTTTATAACTAATCCCGACGGCAAGTGGAGAGGCAGCGTTCCGACGGCGATCACATCAACACTTGATCCATTGCCGACACGCATCTTGACCTCACCCCTTGCTAGAGGTCGCTTGTTCCGCATGACGATTCGAGTTACAAATATTAGCAATCAACCGGTATCAAATACCCAGTGCTCTGCGAGCACTAGTCAAGTACACATCAATAACATGTATATCATATATACCTTTGTTTGCCTTGTCGGCCTTCTTGTCTACCGGATACTTGGGGCGATTTCTTCAGTGCCATCCCCTTACAATAGTAGCACTTTTCGAATCGACTTAGGTCCAACTCGGGTTTCTTTTCAGCGCAACAGGCTTGCCGCCTTACTTCCTTCCATTTTCCCTTCTTGTCTTTCTTGAAACCAGTGTTCCTATTGATCATCAACACTTGATATTCCTTTTGATCTCCACTTCAGCTTTTAAGCATTGTGAAGCTCGGGAGAGACTTCTTCATGCCTTGCATATTATAGTTCATCACGAAGCTCTTATAGCTAGGTGGCAGACCGCAGAACACGATGGATGCCTAAGTCAATGGGAATCGATATTCCCAAGGACACAAACTTATCGGCGTAACCGACATCTTGAGTACATGCTCACTAACGAGTGTGCTCTTCCATCATGCACTAAAGAACTTTTCCAAGCGCGTTGTAGCTCTCTACAGCAGCATGTGTGTCGAAAATCATTTTCAAATCACCCATTGTATCAAATGCATTGCCGTTTTCGAAACGCTTTCGAAGTTTTGGCTCTAGCCCATACAATATGCCACAATGAACTAAGTTGTGGTCCTCCTGACGAGTCTGATAGACATTCTTCTCCTCGTCAGGGGCATCATCAAAAGGTGGGGGGCCTAACGGCGCTTCTAGCACATATTGCTTTTGTGCAGCAGAGAGGAGAATCCTCAAATTCATGGCCCATTCGGTAAAGTTGCTACCGTTCGTTGCTAGTTTCTCTTTCTCCATGAACACATTGAAATTAAAAGCAGGTAGTGCCATCTACAACAGAATTTGTAAAGTTTAGACTAAGTGTATGATAGATTGAGTTCAACTAATCTATATTACGAATGAACTCCCACTCAAAAACTACATCCCTCGTGCCTTTTTGGTGATTACATGAACCAAATCCACTACACCAAGTCCGATCATCACGTGAGTCGGTATAGCTTCAAAGGCGAGCATCAAATGGACATCATATCAACTATATGACTCATGCTTAACCTTTCGGTCCGTGTTCCGAGGCCATGTCTGTACATGCTAGGCTCGCCAAGTTAGAACCTTAGTATTCGCGTGTGTAACTGTTTTACACCCGAAATATGGTCGTGGATCCAAGAACACCCGATCATCACGTGATGTCTTGGAGCGACGAAAACATAATCGGTGCATACTAAAGGAAGAACACATTCTTATCTCGATATTTAAATGAGGGATCATCTTATTATGCTAACAAAGCGCTAAACAAGCAATATAAGATGCTATCAAACATCATATGTTTATTAGTGAAATGATATGGTCCCCGCAGATTATCTCTATCATGTGCATCGTGGTATGATCACTATCATACCTATATGTGTAAATCCAAGGTCTATGGATTTTACACGCTATGTGTGTTGTAAGAGTATCATCTCATACTTCTACTTACAATACTACCATATCATAACACTAGCCCAGCAACAATCTAAACTAGACGCCTCTAATTTATCCATTGCAAGTTTTACGTGGCTTAGGGCTTTCGAGATAGAACCGTTCTTACCTACGAACATGAACCACAACGAGGATAATTAAATTGTTGACAACTCGCTTGCAAAATAGATATTGACTATAGTAGGAGAGACAGACACCCGCTAGCCACTTATGCAAACTAGTTGCATGTCAAGCGTGGAACAGGTCTCATGTGCGAGGACATGTAAAGTTTGTCCGGGCCGCTTCATCCCACTATGCCACCAATATCCAAAATTACAACAAAGGAGAAACAACATGATCATCATCGCCCACATACTCATATGTGTACTACCCGTGTAAAGTATCTACGCATAGATCCGGCTCTGATACCACTGTAGGGTTCGCAGCATAGAAAACAAAAAATTTCCTACGATGTGAACTATATACCAAGATCTATCTACTAGATACAAACAACGGGCGGATGTATATCCGTAGAGAACATACCCTTGAAGACCGACAAAGCTTAACGAGTTCAACTCGTGGTTGATGTAGACGATCTCTTGCCGATCTCAAGATCGAGAGGAAGTCCTAGCGCCGCAAATCAGCGCATTCGTTTCGCACACACGCTCGAGGCACCGAGCAACCCACGCCTCGCTCCAGCGATGCGGAAGCACAACTCTTTCTTGCCGAATAGCCACCGGGAACATGTATCTCGCTAGTCCGAGACCATGGGGATAAATTCTAGAGGGGAGAGAGATCCTTCACGAGGAGGTGTGAGAGACAAGTGAGGAGGGGATCCTTTTATAGGAGGAGGGGAACCCCAAGGGGTGGCATGGGGCTGCCCCCTTGCCCTCCCCTCTTCATGTGGGTGGACACTCCACTCACAAATCTCCTTTAAATGCCCTCCACTCAAAAGTCCACTCAAATTCCCATTAAATTTCCACCAAATTTAATGCAAACTCTCATTAAATAAAACTTTTTTATTTTATTCAGAATTTTGTCAATTACTTTAATGACAAACATTCACAAATAACCCCTTGCTAGAATTCTATTTCACATGCATAACCACTTTATGCAATTTACCCGAAAACCTGTTTCGGTATCTAGTGAAATAAATTCCTGCGCTTGTTCATTCTTTCGGCATGAAACATTTGCTCCAATTGGATGTCGGTGTCTCTTAAGTGTGTCACCCTACGGTTCGTGAATAATGCGGACATGATCGAGACCCCTCTCGGATCAATAATCAGAAGCGGGATCTGGAGACCCATACTGACTCCCACACATTCAACGATGACTTTCTTGTGATCGTCGGAACCTTTTATGCTAGTATCTTAATCCCTTTGTTTCATGATATATTACATGTCCGAGATTCGATCATCGGTGTCTCCATACCTAGTTTGATCTCATTACCGACATGCACTCTTTTCTCGTTCCTGTGATATAACATTCTAGTGATCAAATCACTTGCTTGCTAGCTAATCAATGTGATATCACCGAGAGGGCCCAGAGTATATCTATCCGTCCGAGATGAACAAATTCCACTCTCGATCCATGAGCCTCAACATAACACTTTATTAGTTCTGAATCCATCTTTATAATCACCCTGTTACGGTGTGACGTTTGATGTTATCAAGAAACTCTTCCGGTGTTAGTGATTGACATGATCTCATGGTCTAAGGATTAGGATCACTTCGTAAGTTGTTATAGCAATATAAACTCAATGACTTTGACCGTAATGTTATACTTCGGATGAATGTTCATCACACCATTACACTAATGTTGTGATCCCGTTATTAACAACATCCAATGTCCATGATCAGGAAACCTTGATCATCTTGTTAATCAACGAGCTAGTTTATGAGAGAGGCATAACTAGGAACTTTCTTTTTGTTTATTAAACACACATGTATTAACGTTTCCGTATTAATACAATTATAGCATGCAAAATAAACATCTATCATATACTTGGAATACACATAATAAACACTTTATTATTGCCTCTCAGGGCATATTCCCTTCATTTTATGCATCTTGTATTGCTTAGATCGCGGCGGTAGCATTATAAGATGATCCCTCTCACTAAATATCAAGTAATAAAGTGTTCATCCTTAGTAGGCACTGTTGCTAAGACTCGTCGTTTCGAAGCACCACGTGATGATCGGGTGTGATAGATTCTACATGTGCATACAACGGGAGCAAGCCAGATTTTCTCATGTGAATACTAAGGTTAACCTTGACGATCCTAGCATGCACAAACATGGTATCGGAACACGGAATACCGAAAGGTAAAGCATGAGTCATATCAATGATATGATGAACATGTTGATTGTTCGCCTTTGAAACTACATCATCTCTCGTGATGATCGGACTTGGTGTAGTGGATTTGGTTCGTGTGATCACTAAAACAATGTGAGGAATATTGTTTTGAGTGGGAGTTCACCTAGTTAATTTAAGAATTATTTTGAACTCAATTTGTCATAAGCTTAGTCTAAACTCTTTGTAAATATGTTGCAGATCATGGTGGCCCCTAACATTAATTTTAATGCGTCCTTAGAGAAAGAAAAGTTGAAAAATAATGGAAATAACTTTGTGGATTGGTTCCGCAATTTGAGGATTGTCCTCAATGCTGGTCAGTTGACCTATGTGCTGTATGCACCGCTAGGTGACCCACCTACAGCTGATGCTATCGATGAGGTGAAAAATGTTTACCTTGCTCGGAAGAATCAATACTCCACAGTTCAGTGTGCTATCTTGTATGGGTTGGAATCGGAGCTTCAGAAAAGGTTTGAAAACTTTGACCCACATGATATTGTCCGTGAAATCAAAATGATTTTTGAGGCTCACACGGCAGTTGAGAGTTATGAAGCTTCTGAAAAGTTCTTTAACTGCAAGATGGAAGAGGACAGCTCCATTAGTGAGCACATGCTCAAAATGGCTGGGCAAGCCAATAAACTCCAAAGCTTGGATATAGTGATTCCTAATGCATTGGGGATTCACCGTGTCCTCCAATCACTACCACCTAGTTACAAGAACTTTGTGATGAACTACAACATGCAGCGCATGGATAAGTCATTACCAGAACTCTTCTATATGTTGAAGTCTACGGAACTAGAGATCAAGAAAGAGCACCAAGTGTTGATGGTTAATAAGACCACCAATTTCAAGAAGCAAGGCAAGCCCAAGAAAAAGCGTAAATTCAAGAAGGGCGACAAGAAAGTTGTCGCGCCTATAAAGAAGACCAAGGCTTGTCCAAAGGCTAATAATAAGTGCTTTTACTGCAAGGGAGCAGGTCACTAGAAGCGGAATTGCCCCAAGTACCCGGCAGATCTAAAGAATGGCAACATCAAGAAGAAAGGTATATTCGATATACATGTTATTGATGTGTATCTTACTAGTAATCATAGTAGTGCTTGAGTATTTGATACTGGGTTGGTTACTCATATTTATAACTCGAAACAGGTGATGTAGAATAAACAAAGACTAGCGAGAGACGAGGTGACGATGCGCGTTGGCTATGGCTCCAAGGTTTATGTGATCGTTGTCGGTACGCTCCCTCTCATCTACCATCGGGATTAGTTCTATACTTAAATAATTGTTATTTGGCGCCTGCGTTGAGCAGGAACATTATATCAGGATCTTGTTTATTGTGAGACAGTTACTTGTTTAAGTCCGAGAATAATGGTTGTTCGATTTATTTGAATAATATATTTTATGATCATGCGCCTATGATAGATGGTTTATTCTTATTGAATCTCGATAGTAGTGATACACATGTTCATAATATAGATGTTAAACGTTTGAAATTGAATGATAATTCTACATATATGTGTCATTGTCGTCTTGGTCACATTGAAGTGAAGCATATGAAGAACTTCATTCCGATGGACTTCTTGAATCACTTGATTTTGAATCACTTCAAAGATGAGAAGCATGTCTGATGGGACAAATGACTAAGACTCCATTCTCTGGTATGATGGAGCGAGCTATCGACTTATTGGAAATCATACATACCGATGTGTGTGGCCCAATGAGTGTGGCATCGCACGGTGGTTATCGTTATGTTCTTACTTTCACGGATGACTTGAGTAGATATGGGTATATCTATTTCATGAAACATAAGTCCGAAACTTTCGAGAAGTTTAAGGAATTTCAAAGTGAAGTAGAGAATCAACGTAACAAGAAGATTAAATTTTTACAATCTGATCATGGAGGTGAATATCTAAGTTACGAGTTTGGCGAGCATTTGAAGAAATGAGGAATACTTTCACAATTGACATCGCCGGGAACACCACAATGTAATGGTTTCTCCGAACGTAATAATCGAACTCTCTTAGATATGGTTCGTTCTATGATGCCTCTTACAAATTTACCGTTATCATTTTGGGTTTATGCATTAGAAACAGCCGCATTCAATTTAAATAAGGAACCATCTAAATCCGTTGAAACGATACCGTATGAATTATGGTTTGGTAAGAAACCTAAATTGTCGTTCCTCAAAGTTTGAGGTTGAGAAGCTTATGTAAAGAAGTTACAGCCCGACACGGAAAAATGCATATTCATAGTATACCCGAAGGAAACTATTGGGAATACCTACTACCATAGATCTGAAGGCAAAATATTTGTTGCCAAGAATGGATCATTTCTCGAGAAGGAGTTTCTCTCGAAAGAAGTTACTGGAAGGAAAGTAGAACTCGACGAGGTTATTGAACCTTCTCTCGGATTTGAGAGTAGCGCAGCACCGGAAGATGTTCCTGTGGTGCTTGCACCAATAAGAGAGGAAGCTAATGATAATGATCATGGAACTTCGAACAAAGTACTATTGAACCTCGTAGGTCGACGAGGACTCGTACCACTCCCGATTGGTATGATCCTGTTATGAGTGTCATGTTGGTGGATAACACCGACGACCCTGCGACATATGAGGAAGCAATGATGAGCCTAGATTCCAATAAATGGAAATAAGCCATGAAATCCGAGATTGGATCCATGTAAGAAAATCAAGTATGGACTTTGGTGGACTTACCGGATGGCTGCAACACTTTCGAGAACAAATGGATTTTCAAGAAGAAAACGGATGATGATGGTAATATAACGTTCTATAAAGCTCGACTTGTCGCGAAAGGGTTTCAACAAATTAAAGGAGTTGACTACGATGAGACTTTCTCAACGGTAGCGAAGCTAAAGTCTGGGAGGATTTTGTTAGCAATCGCTGCATATTATGATTATGAGATATGGCAGATGGATATAAAAACGGCGTTCCTCAATGGTGACATTGATGAAGAGTTGTATATGGTACAACTCAAAGGTTTTGTCAATCCTAAAGATGCTAACAAGGTATGCAAACTTTAACGATCCATTTATGGATTGAAGCAAGCATCCCGAAGTTGGAATCAACATTCTGATAAGGTAATCAAAAGCTTTGGATTTAAAAAAACTTATGGAGAAGATTGTATTTACAAGAAAGTGAGTGAGAGATCTGTAGCATTCCTAGTACTATATGTGGATGACATATTGTTGATTAGGAATGATATAGAACTTCTTAAAAGTGTCAAAGATTATTTGAATAATATTTTTTCAATGAAGTATCTTGGTGAAGCTGCTTATATATTAGGCATAAAGATTTATAGAGATAGATCAAGACGCTTAATAGCGCTTTCACAAAGTACATATTTGGACAATGTTCTAAATAGGTTTGGAATGGAAGATAGCAAGAAAGGGTTCTTGCCCATGTTTCCCAATACGACCTTGAGTAAGACTCAAAGTCTCGCTACGACAGAAGATAGAGAGAAGATGAATAAAACTCCCTATGCCTCATTCATAGGTTCTATCATGTATGCCATGCTATGTACAAGATCGGATATTGCATATACTGTTAGTTTAACTAGCAGGTACCAAAGTGATCTAGGAGTACATCACTGGATAGCGATCAAAAATATCCTAAAGTACTTAAGAAGGACTAAGGATATTGTTCTTTCTTATGCAGGTGATGAACAACTTGTTATAAACGGTTACACCGATGCTAATTGGAACACCGATCCAGATGATTCTAAATCACAATCTGGATACGTGTTTACTTTGAATGGTCCAGCAGTGAGCGGGAGGAGTGCTAAGCAAAGCGTTGTGGTGAGATCTTCAACTGAATCGGAATATGTAGCTGCTTCGGAGGCTTCACAAGAGGCCATATGGATGAAGGAGTTCATTATGGAGCTTGGTGTGGTTCCTGGTGTGTCGGACCCGATGGCCATCTACTATGACTACATGGGTGCCATAGCCAATGCGCAGTAGCCAAGGTCACACAAGAAGCTAAAGCATATCAAGCTACATTTTCACGCTATTCGTGAGCATGTCCAAGATGGTGACATAAATATTTGCAAAGTACACACATATCTGAATATGGCAGATCCGTTGACTAAACCTCTCCCTAGGGAAAAACATGACCAACACCAGAACGCCATGGGTGTTAGGTATATTACCATGTAATCTAGATTATTGACTCTAGTGCAAGTGGGAGACTGTTGGAGATATGCCCAAGAGGCAATAATAAAAGTATTTATTATTATATCTTTGTGTTTATGATGAATGTTTACATCCCATGCTATAATTGTATTAATCAGAAACTTTAATTGATTGATGATCATGTTTACATCCCATGCCATTATAAGTGATTTGTAAACATAAAAGAGTCCCTAGTAAAGTCCCTTGTTAAACTAGCTTGTTGATTGATTGATGATCATGGTTTCCTAATCATGAACATTGGATGTTATTGATAACAAGGTCATATCATTAGCAAAATGATGTGATGGACACACTCCTATAGTTAAGCGTAGCATAAGATCAAGTTATTTAAATAGTTCACTTGTTATAAGCTTTCAAATACATAGTAACCTAAATCCTTCGACCATGAGATCATGTTAATCACCATCACCAGATGGATGCTTTGATGACATCAAACACCACTTCATAACTGGGTGGTTATAAAGGTGGCATTGAGTATTCTGAAAGTATGTGTTGAGGCACATGGATCAAGAGTGAGATTTGTGCATCCATATGTGGATAGATATACTCTGGGCCCTCTCGGTGGAATGCCATCCAATTTTCTTGCAAGAATGTGACTAGATCACGAGGGATCACATATCACATGAACGAGTAAAGAATACTTATCGGTAACAAGGTTGAACTAGCTATGCAGAGATACCGACGATCAAACCTCGGATAAGTAAAGTATCACGAGACAAAGGGAAATTGGTATCATATGTAAATGGTCCATTCGATCATGAAGTTATTGTAGAAATATGTGGGAGCCATATGAATTTCAAGATTCCTCTATTGGTTATTGATTGGAGAAGAGTCTCTATCATGTCTGCATAATTCACGAACCGTAGGGAGACACACTTAAGGATTCGATATTGTTTAGTAGATATGGAATGTGAGTAAGAGACCGAATGTTGTTCGAATTCTCGGATTGGATCCAGGATATCACGAGAAGATCCGGAATGGTCCGGAGAATAAGATTCATATAAGGAAAGTCCAACTCCGGGGTTCAAAAATGTTTTCGGTGTTTTCACCGGAAGCTTCTGGAAGGGTCTAGAAGGTCCACCACTCCGGAGAGGGAAGGGTACATGAATGTGGCATACCAATATGGAATGGTTGCATCATGTCCTAGGTCACTTGGTGACGAGGTTAGATCTCGTCAATGCCCATTGTTATGGACTTGGGTTTTGGAGAAGATGGGGATGCTGGAAATCGCGGAACGGTTAACAGACAAGTAACACGGGGACACGAGGTTTACCCAGGTTCAGGTCCCCGGAGGGAAAACCCTACTCCTGCTTGTCTACCCTTGATTACATTGGAACCGAAGGTTACAGGGGTGCGCAGATGCAATCTGGCGTGAGGTGTGTATGAGGTGATTTGAGATCCTCCTCGTCGTGCCCTCCTAGCCTTTATATAGATAGGCAGGTCCCAGGCGTAGGTCGAGTCGGTTACATATTATGGTTTGCCCCTTTGAAATTCTATCTACTCTAGTCTTCTTCTCCAAGGATCCGAAGACATCATGGGCTTGGGCCACCCGAAATCCTCCACAGGTCGCGTATCTTGTCGTGGGCCTTCCCTTGGGCTGGACCAGGTATGCTAACGTTGTGTACCCGTGGGGTATAACCATGTCACTTGGCTGGGCAATGGGAAGAGAGAAATCAAACTCTAGTTTGAATAGTCAAACTCCAATTTGAAAAGTCAAATCCCAACATTGAAAGTCAAACCAAGTGGAGGGAGAGGAGGAAACCTAGAGGAGGAAGGTTTCCCCTCCCTCCCTTGTCGCCGGCCACCAAGAGGAGTTGGGAGGACTTCCCTCCCCTAGCCGCCCCTCCCACCTATAAAATAAGGAGTGGGGCGCCCCCTTGGACCCCCACCCCAAACCCTAGGCCGGCTGCCCCCTCTAAACCGTTGTCGCCCTAGAGCTCCTTTAAACCGTCACCGCCTAGCCTTTCCCTAGCCTCCGTCCACCTCCACCCCTCGGCCTCTAAACCCTAGTTTCCGAGGCTCTCTCTACTCCACCATACCCGCTCCGGCTTAGGTGAAGCCCTACGGGATTTCACCTCTACTTCTACCACCACACCGTCGTTCTGTTGGAATCGCGAGGAGATCTACAACCTCCGCTGCCTGCTGGAAAGGGAGAATAAGGTCTTCATCGAGTACCGAACGTGTGACCGACTACGGGAGCGCTGCCGGAACGCGGCGCCGAAAGGATCGTCTACGCGATATTGAGATCGGCAAGTGAACGACTACATCACCCACGAGAGATCTGTATCTCATTAAACGCTTTGGATCTTCAAGGGTTAGTACTCTATCAACTTGTTGCACCGATCTCGTAGATTAGATCTTGGCTTATGTGTGTTCATGCGATAGAAAATTTTGTTTTCCATGCTACGAACCCCTACAAGTATGTTCTCTCCATCCATGCATGATCTATCTCCGTGTCAGATCCGTCGTAGGCGTGCAACCAACGGCGGGTCATGGTTTTCGCTTCCAACGGCATGAGAAATTGACGCTTCAGGGAAGGGCACAATGGTCAAGAGGTAGGGAGGGAGAGGACAATGGAAAGGGCGACAAACAGAGGCCCAAGGGGGTGGGGCTGTGAACAAAGAAACCGTGTGGCAGCAGGAGGAGAAGGGCAGTGGAGTGGAGCCAACGAGCGACAAAATATAGAAAATTGCATAATAGTGGGCTCTAATCCTCGAACCTGGGATGTGTATCGTCTACTGTAGAGGTGGTGGGGGCCACTCGTCAGAATAACGGTCGAAATAACTACTGAGCCATATAGCACCCACATATAAAGAAACGAGTCAAACAAATGGCAAGTTAGCCGGAGAAAATGGTAGCCGGCGTCAAACGGATCCAAGGTATAGACATAACGAGTTCGCGAAAGTGGTGACATTTTTCCAATTGCCCAAACCATAGTGCCACAACCATAATTCGGTGAGACCTGGGAAGATAGTCGTAATAAACTCTAAAATATAAGTATTGCCTCAAACCGCGTCTCTAGTTATAATTAAAGTTTGATTTATAAAGTGCCTCACAAAATGTTTCTACGTGGTGTTTAACGAGAATTTGTTAGTGCCTCATAGAATGCCTCTAAGCACCTATTTAAGATTAGTAAAAAATGCCTTAACCAATGTCTCTAGGACATTTCATATGTTGTCTTAAAAAGTGTCTCTACCATAAGAAAATTGTCTCTACATGATTATATGACAATTTGATGGAGGCAATTTGTGAAGTGCCTCTAGAGAAGTGGCATTACAAGCAATTGGTGTTGTATTGCCAGGAGTGTGAGACAGTTCTAATGTCAGGTAACGACAGCGTATGACCCGATAAAATACTCTCTAAAGCATGGAAATAAAACAAGAGTAATTTTTTTCTCAATCCATACTCAGACGGACCCGAGCAAGCTTCTCCAAGGGTGGATTATCAAGAGAATTAACCCAATTGTGCCACTTATTACTACACCTAAGAATATCTGGATACTATAAATAAATTCATAGTCTATCTAAATACCCACTTAACAACCTGCATATGTAAATATGACCAAAAAATACTGGTGGGTGAAAACAAGTAAACATAATTATAATCTTAAAACTAACTAAACAACACTTAATACAATACAAAATTATAGATTTAATGTATTTTGACATTACATAATTTTAGTCATGGCACCGCCATGCCACTGGATGGAGGCACGCTCTGATAAGTCCATCACCTCACGAGAGAAAAGTGGTTCTCAAAACCACATCTCATGCTTTATCTATAGATATTGCAGATAAATTCTCCGCGCCGACGGGTGACTAGCTGGCTGCTAGAGTTAATATTTTTTTGTACAGGCGGCGGTGAATGCTGATCATATCATACACATGGATGCAGATACTGGCTGCCAGTTGCTTTGGGGTGTCTAAATCAAGATCTGTTGTTTGGATTGGATCCTGATCACTCTGTGCATAGCATGCACCATCCCATAATCGTCAAAGTGATCAGGGAAAGGTACGACATTCAACCAGATAATAGTATGTGTTTGTGGGCTGTGACCATCTAATATATATCGTTACTTTGCTAACATGTATGTCATTGTACCTAAGATTCACCGTCTAGTGCGATAATATGTCAACTCCTGCCAAATGTACAGAACTTCAGCAGACAGTGTTTTCTTATTATGAACATTGCAGACAAATATGCGGTTTGCTTTTGCGTTGGGTATAGTTTACATAAATACAATTTTGGGGTGTTGATTATTCATTCAGACATTAGTGTCAGTGGCTACTTCTGCAAACGATTTAAGAGGATTTGACTTTTTGAAGAAGCGATTTTTTTTAACAGATTGCAGAAGCGATTCAGGATATGATTTGAGATTACTACTTCAAGACTTTGTTTACCTTTGACAAATTGAAAAAATAGTCACTAATTTCTAAACAAGGAGCAGAAGCAAAGATCTCGCAATCTTCAGACAGCAACACATGCTCAATCTAGATAACATTCCGAATATCCTATTCAGGTTATGTCGAGAATAATATAAACGATTACCGTATCTTCGTCGAGATAAAAAAAGCAAAGGAGATGAACTAGTAATGCTTTGGTAGACTGGTACCAATCTAAGCAAAGCTATCTCGATCTCTCTGCATCACAAGCCCTGTACCACCTGCGCCAGGACATATGCCATTAGAATAATCCACGTTCAATGCAGCATCAAAAAAATAGAACTCTGTATATTGAGAATATATCTGTGCAGTGAACTAGTGCAGCCTGTGTCCAGCATCAGTGGGAAAGCTGCATGATTGGAAATGCTAGATCGGAATAGATTTTTAAACAGATGTGCCCACTTCCCATTGGAAAGTTGTGCGTATGGCCAGTGTTGGTTTCAGGCCCATGCTCCTGCCAATGCACCCCCACATTGCACTGATCTCCAAAGCAGAGTAGTACAAGATTTGGCACTCTAATAGAGACCTGCACTGGACCAGCTCAATGCCTTCTTCAAGCAACAGTGGCACCAAACCATAACTATATCTTGTAGAATCAGATAAGCATATTAATTTTCCTGCAAGTGATTATTATGGGAAATATGATGCAATTACTGAAATTCTAGTAAGACGTCAGAGTCGAGATTCTTAATCAGATCGGGCCTCTGTGGTAACAGCGCAAATCAGGATTTAGGGATTGCAGAATTGTTTATCATAACTAGTATAATCGTAAAATTGTAGATTCTACTGATTAGAATCCAAGAATCAGTTCAAACAATTTAGATCATAAAATCGTGGACTCATTATGATACAATTGGAATTCTGACTACCCTAGCTAAAACTGCAGGATTTTAGTAATTAACTCAATCGCAATTATAGTACTCCCACGGTCACAATTTAACAGCTGCTCTAAACTGATACTCCTCTATTCCTAAATGTAAGCCTTTTTCCTAATTGTAAGCATTTTGAGCAGTTCAAATTGAACTACGTACTAAAAAGTCTTACATTTTGGAATGGAGGGAGTAACAGAAAAAGGGGCAAAAGGAAGATGCTCTCTCGTTGAAGAAGATTCATCTTCCATTTATAAGAGACGACACTTTTATTTCACATCACATTCTTTTTCAGGTGGTCTCCTCAGGGAGTGACAAGGAAAATGGTAACAATCATTATGCTCTCTATCTTTGTTTTCGCATTTCTACAAGTAAACACAACAAAGTACACAATAATTGAGCAAAAAAAATTCATAGTACAAGTGACAGAAGGTTCGTGCATCACTGTAAATCACAGCTGCAACATCAAGATTTAAGTAGTACTTGAACCCAATTAGAGTCAGACTCCTTCCTATCATACATTGTATCAGCTGTCCAGATCAAATTATAACAAGATAAGTAAAAAAGGTAGAACATGTTTTCGCATCCCATCAGAGATGGCATTTGGTATATATCTCATCAGAGGGAAAAAATACTTTAATTTCACATCAGATTCCTAATTGGGTGGTCTCCCCAAGCAGGGACAACAAAAAAACTGGTGATAAGTCACTACGTTTTAATCTGTTTGTCGACAATTATCCGCACTTCCACGGGTAAAAAGAAGAGATAGAAAAGATAGATGCTTACTAATCTCATCAGAAATGGCCTTTGGTATAGAGTATCTTTTGGGACTGCAGGTAATCAGAGCTCGCATCGAATTGATTTTTATTTTGAAAATAATAATAATAATAATTAAATGTGTCATCCAACTTTGAAGAAAAACATTGCCATTTCACATCAGATTCTTAACCAGCTTGTCTCCTCAAGTGCTTACAGAAATCAATCATTATGTTTTACCAATGTGTCGACGATTATTCTTCGCATATGCACGGGTAAACACAGCGTCACGATGATCGGCTTCCCGCCCGGGGGCCTTATAAATAACTGGCCAAGTTACCCCAAACTTACCAAGGCACTCTTAGGAGTTGAGCAGACCACACACTCTTTAAGAGCTTGATAGTGAGTGTGCTCTGCCCTAGCTAGTGAGGCCAGCAAGAGAGTCGAAATCTCACCATAAAAAACTAGTACGTGCTCTAACAACATATCAGAAAAGGAATATAAATTCTTGGAAGGGAGAGGCAATAGTAGGAGAAATGGATGTGGAGTCGTCGAGGCAGCAAGGTCCCAAGGGGGACTCCAACTCCATGGCTGCCGCCTCCGAGGTCTTTGTTGACTGGAGGGGCAGGCCTTGCAAGCCTCAAAAGCATGGAGGCATGAAAGCTGCTGCCTTTGTCCTAGGTGTTCATCCATCCATGTTTTATGTCTTGCTTGATGTGCTCTGTTCTTGTCCTTGGATTCTCTGCTTAATGATGGAGATTATGTGCGTGTGCTTGTTGCAGGGATCCAGGCGTTCGAGATCATGGCGATCGCTGCGGTGGGGAATAATCTCATCACCTACGTGTTCAACGAGATGCACTTCCCGCTGTACAAGTCGGCCAACATCGTCACCAACTTCATCGGCACCGTGTTCCTCCTCTCCCTCCTCGGCGGCTTCCTCTCCGACTCCTACCTCGGCAGCTTCTGGACCATGCTCATCTTCGGCTTCGTCGAGCTCTCAGTAAGCTCACTGCTAGAAACCCAAAATTTAACAATTAATCTCTGCAAGAAAAAAAAAACTTTTCTGTATTTCTCGTAAAACTACATAAAAGATTCAGAGAAAGGGCTGGGCATGCAACTTTATTATAACCTTCTGAAAAACGAAAAAGATTATCGCGACGGACGGGTTTGGCATGGAAGATGGTAACAAAAATGTAGAGAGGATAAGCAAGTAAAGGTGAGAGAACATGCATGGTGGCATTGTGGGAGCAAATCATCGCCTGCACCGGCAGCTGCTGTGTGTCCTAGTGCGCCTTCAGTGCGCGGCCGGTCGAAACATCAATCTACTCTTTGCCTGCACAAAAAAAAGGACGATTATTATTATTATGCCTTCGTCTTTTCTTTCAGGTTCAATGCATCAATGGCTGTTAATTGGCCACCACCGGGTCTCTAAAAGAGATTGTACTTTTATGTCGCAGGGGTTTATACTGCTGGCGGTGCAGGCGCACCTGCCGCAGCTCCGGCCGCCGGCGTGCGACATGATGGCGGCGGCGGCGGCGAGTAGCAGCAGCAGCGGCGCGGGGCAGTGCGAGGAGGTGGGCGGGGTGAAGGCGGGTATCTTCTTCGCGGCGCTGTACCTGGTGGCGCTGGGCAGCGGGTGCCTGAAACCCAACATCATCGCGCACGGCGCCGACCAGTTCCGTCGCGGTGGTGGCGGCGGCGACGACGTCGGTGCCGGGAAGCGGCTCTCCAGCTACTTCAACGCGGCCTACTTCAGCTTCTGCGTGGGCGAGATGGTGGCGCTCACCCTGCTCGTCTGGGTGCAGACGCGGTCCGGAATGGACGTCGGCTTCGGGGTCTCCGCCGGTGCCATGGGGATCGGTCTCGTCAGCCTCGTCGCCGGCGTCTTCTTCTACCGGAACAAGCCACCCCAGGGAAGCATCTGCACGCCCATAGCAAAGGTACGTCGTAGAACAAGCGTACACGTGATCTAAAAAAATAAGCGTATAGGTTTCTTGTACATGTGGCAAGTCTAAAAAAAAGTCTGAACCTAGCATACATGACTATATATACCTGTATTGAAAATTGGAAGTGATACAGAATCAGGACGCCAGGAGATGTTCTCATCACACAAACAAATATTAATTGAGAATTGCAATCGTTTTGGAAAATCTGGGAAACTGTTTTCTATGTTCACTGTGGAGTGATGTCTGCCTTTAGCTGTCATGGCAAATGTCAAGTACAGACAACTTTCTCCAAAGGAAAAAATGACTGTCGATTTTTTCTACTACAAATGAATGCCAATTAATGAGGTATTTTCTCAAAAAATAATCACGAGGTCCACAACCAATATAACTACCCCCAATATAATAGATGTGGTATTTTTTGCCGAATAATAGATGTGGTACAATATGGAAACTCTGTGTGAAGACAAAAGGTACTACTACACAAGGATTAACATATTGCAGAAGTAAGTAATAATGCTAGTCAAAAAGACTACTACAAACCACAAATGTTGTTAATGCCAGGTATTATTATTTTTGGATAAATTTGGTTAAACCATTTTCAAGGAACAAATAAGGTGTGGATGACTTCACTATCATAAGTGAGATCGTGGTGTGGCCAAAAGGAGCCATTTGAAAACGAGAGGTCGCGGGATCAATTTCCTTCTGCCTCGAAAGGTTTTTCAACAAACTACATCACCAGAGTACCGGAAGAGTTTTATTCTCCCGCTCTTTGCATCTTGGAAGCATACAAAAACCATTGAACAATGTACCAATAGAGCATATTCATGGTATTTTTAGTTTTGCCAAAAAGAAATCTTGATGTTGGGATCCTACAAAAGTAGCACTTTCCAAACATAGGTTTATAGTGGGTCTTAAGTAAAGTCAAATGGAACGGCCGCCCGACGTACCCTACCTATACATATGTGCACTAGCTGCAGGTATATATAATGTGTGAGATCCAGTAATGGAAAACACTTTGGCACACCATAATCTTAAGAAAGTGTGGATGAACAAGCATGTGTGTATCCATCAAGTTAAACAACAAAGTTTGACCATATACGGATCATCATCATGATTCCTTGTTTAGAAAGCACTCATGGATCAAGATATGGTGCTTTAGGAGCAAAGAAGCCACAGGGTAGTTATATATAATCTCCAAAACCTTGACACCGAAGGCTTACAAAAAATTAAGTTATCAATGAATGTAATCAAGGAATTTTTATTTGCAAAAGGGGTTTGTTTACAAAAAGGTGGTATGTGTGAATTTTTATTTGCAAATGGGGTTTGTTTAAATAGTTATATTTTTTCCTATTGGCACATATAGCAGGTTAATTAAGGAATTTATTGTTCTTGTGGGACAAGTTGACAAGGGATAGTGGCACTTCTTTTGAGTGGGTCAACAACAACACTTGCTCATATCTCCTGTTGGAAGGTGCCTGTGATTATTAATCACAGAAACGTAGGCCCATATTCTGTTATGCTTGTGATGCATCAATCATCATATGTGGGGAGGCATGTAGCATTGGTGACATCCATGCCCAAATGGGATACCACGTGCCTAGCTTTCTTGTTCTTGGAATCAAAAGATATAATCACAATTACTTAAGTATTTGCAATTTTGCATGCTAAATTTCAACCTTAAACTCGTATGGCTAATATCATGAAAATGAAAAATCAATGTACCTAGGTCTTTGTCGCCGCGGTAACACAGAGGAAGCAAGTGTGCCCATCATCGACGGACGGCATGCAGCCCTTCTCTGGCTCAAATGCCCATGAGATCCCTCTCAACTCCACAAACATCCGCCGCATCAACAAGTTCAGGTGAGGATTTAATTTCACATATGCCAAAATTTGAATTTGGAGAACAAATTTATTCCCAAAATCTCACTTTGAATTTCAAAAAATCACTGAAAGAAGAAAAGGTTACGGGAAGATTCATGGCTCGGTTTTTTAATCATTTAAGGACTTCTATTTTTTGGCTGAAATTATCTTCTCAAATTATTTTTCCCTTGTTTGGACGTTTTATAATCAGGTTCTTGGACAAGGCCTGCGTCAAGGCGCAGGACGGTGGCAGTAAGGAGAGCGCGTGGGGGCTGTGCACGGCTGCGGAGGTGGAGCAGGTGAAGGTGCTTCTATGCGTGGTGCCCATCTTCGCGTGCACAATCGTCTTCAACACCATCCTCGCCCAGCTGCAGACCTTCTCGGTGCAGCAGGGGAGCGCCATGGACACCCGCCTCGCCGCCTCCTTCCACGTCCCGCCAGCGTCGCTCCAGGCCATTCCCTACATCATGCTTATGGTGCTCGTCCCGGCCTACGAGGCTGCCTTCGTGCCCGCCGTGCGCCGCCTCACGGGTGTCAGCACCGGCATCACGCCGCTCCAGCGAATCGGGGTCGGCCTCTTCACCGTCACCTTCTCCATGGTGGCCGCCGCGCTGGTCGAGGCTCGTCGCCGACACACGTCACTCTCCGGAGACGGGAGAACGCTCTCCATCTTCTGGATCGCGCCGCAGTTCCTGGTGTTCGGGCTGTCGGAGATGTTCACAGCCGTGGGGCTCATCGAGTTCTTCTACAAGCAGTCTCTGTCGGGCATGCAGGCCTTCCTCACCTCCATGACCTACTGCTCCTACTCCTTCGGCTTCTACCTCAGCTCCGTGCTCGTGTCGCTCGTCAACAGGGTGACATCGAGGGACGGCGGCGGCGGCGGCTGGCTCAGCAACAACGACCTCGACAAGGATAGGCTCGACCTCTTCTACTGGCTCCTCGCCGGGCTCAGCATCCTCAACTTCTTCAACTTCCTCTTCTGGTCGAGGTGGTATACCAACAGCGTCGAGACGGTGCAGGTGGTTGGCGTTGGAGCCGACGGTGGTGATGAGCAGGAAGATGAGAAAGGTTCTGCGTGCTGAGATTAGCTAGGAGTATGCATGGGTCTCTGGAAAGTGGGCCCGGGAAGATCAACTGCTTTAGTGAATTATAATCAATTAACCTTAGCCTTTAACCTTTTTGTTACATATATTTCTATGATTTTTCCTTGTATCAAAGTAGTGTGTAGATGTTTGTATGGACCTCGTAAATTAATGAAACCTGGAAGTGTTGAATAGTACTTCAGTTAATTTACCATCACATGCATGTAAGGAAAACCCTACCCTCTACTATGTGCTACCACTTGGAAGTCTAGCCAATTTTTGTGCGGAAATCCACTTTGCCTCCTAGGTGTAGATGCACCAACTGCTAAAAAAACATACTTCAAAATGTTAAAAAAATTGAAAAAAAAATATTCGGATGTTGTACATGTTAACATTATATGTTCGTACACCAAGTTTAAAAAAAAAAGACATTTTATGTTGATTGTGTAAAAAAGACAATTTTTGGTGTTGCAAAATAGTTTTTCACAAGACATATTTTTGTCTTTTTTGTACAGACCATAAAAAATGTCTTCTGACTGCAAAACTTTGTGTGAGAACATAGCATGTCCGGATACACACCTGAGATTTTGTTCTGAAATTTTTCAATATTTTGAAATTTATATAAAATATATTTTTTATAATAGGTGCATTTAGACCTGGGATCCAAATCGCCATGTTGTGCTACTTGCTAGTAAAAAAGATTTAAGAAAGTTTGAAAAAACGTACACATGTTGAAGTCCTCAATATGAGGCCAATAGTTAAGATAGATTCTGAATTGGGCAGACTGTTTAGGCATTCATGGAGTACTTAAAGCTCGCATCGCGTAGGGCCTTTTGCACAACCGTGATCCCCTTATAAGTATCAAATTTTTGCGATGACATTTTGGTTAGAAACATAGAACAATGATGCTTTGGCAAAATGCCTAAAGAGGTGGAGGTCCGATCTAAATATTATGCCACCATCCATATTGGGTAAAACCTCGATGTGTCCTCCAGTTGTGCACACATCTGTATCACAAAACTCAAAACTATATAGAGACGATCATACGATACCCAAAATAATAGTAGTCATTTCACGGCAAATTTAGCTAGATCTGAGGCTCGCACGGCTGTATGGCTTGGGTCCGGACCTGACGGTCTCCTGAGCATATGTCGTTGAGAATGTAATCCCTGATGTTTTTATGAGTAATACAAGTTTTTCCCCGCAAAAAAAGCAATTAAAATGAAACAAACTGAATGCATTAAATTGTGTGTGTTTCCGCTACTACTGTGTAAAAGACAAGGCAATCGTATTCATTGTTTGTCTAGATATGGAGCTGGAAAACAGCCATGGATGTAGCACTCCGGATGCCAAACATGTCTTTTAAACTAACAGTTACAACTAGGTGTTCCTAATCAAAAGAAAGCAAAGGTAGGTGTGATAGGCTGGTAGCATCGTCGCCTTCTTGTCCCCTCTCTAGCCAGATATTTGTCACGGCACCCTACTGAAACATCAAGATCAATAGTAGTAGTAGTTAGTTAGAGTGCTTGTGGACAAGAAATCAAAGGCATAGGCTGATCCACAAGCGATGGGCTTGGATCTAGAGCAGATGTACATGTTCTTGAACATACATCCAGCAAAAAACTAAAATATCTCTGTGCATTTCCAAAGAAAATTTCAGCACAATTCTTAATGAAGTTGAGATTAAGAGTTAGAAAAAGGATGTGGAGAAAAGTGTGTATGTGCGCTTGTGTGCGTGCGTGTACTTGCTTCCAACAATTGTTTGTAGAGTAACATGCTAAAAGCAGGACATTATTTGGCACGGTTGATTTGACATGAAAGCATTGTTTTGTGAGAAAATTCCTTATTCGACACTACTTTCCAATATAGTTCCTTATTTGACATTTAAAAAGTTTTACTTCCTTATACGACCAATTGCGTAAATTTTTTGCCTTATATGACACCACCGTCAGTACCGTTAGTCTATTCTGTTAGTTCATATTTTTAAGGACCAAACTGCCCACCCGCATGATAACATGTGTTCCTCCACCTTTTTTATTTATTATTGCTGGGTAAATTTGCTGGTACAGCCGGTTAGGCTAAATGGCTGATTCACTTGTTCACCGCCTCGTGCTAATCCATACATGTGCCTGCATGCTAGATAATCGTGCGTCCATAGCTAGGATAGGTAACAACTTCTGTTAGCGTGTGTAGGACGCGGCTTGCTTGCGCCCCGGTACCTTGCATGCATCGACGATTCGGTCTGCTGCGTAGCACGCATGCCGCAAGACAGCGATAATTTTTAGTACTGTCTCCGATCCATATTAAGTTAATTTAACTTTATCTAAATTTATATATATGTATCCAGTTAAGCATCTAGTCTAGATGCATTTGTATCTAGACAAAGTTAAATCAACTAATATGAATTGAAAAAAAAATCCAAATACAAACAGTATACGGACAAGAGATGGAGTCATGGCTGCGAACAAGTGCCCCAATAATGTCATCAGCTCTCGGGTCGCTGCACAGTGCGTCGTTTCTTCCGTTGGCAAGGAGTTCCGCTAGCTTGAGTGCATCTCGTCTACTCTTTCCGTCGGCAAGGAGTTCCGTCAGCAGTACGAGCTGGTTGGCCTTATTTCTTGTGAACTCGATCGTGGCCCGTGTCCATTGCAAAGCTATGCACTAACGGGTGTTCAGTATTACAGTAGCATACTAATGTGATATTTTTCCATTTGTTTTAATAAAAAAAAGTATGAAAAAAAAGGTCAGAGAGGCGTTTGATGCATGCCAGGTACCTTTGGAAACGCTAAACAATACGATGATTTGAATTATATGATCGGTTCCATCACATCTACATTACCATTTCTTATAATTTTGTTACATTATATACCAGGGGTAGAAGTGTCTTTGTACGTTCCCAACTAACCCCGTTAGCTCTCAAAATACACTAAAGTGTCATATAAGGCAAAATAATTACACAAGTGGTCAAATAAGGAAGTGAAAAAAAATTAGTGTCAAATAAGGAATCATATTGAGAAATAGTATCAAATAAGGAATTCTCTCTTGTTTTGTGGGCAGCAGGAGTACATAACCATGCGTTTCTGTCCCTAGAAAGCAAATCCGTTTACTTTTTGCAAAGTGAAAGCCTCATGTATCATATCATTTCTACGGTAGAAATTGTACCTCATCCCGGCTTTTTTATCGTCGAGGTCTTAGTGCACGCTCAGTATGCTGTTGAACAGTTGAAGAGCTTTTGCAGCGCGCGCGTAATCTGAATGTCAATTACCTCAAAGGTTTGGTTGATACGGCTAAACACAACAAAAAAAAGCATCTCTCTAATAGGGCACCAAGTAGTCTGGTAGAAGATGTCTTGAGCAATTATCAAAAACCGGTTGCATCCAATAACCATGCATTCTCGTGGATCCGAACATAAAGCGCCATAGCTATATCCAGTGCACAGCGATATGAATAACCTGCAAAATATTAGTACAATATTTCTTGTTAAAAATAATGTAGAAGTGTGAGTATAAAACTTACTAGCACCTCCAATTTGGTTGTGTGCATTCTTGAAGTTCTCTTGATATTAAGTGTCCTTTGAATCACGTGGTTGTATATATAGATAAATGTTACTCCATCTCGAATATATCGCATTTTAGATACATATACTTTCTTTAAGATACAACTTTCAACATTATTATTTCATAAATTATGTTAGTAAAAAAAGGGAATGGGAAATTTGATGCAAAAACCCGACGCCTTACTTCAGGAAGTCATTGGATCGAATTTTCAGGTTCCTAGCTATTTATTACACTCTTGCAGATTTCGTTATTTTTTCTTTCAAAAGGACAGCTACGGGATATTTTCCACAGAAAACAATGATATTTTGATTGAACACAAATAAAAACTTTTGTACATCGATAGTCAATGTTAGAGAAGTTTGATCATACTCCCTCCATTTAGAAATATATAAGATGTTTTAGGTTTGTGAAGGAAATATATCTAGACAACTTTTAGTGTCTAGATTCATTTGAAGCTACACACTAAAAATGTCTAGATAAATTAGCTTCACTAACCTAATAAAACATCTTATATTTCTAAACGGATATATTTTTAAACGGATATATTTTTAAACGGAGGGAGTACATTCCTAAGAGTAATCCGGACATAGCAAAGTAGTCTATCTTTAGGTGACAAAAACACGAGTGCAGCTGTTTCACAACATAATTCTGATCATCACCTATAAGCTGCAAAGCTAGAAGACGGCGACTGATTCGTCTTGGCCTCGTTGGCATTGGCACCACCTGAGGTGACCCCCGGCGAATGGTTCGCCGACGCCGGGGCAGCGAGCCGGCGAGCCACGCCGTGACAACGAGCAGACTCAGGTTCGGCATCATCCAGCATGGGAGCTAGCGAATAACAGCCCACGCTAGCCCTCGCTTACGATATGCATCGCAGTCGCAGAGGACAGGAACCAGGTATCCGTCCGTCGTGATCACACCGCAGTACTGTTCGATCATATTGACAGCTGAGATCGACCGGCAGCGTAAAGAACGGCGCGCGCCGCGGAGACGGGGAAATTAAAGGATCTCGGCAATTCGCGCCATCAGATGATGGGTATCGCGAGCTGTAAAGCCGACGTACGGCGATCGATGGAGCAGACCGTCATATCAGACGGGGCGGAGGAGGAATGGAATATATGCAGAGGGGGAGACGATCGTGGAAACTGGCTCAGGCAGGCAAGGAGGAGTGGCGGGCCTTGGGGCGCGCAAATGGCGACAGGGAGACAGAGTAAATTTGGACTTGTGTGCAGGAAGCCTGGCGCCTGATGGGAGTGAGGGTGCGAGATACTACTATCATGTGCTGGCCTTTTTTATGTTCCCTGTACTCGTGGTGGCACCTGGGTAAAGGTCTACAGATGCTATTCCTCTTGCTTCCTCCTTGGGGCTGGTATCTATGTAACCTCTAGCCCGTTTTACTTGTCCAGGCATCATCGATGCAAATCAAATTTTACAAAACTTTTCTCTAAAATTCAAATTATTTCAAAATTATCCTGCAATTCAATTGAGATTCTAATCCGCGAGTAGTAGTTTTTCTAACAGAAGCATCGCAATCTTACAATATGAAAAAGGAAAATAGAACAAAAATGAGCAGCGGGCGGAGCTATAGGAGGAAGTCTGGGCGGGCCAGGAACGATGCGAGATAGCAGCATTTTAGGATGTGTTGTTCTGCTTGACTTTGCCAAAACGTGTACAATAAAAAACATTTTGATCGATTTAGAATATAGAGCAAGTCCAAAACAAAACATTTGCAGCAGTGTCCCCACCCTAGTACTCATTATTGTGCCAATAATCGGTTTGAACTATTAAGTGTGTATATGATCAGAAAAGGAAGACCTTTCAAAAGGTCAGTCAACCTACAGCAGACACATGAACGAGCTAGGGGTCCCATGATCAAAGGAACTATGGCAAGAACGGCAGAAAAGAGATTCTACCGTAGTGTGCACGGTTTTATCATGTTTTACTATGTATATCAATATGTTCCATTTTCTGTGAAACATGACCATACAACATTGCACTAATCTCAAAGCAGCAAATCGCAATAAATCAATGGATGGCACATGCATACCTAGCGTGCATGCTAGAAAATTTCTCCTGTGCAATAAAAAAGTATGTGAAGTACAATCACATGTATTTTCAAAATCAATGCACAAAGTACACTACTGAATTTAAAAAGTATAACTACATTACGAACTACAAGTATACAAAACACAGAACTACAAAGTACAAAATATACTACATTAACCGAAGTACTACGAAGTATTAATTTAATGGAAACGAAGTAGGTGTACTAAAAGCCAAAGTACAATGAGTACATTTTAGGATGTTGTTGGGCTTGACTTTAACAATATGTACACAATAAAGATCATTTTGCTACTAGTCTGGGCGGGCCGTGGCCTGGTTTTGCCGGCCACTGAAAATGAGTTCAAACATACTTATAGAAGTAGACAACTCGATGTGATGATAGTCATTTCTCAATTTAGAATATAGAGCAAGTCCAAAACAAAAAAAACTGCAGCAGTGTCCCAACCCTAGTACTCGCTAGCTGTGTCAATAATCGGTTCGAACTATTAAATGTGTATACGATCAGAAAAGGGAGACCTCTCCAAAGGTCAGTCAACCTGCAGCACACACGTGAACGAGCCAGGTCCCGTGATCAAACAAACTATGGCAAGGACCGACAGAAAAGAGATTCTACCGGTGGTGTGTACGTTTTTATCATGTTTTACTATGTATCAATATGTTCCATTTTTTGTGAAACATGACCATACAACACTGCACTAATCTCAAAGCAGCAAATCGCAACAAATCAATGGATGACACATGCATACCTAGCGTGCATGCTACAAAATTTCTCCTGTGCAATAAAAAAGTACGTGAAGTACAATCACGTGTATTTTCAAAATCAATGCACAAAGTACACTACTGAATTTAAAAAGTATAACTACATTACGAACTACAAGTACACAAAACACGGAACTACAGAGTACAAAATATACTACATTAACCGAAGTACTACGAAGTATTAATTTAATGGAAACCAAAGTAGGTGTACTAAAAGCCAAAGTACAATGAGTACATTTTAGGATGTTGTTGGGCTTGACTTTAACAATATGTACACAATAAAGATCATTTTGCTACTAGTCTGGGCGGGTCGTGGCCTGGTTTTGCCGGCCACTGAAAATGAGTTCAAACATACCAATAGAAGTAGACAGCTTGATGTGATGATAGTCATTTCTCAATTTAGAATATAAGAGCAAGTCCAAAACAAAAAATTGCAATAGTGTCCCAACCCTAGTACTCGCTAGTTGTGTCAATAATCGGTTCGAACTATTAACTGTGTATACGATCAGAAAAGGGAGACCTCTCAAAAGGTCAGTCAACCTGCGGCACACACGTGAACGAGCCAGGGTCCCGCAATCAAACGAACTATGGCAAGGACCGACAGAAAAGAGATTCTACCAGTGGTATGTGCGGTTTTATCATGTTTTACTATGTATCAATATGTTCCATTTTTTGTGAAACATGACCATACAACATTGCACTAATCTCAAAGCAGCAAATCGCAACAAATCAATGGATGTCACATGCATACCTAGCGTGCATGCTAGAAAATTTCTCCCGGGCAATAAAAAAGTACGTGAAGTACAATCACATGTATTTTCAAAATCAATGCACATAGTACACTACCGAATTAAAAAAGTATAACTACATTACAAACTACGAGTATTCAAAACACAGAACTACAAAGTACAAAGTATACTATACCCGAAGTACAAAAGTACATTAACCGAAGTACTATGAAGTATTAATTTAATGGAAATTGAAGTAGGTGTACTAAAACCCAAATTACAATGAGTACAAGTGTATAGAAAACCAAACTATAACATACACTAAAAACCCGAAGTACAAAATACACTTAAACTAAAGTATTACAAAGTACAATTGTAATAATTTTGGAAGTACAAAAAAAGTTTCTCCAAACCTATTGGTGTGACATCTAGTTTTAAAGATCACAACGTGAGGAGCTCAAAAGTGAAAACGGTCCATATTTTTGGACAATCGGGTAAGATACAAAGGGAAAACGGTACTCCCACCCTTCACATGTCCCTCCCTCTCTCATCCTAGTCCCACTTTGCTCCATGTTGTGACACTTGGTAAACATGGAGACAACCAGCGGGGGACCGTGTAAACGAGAAGGTGACACTAGGCGAAACCACAACCCACTGAGAAGGAAAATGCTACACTTGGCATCGGCAGTGCATGGACAGACCTTTGAGAATGTTTTCCTGTTTTTTAAATTTTCTCTATTAACTACTACCTCCATTCCAAAATAAGTGTCGTTGTTTTAGCTTGTACTAAAACTGCGACACTTAATTTGGAACGGTGCAAGTACTATAAATGAAAACTATGTTCTGGCTTAATCTGGTTTGTTGTATCATTGTTTAGGTTCATTCGATTGTTGTTGATGTTGTTGTTGCTGCTCCTAAAAGCGTTGTTGTTGTCTTTCGTTAAAAATTTAAAACTACTAGATGAAAAACTATAAGCACTATAGGCAAACTACATGTACATACGTGGTTATCATTCATTACAAACCAAATGAAGTTGCCGGGCTCCGTTCAAAAAAATGAAGTTGCTGGTTGGTTACCATCATGGATATTGTTATAAGAAAGAACAATGAATTATGAGGAATTTTATGTTCTAGTTTAGATGGTATGCCAGTGATATACTTCTTAGCAATTAGTGTTTGTCACAGTCTTTCAATTAACCACTCGTGCATCATAGGAACAGATATCCATCGACATAATGATAAAATTACTGACAATTCAACAATTCAAGTTTTCACGCTACTGGTACTATCCTTACATATATCATGAATCTCATAACAATTCGAGCAATATTAACTATCTTCCTGCCATGCATACATACAGGCTTTACTTTCATAAGAGGTTTCCACGGGGAAACTTATGGTTAATTGGTATAGTACTCCCTCTCCCTTTTAATCTACACGTGTATTTTATTAATAAAAATCTTTGATACTCTATTAGAATCCAATATATGTGGCAAAGAGTTGACGTCATTTGCTTCGCACTTGTAGATACTTACTTACAATTGTGATTTTGTATTGCATAAGCTTCATATAAATGTTGGTAAAAGCCTTGTAGTATAAAAATGAAAAATATTTCTTACATTTTAATGTGCTTCTTCTAAAACTACATCACATTCGTGGTATGAAGTTCTTGCACCCTTGTACGGACTTGTTTCTATGGGGAACGCCTATGTGCATGTGCAACGCGAGATGTTTTCACATAGTCTTATTTCAAACATCATAGTCTCGTCGGGTCTGTTTGTAGTATTTGTGTGTTTTCTTGCAAGGATCAACACATACTTCCTTAATTGTTTCACTTGTCACCATACATAACATTTGTTTCACTAAACATATTTACAAGTCCCACTATTCTAAATCCTTTTTTTAGGCAAGGCCATGTGGCATGCTTTATTGACCGGATAACAAAATTACATCGCCTGCGAGCTTGCTAAGAATAAAAGAAGGGGGTTTATCGACCCAATTACAAGAATTACCAGAAGTAAAATAAACCTTTGCAAGCTCATGAGCTATCTGATTAGCTTCCCTATTACAATATTCTATAGAAACCTTATCAAAACCACTCCACAAAATGTTGCAATCATCATAAATCACCGCTAACGACGTAGATGAGAAGACTCCATTCATCATAGTTTCAACCACTCGCGCACAATCAGTTTGGACAGTTAAATCCTCACCGATGTTTTTTGGCCGATCATCTTATAAGAATACTTTTGGTCTGGTCATTTGTGGGCCTGATGGCACTTCATTACTTCCCTTACAAATAACCTAATTGACCATGCTATCCCATCACATGGCCCCGAGCCCAACATTTTCTACATGCTCTCTCTTTTTGGGGGTTTTGTTATTTTGAGATATGGATATGGTTTCTTGTTTTTTTTCTAGACTGCTTTCTACTTTTTGTAGGAATTTTAGAAGTATCAGTTGAAGCGGTACAAGTGGAAAATAGTTAGATGTTAGCCACAAGGAAATACGACTAAAACAATATATGTATGGTAGTACAAAAAAAGCTTAGGACAATGCAACCACTACACTCAAGCCAAGGAAAAATAATTAGAGCACTAACTGCCACAATAGGAACAGTAAACACCTAAAACAATAGTACATGAAACATAAGATTAATGCATCTATGTGACACATGGCAGTACACGAGAGCAATAACATGAATACTTCAACATAAGAGGTAGTACACCCTAAGGCGGCATAATCACAGTACCTAGGAGACACATGGAAGTATAAAAAATATTAGAGTAATGCACATGCCAAAATAAGGGTACACCTATGAATCTGTCGAACACAAGGCAATGCAAATGTAACAGCTAGAGTAGTAACTGACATAAAAAAGTATTCACAAAATACATCAAACAATATGGGATCTAATAACTCGCCATGCATTGTCAAAGCTTTAGATACTCTCTTCAAAAGTTATTGCAGTTTTTTTGATTTTTTCATTACTATTCCTCATGATAAATAAAATATGCAAAAAAAATTGCACATGAGGCGTCATTCATCCTCACTACACACGCCACTTGTTGTGTGAAAAAGGATCCCATGGCTAGGGCACACAATTTGTCACATGGCAGGACTCCAAAAGTGATCTCTATAGAAGAATATACCCTCTCTATACTTTTATTTGAAAAACACAATCAACTTCTTACTGGACATGCTCTTAAATTTACTATTCTGGTGGTCATTATTACAAGATTTCAATGTACACATTTCCTTTCACTCCCAAGGAGGCATTTCAACCATTGGTGCCATCAAAGATCAATGATTCACATGGACTCATAGTTGTGATGGATTCGGGTTGCAATGTCACCTGTATGTAGACGGATTAGCCCAAGAAACTCCCTCTAATGACATCACGAAGGATCTCACTTTCTTCCTAGAGCCACATGTACTTCGAATTTATCTCATCCTTTCAATTTCATTTTTTTTATCTCATCCCACCTCCTTGATTTTTATGGGTAATCCACCACCTTGATCGGGATGTATCCTTTGTAATCATGTCCTTTGGTTAATTGAATTAATAATCTAGAGGTTATCCCTCAAAATAATTGTTGAGGAAAAAGAGCTCAAAAGAATTGTTGTGCAAAAAGAACAATAGAACATCATTTTTTTACAATGAGCATATGTTAATATCGTGAAGATGCCAATTACACCCAGCCTCTGCAACAACATATTGCGCTAGCGGCCTTACGGATGCACACAACTTAGAAAAAAGAAAAGTCTCGTTACAGCGATCAAATCCTTCTAGCAGCGACACTAACACCACCAAAAGTCCAACCTCTCCTATAACGACTCCTTCAAGTAGGAAACAGTTGACAAGCATCGTCGTCGCCCGATCAAAGATCATAGATTTTCACCCTGGAGAAAGTCCTCACTCATAAAACAATGCCTTCAACAAGGTCATTGCCAGACACAAACAATTAATGCCAGACATTGGATTTTCATCCTGTGAGATAAGATTGTGAACTTCTCCTATTTCGTCACTGAGGAGTGCGTGAACACTTCGTTGGGAGACCCCAAGAGGAAGGTATGATGAGCATAGCAGCAAGTTTTACCTTAGTAAGAAACCAAGGTTATCGAACCAGTAGGAGGAAGAAAATGACTCAAAGGTGTTGCTAGCAACTTGGAGACCTGCACAACACAAACTCAAGACTTTGCCCCAACGAATAGTGAGGTTCTCAATCTCATCGGTTTGCTATAACAAAGGATTAACTGTATGATGTGGAAGGTAATAGTGATTTGCAACAAGTAAACAAGAACAGTGGAATATGTATCAATGGTAAAGATTGGACCGGGGTCCATAGTTCACTAGAGGTGTTCTCCTTAGATAAACAAACATGGCATGCTGGTTAAACAAATTACAGCAGGGCAATTGATAGGACTGAGCAAGACATAACAATACAATACTAGACATTCATGATCCTATGAGATTCGATTGGGTAATACAACAAGATACATAGACCGCCATCCAACTGCATCTATGACTAGAAATCCACCTTCGGGTTATCATCCGAAACCCCTCCAGTATTAAGTTGCAAGCAACAGACAACTGCTTTAAGAAAAGTGTGTAAGGTAAACAATCCACTTGTTCCATGAACAAGAGACTGTTGTTTTCTCCCTAGTGGCAACAACACATCTACAACCTTAGAGATTTATGTCACTTCCCTTAGATTAAATAGAGGCATGAACCCACTATCGAGCATAAATACCCCCTCTCGGAGTCACTTGAACCTACTTGGCCAAGATAGCTAGTAACAACGGAGAGCATGCAAGATCACAAACAACACATACATGATAGAATCAATAAGACAAAACCATTAATCAATATGACATAGTAATCTCAATATCCATCGGATCCCCGCAAACACAACATGCATGATTACAAATAGATGAGATCTTGATCATGAATGGAGCTCACAAGATCTAAACATGAAAGCACAAATGAGGAGATACAACCATCTAGATACTACATGGACCCATAGTCCAAGGTGGAACTACTCACGCTTCATACCAGAGGCTGACATGATGAAGAAGAAGACCTCCGGGATGATATCCCCTCCGGCAGGGTGTCAGGAAGAGCTTCAGACCCCCCTGATCTAGGGACGATGGTGGCAGTGGCTATAGAAGGTTTCGTGGAATATTGATCGGGTACTTAGGGTTTAGGCACTAGGGGTCTTTATAGGCGAAGAGGCGAGGCAGGGGGGCACTAGGGTGGCCGCACCCCCAGGCGAGGGCCCACCTTGGTCGCGCGGCCAGGGGGTGTGGCCCCCTGGTGGCTCTCCTCCGTCTCATATTCAGGCCTCGTGTTCCCCACGATAAAATATTGACTTTGGCTTTTGTACCGTCCAATTATGAGAATATTGATTTTCTGCCTTTCTGGAACCAAAAACAGAAGAAAACAGGCAACTAGCACTGTGGCATCTTGTTAATAGGTTAGTACCAGAAAACATATAAAAACACCTCAAAGTGTAGACAAAGCAAAGCAAAGTAGATACTAAACAAGCATGGAACATCAAAAATTATAGATACGTTTCCGACATATCAAGCATCCCCAAGCTTAACTCATGCTCCTCCTCGAGTAGGTAAGTGATAAAAAGAATAATTTTTGAGGTGACAAGCACCATCAAAATCAAGATCAAACCATTTGCAAGCATTGAAAGTTGGGATCAAAGAACTCTAAACATGAGCATGAAAGATGGAGTTCTAACAGTAATACAAAGTAACTATGCATGCAACATGAAAGGCTACAAACAAAGATCATGAATAACATCCATTGAAAAACGTTTGTTTGTTTCACATACAGAAAACATGGCATAGTGGCATTCAGCTTGTCCCTCATGGAGTAGCAAATAGATGCATAGGACACCTTCAAAGTTCATAAGAGTGACTAGATACAAATAGCACAAGAACAAGTAATATCAACAATATGCATCAATCAATAAGTTTTATGACAATGCACATAGAACTAAGAATGGAAACTATGCTCTCTTAACTGGTGCCTAAGGATAGAAGGTGGAGACTCAATATAATGGTGGAAGAAAGGCCCTTCACAAAGGGAAGCAGGGATTTCAAGTCTCAAAAAGAGCTTCCAAAAAATTATGGTATGTGTTAGCTTTCAGCTCTCATTGCCCCTATCATAAGCATCTTGAAGT
Organism: Avena longiglumis; assembly: GCA_030063025.1. Classification (NCBI taxonomy): domain Eukaryota; kingdom Viridiplantae; phylum Streptophyta; class Magnoliopsida; order Poales; family Poaceae; genus Avena; species Avena longiglumis. Next base: position 185,047,217 of record CP125979.1, read on the forward strand.
GATTAAGGTTAAAGTGAACAAACTATGGAGTATATGCTTGCCAAAGTATAAGTTGGCAATCTCATGTCCCTTGAATACGAGGGCCGCTCCTCATGCTACTTAAGTTTAGTTACTTGCAAGTTCTTGTCATAGTAAGTACATGTGTATCATAGAGAACCGCCAACGGGGTACCCCTTGCACATGGTACAGGAGCTATCCCATAACCAAAATGATAAGGAAAGCAGATAATGAGCATCTCATCATTCTTCTTATTTACCATGGGAATATGGTGCTTTTTTCTCTCTTTCCTCTTTTATCATATTTTTTTCTTTTTCTCTATCTCTTTTTTTATAAGAAGAATGCTTCATAGATGTCATTATGGTGATGCTGCAAGTTTCCACCATGATTAGGCATGGCTTAGGCTAGCGGCCCAGGCGTTTCTCTAACACACATACATAACTCCATGGATACAAGATCCCCTTTCATTTCACTCCGACGACATCCATAGACAAAAGAGCATGATATCAACTGTGTACAAAGTACAAGTGCAATGTTGAATTAGCACTCCTGTGACAGCACGGTTGTGCTAATTCCAACGTATAAGTGCAAGCATATACAACATAGGTGACACAATGCTTCAAGTTTATTAGGGGCAATAAATATAAAGTGTGCCATCAAGTTCATGATAACTTTAATCACTAAGTTTTCACATAACAAAATACTTTTTAATTGGAAGATAGATGAAAACAAGAATATACTTGGAATGGTGTAATACACCATGCATAGGAATTTATAGTGGACACTTTGGAATAACTTGGTTTCTTGGGAGTTGTATGCATGAGTAGAGCTTACTCATACAAGTGGAGGCTAGCAAAAGACTGGGAGCGACCAACTAAGAGAGCAATAATGTCCATAATCATGCAAGGCGACAAAACATTACTAATCAAAGCATAGAGTGATACTACAAGTCAAGGACTAAATGATCATAGAGGCTATGGTGACTTGTTCATAGCCATAACATGGTGTGATCATGTGCCAAGTCAACCCAAACAAAACATTAGAGGGGAATACCACAATATTATGCTTTTGTATGCTAAAACAATGCATGATTCCTTCAAGGCACACTAAGCAATCCCAATTGTTTGGAACAAGTCATGATACATCAATAATCACTAAGCATAAGGTCAAAACAACACCTAGCATGACATGATAAAGTCTAAGTCACAGTCAAAGCAAGCTCCTCTTGTACTACTCAAGCAAGAACTTTCTACTCCTCTCCAACAGCAATACACTTATTTGAAACAACACAACGAGAACGGGGGTCCAGACTACTTTATTCAAGAAAACTAAACAAACCAAAACCAAAAATGTAAACTAAGAAGCTCCAAGAACAACACAACTATACATGAAACAATAAAAACAAAGTGTCTAGAAAGACCTGAGCTTTTTATTGATGAAGAAGGGGATGCCTTGGGCATCCCCAAGCTTTTACGCTTGTACCTCTTGAATATTTATTGGGGTGACACGGGGTGGCATCCCCAAGCTTGAGCTTTTGTCCATTCTTCATCTCATTACATCATTCTTGTAATACACCTAAAAATTTTCTTTCATACAGAACTTCACACAATCTTCATTAGCAACATTAGTGTATTCAAAAGATAATAGGCCTTTGGATTTAACTTTAAAATAGAAAAACTTTCACTAAAAACACAAGCTATTGTAGCAGTTCCCTCAAAAAGCTGAATTTCCCAAAAAGAACCCAAAAAGGAATCAATAAGAAGCAAATACAAATAATGGCAGAAATCTGTCAAAACAGACCAGCAGGTAGAAACCGATTTTTTTGAAGACCTTCTGTTGCTCTAACATACTGGGCAATTTATTTGCAAAATATCAGATTAATCCTACTTATAGAGATTCCTCACGAATATTTATGGTGGGGCATAAAAATCTGTTTCGGGACAGCAACTCCCCAAATCTTGCTTCCCTCTCATTAAAGGCCATTCTTGGCACAGAAAGCAAACAAAAAGGATAAGGAGAGGTCATTACTGAAGTAATAACTTCCAAGACTCAAGAAAACTCTTGGGTTATCTCCCAACAAGTACTTTTCTTTAATGCCTTTAAGTTACGCAAAAGAAGCAAGAATCAAATGTTTTCGAATGAACAATGTTCACTACTTTCATAAAAAAGATTTTCTGGAACAATCCAATCAAAATTCTTTTCTAAGGCTTCATGCATTCCTACAATTTTAAAGGGTATGGGTATCTTCACTTCATCTATGTGTTTGGTTTTATCTAAAGTACCCATAACATCTACACATGAGCCTAGCATATCAAAACGTTCAAAGACCTTTTTGGCTTGCTTGGCAACATCATCGAACTCTTTTAGTAAAGTTTCCAGTATAAAGTATTTCTTTTAAGGATCCTTTTCTTCTTTTAGTTTGAAAAACAAAATTTGCATCATGGGGTTAAGGTTAACAAACCTAGCCTCCAACATATGAACTAAAGAAGCTGCAGAAATTTCATAATTAGGAGCAAGTTCTGCTATAGATCTATCCTCAATATCCTCATGTTTCCTAACATGATTAAAGAATTCTCCAACATTTTCTTTCCCAATTATAGCGACACTACCCAATGAAAGGTCTTTCAGGGTGAACCTGGGGATCAACATGGTGAGCTAGAGCAAGGTGACAACTAGAGGAGGAGCTATTTTTTGTGTTTTTGATAAGAGAAAGCAAACCAAATTAAACTAATTTTTTTGGAGTTTTTCATAACAAGAGGCAAACAAAACCAAGCAAAAGAAACTAAGCAAAACAAAAACAAAGTAAAGAGAAAGGTTGAGAAGGACTCCCTTGTGAAGAGGTCCATAGCCTCCCCGGCAACGACGCCAGAAAAAGGCTTGATGAGTGCGTGAACACTTCGTTGGGAGACCCCAAGAGGAAGGTATGATGAGCATAGTAGCAAGTTTTACCTCAGTAAGAAACCAAGGTTATCGAACCAGTAGGAGGAAGAAAACGACTCAAAGGTGTTTCTAGCAACTTGGATACCTGCACAACACAAACTTAAGACTTTGCCCCAACGACCAGTGAGATTGTCAATCTCACCGGTTTGCTATAACAAAGGATTAACTATATGGTGTGGAATGTAATAGTGATTTGCAACAAGTAAACAGGAACAATGGAAGATGTATCAATGGTAAAGATTGGACCGGGGTCCATAGTTCAATAGAGGTGTTCTCCTTAGATAAACAAACATGGCATGTTGGGTACACCAATTATAGCAGGGCAATTGACAGGACTGAGCAACGCATAACAATGGAATACTAGACATTCATGATCCTATGAGATTCGATTGGGTAATACAACAATATACATGGACCGCCATCCAACTACATCTATGACTAGAAATCCACCTTCGGGTTATCATCCGAACCCCCTCCAGTATTAAGTTGCAAGCAAGAGACAACTGCTTTAAGCAAAGTGTGTAAGGTAAACAATCCACTTGTTCCATGAACAAGCGACCGTTGTTTTCTCCCTAGTGGCAACAACACATCTACAACCTTAGAGATTTATGTCACTTCCCTTAGATTAAATAGAGGCATGAACCCACTATCGAGCATAAATACCCCCTCTTGGAGTCACTAGCAACTACTTGGCCAAGATAGCTACTAACAACGGAGAGCATGCAAGATCACAAACAACACAGACATGGTAGAATCAATAAGACAAAACCATTAATAAATCTGACATAGTAATCTCAACATCCATCGGATCCCCGCAAACACAACATGCATGATTACAAATAGATGAGATCTTGATTATGAACGGAGCTCACAAGATCTAAACATGAAAGCACAAAGGAGGAGATACAACCATATAGCTACTACATGGACCCATAGTCCGAGGTGGAACTATGCACGCTTCATACCAGAGGCTGGCATGATGAAGAAGAAGGCCTCCGGGATGATCTCCCCTCTGGCAGGGTGCCGGGAAGAGATTCAGATCCCCCCGATCTAGGGACGATGGTGGCGGCTACAGACGGTTTCTTTGAATATTGACCGAGTACTTAGGGTTTAGGCATCAGGGGGTCTTTATAGGCGAAGAGGCAAGGCAGGGGGTCGCCAGGGTGGCCGCACCCCCCTAGGTGCGGGCCCACCTTGGCCGCGCAGCCAGGGGTGTGGCCCTCTGGTGGCTCTCCTCCGTCTTGTATTCGGGCTTCGTGTCCCCACGGTAAAATATTGACTTTGCCTTTTGTCCCGTCCAATTCCAAGAATATTGTTTTTCTGCCTTTCTGGAACCAAAAACAGAAGAGAACATGCAACTGGCACTATGTCATCTTGTTAATAGGTTAGTACCAGAAAACATATAAAAACACCTTAAAGTGTAGACAAAGCAAAACAAAGTAGATACTAAACAACATGGAACATAAAAAATTATAGATACGTTTCTGACGTATCAAGCATCCCCAAGATTTATCAAAGCAATAAGTAACATTATAAGTAGAGCACACCTCTCTAGAAATAGTATTCAACTTATCAATTTGTTCCCATAAGTCTTTCCCTTTTGTGACAAACGGTGTTCCTTATAATAAATATTTTGTTCTTTCATGAACCCACCTTGCCAATAAGAACTAGTTTCAAAGAAACCATCCATTGATAGAAAGCATGACCAAGCAAGGCAATAACAGATCAGTAACTAGAGTAGGAACTAATTTTTTGTGTCTTTTTTATAAGAGAAAGCAAACCAAACTAAACTAATATTTTTGGAGTTTTTGATAACAACAGGCAAACAAAACCAAGCAAAAAACTAAGCAAATCAAAAACAAAGTAAAGAGAAAGGTTGTGGAGGACTCCCCTTGTGAAGACGTCCTTAGCCTCCCTAGCAACGGCGCCAGAAAAAGGCTCGATGAGTGCGTGAACACTTCGTTGGGAGACCCCAAGAGGAAGGTATGATGAGCACAGCAGCAAGTTTTTCCACAGTAAGAAACCAAGGTTATCGAACCAGTAGGAGGAAGGAAACGACTCAAAGGTGTTGCTACCAACTTGGAGACCTGCAGAACACAAACTCAAGACTTTGCCCCAACGAACAGTGAGGTTGTCAATCTCACCGGTTTGCTATAAGAAAGGATTAACTGTATGGTGTGGAAGGTAATAGTGATTTGCAACAAGTAAACATGAACAGTGGAAGATGTATCAATGGTAAATATTGGGCCGGGGTCCATAGTTCACTAGAGGTGTTCTCCTTAGATAAACAAACATGGCATGCTGGGTAAACAAATTACAACAGGGCAATTGACGGGACTGAGCAAGGCATAACAATGCAATACTAGACATTCATGATCCTATGAGATTCGATTGGGTAATACAAAAAGATACATAGACCGCCATCCAACTGCATCTATGACTAGAAATCCACCTTCGGGTTATCATCTGAACCCCCTCCAATATTAAGTTGCAAGAAACGGACAATTGCTTTAAGCAAAGTGTGTAAGGTAAACTATCCACTTGTTCCATGAACAAGAGACCGTTGTTTTCTCCCTAGTGGCAACAACACATCTACAACCTTAGAGATTTTTGTCACTTCCCTTAGATTAAATAGAGGCATGAACCCACTATCGAGCATAAATACCCCCTCTTGTAGTCACTAGCAACTACTTGGCCAAGATAGATACTAACAACGGAGAGCATGCAAGATCACAAACAACACACACATGATAGAATGAATAAGACAAAACCATTCATCAATATGACATAGTAATCTCAATATCCATCGGATCCCCACAAACACAACATGCATGATTACAAATAGATAAGATCTTGATCATGAACAGAGCTCACAAGATCTAAACATGAAAGCACAAATGAGGATATACAACCATCTAGGTACTACATGGACCCATAGTCCAAGTTGGATCTACTCACGCTTCATACCGGAGGCTGGCATGATGAAGAAGAAGGCCTCCGGGATGATATCCCCTTCGGCAGGGTGCCGGGAAGAGCTTTAGACCCCCCCGATCTAGGTACGATGGTGGTGGCGGCGGCTATAGACGGTTTCGTGGAATATTGATCGGGTACTTACGGTTTAGGCATCTTGGGGTCTTTATAGGCGAAGAGGTGAGGCATGGGGGTCGCCAGGGCGGTTGCACCCCTAGGCGTGGGCCCACCTTGGCCGTGCGGCCAGGGGGTGTGCCCCCCCTGGTGGCTATCCTCTGTCTCGTATTCAGGCTTCGTGTTTCCCACGGTAAAAAAATGACTTTGGATTTTGTCCCGTCCAATTCTGAGAATATTGATTTTCTGCCTTTCTGGAACCAAAAACAGAAGAAAACAGGCAACTAGCACTGTGGCATCTTGTTAATAGGTTAGTACTAGAAAACATATAAAACACCTCAAAGTGTAGACAAATCAAAGCAAAGTAGATGCTAAACAAGCATGGAACATCAAAAATTATAGATACGTTTCCGACGTATGAGTCACCCCCACTAACAGTCACTATTGCGAGTCTCAGATCGCCAAGCCAGTTCCTCATCATCGCAAAGACTCAAACCACCATCACTTGCACTCATGTCCCCGCTTTCATGTCATTTTTTGCATCTGACTTTATCATAGATCGTCAAAGACATGACGCATGATGGTAATATGTAGCAGAACTCTACAATGCTCCCTCTGAAACCAAATGGTCAGAAAATATGGGTGCGCACGACCAAATTCCTTCTGATCCATCAATCTCCAAGATGATGCGCCCATGGGAGTTCACTGGCGGAGCCTTCTGAAACATGCCTCTCCATGTCAGATCAACCACGATAGGCAACCATCAGATCTTCGTCTTCACGCAGAAGGAACCTATAACCACGTCCTTTATTCATGTCGAACATGCAGTCCCCATACCGTCGATTGGCTCCCATCGATCGAAACAAACAGATCAGGCCTGATTCTGCATCCCTGAGGAGTAGCACCCGAACCAACTACATCCGTTTCTCCCATCCTATTGCAGAGGAGAAGACGACCTAGATCGGCGCTTTGCAACCGCCCGTCGGACCAGATCATGCCCGAACCAGACCCGTGTTGCTTCCTCGATGCATGCAGTAGATCGCGTTGGCACCAACCCCACGCACAACCGCTCTTATCGATGGAGTTTTTATTGTTTGGTTTGCAACCAAAGTAGAGTGAGTTCGACATTGATCTTCGAATTAGGCTTTTGCCCTGCTATAGTAATATAGCAATCACACGGTGCAACTTGCCATTGTTGGGTCACAACAGAATCGAGCCCAAAAGAACAAGAAAGGAAAAAAGAAGAGAAAACAATGTTGACGCGGACGAATCGTCTAGAACAAAGAAGACTCGAAACCGCTGCGCCCTCCGGATAATTCCCACCACAATCCTAGCATTCGGAATCGTCGCGTACTAAGAAGCATCTAAAAGAAGGAAAGGGATGACAACGACACTGCTGCCCGGACTTGTTCTAGGGTTTTCTTCGGTATGCAATGGAGAGTGGGGAAGAGGTACACTCGACGCCCTTTAAGAAGGGCGGACAACACTCACATGCATCACTTGTAGGGGTTCGTAGCATGAAAAACAAAAAAAATCTACCGCATGCATACAAACAAGCCAAGATCTATCTACTAGATTGAAGCAACGAGTTGATTAAATTACTCACCCTCGAAGATTCCAAAGCGGTTAACAAGAGCAGATTCTCGTGGGTGATGTAGTCGTACACTTGCCGATCTCAAGATTGCGTAGACAATCCTCCGGCACTGCGTTCCGGCAGCGCTTCTGCGGTCGGTCACACGTTCGGTACTCGATGAAGACCCTCCTCTCCCTTGTTCCAGCAGGCAGCGGAGGTTGTAGTTCTCCCCTCGCGATTATGGCAGCATGACGGCGTGGTGTCGGAAGTAGAGGGAAGATCCCGCAGGGCTTCGCCTAAGCCGGTGCGAGTTATGGTGGATCTAGGGTTTCCCGCAATCTAGGTTTAGAAGTCCGGAGAGGAGGAGGAGGTGTTGGCATCGGCTAGGGCGACGGCGACGGGCCTGAGGCAGCGCTAGGCGGCAGCGGCTGGCGGCGGCTTGGGCGGCGACGCACGGGGTGGGAAGGGCTAGGTTGTGGTCTTTGGGGCAGCCCTCCCCCTCTATTTATGAGAGGGGGCAGCCTTGGGAGAGGGGAGTTTGAATCCATACCCAAACCCAAGTTGGATAGAAGGAAGGACTCTTTCCTTCTTCCATTAGGAAACTATTGTTCCGGTTTGACTTTCAAACGTCCCTTTTGACTTTCAATTTAGAGCTTTATTTCTCTTTGCAAATTCCCAACCAAGTGACCTAGGACATGATCCAATAATTCCACTTACCCATGACACATTCATGGACCATTCCACTTCCGGTCTGGTGAACCTTCTAGAACCTTCTAGAACCTCTCTAATGAAAACATCGAAATCATTCCCGAACTCCGGAATCGGACTTTCCTTATATGAATCTTATTCTCCGGACCATTCCGGATATCCTCGTGATATCCCGGATGCCATCCGAGACTCTGAACAACGTTCGGTTTCCCTACTTACATTCCATATATACTAAACAACATCAAATCCTTAAGTGTGTCTCCCTACGGTTCATGAATTATGTGGACATGACCGAGACACTTCTCCGATCAATAACCAATAGAGGAATATGGAAATTCATATGGCTCCCACATATTTCTATGATTACTTTGCGATTGAATGAACCACTTACATACGATACCAATTTCCCTTTGTCTCGTGATAGTTTACTTATACGAGGTTTGATCGTCGGTATCTCTACATACCTAGTTCAACCTCATTACTGATAAGTACTCTTTTCTCGTTCCTGTGATATGTGATCCCTTGTGAGCCAGTCACATGCTTGAAAGCTAATTGGATGACATTCCACCGAGAGGGCCCAAAGTATATCTATCCGTCATATGGATGGACAAATCCCACTCTTGATCCATGTGCCTCAACACATACTTTCCGAACACTCAATGCCACCTTTATATCCACCCAGTTACGGTGTGGTGTTTGATGTCATCAAAGCATCCTTCCGGTGATGGTGATTAGCATGATCTCATGGTCGAAGGAATTAGGTTACTATGTATCAGAAAGCTTATAGCAAACAAACTATGGAAATGACTTGATCTTTATGCTACGCTTATCTATAGGAGTATGTCCATCATACCATTCTCCTAATGATATTATCTTGTTGTTTATAACATCTCAATGTTCATGATCGAGAAACCACGATCATCTATTAACCAACAAGCTAGTATTATAAAGAGGCTTTACTAGGGACTCTAATTTAGTTTACAAATCACACAAGTATTAATGTTTCCGGTTAATACTATTATAGCATGAATGTAAACATTTATCATAAACACAGAGATATAATAATAACCACTTTTATTATTGCCTCTAGGGCATATCCAGGGGCGTACCCACGTTGTAGTAGCAGGGTGCACAGGACACCCGGTCAAAACCATTTTCTTTGATAATTTTATCAACTTTGCAGCGTGTGACACCCCTAAATCTAAGTAAAAAGTATGTCTGACTTACATAGTGACACCATGTTATTTTTTCTCTCGGTCCGCCCCTGGGCATATCTCCAACAATCTCCCACTTGCACTAGAGTCAACTAATCTAGATTACATGGTAATATACCGAACACCCATGGTGGTTTGGTGTTGGTCATGTTTTGCCCTCGGGAGAGGTTTAGTCAACGGATCCGCCACATTCAGATATGTGTGTACTTTGCAAATGTTTATGTCACCATCTTGGACATGCTCTCGAATAGCGTGAAAACGTAGCTTGATGTGCTTCAGCTTCTTGTGTGACCTTGGTTCTTGCACATCTGCTATGGCACCCATGTTATCACAATAGATAAACATTGGGTCCAGCGCACTTGGAACCACACCGAGATCTGTAATGAACTCCTTTATCCATATTTCCTCTTGTGAAGCCTTTGAAGCAGCTATGTATTCCGATTCAGTTGAAGATCTCGCCACAACGCTTTGTTTTGCACTCCTCCAACTAACTGATGTACCATTCAAAGTAAATACGTATCCAGATTGAGATTTAGAATCATCCGGATCGGTGTTCCAACTAGCATCGGTGTAACCATTAACAACGAGTTGTTCATCACCTCCATAAGAAAGAACCATATCCTTAGTTCTTCTCAAGTACATAAGGATGTTTTTGACCGCTGTCCAATGATCCACTCCTGGGTCACTTTGATATCTTCTAGTCAAACTAACAGCATATGCAATGTCGGCTCTAGTACATAACATGGCATACATAAGAGATCCTATGGCTGAGGCATAGTGAGTATTACTCATACTTTCTCTATCTTCTGCCGTTGCAGGACTTTGAGTTTTACTCAAGGTCGTATTGGGCAACATGGGCAATAACCCTTTCTTGCTATCTTCCATTCCAAACCTCTTTAGAACTTTGTTCAAATATGTACTCTGTGACAATGATATTAGGCGTCTCGATCTATCTCTATAAATCTTTATGCCTAATATGTAAGCTACTTCGCCAAGATCTTTCATTGAAAAACTATTATTCAAATAATCCTTGGCTCTATTAAGAAGGTCTATATTATTCCCAATCAACAATATGTCATCTACATATAGTATTAAGAATGCTACAGAGCTCCCACTCACTTTCTTGTAAATACAAGCTTCTCCATAAGTTTGTATAAAACCAAAACTTTTGATTACCTTATCAAAACATTGATTCCAACTCCGGGATGCTTGCTTCAATCCATAAATGTACCGTTGAAGTTTGCATACCTTGTTAGCATCTTTAGGATCGACAAAATATTTGGGTTGTACCATATACAACTCTTCATCAATGTCTCCATTGAGGAACGCCGTTTTGACATCCATCTGCCATATCTCATAATCATAATATGAAGCGATTGCTAACAAAATCCTCACAGACTTTAGCTTCACTACCGGTGAGAAAGTCTCATTGTAGTCAACTCCTTGAAATTGCCGAAACCCTTTTGCGACAAGTCGAGCTTTATAGACAGTAACATTACCATCAACATCTGTTTTCTTCTTGAAAATCCATTTGTTCTCGAGAGCCTTCCGGCCATCCGGAAAGTCCACCAAAGTCTATACTTGGTTTTCGTACATGGATCCAATCTTGTATTTCATGGCTTCTTGCCATTTATTGGAATCTGGGATCATCATCGCTTCCTCATATGTCGCAGGGTCATCGGTGTTGTCCACCAACATGACACTCATAACGGGATCATACCAATAAGGAGTGGTATGAGGTCTCGTTGACCTGCGAGGTTCCGTAGTTACTTCAACCGAAGTTTCATGATCAACATCATTAGCTTCCTATCTTATTGGTGTAGGCGCCACAGGAACTATTTCCGGTGATGCGCTACTCTCAAGTTTGAGAGAAGGTTCGACAACCTCGTCGAGTTCTACTTTCCTTCCAGTCACTTCTTTCGAGATAAACTCCTTCTCTATAAAGGATCCATTCTTGGCAATGAAGATTTTTTCCCTCGGATCTATGATAGAAGGTATACCCAATATTTTCCTTTGGGTATCCTATGAAGACGCATTTTTCCGCTTTGGGTTCAAGCTACTCTAGCTGTAACTTCTTTACATAAGCTTCGCAACCCCAAACTTTAAGGAACGACAATTTAGGTTTCTTCCCAAACCATAATTCATACGGTGTCGTTTCAACGGATTTATATGGTGCCCTATTTAAAGTGAATGCGTCTCTTTCTAATGCATAACCCCAAAATGATAGCGGTAAATCTGTAAGTGACATCATAGAACGAACCATATCTAAGAGAGTTCGATTACGACGTTCGGACAAACCATTACGTTGTGGTGTTCCCGGCGGTGTAAATTGTGAAAGTATTCCGCATTTCTTCAAATGCTTGCCAAACTCGTAACTTAGATATTCACCTCCACGATCATATCGTAGAAATTTAATCTTCTTGTTACGTTGATTCTCTACCTCACTTTGAAATTCCTTAAACTTCTCGAAAGTTTCGGACTTATGTTTCATGAAATAGATATACCCATATCTACTCAAGTCATCCTTGAAGTTAAGAACATAACGATAACCACCGCGCGATGCTACAATCATTGGGCCACACACATCGGTATGTATGATTTCCAATAAGTTCGTAGCTCGCTCCATCATACCAGAAAATGGAGTCTTGGTCATTTTACCCATAAGACATGCTTCACATATTTCAAGTGATTCGAAATCAAGTGATTCAAGAAGTCCATCGGAATGGAGTTTCTTCATACGCTTCACTCCAATATGACCAAGATGACAGTGCCACATATAGGTCGAGTTATCGCTCAATTTCAAACATTTAGCTTCAATGTTATTAATGTGTGTATTTATACAATCGAGATTCAATAAGAATAGACCATCTATCAAAGATGCATGTGCATAAAACATATTACTCATATAAATCGAACAACCATTATTCTCGGACTTAAACAAGTAACCGTCTCGTAATAAACATGATCTGGATATAATGTCCATGCTCAACGCAGGCACCAAATAACAATTATTTAAGTATAAAACTAATCCCGATGGTAGATGAAGAGGTAGCGTGCCGACCGCGATCACATCAACCTTTGATCCATTTCCAATGTGCATCGTCACCTTGTTCTTCGCTAGTTTCCGTCTATTCTGCATCTATCGGGGGGTTGACCTTGGGTAGGTCAGAGACGGGGAAAGACAGAAGTACAATCCCTGTCTGGTTTCCGAGTTATGGTCCAGGTTGGCCGAATCATGAATATGTCGGCCAAGGTACGGAGGCGAGAAGCCCGTGTAAGTGAATCAAGCCGTTACCCGGCCGAGTTACTGCGAGGGTCGGCCGGGTTAGCCCGAGTGATCTTGATGCAGGTGAAGGACAAGCCGAGTTACGCAAGGTAAGGTAAGGCCGAGTGATACGAAGCTTGCAGGATAAGGAGAAACCCAAGGTCAAACTATAGCTGCAGGCTAGAAGGAATCAGAGCGGAGCCAAGCACAAGAGACAAGGATGCGAGGCGTCGGGGCAGAAGGAGGTCACGGAGGTGACAGTCCTGGAGCCCGAGGCACGCAGGGGGGGTCCTCTGGAGCCTTGCCGTCATTAGAAGGGCGACAGGGAAAGGAGGCCGCCGAACTACTATTTTGGGACGAGCATATTCCTCGAATATGCTTGCCTCGTCAGCCCTAAGGGCACCCAAGGCTCTCCTTTATAAGGGGAGGCTTGGACCCTGAGGAGGGCATCGACTCTTTTCAGTACCATTAGGCTGGTGAGATTCATCTTTTCTCCCTGTATACAGCTCGAGGAGCACTTGTAACCCAAAAGAAGAGAAATAAAGATCTTAGCCTTAACCACTTGAGTGTAGAATCAGTTGCATCTGTTGGAGATATGCCCTAGAGGCAATAATAAATGTAGTTATTATTATATCTTTGTGTTTATGATAAATGTTTACATTCATGCTATAATAGTATTAACAAGGAAACATTGATACTTGTGTGTTTTGTAAACTTAATTTGAAGTCCCTAGTATAGCCTCTATACTTCACTAGCTTGTTGGTTGATTAATGATTGTGGTTTCCCTATCATGAACATTGAGATGTTATCAACAACAAGATCATATCGTTAGGAGAATGATATGGTGGACATACTCCTATAGATAAGCGTAGCATAAAGATCAAGTCATTTCATTAGTTCAATTGCTATATGCTTTACGATACATAGTAACCTAATTCCTTCGACCATGAGATCATGCATATCACCTTTCGGATGGATGCTTTGATGACATCAAACACCACACCGTAACAGGTGGTTATAAAAGTGGCAGTGAGGGTTCGGAAAGGATTGGTTGAGCCACATGGATCAAGAGTGGGATTTGTCGATCCACATGACGGATAGATATACTCTGGGCCCTCTCGGTGGAATGTCATCCAATTAGCTTGCAAGCATGTGACTTGGTCACAAGGGATCACATATCACGGAACGAGAAAGAGTACTTATCGAGAACAAGGTTGAACTAGGTATGCAGAGATACCGACGATCATAACCTTGGGTAAGTAACATATCGTGAGACAAAGGGAAATTGGTATCGTATGTAAGTGGTTCGTTCGATCGCAAAGTAATCGTAGAAATATGTGGGAGCCATATGAATTTCCAGATTCCTCTATTGGTTATTGTTCGGAGAAGTGTCTCGATCATGTCCGCATAATTCACGAACCGTAGGGAGACACACTTAAGGATTCGACGTTGTTTGAGTAGTTATGGTATTATGAGAAAGAGACCGAATGTTGTTCGGAGTCTCGGATGGGATCCGGGATATCACGAGGTGATCCGGAATGGTCCGGAGAATAAGATTCATATAAGGAAAGTCCGTTTGAGTTCGGGAATGATTTGTGTTTTCATCGGGAATGTTCTAGAAGGTTCGGATTGTCCCAAGACTCGGGGAGGGTACATGAGTGTGTCATTACTCATTGAATGATTGCATCATGTACTAAGTGTTCTTGCTGTCCCAAATAAAGGATTAAATTGAATCCTAAACAGGAAAGTCAAATGTCCGGTTTGAAAGTCAAACGCCAAAACAAGAAACTGTGGGAAACAAGAAAGAGGTGTTGGAATCCGACTTGAGGAGGAGTCTCCTCTAGCCAAGCGCCACCCAAGGCCGACTTGGGAGGGACTCCCCCTGGCAGCGCCTCCCCATCTATAAAAGGAGGGCAGGCTCCTCCTAGACTTGCAAGTTTCACCTCTAGATTTCTAGGTTTTGAGCCGTTTTGGTTTAGAGCTTCTAATTGCTTTAGCCATGGTTTAGAGCCTTCTAATTGGTTTAGAGCCCTCTAATTGGTGTGTCTAATTACTAGGCCACTAATCCTCTCTCTCATAAGCTCCACCATACTGCACCGGCTTAAGCCTGCGGGATCTCCCTCTACTTAGGTACCACGTTGTCTTTCGGAATCATGAGAGTGCTACAACCTCCACTGCTGGAACAAGGAGAGGAAGGTCTTCGTCAATCTAACGTGTGACCGATCGCTGGGGCGCTGCGGAGCGTGGCCGGAAGGATCGTCTCACGATCTTGAGATCGGAAGTGTCGACTACATCACCCACGAGAATCGCTCTCGTTAACCGCTTTGGAATCTTCGAGGGTGAGTTCCTCTATCGACTCGTTGCTACAATCTAGTAGATAGATCTTGGCTTGTTTGTTTGTGCGATAGAAAATTTTTTGTTTTCCATGCTACGAACCCCTCTGATGTATCGAGCCGTGTCTATATGTAGATCTGTTGCCGAGTAGAACACAATGGTCATTGTGGGCGTTGATGCTTTATTGTAGATTGCTTTTGTGTACTTTGCATCTTGCGGTATGTTGGGATGAAGCGGCCGGGCTAACCTTACATGACATCGTTCATGAGACTTGCTCCACGCTTGACATGTAACTTGTATTGCATAAGTGGCTTTATGGGTGCATGTTTCTCCTAGCATAGTTAAGATCCAATTTACAACGGGTGATCAACAATGCTAGTATCAATGTTGTGGTTCTTGTTCGTAAGTTAGAACGACACTTATTGAAAGCCCCAAACCACGTAAAATATGCAAAGAAAGTAGAAGCGTCTAACTTTGTTTTGCGGGGGTGTCGATGATGTGATATGGCCATGATTGTGATTATATTTGATGTATGCAATGTTCCTTATTGTAAGTCGACAACGGCAGGAGAATATATGGTTGTCTTTAATTTATGTTAAGACCTGCGTGTCTATTCAAAGTAGTTGTAATAGTTGAAGCGGTGGGCGACAACCATGGAGAAGCGTCATTGACCTTGATGCAATGCCGGTGATGATGGAGATCATGTTCGTGCTTGAAGATGGAGATCGGAGGCACGAAGAAGAAAACCATATCATATCACATATATATTGAATTGCATGTGATGTTAATCCTTTATGCATCTTGTATTGCTTAGTAGCAGCGGTAGCATTATAAGATGATCCCTCATGCACATCAATTTCAAATCATAAAGTGTTCACCCTTAGTTAGCACCGTTGCTAAAGCTTGTTGTTTGAAGCACCACGTGATGATCGGGTGTGTTAGATTACGCAAGTGTATACAACGTGAGCAAGCCATTTGCTCATGCGAAACTAAGGTTTGATCTTGTGAGCCTAGCATGTACAGACATGGTCTCGGAACACGGATTACCGAAAGGTAAAGCATGAATCGTATAGTAGATATGATGAACATGATGATTGTTCGCCATTGAAACTATATCAACTCTCGTGATGATCGGTGTTGATGTAGTGGATTTGATTCGTGTGATCACTAAAACAATGTGAGGGATGTTGTTTTGAGTGGGAGTTCACCTAGTTTAATTTCATTAATTAATTTGAACTCAATTTGTCATAAACTTAGTCTAAACTATTGCAAATATGTTGTAGATCAATGGCAGCCCTACCATCAATTTTAATGCGTTCCTAGAGAAAGAAAAGTTGAAAAACAATGGAAGCAACTTCGCGGATTGGTTCCACAATTTGAGGATTGTCCTCACAGCTGGTAATTTGACCTATGTCTTTGGATGCACATTTGGGTGACCCACTGCGGTGATGCTCCGATGAAGTAAAGAACGTTTACCTCGCTCGGAAGAATCGACTCCATAGTTCAGTGTGCTATCTTGTATGGTTTAGAATCGAGCTTGAGAAAAGGTTTGAAGAGTCGGACCCACATGATATTGTCGAGGATCTCAAATTAATTTTTGAGACTCATGCGGCAATTGAAAGCTATGAGGCTTCAAAAGTTCTTTAAGCGCAAGATGGAAGAAGGCAGCTCGTCGGTGAGCATGTGCTTAAGATGTGCAGACGCATAAATAAACTTCAAAGCTTGGGTATAGTGATTCCTAATGCTTTGGGGATTTACCGTGTCCTACAATCACTACCACCAAGTTACAAGAACTTTGTGATGAACTACAACATGCGTAACATGAACAAGACGTTGCGAACTCTTTGCCATGTTAAAATCTGCAGTGGAGATCAAGAAAGAGCACCAAGTGTTGTTGGTCAATAAGACCACCAAATTCAAGAAAGGCAAGTCTAAGCAAAGGGACACTTCAAGAAGGGTGGTAAGAAAGCTACCACGCCGAAGAAGACCGTGGCTGGACCTAAGCACAGGCGAGTGCTTTTCTTGCAAGGGAGAAGGTCCTTTGGGCGGAATTGCCCAAAGTACTTGGCGGATCGAAGCGGCAACATCAAGAAGAAAGGTATATCGATATACATGTTATTGATGTGTATCTCACTAGTACTCGTAGTAGTGCACAGGTATTTAATCTTGGTTGTTGCTCATATTTGTAACTTTCAAGCAGGTCTTTGCAGAATAAGCGGAAGCTAGCGAAGAACGAGGTGACGATGCGGCGTGGGAAAGCGGATCAAAGGTTGATGTGATCGCGGTCGCACACTACCTCTTCATCTACCATCGGGATTAGTTTTATACTTAAATAATTGTTATTTAGTGCTGCGTTGAGCATGAACATTATCTCGGGATCTTGTTTATTGCGACGGTTACTTGTTTAAGTCGAGAATAATGGTTGTTCGATTTATATGAGTAATATGTTTTACACATGCACCTTTGATAGATGGTCTATTCTTATTGAATCTCGATAGTGGAAATACACATATCAATAATATTGAGGCTAAACGTTTGAAATCAGCGATAATTAGACCTATATGTGGCCTTTGTCGTCTTGGTCACATCGAGTGAAGCGTATGAAGAAACTCCATTCCGATGGACTTCTTGAATCACTTGATTTTGAATCACTTGAAAGATCTGAAGCATGTCGATGGGTAAAATGACTAAGACTCCATTTTACGGTATGATGGAGCGAGCTACGGACTTATTGGAAATCATACATACCGATGTGTGTGGTCCAATGAGTGTAGCATCATGTGATGGTTATCGTTATGTTCTTACCTTCACGGATGACTTGAGTAGATATGGGTATATCTATTTCATGAAACACAAGTCCGAAACTTTCGAGAAGTTTAAGGAGTTTCAAAGTGAGGTAGAGAATCAACGTAACAAGAAGATTAAATTTCGCGTTACGATCGTGGAGGTGAATATCTAAGTTACGAGTTTGGCGAGCATTTAAAGAAGTGGAATACTTTCACAATTGACACCGGGAACACCACAACAGTAATGGTGTGTCCGAACGTCATGTCGAACTCTCTTAGATATGGTTCGTTCTATGATGTCACTTACAGTTACCGCTATCATTTTGGGGTTATGCATTAGAAACAACGCATTCACTTTAAATAGGGCACCGTCTAAATCCGTTGAAACGACACCGTATGAATTATGGTTTGGGAAGAAACCTAAATTGTCGTTCCTTAAAGTTTGGGGATGTGAAGCCTATGTAAAGAAGTTACAGCCGGACAAGCTTGAACCCAAAGCGGAAAAATGCGTCTTCATAGGATACCCGAAGGAAACTATTGGGTATACCTTCTATCATAGATCCGAAGGCAAAATATTCGTTGCCAAGAATGGATCCTTTCTAGAGAAGGAATTTCTCTCGAAAGAAGTGACTGGAAGGAAAGTAGAACTTGACGAGGTTGTTGAACCTTCTCTCGAAATTGCAAGTAGCGCAACACCGGAAGAAGTTCCTGTGGTGCCTGCACCAATAAGGGAGGAAGCTAATGATGATGATCATGAAACTTCGGTTGAAGTTGCTACAGAGCCTCGGAGATCAACGAGAACTCGTACCACTCCAGATTGGTATGATTCCGTTATGAATGTCATGGTGGTGGACAACACCGATGACCCCGAGACATATGAGGAAGCGATGATGAGCCCAGATTCCAATAAATGGCAAGAAGCCATGAAATCCGAGATTGGATCCATGTACGAAAACCAAGTATGGACTTTGGTGGACTTCTGGATGGCGGAAGGTCTCGAGAACAAATGGATTTTCAAGAAGAAAACAGATGCTGATGGTAATGTTACTGTCTATAAAGCTCGACTTGTCGCAAAAGGGTTTCGACAAATTCAAGGAGTTGACTACGATGAGACTTTCTCACCGGTAGCGAAGCTAAAATCTGTGAGGATTATGTTAGCAATTGCTGCATATTATGATTATGAGATATGGCAGATGGATGTCAAAACAGCGTTCCTCAATGGAGACATTGATGAAGAGTTGTATATGATGCAACCCAAAGGTTTTGTCGATCCTAAAGATGCTAACAAGGTATGCAAACTTCAACGGTCCATCTATGGATTGAAGCAAGCATCCCGAAGTTGGAATCAACGTTTTGATAAGGTAATCAAAAGTTTTGGTTTTATACAAACTTATGGAGAAGCTTGTATTTACAAGAAAGTGAGTGGGAGCTCTGTAGCATTCTTAATACTGTATGTGGATGACATATTGTTGATTGGGAATGATGTAGACCTTCTTAATAGTGTCAAGGAATATTTGAATAATAGTTTTTCAATGAAGGATCTTGGCGAAGCAGCTTACATATTAGGCATAAAGATTTATAGAGATAGATCGAACGCCAAATATCATTGTCACAAAGTACATATTTGGACAAAGTTCTAAAGAGATTTGGAATGGAAGAAAGCAAGAAAGGGTTCTTGCCCATGTTGCTTATCGACCTTGAGTAAAACTCAAAGTCCGACATCGGCGTAAGATAGAGAAAGGATGAGTAAGACTCCCTATGCCTCGACCATAGGATCTCTAATGTATGCCATGCTATGTACTAGACCCGACATTGCATATCTGTTAGTTTAACTAGCAGATATCAAAGTGATCCGAGTGGATCATTGGACAATGATCAAAAACATCCTTAAGTACTTGAGAAGAACTAAGGATATGGTTCTTTCTTATGGAGGTGATGAGCACCGTTGTTAATGGTTACCGATGCTAGTTGGAACACCGATCCGGATGATTCTAAATCACAATCCGGATCGTATTTATTTTGAATGGTGCAAAGATTAGCTGGAGGAGTGCAAAGCAAAGCGTTGTGGCGAGATCTTCAACCGAATCGAATACATGGCTGCGGAGGCTTCACAAGAAGCGATATGGATGAAAGAGTTCATTACAGGCTGGGTGTGGTTCCAAGTCTGTGGACCCAATGTCTATCTCTTGTGATAACATGGGCGCCATAGCCAATGCGCAAGAACCAAGGTCACACAAGAAGTCAAGCATATCAAGCTGCGTTTTCACGCTATTCGAGAACATATCCGGGATGGGGATATAAAGATTTGCAAAGTACACAGATCTGAATGTGGCGGATCCGTTGACTAAACCTCTCCCGAGGGCAAAACATGACCAACACCAAACTGCCATGGGTGTTCGGTATATTACCATGTAATCTAGACTAGATGACTCTAGTGCAAGTGGGAGATTGGAGATATGCCCTAGAGGCAATAATAAATGTAGTTATTATTATATCTTTGTGTTTATGATAAATGTTTACATTCATGCTATAATAGTATTAACAAGGAAACATTGATACTTGTGTGTTTTGTAAACTTAATTTGAAGTCCCTAGTATAGCCTCTATACTTCACTAGCTTGTTGGTTGATTAATGATTGTGGTTTCCCTATCATGAACATTGAGATGTTATCAACAACAAGATCATATCGTTAGGAGAATGATATGGTGGACATACTCCTATAGATAAGCGTAGCATAAAGATCAAGTCATTTCATTAGTTCAATTGCTATATGCTTTACGATACATAGTAACCTAATTCCTTCGACCATGAGATCATGCATATCACCTTTACGGATGGATGCTTTGATGACATCAAACACCACACCGTAACAGGTGGTTATAAAAGTGGCATTGAGTGTTCGGAAAGTATTGGTTGAGACACATGGATCAAGAGTGGGATTTGTCCATCCACATGACGGATAGATATACTCTGGGCCCTCTCGGTGGAATGTCATCCAATTAGCTTGCAAGCATGTGACTTGGTCACAAGGGATCACATATCACGGAACGAGAAAGAGTACTTATCAAGAACAAGGTTGAACTAGGTATGCAGAGATACCGACGATCATAACCTTGGGTAAGTAACATATCGTGAGACAAAGGGAAATTGGTATCGTATGTAAGTGGTTCGTTCGATCGCAAAGTAATCGTAGAAATATGTAGAGCCATATGAATTTCCAGATTCCTCTATTGGTTATTGTTGAGAAGTGTCTCGATCATGTCGCATAATTCACGAACCGTAGGGAGACACACTTAAGGATTCGACGTTGTTTGAGTAGTTATGGTATTATGAGAAAGAGACGAATGTTGTTGAGTCTCGGATGGGATCCGGATATCACGAGGTGATCCGGAATGGTCCGGAGAATAAGATTCATATAAGGAAAGTCCGTTTGAGTTCGGGAATGATTCCGTGTTTTCATCGGAATGTTCTAGAAGGTTCGGATTGTCCGGCCAACTCCGGGGGAGGTACATGAGTGTGTCATTACTCATTGAATGATTGCATCATGTACTAAGTGTTCTTGCTGTCCCAAATAAAGGATTAAATTGAATCCTAAAACAGAAAGTCAAATGTCCGGTTTGAAAGTCAAGCGCCAAAACAAGAAACTGGGAAACAAGAAAGAGGTGTTGGAATCCGACTTGAGGAGGAGTCTCCTCCCAAGCCGTAGCCACCCAAGGCCGACTTGGGAGGACTCCCCTCCAGCGCCTCCCCATCTATAAAAGGAGGCGGGGCTCCCCTCCTAGACTTGCAAGTTTCACCTCTAGATTTCTAGGTTTTGAGCCGTTTTGGTTTAGAGCTTCTAATTGCTTTAGCCAGCGGTTTAGAGCCTTCTAATTGGTTTAGAGCCCTCTAATTGGTGTGTCTAATTACTAGGCCACTAATCCTCTCTCTCATAAGCTCCACCATACTCAAGAGCTTAAGGCGAAGCCTCAGGATCTCCCTCTACTTCAGGTACTACCGTTGTCTTTGCGGAATCGCGAGGAGAGTGCTACAACCTCCATTTTCTGGAACAAGGGAGAGGAAGGTCTTCGTCAGTCAAGCGTGTGACCGATCATGCGAGCGCTTAGGAGCGTGGCGCCGGAAGGATCGTCTACGCGATCTTGAGATCGGAAGTGTACGACTACATCACCCACGAGAATCCGCTCTCGTTAACCGCTTTGGAATCTTCGAGGGTGAGTTCCTCTATCGACTCGTTGCTACAATCTAGTAGATAGATCTTGGCTTGTTTGTTTGTATGCGATAGAAAATTTTTGTTTTCCATGCTACGAACCCCTACAGCATCTTCCCTCCCCAGATCCCACTAGCATCCATTGGCCCCATACTTTAGCCTACCCATGGCATCTGCCGTGCCACCACCACGATAGTTGGCGCCCACCATGGGGAATGTGGGCACCATGCCTCATCTCGCGCCTTAGTAGCCAAAGCATTCAGGCATGGATTTTATTGGCCAACGGCATTGAAAGAAGCAAAATAATTAGTTAAGAAATGCAATGGATGTCAGAGATCATAACTGAATACATATGCCATCGGCCGAGTTAAAAACAATACCCATCACTTGGCCATTTTCAGTATGGGGTTTAGATATGGTGGGACCATTCAAGCCGGCACGAGGAGGAATGACCCACATATTGGTTATGGTGGACAAGTTCACAAAATGGATTGAAGTAAAACCAATTAAAAAGTGTGATGGACCCACAACAGTGAAATTTCTCAAGGATATCATCTTAAGATATGGGTACCATACGATATTATTACGGACAATGGCACAAACTTTGCAGAAGGAGCCTTCGCTAGATTTTGCCGAGAGAAGCACATAAGACTAGATATTGCTTCTGTGGCTCACCCAGCATCCAATGGGAAAGTGGAAAAGGTCTAATGGACTGGTGCTATCAGGAATAAAACCACGGCTTGTCGAACCATTGCAAAGGTCGGCAGGATGTTGGATCGAAGAAATCCCAGCCGTACTATGGAGCCTCCGGACTACTTCGAATAGATCAACATGCTATACACCATTCTTTCTGGTGTACGGGGCAGAGGCCGTACTTCCAGCCGACATAATATATGACTCGCCAAGAGTTGATCAGTACACAACCTCAGAGACAAATGAGATAGCTCGGCAAGATGCCGTAGATCTGTTGGAAGAAGCCAGAGAGTTGACATTATCACGATCAGCTATTTATCAACAGAACTTGCGGCGATATCACAGCAAGAAAGTGAATCCAAGAGTATTCAAAGAAGGATATTTGGTCCTCCGACTGCACGGCAACGCATGCACAAGTTGTCGCCCCCATGGGAGGGACCATTTATTGTGAGCAAAGCGTTGCATAATGACGCCTATTATCTAATCGACGCGCAGTCCCCCGGAGGGAACAAGGCAGACAAAGTTGGCGAAGAAACGAAGCGTCCATGGAATGTGGCTTTACTTCGGCCATTCTACTCGTAGCATTATATCTCAAAGTCAAGATCCAATGATGTATCTGAACCTCGGCGCCCAGAGCAGTGACTCGGGGACTGCCATATTTTATATCTATTTCGTGTTATGTATTTGAACCTCGGCGCCCGGAGCAGTAACTCGGGGACTGCCATATGTTATATCTATTTCGTGTTATGTATTTGAACCTCGGCGCCCGGAGCAGTAACTCGGGGACTGCCATATGTTATATCTATTTTGTGTTATGTATTTGAACCTCGGCGCCCGGAGCAGTAACTCGGGGACTGCCATATGTTATATCTATTTCGTGTTATGTATTTGAACCTCGGCGCCCAGAGCAGTGACTCGGGGACTGCCGTATATTATATCAATTTCATGTTATGTATCTGAACCTCATCGCCCAGAGCAGTAACTCGGAGACTGCCATATGTTATATCAATTTCATATTAATATCTAAACCTCGGCATCCAAAGCAGCGACTCGGGGACTACCGTATGCTACCTCAATCTTATGCTGAGCACACCCGTATTGGTCTTATACTACCTCTGAAATTTGATTTACATATCGGAAGTTTCGCACAATAAACAATGATCCAGCGATTACCATATATTATCACAACGAAGTAGTCAATCCCTGTTCAGAACATATCAATATTATATGATATGCAGAGCTCACACCTGGATAAATCATAAAAGATAAAGGCGAAAGTAAATCCTAAAAGGTCAGGGAATAGAGGTCCAACAAAGTAAGAATTCGGGCGGACACCCACTTAACCAAATGGTAACAACTACAAGAGTATATGTCGAGCAAGACACAAAGAAAGAAGTTTGAATCATACAGAGTGGACAAATGCTTACATCATACGCCCGACATACCAGGATCGAAATAACTTAGGCGTTGTTCGTTGGGGAGGCCGACTTGGTCAAGTCGGGGCACTCCGACATAGGAAGAACTTCGGCTGAGGTTGCCTCGCCCTCCGCGGACCCAGGTGCAACTTCAGCGGAAGCCCGAGGTTGCTCAGGAGCATCAGTCCGAGCGGTAGAATGCCCGGTACCTTTGGAGGAGGACCGTGCATCGCCGTTGCTGTCTGAGCTTGAACTGGAGATGTCAGATGTGGCCGAGTCATCCTCACCTTCCCCTTGCTTAGCCGAGTTATTATCCGAGGCGTCCTCAACTATAACCTCCTCATCCGGGTCTGGGAGAAAACTTGGCCCTTCATTCCAAGTGTGCACGTCGGCATACTCGACGAGTTGGAAGGCGCGAGCTTGCCGAAGAGCAACAAAAGTGGGATCCTCAACCCAGCGGGAACCAGTGCGCAAGTTTCTCAGGATGTCAAGAGAGATGTCTTCATACCATGACATGATAACAGTAAGGGCCATATCGGCACCAGCACGCCCAGCGGATTCCCTCCAAAGACTTAACTGCCTCTCAGATTCCATTAGCCTTTTCACCAATAACTTGACTTTGTTGATATCAGGAGTCCCCGAGGTATTCGGCCAGAGCACATGGTAAGCTCGGATAGCGGCTTGCACCAAGTCCCGGCCCATAATTTTCATCGGACCAACTGCGGCACCAACGGCAACCAAGTAATCCTCCATTGAATATTCCGAATCAATAGCGGAGTTCACCTCGGTACGCGAGCTGCAAGAACCGCTTTAGAACTCACGGGCTTGGCCTCGGGGAAATGATCTGCGCAAAGCATGAACATGTCAGATGGTAGTGGGAACAAAAAAGAAAAATATAATTCGGCCATGCTAAGTAGCTTACGATGAATGTATCTCATCATTATCTGAAGGTCTTTGGCCCAATCGACCTTACTCTTCTCAAAACGAGCAATTTCCTCGCTCAAACCCTGGGTTTTCAGTTCGGCAGCCTCGAGGAGTTCTTTGTTCTTCTGCAGCTCCAAAGTCAGCCGATTCTTCTCCTCGGAAAATTCTTGGTCGACCTTTTCTAGTTCGGACTTCTGAGAGAGCTTGAGAGTATCCACCTCGGATCGCAGGCGAGCTATTTCATCATCTTTTTCTTGTAGTTGCGCCGAATGAATAGCGTTTTGTTCTAAAAAATGCAGCATCACGTCAGGCATGGGCATGCAATCTTGATGTGACGCTGCAAAGTTTTGCAACTCGGCTTTACCAGAGCCAAACGCAATAAGGAAACTTAGCATATATATTAAAAGGGAAAAGGTGTAAAATAGAAAGGAAACTAACCTTCCAGGATATTGACCTTCTTCTCAAGGCGAATATTGAGGTTATTAATGTTACCTGTTCACCAAGAAGTAAGCCGGCATTTCGTGGACAAATACATGAGAACGTTGGAAATAAGGAAAAGGAACTATCGACATACCAGCCTTCTTCACCACTGGAAGAACTTTCTCGTACTTTTTTTCCAGCTTGCGGTGCGAAAAAAGCAACCTCTGGAATTCGGCGGTCCGCCGGTCATGTGCAACCTGAGCAATGAGGCAAAATGATAAATTGACAGTAAAAGCTAAATTAGATCCGAATCAAGCAGAGCTTAATTCGGATCTAGGTGGCTGGATATTCAAAGCTAAATCAGATCCGAGTCAAGCAGGACTTAACTCAGATCTAGGTGGCTGGATATTCAAAGCTAAATTAGATCCGAATCAAGCAGAGCTTAATTCGGCTCTAGGTGGCTGGATATTCAAAGCTAAATCAGATCCGAGTCAAGCAGGACTTAACTCAGATCTAGGTGGCTGGATATTCAAAGCTAAATTAGATCCGAATCAAGCAGAGCTTAATTCGGCTCTAGGTGGCTGGATATTCAAAGCTAAACCAGATCCGAGTCAAGGTGACTTAACTCGGATCTAGGTGGTGGATATTCAAAGCTAAGTCGATCCGAGTCAGCGGGACTTAATTCAGATGTAGGTAGCTGGATATTCAAAGCTAAATCAGATCCGAGTCAAGCAGGACTTAACTCAGATCTAGGTGGCTGGATATTCAAAGCTAAATTAGATCCGAATCAAGCAGAGCTTAATTCGGCTCTAGGTGGCTGGATATTTAAAGCTAAACCAGATCCGAGTCAAGCAGGACTTAACTCAGATCTAGGTGGCTGGATATTCAAAGCTAAGTCAGATCCGAGTCAAGCAGGACTTAACTCAGATGTAGGTAGCTGGATATTCAAAGCTAAATCAGATCCGAGTCAAGCAGGACTTAACTCAGATCTAGGTGGTTGGATATTCAAAGCTAAATTAGATCCAAATCAAGCAGAGCTTAATTCGGCTCTAGGTGGCTGGATATTCAAAGCTAAACCAGATCCGAGTCAAGCAGGACTTAACTCCGATCTAGGTGGCTGGATATTCAAAGCTAAATCAGATCCGAGTCAAGCAAGGCTTAACTCAGATCTAAGTGGCTGGACATTCAAAGCTCAAGCACGTCCAAATTAAGCAAAACTTAACTCGGATCTAGATGGCCGGATTCCCTAACCCTAGAAATAAAATTAAGTCAAAGATCATTAAACTTCCAAGTATATAACAAGTTATTTCCTTGCAAGTTTCGGGGACTAGAGCATATAGTAACATCTGAGGAATAATTTAAAACTCGGAAGCGATAATTACCTCATTCATCTTGTTGGTATCAACGATGAACTTGGCGACATGGTCAAAAGCGACCGATGTCGGAAATCTGAAAGGCTGGTTCATAGGATTACCCTCAAACCGATCGTTGCGTTCAATTATTAGCATACTCCACCAACAAGACCGAGGTCGTTCCGGTTGTCCGAGTTAAGACCTTACCCCGGACAGGCTGTTCGACCACGGCGGTCGCAGGGCTCTTATGAAGAGCAAGCTGGGTGCCGGCGGCCGAGGCAACGGGGGCTTTAGTAGGCGCAGCTCCTTTACGCAGCACGTCGACAATACTCGGCTAAGAAGAGCCGACAAGACCTTTCTGAGAAGAGGAAGTCTTGGCGGCAACAGCTTTTCTCGCCTTAGAGGAGGCATCAGGAGGAAGCGACGCCTCAGAAGTGGGGACGGCGTCTTTAGGAGCAGCAGAGGTTATGGTCGCAGAAAGCGCCGAGATAACGAACTTTTCGGCCGAAGCTAGAATGGCTGTAGAAATTGTCGGAGTAGATAGAGGCTAAGTAGCAGCGCTGGGACCCATAGAAGGGGCGGCGGGTTTGACAAAAACTTCGGAAGGCCGATTCGAATCCATGTCAATGGAAGGGGTCTCAGGCACGTCGCGATGAAGAGGCGACGTATTCGGAGCTGGAGGAGAAGCAGGACGAATAGGACTAGGAATCCTGGTATCATCAACGGGCGGAGGAGACGGCTGCCGAATCGGGTGGCTAGTCATGCTAGGACCGCCGGGTTTAACAGAAAGAGGAGCACTGCAAAAATAAGAAAGAAGAATCGTTAGTATGAAAAACAGAAAGAGAGAAACAAGAAATATAAGCAAAAGGAACTTACCCGGCGACCCCAGGCATAGTCTTGTGCATGGGAGGGTTCGGAGCGGATTTCTTCATTCGTTTCTTGGGAACCGCTTCCGAGGCACTAGCAGGAGCCCCGCGTTTCCCCGAGGTAACAGGGGGTCGAGAAGCAATAGGCTCGGCATCGTGAACCTGACCGGCCGGATTAGCTGGGAAAGTAGAAGCCGGAAATGCATAAGAAATAGGCATGGCGGCAACTACCTCAAGAATTTGGACCTCGTCTGAATCACCTTCCTCCTCGTGCGCCGAAGTCTTGCCACGAGCTCGAGCCGGGGCAGGATCCGACTTAGGGACGAACTCCTCGGAGTCCGGCTCACCAGTATCCGGTACTCTGTCCGGGCCACGGGCAAGCAGAACTTCGGCGTCCTCATTTTTCTGCTCTGCGAACCTCTACAAGACGAGGAAAAAGAGAGTTAGATAAACCCGTTACAAAAACAATGGAATAGCAGAGCGTTGTTGATTAAGCTCACCTCGGGAGGCGGATGATCGCGGGTGAACGGTTTTAATCCCCAAGCCCAATCCTCAGGCATCTCTGTCTTAAAGATAGCTCGGACGCGCTTATAGATAAGGTAGTTGTCCAGCTGCATGGTCGAGACTCGATTAGGGTCAAGGGGACCACTCATGTAGCACAGCTTGTGAGTCCGCTCGAATGGCGATCCGCTACTAATGAAAGTAGCCATCAGGTCTTCGCCGCATAACCCGGCGCGGATCAACTCTTTAAGTCGAATCTCAAAGGCCTCGGCCAAGGCATGAGTTTTCCTCGGATTGTAGAACCGGTTCACTTTAGAAGGCGGGCCAATAGAGAATGCAGGGAGCCGAATCTTGTCCTCTGCCCCTCTGTTCTTGACATAAAAGAATGATTTGTGCCACTTCTTGCACGAATCTAACCCGGTGACACGAGGAAACACGGACTTCCTCCGAGGTGTAATAGACGCAGCCCCACATTGGGTAAGCAACTTCTCGGAAGGATGCAGAGATTTGTCAGGGACTACATTGGAGCGAATCTGGAAGAACTTCGACCAGACGTGCACTGACGGCCACATGCCGAAGTATCCCTCCGATGCGGAGATGAAAGCAGAAAGAGAAGCGATAGCGTTCGCAGGAAGATGATGCGGCTGAAGGCCGAAGTAGTCGAGGAATTCTCTAGCGAAATCGCTAAGAGGGAGACCGAAGCCACGCGCGAAGTGCGACATAAAAACCACATACTCGCCCTCCCTAACATCCGGAGAGGATTCACTGCCGGGTAAACGGCAAGAGACCTCGGCGGGAATTCTTCGAGTTCGGATGAGCCACTCGATCTCACGGCGTGTAACTGAAGAGCCCTGCCACGAGCCTCGCTCGGGCCCGGAGCCAGCGTCGTCATCCTCAACCAGAGCGCCGCTAAACGAACTAGACATAAGTGCGCTGGAGAAAAAACTAGCGGCGGAGGGGAGTTTAGAGCTGCAAGGCCCCGTTGGGACTTTGCACGAGAACAATGGCGAAGAACCAGAGGAACCGTCGCACGAGCACGAAATCGAAACAGATGAGTCTGGGGAAAAATACAGGCAATGCGACCGGAGAGGACTCACCGGCGGAGCCAAGCCGCAGAGCGAGGCGGCGAGGCGAGCGGAGTCTTCACCGACGGAAGCTCTGGCAAGCGCGCGGCGGCAGAGATGCGAGAGGACGCGCAAGCGGAAGGAAGGAGGAGGACGGAGACGAGCGAGAAGCGGAAAAGTAAAATCCCCAAACGTCGTCCCCCTCTTTATAATCGAGCCACGAACAAGGTAGTGGGATCGTGGGTGTGGCGGTTGACCGTGTAGATTGTGGGTGCGGCACGAACGCATGACGATAAGTGGAGCCACACCAACGGCCACACAGGAAGGAAGAGCGTTACGATCCCCAAGGGGAACGACACCCGAGGCATCGCAGCGGCGGCGTAGCAGGTACAAAGTTAATCAGTGCACATCGATGAAATCGTAGAGGGACCAAAAAACTAGAGGAACGATGATGGTAGTGACACGTAGGACATGGTGTACGAGGGAAGGAACGAGGATACCTCGGGCGAAGAAGATATAACTCGGAAACAAATCTGAAGAATATAATGAAGTCTGATACGCCCGAAGCTATCGACGGGCCACACCAGCCGGGGACTAATGTCGGGGGTGACCTTGGGTAGGTCGATACGGGAAAGACAGTACAATCCCGTCTGTTTCGAGTTATGGTCCAGGTTGGCCGAATCATGAATATGTCGGCCAAGGTACGGAGGCGAGAAGCCCGTGTAAGTGAATCAAGCCGTTACCCGGCCGAGTTACTGCGAGGGTCGGCCGGGTTAGCCCGAGTGATCTTGATGCAGGTGAAGGACAAGCCGAGTTATGCAAGGTAAGGTAAGGCCGAGTGATACGAAGCTTGCAGGAGAAGGAGAAACGCAAGGTCAAACTATAGCTGCAGGCTAGAAGGAATCAGAGCGGAGCCAAGCACAAGAGACAAGGATGAAGAGCGTCAGAGGGGCAGAAGGAGGTCACGGAGGTGACAGTCCTGGAGCCCGAGGCACGCAGGGGGGTCCTCTGGAGCCTTGCCGTCATTAGAAGGGCGACATGGAAAGGAGGCCGCCGAACTACTATTTTGGGACGAGCATATTCCTCGAATATGCTTGCCTCGTTAGCCCTAAGGGCACCCAAGGCTCTCCTTTATAAGGGGAGGCTTGGACCCTGAGGAGGGCATCGACTCTTTTCAGTACCATTAGGCTGGTGAGATTCATCTTTTCTCCCTGTATACAGCTCGAGGAGCACTTGTAACCCAAAAGAAGAGAAATAAAGATCTTAGCCTTAACCACTTGAGTGTAGAATCAGTTGCATCTTCCCTCCCCAGATCCCACTAGCATCCATTGGCCCCATACTTTAGCCTACCCATGGCATCTGCCGTGCCACCACCACGACAGCATCACCTGTTTCGAGTTACAAATATGAGCAACCGAACCAGTATCAAATACCCAAGCACTACTACAAGTACTAGTGAGATACACATCAATAACATGTATATTAGATATATTTTTCTTCTTGATGTTGCCATTTTTCAAATCCGCCAAGTACTTAGGGCAATTCCGCTTCCAGTGACCCTCTCCCTTGTAGTAAAAGAACTCAGTATCAGGCTTAGGCCCAGCCTTGGTCTTCTTCGTCGGTGCGGTAACTTTATTACCGCCCTTCTTGAAGTTTACCTTTTTCTTAGACTTGCCTTGCTTCTTGAATTTGGTGGTCTTATTGACCATCAACACTTGGTGCTCTTTCTTGATCTCCACTTCTGTAGACTTTAACATGGAGAAGAGTTCGGGCAACGACTTGTCCATGTTTTGTATATTGTAGTTCATCACAAAGTTCTTGTAACTTGGTGGTAGTGATTGGACGACACGGTGAATCCACAAAGCATTAGGAATCACTATACCCAAGATTTGAAGCTTGCTTGCGTGCCCATACATCTTAAGCACGTGCTCACTGATGGAGCTGCCCACTTCCATCTTGCAATTAAAGAACTTTTCAGAAGCCTCATAACTCTCAACTGCCACATGAGCCTCAAAAATCATTTTGAGTTCACGGACAATATCA
Source organism: Avena longiglumis (assembly GCA_030063025.1). Lineage (NCBI taxonomy): Eukaryota > Viridiplantae > Streptophyta > Magnoliopsida > Poales > Poaceae > Avena > Avena longiglumis. The sequence goes on from CP125979.1 coordinate 185,078,603, forward strand.
TGTGGGTCATGGTTCTCAAACCTTTTCTGAAGCTCCAATTCCAAACCATACAAGATAGCACACTGAACTGTGGAGTACTGATTCTTCCGAGCAAGGAAAACATTATTTACCTCATCGGTAGCATCAACTGCAGGTGGGTCACCCAGCGGTGTATCCAGCACATAGGTCAAATTACCAGCATTGAGGACAATCCTCAAGTTGCGGAACCAATCCGCGAAGTTTCTTCCATTGTTTTCCAACTTTTCTTTCTCTAGGAACGCATTAAAATTGATGGTAGGGGTCGCCATTGATCTACAACATATTTGCAATAATTTAGACTAGGTTTATGACAAATTGAGTTCTAATTAATAGTTAAATTAATCTAGGTGAACTCCCACTCAAAACAATATCCCTCACATTGTTTTAGTGATCACACGAACCAAATCCACCACATCAAAACCGATCATCACGAGAGTTGATGTAGCTTCAATGGCGAACAATCAAAATGTTCATCATATCTACTATATGACTCATGCTTTACCTTTCAGTGATCCGTGTTCCGAGAACATGTCTGTACATGCTAGGCTCGTTAAGATCAAACATTAGCTTCCACATGAGCAAATTTGGCTTGCTCCCGTTGTATACACTCGCAGAATCTAACACACCCGATCATCACATGGTGCTTCGAAACAACGAGCTTTAGCAACGATGCTTACTAAGGATGAACACTTTATAACTTGAAATTTTGTGCTAGAGGGATCATCTTATAATGCTAATATCGCGAACTAAGCAATACAATATGCATAAAAGGATTAACATCACATGCAATTCATAATATGTGATATGATATGGCCTTTCTTCTTGTGCTTCCGATCTCCATCTTCAAGCACGAACATGATCTCCATCATCACCGGCATTGCGTCAAGGTCAATGGCGCCACTTCATGGTTATCGTCCACCAGCATCAACTATTACAAGTACTTTGAATAATAGACACACAGGTCTTAACGGAATTAAAAGACAACCATATGGCTCCTTCCGGTTGCCGACTTACAATAAGGAACATTGCATACATCATATATAATCACAATCATGGCCATATCACATCACAACACACCCCTGCAAAACAAAGTTAGACGCCTCTAATTTTCTTTGCATATTTTACATGGTTTGGGGCTTTCAATAAGTGTCGTTCTAACTTACGAACAAGAACCACACTGTTGATACTAGTATTGTCAACTACCCGTTGTAAATTGAATCTTCACTATGATGGGAGAAACAGGCACCCGCAAAGCCACTTATGCAATACAAGTTGCATGTCAAGCGTGGAGCAAGTCTCATGAACGATGTCATGTAAGATTAGCCCGGGCCGCTTCATCCCACCATCCCGCAAGATGCAAAGTACACAAGAAGCAATCGACAACGAAAGCATCAACACCCACAATGACCATTGTGTTCTACTTGTGCAACAGATCTACATATAGACACGGCTCTGATACCACTGTAGGGGTTCGTAGCATGGAAAACAAAAAATTTCTACCACATGCATACAAACAAGCCAAGATATATCTACTATATTGAAGCAACGAGTCAATTAGAGTACTCACCCTCGAAGATTCCAAAGCGATTAATGAGAGCAGATTCTCGTGGGTGATGTAGTCGTACACTTGCCGATCTCAAGATCACATAGACGATCCCTCTGGCGCTGCGTTCCTCCAGCGCTTCCGTAGTCGGTCACACGTTCGGTTCTCGATGAAGATCTTCCTCTCCCTTGTTCCAGCAGGCAGCGGAGGTTGTAGTTCTCCCCTCATGATTCCGGCAGCATGACGACGTGGTGTCGGAAGTAGAGGGAAGATCCCGCAGGGCTTCGCCTAAGCCGGTGCGAGTTATGGTGGATCTAGGGTTTCCGGCGATCTAGGTTTAGAAGGCCGGAGAGGAGGAGGAGGAGGCGTCGGCAGCGTGCGGCGGCTTGGGCGGCGGCGCACGGGGTGGGAAGGGCTAGGTTGTGGTCTTTGGGGCAGCCCTCCCCCTCTATTTATGAGAGGGGGGCAACCTTGGGAGAGGGGAGTTTGAATCCATACCCAAACCCAAGTTGGATAGAAGGAAGGACTCTTTCCTTCTTCCACTAGGAAACTATTGTTCCAGTTTGACTTTTCAAACCTCCCTTTTGACTTTCAATTTAGAGCTTTAATTCTCTCTCGCAAATTCCCAACCAAGTGACCTAGGACATGATCCAATCATTCCACTTACCCATGACACATTCATGGGCCATTCCCCTTTTGGTTTGGTGAACCTTCTAAAACCTCTCCGATGAAAACATCAAAATCATTCCCGAACTCCGGAATCAGACTTTCCTTATATGAATCTTATTCTCCAGACCATTCCGGATCTCCTCGTGATATCCTGGATCCCATCCGAGACTCCGAACAACATTCGATTTCCCTACTTACATTCCATATCTACTAAACAACATCGAATCCTTAAGTGTGTCTCCCTATGATTCGTGAATTATGCGGACATGACCGAGACACTTCTCCGATCAATAACCAATAGAGGAATCTGGAAATTCATATGGATCCCACATATTTGTACGATTACTTTGCGATCGAATGAACCACTTACATACGATAGAAATTTCCCTTTGTCTCGCGATAGTTTACTTATCCGAGGTTTGATCGTCGGTATCTCTACATACCTAGTTCAACCTCGTTACTGATAAGTACTCTTTTCTTGTTCCAGTGATATGTGATCCCTTGTGAGCTAGTCACATGCTTGCAAGATAATTGGATGATATTCCACCGAGAGGGCCTAGAGTATATCTATCTGCCATATGGATGGGCAAATCCCACTCTTGATCCATGTGCCTCAACACATACTTTCCGAACACTCAATGCCACCTTTATAACCACCCAGTTACGGTGTGGTGTTTGATGTCATCAAAGCATCCTTCCGGTGATGGTGATTAGCATGATCTCATGGTCGAAGGAATTAGGTTACTATGTATCAGAAAGCTTATAGCAAACAAACTATTGAAATGACTTGATCTTTATGCTACGCTTATCTATAGGAGTATGTCCATCACATCATTCTCCTAATGATATGATCTTGTTGTTAATAACATCTCAATGTTCATGATCGAAAAAACCACGATCATCCATTAACCAACAAGCTAGTATTATAAAGAGGCTTTACCAGGGACTCTAATTTAGTTTACAAATCACACAAGTATTAATGTTTCCGGTTAATACTATTATAGCATGAATTTAAACATTTATCATAAACACAAATATATAATAATAACCACTTTTATTATTGCCTTTAGGGCATATCTCTAACATCACCATGCTGGTGCCAGACAAGACAACATGGATTTCTCCAGATCCCCAAAAAACATAACCAGGACGATCCTTAACGCTCCACCCATCTTGTCACCCGCTAGCACGCGCCACCACGGTCTTCAGATCCTCCTCGTCATCTCTGCGTGAACACCAACACGTGGCCCAGAGGGCGAAAACAAGGAGAAACGAGAATCAGGCGACACAGCCTACGGGAGGGAACATCCTCCACTGTGAGCACGGTAACCGACCGGACACGACAGCAGGAGCATATCAGGCCCGGACTGGCCCGACCAGACCGAAATTGGACCCACAAAGCCCCCGCTGCCACGCTGTAGTAGGCTAGCCGCAATGTCGTCACCCTTCCTGACCCGCCGCCGCCTCCACCTTCGAGGAGCACCACCGCCTAACCGTGCATCCAGCCCCTCCCGACCGAGATGAGGCCCAAGTGAGCTCAGATCTGGGTCGAGAGCAGGCTCCAGCCACCACTGTGAGCTGTTGTTGCACCCTGCCACCAAAGGGGTGGCGTCGTCGCCCAACACCATCAGGGGCCCATCGCGCCACCACCAGACCGCTATAGACCGATCCACACCGCCCGAGTTGGAGGTACGCGAGCGGGGGATAGCTGGGCCGCCGGAGCCAACACCTCACGAGCAGCGCCCAAAGGTGGCAGCCGCCAGCGACAAGAGGGGGCTAAGGAGGGAGGGAGGGGTTTGCGGAAGACAGGAAGAGAGAGCCCCCCAGTCGGCTCACTTGGGGAGAAGACGTGGGGGTATACTTTACGGTGTCGAGTTTGACATAGCTAAATATTCCCAGCAAGCAAACTGAAAGAACATGTTGGGCCCCCATGTGTGGTTTTGGTAATTAATGACAATCTTTATGGACTAATATGTGTATTAAGTTATACTTGTAGGATTTGTCCATTGGCATCGCTTGGAGCATGTGTTGGCTTCAAGGTCGATGAAATGAGAAGAATATGTGTTGTGCAAGCTCAAAATACGCCATCTATAAAAGATCTCATGTTTGATTCTTGCCATTCCCGGTGATCATGGATCGATGATGGGGAATTAAGAAAGGCGTTACATCTTGAGAAGGGCAAGATCATATACATCAAGCTCAAGTGGAATGCTCAAGGCAAAGGTATAATCTTGATAGGTTTTCCCTTTTGTCGGTCTCATATTGTTAGTAGGAGACCGGGTTTAGGATAGATAGCCGTACTATCAAGAGGGGCTCTCGAATGAGTAACTCGTTCACTTTGTTCGGAGAGAGCTCAAACCTTTGAATATTTGCATCATCATATTTGGTTGTTATTTGGTCTTATCCATGTGAGGATATAGAGCTTGTGGTAATCTCCATAACAAGCTCTTGTTCATCAAAATCGGATCTTTCGTTTGTATCTTGTTGCGATTTTGATCTTGGCGGCTTTTCGGTTTCTCACCAAGTGAGGTATCTCACATTATTATACATGATACATTCTCACTTGGTGATAACAAATATTTTCACCTTTCATAGGGTATGGAATCGGGTCGATCGGAGTTACAAATCAAAAGTTATAGAGGTTTGAATTTTCCTAGGTACCAAAATGCGGTAGTACCGCATTTTAGTACCTAGCGCGGCAGTAGGTTTTGGCAAGTTGCCAAATGCCACTGCCCTCCTAGGTACCAAAATGCGGTAGTGCCGCATTTTATTATCTATCACGGCAGAAGGTTTTTGACAAGTTTCCAAAAGCCACTGCCGGGCTAGGTACCAAAAAGCGGTAGTACCGCATTTTAGTACCTAGCACGGCAGAAGGTTTTTTACTTCGTCATTTGGATCTATACTCCCTTGCTGGACTATGATGTTTCTTTGCATGATCTTGTAGAGGTTGTTATCCTCTTCTAAACGAGCCCAAGATCATCGAAATCGGAGTCCGGATGCAAAAGTTATGGCTGTTTTCGTTCTGTGATGACCGGTAGTACCGGACCAGGATCCGGTAGTACTGCATTTTGGTACCGGGGAGCACAGAGAAAAATGCGTTTGGCGCCCCAGGGACCCCAGGGAATGTTCGGTAGTGCCGAGAAAGTCCGGTAGTACCAGGAAAAAGTCCGGTAGTACCGGGAATCGCGTTTTTGGGCTGCAACGGTTGGATTTCGGAGGGACCTATTTAAGGGGCCTTCTTCCCCAATGGTTCCTTAACCATTCTTGCAAGTTTTCCCCTCCATTGTTGACCTTCTTGATCTTGCTTTCTCTCAATCCCTCCGATGATTCTTGCATATTCTTGAGGGATTTGAAATAGGAGATCTAGATCTACAATCTCACCAATCAATCTCTCCTCTAAGTGAGGGGAACATATTGGGATCTAGATCTTGGAGTCTTTTGTGGATTTCCTCCATTGTTCTTCCTCTCTTATTCCCCCATAAGATTTTGTAGCTTTGGTGGAATTTGGGAGAGAAGGATTTGAACACCTTTGTGGTGTTCTTGCCATTTGCATTTGGTGCATCGGTTTGTGTTCTCCTCGGAGGATTTGGTTTGAGTTACTCATTGGAGCTTGTCCCTCTTGGGTTCTTGGAACCCTAGACGGTTTTGTGGCCTTGGTGGCGTTGTGGCCTTGGTGGCGTTTGTTGGGAGCCTCCAATTAAGTTGTGGAGAAGTGCCCCAACCTTGTGAGAGGTTCCGGTTGCCACCGACAAGTGCACCGATAGTGGAAGTGTGGATCGATCCCGTTGGGGTGAGATTCACCGGAGAATAAGGGAGGCCTTTTGTGGCGTTGGTGTTTTGATACCACCCCCTCTCCAAACGAGACGTACTCCATGTTGGGAGGAACTCGGTAAAATATCGTTGTACCCACGTGCCTCGGTTATCTCTATACCCGAGCTCTTTATTTATGCAATTTACATTGTGATAGCCTTCGTGCTTGAAGTAAAGATATCTTGCTATCACTTTGTTGCTAGTATTTCTTAGCATAAGTTGTTGGTGCACATAGGTGAACCTTAGTTGGTCTAGGTTGTGCTTAACAAAGTAAACACTAGTTTTATTCCGCCTTTGTTGAGCCACTCTAAGAAAAGTTTTAATCGCCTATTCACCCCCCCTCTAGGCGACATCTGTATCCTTTTAATTGGTATCAAAGCACGGTCTCTCATTTTAGGCTTCACCGCCTTGAGAGTAAAGATGTGGGCTAGGGGATTAGTGCAAAATTATATATTCATATTCGATGGCACAAATTATGATATATGGAAATCTCGCATGCTTGATTTATTTCGCAAAGCTCATCCAATTATTGTGGAATATCTATGTATGGGTTTCTCTTCGTCTATGGATCCCCAAAATGAATCTTTAGAGGAGAAGTTGAACTCTCATATAGATGCTCTAGCTACTAAAATTCTTTTGCATGTTGTGAGCAATGTAGTTCTTTCTTCTATCATGCCTTATTCAAGCGCTCGTGAGATATGGACCAAGCTTAAAGATAAATATAGCAAGTCCATCATTTTTTAGGATGATTGTGTTTGCTTCCACTTCCGGTCGAGATGAGTTCTCATCCTCTACCACTTCACCAACATGTGATTTTTCACAAGGTAATGATATGGTGAGTGGTGATAGAAATTGCAATTTGGATAGTGTGCTTACTATGTGTGATCCTTAAGCTTTATCAAGTTGCAATGATCTATCTTTGGACCTTAACACTTCTAGCACTCAAAACTCCTTACATGCTTTTGTTAATAGTCCTTGCATATCATGTAGAAATGACTTGAATAAATCTCATGATGATATGCTTGTGTTGTCTTGCTGCCATGATAAAAATGCTTCTATTTCCTCTAGTGCTTGTGTTGCTAACCATGTAGAGGAAACCGAATATTCTATGGACCAAGACAAGGTCTTGAATAGAGCTACAAGTGCAATCTCATCATCACCTTCCTCTGGTTCTCACATATGCCTTATGGCTAAGGGAACAAAGGTAACCTCTTTGGATCCCATTGTATCTCATGATGATGATGATGATGAGGTTGAAAATTATAATGATGATTATAGAGGTAATTATGATATTACCTATATTAAGAAAATGGGAGAGGTTGTCTATGGTGCTCTCTTCAAAAATAAAATTGCTTCCTCCAACTTTCTTGAAATCTTAATTATGCTATAGAAGGCAATGATCTTATTGAGGAGCAAGAAAACTTAATTGATGAACAATTTGCGCGTGAGCGTAAGTATGCTAATGAAATTTCTCAACTAAATGACTCCCTTGAAGAAGAACAAACCACGAAAGAATCTCTTGAGGAGACTTTCACTCTAGAATTATCTAGAGTAAAAGAATACCATGATAGAGAACTTGTGGTGGCAAACTCCTTCAAGTTTAAAAATGATGAACTTGAAGTTGCTTATGCTAAACTTGTTGAGGATTTTAAGCATCTTGATAATGGCTCTCGGGTTGTTAAGAGGGAACTCATCAAACTCACTGAGTCGCATGAACAACTTAAAGCTTCATATTCAAAAGAGCTTGCCAAGTTGCCCTCACCTCTCGCTAATAATGATGATGCTTGTGCTACTAACTCTATTTCTTGTGACGCATCTATTTTGGAGGAGAATGTTGAGCTAAAGGCTCAACTTGCGTTGCTAACTAGCAACTACGGGAAATTATAAGAAAGTCATGTTAAGCTCTCAAGCTCGCATGAGGATCTCCTAGTCTCCCATGGTAGGCTAAAGTTAGCTCATGAGGCCATCGTGTCAAAGGTAACATCTAGTGGGCCTCATGTGGACATTAGCACTATATCTACTCCAAATGTTATATTGACATGTTCTAGTCCTTGTAGTTCATCCTCTCACAACCATGATATATCTCATAATGAATTACATTCCGTGCCTTGTTGCTCTAACAATGTAGCATCTACTTCCTCTAGTGTTTTTGTTGAAACTAACCATGTAGAGGAAATCAAAAGGCTCAAGGCTCAAGTCACTTATTTGAAGAATGACTTGAAAAAGGGTCATCAAGGGAAGGTCACACTCAACAAAATCTTAAGTGTGCAAAAATACCCCAATGACAAGAGTGGGCTTGGATTCAACTCTAATGTCAAGAACAAGTCCACTATCAAGTTGAAGCACAAGTACAACAAGAAGAATGGACAAGATCAAGTCAAGAATCCGGCGAACATTGTTTGCTTCAAGTGCAAGGAAGAAGGGCACCATGTTATATCTTGCCCATTGAAGAAAAAGCCTCTTAGGGTGAAGCAACAAGGGAAGCGGCCTCAAACTCCACCTCAAGTCATTAATGGGTCTCTTCCTAAGAGGACTACTCGAGCTCTTCCTCGAGTTGTGGCTTCACCTAAGAAGAAAGATGGCAAGAGTAGAACTTGCTAGATATGTCGTGAGAAGGGGCATATTTATTCCTCATGCACTATCGGTATATCCTCATCCAACCCTATCATTATTGATGATGCTTTTTCTCTTTGTAAGGATGAGGTTGGCAATGTGTTTGCCAAATTTGTTGGTGCCCAATGTGGTGTCAAGAAAAGATCCATTTGGGTTGCCAAGCCTATTGTGACTAACTTCTTAAGACCCAACTTGGTTGGGGACCAACAAGCCAAAACTTGATCAATAGGTGTGTTTTGGAGGGCATTGGAGACTTGGTTACATTATGAAGAATTGAGGGATCTTCATCAATTATTATTCTCAAGCCAAGCCATTTGGATTATCATGATTATATTATATTTCCAATGTTCCTCCTTGCGGTAACATATGCTAAACTCTTTACATTAAAAGTTACACGCCCCCTTGTGCACATGTTGGTTTTGTATCTTCCATGCTTTTGTACATGTTGTGCTTTCCACTTAACTATCTTGAGGTATCAAGCATATTTGTGTATGGTTAGATGGCACACCATGTATGTGTGTTTCTTGTGTTTGAGCCTTACTTGGTTATATTTGGTATCTTATTTGGCTCTTTTGAGAGATTAGTGGATTATCCCACTTTGGGGGAGTGTTATGCTTGGGCATTCCACAATCCTAAAAATTGTGTGTACATGAGGATTATTGTCTAGTCTCTGTGTGGTATAATTCTCATGAGAAATTTAATTTTATAATGTCCATTAATTATCTATATTTGTATCATTTTGCCTCGTGTTGGTTTTATGGTAGTATCACATTATGGGGGAGTCATATGCTTAGTGCATATTACAATCCTAGAAAATGTGAATATTCGAGGTTGTGTCACTTAGAATTGATATTGATAATTATCTAGCACCTATGTGACACATTTGCTCATACAAGTTCTAATTTGCTTGAATGTTGTTGTTGATCATATTTTGGATCTTGTATATGAGAGTGTTTCTTGGTATTTGTTTACTCATATTTAGATCTCTATATTCTCATGGAAACCATTTGCTTCAAGTCACTCTAATCACTATGATTGTGTGACTATTGGAAGCTACCAAGAATCTCTTTCGAAGCATCAAACTTAATTTTTATACTTTGTTACATGCTTCTTCGTGTGAATATGATCTTGGATATCCGTATGAACTACCTAGGGAAGATTGTTCTCAATTCTTCTTGTCCTTGGACAATTAGTACCAAATTTATGGTAGACTTTATTGATCATATTCACTTTGGCCTTTGCTTAATATTGTCCTATCTTTGGCCAAGTAAATGTTTTGTGTGCTACCATTGACATGGTTATACCTCGCAGGTACACGATCTCAGCATACCTGGTCCAGCCCAAGGAAAGCCCACGGCAAATATACGCTAGCCCATGAAGATTTTCGGGTGGCCAAGGCCCATGACGCCTTCGGATCCTTGGAGAGCAAGACTAGAGTAGATATGAAATTCAAAGGGGTAAACCCTAGAACCTGTAACCGACTAGATCTATGCCCGGGACCTGCCTAAGTCTATATAAAGGCCAGGAGGGCACAACCTAGATCCCTCTCTCATACTTTCGCATACACACCTCCACGCCAGATTGCATCTGCGCACCCCTGTAATCACCGGTTCCGCCGTAATCAAGAGCAGACAAGCAGTAGTAGGGTTTTCCCTCTGAGGGTCTGAACCTGGGTAAACCTCGTGTCCCGTATTGCTTGTTTGCTAACCGTTCGGCGATCTCCAGCATCCCCATCTTCTCCAAAACCCAAGTCCATAACAATGGGCATTGACGAGATTAAACCTCGTCAATTGGCGCCGTCTGTGGGAACTGGGGACGCTGATTGTGTGATCGTGACGGTCCCAACCCGAGCGATCTACAATTCTGCGACGAAGGAGAGTCACCTCCTCTTCGGCGCTTTTGACTTCACCGCCCACTCACCGGCCACCATGAAGGACTTCGAGCCCGTAGGCGACGGACTCGAGATCCTGTTCGGGAGCTTCTGCTTCCAGGTGGGGAAAACTGGCACCCTCCGCCTCCCAAAGCGGGTGCCCCTACCATCAATCAGGCCCGCTTCATGGGCCCCACACCCTGTGCTATGCACATCATCATCAACAGATGAGTCCTACGACAGCAGCAGCTGCAACTCCGATCTGTGCGATCCGCCATCGGATGAAGGGACCTACGGTTCCGGATCCGAAAGCTGCGGCAGCAGCAGACCAATCTACGAGCGCTACCAATGCGCCGTAGTCATCCAAGGCGACGTGGATCAGCAAACACCCAACCCGCCGCCCAACCCGCCACCTAACCCGCAGGACCAAAACGGCGGGAACAGAAGAAGCCAGTCCCCCCCCCACCCGAAGGGGATAACACGGCCATGTCATCCACCTTAGCAAAGAAGGATGGGCCCAGGCAAGTGCCACCATGGCGGGCAGCACGATCCTGCCTGCAGACGCCTCACGGGACCTGCTGATGGCATACCATTTGCTCCTGATCGAAGAGCACAAGAAGCAGGTCAAGATGCAAGAGGTGCTTGACAAACGCAAGCAAGCGGCCTCGGAGTCCAGCGCGCGACGAGCTGCGCTCTCCGCCATGGGCATCGGCTCCAGCTCGAACGGCAACCATGGCAACAAGCACCGCTCCTGGACGGAGAACATGGACCCCAAGGAGCGTCGTGAGGTGACCCGAACCCTCCACGCATCCTTCATGGAGATGGATGCCGATGGCAACATCATCCCGAAGACGCCGCAAGCTGCGATCATGGCAGCCACCGCGTATCTCGCGTCCCACCCACCTCCGAAGGGGGACCCGAAAAGAGCCATGCACAAGTCCGCACTCACCAGACTCGGACTCGTCGGAGCTGCGCTCCATCAAGAAGCCCCTACGGAGCCGAAAAAGAAAGCTACGGTCAGATTCGACCGCAGCCCCACTCCTTCATCCGAAGAAGAGGACCATGACCTTCCTCGAAGGCACAAGAGCTCGCGTCATCGCAGCCGCGACTACGACGCCAGAGACGCGCTAACACAGCACAAAATCGACAAAGCGCGATCCAAGCGCGCATGCTCGTCTGAATCCGAGATGGACGAAGACGAAGGAGAACTCTGCGGAGCGCGGTGCTTCAGCAGATCCGTCCGACGGACACGGATGCCGCGAAATTTCAAGCTTCCTTCGGATACTCCGAAGTTCGACGGCACACAGGACCCCAAGGCGTCGCTCAACAACCATATGTCATCCGTCAAGCTGCACGGTGGAAACAAGGAAACCGCCATGCAATGCCTTCACCGCACCGACAAAGCGAGTTCGGATCCGCTTAGCCTATCTTCAGGAACCATCCGAAGCTGGGAGGAGCTGGCCTACAGTTTCATCCGAAACTTCAAAGGCACCATCAAGATGCCTACCTCGATCGAGGAGTTGCGAGCCTGTACTCAACGAACGGGCGAATCCATTCGCTCATACATACTGCGCTGGTCCAACACCAAGAACTCCACGGTGCACATCTCCAAAGAAAGGGCCATCGACGCCTTCAAGGACGGCGTCAAGCGCCAGGACTTCAAGGAGGAACTTGGGCGTTTCAAGCCCAAGACACTTGACCACCTCATGGACATCGCCAACAGGTGGGCCAACGACGAAGATTCCATCCACCAGGCACAATCGGAGGAAGAGGACGATTACGGCCAACGACGGGAGTGCCGTAACAAAAGGAGACCGCGCGTCTACAACGATCACGACGGACCCGACATTGTCGCGGCCGGCTACGCCGATAGCCGCAACGACGCCAACCGCAACAGTGGCGGATACCGCAGAGGAAACTTTCGCGATGGAGGACGCCCAACGCAGTCGTGGCAGCGCCGCGGCCGCGACGAAGGACCCTCGGCATACAAAAAACTGTCGGGTCCATGCACCATCCACTTCTACATTGACAAGCAGGATGGTAAGAAGAAGGCAATCCACATGCTCAAGGACTGCCGCGAGTTCCAGAAGCTCAGCGAAAGCATGGTTCATATTAGGCAGCAAGCTCCACCCCCTGGATTTGGGAACGTACCCGCGCCAGGAGAGATAGCGCATGGAGCTCCTCCACCGCCACCTGTAGGAGGCCCGAACCAACCAGTCGCACCAGCACAGAACAATGCTGGGCACGGGTATCCCCCGCCGAAAGGAGCACTGATGATCCAGAAGGGACGCCCCACGAATAGGGTGCGGAAGAAAATCACCCGTCAGATCAACCTGGCCATGACAACTCCACCCGCCATCCCTGAGTACCTCAGCGGATCGGAGTCCTGCATCACGTTCAGCTGCTCGGATCACCCTTGCCAGATCCCTTGCCCAGGTCATGCTGCCCTGGTGCTAGAGGCACAGATCGGAGGTTTCGAGATGAGCCGCGTCTTCATGGACGGTGGCAGCGGCATCAACCTGATGTTCGCAAGTACTCTAGCAGCAATGCGGATCCCGCTGTGCAGCCTGGAACAGTCAGACACAACGTTCCATGGAATCATCCCAGGAATGGGCATATTCCCCCTGGGAAAAATATGGCTCGACGTCATCTTCGGCAAGACGGACAACTTCCGATGCGAGCGGCTCGAATTCGAAGTGGTGGACTGGCCATCACAATACCACGCCATCCTCGGGCGTGTAGCATTCGCAAGGTTCTTGGCTGTACCACACTACGCGTACCTACTACTCAAGATGCCAGGACCCAGGGGCGTCATCACGGTCCATGGGAGCTTCACCCGATCGGACCACTGCGACAGAGACTTCAACAGAATCTCCCAGTCATTCGGCATGCAGGATGAGCTCGTAAGGCTCCGCGAGGTGACGGACAACGGGGCACCCCCAGTCGCACGACAAAACGCACCTGACATGTCTTTCGACTCCACCGTCAACACAAAGAAAGTGCAGGTTCACCCGACGGATGCCTCCAAGACAGCTGTGATCGCCAACGACCTCAGCCCTGCATAGGAAAGCATGCTCGTCGAATTCCTTCGTGAGCGATGGGAGATCTTCGCCTGGTGTCCAACGGACATGCCATGAGTTCCCAGGGAATTCGCCGAGCACGTACTCAACGTCTTTCCAGACACCAAGCCCGTCAAGCAGTCCATCCGGAGACTGACCGAGCCACGGGCCGAAACCATCAGAATGGAAATCAACAGACTACTCGCTGCAGACTTCATCAGGGAGATCAAAGAAAGCGAGTGGCTCGCAAATACAGTGATGGTCCCCAAGAAGGACACGGACATCCTGCGGATGTGTGTAGACTTCACGTCACTGAACAAGCACTACCCAAAATACCACTTCCCTCTTCCTCGGATCGATCAGATCATCGATTCGACTACAGGATGCGAGAAACTCTCCTTCCTTGACGCCTACTCAGGCTACAACCAGATTCGACTCAAGGTCGAAGATCAAGAGAAAATGGCGTTTATCACACTGTTCGGAGTGTTCTGCTACAACACAATGCCCTTCGGGTTAAAGAACGCAGGTGCCACGTACCAGCGATGCATGCAGGCATGCCAGAAGGACCAGATCAGTCGCAACGTCCAAGTCTATGTTGATGACATAGTCATCAAAACCAGGGAGGCAAGAACTCTCATCGACGATCTCCGCGAGACGTTCGATAATCTCGACCACTACAGGATCAAGCTCAATCCCAAAAAGTGCGCCTTCGGCGTCCCATCGGGTCAGCTGCTTGGATACTTCATCTGCCAGCGAGGGATCGAGCGAACCCGAAGAAAATCCGGGCCATCATGGCCATGGAGAAGCCGAAGAACCTCAAGGGTGTCCAGCAGCTCGCAGGACGAATAGCGGCATTGAGAAGGTTCATCAGCCGCATGGGCGAGAAAGCCCTGCCATTCTACCAACTGCTACGTAAGGCAGATAAATTCGAATGGACGCCTGAAGCGGACGACGCATTCGAAGACCTGAAGCGGCTGCTCTCCACCTCGCCCGTCTTTGTTACGCCAAAGGAGCGAACCTCCGCCAGTACATAGCAGCCACACACCGTGGTAAGCACCGTGCTTGGTGGTCGAGCGACCAAGAAGGCAAGAGCCATGGGGTCCAATGCCCAATCTACTACCTCAATGAGGTATTGACGCCAACAAAGCAGAGGTACCTCACTACTGTAAACTCGCCACGGCGTGTTCATGATGGCTCGTCGGTTGAGCCATTACTTCCGTGAGCACCGGTGATGGTCACAACGAAGCACCTCAACAAAGCATCCTAAACAATCCGGAGGCCACAGGACGCGTTGCCCTGTGGGGCATCGAGCTGTCACCCCTAGACATCGTCTACGAGAAGCGACTCGCAATCAATTCTCAGGTCCTCCTGGATTTCCTTGTACACTGGATGGAGTTGTAGCTGCCAGACACCCCAAACATGTCGCAGTCATGGACGATGCATTTCGACGGCTCCAAGCGCGAAGCTGAAGCAGGAGCCGGGGTCATACTGACCTCCCCGCAGGGCGACAAGATGAAGTACGTCCTTCGGATGAAATTCCGAGCTTCCAACAACGAGGCCGAATAAGAAGCCCTCATCCACGGCATGAGGATGGCAAAGATCTGCCGCGCAACGCGCCTGGTCATCTACGGTGACTCCAACCTCGTCGTCCAACAAACGATGAATGAGTGCGACGCACACGCAGAAAACATGACCGCGTACCACGCACTTTACAACTCATTCCAGGGAGAATTCGACGGCTGCGAGCTTCGGCACGTTGGAAGAGAAAGCAACGAGGAGGCCGACAGACTAGCCAACATCGGCTCCACCTGCGCAAGGGTTCCACCAGGTGTGTTCCTCGAACAGATCTGCGTGCCATCCATCAAGCGGAAATTCCCCAAGGGATCACCCGAAGAAGCAGAACACTCAGGGGCTACGCTACCCGAAGGTCATGAAGGACCCGAAAAACTGGACACAGAGGTCGCCACGGTCAACCTGATGCAGGTCATGGCAGTCGAAGAAACCTGGACACGACCGTACCTCTAGTACTTGATAGACGGAGAACTACCTGATAGCCTGACAGATGCCCGGCGCATATCTCGCCGGTCAAAAGCCTTCACCATCATCAATGGTGAGCTGTACAAGCGCAGCATTTCGGGTACTCTACAAAGGTGCGTCACCATCGGTGACGGGAAAACCATACTTCAAGACATCCACGAGGGCATCTGCGGCCATCACGCAGGCAGTCGCTCCCTTGTCGCCAAAGCTCTACGAGCTGGATTCTACTGGCCAACGGCCATGAACGACGCAAAAGACATCGTCCGAAGATGCAAAGGGTGCCAAAGGTTTGCCGACAAACCACACGCACCCGGGTCAGAGCTCAGGCCCATACCCTTGGCCTGTACCTTCTCCCAATGGGGCCTCGACATGATCGACAAACTGCCAAGGTCCTCGAAAGGAGGGCACGTCTACCTCCTGGTCGCAGTCGACAAATTCACCAAGTGGATCGAAGCCATGCCGGTCACTAACCAAAAGGGAAAGACTGCCGTCAAGTTCTTTGAATCCATTGTCTACAGGTTCGGCGTACCGCATAGCATCATCACCGACAATGGATCGAACTTCATCTCCAAAGAATTCCAGGACTTCTGCGAAGGCCTCGGAATCAACATCACATACGCCTCTGTGGCGCACCCGCAAACAAACGGGCAGGTGGAAAAGGCCAACGGCCTAATCGTCGCTGGCATCAAGAAGCGCCTCATGAGCCCACTCGAGCGACTCGCCGGAGCCTGGACGAAATATCTACCCTCCGTCCTATGGAGCCTGCGTACCACGCCAAACAGCTCCACCGGCTACACGTCGTTCTTCATGGTGCACGGAGCCGAAGCCGTGGTACCAGCCGAAGTACGCCACCAGGCCCCCCGGGTCGTCGCTTATAGAGAAGACGAGTCCACGGCTGCACTCGAAGACACCGTCGACACACTCGATGAAGCCCGAGACACAGCAGCAGCTCGATCAGCGGTGTACCAGCAGAGTCTCCGTAACTACCACAGCCGACGGCTACGCCCAAGGTCCTTCGTCGAAGGAGACCTCGTCTTGCGACTCAAGCAAGAGCGACCGAAGAAATTCGAGTCACCATGGGAAGGACCCTACATCGTCACCGAAGTCATCCCAGGTGGCGCCTATCGCCTCAAGCACGTGGAGTCTGGATTCGCATACTCCAACCCATGGAACGTCGCACAACTGCGATGATTCTACCCCTAGCTACCTACCCCTTTACTTTCAGTAAGGCTATTCAGCCAAGGCTACTCAGCCAAACAATGTACCTCCTCCATTACGATATAAATAAAGCTAAGTGTCTCGCCCCAAAATTTTGTTTTCCTATTCGCACTTTTACTTCATGCTACAAACGCACTCGGGGGCTCCCCCCACCTCACAATTTTGTCGATTGAGGATAACACGTGTACACCTGAGTAGCTGACCACGTCAGGCTAACGAAAAGTACACGTATGCGAACAAAGCACTACGTGCTCAAACAACAACCAAACCTTTATAACAAAGGGCAAAACACGCCCAGTCAAATATATACACATTTTACATTTATCTCTTTTACAGGGACTACTTATTCTGAAGAACAACCTGAGCACGTTGCTCAAACAGATCTACGATCTCTTCGGCATACTGCCTTACAGCCGCATAATGCGGACGCATATCCCACACACCACCATCCGTCGGCAAGGGTGGCCCGGCCAAATGGACAAATCTACATCAGGGCGATGCAGCCTCACAAGGGACAACACAGCCTTCACTCCTGCGACGAGCTGATGCCGCACCAATTCCTTGACACGATTCACGTTCCGAAACTTCGACAGAAGACCAGAGAGGGTTGAAGGTGCAGCATCCAGCGGAAACATGACATGCAGAACCGACGCGAGTGCAGTCTGCACCTAAAGAAGCACCCGCGATACTTGTTGAACGCGAGCTTGCAACGTCGCAAGTACCATAGCACGATCCCGATCCATCCAGAAGAACCCGCCGGCTCCCATGTCCTGTTGAGTCAAGCAATTGACCTGAACAGCAACACGCTCCTTCTCCTCCCTCGGAGCAAGGTTAGCACCTGCAATACTTACACAAAAGTAAGATGCAATGCCAGTAGGAGCATCCGAAGAAATGGGCAACAACTTGTAAAAACTTACACTGAAGCTGCTCGGACAATCGAAGCAATTCGCCATCAGGTACTCCTCTCTGGCAGCACCAATTCCTTCCACGCACCCCAAGCAACTCTTTCTCGAGACTACGAACACGGTCTCGAAGAAATGCAAGCTGCAACGAATCATCCGAAGATGGCCGCAGCCGCGCTGCAGGCAAAGTGTCAACGGGATCAGCACCCGAAGGACCCTAGATCAACAGACAGGCAAAGAAATGAACACACAGACGAAGGAGCACATAACTCAACAAATTCATTAAGTGCATCAAAAGCCACTACGTGGCACAAGGATTGGTTCATCAAAATAATTACAATAAAAGAGACTACAACTATCCTACAGCTACAACGCCTAAGACGCGGCACCCTGAGTAGCCTCGGAGCCGGATTGCCTCGCCTTGGCTTCCCCCTGCTGTCGTAGCGCGTACTCGGCCAGCATATCAATCAGCTTCGGCCCATAACGCTTACAGCAGGCAGAATAGGTAGCGAAGGCTACCTCATATCCATCAGCAGTCGTCGGCATCCGGGAAGTGACCTGGGGAAGGTCCATCTCCGCTCCAGCCGCCAAGGCTATTGCCATCCTGACGGATGCACCGATGCCCTTCTGCTTGCGGTTGTACGCCGCAAGTGCTTCGGCTGACAGCGCCTCCGCCAGAGCATCAACATCATCAAGGGCCACGCCCTTGGGGAGAAGCTCCTTGTAGAAGCGCCCAAGGACCTCCTTGGCCTTAGCAAGCGAGTTGACGACGGTGTCGCAGCGATCTTCAACCGCTGCAGCAGCATCATCCAGAGCACTCCCGTGCTCTAGAGCACTGCGATCAAACTCGATGCCTGCGGCATCTAAAACAACAATGAAGAAGAATGAGCGACAACACAGCAAAAGAAATACAAGGAAATCAAAAGAGGACGGTGGAGATACTCACCCGAAACAGCCTTGGCAGCCGCCATAAGCTTGCCGACCACCTCTCTCTCGCGCGAAGGCGTAGTGGCGGCAAGCTGCTCCTCGCGATCCGTGGCCTCCCGCTGCAGGCGCTCCTTAGCCTCGGCCGCAGTGGCCAGCTCCAGCTCGAGGGCTCCTTCGCACCAACGGCGACTTCGGCCTTCTTTTCCGCTTGACCGAGGCTCTTTTTGAGAGCATCAATCTCACGAAGGGAGGTGTTGTGCTCCTCTGCGTTCAAATAATACAAACATCGGATAACAGAACAATAATACAAGAAGAAGCAAAGATCAAAGGCATAAATGTACCTTGAAGCTGTTTGAGGCTGGCCTCCAACGCCAAGTGTTGTTGCACTAGTCGTTTGGCATCCTGCACAAAAGGCTGCAGGAAAAAGACCTACTAGTCAAGAGAAGGACTCGGGGGCTACGCCCAAAAGAAAGAGCAGAAGCAAACTACACACACGAAAGCGCTCGGGGGCTCCCCCCGAGACTCGAAGGAAGGACAAGCAACAAAACTCCGTTATAGATGCTCGGGGGCTTCCCCCGTGGCAGGAGGCAGAACTACTCACATGATTCGATGGCGACTCTGAAGGTCCGCTGGTAGCCTTCTGAGGCGCAACCACCTGAACCTCCTGCGAAGAAGGGTCTGGAGCAGCGCCTTCAGAGGTAGCCACCGTCTAAGAAGGAGGAGACGCGACTTTTGACTCCCCCATCATCTCCCGAGCACCATCGCTGGAGGAGTCGTTGGAAGAGTGCATGCACAAGGACAAATTAGCACAAGTACAAAGCAAACAGGCAAGGAAAGCAATGCATGATTAAAGAAATTTACGAGTCAAGCTCGCTCAGGTTGAAGACAGGAGGGGTCCTACGGACTTTCTTCTCTTCCTTCTTTTATTCCTTCTTCCGCTTCGCCGGCGGGTGCGGTGCCATAGCCCGCACGGGAACGGCAGGAATCAGAGAGGAAGAGCCTCCATGCCCATCACTGTGATGTTCAAGACACAGCGGGTTCCTAGGAGTCGGAGGAGTAGAGGCATCCGAAGACTCGCTAGAGCTCCGTGTCCGCTTGCGAGTGTGGTCCTCGCTCGACTCGTTGGACTCTTCAGCCGGAGATCGCGCCGACGGTAGCTCGGACATGGAATCCACCACATCATTATCTGGAGCATCCGGAAATACTTCGGGTAATGGAGGCGACATGCCCGGTACTTTGAAGTTCTGCACAGGAGAAGAAAATTTGTTAGCAAACAAATGCAAATACAATGTAGTCGAAAATAGCGCTACGCGCACGGATCTACACCTGTGGAACAGGAAGCGAAGCAGAAAACGGAGAAGTCAGCGACTTCCCCGGGATATCCTCTCCAGCCTTGAACTTCAGCAGCGAACGAAGGGCCCTGTCGAGATCTCCCTGGGAGAATTTCTCAGCCGAAACCCTAGTCGGATCACGATGGCCAGCATAAAGGAACATCGGGTGCACCCTAGCCTAGAGTGGTTGCACCTGACGCTCAAGAAATGTGCGGATGATATCCACACCGTTCACTTCCTTCTCCGGAATCAACTGGAGATCCTCCACTCGATGATAGAGAGCCTCTATCTCCGCTACCTCGCCATCCAAGATCTGGTTTTTCCAGTACCTCTTCGGCTCAATATTTTGGGAGGGGTCGAAAGGAGCAAGACCAAAATGCTGCCCAGCCACTGTGGAGTCGCGAATATAAAACCATCGCCTCTGCCAGTACTGGACAGATTCGGACATGGAAAAAGAAAAGAAAAGCAGATTGGATTTGAGGGAGATGATGCAACCCCCAATGGGATAAACACCATCCGAACCAGATTGCCTCTTCACGGAATAGAGTTTCCGGAAGAGGCCAAAGTGCGGCTCGATACGAAGACAGCCATGAAAAGTGATAAAACAAGCAATGTGAAAAAGAGAATTGGGGGAAAGATGATGCAATTGGACACCATAAAGAAAAAGCAGTCCACGAAGGAAGTCGTGGACTGGGAAGGAAAATCTGTGAATAACGAAGGCGAGGAACATAACCTGCAACCCAGCGGGGGGACAGGGGATTACCTCGTTGCTTGGGAGTTTGACGGCCTCCCTATCCCGCGGGATCAAGCCCCGCTCACGAAGCTTGCGGAGATCACTCTACCGCGTCTCCGATCACCGCCAGCCACCGTCGGTGACACGGGTAGCGGCGACACTATTCTTCCCTCCAGCAGCGCTGGTACCAACCGTAGAAGAAGACTTCTTCGACTTCCCCATTGCGGTACGGCGGCGCTGGCGGCGAGAACGCAGGATGGAAGAGGGAAATGTCAAAGGATATTCCAGCGCGCAGCAAGAACTCTTAGAGAACAAGGGAGCAGTGAAATGAATAGCTGCGGTGAAAACAAACTAATTTCTCCCCAATGATTATAAAGACGAAGACGATGCACGACAACCGTCCATCGAGAAGACCTAACGCCAACGGCAGGATCTGGCCATACACGTGTCAGCATCACAACGAACCATAGCTAACACGCCGTCCACTACGCGTGGAAATCGAGGCGATGCCGTAATTATCTCCACGCCGCGCATGACCGGTCAATTCAAGGTCAGAAAGTGGGACCCATGTTCGTCCAGTCAAGTCATATCTGGCGCAGCAGACGCTTGAGGTCATCGATCGCCAGCACCGATGTCATCAAAAGCTATACTAGCAACAGTCACAATTTCTTAGGCTTTAAAGCTAAGAGTACTCACTCGGATCTACGATTCGACTAATTACTCGGGTACTACTCCTATCAGGAGCGCTGGTCGCGCACCCGAAAAATGAACAACACGTTACAACACTGAACTGTTTCTTCGAGTCCCACGTTGAGTCTACGACTCCACTACGGACTCGGGGGCTACTCCCATAGGGAGGATGGATTTAAGCATCCGAAAAAATTTGTGTCCTACGGACCTGACACTAAACAACGGCTGAATTAAAGTCTGCCGAGTCTGACTCGAGCAGACACTCGAGTTACTCCCATAGGGAGCGCTGGTCGCGCACCCTATAAAATTTCGACTGCGATCCTTCGGATCAGTATGCAAAAACTTTTTCGGCAACTCTGCCCAAACTAAACGCTAAGTGAGTAGCATTCTCCTTGGCTACCCGAAACACCTCCGCGGTGATAAACTTCGGATGTTGTGTCTGCGACGCAAAGATAAGACCTACAGATATCATCCGATGGCCTGGTAACGCACATGACTGCGCTCTGCTAGTACAAACCCGTGCCAACAGGCGCGATGAAAAATCCCGACGGAAGCGTTGGTTACATCAATTAAATTCATTGGAATTCCACTCCTGTAAGTCCTCCGCGGCCTGAGTAGAATTACGCCAGCATATGTTCCGGGTTCGAGTCGAGGGACTCGAACTTGAAGAAGATCGTGTTGTTTTGTCCTAAGACAATTAACTGACCCTGATCCGTCAGGAGAGTCAGGCACACGCATCAACAATCCCTACACATTCTCTTGAAAGACAGAGTTGCACCCGAAGGATTGAAGAGTCCTCAGCCGAATCTACGATTCGACTGAACACTCAGGGGCTACTGACATGGTTATACCCCATAGGTACACGATCTCAGCATACCTGGTCCAGCCCAAGGAAGGCCCACGGCAAATATACACTGGCCCATGAAGATTTTCGGGTGGCCAAGGCCCATGACGCCTTCGGATCCTTGGAGAGCAAGACTAGAGTAGATATGAAATTCAAAGGGGTAAACCCTAGAACCTGTAACCGACTAGATCTGTGCCTGGGACCTGTCTAAGTCTATATAAAGGCCAGGAGGGCACAACCTAGATCCCTCTCTCATACTTTCGCATACACACCTTGTAACACCCTCAGAATCGGACCTATGCAAGTTTTAGCGAAACCCGCCAAACCCGCATAGAAACGATTCAAAGGTGCCCACCAGGCACTTGCGTGCGGGTGGAAAACGAAGTAATAACATTACACAACAGTCCTCGATGGGACCCACAGAACAGATATATATACAACACGACTCCACGAGTCCGTATCTGAGATATCGGTACAAAGATCCAAATCACCTTGAAAATGATAGGCGTCCAACTACGGACAAGATGCAAATGGGGCTAAGAGCCTCAAGAATAACTAATGGCGTCCATAACCTTGAGCCAAGCGGAAGGGTAACCACCTTAACGGCGTTGATCTCAAAACCTGCTTAAACAAAAGGGGTGCCGACAAAGGGCAAAGGGAAAGAGGAGCGTCGATCGAGGCCAAGATGCAGCGAGACTAGAATTCGGCGGTCCTCGCCTACATAGGTATGGTGGACTGAAGCGGCAGCGGCAACATGCACTAAACAAACTATAGCGACTCGATACAACTGGCGGCTATCAGAGAGGGGTAAGAACGACCTATTCGGAACCAACCTGATACTACCATCAAACAAACCCATCCTGGTGTTTCCCCCTCGATACCAAACGAGGAAGTCGACCGAGGAACTCACACATTTGGCAGTTTTATTTATTCAGTTATCGTTGCAGCAATTACTAGTCAGGTATAGATAATCGTCCTGATAAAGAAGCAGTGGGCCCTTTTAGTTAATCATTCCGTTGTAGTTGCAACAATTACTAATCAGATACAGATAGCATGAGATAAACCCAAAACCCAGCAATTGTTGGTACTTTTATTAGCCATTCCGTTGTAGTTGCAATACTTACTAGTCAGGTACAATGGTCGCAAGCGACCCCAAACAAGCAATTGTTGGCAGTTTTATTTAGCCATTCCATTATAGTGAAGCTGATTACTAGTCATTATAAAGTCAAATTTATAGTACTACTTTAGTTATGCTTGTCTATGATCGAGATACTGTGCTCCAAGTCGTCCATAACCGCGGACACGGCTTTCAGAAAGTTTAACCCGGCCGGGGTGCACAAATAGCAACACACACTCGATCAACCTCGGAAAAACCAAATCAAAACCCAACGAGGCCTTCACGACAAAGCAATCACAGGATTCAGAAATATTTCAGGGCCACCCTTGAGTACACCAAGTAAGCTAGCTCGAGACGGACTCGAGGTTTGGGTGGGCCAGTGAACGATCGGGAACCCAAAATCGGGCTTGTCGACACCGCCAAAACGTGTCCCGATCCTAAGCGATAGTGTGCTCCTCGCACAATCGTAAATAAAGCAGTAGCATGGCATAAGTACAGGATAGTAAATAAAACCTCAAACTAGTTTGTGGCCCCAAGAAATAAGACTGAATCAAGCTCTGGCTCAGGGGGGTCCCATAATCCTCCCGAATGTGGATAGCGCGATAAAACAAGGAACATGTATCAAGTACTCGGGGTCCTACGGGACACAAGTGGGCATTCGGAAACCAAATATTATCTATCACCCACCGATGCCTCTGCTTACTTCAATTTTAGTTGTTAAACAGGAATTAAAGTGAATGATAAGTAAAGCCAGGATCATCTCCAACATCAACATGCGGCAAGGCTCCAACAACTGTGGTACTTGGCGGCACGCAACAGCACTTGAGCAAGCGACTACGACGCGCAAGTCCAACTATCTATCAAACAACAGGTAATGGGATGTGTCCAAGGCAATATAAGGGTGCAGGGGAAAACACGGGTGCGAAAACTAGAGCATCGCAACTCAGATAGCAATAGATCCACAGGAGGGAGTAAATACTATAAAAGTAAGATAGGTAGAAAGGGGGAGATGCTCGCCTGAAAACATTGTCGAAGGTTCAACCGAAGATCGGTTCGACACTCGCATCAACTCAACGGCCTTATCCGCGAAGAAGCAAAACACTAGAAGAAACACCGGATGCAATATTTAATACTACGGCGAAAGATCGGGCATGATGCATGAATGATGTATGACATGGCAAGATGCGATGCAATTAGGTCATATTAAGCGGAACCGGGGGTCCCGACAATCAATTAGGTGGTTCATGTTGATTAGCTACCCCGCAATTTAAATGTCGTGTTAGCATGGCAAGAATAGAACCGGGTTTGCTACACAAATTTAAATGAGGCCAATATGAGACTAGATTTGCCCGCATATGGGCCCCATATTTAATTATGAGATGAATCGGCATAAGGCCCCAAACCAATGATATGCATGCGAGAATGACAATTTAATATGCAACAATTTGTATTATATTATAAAATAGGGGCTCGGGAAAAGGTTCACACATAGGGGGGGCTCGACGATCTTGGGGTTCCGGGGTTCGGGGTCGGTCTCAGGGTCCAGGGTTCGACGGATCGTTCTCGGATTACTGGGGTAGATCTTGTTGCACCCTCGTGTCGGGTCGGTATTGTCGTTCGGAAGTAGAACTTGTCGTCCTTGTAGCGATCTTGGCGTCCTTCCGGTTCGGGTTTTGGCGTCCGAGGGTAGTACTTGGCGTTCCGGATCGGGCTCGGGTCCATGAAGCAGATCTTGGCGATCCAAAGGGTGCGGGGTGCGGAAGAACTTGGTTCGGCATCGGAGTCGAGGTACTCGTTCATCCTTGATTCACCAAGGTTTTTGTCCCACGGACAGACGGTAGACGAGATTGCGCAACAACATCTTCACATGAGTGCCAACACGAGGCAAACTCACCAGACCATCGATCCCAACACTGTCATGAAAACACATCGGCGTACACAAACCACTTAACACCACCAGATTTCAAAGGTGCACACTAGCAGGAGCATGTGCGCTGGCGATTAACGGTGGCCACAGTTGCTGCAGACGAGGCGACAGCCAGCGGGCCAGACGCGGGCCGACGGAGAGGAGGCCCCCAGGCGGCGGTAGAGCACGGGGAGGAGGCGGCTAGGGTCGGGTCGGGCTCGGCCGGGGCGGGCCGGGGCGAGCAGCGGAGGTGGAGATGGTGGCCTGCGCGGGGTGGGGCTCGGAGGCGGGGCCGAGGCCGGAGAGGTTGGCGGGCGGCGACGTGAGGGCCGATGGCGGGGAGAGGCGGCAGGCGGAGCTCGGGAGGTCGAGGCCGAGAAGAGGCGGGCGGGCGGAGGCGAGAGGAGGCATGGAAGGTGAGCCTGGTGAGGCGGTGGCCCGGCTCAGGCTCGGGCGGCGGGCCAGCGGGCGCGCTCACTGGGAGGGGGTGGTGGCGGCGACGGGAGGCGGTGAGGAGGAGGGGTCCGCGGGGAGCCTGTGGCAGAGTGAGCTTGAGGGGAAGGGGCGAGCGGGAGGGCGAGAGGAACGGAGGAGAGAGAGGAGCGGGGGGGAAAGGAAGAAGACGACACGGGGTGGGGGCTCGGTGGTGGTCGGTGGGTCCTGCGGGGTGGGCCAGGGAGAGGTGGGGGCCACGGGGAGAAGGTGGGGACTGGGGCAGACGGTCAGGGGAGGTGGGGATTGGGGCGGGTGTGGCCTGCGTGCGTGCGTGTGTGGGGTGGGTTGGTTGGGGCTGGGTGAGTGGGAGGTGAGGTGGCGGTGTCTGAGTGGAGGGGGGATTTCCACGGCTAATGCGACGAGAGCCGATTGGAGGGAGTGATGTGGCTGGGGGTGGGTAGATTAGGTTGGGGTAAGAAAAGACTAGGGGTGGGGTCTAAGCTGGACCGGTTTTATTTCTGGGGGTGGTCGTTCGGGTCGAATCGGCCCGTTCGACTGCCCCCATTAAAATAATTTAATATTTTATTTGTTTTAAACGGACCGTTTGCAAACCGATATCAGACAAAACAAAATAATCCGGAGACCCGGGTTTTGCGTTTGAATAAAGACGGGGCGTTTAGAAAACAAATTAGATTTTCCCGAAAATAGTTTTATGCAAGCACATGCAAGATGATGACGATGCTCAAATGCAATGTGGCATGATGACATGAGCATGCGGTCATGATGATGCAATGCACAAAAACAACGCGATTTTCTAGTAGTGGTTTTGCGGGATGCCACACACCTCCACGCCAGATTGCATCTGCGCACCCCTGTAATCATCGGTTCCGCCGTAATCAAGAGCAGACAAGCAGGAGTAGGGTTTTCCCTCCGGGGGCCTGAACCTGGGTAAACCTCGTGTCCCGTATTGCTTGTTTGCTAACCGTTCCGCGATCTCCAGCATCCCCATCTTCTCCAAAACCCAAGTCCATAACAATGGGCATTGACGAGATTAAACCTCGTCACCCATGTATTCCTTGCTACTTTTGGATCCTTTTATTTTTATTGGTATCCTCTTGTGTTTTATTTAATGTAGGTAGTAGTGATGATCTCATTTGTGTGCATTTTTCATTCAAAAGCAAAAATTCTATATAATGTACTACTTATGGGTGAGATCTCCTATATTATCTAGAACAATCCTTTTATGCTTCTTTGTTTGATCCATATCGAGTTTTATGTGCTTGGATGCTCAATCTTTTTGTTTTGGTATTTTGTGCCATCATGAAAAAATTGGGGAGTTTGGTTTCTTGTTGGAACCTTGCTCTTTTTGGGAGTTGGTTTTGTATCATTCCTTGTGTCATGTTTTGTCCAATTTTAGAATGAGATAAATCCTTGAGTATTTGTGTTTTTATATATCTTTTGCTCTTTGGCTTTTGCCTAGTTCATTTGTTGAATTTGTGATCTTTCATGTGTTGAATTGGTTCTTTGATATAATTTGGACATCGTTTTTCGTGTCACACTCTTGTGTGTGCAATCTCGATTTACTTGGTGTTTTTTTTCAAATTGTATCTTCTTTTTGGTTCTTGAAAGCTTTATGCATGCATATTTACTATATGTTTATATCATGGCATGCTTGCTTTCTTTGATCCAATATATAGGGGAAACTCCACCAAATCCGATCGGCTAAGTTGTGCATGAAATCCAAATTCATATCAATATGCACATAATTATGTGAAGTCTCACCTATGTATTGTAGTTGCACTTACTACTTTGGACCAAATAAGTTTGGGGACCATTTTTGTACTTAAATGTGTTTTAGGTACATTGGAGATAGATTGGATGCTTGTCTCTCAATTTTGAAGAAATGATGCATACATGAAAATTGAAGGCAAGCTATAGGATGATCAACGAATTCATATCCTCTACATCCTACCAATTATATATCGGTAACAAGTATCTTTTGCTCATGCATATTTATCTTGCTTCCAACCTTTTGTAGGTTGCATCATGGCATGAATTTTTGTTATTATATTTATTATTGTATCTCTAGCCATGGTATGAAGAGAACTCTTTATTGTAGTGTAGAAGTTGAGATGAGTGCATATAATTGGGACTATACAAAATCATGCATATGATCCATCAATCCGAAATATGTCAATCTAGCAATTTTGTTACCTATATTTTCCTCAACTTATCTCATGTGCAATAGTGAGATTTTGCTAGTTGTTTATTACTTGTGATACTTGTTGCTTTTCTCCATATATTCCAACTTTCTCCTTTTCCCTTGGTGATAGTTGTAATATATGCAGTGTGTTGGTGTTTGAAGCTCATTAATCTACAATAAGATATATTTGAGCCTTTGGCCATGCTTTGAAGCAAAAATCTTATTGGTATATGTTGTGACTTCATTTTTGCTTTCATGTGCTTTATTGTATATCTTCCTTGTGTGTGCTTGTTTCTTTATGGGCATATGTCATTGTGATGATACACATATGAGAAGATAATTTTAGTTGAGATTTTATGATACCACCGTTTACTCCTTTTGATACTTCGGTGGATTCCAAATTTATTTGTCTATGAGTGCTTATTCCTCCTATTTGAATCTTTGGGCACTCATATATGTTCTCTCATGCCTTGTATTGTTAAATGAATTTGGATGAGTGAGGATTCCATGATTATGCACCTTATTCCCAAATGCAATTATCATAATTGGTGCATTATCATTGGGGAGCTCATCTAATTCATCTAATAATGCTCATTTGTCTTCTTTCTCATTTGATCTTTCATTTGTTGTGATTTAAATGCTTATGGGGGAGCGAGGATTCCATATTTGTGCAATATATATTCTAATGCATTTATTTTTAATTATGCACAAATCTTGGGGAGCTTCTGTAGCATCCCAGTTGTCTAACCCCTGTAATGCTACATGTCATAATAATAAAATGGGCCACTTCCAACATATAATTGTTGCATCATCATCATATCATGCTCATGTCATCATGTCCCCTTGCATTTGAGCATCATATAAAACCCTTTCTTGTTTGGTTCTTATCTCATGTGCATGATTAATTGTATTTGCCTCTTGATATTGTATTTGGCTCTTGATATATTGTTATATGCCCAAGTTGAGTTGAGGGCATCTCTCTTTTTGACTCCACCAACTTATCTTTCACCACCTTACAATTCCACCATCCAACTATTCTGAGCTTGGCATTTTGTTGTTTTATCTCTAGCTCTTGACTGGTTGTTTGGAATCCACCCCTATTCTTTGCTTGGCCTTGTCCACATTTTGGAATGCATATGAATAAATGCCATGGACATCTATTTTGTTTTCACAAAATAGAACCTAGCATTATTAGTTATGCATGGGCCATGCAACCAAAACCCTTGGCCTTCTTCTTATGGTTTGTTTGGTTATGCTTAGTAGGAGCTTGGTTTGAAATGACAACTAGGTGCTCCTTGTTTTGGATCTCTTGGACCATATTCTAAAAACCACCACCTTGTTTGGCTAAACCCAATCCTAACTTCCCTCTCCCCTTTTCCTTTTGCCATCTCTGGTTGTGCTTCCAACCCTAGCTACCATCAGTCCCCTCTCCCTCTCTCTCCCTTGCTTGCTTTGATCTTGGGAGGCTTGTTTGAAGCTTGCTTACCAATTCAAGTAGCACCTCCCTCTATCCATACCCCTCTTAGTAAAACCCTAAGACTACCCCATGCCATAGCCATCTTAGCTTATACCTACACCACACCTAGTCGACCACAACCCAAGTTCGCCCCTCTTTCTCTCCTCTTGGTCAAGCCTCCCCCTCAAATCTCCTGGTGACAGGTTCAAGATTTGAATCAGTAACTAATTTGTATTTGAAATGGAATAACACAAACAAATCAAACAAAACAAAAGAAAAAGGAAATAAGAAAGAAGAAGCGGCCTGACCAGTCTGACAATGAGCCCATCCGTAGGCTTTCCCCTCCCAACTCGCCTGGCATAACTCCCTCCTCTCACTGGCCGTCGCCTGTAGTTCTTCCCCGTCGCCTTTTCCTCTCTGCTTGTGGCTGACGGAAGCAGCCAGTGGCCGTCTCGCCGTCAAGCAAACGCCCGGCCCTCTTCTTATCCCCGTGCTGCCGCAGTAACCCTAACTCCCTCGATCCTCCTTTTCCTTCTCCGGTGAGCGCCACCAACCTCTGCCCTTCCCCCTCGCTCTCTGTTCCCACCGTCGGAGTCCAGGAAGGAAGCTCGGAGGAGGAGAGCGGTGCCGCTGGCGCATCGACGGGACTGCCGCAGGAGGAGCCCTGGGCCGCCAAGCACTGCCGCGTCGTCAGATCGTCGCGCCCGAGAGTGCCGCGCCGTCGCTCGCGCTCGTCGCGGTTCATCCTCCCCTCGCCGTCGCCAAGATACCTCCTTCGCAGTCGCCCGACCCCCCCTCTCTCTAGCTAGCACCGCCTCTGCCTCGCTCGCATCGGCCGCTCTGGCGCACGCCGCGCTCGCCGCGCGCGCGCGCACGGCAGCAGACGCAGACGAACCCGCGCGCGCCCTCTGTTCTTCGCAACGCCCCGTCCGCTACAGCCCTCCTCCGAGGATTCGCCCTAAACGAGAAGTGTAGCCAGTACATCCCTCTACAATTATCGTGTTTGCGGCATCCCGTTTCTCCTAGCAGATTAGTCGGCATCTACATCGCAAGATCGTGTCAGCTAGCCAGTTTCGCGGGCGAGATTCAGTTTCGTCAGACAATCGAACCCCCCCTGGACGCTTTTCTACTTTAGCCCCTCCTTTTCCCAATGCCTCACCCGCAGCCCCCTTGGCCCCGTTGTCAGCGTCGATGCAGTTTTTCTAAAAAGACTCCCTAGCTTTTTCCAAAACCACCCATGATCCTTTCCCCCTCTCGGCACGTGGCCCGTGTCTTTGCCCCTGTCATACTCTGGTAGCCCTAAGCTGAGTGAGAAAAGACGCGGCGATTTTACGGAACAAAATGGAAAATTCAGAAAATGTATAAAACTAATTAAATTCATATCTTTTGAAATAATTCGAATTTGATAAAACTTTCAAAATGAAAAGTGAATGTTTTTCAAATATGAATTCAACCATGTCTGAGTTTGACCAAGTTTGACCCTATCAAGTCAAACCTTTGACTTTGACCATAATTAATTAATTTGACTAAAAATAAATTTTAATTCCAAATTCCAAATAATACAAGTAATACATGTTTTCAAATCAGAAAAATGAGAGGAGTTCAAATATGCCATCTATTTTGACTTTTGCACAAGTAAAATTCCAAGTTTAGTTAATTACACCAATTGCCACTAGAATTTAATAATTAAATAACTTTTGTTTTAAAACTCCAAATTAAGCAAATGATATGTCTAAATTGATCAGCTCGACGAGACCTTTCTGTTTATGCTATCCATGACTTCAATTGCAGCATGCATCATATAAAAATATAATGAACAGCAACTATTATGGCAACAAAATATGATTAAAACCCAATTCAAATGTTATTTTCTTGTCCTCCACACCTCACCCATGCCATGCTACTTATTGCCATGCAACTTGTGCATCATTCCTCATGGCATGATTGTTTGCTTGACGCATTTAATTCCAATGCTTGTGCTCTATATTCATGTTGGCCTTGTTTGTTTGGTTTTTCTCGGATAGAACCTTTGGCGGGGTTGTATCAAGAGCACCGGAGCACTACCAGGCGTCCTTTGCTTCAACAGAGATACCAGGCAAGCACTACCACATGCTTGCTTACATACAGTACCTATTGCCTCTATCTTATTCTTGCATCATTGATGTCGCGATTGCATTAAAATGAATCCCAAGTATGCATAGCCTTTACTTTTAAAACCCCACCAAGCTTGTTCCCTCCATCCCATGAGCCACTACTATAGGAGTTGTTTGAGCCATGCGAGTCGTAGAACAGCATGTGTAGGGTTTGTGAGAGTCTGATGAATAACGAGGTACGTAAACAACTTAACCTGAGTAGTTCTGGGATAACTAAAGAAAGTGGCACCGGTGAGCGATATCTGCTATTTGGTTTTTCCTGCTCACTTGTGTCCCGTGAGACCCCGAGTACTTGATTCCTGTTCCTTGATTTATCGCGCTATCCACATCCGGGAGGTATATGGGACCCCCCTGGACCAGAGCTTGATTCCGTCTTATTTCTTGGGGCCACAAACTAGTTTGAGGTTTTATTTACGATCCTGTACTTATGCCATGATTCTTTATTTATTTACGATTGTCGAGAGGAGCACGTCTTTGTTAGGAGTGGGACACGATTAGCGGTGTCGACAAGCCCAGCCACACTTTCGGGTTCCCTCGTTCACGGTAGTCCACCCGAACCTTGAGGCCGTCTCGAAGCTTGCTTACTCCGTTGGATTCTACTTAAGGGTGGCCCCTCAAATATTCTGAATCTTGTGATTGTTCGGTCGTGAAAGCCTCGTTGGGTTTTGATTTGGTTTTCGAGGTTGATCGAGTGTGTGTTGCTATTGGTGCACCCGGGTAAAACTTTCTCAAAGCCGTGTCCATGGATATGGACGACTTGGAGCAGTTTCTTGATCATAGACAAGCATAACTAAAGTACCGCCTTAATATGACTAAGTAACTTGACTAGTAAATAGAGCAATACTCATGGAATGGTTAATAAAATTGCCAACGGATGGGGTTGTTCGTCCGCTTCCTTGTTGGTAGCGAGGAGGAGGATGGATCGGATGAGATTACCATTATAATCTGTGTACTTAAATTCACGGACATCCGTCTATCATTGGTTAGGCGGATGGTTAGCGTTATCTGTAGAATTGCTAGGGTTTATCTTTTGCTGCAATTCGTCACCCAGGTTGTGTCCCCTTTAGAGGCATTAAGACTTCTTTGAGTACCCTTAGGGTCTCACACGATAAATTCTTGATTCGATGAGCAGGTACCTTCTCGTGACGGATCTTTGGGTGGAAGAAGCCGATGAGGTGGGCAACGAGCGTTTGGTGTAGAGATTCCGAACGGGATCCGTGAGACCTGTAGTTGGGATGTGCTTATTTCTATGGCATCTTATGCCGATTTGCTTCTTATCCGTACTCGGATTACATTTTGCCGCTTAGCATGATACTCGATGTGTGTTGTATGAGGAGTTATCCTAAAATATAGATCTATCTAGGTCATTTGAATCTTGTCGTATGGCGTTGCTATATATTTCATTTCTTTCTAGGTGTGATTGCTGTGATGTACTCTTGTATTGTTGTTTGCGTACATACCCACTTGTGTACGTAGTTGATCCCTTCGCTTCACCACGCCCGTCTGAGGTCCCGTTGAGAGGTTAGCGGTTGGGACGTCTGAAGGACTACCGGTGAGTGGCTTTTGGGGCCCCACCGTACTATTTCAACCGCTATCTCTCATCCAGGCTTGTATCTAGGGCGTAGTTCACCGAGGTAGTTACAATTGGTATCAGAGCCATCCCGACCTTCAGGGTTTCAGCCAAACGGTCGTTGTCAGTCTAGAAAATATTTTAGTAGTTATGTATATAGGGAAAAACAAAACGCGAGAGTAGGACTGCTTCATTTTTCTTCTTACCCTCCCACCCACCCTTTTCTGGTAAGGAAGTGCAACGTTTTCAATCCTCTTCTCAAAGTTCAAACTAGGATTCACGTGTTCTGGGTTTCCGTAGTACCATAGGTGTGTGTGTGTAATCCCTTGTCTATCTGTTGCATCCAAGTTGTTATCTTATCTGCCTTTGGATATCAACTGTTGGTACATTCCATACCGACAGGCTTTTGTAAACCGACGCAATCCATCTTCCGCTTTGTATCCGACGCTATCTTGTTGGGGTGTTCGTTTCCGTAGTTATCAATCTTTAGGTTTCGTCGTGAGAAGAAGGGGTTAGGATATGTGTTCCACTTGTTCATGTGCGGAGTAATGATTTGAGTGCGGGATGGAGTCGCGACCATACCACTACTTGTATCATTTGCTTTTGTATATTGGATCGGTAGAGTCACTAATCTTAATTCGTTAAGTAATTTTGCGCATCTATTGGTATTTTAATGCCGAAATTTGTGGAAAATTTTTCTTTGATATGTTTGTGTACCACACTCCTTTTCAGTCGTGTGCGATATGCTTAATATCTTTTAGGTGCTATGAACTTTGTTGATATTTTAATATCATCTTAGTAAATTGTATCCTTTAATCTTGGTTAATTCCATTTTGGTACTATTTTGGATTATTATCATCTTCCATTATAGTACTGACTTGAGTTTTATATCAATGACAGGATGGCTCCCCCACGCCGGACTGAGGAGGACATACCTCCAGGCTGGGCTCAAGCATCAAGCATAGCTAATGCTTTGGCAATGCAAGAGAACCATTGCGCTTTGAGGAGAGCGTCGGAAGACGAGTTCACTCCACTTCCTCCACCTCCCAAGCGTGGTGACATCAAGAGCTTCCTCAAGTTCAACCCTCGTCGATTCGATGTGTCCGACCTCTTGATGCGGATGATTGGCTGCGTGAGATCTCAAGGTTGCTCGAGACTGGCGATGTTCCGAGCAGTGGGTCAAGTGTGCTACCCATCTTCTCAAGGGAGATGCAGCTCTATGGTGGGAAAACTACTTGAAGGCAAGTTGCCTGGGTTCCGACCTACTTGGGAGAGGTTCACTGCAGCTTTCAAGGAGCGTTCTCTCGAGATCGTGATGGAAAAGATGAAGTATGCTTTCCTCAACTTTGAGGGGAATGATAACGTCAACACCTACATCAGGAACTTTATGAACTTGTCTCGCTATGGTGGTGATGAGGTATCTGATGACAAAAAGAAGCAGAAAAGGTTCAGGCAAGGGCTCAATGCGTCGATCAAGTATGCAATCACGCATGCAAGACCGGCAACCTTCCTGGAACTGCAGCATATGGCACTACAAGAGGAGGCTAGTAGGCAGATGTTCGAGGAGTCAAAGAAAAACAGCAGGGATGCATCAAGCTCGGCAGCAATGGCAGCTCCTTCTAAGCGGCGTGTCTGGGTTCCTAACACCCCACCGTCGCTCCCGGCTCCACCAAGATCTGCAAGCTTCGCGCCAAGGCCATCAAACTTCACCACTGCGGCTCCCAGGGGCTACAACAACCCTTACCCTGGAGCGCCTGGCGGAGTCCCTGGCTACTCTGCTCCACGTCCACACGGTGCTTGCTACACATGTGGAGATCATGGTCATCCCGCCTGGAACTGCCCAATGAAGAACAAAGCTCTCCCTCAACCCCCGCCAAGATCTGCAACAAGCTCTCCCTCGGTTCGTGCACCACCGCCTCGGGCTCTCAACATCAACACTAAGCCCGGGTCTGCGGTTGTTCGAGCTAACTGCGTCAACGCCTCTCAAGCTGAGCTCGCACCTGGAGTTGTCATGGGTATGCTTTCAGTTAACTCAATTCCTGCACGAGTTCTCTTTGATTCTGGTGCATCGCATTCATTTGTGTCTCACAAGTTTGCAAATGAGAACGAGTTAGTCATGGTTCCTCTCCAAAAGCGGTTAATGGTTCTTTCGCCTGGGGCAAACATGAGGGCTGCTCATATCAGTCATGGCAATCAGATTGAGATTGGTGGCTCTTCATTCTTGGCTTCTTTGATTGTTCTGGGCAACTCTGACATTGATGTCATCCTGGGCATGGATTGGTTGACAGCAAATGCAGCTGTGATCGATTGTCTTTGAACGCCGGTGTCTCAAGATTCCTCAAGGCTATGTAGTCTTTTCTCCAAGTCGACTCCGATGTCCAGCTCTATTCCTTGGCTGCTCGAATAATGATGCTATGGAAGCTATTCGGAAAGTACCGTGGTCCGTGAGTTCCGGATGTCTTTCCGAAGAGTTGCGGGTATGCCTCCGGATCGCGAGGTTGAGTTCGTGATCGAGCTTGAACTGGAACGGCTCCTATCTCCAAGAGACCATATAAAATGGGTCCTTCAGGTTGGTGAACTCAACGACAACTTGATGAACAAGAGAAATTGGGTTTCATTCAACACACTTCTTCTTGGGGTAGCCCAACAATCTTTGTGAAGAAGCGACGTAACCGATAGGCTATGTGTTGATTATCGCTCTAAATGCTAAAACCATCAAGAACAAATATCCTCCCTCGGATAAATGATCTATTTGATCGCCTAGCGAGTCGTGGTGTTCTCTAAGCTGGACTTGAGAAGTGGTTATCACCAAATCAAAATTCAAAGAGGATGTGCCCAAGACAGCTTTCACCACCCGCCACGGACTGTATGAGTACACGGTCATGTCTTTCGGTCTCACCAACGCACTGCTACCTTCGAGGTGATGAACTCCGTTTTCATGGAGTACCGGACAAGTTTGTGGTGGTATATGGATGACATTCTGGTCTATTCCAAGTCCAAGGAGGAGCATGAAGAGCACTGCGGTGTGTCTGAACAAGCTTCGTGAGAACCGCTTGTATGCAAAGTTCTCCAAGTGTGAGTTCAGTTGCACAAGTAACATATCTGGGCCATGTCATCTCTGCCAAGGGCATTGCAGTTAACCCGAAACCGTGAAGACAATAGTTGAATGGCTTCCTCCTGTGAATGTCAAGGAAGTGGAGTTTCTCGGCTTGGCTAGCTATTGTCGTTTTGTGCGTAACTTCAAGATAGCAAAGCCTCTTACCGATCTCCTCAAGAAAGGCAAGAAGTACATGGACTCACCTTGTCAAGAAAGCTTTGAGACACTCAAAGAGAAGCTCACTTCCACACCAGTCTTGGTTCCTCGGATACATCTAAGCCTTTCCAGATATTCTCGACGCCTCTTTGCAAGGATTGGGAGCGGTCCTTATGCAAGAGAGACAGTGGTTGCTTATGCCTCTCGCCGATTGAAGACGCATGAGGTCAACTATCCCACACATGACCTTGAGCTTGCGGCGGTGGTCTTTGCTTTGAAGCTATGGAGGCACTACTTGCTTGGGAACCGCTAGAGATCTTCTCGGACCACAAGAGTTTGAAGTATATCTTCACTCAGCTGATCTCAATCTTCGCAAAGGAGATGGATTGAAGCAATCAATGATTTTGATGTGACCATCAACTACACCTGCAAAGCAAATGTCATGGCGATGCGCTTAGTAGAAGCTTATGTCAACAACCTCATGGTGGAAGAGCAGCCTCTCTTGTGCGAGGAATTCGGCCACCAACCTGGAGATTGTGGAACAAGGGCATCTTCTGAACCTTCTGGCTACTCCTCTCTTGGAAGAACAAATTCGTTCTCGTCAGCTTGGTGATCCGCACACCAGAAAGCTCATCTCTAAGCTTGGCACTCCGAAGTATGAATCCTTTCATGTTGATGATCAAGGCACGCTCTTCTTTGATCACCGGATGTTTGTTCCAAACTACCCGGGCCTGAGAGACCAAGTTCTCAAGGAGGCACATGATTCGGTTCTTTCTATCCATCCGGGCAGCACAAAGATGTACATGGACTTGAAAACACAGATCTTGGTGGCCTGGTTGAAACGGTATTGCGCCAAGTATGTCTCGAATGTGATGTCCGCAGAGTCAAGGCTGTCCATCGAAACCATTTGGTCTTCTACAGCCATTGAAACCTCCGAATGGAAATGGGAGAAAGTAGAGATGGACTTCATCACCGGCTTTCCAAGGTCGCAGAAGGGCAACAATGCAATTTTGTTGTCATCGACAGCTTTCTAAAGTGGCACACTTCTTCCCAATCAAAGAAACAATTTCGACTTCATTGGTGAGCTCTATATCAACAGGATTGTCTCTTTGTATGGGGTTCCACTTGAAATCAGTTCAGATCGTGGGAGCATCTTCACCTCAAAGTTCTGGGAGAGTTTCCAAAAAGCTTTGGGAACAAAGTTGAACTTCAGCACTGCTTACCACCCTCAGTCTCAAGGACAAGTGGAGAGAATCAATCAGATTCTGGAGGATATGCTTAGAGCTTGCGTCATCTCTTTTGGCATGAAGTGGGAAGAATGCCTTCCATATGCTGAATTCTCCTATAACAACAGCTTCCAGAAGAGTCTGAAGATGGCACCATTCGAGGCTCTCTATGGTCGCAAGTGCAGAACTCCCATTGGTTGGTCAGGCGCAGGAGAAAGAATCTGGTTTGGTCCTGACATTGTGACTCAGGCAGAGGAAAAGGTGCATATCATTTTGGAGAACCTGAAGATTGCTCAGAGTCGTCAGAAGAGCAACTATGACAGGAAGCACACAGATATGGTATATGCCCCTGGTGATCTCGTCTACCTTCGTGTCACTCCCATGAGAGGAACACACCGCTTCGGTATCAAAGGAAAGTTGGCTCCTAGATACATCGGTCCCTTCAAGATACGTGGTAGAAGAGGAGAAGTTGCTTATGCACTTGAGCTTCCGGAAAAACTCAAAGTCCATGATGTTTTCCATATCTCTCAGCTCAAGAAGTGCTTCAAAGACCCCGGCAAGACTGTGGATCACGAGCTAATCGACCTCCAAGAAGATCTCTCTTATCAGGAACACCCCACCAAAATCCTTGAGACCGCAGAACGTAAGACTCGCAACAAGTCCATCAAGTTTTGCAAGGTGCAGTGGTCACACCATTCTGTTGATGAAGCAACATGGGAGCGTGAAGATGAACTCCGTACAACCATCCTTCTCTCTTTGTGTCTTCTTCTTCCTAGAATCTCAAGCGAGATTCCTGTTTAGTGGGGGAGAGTTGTAGCATCCCAGTTGTCTAACCCCTGTAATGCTACATGTCATAATAATACCATGGGACAGTTCCAACATATCATTCTTCACTTATCATCATATCATGCTCATGTCATCATGTCCCTTGCATTTGAGCATCATATAAAACCCTTTCTTGTTTGGTTCTTATCTCATGTGCATGATTAATTGTATTTGCCTCTTGATATTGTATTTGGCTCTTGATATATTGTTATATGCCCAAGTTGAGTTGAGGGCATCTCTCTTTTTGACTCCACCAACTTATCTTTCACCACCTTACAATTCCACCATCCAACTATTCTGAGCTTGGCATTTTGTTGTTTTATCTCTAGCTCTTGACTGGTTGTTTGGAATCCACCCCTATTCTTTGCTTGGCCTTGTCCACATTTTGAATGCATATGAATAAATGTTATGGACATCTATTTTGTTTTCACAAAATAGAACCTAGCATTATTAGTTATGCATGGGCCATGCAACCAAAACCTTGGCCTTCTTCTTATGGTTTGTTTGGTTATGCTTAGTAGGAGCTTGGTTTGAAATGACAACTAGGTGCTCCTTGTTTTGGATCTCTTGGACCATATTCTAAAACCACCACCTTGTTTGGCTAAACCCAATCCTAACTTCCCTCCTTTTCCTTTTGCCATCTCTGTTGTGCTTCCAACCCTAGCTACCATCGCCCCTCTCCCTCTCTCTCCCTTGCTTGCTTTGATCTTGGGAGGCTTGTTTGAAGCTTGCTTACCAATTCAAGTAGCACCTCCCTCTATCCATACCCCTCTTAGTAAAACCCTAAGACTACCCCATGCCATAGCCATCTTAGCTTATACCTACACCACACCTAGTCGACCACAACCCAAGTTCGCCCCTCTTTCTCTCCTCTTGGTCAAGCCTCCCCCTCAAATCTCCTGGTGACAGGTTCAAGATTTGAATCAGTAACTAATTTGTATTTGAAATGGAATAACACAAACAAATCAAACAAAACAAAAGAGAAAAAGGGAAATAAGAAAGAAGAGAGAAGCAATTGCCAGTGACAGAGGCAGAACCCATCCGGCAGGCTTTCCCCCGGCCTAACTCGCCCTTGCCCTATAACTCCCTCCTCTCACGGCGCCGTCGCCTGTAGTTCTTCCCCGTCGCCTTTTCCTCTCTGCCACGACGGAAAGCAACCGGTGTGGCCGTCTCACCAAACGCGTCGGCCCGGCCCTCTTCTTATCCCCGAAGCGCCGCCTGCAGAACCCTAACTCCCTCGATCCTCCTTTTCCCTTCTCACGAGCCGCCACCACCCTTCTGCCCTTCCTCGCTCTGTTCCCACCCGTGAGTCCGGAAGGAAGCTCGGAGAGAGAGCGGTGCCAAGGCGTGACGACGGATCGCCGCAGGAGGAGCCTGGGCCGCCAAGCACCGCTGCGTCGCCGATCGTCAGCGCCGAGAGTGCCGCTGCCGCCGCTGTCGCGGTTCATCCTCCTCGCCGCCGCCTCGCCGCCGCCAGATTTCCTTCGGTGAGCCGCCCGACCTCTCTCTAGCTAGCACCGCCTCGCCTCGCCAGACGCCGCTCAAGACGCTGCCACGCTGCTGCACAAGACGGCAGCAGACGCAGACTCCACGCCCTCGTTTTCGCAACGCCCGTCTGGCTACAGCCTCCTCCGAGGATTCGCCTAAACGAGAAGTGTAGCCAGACATCCCTCTACAATTATCGTGTTTATGCATCCCGCTTTCCTAGCGTATTAGTCGGCATCTACATCGCAAGATCGTGTCAGCTGGGCCGAGATTCAGTTCGCACAATCGAACCCCCCGGACGCTTTTCTACTTTAGCCCTCCTTTTCCCAATGCCTCACCCAGCCCCTTGGCCCGTTGTCGGCCGATGCGCTTTTTCTAAAAGACTCTAGCTTTTTCCAAACCACCAGCATCCTTTCCCCTCTCAGCCCGCACGCGGGCCGTGTGCGCCTGCCCCACCTGTCATACTCCTGGGTAGCCCTAGCCTGAGTGAGAAAAGACGGCCAGTTTTCTGGAACAAAATGGAAAATTCAGAAAATGTATAAAACTAATTAAATTCATATCTTTTGAAATAATTCGAATTTGATAAAACTTTCAAAATGAAAAGTGAATGTTTTTCAAATATGAATTCAACCATGTGTCTGAGTTTGACCAAGTTTGACCCTATCAAGTCAAACCTTTGACTTTGACCATAATTAATTAATTTGACTAAAAATAAATTTTAATTCCAAATTCCAAATAATACAAGTAATACATGTTTTCAAATCAAAAATG
Source organism: Avena longiglumis (assembly GCA_030063025.1). Classification (NCBI taxonomy): domain Eukaryota; kingdom Viridiplantae; phylum Streptophyta; class Magnoliopsida; order Poales; family Poaceae; genus Avena; species Avena longiglumis. Next base: position 185,119,267 of record CP125979.1, read on the forward strand.
AGAGGAGTTCAAATATGCCATCTATTTTGACTTTTGCACAAGTAAAATTCCAAGTTTAGTTAATTACACCAATTGCCACTAGAATTTAATAATTAAATAACTTTTGTTTTAAAACTCCAAATTAAGCAAATGATATGTCTAAATTGATCAGCTCGACGAGACCTTTCTGTTTATGCTATCCATGACTTCAATTGCAGCATGCATCATATAAAAATATAATGAACAGCAACTATTATGGCAACAAAATATGACTAAAACCCAATTCAAATGTTATTTTCTTGTCCTCCACACCTCACCCATGCCATGCTACTTATTGCCATGCAACTTGTGCATCATTCCTCATGGCATGATTGTTTGCTTGACGCATTTAATTCCAATGCTTGTGCTCTATATTCATGTTGGCCTTGTTTGTTTGGTTTTTCTGATAGACACCGAGGTGGGTCAGATCAAGAGCACCAGAGCACTACCTGTAACCGCCCTTTGCTTCAACAGAGATACGTGCAAGCACTACCACATGCTTGCTTACACAAGACCTATTGCCTCTATCTTATTCTTGCATCATTGATGTCGCGATTGCATTAAAATGAATCCCAAGTATGCATAGCCTTTACTTTTAAACCCACCAAGCTTGTTCCTCCATCCCATGAGCCACTACTATAGGAGTTGTTTGAGCCATGCGAGTCGTAGAACATGTGTAGGGTTTGTGAGAGTCTCGATGAATAACGAGGTGCGTAAACAACTTAACCCGAGTAGTTCGGGATAACTAAAGAAAGTGGCACCGGTGAGCGATATCTCGCTATTTGGTTTTTCCGCTCACTTGTGTCCTGGAGACCCCGAGTACTTGATTCCTGTTCCTTGATTTATCGCGCTATCCACATCCGGAGGTATATGGGACCCCCGACCGTAGCTTGATTCCGTCTTATTTCTTGGGGCCACAAACTAGTTTGAGGTTTTATTTACGATCCTGCTTATGCCATGATTATCGCTTTATTTACGATTGTGCGAGGAGCACGTCATGTTTAGGAGTGGGACACGATTCCGGTGTCGACAAGCCCAGCCACACTTTCGGTTCCCGTCGTTCACACCGTCCACCCGAACCTTGAGGCCGCCTCGGCTTGCTTACTCCGCTATGATTCTACTTAAGGGTGGCCTCAAATATTTCTGAATCTTGTGATTGTTCAATGAAAGCCTCGTTGGGTTTTGATTTGGTTTTTCCGAGGTTGATCGAGTGTGTGTTGCTATTGGTGCACCCCCGGTAAAACTTTCAAAGCCGTGTCCATGGATATGGACGACTTGGAGCAGTTTCTTGATCATAGACAAGCATAACTAAAGTACCGCCTTAATTTGACTAAGTAACTTGACTAGTAAATAGTGCAATACTCATGGAATGGTTAATAAAATTGCCAACGGATGGGGGGGGTTGTTCGTCCGCTTCCTTGTTGGTAAGCAGGGAGGAGGATGGATCGGATGAGATTACCATTATAACTGTTGTACTTAATTCACGGACATCCGTCTATCATTGGTTAGGCGGATGGTTAGCCTTATCTGTAGAATTGCTATGGGTTATCTTTTGCGGCTATGTCGTCACCCCAGGTTGTGTCCCCTTTAGAGGCATTAAGACTTGCCGAAAATTTAGGGTCTCACACGATAAATTCTTGATTCAGATGAACAGGTACCTTCTCAGGACGGATACTGGGTGGAAGAAGCCGATGAGGTGGGCAACGAACGTTTGGTGTAGAGATTCCGGGAACGGGGATCCGCGAGACCTGTAGTTGGGATGTGCTTATTTCTATGGCATCTTATGCCGATTTGCTTATCCGTACTCGGATTCTCGCTTGCCGCCTGCATGATACTCTGATGTGTGTTGTATGAGGAGTTATCCTAAAATATAGATCTATCTAGGTCATTTGAATCTTGCCGTATGGCGTTACTATATATTTCATTTCTTTCTAGATGGGATGGCTGTGATGTACTCTTGTATGGTGGCTTGACATACCCACTTGTGTACGTAGTTGATCCTTCGCCGCCGACCACGCCGCCAGACAGTCCCGTTGAGAGGTTAGCGGTTGGGACGTCTGAAAGGACTACCAGTGAGTGGCTTTTGGGGCCCCACCGTACTATTTCAACCGCTATCTCTCATCCAGGCTTGTATCTAGGAGCGTAGTTCACCGAGGTAGTTACAATTGGTATCAGAGCCATCCCGACCTTCAGGGTTTCAGCCAAACGGTCGTTGTCAGTCTAGAAAATATTTTAGTAGTTATGTATATAGGGAAAAACAAAACGCGAGAGTAGGACTGCTTCATTTTTCTTCTTACCCTCCCACCCACCCTTTTCTGGTAAGGAAGTGCAACGTTTTCAATCCTCTTCTCAAAGTTCAAACTAGGATTCACGTGTTCTGGGTTTCCGTAGTACCATAGGTGTGTGTGTGTAATCCCTTGTCTATCTGTTGCATCCAAGTTGTTATCTTATCTGCCTTTGGATATCAACTGTTGGTACATTCCATACCGACAGGCTTTTGTAAACCGACGCAATCCATCTTCCGCTTTGTATCCGACGCTATCTTGTTGGGGTGTTCGTTTCCGTAGTTATCAATCTTTAGGTTTCGTCGTGAGAAGAAGGGGTTAGGATATGTGTTCCACTTGTTCATGTGCGGAGTAATGATTTGAGTGCGGGATGGAGTCGCGACCATACCACTACTTGTATCATTTGCTTTTGTATATTGGATCGGTAGAGTCACTAATCTTAATTAAGTAATTTTATGCATCTATTGGTATTTTAATGCCGAAATTTGTGGAAAATTTTCTTTGATATGTTTAGGTACCACACTCCTTTTCAGTCGTGTGCGATATGCTTAATATCTTTTAGGTGCTATGAACTTTGTTGATATTTTAATATCATCTTAGTAAATTGTATCCTTTAATCTTGGTTAATTCCATTTTGGTACTATTTTGGATTATTATCATCTTCCATTATAGTACTGACTTGAGTTTTATATCAATGACAGGATGGCTCCCCCACGGACCGAGGAGGACATACCTCGAACTGGGCTCAAGACTCACAAGCATAGCTAATGCTTTGGCAGAATGCAAGAGAACCACCGCTTTGAGGAGAGCGTCAGAAGGAACGAGTTCACTCCACTTCCTCCACCTCCCAAGCGTGGTGACATCAAGAGCTTCCTCAAGTTCAACCCTCGTCAGTTCGATGTGTCTGACCGACCTCTTGATGCGGATGATTGGCTGCGTGAGATCTCAAGGTTGCTCGAGACTGCTGATGTTCCAGAACAGGAGTGGGTCAAGTGTGCTACCCATCTTCTCAAGGGAGATGCAGCTCTATGGTGGGAAAACTACTTGAAGGCAAGTTGCACTGGGTTCCAGCCTACTTGGGAGAGGTTCACTGCAGCTTTCAAGGAGCAGTTTCTCTCAGAGATCGTGATGGAAAAGATGAAGTATGCTTTCCTCAACCTGAAGCAGGGGAATGATAACGTCAACACCTACATCAGGAACTTTATGAACTTGTCTCGCTATGGTGGTGATGAGGTATCTGATGACAAAAAGAAGCAGAAAAGGTTCAGGCAAGGGCTCAATGCGTCGATCAAGTATGCAATCACGCATGCAAGACCGGCAACCTTCCTGGAACTGCAGCATATGGCACTACAAGAGGAGGCTAGTAGGCAGATGTTCGAGGAGTCAAAGAAAAACAGCAGGGATGCATCAAGCTCGGCAGCAATGGCAGCTCCTTCTAAGCGGCGTGTCTGGGTTCCTAACACCCCACCGTCGCTCCCGGCTCCACCAAGATCTGCAAGCTTCGCCAAGGCCATCAAACTTCACCATCGCGGCTCCTGGCTACAACAACCCTTACTCGAGCGCTGGCGGAGTCCCGCTACTCGCTCCACGTCCACACGGTGCTTGCTACACATGTGGAGATCATGGTCATCCCGCTCGAATCGCCCAATGAAGAACAAAGCTCCCTCAACCGCCGCCAAGATCCGCAACAAGCTCTCCCTCGGTTCGTACCACCGCCGGCTCTCAACATCAACACTAAGCCCGGTCTGCGGTTGTTCGAGCTAATCGTCAACGCCTCAAGCCGAGCTCGCACTGGAGTTGTCATGGGTATGCTTTCGCTAACTCAATTCCTGCACGAGTTCTCTTTGATTCGTGCATCGCATTCATTTGTGTCTCACAAGTTTGCAAATGAGAACGAGTTAGTCATGGTTCCTCCAAAAGCGGTTAATGGTTCTTTCACTGGGCAAACATGAGGGCTGCTCATATCACCATGGCAATCGATTGAGATTGGTGGCTCTTCATTCTTGGCTTCTTTGATTGTTCCAGGCAACTCGACATTGATGTCATCCAGGCATGGATTGGTTGACAGAAATGCAGCTGTGATCGATTGTCTTTGAACGCCGGTGTCTCTCAAGATTCTGAAGGCTATGTAGTCTTTTCTCCAAGTCCGACTCGATGTCCAAATCTATTCCTTGGCTGCTCAATAATGATGCTATGGAAGCTATTCGGAAAGTACCGTGGTCCGTGAGTTCCTGGATGTCTTTCTGAAGAGTTGCTGTATGCCTCCGGATCGCGAGGTTGAGTTCGTGATCGAGCTTGAACCTGGAACGGCTCCTATCTCCAAGAGACCATATAAAATGGGTCCTTCTGAGTTGGCTGAACTCAAACGACAACTTGATGAACAAGAGGAATTGGGTTTCATCCAACACAGCACTTCTTCTTGGGGTAGCCCAACAATCTTTGTGAAGAAGCGATGAACCGATAGGCTATGTGTTGATTATCGGGCTCTAAATGCTAAAACCATCAAGAACAAATATCCTCTCCCTCGGATAAATGATCTATTTGATCAGCTAGCAGGAGCTGTGGTGTTCTCTAAGCTGGACTTGAGAAGTGGTTATCACCAAATCAAAATTCGCAAAGAGGATGTGCCCAAGACAGCTTTCACCACCCGCTACGGCCTGTATGAGTACACGGTCATGTCTTTCGGTCTCACCAACGCACCTGCTACCTTCTCGAGGCTGATGAACTCCGTTTTCATGGAGTACCTGGACAAGTTTGTGGTGGTATATCTGGATGACATTCTGGTCTATTCCAAGTCCAAGGAGGAGCATGAAGAGCACCTGCGGTGTGTCCTGAACAAGCTTCGTGAGAACCGCTTGTATGCAAAGTTCTCCAAGTGTGAGTTCCGTTGCTCAAGTAACATATCTGGGCCATGTCATCTCGCCAAGGGCATTGCGCTTAACCCGAAACCGTGAAGACAATAGTTGAATGGCTTCCTCCTGTGAATGTCAAGGAAGTGCGGAGTTTCCTCGGCTTGGCTAGCTATTGTCGCTGCTTTGGGCAGAACTTCTCGAAGATAGCAAAGCCTCTTACCGATCTCCTCAAGAAAGGCAAGAAGTACCTGTGGACTCCTGCTTGTCAAGAAAGCTTTGAGACACTCAAAGAGAAGCTCACTTCCACACCAGTCTTGGTTCCTCCGGATACATCTAAGCCTTTCCAGATATTCTGCGACGCCTCTTTGCAAGGATTGGGAGCGGTCCTTATGCAAGAGAGACAGGTGGTTGCTTATGCCTCTCGCCAGTTGAAGACGCATGAGGTCAACTATCCCACACATGACCTTGAGCTTGCAGCAGTGGTCTTTGCTTTGAAGCTATGGAGGCACTACTTGCTTGGGAACCGTTGTGAGATCTTCTCGGACCACAAGAGTTTGAAGTATATCTTCACTCAGCCTGATCTCAATCTTCGGCAAAGGAGATGGATTGAAGCAATCAATGATTTTGATGTGACCATCAACTACACTCCAGGCAAAGCAAATGTCATGGCAGATGCGCTTAGCCGTAAAGCTTATGTCAACAACCTCATGGTGGAAGAGCAAAACCTCTCTTGTGCGAGGAATTCCGCCACCAACCTCGAGATTGTGGAACAAGGGCATCTTCGAACCTTCCGGCTACTCCTCTCTTGGAAGAACAAATTGCTCGTCACCTTGGTGATCCGACACCGTAAAGCTCATCTCTAAGCTTGGCACCAAGTATGAATCCTTTCATGTTGATGATCAAGGCACGCTTCTTTGATCACCGGATGTTTGTTCCAAACTACCCGGCCCGAGAGACCAAGTTCTCAAGGAGGCACATGATTCGGTTCTTTCTATCCATCCGGCAGACAAAGATGTACATGGACTTGAAAACACGATCTTGGTGGCCTGGTTGAAACGGTATTGCGCCAAGTATGTCTCGTAATGTGATGTCTGCAGAGTCAAGGTCATCCATCGAAACCATTTGGTCTTCTACAGCCATTGAAACCTCCTAATGGAAATGGGAGAAAGTAGAGATGGACTTCATCACCGGCTTTCCAAGGTCGCAGAAGGGCAACAATGCAATTTTTGTTGTCATCGACAGCTTTCTAAAGTGGCACACTTCTTCCCAACCAAAGAAACAATTTTTACGGACTTCAGTTATTGAGCTCTATATCAACAGGATTGTCTCTTTGTATGGGGTTCCACTTGAAATCAGTTGGATCGTGGGAGCATCTTCACCTCAAAGTTCGGGAGAGTTTCCAAAAGCTTTGGGAACAAAGTTGAACTTCAAAGATCGCTTACCACCCTCAGTCTCAAGGACAAGTGGAGAGAATCAATCAGATTCTGGAGGATATGCTTAGAGCTTGCGTCATCTCTTTTGGCATGAAGTGGGAAGAATGCCTTCCATATGCTGAATTCTCCTATAACAACAGCTTCCAGAAGAGTCTGAAGATGGCACCATTCGAGGCTCTCTATGGTCGCAAGTGCAGAACTCCCATTGGTTGGTCAGGCGCAGGAGAAAGAATCTGGTTTGGTCCTGACATTGTGACTCAGGCAGAGGAAAAGGTGCATATCATTTTGGAGAACCTGAAGATTGCTCAGAGTCGTCAGAAGAGCAACTATGACAGGAAGCACACAGATATGGTATATGCCCCTGGTGATCTCGTCTACCTTCGTGTCACTCCCATGAGAGGAACACACCGCTTCGGTATCAAAGGAAAGTTGGCTCCTAGATACATCGGTCCCTTCAAGATACGTGGTAGAAGAGGAGAAGTTGCTTATGCACTTGAGCTTCCGGAAAAACTCAAAGTCCATGATGTTTTCCATATCTCTCAGCTCAAGAAGTGCTTCAAAGACCCCGGCAAGACTGTGGATCACGAGCTAATCGACCTCCAAGAAGATCTCTCTTATCAGGAACACCCCACCAAAATCCTTGAGACCGCAGAACGTAGGACTCGCAACAAGTCCATCAAGTTTTGCAAGGTGCAGTGGTCACACCATTCTGTTGATGAAGCAACATGGGAGCGTGAAGATGAACTCCGTGCCAACCATCCTTCTCTCTTTGTGTCTTCTTCTTCTTCCTAGAATCTCGGGGCGAGATTCCTGTTTAGTGGGGGAGAGTTGTAGCATCCCAGTTGTCTAACCCCTGTAATGCTACATGTCATAATAATAAAATGGGCCACTTCCAACATATAATTGTTGCATCATCATCATATCATGCTCATGTCATCATGTCCCCTTGCATTTGAGCATCATATAAAACCCTTTCTTGTTTGGTTCTTATCTCATGTGCATGATTAATTGTATTTGCCTCTTGATATTGTATTTGGCTCTTGATATATTGTTATATGCCCAAGTTGAGTTGAGGGCATCTCTCTTTTTGACTCCACCAACTTATCTTTCACCACCTTACAATTCCACCATCCAACTATTCTGAGCTTGGCATTTTGTTGTTTTATCTCTAGCTCTTGACTGGTTGTTTGGAATCCACCCCTATTCTTTGCTTGGCCTTGTCCACATTTTGGAATGCATATGAATAAATGTTATGGACATCTATTTTGTTTTCACAAAATAGAACCTAGCATTATTAGTTATGCATGGGCCATGCAACCAAAACCCTTGGCCTTCTTCTTATGGTTTGTTTGGTTATGCTTAGTAGGAGCTTGGTTTGAAATGACAACTAGGTGCTCCTTGTTTTGGATCTCTTGGACCATATTCTAAAAACCACCACCTTGTTTGGCTAAACCCAATCCTAACTTCCTCTCCCCTTTCCTTTTGCCATCTCCGGTTGTGCTTCCAACCCTAGCTACCATCAGTCCCCTCTCTCTCTCCCTTGCTTGCTTTGATCTTGGGAGGCTTGTTTGAAGCTTGCTTACCAATTCAAGTAGCACCTCCCTCTATCCATACCCCTCTTAGTAAAACCCTAAGACTACCCCATGCCATAGCCATCTTAGCTTATACCTACACCACACCTAGTCGACCACAACCCAAGTTCGCCCCTCTTTCTCTCCTCTTGGTCAAGCCTCCCCCTCAAATCTCCTGGTGACAGGTTCAAGATTTGAATCAGTAACTAATTTGTATTTGAAATGGAATAACACAAACAAATCAAACAAAACAAAAGAGAAAAAGGAAATAAGAAAGAGAGAGAAGCAGCCAGTCTGCAGCAATGACCCATCCGTGAAGCTTTCCCCGCCCAACTCGCCTGGCCCGATAACCCTCCTCTCACGGCCGTCATCAGAGTTCTTCCCGCCGCTTTTCCTCTCTGCTACCGACGGAAAGCCAGCAGTGGCCGTCTCACCACAAACGCGTCCCGGCCCTCTTCTTATCCCCCGAGCTGCCGCAGAACCCTAACTCCCTCGATCCTCCTTTTCCCTTCTCCGTTGAGCGCCACCACCCTCTGCCTTCCCCTCGCTCCCACCCGTCGGAGTCCGTGAAGGAAGCTTCGAGGAGGAGAGCGGTACCGGGCGATCGACGGATCGCTGCAGAGGAGCCACTGGCCGCCACACCGCTGCCGATCGTCGCGCCGAGTGCCGCGCCGCCGCGCGCTGCCGCGGTTCATCCTCCCTCGCCGCCGCCTCGCCGCCAAGATTCTCCTTCGGTGAGCCGCCGACCCTCTCTCTAGCTAGCACCGCCTCGCTTCGCCAGACGGCCGCTCATGGCGCCGCTGCCCAGCTACAAGACGGCAGCAGACGCAGACGAACCCGCGCGCGCCCTCTGTTCTTCGCAACGCCCCGTCCGCTACAGCCCTCCTCCGAGGATTCGCCCTAAACGAGAAGTGTAGCCAGTACATCCCTCTACAATTATCGTGTTTGCGGCATCCCGTTTCTCCTAGCAGATTAGTCGGCATCTACATCGCAAGATCGTGTCGCCTAGCCGCCATGGCGAGTTTCGTCAGACAATCGAACCCCCCCTGGACGCTTTTCTACTTTAGCCCCTCCTTTTCCCAATGCCTCACCCGCAGCCCCCTTGGCCCCGTTGTCAGCGTCGATGCAGTTTTTCTAAAAAGACTCCCTAGCTTTTTCCAAAACCACCCGCAGTCCTTTCCCCCTCTCAGCCGCTGGCACGTGGCCCGTGTGCGCCTGCCCCACCTGTCATACTCCTGGGTAGCCCTAGCCTGAGTGAGAAAAGACGGCCAGTTTTCTGGAACAAAATGGAAAATTCAGAAAATGTATAAAACTAATTAAATTCATATCTTTTGAAATAATTCGAATTTGATAAAACTTTCAAAATGAAAAGTGAATGTTTTTCAAATATGAATTCAACCATGTGTCTGAGTTTGACCAAGTTTGACCCTATCAAGTCAAACCTTTGACTTTGACCATAATTAATTAATTTGACTAAAAATAAATTTTAATTCCAAATTCCAAATAATACAAGTAATACATGTTTTCAAATCAGAAAAATGAGAGGAGTTCAAATATGCCATCTATTTTGACTTTTGCACAAGTAAAATTCCAAGTTTAGTTAATTACACCAATTGCCACTAGAATTTAATAATTAAATAACTTTTGTTTTAAAACTCCAAATTAAGCAAATGATATGTCTAAATTGATCAGCTCGACGAGACCTTTCTGTTTATGCTATCCATGACTTCAATTGCAGCATGCATCATATAAAAATATAATGAACAGCAACTATTATGGCAACAAAATATGACTAAAACCCAATTCAAATGTTATTTTCTTGTCCTCCACACCTCACCCATGCCATGCTACTTATTGCCATGCAACTTGTGCATCATTCCTCATGGCATGATTGTTTGCTTGACGCATTTAATTCCAATGCTTGTGCTCTATATTCATGTTGGCCTTGTTTGTTTGGTTTTTCTTGATGACACCGAGGTGGGTTGTATCAAGAGCACCAGGAGCACTACCCAGAACCGTCCTTTGCTTCAACAGAGATACCAGGCAAGCACTACCACATGCTTGCTTACATACAGTACCTATTGCCTCTATCTTATTCTTGCATCATTGATGTCGCGATTGCATTAAAATGAATCCCAAGTATGCATAGCCTTTACTTTTAAAACCCCACCAAGCTTGTTCCCTCCATCCCATGAGCCACTACTATAGGAGTTGTTTGAGCCATGCGAGTCGTAGAACAGCATGTGTAGGGTTTGTGAGAGTCTTATGAATAACGAGGTACGTAAACAACTTAACCTGAGTAGTTCTGGGATAACTAAAGAAAGTGGCACCGGTGAGCGATATCTGCTATTTGGTTTTTCCTGCTCACTTGTGTCCCGTGAGACCCCGAGTACTTGATTCCTGTTCCTTGATTTATCGCGCTATCCACATCCGGGAGGTATATGGGACCCCCCTGGACGTAGCTTGATTCCGTCTTATTTCTTGGGGCCACAAACTAGTTTGAGGTTTTATTTACGATCTGCTTATGCCATGATTATTGCTTTATTTACGATTGTGCGAGGAGCACGTCTTTGTTTAGGAGTGGGACACGATTCCGCGGTGTCGACAAGCCACACTTCGGGTTCCCGGTCGTTCACTGTAGTCCACCCGAACCTTGAGGCCGTCTCGAGCTTGCTTACTCGTTATGGATTCTACTTAAGGGTGGCCCCTCAAATATTTCTGAATCTTGTGATTGTTCACCGTGAAAGCCTCGTTGGGTTTTGATTTGGTTTTTCCGAGGTTGATCGAGTGTGTGTTGCTATTGGTGCACCCCGGCCGGGTAAAACTTTCTGAAAGCCGTGTCCGCGGATATGGACGACTTGGAGCACAGTTTCTTGATCATAGACAAGCATAACTAAAGTACCGCCTTAATATGACTAAGTAACTTGACTAGTAAATAGAGCAATACTCATGGAATGGTTAATAAAATTGCCAACGGATGGGGGGTTGTTCGTCCGCTTCCTTGTTGGTAAGCAGGGAGGAGGATGGATCGGATGAGATTACCATTATAACTGTTGTACTTAAATTCACGGACATCCGTCTATCATTGGTTAGGCGGATGGTTAGCGTTTATCTGTAGAATTGCTAGGGTTTATCTTTCGCTGCAATTGCGTCACCCCAGGTTGTGTCCCCTTTAGAGGCATTAAGACTTCTTTGAGTACCCTTAGGGTCTCACACGATAAATTCTTGATTCGATGAGCAGTACCTTCTCGTGACGGATCTTGGGTGGAAGAAGCCGATGAGGTGGGCAACGAACGTTTGGTGTAGAGATTCCGGAACGGGATCCGCGAGACTGTAGTTGGGATGTGCTTATTTCTATGGCATCTTATGCCGATTTGCTTCTTATCCGTACTCGGATTCATTTTGCTTCGCATGATACTCGATGTGTGTTGTATGAGGAGTTATCCTAAAATATAGATCTATCTAGGTCATTTGAATCTTCTTGGTATGGCGTTGCTATATATTTCATTTCTTTCTAGATGGGATGGTGTGATGTACTCTTGTATGGTGGCTTGCGTACATACCCACTTGTGTGCGTAGTTGATCCCTTCACGCCGACCACGCCTGCCACAGGTCCCGTTGAGAGGTTAGCGGTTGGGACGTCTGAAAGGACTACCAGTGAGTGGCTTTTGGGGCCCCACCGTACTATTTCAACCGCTATCTCTCATCCAGGCTTGTATCTAGGAGCGTAGTTCACCGAGGTAGTTACAGCTTCTCTATTTGTTATTTAAATCACTCTTTTGCTCATATCATAACATCTTGTTGTTTCCATTTGAACTCATTTGTTGTTTTCAATTGGTTTGTCGGACCTTGTAATTGCTTGCATCATTTGACTTTATTTATTTTGGCAATCTTCGGGTCCTCGATATAGTTCTGCTCCCTCCCAATTTCACATACATAGATTGTAGGGGAGTTTGCTCTATATATGGTGGTGGTACCAATTTCACATACTTATGTAGTATTTTATATTGGTATTACCATTTTATTCATTAATATTCCTTATATAAACCCTCTTAAAGGGATTGTCATCAATTACCAAAATGGGGGAGATTGAAAGAACATGTTGGGCCCCCATGTGTGGTTTTGGTAATTAATGACAATCTTTATGGACTAATATGTGTATTAAGTTATACTTGTAGGATTTGTCCATTGGCATCGCTTGGAGCATGTGTTGGATTCAAGGTCGATGAAATGAGAAGAAGATGTGTTGTGCAAGCTCAAAATACGCCATCTATAAAAGATCTCATGTTTGATGCTTGCCATTCCCGGTGATCATGGATCGATGATGAGGAATTAAGAAAGGCGTTACATCTTGAGAAGGGCAATATCGTATACATCAAGCTCAAGTGGAATGCTCAAGGCAAAGGTATAATCTTGATAGGTTTTCCCTTTTGTCGGTCTCATATTGTTAGTAGGAGACCGGGTTTAGGATAGATAGCCGTACTATCAAGAGGGGCTCTCGAATGAGTAACTCGTTCACTTCGTTCGGAGAGAGATCAAACCTTTGCATATTTGCATCATCATGTTTGGTTGTTATTTGGTCTTATCCATGTGAGGATATAGAGCTTGTGGTAATCTCCATAACAAGCTCTTGTTCATCAAAATCGGATCTTCCGTTTGTATCTTGTTGCGATTTTGATCTTGGCGGCTTTTCGGTTTCTCACCAAGTGAGGTATCTCACATTATTATACATGATACATTCTCACTTGGTGATAACCAATATTTTCACCTTTCATAGGGTAGCTCATGTCGTCTTTTTTCCAACGCAATTGGAATCGGGTCGATCGGAGTTACCAATCAAAAGTTATAGAGGTTTGAATTTTCCTAGGTACCAAAATGCGGTAGTACCGCATTTTAGTACCTAGCGCGGCAGTAGGTTTTGGCAAGTTGCCAAATGCCACTGCCCTCCTAGGTAGCAAAATGCGGTAGTACCGCATTTTAGTACCTAGCACGGCAGAAGGTTTTTGACAAGTTTCCAAAAGCCACTTTCGGGCTAGGTACCAAAAAGCGGTAGTACCGCATTTTAGTACCTAGCGCGGCAGAAGGTTTTTTACTTCGTCATTTGGATCTATACTCCCTTGCTGGACTATGATGTTTCTTTACATGATCTTGTATAGGTTGTTGTCCTCTTCGAAACGAGCCCAAGATCATCGAAATCGGAGTCCGGATGCAAAAGTTATGGCTGTTTTTGTTCTGTGATGACCGGTAGTACCAGACCAGGATCCGGTAGTACCGCATTTTGGTACCAGGGAGCACAGATAAAAATGCGTTTGGCGCCCCAGGAACCCCAGGGAATGTCCGGTAGTGCCGAGAAAGTCCGGTAGTACCGGGAAAAAGTCCGGTAGTACCGGGAATCGCGTTTTTGGGCTGCAACGGTTGGCTTTCGGAGGGACCTATATTTAAGGCGCCTTCTTCCCCAATGGTTCCTTAACCATTCTTGCAAGTTTTCCCCTCCATTGTTGACCTTCTTGATCTTGCTTTCTCTCAATCCCTCCGATGATTCTTGCATATTCTCGAGGGATTTGAAAGAGGAGATCTAGATCTACAATCCCACCAATCAATCTCTCCTCTAAGTGAGGGGAACATATTGGGATATAGATCTTGGAGTCTTTTGTGGATTTCCTCCATTGTTATTCCTCTCTTATTCCCCCATAAGCTTTTGTAGCTTTGGTGGAATTTGGGAGAGAAGGATTTGAACACCTTTGTGGTGTTCTTGCTATTTGCATTTGGTGCATCGGTTTGTGTTCTCCTCGGAGGATTTGGTTTGAGTTACTCATTGGAGCTTGTCCCTCTTGGGTTCTTGGAACCCTAGACGGTTTTGTGGCCTTGGTGGCGTTGTGGCCTTGGTGGCGTTTGTTGGGAGCCTCCAATTAAGTTGTGTAGAAGTGTCCCAACCTTGTAAGAGGTTTTTGTTGCCATCGACAAGTGCACCGATAGTGAAAGTGTGGATCGATCCCGTTGGGGTGAGATTCACCGGAGAATAAGGGAGGCCTTTTGTGGCGTTGGTGGTTTGATACCACCCCCTCTCCAAACGAGACGTACTCCATGTTGGGAGGAACTCGGTAAAATATTGTTGTACCCGCGTGCCTCGGTTATCTCTATACCCGAGCTCTTTACTTATGCACTTTATATTGTGATAGCCTTCGTGAGTAATATATATCTTGCTATCACTTTGTTGCTAGTATTGCTTAGCATAAGTTGTTGGTGCACATAGGTGAACCTTAGTTGGTCTAGGTTGTGTTTAACAAAGTAAACACTAGTTTTATTCCACCTTTGTTGAGACACTCTAAGAAAAGTTTTAATCGCCTATTCATCCCCCTCTAGGCGACATCTGTATCTTTTCACAAACTCTACCACAACTCAACAAAATCACCAAAACCACCAAATTTTTGTTACTACCGAACAACACATTCCAAATTTAACGGCCATTGTTTTAGTAAAATGATAGCACTCCCCCGGGGGATATGGCGCGTTTCATCCCCCGGGTCGTACCACGCACACCAGGTCATGTTGTTCAGGTAGGCCCTATTAATTGCCAAGAACCACATCGCTTCTTTCTTCCCATTGCAGTACCGCTCATCACGCACGCCGCTTCTCCTCGCACCTCTCCTTCCGCCGAGCCCGACGCCCACAAATTCGCCGCCGGTCTCTTCTCCCTCGAGCCCCGCCTTCCTCGTTGTGCTCCTCTGCCCCGACCGCCTCAGTCTCTATCCTGACCGCCTTGCTGCGTGCGTGTCGCCACTCAGATCCCGCGCCACCGGGCCTCCACCGGACTCGCTGGCCGTGCGATCCCAGCCGCGCCATCGGGCCGCCGCCGGACTTGCACCGTGCCACCGGGCCGCCGCGGCATCTCGCACCGCCTGCAGCCACGTGCCACCAGCAGCTTCGACCTCCGGCGAAGAACAAAGGAACAATGGTTTTGCCCAGCAGCTTCGACCTCTGGCGAGAAACAGTGGTTTGATGTGGTGACCCATGATGTGATGACCCGTACATGCTACCTTCAACATGTAGATTTTGCTACGGACGGTCAACGTTTTAGCTATCGATGGCCATCAATGTTGCTACCGATGGTCGACAAATTTGCTACGGACGGGATTGGTGGCGGCTTCTGCTATATGCGCCGACGAAGTCTGCTACGAGCGTCTTCTGCTTCTGCTACCGGCGGCAGCGGCTTTCGCTACATGCGGCTCCCGTCTTGTGTTTGCTATGAGGCGTTTTGAGCATATTATTTTTGCTATGTATTTATATATATTTTGCTACTTTCGTATAATTTTTTGCTACAATCAATCTCTACGGTTTTGCTACCAGATATCCGGCGAGGAATATCCGGCGATGTCCCTTTTGCTAGAAAAAATATTTTGCTACAACCGTTTTGTGGTTTTGCTATAATAGCGCAAATTTTTTGCTACAAGGTCTCTGGCGAGATCTTCGACGAATTTTTCCGGCGAGTCTCCGGTGAGGTCGAGTTTGCTACATTAACACAACTTTTTTGCTACACGATCGCCGGCGAGATGTCCGGCAAAATCTCCGGCGAGGTCCAGACTAATTTTCTATTTTTTAGGCCAAACCGTGTTTTGCTATACGTAGCAAAAGCGGGACTAGTTATAGTAAAGATAGGTCTTTCTAATAAAAATGAGATTCTAATTTAAAAAGAGGACACGCGGTTGAGTAGGGACCGGGGATAAAAAGGCATAAATCCCCGGGACGCGTAGGGCTGCCCCTTGTTTTGTATATGGTAGTGATGTTTTTTCCATCAAAGCCAATCAAGCCCGATACTCCGATCCGCTCTAGTCTTATCGTCCGCTCGATGCTCGTATCCGTCTTCAGCCTTTCCATCTCTTCAAAAGCCCAGCCCGATAACAACCCAAACCCAGAGGCCCTAACGCGTCAAAATCATGGTAGGTCCCGCGCCCGAAATTTCCTCGCACTTCCCGCTTCACTCTTTCCATTATCTAAGGCTGCTGACGTGTTCGCTCGCGACTCTTCGAAGCGCTCGAGGGGCAAACACGTAATTCTCCTCCCTCCCAAACCGACCTATCACGACCCCAACTCCGGGCCCCTTATAAATATCCACGCCTCCCCCGATCTTATCAACAACCCCACTCGCCCATCCACCATGATCTGATCTGAAAAAAATTATTCGAATCTCTCTCTCTCTCTCGGCGCGATCCGAAAATTCCTGGACTCCCCGCGCTGCCAAACCCAGCCGGCGGTTTGAAATTATTTCGAACCCGATCGGATCTACCCGCCTCCGCCCCAGTCACTGCCCGCTCCCATCGCGCCATTCCCCCACGGATCTCCCCCTCCTCGCCGCCGTCGATCCATGGCGGTTCACGGGCGACCGACGAAGCGGGCGCGGCGGACGCGGGTGACCGCGGAGCCGTGCCTCCTCGACATGCGGGCGTTCCCCGGCGCCAAGGAGCGGGCAGAAGCCGGCACGTTCCGCGCCAACGTGCGGGGCTTCCTGTCCCGGCACGCGTCCCCGGCGCCCGCGCCTGCGGAGTGGGGGCAGGAGGCCGTCCTCGGCGACGCCGGCGCGATGTGGCAGGTGGGTTTCCGTGTAGGCGAGGAGGTCGAGGCCTCTGTCGTGGTCATGGATGTGGTCGAGGAGGACGTGCCCAGGGCCAGGCGCGTCCACTGTGACCACTGTACTGTCGCCGGTAAGTGTGGCTTTAGTTATTCCGGCGTGCTGGAGTGTTTGTTTTAGTACAGCATGCTCGGGTTAGTATAGCAGACCGTGTCATGTGTTAGGGGATTTTTTTTTTTGTAGATTTGAGTGTTTATAGCTACCCTGTTTGGAATTTAGGATTAGCTGTAGATTTGAGATTAATGAGGGTGTTCTCTGTACTAGTGTTATTTATTTTGGGATGCTGTAAATATTGTAGATTTGAGATTGATGAGGGTGTTCTCTATACTAGTGTTTATTTATTTTGGGATGCTGTAATTATGTATAAATGCATGCTCACATGAATTTAGATTTGACAATCTCGAATGAGTAAAGGCTCTCGTTATCATTACACCAGATAGAGTTTTCAATACTGCTGTACACATCTGAAGGACAGAGAACATGCATCTATTTTTCTGAATCTCTGTTCCCTGAATACGATTGTCATCGCTTGCTTTTGCAATATGGCTGCTGAACGCTTTTACAGACGTTATTTACACAGGCTGGAAAAACGAGAGGAAAAAGAAAGAAAAAAAAGAGGAAAAAGAAGAAAGAAAACAAAGAAATTCTCGAACAGCCTTTTGTCACATGATATTGAACTCGCCTCATTATGTGGCATCACCGCTCTTTCAAGCAACCACTTAACTAATTGTCATTTAATTGCCCGATAAACTTGTTCTAAATTGATGATTTACAATCTATTATGTTTGCCTGGGAGCTTATAGCCATATCTTGACAAGATGAACAATATTTTTTGTTCATGGCCTAAATCTGTGGAAGTGAATACCTGATGGTTTGACAATAGCTGTTAAATTTACAACCTGGGATTCAAATTGATGTCATTACATTTGTTGAACTCTCATAGGATGGAGCAGGCACCCTGTCTGTGGGAAGAAGTACCACTTCATAATTCGGAACGAGACCATGCCCAGGTGCAAAACATGCCGGCGTTGTGGCCTGATGGTTGAATTGTTCCAAACAAGGTTGGTTCTATCACCAATGCTCAGTTTTTCCAATTTAATAATGCAGTAATATCACCACAGACAAATGTGACAATAATTTCATTGTTAAACGGTTGTAACATTGATTCTTGTGGCAAATAAAACTGCATCTGTACCATCAGATATGACAATAATTTAATCTTGTTGTGCAATGATCAGGTGTCCGTCGTGTAGTCATGGTTCTGGGTTCTCCCCTGATGAATCTGAAGATTGGGACTATGTACAGGTTGACAATCCACGGCATTTACTCCATGGCATAGTTCATGAAAATGGGTTTGGCCACCTTGTACGAATTAACGGTCACGGAGGTGGCTCGAGCCTCCTGACAGGATATGAACTGATGGACTTCTGGGATCGTCTTTGCAAATACCTTAGAGTCAGGTAATGAAAGGCAAACTACCCGAACCTGTTTGTGATTAAGAGAACACAAGCAGGTCTTTTCCATTCAGTGTTTTTTCTAGTTTGTTGGGAAACGATACTAAAATTCAAGTACGTGATAAATTTCAGGAAGGTCTCACTGATGGATGTCTCGAAAAAGTTTGAAGTTGACTACCGGGTTTTACATGCTGTTGCCACTGGCTGCTCATGGTATGGGCAATGGGGATTCAAACTTGGCTGTGGGAGCTTTGGAATTACATCTGAAACCTACTGCAAAGCCATTGAAGACCTCTCGTCAGTGCCACTGTCTCACTTCTTCCCCCACTCCCGGTCACCTGAAAACCAACTGCAGGATACCATTGCTTTCTATCAATCCCTCTCAAAACGCCCTCTCAGCACATTCCGTGATCTCTTCCTCTATATTTCTGGGCTTGCTGCTAGCAGAAGTGTACATAACCACCTTGTGACGATGCACAAAAAGGAGATAGCATATGAAGCCAATTTAAGAGAGGCAAACTGGGCTGACGAAGAGATAAAGAGAGCAGTAGCTGTTGCTCTGAAAGTTCTCCGTGCTGCAGACAGGTGGGTGGCCATGCGAAGCCTAAAGGCAGCGACAGCCCATCCAATTGGTTCACCACAGCTGGTTGATTACTGTCTCAAGACAATTGGTGGTACAAGAACCTTCGATGGGATGGTGGTTGTAGTTCGCTGCAACAGTGAAACAAACACAATAGAGTACAGGTTGGTGTCACTCTGATATGTCGTTATGACTTGCATACTAGCCTATTTCTTGTTTATGATCAAAATGCTAACTATTTTATCTTGCTGCAGGCTAACAAATGAAACCATGTTGCCACCAAAGAATGTGAGCATGCCTACACAGGAACATCTTCTTCGTGACATCAAGTTTCTCTATGACGCGCTCCTCTGCCCGTATACGATGCATCTCTATAAGCCAGAACAAATTCATGATCAGGCCAAGAGATCTGCCATGATCCTTTTGGACTGCAAGCAATTCATCAAGCATTATGACTTGGAAGAGGATTTCTTGCCTCAGAACCAATCCTTGTTGCACATCTGGTGCCAAGTGGAGCTATTGGATCAGGTTGTTGATCCACCCAGCCTCCCAGCGGAGCTTCTAACACTTCCGCAAACAGCTACTGTTGCTGATCTGAAGATGGAGGCTACCAGAGCATTCCGAGAAGTGTATTTGATGTTGCAGAGCTTTGTAGCAAACCAGCTTCTTGATTGCCCATCTGCAGGTGACACAACTCAAGTTAAGCTCTTATTCGGAGCAAAAGGGACTGTTCACATCCAAGGCAAGTGTGTGGGAGGTGAGCGCAGGGTTGCAATTTATCGGATGGAGAGGGGTGTAGACAAATGGACAGTTAATTGTTCATGTGGAGCCAAGGATGATGATGGCGAGAGGATGCTATCTTGTGACTTGTGCCATGAGTGGCAGCACACTAGGTGCGCTGGGATAGGTGACTTTGATCAGGTGCCAAAGCGATATGTGTGTGCTTCATGTAAATTACTCCACAAGCCCAAGGTGTATAGTAGTTTCTCTAACAAAAGATGTAAGACTGCTGGCTCTTTTAGTCATGCCAGCGGTGGGCTGTGGAGGTCTCACATCAGTTGACATGTACATATCAACAACAATGATGTCCTCTTATGAAAAATGCAAGTTTTTGATGGCCACTACTGAAATACTGTTTTATTGTTCTTGGTACTGTGAGAAACTTACCAGCATGCAGCGTTATTGTAAGTTCCAGCAAAGCTAGCCCGTGAGAATGCATTCAATAAATTGCCTCATCCTGCAGCAACCAACATTGTCCACATTAGCATCACAACAGTTTACGTTATTGTAAGTTCCAGCAAAGCTAGCCCGTGAGAATGCATTCAATAAATTGCCTCATCCTGCAGCAACCAACATTGTCCACATTAGCATCACAACAGTTTATCCAAAAAGTTCTGAAAATAAGTATAAACTGCTTAAAAACATGAAAATTATGTGCAATTTCAATCTACTACAAAATAACTGCAGCAAACCTGTAATGAACTCAGAATCTATCTTAACTCAAAGAAAATATGAACGAATATGTAGCTGTTACACAGTACTGTTGCGGGTTCACATGCCAATTAAGATCTCAAAAGATTTTGTGTTATCTTGATGAAAGAAATACCTCAGCTGAACCTCTACCATGATCTCAAATGCAATATGAACAAAACAAGATGAATGAGTATATAGTAGTTAAACAATACTGCAGTTGCATAAGTTCAGCAGTTGATGAAGATAGCAATTCAAAATTTTCAAATGACTTAGCATATTACAAGCTAAATGTTTTGTCACACGGGGCAAAAGAAAAGGGGCATATCCAGTTCAGAATTTGAACATAGAAAGAGAGAAAAGAGAAAGATAATTGAATATACCATACCCCTGTTTGAAAATAATTGAATAAAATCCAGTCAATCCGTAATGTGTACAGCACTATAAACTTGACCTTACACATACTCTGTTAGGTCGGTGAGTTGAATTTAGTGAAAGAGCACCAAATTCCAAGCCGTGGCAACACTTAAAACATCACCTACTGAACTAAAGATACTATAGCCTAACAATTAGTGAAATAATAGGGTAGGTGCTGGGCAAAATTCCTACATAGGCCATTATTAGGAACATATGTGATGCTTATGTGGACAAACTCATGTTTGAGTCATGATTTATGGGTACTTATTATAGTGAAAATCCAGTAATAGGTCACTGAATGCTTCTGCTAAGCTGCTTCTTATAGTTCTAGGCATAACCTAAATAAAACATTATGAACATGCATAGAGTTAATCCAAAGGGAAGCCTCCTAGAGTGTAGTGATATGTTGGAAGAACTGATCAGCACAAACAGTGAATATTGTATGAATAGGTCAGCAAATAAAAAATAACCCAAGTGAAAACCCTGTCCAGGGACCAAGGCTTCGTGCTGATACATTACACATTAAAAAACAAACAATTACCCAAAGCTTCTGAGATTTGTTTGACACCAAAACAGAGATACTATATATGATTCGAAAACATTTTCTTTTTACAGTACTCTCTCCATCCGTAAAAGGATGTCACATATTTGTCTAGATTCGAATGTATCTATACACTAAAACGTGTGTAGATACATGTGAATCTAGACAAATATGCAACATCCTTTTCCGGACGGAGGGAGTAGCACATATCAAGTGAAGAAACAATATTATTACTAATTGCAAGAAGGATAAAGGAAGCATAGTATATTAAGAAAAGCTCAGGGCACTAAATCTTAGAAACAAAATAGTTCAAAATAGACAAACTGAAGAACTGGTGCAAATTGCAAATTGCACAGGGAAGTACTGGTGCAAATATTTCTAATTAGAAAGCAACTAAACAAATATATTGCTCTTTATGAGGTCACAGGGTCCAAACTTAACTTGAAGATGATAGTGTTGAAAATAGTCACCAAAAAATACATCAGTGCCAAAATAAATAAAAAGAAGTGACTCTGAGGTTACACAAAAATATACATGGAGCAGAAAACACAAACATACACATAGTTCCAGGCTTAAAAGAATTCAAACACACTTATCTATAACAAACACAAAAACCGTAATGCTTCTAGCTGATCTAAGCAGGGGACATGTGAAA
Organism: Avena longiglumis; assembly: GCA_030063025.1. Taxonomy (NCBI): domain Eukaryota; kingdom Viridiplantae; phylum Streptophyta; class Magnoliopsida; order Poales; family Poaceae; genus Avena; species Avena longiglumis. Next base: position 185,141,169 of record CP125979.1, read on the forward strand.
AATTAACAGATGTATGAATTTACTGGTTTCAGGAGATAAAATTGTAAAGCTCTTGTTTGTGTGCATTGGTAAAGAGAAAACAGAGTAGAGAGAAAGATTGTCAATGTTCTGAAATTAGAAGGAAAGAGAGATTGCATGTTCATCTCACTGATAAGTAGTACATCCTACTTTTTTCGTTGGAGGAACAGTAGGGATAACAAACAATCACTATGTTCCTATCCCAGTGAAACCTTGGACTACCAAAATATATTCTTCCATCGGAAACTGCTGAACTATGAAGGAGATTAATGCCTGCCAAACTGAATGAGGCTTGTATAAAATTGCAGTATTGCACAGGGAAGTACTGGTGCAAATATTTCTAATTAGAAAGCAACTAAACAAATATATTGCTCTTTATGAGGTCACAGGGTCAAAACTTAACTTGAAGATGATAGCGTTGAAAATAGTCAAAAAAATACATCAGTGCCAAAATAAATAAAAAGAAGCGACTCTGAGGGTACATAAAAATATACATGGAGCAGAAAACACGAACATACACATAGTTCCAGGCTTAAAAGAATTCGAACACACTTATCTGTAACAAACACAAAAACCGTAACGCTTCCAGCTGATCTAAGTTAAGAGAAGCGGGGAACATGTGAGAAATTAACAGAAGTATGAATTTACTGGTTTCAGGAGATAAAATTGTAAACCTCTTGGTTGTGTGCATTGATAAAGAGAAAACAGAGTAGTGAGAAAGATTGTCAATGTTCTGAAATTAGAAGGAAAGAGAGATTGCATGTTCGTCTCACTGATAAGCAGGAGTACATCCTACTTTTTCATTGGAGGAACAGTAGGGACAACAAACAATCACTATGTTCCTATCCCAGTGAAACCTTGGACTACCAAAATATATTCTTCCATCGGAAACTGCTGAACTACGAAGGAGATTAATGCCTGCCAAACTGAATGAGGCTTGTATACAATTTTATCAAATTAACTGTCAAACAGGTTTTTCTTAAAGAAATCGTGTTTTCAAAAATAAAAGCTCAAAACTAAAGAAAATGTGACAGAACTTATATTTCTCAATATGTACGTACCAGCATATTAATGATTAATAAAAGTATAGATAAACTCCTCATGAACCTTGGTCCTGCTGCTGCACCAATGCTATCATTCCTTTTTCTGACGAATCACGTAATCCCCCAAGTTCACAAACTAATAAGGTTATCAAATGAATTGTAATCACAATAGAAATGGTTGAGAAAGAGATATGAGTTAGTATATGTTCTAAAGTTGCAAATAGCATAAGGGGAAGGTCCCATTACAAAATTGTAAATTTCGAATTGAATCCATTTTCTAATCGAATTATCAAGTTATAGAGCTGGTGCCACAAGGTTTTAGCTAATACTATAATTTTCTATTCTTCCCTCTGTTTTGTACCTTCACTTGTTAATCATATGGCGACTGTGGATTTGTGTAGTATGTGGTACCTTGTTGAGTCTGATCTCCAAAATCCATCTAAATCAAACATGGTATGCAGATAAAAGTGAAGAATTTGCATAGACCTATATGGACTGGCATAAGATAAATTGAATACATTATTCTGCTCGAGGGGTGAGACACACCAAATGGTACTTGATTTTCAAAATGCAAACCCAAGAGTTTTAGATTTCGATCCATGTCTAAACTACTGCAGCAAAAACTCAATAGCTGAACTCATTAACAAGAATTGAGAAAAACTAAAAATAAATGGCAAGCCACAACTAATAATCATAAAACAAGGTAATAAGCCAGAAAATCTCATTCTGTAAACACTGTCCAGAGAAAAGAGAACACTAAATCAGTTGGTGAAGAAGAAAGTTCAACATAATACATGTAGCGATCACAAGGAAAAAGTAATCAACGATGAGGATATAAAGTTATACACATCTCCATGGTATCATGTACACAATGTGTGAACAACTAGTGTAGTTCATGCAAATAAAGGAAACTGGGACCTTAGACGGCCATAGGTTTCAAGTCAACCGCCGGTTGAAGAATATGTGCTGCGATTGTAACAAACTATTAAGAAGATCGATCTGAACCCTTCACATATTCTTTAAAGGGCATAGCGGCTCATCCGGCAGCAAATTAAAAAACAGAGAAATCAAGAAAATTGGGTAGAATCTACTCCAACTGCTCTCTGAAGCAAACATCCATACAATTCCAATTGTCCCTCACATGGCACCAGAGCTAGTTGGTGACCGGATTAAGAGACAATGGTGTGGTTCCTTCAACATGTACTTAGACAAACACTAGAAATAAACAAGAAGAAGAGGGGCAGTACTATAACCATAGTCAATAAATAAATAAATAAATAAATAAATAAATAGCCGTGTGTTCCAGATAGGGCTTGAATCTTGTCTTCCCATGACTAGGGACCTAACCTCGGCATCAGAATCGACCGATACAAATGCCCTAATTTACCACAAATGTGAACACAGTAGCAGGATTAATAGGCTACTTGAGCCTCAGCGCAGTTTGATTAAAGGGCTTCAATCCTGGTACTACTAGCGACAATCGGTTTTGCAACACACACAATCAAGTGAGTAAACCCGAAAGTTACGCATTCCTTTGGCACAACCAAATCGCGGAGACAAGAACAACAGTCGCATGAAAACCTAACCTTAGAAGCACGTCTCCTTCGCACGAGATGATCCGTGAGCAGATTGATGGAGCAGGGGAGAGGATCCCGAACCTTTCATCTGGTATCGATTGTTTATGGCGGAGGCGGAGGCGGAGGCGGAGGCGCGAGGAGAGGAGATTGGGAGGGGGATTTCGAACCCCTTCTTGGCTTCCTTGCTCGTGCCTTGAGTTGGCCTCCGCGAGAGGGCAAGCTGAGCTGAGGAGGATAGTTCGCCTGTGTGTTTCTGCCCCGAGTTCAACTTCCGGACATTGGCAATTGGGTGTATTTCCGTAGTCAGCGTGGAAAAACCGTGAGCACGTGCGTAAAGTACACTCCGACCTGGTTATTTTATATGAGATCAAATATTGAAATTGTACTCTGTACGCGTATACGAAGTAAAACTTTGACCAGGCCGACAAAAATGTATTAGTAGTACTGTATCTCTAATCTTTTTAGATCGTTTTACTCACACGACTAATCGACTTTTTATACTTGTGTAACTGTTTTTTTTTTTGAAATAACCATATATTCTATCTATTAGACAATGCAGAGATTACATATATGATAAAAAAAATACTACTTATTAAGCACCTTTGTACAAATAACTCCACAAGGAAAGTGTTCTGTTTATAGATCACAACGGCAATGGTGGTTTAATGATTTAGCGACTTCCCTCAAAAAAATCACAAGGAAAATTACGGTTCTAGGGTTTCGCACTCCTCGCCGGCGACGTCGTCGGTCTTCGGTGATCCTAGGGCCTTAGAGGTGTGGCAGACCAATGGCGTCTCGTCGGTGGAAGGTTTTTTGTTCTTTGTTTCGTATGTTTTTAGTGTCTTTTTTTGGATGTTGAGACGATAACTACATCGTGAAGTCAGAATAAGGTTCTCCCCGCTCTATCCTTGCTTCTGTGGTGTGTCTAGCGCTAATGGAGGACGCGTGGAGTCATTTGTTCGAGAGATCTCCTAGGATTCTGTCCGTTTTCGTGTTCGTTGGTTTGTTTTTAGGTTAGTCTCTTCCGTTCTATGGATATCATCATTGACGATGATAGCTGCTCTAGTGCGCTGGTTCATTATGGCCTTAGCACGACGACTTTTCGTCTGTCTACTACAACAAGCTCTACCACGACAAGCGTTGGCCGGCTTCGATGATGAAGGGACGGGGACGGTGTTGCCTGCCAAAACCCACCGGCGAGCAGCGACTGACAACACGGAGAGCCGGGAGGCTCGCAGGATCACAAGGGCCCTGGTCCTCGGGCGACGGCCGAAAAGCTCCGACACGTCCGGCTTGGTTCGAGATGCCACGACCTATACCGGTCGAAGGTGAGGATTGTTCGATTGATTTCCGCATGACAAACAACAAGTATCGTAAAATTCGAGCCGTAATCGGCTCCTGTGTTTCAGAATCGGCTCCTAAAGCCGATTGCCCCATGGTTCTGCGTTAGATTTATGATAACATGGGGTTTTGCTTGATCACTACAAGTTAAGTCGATCTACGATAGTTTGACGTTTTCACCACGTAACTGGAACGTCCTACGTAATTGAGCCTAGTACGCATACAAAGATGAAGAATATCAACCCTAGAGGAGGCCTAATAACCAACATAAAGCCAATTACCGGAACATCCTCTCTAGAACGAATAAGCCACATCCTTATGCATTACCGGATCGTTCAACCCGTTTGTAAGGCCTGATTACGTAGATATTAAACTAAACCTTGAACAAGGCACAACTATAACAGATCGAATCGACTAAATAACGATCAAGCAGGTGCTACCCTTGCACTTTGGGACACGGTGCAAGGGTAGCGAGATAGCTAGAGGTAGCATAACCCGACGATAGTAATGAAACAAAGGTCCGATGCTAGCCTCAAACAATATATGATAATGGTATTACTCGCCATCAACAACGCTTCAAGACGAGTAAACCGGTTAACGAATAGATATCGCCTAGATCGCAAGATGCGATCTAGGCAACATGGCACTTACCCGAAAGAAACCCTAAGAACAAGGGGTGGCGATGCGCCGAGATTGTGTTTGTCGTGAACGTGGTTGTTGTTTTCTTTCAATAACCCTAGGTACATATTTATAGTCCGGAGACTCTCTACTTTTGGAATAACTCTACAACTCTATCTTTACCTAAACATAAACGGAACCTAAACAAACACGAATCCTACTATGATACAAGATACACGGGCAATTCAGCCCAAATCTACGCACTAGGCCGATCCAACAACACGTTGAATATATGTATCTTCTAAGCCCATCTTGATCACGGCCCATCTCCATCTTTAGCCAAAATACGGTGGTAACACATGCCCCCCTGGTTTTGGCAATGATAATTCCAAAACCACTGTGTTTTTTCCTTTTTTCTCTTTTTACCGTCGTCAGAATGCGTGGCGTAACGACCACACGCTACCCCTTCATCATTATGCCCTGTCTTCTCAACTCTCGCTTGAGCGTGATTTGACGATTTTGGCAAGGTAACTGGGAAACCGCTACATTGAACCGTCATCCACTATTTCCTTTATTTAAATCAGCTCGCAGTCATCTCCATCTTCCTCCGGTTGCGAAAACCTTCTCCGTCACCGGAAAAACCTCTTTCTTGCCATGGCCTCCTCTCGCTTCCTCCGGCGCGTCCTCCCACGCCCAACTCGATTAGCGACGAGAACCAACGCAGAGCACCCGCCGGCGACATAAGATTTTCGCCCCACAATGGTGGGACGAAGGGATCGATTTCGCCCCGGGTCGAGGACGATCGCCTCGATCGACGGCGAAGAGCCTCGCCTCGTCGACGGGAACCGGAGGCGAAGAGCAACGACAATCGGTGTCGGGACGCGTCGACTCTTCCGCCGAGGAGGAGGAGGAGAGGACACCTCCTCCGACGAGTATCCGCGACGAAGCGCTTCGCCACGGGTCCAGAGGATCTCAAGATGACGACGAGGACGAAGAGGTCCCCGGTTTCTTCAAGAAGAAGAATGAGGACGATGCCGAGCAGCGAAGACAATAAGAGGACGGCGGCAACGGCGACGATTTACCTCGGCTTAGATTAGGAATCAGTAGTAATGGCCATAGCAGTAGTAGGCCACTTTTGTAATCGATCATCCTATAAGCAATGATCTTTTGAATGAATGAAAATCTGATTCCCAAATATTGTTCCTCTTTGCTTCAATTTTGCCGATAATCGAAATCGGTCGATGCCTCAGAAGTCGATGACACCATATCGGCCTTCATCCTGCTGCACGCATACAGTCAAACAAGTCAAATCGCACAGAGCCGATGACTACCCATCGGCTTCTCCCGAAAAACGTTGACAGGGTCAACCTTCAGTCGCATTCTTAGACACATCCCAACGGCCATTTCTTGGTTTCAAATGACGACCTGCGACCTTCCTCAACACGGTGGATTCAAACACGGACGACCCAAATCTCCAATTGCCCACCGAAAAACGTGCCCCGCACAGACGACTAGTGACAAGCAAAGATGAAGATGATGAGGTTTGTAACATGTGTGAACCTCTAGCATCGATGACCGTGCATCGGCTACATATATATATATATATTTTTTTTTACTCGGCCGATTTTCAGCATCGGCCCCCATATTTTTACTGTCCATCGTTTCTCGTGTCTTTACCTAGCCGATTTCATGTAACAGCCCCTCCAATTTTACTGTCCAACATCCCACATGCTTGGGAAATATTTCTTGAGATGTTGTCCGTTGACTGCCACTGGGAATTTTACTCCATCCAATAGCTCGAGCATGTATGCGTTTCCCCTTAAAACTTGGTCGACCCTGTACGGACCGTGCCAATTTGGAGACCATTTACCATATGTTGCATCCTTAGTCCCCAAGGGCAACACAACTTCCCACACCAGATCACCAACGTGGAACTCCTTTGGCTTCACTTTCTTGTTGTATGCACGAGCTACCTTGGCCTTGTTTTCTTTGATTTTCTCCAGTGACCATAACCTGAGCTCGGTTAAATCCTCCACACTGTCACTCATCAGGGTTGCGTACTCTTCAGTTGTTAGATCGTCCTGAAAAGTAACGCGTCTCGATCCAGCCGTAATTTCCCATGGTAGGACGGCTTCTTGTCCATATACTAGATGGTAGGGTGAGGTTTTTAGTGCTCCATGACATGACATGCGATAAGCCCATAACGCCTCTGACAAAACCTCGTGCCAACGTCTTGGGTGCTCATCGACTTTCCTCTTGATCAGTTTGATGAGGCTCTGGTTGGACGCTTCAGCTTGCCCATTTGCTTGAGCATAGTATGGAGATGATCTAATCAGCTTAATCCCCATGTCCTCGCAGAACTTTCTAAACTCCTGAGAAATAAAACCGAACCTCCATCGGTCGTGATAGTTTGGGGATCCCAATCTATGGATGACATGTTCCTTCACAAAATTGATAACATCCTTCGAGTTTCTCGACTTCATCGGGACAGCCTCTACCCATTTAGTGAAGTAGTCGTAAATAGCCGTAATCCACATGTGGCCTTTGCTTGATGGAGGATTGATCTTGCCGATCATGTCCATGCCCCATCCTCGGAATGGCCAAGGCTTGATGATGGGGTTCATTGACGCTGGTACCATCTGGATTTTTCCAAATTTCGACATGCTTGACACCCTTTGTAGTAGTTGAAACAGTCCTCAAGCATAGTGGGCCAATAAAACCCGATCGCTCGATCAACCATTTCATCTTATGAGCCGATTGGTGAGTTCCACAGCGCCTTCGCACCTCGTGTAGGAGCTGATTGGCCTCGGCCGTCCCCGAGCATTTGAGCAATAGTCCTTCCAAAGTCCCAGAAACATGTCATCCCCAATAAGCACGTACTTCATGGCTTTGTACCTTATCCGTTTAGGTGCCCCCCGAGCCGAATCTTTCAAGTAATTGAAGATATCGGCTCTCCAGTCGTCTGCTTCTAGGAACTGTACCTGAACGTCGGCTCCTGCTACCACATCCTTGTACCCTGAAGCTATCTGCGCAAGATCGTTCGCCTCGGTATTCTGCGTTCGTGGGATCCAAGTGAAGTTGACGTACCGGAATTTCGTCATCAGCTCGCGGCAGTGCAGCCATAATGGGAAGAGGGACTCGCTCTCGCACTTGTAGTCCTCCGTGAGCTGGGAAATAACCAACTTGGAGTCACCAAAAATGTCCACTGCTTCCGCTCCGGCTTCGAGGAGTAACTCCATCCCCTTGCATATCGCCTCGTACTCGGCTACATTGTTGGTGCGAGAGGTAGACAATCTGATGGAGAAGGAAAATGTTGCCCCCCGGGGCGACACGAGTAAAATGCCGATGCCGCAGCCATCGTCACAAACTGATCCGTCGAAAAACATAGCCCACGCTCTTATGGACAGTGCGGCTATGTTAGTATTGATCCTTTCAGCTATAAGATCAGCCAGCGCCTGTCCCTTAACTGCTTTCGCGGGTTGATACCGGATGTCAAACTCTGACAATGCAAACATCCATTTGCCCAATCGGCCTTTTAACATAGGAGCCGACATCATGTGCTTTATGATGTCTGACTTGCATATGATGATGATCTCTGCCGATAGCAAAATGTGGCGTAACTTGGTGCAGGTGAAAAACAGGCAGAGGCACAACTTATCGATATCAGGGTACCTCGTCTCTGCATCCAGCATTCTCCTACTTATGTAAAAGACGACTCGCTCCAGCCCATCATAAACTTGCACCACTACCGAGGCGATGGACGTGTCAGCTACTGACAAGTAAATGTAGAATGGCCTGTCAGGCTGAGGTGGAACTAACACTGGTGGCTTTGTCAGGTACTCTTTGATCTCGTCAAAGGCTCGTTGTTGCTCTGCCCCCCAGCGGAATTCCTCGTCAGATTTGATTTTAACTAGTCCCATGAACGGCTCAATCCTTCCTGAGAGATTGGAGATGAATCGTCTGACGAAGTTGATCTTGCCGATAAGGGACTGCAGTTCTTTCTTGGTGGTGGGTGGCTTCATTGTTCGCACTGCCTCCTGACTTTTCAGCCGATCTCAATCCGCGTTCATGGACCAAAAACCCAAGAACTGACCGCCGTCACCCCGAAGCGCACTTCTTTGGATTCATCCGTAGGCAATTTTCTTGTTCGGTCCAGACGCCGCAGATCGTCCGGTGTCCGTGCGTTGAAGCGACTTGACCACCACGTCATCGATGTAGATTTCCACCGGTTGCCGACGGATCATGGAAGATATAATTCATGGCCCTTTGGTGCGTGGCGCCGCATTTTTCAGTCCAAACGTCATGACTACATATTCAAATAACCCCACGGACCACAGGACTCGAATGCGATCTTGTGTATATCTTCGGAGCCATGAAGATCTGGTTGTACCGCATTGCCGTCCATGAAGCTCAAAATTTTATGACCATTTCCGCATTGATTAATGTTTTTTACGCCACCGCATCGGATACTCATCCTTTGGGGTAGCTCTGTTGAGATCTCGAAAATCTATAGCAACCCGCCATTGGCCACCCTTCTTCTCTCAGTGCGATACTAGAAATCCACTCAAAGATACCTGCATGGTCTGATCAAATTGGCCGTCAACATTTTCTCGACCTCTTTCTTGACTTCTTCCAGAATTTCGGCCTTCATTTGTCGTGCTCGCTGCTGAAACGGCCGAAATCCTTTTTTGAGCGGGAGACGATGCTCGATGATGCTCCTGTCCAAACCAGGCATCTCTGTGTAGTCCCAGGCGAAGCAATCTGGATATTGTTTCAACAGGGCTATCATCGGGCCCCGCAGACTCGGCTCTAACTTTCTGCTGATAAATGTTGGTCGTGGCTTATCCCCAGGACCAATGTCGATCTCTTCTAGCTCATCAGCGGATGTAAACCCATACCCTAGCTTTCCGTCGCCTGTCAAATCTACGCCAAATACAGGGCAAACGGTGGGTGAGGGCAACAAAAATAATTTGGGCCGATCGTCCGAATCGGCCCCCTTTTTGCTTGCATCTGTCAAGGACGGTTTACACCTTATTATTTTACAGTGGCAGAGCATCTCTCTGCTACGACTACATGAGCTGCTTGTCGTATGATCGCTGCCTTTTATTTTTTGTGGCCGATCGCAGGGATCGGCCGTGCCACGGATGATCGTGGGCTCTTCTACTCTGTAAGGCCAGTGGATAAGACCAGCCTCACCCCGTTTTTTGTAGCTTCACGTTCGCCGTCTAGATTGATTCCGGAGATCGGCTCTTGGTCTTCCGCTTCCCGACGTTCATGCCAGCTATAGAGATCTCGATAGAATCGTCTGCGTGGATGACCTCTACTTCTCCATCCCATGGATCGTGCATCGATGCATTGTGGACGGATGCAATTAGCGTGAATCCAATCCTTCCTAGCAAGACAGTGTAAGTGCTCTTGCTGTCCACGACGAAAAATGACGTGGGTACGGTTTTCCTGCCCACTGTCAAGTCGACGTTCAGCACACCTTGTGTTCCCGAAGACTGACCATTGAAGTCGCTCAACGTGACGTTGGTTTTGATCAGATCTGCGGTGGGCGTCCCCAAACGTCGTAGCATGGAGTATGGCATGATGTTGATCGCCGCCCGGTGTCCACCAACATCTTGCGACAGGTTGCCCATTGATGTAACCGCAGCAGTGGCCTTCATGTTTGTAACCCTTCTCACGTGGCTTCAAAGATAACCGGCCGTGGGCGCGATCAAATTGTGCCACGGGTAGCTCATCGGTTCTTGGCGCGAGATTACGGAGCACGAACACCATGTTTGTGCTAGCCGATGTCTTTGCATCGGCTCTTACCGGTTTGGGGCGCCACTCTTTCCTAGTTGGGCGGTCTTCCGTTTCCACAGCCTTACTTTGACGGCCAGATCAGGCCGTGCTTTCTTCAAAGCGTGAGATATCTGCGCTTGACTTCCTCTAAGTTACGCAGCCGCTGCACTCTACGCTTCTGGGTGTGTCTGAGTCCGTCGGGGCACCACCTTGGACGGTGATACCTGTCTTCGACCTTGTCATCCTTTGGCTTCTCGAGGTCTCCTGCTCGAGCGGACTCCTTGTGACGGCTCTGGGACGGAAGAGGCCCTAGGCGTTTGAATACTGACACTGGCCTCGTGTCCTCCTTCTGCTGATTGCATTCCGGGCAGTTGTCGACTGTAGGCAATCGGCTCATTCCTGTACCCCAGCAATACTTGAAGAAAGGACAATCCCAATGCCTATCTGCGCCTTCCTTCTCTTTCGACGGTCCCCTAGTAAGGTGTTCATACCTTCCGTCGTCTCTGTCGTGCTGGCGACGTTGGTCGTACTGGCGCTCATACTTGTTAAGGAGATGCGTGGAATGTGGCTTCTGATATCGCACTCTCCTTACTTGTTCCGTCTTGCACATCACACCGTGTCTGGGCCGGTCGCATGGACTAGCCTCCTTTCTTTCCTTGCCCCGAGAGCGACCACCGTCCTCCTTGTACGTGTCATGGTGGTATCCAGACCCTGCCATGTTAACGCCGAACGAGAAATCTAGCTTACGTCTGGCGGAGCGACTGAGTTCTACCATGTTGACACCGGGAAATGGGTTTGTGTCCACTTTCATGGCGAACTGCCCAAAGATCAGACGGCCTTGTTCTATCGCCATTTGGATTTGGCGGCAAGCTCTTGCACTCGTTGGTGGTGTGAGTGAACGAATGATGCCACTTGCGGATGGTCTCCGTTCATCTCTCGTAGGGATTTTGTGGCCGGGTAACCTCACCGCTTCTCCTTCAGATGAGATCGAATATCTGCTCGCTTTGCTCACATCAAGTCGAACCCTTTCGCAGGCCCTTGCTGTTTTCACCCATTTGCAGCCACGGATCTGCCCCCGAGCCCATTCAGCCACGGCCACCTCCTGGTCTGCGTAGGATCTTCTTCTCAGATCGACCGGGCTTATCGGACGTTTAAATTTGTCTGGTACAACTCGGTGGTGACGCTGCTCATACATCGCCGGTTTACGGGCCATGCGCCAATGAGTTGTACTCACCGAACGCCAGTCCTTGATGGGTGCCGACAGCCCAACACCGCCACCGATCGCTTCCTTCTCGCTTAAACGAGCCGAGTAACATCGGTTCTTGGCGATCTGTTACCGGATGTACTGCTACGATTTCTCGCTTCTGCCGCACCTGCGCCAAGTCTGCAATGCCAGCCTCAGTAGCCTCCGAATGGTACTGGACGTGGAACTGCTCTTCCAGTTGCTTCCAGGTATGAATTGAATCAGGTGGTAGTGAGGTGTACCACCCAAAGGCTGGTCCTGTCAGAGATTGCGCAAAGAATCTTACGCGCATTTGATCCGACGCCGAAATCATGCCTAGTTGTGCCAGGTATCGGCTTATGTGCTCGATCGAGCTTGACCCTTCTGACCCGCTGAACCTTGAGAACTCAGGGAGCTTATACTTGGGTGGCAGCGGAATCAGATCAAACTCGTTGGGGTACGGCTTTGAATAGCCGATTGTCCTTCTCTTGACGGTTAACCGGTCCCTCGTGATGGTGCCGATTTGCTCCTTTGTTTGAGCTGAGGGGCTAGACTCTCATGACTTGCTCCATGGCATACTTGGCTAGCCACGCTGTTTGTCGGCCCATCCCAGCCATCGCCGCTCCGGACGCTACCGCCCGAAGATCGACCCAAGGGCTCTGTCAGAAACTCCTGCGGTTGCAACTGTTTGTGCGTGTCGAGTTATTGCAGTCCGCACGTAGGCACATATATATCCGTGTGGGATCTCCTTAGGTGGCTCAAACAGGAATTGGCAATCGCTGGTCGCCTCCAGCCTTGTAGAAGCCGCTGCCCTGGTGGTTACGGAGCGGCAAGTGCGAGCAACGGATCTGCGGGCCTGGTGCAGAGCGGTCTTTCTCCTGGTGAGTCCCTAAAGTAGGTCCCACGGGAGTACCGATGCTTCATGATCTCTGGACTACGCGGACGCGACCGCTCAGCGTTCACTGTGCTCTCGAATGGCGGTGCAAGGAATGAGCCACCATGTAGTTGACTTCTGTCGTCAGAGCCTGTGCGCTCCTCAGGGAATGACAGATCCACCTCATTGAGAGCGCCCGGGAGAACCCTTTCCACCGATGCCGTGAGTACGGGTCCTCTCAAAAGAGCCGATGAGGTCTTCCTCGAAGAGGCCTTAATCTCGTCGTGCTTGGCCTTGTGCTCGCCAGTGATCGTCGTAAGTGATGTGTCTGTTCTCCATCGCAGCGTCGGGTGTTGATGTAGACGTTGTTGAAGGTCCCACCGGCGTGCGAATGTGTTGCCTGCCAAAACCCACCGGCGAGCGATCGACAACACGGAGAGCCGGAGGCTCAGATCGGGTGGGCCTGGTCCCTCAAGACGGCCCGCAAAAGCTCCGGCACACGTCCCGGCTTGGTTCGAGATGCCACCTGACCTATACCTGGTCGAAGGTGAGGATTGCTCCGATTGATTTCTGCATGACAAACAAGTATCGTAAAATTCGAGCCGTAATCGGCTCCCGGGTTTCAGAATCGGCTCCTAAAGCCGATTGCCCCATGGTTCTGCGTTAGATTTATGATAACATGGGGTTTTGCTTGATCACTACAAGTTAAGTCGATCTACGATAGTTTGACGTTTTCACCACGTAATCGAACGTCCACGTAATTGAGCCTAGTACGCATAAAAGATGAAGAATATCAACCCTAGAGGAGGCCTAATAACCAACATAAAGCCAATTACCGAACATCCTCTCTAGAACGAATAAGCCACATCCTTATGCATTACCGGATCGTTCAACCCGTTTGTAAGGCCTGATTACGTAGATATTAAACTAAACCTTGACGAACAAGGCACAACTATAACAGATCGAATCGACTAAATAACGATCAAGGTGCTACCCTTGCACTTTGGGACACGGTGCAAGGGTAGCGATAGCTAGAGGTAGCATAACCCGGCGATAGTAATGAAACAAGGCCGATGCTAGCCTCAAACAATATATGATAATGGTATTACTCGCCATCAACAACGCTTCAAGACGAGTAAAACCGGTTAACGAATAGTAGATATCGCCTAGATCGCAAGATGCGATCTAGGCGATGGCACTTACCCGAAAGAAACCCTAAGAACAAGGGGTGGCGATGCGCCGAGATTGTGTTTGTCGTGAACGTGGTTGTTGTTTTCTTTCAATAACCCTAGGTACATATTTATAGTCCGGAGACTCTCTACTTTTGGAATAACTCTACAACTCTATCTTTACCTAAACATAAACGGAACCTAAACAAACACGAATCCTACTATGATACAAGATACACGGGCAATTCAGCCCAAATCTACGCACTAGGCCGATCCAACAACACGTTGAATATATGTATCTTCTAAGCCCATCTTGATCACGGCCCATCTCCATCTTTAGCCAAAATACGGTGGTAACAGACGGCGGCGCGCCTTTGACACACGTTAATGAATGTAGTCGTCGCTAGGTGGTCCAGTGACCTATTTGTAATTTTTATTACTTTTGAATCTATTTGTACCATTGTTGATGGTAATTAATAAATCGGTGAAATTTTGAAAAAAAGGAAAATTACAGTTTCATTCTTGGAGAAATTTGTGCCTCGCCGAACCTCGTCCATCTTCCTCTGTCGTCACCATGGTAGCACCGGAAAAATAGATGAACAATCGCTATACTTAGATCTAGGAGAGCACCGTCGCATACGAGGATGATTTTTGATGAACCGAGTTCTTTGAATTGTTTCTCCCGTTTGACCTAAATTAAGGACAAAAAAAATTAATTTCCAAACTCGCTTGGTCACACTGTAAATTCTTTTTATAATGCGTGTGTAAAGCATTGTGCTTAATTTCTTCATAGGAACTACTGGTCATGAAAGTACATATATAACATGTTAATTAAAAAAAATACAAAACAAAAAAGAGCAAAGCATCTGACTGTCGTGGCATTGCGGACGAGTACGTCATGGAAGGCTCTTCACAGTGCGTGTTTAGAGACGTGGGGTAAGGCGGAAGATGGAGGGTACGAGATAACACGGCTTATCCAGGTTTAGATTCTGCGACGGTGGCGGAATCCTACTCCTGCTATAATCACTATAATGGCAATACGCCGAGTTACAGGGATTGGTTCGATGTGCAAGGTGTTGAGTTAATTGATGCCCTAAAGGCTCCTCTAGGTCCGGCTTATATAGACGCCAGATCCTAGGGTTACAGGGAAAATCCTAGCCGAACAGGTTACAGAGTCATATACGGTATACAACTAGCCTAATGTGTCTTGCACTCCAAGGCTCCGGATACGCTGATGACTCCACGTAGACTTCCTTTGTCCGGCATGGGCCACCCATCTGGATCCATCTAACTGGGCCTCCCAATAGACCATAAGCCTCGCTATCAACTATGGGCCACCCGGTTTATCCGAATTAGAGACATACAATGGTGATACCCATTTAACATACCCAACAGTAGCCCCGAAGAACTCAGAGATCTTGCGCCATCTTGCCTCTTCAAGTTGAATGCTCCATCTAGATGGATGTCAGCAAATCGGCAAGCAATATCGTGTAGTCCTCCCAAGAACCCTGCGATGTTCTCCCTTCAACATGTAAGTCGGAGAACTGCTGAATCTTCCATCGTACTCTTCTCGTAGCCGGACTGGATCCATCCATGCTGGAATCTTCAGATAGGATGATTCACCTGCCTATGCCAGTAGAGTGACATAGGCCATAGGTCAGCGACGCCTCGTAACTCACACATGCAGAGAACGTAATCATAGTCGTTTTTCCCGCGCGAAGGATACAAAACGTTGGTGGCGGCGGCAGGGACGTGGCGAAATTTCCGCGCACGCTCGCATACACGCTGTCCACGTAGCAACCATTTGATCAACTTGCACGAATCTTGATGCCGAGTACTATATATTGTAATCGTGGTGACTTTTATCTTTTCACCCCATTCTTTCTCGCATCGTCTTCTTCCTCTAGCCAACGTCTCCTCGAGCTCTCCGCGCGAACAGAGGAAAAACCCTAACTTTTTCCTCCAATCTCACAGCCACTTTTCCTCGACACCAATGTCTAGCAGCACCACTACTCCATCTATGGCGGCGTCGGGCGAGGCCACAGCTAAGCCGACGGGCACTGTCCACGTCCCACCGAAGGGCATGGTGGTGTCGCGTACCGCGGTGGTGGAATCCACTGGTGGCGACCATATTCCAGCGGGGCTGGAATTACTAGAAGAGGAGGTTGATTCCCACAAGGGGGAATGGCATGGCTCGGACATCACTGAGAACGATCTCAAAGAGATACTCGCTGAGGGGTATCTCCCCGTGACGGAGGGTCTGGTCTGGCGGGCGGTGCCGGCCGACGAGGTCGTCCCTTCTCCCCTAGCCGGAGAAAAGGTATACCTCAAAGCCCAGCTAGTGCGCGGCGTCTCCCTCCCAATCTCCGACTTCTTCATATAAGTCCTTAGCCATTACTGGGTTCAACCTTAGAACCTATCCCCGAATAATATCCTCGCGCTTAGCAATTACGCGGCGCTCTATGAGGGTTACCTAGGGATCAGAAAAGTATCTATAATTTTTGATGCTCCATGCTTGTTTAGTATCTACTTTGCTTTACTTGTCCACACTTTGAGGTGCTTTTTACATGTTTTCTGGTACTAACCTATTAACAAGTTGCAACAGTGCCAGATGCCTGTTTTCTGTTGTTTTTGGTTTCAGAAAAGCTAGTAAAGAAATATTCTCGGAATTGGACGGGACAAAGGACAAAGTCAATTACTTTCTGTGGGGAACAAGAAGTCTAGAGGAGAGCCCGAGGGGCCCGGAGGGGCAGACCCACCCAGGCAGCGATGGGCCGCCCGCCGCTGCTAGGGTTTGGGCACCTGGCGGCGCCTCAAGATCCTTCGCCTATAATAAGCCCCGATGCAAACCACAGTACCCGATCGTAAATCCACAAACGCTCAGCCGCCACCACCATCGTCCCTAGATCGGGGGGATCTGAAGTTCTTCCTGGCATCCTGCCGGAGGGCAGATCATACAGGAGGCCTTCTCTCCGGTATGATGCGTGAGTAGTTCCACCTTGAACTATGGGTCCATGTAGTAGCTAGATGGTTGTATCTCCTCTTTTGTGCTTTCATGTATAGATCTTGTGAGCTCCGTTCATGATCAAGACCTAATCTATTTGTAATCATGCATGTTGTGTTTGCGGGGATCCGATGGATATTGAGATTATTATGTTGGTCTGATTAATGGTTTTGTCTTTATGTTTCTATCATGTCTGTGTTGTTTGTGATCTTGCATGCTCTCCGTTGTTAGTAGCTATCTTGGCCAAGTAGTTGCTAGTGACTCCAAGAGGGGGTATTTATGCTCGATAGTGGGTTCATGCCTATAGTTTCCAAGGGAAGTGATAATAATCTCTTCGGTTGTAGATGTGATGTTGCTACTAGGGAGAAAACAACGGTCTCTTGTTCATGGAACATGTGGACTGTTTACCTTACACACTTTGCTTAAAGCAGTTGTCTGTTGCTTGCAACTTAATACTGGAGGGGGTTCGGATGATAACCTGAAGGTGGACTTCTAGTCATAGATGCAGTTGGATGGCGGTCTATGTATCTTGTTGTATTGCCCAATCAACCTCATAGGATCTTTCTGACTAGTAATTGCATTGTTATGTCTTGCTCAGTTCTTGTCAATTGCCCTGCTGTAATTTGTTTACCCTTCATGCCATGTTGTTTATTTAAGGAGAGCACCTCTAGTGAACTATGGACCCCGGTCCAACCTTTACCATTGATACATCTTCCACTGTTACTTGTTTACTTGCTGCAAACCATTACCTTCTACACCATATATATAATCCTTTGTTACAGCAAACCGGTGAGCTTGACAACCTCACTGTTCGTTGGGGCAAAGTCTTGAGTTTGTGTTGTGCAGGTATCCGCGTTGCTTGCAACACCTGTGTGAAGTTTCCTTCCTCCTTATGATTCTATAACCTCGGTCTCAACCGAGGGAAAACTTGCTGCTTGCTGCTTCACACCTTGCTCTTGGGGTTCCAACAGGCTGTGCGTAGACAGTCGTCAAGCTTTTCTAGCGCCGTTGCCGGGGAGGCCAAGGACGTCTTCACAAGGGGAGTCCTTCACTTCCTTTCTCTTTACTTTGTTTTTAGTTTGCTTTGTTTCTATTGCTTGGTTTTGTTTGCCTCTTTAAAAAAAACCCAAAAAAATTAGTCTAGTTTGGTTTGCTTGCCTTATTCAAAAACACAAAAAAATTAGTCCCTGCTCTAGTTGCTGCTGCTGTTTTTGGCTTGCCCACCTTTGCCAAAATGAACTCTGCTGAGAAGACCAAGTTGTGTGACTTAACTAGCACCAACAACAATGATTTCCTAAGCACTCCTATTGCTCCACCTTATCATGATGCTACCTTTTGTGAAATTAAGCATGCTTTGTTGAATCTTGTGAGGAGAGAGCAATTTTCTGGTGCTGGTTCTGATGATCCTGCTGGCCATCTTAATAGCTTTGTTGAACTTTGTGAGATGTATATGGAGATATTATTAAGCTCAAGCTTTTTCCTTTCTCCTTGAAAGGAAAAGCTAAAGAATGGTTGCTTTCTTTGCCTAAAAATAGTATTGATTCTTGGACTAAGTGCAAAGATGCTTTTATTGGAAAGTACTATCCTCCTGCTAAGATTATATCTATGAGAAGTGACATTATGAAATTTAAACAACTTGTTAGTGAACTTGTTGCTCCAGCTTGGGAAAGAATGAAATCTTTGTTTAAAAATTGCCCTACTCATGGACTCACTGCTTGGATGATTGTCTAGACTTTTTATGCAGGTTTGAACTTCTCCTCAAGAAATCTATTGGATTCAGCTGCTGGAGGTACCTTTATGGGCCTCACTTTGGGTTCTGCAACAAGGCTCCTTGATAATATGATGGTTAACTACTCTGAATGGCATGTTGAGAGAGCTCCACATGGTAAGAAGGTAAATTCTGTTGATGAAAATTCCTCTTTGAGTGAAAAAATGATGTTATTATGGCTATGCTTGTTAATGGGAAAGCTCCTCTAGATCCTAATAGTGTTCCCTTAGCCTCTTTGGTTGCTCAAGAAGAGCAAGTTGATGTGAACTTCATTAGAAACAACAACTTCAACAACAATGCCTATAGGAACAATTTTGGTAGCAACAATAATTATAAGCCTTATCCTCCTAATAATGGCAATTCCTATGGAAGCTCTTACAATAATGCTAGAAGTGCCCCCTATGCACTTGAAGTCATGCTCAAGGACTTTATTAGTAAACAAACCACTTTCATTAAGACTATAGAGGAAAAGCTTTTAACTGTTGAGAAAAATATATCCTCTTTGTCTGAAGCTCAAACTTCCTTGGTTAATAAAATGGCTGCTAAACCTAAATCTATGGAAAACACCTTTGCTACTGCTTATGCCATACAAGTTACTATTGATGAAAATGTTAGGCTGTTAGCTCAACTTCATGCTAAGTGGGAAAGGAAAGATGAAATAGATAGAAACAATAGTGTGTGCACTATCACCACTAAACCACAAGTAGTCCTTATTCCTACTCCTACTATGCCTAAGCCTATTGAGCCTACTACTAGTGATGCCAAGTTTGACTTTGATATTGATGGTTGCAATATTTCTGAAGTGATTATGTTCTTGCAAAAGCTTGCTAGAAGTCCTGATGCTAGTGATATGCATGTTGCCTTTACCAAACACATAACAAATGCTCTCGTGAAAATTAAGGAAGAGAAGCTAAAACACAAAGCTTATATTCCTAGGAAAGTAGAAGATAGTTGGGAACCCATTATTAATATGGAAGTGAATGACTTTGATCTCAAAGCTTCATGTGATCTTGGTTCTAGTGTCTCTAGTATGCCTTGGAAGATTTACGAAATGCTTGATTTGCCACCTTTAGAAGATTGTTATTTAGATGTCCCACTCAATGATAATGCTAAGAAGAAACTCATGGGGAGTATTAATGATGTTCTCATCATGGTTAATAATGCTTATGTCCCTGTGGATTTCTATGTTTTGGATGTTGAATACAATGCTTCTTGTCCTATTACTTTGGGAAGACATTTTATTAGAACAGTTGGTGCCATCATTGATATGAAAGAAGGCACCATTAAATATTATTTTCCATTCAATAAAGGTATTGAACACTTACCTATGAGGAGAGAGAAGTTGCTTTTTTATCCTCCTTTGAAAGCAATATTTGATGTTAATGCTTCTTCATTTGAAAATACTTGATTCTTCTTGCTTCTTGTGCCTAACTTAAAGGCATTAAAGAAAAGTACTTGTTGGGAGATAACCCAAGAGTTTCCTTGAGTATTGGAAGTTATTACTTTTGTAATGACCTCTCCTTATCCTTTTTGCTTGCTTTTTGTGCCAAAAATGACCTCTAATGAGAGGGAAGTAAGATTTGGGGAGTTGCTGTCCCAAAACAGATTTCTGTCCTCCACCAAAACAATTCACGAGGAGGCTATGTAACCTGGATTGAGCTCAAACTTTACTAATAAATCCCCCAGTATGTTAGCTAACTTTCGTTAGTTCAACACTTTTTGATTTGAGCAACAGAAGATGTTCTAAAAAATCGGTTTCTACCTGCTGGTCTGTTTTGACAAATTTCTGTCATTATTTGCATTTGCTTCTTATTGATTCCTTTTTGAGTTCTCTTCAGGTAAATTGAGATTTTTGAAGGAGTTACTACGGTATATTGTGATTTTAGTGAAAAGCCTTGCTATTCCAAAGCTTTTCCAGGGGTCTTATATCTTTTGAATACACTAATGTTGCTAATGAAGATTGTGTGAAGTTTTGTATGAAGGAAAAATTTCAGGTGTAGAGAGAGAATGATGCAATGAGATGAAGAATGGACAAAAGCTCAAGCTTGGAGATGCCACCATGGTGTTACCCTAAGAAATATCCAAGAGATACAAGCATCAAAGCTTGGGGATGCCCAAGGCATCCCCTTCTTCATCAATAAAAAGCTCAGGTCTGTCTAGACACTTCGTTTTTTATTGTTTCATGCACAGTTGTGTTGTTCTTGGAGCGTCTTAGTTTTCGTTTGCTTTGCTTAGTTTGTTTAGTTTGCTTAAGTAGTTTGGACCCCCGTTCTCGCTGTGTTTTTTTGCAAATAAGTTTGCCTGGTGTTTGGAAAGGGGTAGTAAGCTCTTGCTTGAAGTGCAAGAGGAGCTTGCATTGACTGTGACTTAGACTTTAGCATGACATGCTAGGTGTTGTTTTAGCATTATGCTTAGTGATTATTGTTGTAGCATGTCTTGTTACAAACAATTGGGATTGCTTAGTGTGCCTTGAAGAAATTATGCGTTGTTTTAGCATGCAAAAGCATAGTATTGTGGTATTATCCTTTGATGTTTTGCTTGGGTTGACCTGGCACATGCTCACACCATGTTATGACTCTCACAAGTCACCATTAGCCTCTATGATCATTTAGTCCTTGACTTGTAGTACCACTCTTTGCTTTGATTAGTATGCTTTGTTGCACTGCATGGTTATGGCCATTATTGCTCTCTTAGTTGGTTGCTCCCAGTCTTTTTCTAGCCTCCACTTGTATGAGTAAATTCTACTCATGCCTCCAACTCCCAAGAAACCAAGTTATTCCATAGTGTCCACCATAAATTCCTATGCATGGTGTGTTACACCATTCCAAGTATATTCTTGTTTTCAACTATCTTCCAATTAAAAACTATTTTGTTATGTGAAAACTTAGTGATATAAAGCCCTCGCGAACTTGATGGCACACTTTATTCTTTGCCCCTAATAAACTTGAACCATTGTGACAACTTTGTTGTATATGCTTGCACTTATAAGTTGGACTTAGCAGAACCGTGCTGTCACGGGGAACGTTTTCAACATTGCACTTATACTTTGTACTCAGTTGATATCATGTTCTTTTGTCTATGGATGTCACCGATGTGAAATAAAGAGGGAACTTGTAAGTCCATGGAGTTTGTGTCCTGTGTTACAGAAACGCCTGGGCCGCTAGCCTAAGCCATGCCTAATCATGGTGGAAACTTACAGCATCACCATAGTGAGCTATCTATGAAGCATCCTCAATAAAAAAGCTATGCATATGGTAAATAAAAAGATTGTTGAGATGCTCATTGTCTACTTGCCTTGTCATTTTGGTTATGGAAAAGCTCCTATACCATGTGCAAGGGGTACCCCGTTGGCGGTTCTCAATGATATGCAAATACTTACAGTGACAAGAACTTACCTGGACCCAAAGTTGAGTATGCATGAGGTGTGGTCCTCGTATTCAGGGGGCATGAGATTGCCAACTTATACTCCATCAAGCATATACTCCAACTTTGCCACTTTAACCTTAACCACTTCAAGATGCTTATGATAGGGGCAATGAGGGCTGAAATCTAACAAGTACCATAATTTTTGGAAGCTCTTTTTGAAACTTGTAATCCATGCTTATTTTACAAAAAGGCCTTTCTTCCACCACTATTGAGTCTCCACCTTCTACCTTTAGGCACCATTAAAGACCATAGTTGTCATTTTGTGTGCAGTGTTCCAAAGCTTATTAATTGATGCATATTGTGTTATTACTTGCTCTTGTGCTACTTGTTTCTAGTCACCCTTGTGAACTTTGTAGGTGTCCTATGCATTTTATTGCTACTCTATGAGGGACAAGATGATTGCCACTATGCTATGTTTTCTGCATGTGAAACAAACAAACGTTTTTCAATGTATGCTATTCATGATCTTTGTTTGTAGCTTGCCATGTTGCATGCATAGTTACTATGTCCTATTGTTAGAACTCCATCGTTCATGCACATGTTTAGAGTTCTTTGATCCTAGCTTTCAATGCTTGCAAATGGTTGGATATTTATTGTGAGGGTGCATGTCACCTCAAAAATTATTCTTTTATCACTTACCTACTCGAGGACGAGCAGGAGTTAAGCTTGGGGATGCTGATACATTGGAAACGTATCTATAATTTTTGATGCTCCATGCTTGTTTAGTATCTACTTTACTTTACTTGTCCACACTTTGATGTGCTTTTTACATGTTTTCTGGTACTAACCTATTAACAAGTTGCAACAGTGCCAGATGCCTGTTTTCTGCTGTTTTGGTTTCATAAAAGTTAGTAAAGAAATATTTTCGGAATTGGACGGGACAAAGGACAAAGTCAATTACTTTCCGTGGGGAACAAGAAGTCCAGAGGAGAGCCCGAGGGGTCGTCCAGAGGGGCCAGACCCACCCCAGGCGCGGGTGGGCCCTGCCCCGTGCCTGGCTAGGGTTTGGGCACCCTGGCGGCCGCCTCGGTCTCCCCCTTCACCTATAATAAGCCCCCGATGCAGAAACCCTCAGTACCCGATCAGAAACCCACGAAACCGTCTGTAGCCGCCGCCACCATCGTCCCTAGATCGGGGGGATCTGAAGTTCTTTCCGGCACCCTACCGGAGGGGAGATATGTTGGAATTATGCCCTAGAGGCAATAATAAAGATGTTATTATTATAATTCTTGTTCATGATAATGTTTATATTCCATGCTAGAATTGTATTAAGAGGAAACTTTAATACTTGTGTGGTTTGTGAACAACACTGTGTCCCTAGTACGCCTCTATGGACTAGCTCATTGATTAATGATGGTTAAGGTTTCCTAACCATGGACATGAGTTGTCAATTAATAATGAGATCATATCATTGGGAGAATGATATGATGGACAGACCCAAACTAAGCGAAGCAATTAGATCGTGTCATCGTGTTCATATTTGCGAAGCTTTTCTTATGTCAAATATTGTATTCCTTAGACCATGAGATAATACAACTCCATGGTCTCGACAGAAAGCTTTGAGGTAATCAAACGTCATCCTATGAGAGGGTGATCATAAAGGTGTCTCTCGGTGATCGAAAGTATCTGTTGGGTTGTATGTATCGAGATGGGATTTGTCCCTCCCAAGTCGGAGAGATGTACTTGGGCCCACTCGTGTCGATATCAACACCGCTTGCAAGCATGTGGTTAAGGAGTTAATCACAAAGTGATATCGGATTACGAGTAAAGTACTTGTGAACAAGATTGAACTAGGCATGACGCAAGCGATCAAATCTCGGGCAAGTAAAATATCGCGAGACGAAGGAATATATATATATGGGATTAATTGAATCCTCGCATCGTGGTTCATCCGATATGATCATAGATGAATGTGTGGGAGTCAATATGGGTTTCGCACTTCCTGTTGATTATTGATAGAAGATCATGTGCATATTCTCGAACCCGAAGGGTCACACACTTAACGTGTCTCGGCCGAGGATAGATTGGATAATTGGCTTATGAGTTTTTGTTGAGTCTCGGATGGGATCCGGACATCATGAGAGGTTCGGAGTGGTCCGGAGAATAAGATTCATATAAGGCGTGCAATTTTTGGAGTTGAATTGTTCCGGTTAATCGGTATTATACCGAAGCTTCTAGAACCTTCGGAAGGGACCAACGTGGCCCCACCTTCCGGGAGGGGCATGGGCCTATGAGGGAGTTCCTGGCCGCATTGGGCCAGGCGCAAACCCCATAGGGCCCAGCCGGCCAACCAAGGGATAAACCCTAATTGGAGCTTCTAGAAGGGGGGAGGGTTCCTTGCCCCCCACTCCTCCCTCCTTTGGCCGTCGGCCTAGGGCTTGGGGGAGGGGTTAGGGCAGGCGCCCACCCCTCTACATATAGAGGGCTGGGGCGCACCACCCCCCCACACCTCCTCCTCAACCCTAGCCGCCCTGCTGCCCTCCTCTCTCTCTCCCTCCCGACTGCGTGTAGGCGAAGCCCTGCTGCAGAAACTCTCCACCAATTGCACCGCGTCGTCGCGTTGTAGATCCAACCCATCTCTCCACCATACTTTCTGGACCAAGGAAGGAGGAGACGTCGAGGTGCTGCACGTGTGCATCTCACGGAGGCATCGCCACTTGCGGTGCTAGATCGGATCGGATCGCGAGGAGGAGAAGCGAGTACGACTACATCACCCACGTTCCGACGAACGTTCCGCTGTGCGAATCTTCAAGGGCATGAAGATCTAATCCAATCTCTCTCGTTGTTCGCATCTCCTAGATTATATCTTGGCTTCCCTCTGTTCGCATCCGTAGAAAATTTTGATTTACTATGCCGTGAAACCCTTCAGTGGTATCAGAGCTAGATCTATGTGTAGATGTGTTTCACGAGTAGAACACAACATGGTTGTTGCGGGCGTTGATGTTTTCTGTTGCAAGCCTCTTGTTTGTGTTCTTCTTATGACGCGGGATAGTGAGATTGAAGCGGTCCAGGCCAACCTTACGCGACGTCGTTCGCGAGACCGGCTCCGCACTTGACGTGTGGATTGTTCCACACATGCGGCTGGTGGATGCCAGTTTCTCTCACTATAGTTGTCATGGGATTTACACCGGAGTTTGGCAACCATAATATCACCGTTGTGGCTTTCCGTAGGTAAGAATCGTTCTTAGCATGCTACTCCCATAAGCCACGTAAAACATGCAACAACAAAGTAGAGGCGTCTAACTTGTTTTTGCAGGAGTGTTCTGTGATATGGTATGGCCCAAGATGTGATGTGTATAATGTATGCGATGATCATGTTTTGTAATGTTTCACGACTTGCATGTCGATGAGTACACAACCGGCGAGAATATATGGTTGTCTTTATAATTGTGTATGACCTGTGTGTCAACTTCTTATACGCCATGTAATAGTTTCACTTTATCGCTAAGTAGTTAGCAATAGTTGTAGTTGCTATTCGTGGTGGAGGCAATCATGGTGGAGTGATGGAGATCATGCCGGCACGCACAATATGGAGATCATTGCGCGAATATTGGCTATACCATGTCACATAAAGTTATTTGCATGTGATGTTTATCCTTTTATGTATCTTATTATGCTTAGATCGCGACGGTAGCATTATAAGATGATTCCTCACTTAAAGATCAAGATAAAAACTGTGTTCTCCCCATGTATGCACCATTGCGAAAGTTCGTCGTGTCCAAGCATCACGTGATGATCGGGTGCTATAGACTCTACGTTCACATACAACGGGTGCAAGCCAGTTTTGCACACGCGGAAATACTTGGATCTAACTTGACGAGCCTAGCATGTACAGACATGGCCTCGGAACACATGAACCGAAAGGTTAAGCATGAGTCATATGAATGATATGATCGACACTTCGTTGTTCACCATTGAAACCACATCTCTTCTCGTGAAGATCGGATTAGGTGTGGTGAATTTGGATCGTGTCCACTAAACAACTTGAGGGATGTTGAATTTAGTGGGAGTTCATCTAGTAATTTGATTAAAAGTTGAACTAGTTATCATGAACATAGTCTAATTTGTACTTGCAAATATTGTAGATCAAATGGCTAAGTCCAACTTCAACTTCAATGTTTTTGCTGAGAAGGAAAAGCTTAGAAAAAATGGGTGTAACTTCACCAATTGGTTCCGCAATCTGAGAATCATTCTCTCTGGCGGTCAAAAGGACTATGTCCTTGAGAATGCGTTAGGTGACACCCCTGCCATCGCTCTGCCACGGTGATGAGAAAGTCTGTCGATCAGCGCAAAGATGATTATGGTGTGATTAAGAGCACCATGTTGTTTGCTATGGAATCGGACCTTCAAAATCGTTTTGAAGACTATCCGGGCCCTTTGAGATTCTCGAGGAGTGAAAACCATGTTTCGCACTCGGGCCGTTCTGAGAGGTATGAGATCTCTGAGAAGTTCTTTAACTGCAAGATGGAGGAAGGGAGTTCCGTTAGTGAGCACGCCATTAAGATGTCGGGCTACACTCAACGCCTTGAGCAACTGGACTGCAAGATTCCAGAGGAGCTCAAGATTGACAGGGTTCTGCAATCACTCCCTACCAGCTACAAAAGTTTTGTAGTGACTCACAATCAGATTGGTTCCACTGATACGATCACCGAGCTCTTCGCAAAGATGAAGGCTGCGGAGGTGGACATCAAAAAGGATAATCATGTGTTGATGGTCAACAAGCCCCCCACCTTCAAGAAATGTAAGGGTGCAAAGAAGCCCTTCAAGAAAGGCGGCGGCAAGCGCGTTGCCCCTGCTGAGAAGAAGCTCAAGTCTGGTCCTAAGCCGGACACTGAGTGCTTCTATTGCAAGGACAAGGGTCACTGGAAGCGCAACTGTCTGAAGTACTTAGCGGACAAGAAGGCTGGCACCATCAAAGGTATATTTGATATACATGCTATTGATGTTTTCCTTACTAGACCTCGTTGTAGTGCCTGGGTATTTGATACTGGTTCAGTTGCTAATATTTGTAACTCGAAACAGGAGCTACGGAATAGACGACGGCTTGCGAGGGATGAGGTGACGATGCGCGTTGGCAACGGATCAAGAGTTGATGTGATGGCCGTCGGCACGCTCTCCTTAGTTTTACCTTCAGGATTAGTTTTAAACCTTAATAAGTGTTATTATGTGCCTGCGTTGAGCATGAACATTATTTCTGGATCTTGTTTATTGCAAGACGGTTATTCATTTAAATCGGAGAATAATGGTTGTTCTATTTATATGAGTAACATCTTTTATGGTCATGCACCTATTGTGAATGGTTTATTTCTTCTAAATCTCGAAAGGGATGAAACACACATCCATAACATTGAGGCTAAGAGATGCAAAGTAGATAGTGATAATACTACTTATTTGTGCAATCGTCGTCTAGGTCATATTGGTGTAAAGCGCATGAAGAAACTCCATTCGATGGACTTTTGGAGTCTCTTGATTTTGAATCATTTGACACATGCGAACCATGCCTCATGGGCAAGATGATCAAAACCCGTTCTCGGTATGATGGAGAGAGCAACGGACTTGTTGGAAATCATACATACCGATGTATGCGGACCGATGAGTGTTTCGGCCGGTGGATATCGCTATTTTCTCACTTTTACCGATGACTTAAGTAGATATGGGTATATCTATTTAATGAAACATAAATCTGAAACATTTGAAAAGTTCAAAGAATTTCGTAATGAAGTGGAGAACCATCGTAACAAAAGATTAAGTTTCTACGATCCGATCGTGGAGGTGAATATTTGAGTTATGATTTTCTCACGCATCTTAAAGCAAGCGGAATCATTTCGCAACTCACGCCACCGGAACACCACAGTAGCAATGGTGTGTACGAGCAGGAATCGAACCCTATTAGATATGGTCGATCAATGATGTATCTTCTTGATTTGCCGTTATCATTTTGGGGTGATGCATTAGAAACGCTGCATTCACTTTAAATAGGGCACCATCTAAATCCGTTGAGATGACACCGTATAAACTGTGGTTTGGTGCTAAACCTAAGTTGTCGTTTCTTAAAGTTTGGGGATGCGAAGCTTCGTCAAGAAGTTGATGGGACAAGCTCGAACCCAAAGCGGAGAAATGCGTCTTCATAGGATACCCTAAGGAAACTATTGGGTATACCTTTTATCCACGTAATCAAGGCAAAGTGTTTGTCGCAAGAAACGGTTCCTTTCTTGAGAAGGAGTTTCTCTCGAAAGAAGTGAGTGGGAGGAAAGTAGAGCTAGACGAGGTTATTGAACCTTCTCTTGAATTGGAGAGTAGCGCGGACTGAAATTGTTCCAAAGGTCGCTGCACCAACGATAGAGGAAGCTAATGACAAGGATCATGAAGCTTCAGACGATGCTTCTACTGAACGTCGCAGGTCGACAAGGTCGCGTTCCCCTCCTGAGTGGTACGGCAACCCTGTCTTGACTGTCTTGCTAGTAGAAGACAGTGAACCTACGAACTATGAGGAAGCGACGACGAGCCCAGACTCTGAGAAATGGCTAGAAGCCATGAAATCCGAATTGGGATCCATGAGCGAAAACCAAGTATGGACTTTAGTGGACCCTCCTAGCGACCGAAAGGCCGTTGAGTGCAAATGGATTTTCAAGAAGAAAACGGACACAGATGGTAATGTTACCGTCTATAAAGCACGGCTTGTCGCGAAAGGTTTTCGACAAGTTCAAGGTGTTGACTACGATGAGACTTTCTCTCCCGTAGTGATGTTTAAGTCCATTCAGATTTTATTAGCAATTGCTGCGTTTCATGATTATAAAATATGGCAGATGGATGTCAAGACTGCATTCCTCAATGGCAACATTGATGAAGAGTTGTATATGATGCAACCCGAAGGTTTTGTCGATCCTAAGGATGCTGATAAAGTATGCAAACTTCAGCGTTCCATTTATGGACTGAAGCAAGCATCTCGAAGTTGGAACCTTCGTTTTGATTAAGTGATTAATAGCTTAGGATTTGTTACAAATTGCTACGAAGCTTGTATCTACAAGAAAGTGAGTGGGAGCTCGGTGACATTTCTGGTACTATATGTGGATGACATATTGATTATTGGAAATGACATTAACATGCTTAACAATGTGAAGAGTTATTTGTAAAAGTGTTTTTCAATGAAAGACCTAGGTGAAGCTGCTTATATATTGGGCATCAAAATCTATAGAGATAGACAAAGACGCCTGATAGCTTTAAGCCAGAGTACATACCTAGACAAAGTTCTGAAAAGGTTCAGAATGGATAAGGCAAAGAAAGGTTCAGTGCCTATGTTGTCAGGTAAGATATTGAGCAAGGCTCAGTGTCCATTCTGATGAAATGATAGGAAGCTATGAGCAAAGTGCCTTATGCCTCGGCCATAGGTTCTATCATGTATGCCATCTTGTGTACTAGACGGATGTGTCCAATGCTCTTAGTTTGACGAGCAGGTATCAAAGTGATCCAGGAGTGGAACACTGGACAGCCGTGAAGAACATCCTAAAGTACCTAAATAGGACTAAAGAAATGTTCTTAGTCTATGGGGGTGATGAACAACTCGTCGTAAAAGGTTACGTCGACGCTAGTTTCGACACCGACAAGGATGATTCTAAATCTCAGACAGGATACGTGTATATTTTGAATGGAGGAGCTGTGGAGAAGAAGCGCAAGCAAAGCGTGATCGCGGGATCTGATGAAAGCGGAATACATGGCTGCTGAAGCGTCAAGTGAAGGAGTTTGGATCAGAACTTCATCGATCTTGGCGTGGTTCCAAGTGCATTGGACCCTTGGAGATATTGTGTGACAATCGCGCCATAGCACTCGCTAAGGAACCAAGATATCATCCAAAGACCAAGCATATCAACCGCAAGTTTCATATAATCCGAGATTATATAGCAGATGGAGATATGAAGATTAGAAAAGTACATACATATCTGAATGTCGCAGATCCATTGACTAAACCTCTTCCACGTGTAAAACATGATCAACACCTCAGTGCCATGGGTGTGAGATTTTTGCCAAATGTATACTAGATTATTGACTCTAGTGCAAGTGGGAGACTGTTGGAATTATGCCCTAGAGGCAATAATAAAGATGTTATTATTATAATTCTTGTTCATGATAATGTTTATATTCCATGCTAGAATTGTATTAAGCGGAAACTTTAATACTTGTGTGGTTTGTGAACAACACTGTGTCCCTAGTACGCCTCTATGGACTAGCTCATTGATTAATGATGGTTAAGGTTTCCTAACCATGGACATGAGTTTTCAATTAATAATGAGATCATATCATTGGGAGAATGATATGATGGACAGACCCAAACTAAGCGAAGCAATTATATCGTGTCATCGTGTTCATCTTTGTGAAGATTTTCTTATGTCAAATATTGTATTCCTTAGACCATGAGATAATACAACTCCCTGGTATCGGAAGAAAGCTTTGAGGTCATCAAACGTCATCCTATGAGAGGGTGATCATAAAGGTGTCTCTCAGGTGATCAGAAAGTATCTGTTGGGTTGTATGTATCGAGATGGGAATGTCCCTCCCAAGTCGGAGAGATGTACTTCGGGCCCACTCGGTAATAGGTATCAACACCGCTTGCAAGCATGTGGTTAAGGAGTTAATCACAAAGTGATATCGGATTACGGAACGAGTAAAATCTTGCCGTGAGCGAGATTGAACTAGGTATGACGATGCAAGCGATCAAATCTCGGGCAAGTAAAATATCGCGAGATGAAGGGAATATATATATGGGATTAATTGAATCCTGGCATCGTGGTTCATCCGATATGATCATCGATGAATGTGTGGGAGTCAATATGGGTTTCCAGACCCCTGCTGTTGATTATTGATAGAAGATCATGTCTGCATATTCTCGAACCCGAAGGGTCACACACTTAACGTGTCTCGACGCTAGGATAGATTGGATAATTGGTTTATGAGTTTTTGTTCGGAGTCTCGGATGGGATCCGGGACATCACGAGAGGTTCCGGAGTGGTCCGGAGAATAAGATTCATATAAGGCAGTGCAGTTTTTGGAGTTCGGAATTGTTCCGGGTTAATCGGTATTGTACCGGAAGCTTCTAGAACCTTACGGAAGGGGACCAACGTGTCCCCACCTTCCGGGAGGGGGCATGGTCCTATGAGGGAGTGCCCTGGCCGCATTGGGCCAGGGGCACAAGGCCCCATAGGGCCCAGCCGGCCAACCAAGGGATAAACCCTAATTGGAGCTTCTAGAAGGGGGGGTTCCTTGCCCCCCACTCCTCCCTCCTTTGGCCGCCGGCCTAGGGATTGGGGGAGGGGTTAGGGCAGGCGCCCACCCCTCTATATATAGAGGGTTGGGGCGCACCACCCCCCCACACCTCCTCCTCAACCCTAGCCGCCCTGCTGCCCTCCTCTCTCTCTCCCTCCCGACTGCGTGTAGGCGAAGCCCTGCTGCAGAAACTCTCCACCAATTGCACCGCGCTGTCGCATTGTAGATCCAACCCATATCTCCACCATACTTTCTGGACCAAGGAAGGAGGAGACGTAGAGGTGCTGCACGTGTGCATCTCACGGAGGCATCGCCACTTGCGGTGCTAGATCGGATCGGATCGCGAGGAGGAGAAGCGAGTACGACTACATCACCCATGTTCCGACGAACGTTCCGCTGTGCGAATCTTCAAGGGTATGAAGATCTAATCCAATCTCTCTTGTTGTTTGCATCTCCTAGATTATATCTTGCCTTCCCTCTGTTCGCATCCGTAGAAAATTTTGATTTACTATGCCGCGAAACCCTTCAAGATCATCCCAGAGGCCTTCTCTCCGGTATGATGCGTGAGTAGTTCCACCTTGGACTATGGGTCCATGTAGTAGCTAGATGGTTTTATCTCCTCCTTTGTGCTTTCATGTATAGATCTTGTGAGCTCCATTCATGATCAAGATCTAATCTATTTATAATCATGCATGTTGTGTTTGTGGGGATCCGATGGATATTGAGATTATTATGTTGGTTTGATTAATGGTTTTGTCTTTATGATTCTATCATGTATGTTTTTTTTATCTTGCATGCTCTCCATTGTTAGTAGCTATCTTGGCCAAGTAGTTGCTAGTGACTCCAAGAGGGGGTATTTATGCTCGATAGTGGGTTCATGCCTCTAGTTTCCAAGGGAAGTGAGAGAAATCTCTTCGGTTGTAGATGTGTTATTGCCACTAGGGAGAAAACAACGGTCTCTTGTTCATGGAACATGTGGACTGTTTACCTTACACACTTTGCTTAAAGTAATTGTCTGTTGCTTGCAACTTAATACTAGAGGGGGTTCGGATGATAACCTGAAGGTGGACTTCTAGTCATAGATGCAGTTGGATGGCGGTCTATGTATATTGTTGTATTGCCCAATCGAATCTCATAGGATCTTTCTGACTAGTATTGCATTGTTATGCCTTGCTCAGTTCCTGTCAATTGCCCTATTGTAATTTGTTTACCCTTCATTGCATGTTGTTTATATAAGGAGAGCACCTCTAGTGAACTATGGACCCCGGTCCAATCTTTACCATTGATACATCTTCCACCGTTACTTGTTTACTTGCTGCAAACCAACATTACCTTCCACACCATACGTTTGATCCTTTGTTACAACAAACCGGTGAGCTTGACAACCTCACTGTCTAGTTGGGGCAAAGTCTTGAGTTTGTGTTGTGTAGGTCTCCGCATTGCCTGCAATACCTGTGTGACGTTTCCTTCCTCCTACTAGTTCGATAACCTTGGTTTCTTACTGAGGGAAAACTGCTGTTGTGCTGCTTCACACCTTCCTCTTGGTGAAGCTTATGCACGAGTATTCCAAGGATAGGAAAAATAGCCTCCGCATCTCCAAGGATAACTTTTCGAGTGACTCCATCAAGCTTCGCCTCAAAGACATAGTCAAGGTGAAGGACAGGAAGCATGGATTCACCATCACCTATGACATGTTTGAGGGCGGCACGTGCCAAGAGGTACTTATTTATTTTTCCGTGTATGACATATACTCTAGTTCTTCCACCTTGCCTTAACCACCGCGTCTAACACTTTTGGGATTCACTTAACAGCTGGAGAATCTAGACGAAGGTAGCATGGCTGCCCAAGTCTATGATCCCAAGACGAAGGAAGTCACCATCGTGTCTGACGATGATGTCCCGTTGGTGCGAAAGCGGAAGAGCTCCACCTCTGACGCTGCCGACGGAGGCAAGAAAAAGAATACGGAGGGTGGAGCCTCCAAGAGATCCACTGCCTCCCTAGAGGTGGAGAAAAGAAGAATCACCGGTATGCCGTTTACCAAGGCACCAACCGTTGTGTAAGCTTCTTAACATCCAACATTGTCTCTTGCTCGTCTTATTCTTGTACTTATACCTTTTGTATATTTTAGGAAGAAGGCCGGTATGAGTTTGAAGAAGACCTCCAAAGCATTGGGGGCTTCTAAAAACATCAAAGAAATGTTTGTCCAAGCATCTCCCGCCATCGCCCCTCCGACTTCGAGCGTCCATCCTACTACCGCACCGACAAGTTCTCCAGCAAAGGTAACGTCTGAACCTTCCGCCATGGAAGTGGACCCAACTCCTTCTCAGGAGGTCCCAGACGTTGCTGCGGAGCTTGTCGTTGTCGGCGAACAGGTGACACAGGAGAGCACGTCCTCTAAAGTGGCTGATGATCCAGCTAAGGATGCCACTGATAGTGGTAAGGCAATGGTAGAAGGCAAAACTTTTGCCGTAGGCGGAGCCGTTGCACCCAAGACGCCCACAGAGCTCCCAAAGATTGTCTTCCCGGTGCTTGCACCGAGTAGTTCAGCTATGGATCCTGGTGGAGTGCTGACTTCTCGCACGTGTGGTCTTGAGGAGCTGCTCAAGCAGGCAGAGATCTTGCACGCTAACAGTCTTGCTTTTAGCAAGATATTCGCCGAGAGCACCAGCAACCTCAAGATCATTGCACTTGTAAGTTTTATATGTCTTTTGCATTTTATATGTAATATCCCACTGTAGCCCCCGAGGATTTAGACAAAAACCATAGGTCTTTGGGTCTGAATGCTCTAAGAGTGACTAATCTAGAAACTTTGCATTGTAGCCTCCAAGTATGTAGTTTGAATGAACTATTTTGACTAGATACTTTTAGAGTAGCATACACAGTGTTTGTAAATTTCGATATTGTAGCCCCCAAGTCTCTAGTTGAAACAAAACTAGTTTCGAATAGATGCTTAAAGAAAGACTAAGCATAATGTTGAGTTAAAAAACTCGCACTGTCTCCAAACCTCTAGGTGGATGATTATCCGGCTAGATGCTCTAAGCAGACTAAGTAACTTTGTTCTTTTTTGCAGAATGAGAATGCTCGGAGGAACATCGCCAATGACAAGTTCCAAAAGATGCGTGCAGATCTTGAAGCTGAAAAGGGTAAAACTGCCTTCTTGAAAGGTCAAATTACCAAGAGCAAGAGTCTGTTTTTCTTTTCAATTTTGCACTCAGTCTTGGTCTTGCGCCATTAACTTCTGATTTACTCATTGTGCCTTATGATTTCTTCGACATGTAGAAACTATTGCCAAGGCGAAGGACATTGTCGAGCAATCCAAGCACATTCAACTGCTGGATAGCAAAATCAAAATCCTTAAGCAGGAGAGAACCGACTCGCTTAAAATGCATGAAGATGCCCTGTCTGCCGTGCAAGAATCTGCTAACACGGAGATCAACCGTCTGAAGTGTTGGAATTATTCCCTAGAGGCAATAATAAAGATGTTATTATTATTATAATTCTTGTTCATGATAAAGTTTATATTCCATGCTAGAATTGTATTAAGCGGAAACTTTAATACTTGTGTGCTTTTTGAACAACACCGTGTCCCTAGTATGCCTCTAAGGACTAGCTCATTGATTAATGATGGTTAAGGTTTCCTAACCATAGACATGAGTTGTCAATTAATAATGAAATCATATCATTGGGAGAATGATATGATGGACAGACCCAAACTAAGCGAAGCAATTAGATCGTGTCATCGTGTTCATCTTTGCGAAGCTTTTCTTATGTCAAATATTGTATTCCTTAGACCATGACATAATACAACTCCCTGGTATCGGAAGAAAGTTTTGAGGTCATCAAACGTCATCCTATGAGAGGGTGATCATAAAGGTGTCTCTCAGGTGATCGGAAAGTACCTGTTGGGTTGTATGTATCGAGATGGGATTTGTCCCTCCCAAGTCGGAGAGATATACTTGGGCCACTCGTGTCGATATCAACACGCTTGCAAGCATGTGGTTAAGGAGTTAATCACAAAGTGATATAGGATTACGGAGCAGTAAAGTACTCTTTGTGAGCGAGATTGAACTAGGTATGACTGCACGATCAAATCTCGGGCAAGTAAAGTATCGCGAGATGAAAGGAATATATATATGGGATTGATTGAATCGGCATCGTGGTTCATCGATATGATCATCGATGAATGTGTGGAGTCAATATGGGTTTCGTAACCAGTTGATTATTGATAGAAGATCATGTCTGCATGTTCTCGAACCCGAAGGGTCACACACTTAACGTGTCTCGACGCTAGGATAGATTGGATAATTGGTTTATGAGTTTTTGTTCGGAGTCTCGGATGGGATCCGGGACATCACGATAGGTTCCGTAATGGTCTGGAGAATAAGATTCATATAAGGCAATGCAGTTTTTGGAGTTCGGAATTGTTTCGGGTTAATCGGTATTGTACCGGAAGCTTCTAGAACCTTCCGGAGGGGGACCAACGTGGCCCCACCTTCCGGGAGGGGGCATGGGCCTATGAGGGAGTGCCCTGGCCGCATTGGGCCAGGGGCGCAAGGCCCCATAGGGCCCAGCCGGCCAACCAAGGGATAAACCCTAATTGGAGCTTCTAGAAGGGGGGAGGGTTCCTTGCCCCCCACTCCTCCCTCCTTTGGCCGTCGGCCTAGGGCTTGGGGGAGGGGTTAGGGCAGGCGCCCACCCCTCTACATATAGAGGGCTGGGGCGCACCACCCCCCCACACCTCCTCCTCAACCCTAGCCGCCCTGCTGCCCTCCTCTCTCTCTCCCTCCCGACTGCGTGTAGGCGAAGCCCTGCTGCAGAAACTCTCCACCACTTGCACCACGCCATCGTGTTGTAGATCCAATCTGTCTCTCCACCATACTTGCTGGACCAAGGAAGGAGGAGACGTCGAGGTGCCGCACGTGTGCATATCTCGGAGGCATCGCCACTTGCGGTGTTAGATCGGAGCGGATCGCGAGGAGGAGAAGCGAGTACGACTACATCACCCACGTTCCGACGAACGTTCCGCTGTGTGAATCTTCAAGGGTATGAAGATCTCATCTAATCTCTCTCGTTGTTTGCATCTCCTAGATTAGATCTTGGCTTTACCATTCGCATCCGTAGAATTTTTTTGATTTACTATGCTGCGAAACCCTTCAGTGGTATCAGAGCTAGATCTATGCGTAGATGTGTTTCACGAGTAGAACGCAACATGTTTGTTGCGGGCGTTGATGTTTTCTGTTGCAAGCCTCTTGTTTGTGTTCTTCTTATGACGCGGGATAGTGAGATTGAAGCGGTCCAGGCCAACCTTCTGACGGCGTCGTTCATGGACCGCTCCCGCACTTGACGTGTGGCTTGTTCCACACATGCGGTGGTGGATGCAGTTCTCTCACTATAGTTGTCATGGGATTTACACCGGAGTTTGGCAACCATAATATCACCATTGTGGTTTTCCGTAGGTAAGAATCGTTCTTAGCTTGCTACTCCCATAAGCCACGTAAAACATGCAACAACAAAGTAGAGGCGTCTAACTTGTTTTTGCAGGGAGTGTTTTCTGTGATATGGTATGGCCCAAGATGTGATGTGTATATTGTATGCGATGATCATGTTTTGTAATGTTTCACGACTTGCATGTCGATGAGTACACAACCGGCAGGAGCCATATGGTTGTCTTTATAATTGTGTATGGCCTGTGTGTCAACTTCTTATACGCCATGTAATAGTTTCACTTTATCGCTAAGTAGTTAGCAATAGTTGTAGTTGCTATTCGTGGTGGAGGCAATCATGGTGGAGTGATGGAGATCATGCCGGCACGCACAAGATGGAGATCATTGCGCGAAGATTGGCTATACCATGTCACATAAAGTTATATGCATGTGATGTTTATCCTTTTATGTATCTTATTATGCTTAGATCGCGACGGTAGCATTATAAGATGATTCCTCACTTAAAGATCAAGATAAAACTGTGTTCTCCCCATGTATGCACCGTTGCGAAAGTTAAATGTGTCCAAGCATCACGTGGTGATCGGGTGCTATAGACTCTACGTTCACATACAACGGGTGCAAGCCAGTTTTGCACACGCGGAAATACTTGGATCTAACTTGACGAGCCTAGCATGTACAGACATGGCCTCGGAACACATGAACCGAAAGGTTAAGCATGAGTCATATGAATGATATGATCGACACTTCGTTGTTCACCATTGAAACCACATCTCTTCTCGTGAAGATCGGATTAGGTGTGGTGAATTTGGATCGTGTTCACTAAACAACTTGAGGGATGTTGAATTTAGTGGGAGTTCATCTAGTAATTTGATTAAAAGTTGAACTAGTTATCATGAACATAGTCTAATTTGTACTTGCAAATATTGTAGATCAAATGGCTAAGTCCAACTTCAACTTCAACGTTTTTGCTGAGAAGGAAAATCTTAGAAACAATGGGTCTAACTTCACCAATTGGTTCCGCAATCTGAGAATCATTCTCTCTGGCGGTCAAAAGGTCTATGTCCTTGAGAATGCGTTAGGTGACGCCCCTGCTGTAGATGCTCCGGCTGATGAGAAAGTTGTCTATCAGTCGCGCAAAGATGATTATGGTGTGATTAAGAGCACCATGCTGTTTGCTATGGAATCGGACCTTCAAAATTGTTTTGAAGACTATCCCGGGCCCTTTGAGATTCTCGAGGAGCTGAAAATCATGTTTCAGACTCAGGCCCGTTCTGAGAGATATGAGATCTCTAAGAAGTTCTTTAACTGCAAGATGGAGGAAGGGAGTTCCGTTAGTGAGCACGCCATTAAGATGTCGGGCTACACTCAACTCCTTGAGCAACTGGACTGCAAGATTCCAGAGGAGCTCAAGATTGACAGTTCGCAATCACTCCTCCCGGCTACAAAAGTTTTGTAGTGACTCATAATCGATTGGTTCCATCGATCGATCCGAGCTCTTCGCAGTTGAAGGCTGCGGAGGTGGACATCAAAAGGATAATCATGTGTTGATGGTCAACAAGCCCCCACCTTGAAGAAAGGTAAGGTGCAAAGAATCCCTTCAAGAAAGCGGCGGCAAGCGCGTTGACCTGCCGAGAAGAAGCTCAAGTCTGGTCCTAAGCGGACCTTTGAGTGCTTCTATTGCAAGGACAAGGGTCACTTTGGAAGCGCTGTCAAGTACTTAGCGGACAAGAAGGTGGCACCATCAAAGGTATATTTGATATACATGTTATTGATGTTTTCCTTACTAGACCTCGTTGTAGTGCACAGGTATTTGATCTTGGTTCGATTGCTAATATTTGTAACTCGAAGCAGAGCTACGGAATAGGCGGCTTGCGAGGATGAGGTGACGATCTTGGCGTTGGCAACGGATCAAGAGTTGATGTGATGGCCGTCGGCACGCTCTCCTTAGTTTTACCTTCGGGATTAGTTTTAAACCTCAATAAATGTTATTATGTGCCTGCGTTGAGCATGAACATTATATCTGGATCTTGTTTATTGCAAGACGGTTATTCATTTAAATCGGAGAATAATGGTTGTTCTATTTATATGAGTAACATCTTTTATGGTCATGCACCTATTGTGAATGGTTTATTTCTTCTAAATCTCGAAAGGGATGAAACACACATCCATAACATTGAGGCTAAGAGATGCAAAGTAGATAGTGATAATACTACTTATTTGTGGCACTATCATCTAGGTCATATTGGTGTAAAGCGCATGAAGAAACTCCATTCTGATGGACTTTTCGAGTCTCTTGATTTTGAATCATTTGACACATGCGAACCATGCCTCATGGGCAAGATGATCAAAACCCTGTTCTCCGGTATGATGGAGCGAGCAACGGACTTGTTGGAAATCATACATACCGATGTATGCGGACCGATGAGTGTTTTGACGCGTGGTGGATATCGCTATTTTCTCACTTTTACCGATGACTTAAGTATATATGAGTATATCTATTTAATGAAACATAAATCTGAAACATTTGAAAAGTTCAAGGAATTTCAGAATGAAGTGGAGAACCATCGTAACAGAAAGATTAAGTTTCTACGATCCGATCGTGGAGGTGAATATTTGAGTTATGATTTTCTCACGCATCTTAAATCAAGCGGAATCGTTTCGCAACTCACGCCACCCGGAACACCACAACGCAATGGTGTGTCTGCGAGCCTTGAATCGAACTCTATTAGATATGGTCCGATCAATGATGTCTCTTACTGATTTGTCGTTATCATTTTGGGGTTATGCATTAGAAACCGCTGCATTCACTTTAAATAGGGCACCATCTAAATCCGTTGAGACGACACCGTATGAACTGTGGTTTGGTGCTAAACCTAAGTTGTCGTTTCTTAAAGTTTGGGGATGCGAATCTTACGTCAAGAAATTGATGCCGGACAAGCTCGAACCCAAAGAGGAGAAATGCGTCTTCATAGGATACCCTAAGGAAACTATTGGGTATACCTTCTATCACAGAACCGAAGGCAAAGTGTTTGTCGCAAAGAACGGTTCCTTTCTTGAGAAGGAGTTTCTCTCGAAAGAAGTGAGTGGGAGGAAAGTAGAGCTAGACGAGGTTGTTGAACCTTCTCTTGAATTGGAGAGTAGCGCAGTACGTGAAATTGTTCTAGTGCCGCCTGCACCAACAATAGTGGAAGCTAATGACAAGGATCATGAAGCTTCGGACGATGCTGCTACTGAACGTCGCAGGTCGACAAGGTCGCGTGGCCCTCCTGAGTGGTACGGCAACCCTGTATTGACTGTCTTGTTGGTAGAATATAGTGAACCTACGAACTATGAGGAAGCGATGATGAGCCTAGACTCTGAGAAATGGCTAGAAGCCATGAAATCCGAATTGGGATCCATGAGCGAAAACCAAGTATGGACTTTGGTGGACCCTCCTAGCGACCGAAAGGCCGTTGAGTGCAAATGGATTGTCAAGAAGAAAACGGACGCGGATGGTAATGTTACCGTCTATAAAGCACGGCTTGTCGTGAAAGGTTTTCGACAAGTTCAAGGTGTTGACTACGATGAGACTTTCTCTCCCGTAGCGATGTTTAAGTTCATTCAGATTTTATTAGCAATTGCTGCGTTTCATGATTATGAAATATGGCAGATGGATGTCAAGAATGCGTTCCTCAATGGCAACATTGATGAAGAGTTGTATATGATGCAACCCGAAGGTTTTGTCGATCCTAAGGATGATGATAAAGTGTGCAAGCTTCAGCGTTCCATTTATGGACTGAAGCAAGCATCTCGGAGTTGGAACCTTCGTTTTGATCAAGTGATCAAGAGCTTTGGATTTGTTCCAAATTGCTACGAAGCTTGTATCTACAAGAAAGTGAGTGGGAGCTCGGTGACATTTCTGGTACTATATGTGGACGACATATTGATTATTGGAAATGACATTAACATGCTTAACGATGTGAAGAGTTATTTGAACAAGTGTTTTTCAATGAAATACCTAGGTGAAGCTGCTTATATATTGGGCATCAAAATCTATAGAGATGGACAAAGACGCCTGATAGCTTTAAGCCAGAGTACATACCTAGACAAAGTTCTGAAAAGGTTCAGAATGGATAAGGCAAAGAAAGGTTCAGTGCCTATGTTGTCAGGTAAGATATTGAGCAAGGCTCAGTTTCCAGCTATGGTAAATCATAGAGAAGCTATGAGCAAAGTGCCTTACGCCTCGGCCATAGGTTCTATCATGTATGCCATGCTGTGTACTAGACCGGATGTGTCCAATGCTCTTAGTTTGACGAGCAGATATCAAAGTGATCCAGGAGTGGAACACTGGACAGCCGTGAAGAA
Organism: Avena longiglumis; assembly: GCA_030063025.1. NCBI lineage: Eukaryota > Viridiplantae > Streptophyta > Magnoliopsida > Poales > Poaceae > Avena > Avena longiglumis. The sequence continues at coordinate 185,182,059 of CP125979.1, forward strand.
CATCCTAAAGTACCTAAATAGGACTAAAGAAATGTTCTTAGTCTATGGAGGTGATGAACAGCTCGTCGTAAAGGGTTACGTCAACGCTAGTTTCGACACCGATAAGGATGATTCTAAATCTCAGACAGGATACGTGTATATTTTGAATGGAGGAGCTGTGAGCTGGAGAAGCTGCAAGCAAAGCGTGATCACGGGATCTACAGTAGAAGCGGAATACATGGCTGCTGCAGAAGCGTCAAGTGAAGGAGTTTGGATCAGGAACTTCATCACTGAGCTTGTCGTGGTTCCAAGTGCATTGGACCCGCTGGAGATATTGTGTGACAACACTGGCGCCATAGCACTTGCTAAGGAACCAAGATATCATCCAAAGACCAAGCATATCAACCGCAAGTTTCATATAATCCGAGATTATATAGCAGATGGAGATCTGAAGATTAGCAAAGTACATACAGATCTGAATGTCGCAGATCCATTGACTAAACCTCTTCCACGTGCAAAACATGATCAGCACCTTAGTGCCATGGGTGTGAGATTGTTACCAAATGTAAACTAGATTATTGACTCTAGTGCAAAAGACTGTTGGAATTATGCCCTAGAGGCAATAATAAAGATGTAATTATTATAATTCTTGTTCATGATAAAGTTTATATTCCATGCTAGAATTGTATTAAGCGGAAACTTTAGTACTTGTGTGGTTTGTGAACAACACCGTGTCCCTAGTATGCCTCTAAGGACTAGCTCATTGATTAATGATGGTTAAGGTTTCCTAACCATAGACATGAGTTGTCAATTAATAATGAGATCATATCATTGGGAGAATGATATGATGGACAAACCCAAACTAAGCGAAGCAATTAGATCGTGTCATCGTGTTCATCTTTGCGAAGCTTTTCTTATGTCAAATATTGTATTCCTTAGACCATGAGATAATACAACTCTCTGGTATCGGAAGAAAGTTTTGAGGTCATCAAACGTCATCCTATGAGAGGGTGATCATAAAGGTGTCTCTCAGGTAATCGGAAAGTACCTGTTGGGTTGTATGTATCGAGATGGGATTTTTCCCTCCCAAGTCGGAGAGATATACTTCGGGCCCACTCGGTAATCGATATCAACACCGCTTGCAAGCATGTGGTTAAGGAGTTAATCACAAAGTGATATCGAATTACGAAACGAGTAAAGTACTTGCTGTGAACGAGATTGAACTAGGTATGACGGTATCTACGATCAAATCTCGGGCAAGTAAAATATCGCGAGACGAAGGGAATATATATATGGGATTGATTGAATCCTGGCATCGTGGTTCATCCGATATGATCATCGATGAATGTGTGGGAGTCAATATGGGTTTCCAGACCCCGCTGTTGATTATTGATAGAAGATCATGTCTGCATGTTCTCGAACCCGAAGGGTCACACACTTAACGTGTCTCGATGCTAGGATAGATTGGATAATTGGTTTATGAGTTTTTGTTCGGAGTCTCGGATGGGATCCGGGACATCACGAGAGGTTCGAAATGGTCCAGAATAAGATTCATATAACAATGCAGTTTTGGAGTTGAATTGTTTTGGGTTAATCGGTATTGTACGAAGCTTCTAGAACCTTCCGGAGGGGACCAACATGGCCCCACCTGCGGGAGGGCATGGTCCTATGAGGGAGTGCCTGGCGCATTGGGCCAAGGGCACAAAACCATAGGGCCCAAATGGCCAAGGGGAAACCTAGGGGCTTCTAGAAGGAGGGAAGACTTGCCCCCACTCTTCCCTCTTTGGTCGGCCTAGGCTTGGGAGGGCTGGCTGGCGCCCACCCCTCTATATAGAGGGTCACGCACCCCCACCTTCCCCTCAAGCCTAGCCGCCCTGCTGCCCTCCTCTCTCTCTCCCTCCCGACTGCGTGTAGGCGAAGCCCTGCTGCAGAAACTCTCCACCACTTGCACCACGCCGTCGTGCTGTAGATCCAATCCGTCTCTCCACCATACTTGCTGGACCAAGGAAGGAGGAGACGTCGAGGTGCCGCACGTGTGCATCTCTCGGAGGCATCGCCACTTGCGGTGTTAGATCGGAGCGGATCACGAGGAGGAGAAGCGAGTACGACTACATCACCCACGTTCCGACGAACGTTCCGCTGTGCGAATCTTCAAGGGTATGAAGATCTCATCTAATCTCTCTCGTTGTTTGCATCTCCTAGATTAGATCTTGGCTTTCCCGTTCGAATCCGTAGAATTTTTTTGATTTACTATGCTGCGAAACCCTTCATGAAGGAGGAAATTGCGATCCTCAAGGAACAGAACAAAGCTGCCACCGAGTAGAATACGCGTAACATTGATGCTTACAAGGTCCCCCGACAAGAGCGGGATTCTATAGCGAAGACCCTTCAGCAAGCCGAGGATAGTATCTTTGGTAAGCAATCTACATCTTGTACTTCTATAAACCAGGTACTCTGAACTTTTGTTGTATTGAACTCATGTACTCAATCGTTTGGCCGGAAATGCAGCTCCTATTGGTTTGACCAATAATCCTCCTCCGCCAAAGGAATGCATGGTTCTTGCCGGTAACTTCATCATCACCGCCATCACCCCAACCAAAGGAAATTGCCAAGCCCTTAGTCATTAATATCAAAGCAGTGGACTCCGTCATGAAATACTCGGAAATACTGCGCCAAGCCCCCGAGCATATCGTAAGCTAGAAAGCTTCATGTACCCGGGATAGTGCAAGGATGGCGATGGCTATGGTCAAGGCCCACTATGATGATGCTGACATCAACATGGTGACCTTCGTCTTGCCCGACGTAGATGATGATGGCCAGAAGATCGATCACGGAGCTATCTGGGCATCGCTTGCCGGTTATGACACCAGGGTCGCCCATTTGGTGGATGTAAACACGTTTGTGCCCCTTGAGGTAATTGACACCGACCAAGCCAGCTCCTTCGAGTCCCTCAAGACTGCCGACTTCACTGATGAGCCAGATGGCTCTCCTGCAGCCGATGACGTTACCTCGAAGTCTCCTGCACCAGAGGAATAAAAACACTATGTAATATTTGCTTCCTCTGGGTGGTTTGTATGTATGCAAAAAACAATGGGTTAACCTTAAGGCGGAAAACAATAGCTATATGTTTTCTGTTACTTAAGTACTAATTTCAGCATGTATATATTTTTTAAGCAAGTGATGGCTTATCCATTACTCTTGTTTGTATGCTTGACTTTTTGTGAGTCGGAAGACCCGTAGTCGGAATGTATGCGCTCAGGTGATGATGCCCAATGGCACCGTCAATAACCTAAGCACAAAATCGTCGACTTCGAGTGCCAAAAGTCACTACTCCAGAATCCACATAAGAACAACAAAGAACGTGTAGACCAGAAAACTTAAGCTAACGCCTGTAGGCGGGATTTTTACAAGTGCAAATGCAAACTTGCGTATAAAGGTTTTATACGATCCAAAAATGAACACTAAAGGATGTAAAAGACTTAAGCATATTAGTGAACCAAAGAGCTTTATTTCATTGATCATATATAAAATACACAGTAGATAGTAAGATATGCTAAGTGTAGAAAGGACGTAGTTGTGCTATGTTCCATGGCCAATCAAGCTCCGAGTAGTCATCATCCGGGTCACGTTGCTTACGCTTATGATCATCGTTTGGTCTATCCTCTAGTTCACAATTGCCAACGAGGTAGTAAGATCCATTGAGTAGCGCTTTGCTAATGATGAACGGTCCTTCCCATGGCGGGGACAATTTGTGTGAATTCTTCTGCTTAAGTCGGAGCACCAAATCCCCCTCTTTAAACGAGCGATGTCGAGCGCAGCGACTATGGTAGCTGCGTAGATTCTGCTGGTAGATGGCGGACCTTTGGCATGCCAATACGCGCTCTTCCTCGAGAAGGTATACATCTAGGCGTCTAGATTCTTCAGCGCCATCCTCGTCATAGGCGGCAACTCTTGGTGAATCATGGAGGATGTCGGAATGTAGTATGGCTTCTGCTCCATATACCATGAAATAAGGGGTGTGGCCGGTAGATCTGTTAGGAGTAGTTCGTAAACTCCATAAAGCAGATGGCAATTCCTCCGCCCAAGCTCCAGCTGCTCTATGTAGCGGTGCCTCTAGACGTGGCTTTATTCCCTATAGAATTAATCCATTGGTTTGCTCAACTTATCCATTGGACTGTAGATGTGCCACAGATGCCAAATCAAGTCGGATGCCCTTCTCCCAACAATAATCTTCCACTTCTTCGAGTGACAAGTTGCTACCACTGTCGGTGATTATGCTATGTGGGAGACCAAATCTCACCACTAGATCCCAGACAAACCTAAGGGCAGTTGCCCCATCAAGCTTTCTAATGGGTTTGTGATTGATTTTAATTACTATATTATGTGTGCTTGACTATCTGTGGGATTGATACGCCCAATTTACATCACCATTCTATATCATAATCTACCTCTATCCATTGATATTTGTCTTATTATGAGGTATTACTTATGGATTTTCATCTGTTTATGCATGTTGGATGATTCTTGGAGGATGGACTGTCGGAGTCTGGATTCTGATGGAAAAGAAGGTGTTTTGATGCAATTTCGCAAAGATCAGAAAAATACCAGAAAAATATGGGAAAAATATATTTTTACATAAGACAAAGGAAGCTAGAAGGAGGGACGAGGAAGGGCCGCAGGGGGCACACACCCCCCTAGGCACGGCCCAACCTTGGACCACGCCTAGGGCAGGTGTGGCCCACCTGCCCGGCTCCCGACTCCTCCCCTTCGCCTATATCTTCCCTACGGAACCCTAAGGCTAGGGGAGCGACCCGAGATAGATTTCTGCCGCCTCTGCGGGGCGGAAAACACTGAGAGAGAAAGATCTCTCTTGCATACAGATTTATGTTGGGGGAATTCCTTCCTGGAGAGGGGAGATCGTCGCCATCAACACCATCGTCAAGCTAGGCTTCATCGGGATCATCTGAAGGGTTTCGCAGCATAGTAAATCAAAAAAAATCTACGGATGCGAACGGGAAAGCCAAGATCTAATCTAGGAGATGCAATCAACAAGAGGGATAGATGAGATCTTCATACCCTTGAAGAAATCGCACAGCGGAACATTCAACAGAACGTGGTTAATGTAGTCGTACTAGCCTTCTCCTCCTCGCGATCCGATCCGATCCAACGCCACAAGTGGCGACGCCTCCGATAGATGCACACGTACGGCACCGCGACGTCTCCTCCTTCCTCGGTCGAGCAAGTGGGGTGGAGAGATAGATTGGATCTACAACACGACGGTGTGGTGCTATGGTGGAGAGTTTCTATGGCAGGGCTTCGCCTACGCGCAGTCGGGAGAGAGAGAGAGGGAGGGCAGCAGTATGGCGGCTAGGGTTGAAGGAGTAGGTGTGGGGGAGGGTGCGCCCCTGCCCTCTTTATATAGAGGGCTGGCCGGCTTCCCTTGCCCCTCCTCCAAGCCCTAGGGCCGGCGGCCACATGGGTGGAGTGGGGGGCAAGTTTCCCCCCTTCTAGAAGCTCTCCCTAGGGTTTCCCCTAGGGCTTGGCCGGCTAGGCCTATGGGGCCTTGTGCCCCTGGCCCAATGCATCCAGGGCACTCCCTCGTAGGCCCACGCCCCCTCCCGACAAGTGGGGCCACGTTGGTCCCACTCCGGAAGCTTCTAGAACCTTCCGGTACAATACCGAATATTCCGAAACAATTCTGAAATCCAAAAACTGCTTTCCCTTATATGAATCTTATTCTCCATACCATTCCAGAACCTCTCGTGATGTCCTGGATCTCATCCAAGACTCTAAACAAAAACTCATAAACCAATTATCCATTCTATCCTAGCGTCGAGGCACGTTAAGTGTGTGACCCTACGGGTTCGAGAATATGCAGACATGATCTTCTATCAATAATCAATAGCGGGATCTAGAAACCCATATTGACTCCCACATATTCATCGATGATCATATCGAATGAACCACGATGCCAGGATTCAATTAATCCCATATATATATTCCCTTCGTCACGCGATATTTTACTTGCCCGAGATTCGATCGTTGGTATCGGCATACGTAGTTCAATCTCGTTCACAGCAAGTACTTTACTCGTTCCGTAATCCGATATCACTTTGTGACTAACTCCTTAATGTAACACCCTCGCCTGATAAGGCTGAGTTCATGTGTATAGTACCAATCCCTGGATCGGTTCACTGGCACACACAGTACAAAATGATATCAAATATAACTGTGCATCATAAATACAACGAATATGATCCAGAATTTACATTATTTATTCAAGTACACAGCGGAAAACGAATACAAGGTAGATCTCCATCCTTCAAATGTGCCACAAAGTAACAATTGTTGAGTGGAGTCTCGCGACCTATGAACGATCACTCAGATACGATATAACCTGCAACATGAAACATTGCAGCCACGAATGGTCAATACATTGAATGTATGGCAAGTAGGCTAAAGTGGTTAACAACAGATCTATCAACTACATGATTATTTGGCCAAGTGGAGTTCAGGCTTATTTGCATAAAGCAATACAACTTTTCCCTACTTTCAAAATACTTTTCTTTCTTCGAAAACAATCTTCTAAGGACATACCAGCATAAACCCATGTAGATACAAGACAGTTCAGCTTTCGTATGCTCCTAAACCCATGTTCATCCATCAAGTTTTAGTAATTAAGAAATTGTGATGAGTGAGAAATATCATAGCATCAGTATCAGGTCGCTCAAATTGTCCATAACCGGGGACACGGCTAATCGATTAGTTTATACACCCTGCAGGGGTTAGTACACTTTTACCCATGTGACTTGGCCAGCCCAGCTCGTATCACCACTCTCATATTGGGTGACGATAGGGAGAAGTCCAAGAAGGAACCGTTCGGGAAGTAGCTCCCCAATCCCGACGCGCACCGGTCCAACCTACACTATCTACATCTCTGGATACGCGGGTTCGAGTTACCACAACCTACTGAGTTCAACCAACCGCCCATTTCATTATTGGCACATGGTTGCACATGAAAGCTTCCAAACAAAGAAACCAATCCTTTCTCAGTGTCCTAGGCGGCATTCCCCACCAAAATCCACACTCGATGACCCAATCAATGCCATTCCGCCCAGGTGGTTCATTAAAACATGTTGGTTTGTCATTTAGCAAAACATAAGCCTTTCAAAACATATAACTTTTCATGATGTGATTCCCTTCCTCGTCTAAATAGCATAGCTAAGCAATCTACCAATACGATGGCTCATAAACAAGGAGTACTAGGTAATAATATGGGATATAGCATAGCATATACACATCAATTCCTACATATGCAATTCTACAAAAACATCTACAATGCATAGGAAAACAGTAGGGCATTTATGACCAAGATAGCACCACTTGCCTTTGTTGTAGATGTAGTCGATTAGATAATCCTCACAATTCTCATAGATATAATGGTTGCTCTCGTCATAACCATAATGCTTGCAATCATAGTAGTTGCAATCACACACGTTGCACTCCTCGCAATCTATCGATCAAACAATTGCATACAACATAAACAATAGCACATAGAGATCAAACAAATGCAACAAATGCATGCATGACAATTTAATAAGTCACAATGGTTGTTACTTTAGTTCTCTAAACAATATTGAAGTATATGATGCATGCAAGAGACCAATTAATGCAATGGAGTACCTGTTATTAATAATTACTTGCCAATATAGGGTTTTTAGTAGTTCTGTTGTAACGCATGTTCTAACTGTCGTATTAAATTTGTTTCTTGGGTTTACTGGATAGAGGACATTAATACGAACCAGTAGGCGTTGGATTCACCCTAATCGGAGTTATAGATCTTTTTGTATGATTTAAATAGTGTTTAATGGTTTTAAATGATTCATATAGTTTATTTTGTCTAAAAATCAAACTAAAATTATATCTGTAATCTCCACGGAATTGTGATTTCAGGGACATATTATTTGTAATTTTCTGAATAGTATTTATTTTCTTATGAATTTATTACTCTAAATAGGCCATTAAACTATTTAAATCTTCAGGGCAAAAACTTATAGTAAAATGCTGGACTAATTGCATATTGATGATCTACATGGAACCAGCTTTCCATCAGTATATCATTTATATTTTTGTGACAAGCAATTGATTTACTATGAATTTAATGATTTATAAAGCCATTAAAACTAATCAAATTGCTACAGGTTAAATAATCGGCAAAGGCTAGATCCGACCAGATATTATTAAAGTACATTACAGTAGCTTCAATTTGATATATTATTCATATTTTTTGGAGTTACAGATAATTTCTTATGAATTTATTAACCTAAAAGACCATTAAAACTAATTAAATTACTGCAGTAACCACGTACAGTAAAAGTTGGATCTATTCCAATAAGATGATTCTACGTGAAATTATATTCAATTTGATATATTATACGCAATTTTTGGACGTGGTATGAATTTCTAATGAATTTTACAAGTTAGATCTATAATATGCAATTTTAAATTCGAACAGAATATTCGAGAATATTCCGACCGAGACAGTTGACTTTGCATCTTGTTGGGACTAGATGTTGACCTTACGTTGACGTGGCGTTGATGAGAAAGATGACCGGATGACGACATGGCACGCCGGTTTGATTGGATCTCGACCGTCTGGATAGGATCCGGTGGCTAGAAGAAGAGATTGACCCGATTTTGGCTCAGAATAGACAAGAAACAGATCTGTGTTAGAGAGACAAATCCGTAGGTTAAATTGAAAAACTCAGAACATGAAATTTGTGGGGAATCATTATTCCTACCTTCTCACTAAAGGAATTTGGATTTGAAGAAACGAGCGCGAGTACATCTTGGATTTACACCGTAAGATCTGAAATATTGCGATACAAAATTCTCCGGCTGTGGTGGATGAAAAAAGGTGAGGTTTGTCGGGATTGAAATATTTCGACGATCCCTACAACTTTCGTTTTTTGACCGAAGGCAAACGACGAAGTCTAGATGGGTTAAAAAGCGAAACAAGATTCGGGCATGTGTAGATTCGGGATTTCGAGGAGAGAAACTCGTACAGCTATGGATCCACGAGTTTATATGGAGGTTTGAGACGGTGTGGAGATAGGCCTTGGAGTAGGGAACAAGTAGAAACAAACGGAAGTCAATTCGGAGTTGTAGATAAAAAGTTACAAGTGTTTGAGTAGAGATAGGTATAGAAAAATCAGTTTTCGCATGCTTTTTGGAGCAATTTGGACACGTGCGCGCTGGCCGGCTGGCTCGGTCCGGGTGGGCCGGCCCGTTAGAATTTTTTTTCTTTTTTCTTTTTCTTTTTCTATTTACTTGTTTTCCTTATATCTTTTGCATACGAACTCCAAATGACATGATTCTTGTTTCTAAATTTTTCTAAAATCCTATAGATTATTGTAGGATCAAATTTGTAATCTTTTTACTAGTTTAGAAATAGTGGATTTATAAATCCTTGTATATTCCATTTTATTTATATCTTTATGTGTTTGTGTTTATTTCACAACTTTTTCATACTAGCTTCAAATGAGCCCAACTTTGTTTCTATAATTTTGTAATATTAATTGGATATTTTTAGGCTATAATTATCAATAATTTATGCCTTACAATAGTGGGTTTTATAAAGTTAATTTAATTTCCTTTAGGAATATTTGGGCGAATCGACTATAGGATTTAGATACCAGGATTTGGATTTAGTTTGTGAGAACTTTGCATGGATGTAATGAAGTGCTTATGAATGCTTCATGATTTTCATTTTGAAATCTTGCACACCAATTCTACAATCCATAATCAATCCATGCCCTTTTGCCTATATGGCTACTTAGGTCATAACAAAAGAATATAAGATTTTGAATTCAAGGTTGAGAGGATTTTCTATTCCAAAAAGTTTATTCTCTTTGAGAATTTTCAACATAGTCAAACAATCAATCAATCTTATTTGTTTATTTCACATTCCAAAATTAGGAGAATTTTGGGATGTGACACTTAACCACGTGCTTGCAAGCGGTGTTGATATCGATTACCGAGTGGGCCCGAAGTATATCTCTCCGACTTGGGAGGGACAAATCCCATCTCGATATATACAACCCAACAAGTACTTTCCGATCACCTGAGAGACACCTTTATGATCACCCTCTCATAGGATGACGTTTGATGACCTCAAAGCTTTCTTCCGATACCAGGGAGTTGCATTATCTCATGGTCTAAGGAATACAATATTTGACATAAATAAAAGCTTCTCAAAGATGAACACGATAACACGATCTAATTGCTCTGCTTGATTTGGGTCTGTCCATCATATCATTCTCCCAATGACATGATCTCATTATTAATCGACAACTCATGTATATGGTTAGGAAACCTTAACCATTATTAATCAATGAGCTAGTCCATAGAGGCGTACTAGGGACACAGTGTGTGTTCATAAACCACACAAGTATCAAAGTTTCCGCTTAATAAAATTCTAGCATGGAATATAAACTTTATCATGAACAAGAATTATAACAATAACATCTTTATTATTGCCTCTAGGGCATAATTCCAACAGTCTCCCACTTGCACTAGAGTCAATAATCTAGTTTACATCTGGCAACAATCTAACACCCATGGCATTGAGGTGCTGGTCATGTTTTGCTCGTGGAAGAGGTTTAGTCAACGGATCTGCGACATTCAGATCCAGATGTACTTTTCTAATCTTCAGATCTCCACCTGTTATATAATCTCGAATTATATGAAATCGGCGGTTGATGTGCTTGGTCTTTGGATGATATCTTGGTTCCTTAGCCAATGCTATGGCACCAGTGTTGTCGCACAATATCTCCAGTGGGTCCAAGGCACTTAGAACCACCCCAAGCTCAGTGATGAAGTTCCTGATCCAAACTCCTTCACTTGACGCTTCTGCAGCAGCCATGTATTTCGATTCTACTGTAGATGTCGCGATCACACTTTGCTTGCATCTTCTCCAGCTCACAGCTCCTCCATTCAAATATACACGTATCCTGTCTGAGATTTATAATCATACGGGTCGGTGTCGAAACTAGCGTCGACGTAACCTTTTACGACGAGCTACTCATCACCTCCATAGACCAAGAACATTTCTTTAGTCCTATTTAAATACTTTAGGATGTTCTTTACGGCTGTCCAGTGTTCCACTCATGGATCACTTTGGTATCTACTCGTCAAACTAAGAGCATTGGACACATCCGGTCTAGTACACAGCATGGCATACATGATAGAACCTATGGCCAAGGCATATGGCACTTTTCTCATAGTTTCTCTATCGTTTACCGTAGCTGGACACTGAGCCTTGCTCAATATCTTACCTGACAACATCGGCACTGAACCTTTCTTTGCTTTATCCATTCTGAACCTTTTCAGAACTTTGTCTAGGTATGTACTTTGGCTTAAAGCTATTAGGCGTCTTTGTCTATCTCTATAGATTTTGATGCCTAATATATAAGTAGCTTCTCCTAGGTCTTTCATTGAAAAACATTTATTCAAATAACTCTTCACATCGTTAAGCATACCAATGTCATTTCCAATAATCAATATGTCATTCACATATAGTACTAGAAATGTCACTGAGCCCCCACTCACTTTCTTGTAGATACAAGCTTCGTAGAAATTTGGAACAAATCCAAAGCTCTTGATCACTTGATCAAAATGAAGGTTCCAACTCCGAGATGCTTGCTTCAGTCCATAAATGGAACGCTGAAGTTTGCACACCTTATCAGCATCCTTAGGATCGACAAAACCTTCGGGCTGCATCATATACAACTCTTCATCAATGTTGCCATTGAGGAACACAGTCTTGACATCCATCCGCCATATTTCATAATCATGAAACGTAGCAATTGCTAATAAAATCCGAATGGACTTAAACATCGCTACGGGAGAGAAAGTCTCATCGTAGTCAACACCTTTAACTTGTCAAAAACCTTTCGCGACAAGTCGATCTTTATAGACAGTGACATTACCATCCGCGTACGTTTTCTTCTTGAAAATCCATTGGCACTCAACGGCCTTACGGTCGCTAGGAGGGTCCACCAAAGTCCATATTTGGTTTTCGCTCATGGATCCCAATTCGGATTTCATGGCCTCTAGCCATTTCTCAGAGTTTGGGCTCATCATTGCTTCCTCATAGTTCGCAGGTTCACTATTGTCTACTAACAAGACAGTCAATACAGGGTTGCCGTACCACTCAGGAGGGCCACGCGACCTTGTCGACCTGCGACGTTCAGTAGCAGCATCGTCCGAAGTTTCATGATCCTCATCATTAGCTTCCACTCTTGTTGGTGCAGACGGCACTGGAACAATTTCAGGTGCTGCGCTACTCTCCAACTCGAGAGAAGGTCCAATAACCTCGTCTAGCTCTACCTTCCTCCCACTCACTTCTTTCGAGAGAAACTCCTTCTCAAGAAAGGATCCGTTCTTTGCGAAAACACTTTGCCTTTGGATATGTGATAGAAGGTATACCCAATAGTTTCCTTAGGGTATCCTATGAAGACGCATTTCTCCGCTTTGGGTTCAATCTTTTCCGGCATCAACTTCTTGACGTAAGCTTTGCATCCTCAAACTTTAAGAAATGACAACTTAGGTTTAGCACCAAACCACAGTTCATACGGTGTCGTCTCAACGGATTTAGATGGTGCCCTATTTAAAGTGAATGCAGCGGTTTCTAATGCATAACCCCAAAATGATAACGACAAATCTGTAAGAGACATCATCGATCGCACCATATCTAATAGAGTTCGATTCCGGCGTTCAGACACACCATTGCGCTGTGGTGTTCCGGGTGGCGTGAGTTGTGAAACGATTCAGCTTGCTTTAAGATGCGTGAGAAAATCGTAACTCAAATATTCACCTCCATGATCGGATCGTAGAAATTTAATTTTCCTGTTACGATGGTTTTCCACTTCGTTCTGAAATTCTTTGAACTTTTCAAAAGTTTCAGATTTATGTTTCATTAAATAGATATACCCATATATACTTAAGTCATCAGTAAAAGTGAGAAAGTAGCGATATCCACCGCGCGTCGAAACACTCATTGGTCTGCATACATCGGTATGTATGATTTCCAACAAGTCTGTTGCTCGCTCCATTATTCCGGAGAACGGGGTTTTGATCATCTTGCCCATGAGGCATGGCTCGCACGTGTCAAATGATTCAAAATTAAGAGACTCCAAAAGTCCATCAGAATGGAGTTTCTTCATGCGTTTTACACCAATATGACCTGGACGACAGTGCCACAAATAAGTTGAATTATCACTATCTACTTTGCATCTCTTAGCCTCAATGTTATGGATGTGTGTTTCATTGCTTTTGAGATTCAGAAGAAATAAACCATTCATAGCAGGTGCATGACCATAAAAGATGTTACTCATATAAATAGAACAACCATTATTCTCCGATTTAAATGAATAACTGTCTTGCAATAAACACGATCCAGATATGATGTTCATGCTCAACGCAGGCACATAATAACATTTATTAAGGTTTAAAACTAATCCCGAAGGTAAAACTAAGGAGAGCATGCCGACGGCCATCACATCAACTCCTGATCCGTTGCCAACGCGCATCGTCACCTCATCCCTCGCTAGCCGCCGTCTATTCCGTAGCTCCTGTTTCGAGTTACAAATATTAGCAACTGAACCAGTATCAAATACCCAGGCACTACAACGAGCGCTAGTAAGGTAAACATCAATAACATGTATATCAAATATACCTTTAATGGTACCAGCCTTCTTGTCCACTAAGTACTTCGGAAAGTTGCGCTTCCAGTGACCCTTGTCCTTGCAATAGAAGCACTCAGTGTCCGGCTTAGGTCCAGACTTGAGCTTCTTCTCAGCAGGGGCAACACGCTTGCCGATGCCTTTCTTGAAGGGCTTCTTTGCACCCTTACCTTTCTTAAAGCTGGGGGGCTTGTTGACCATCAACACATGATTATCTTTCTTGATGTCCACCTCCGCAGCTTTCAGCTTAGCGAAGAGCTCAGTGATCGTATCAGTGGAACCAATCTGATTATGAGTAACTACAAAACCTTTGTAGCTAGGAGGAGGGAGTGATTGCGAACTCATCAATCTTGAGCTCCTCGGAATCTTGCGATCCTGCTCAAGGCGTTGAGTGTAGCCCGACATCTTAATGGCGTGCTCACTAACGGAACTCCCTTCCTCCATATTGCAGTTAAAGAATTTCTCAGAGATCTCATATCTCTCAGAACGGGCCTGAGTCTGAAACATGGTTTCCAGTTCCTCAAGAATCTCAAAGGGCCCGGCGAACTCCTCAAAACGATTTTGAAGGTCCGATTCCATAGCGAACAACATGGTGCTCTTAATCACACCATAATCATCCTTGGCGCGACTGATAAACAACTTTTTCATCAGCCGGCGCATCTATAGCAAGGGCGTCACCTAGCGCTTTCTCAAGGACATAGTCCTTTTGTCCGCCAGCGAGAATGATTCTCAGATTGCGGAACCAGTTGGTGGAGTTATACCCATTGTTCTTAAGCTTTTCTTTCTCAGCAAAAACGTTGAAGTTGAAGTTGGACTTAGCCATTTGATCTACAAAATTTGCAAGTACAATTTAGACTATGTTCATGATAATTAGTTCAACTTAATCTAATTACTAGATGAACTCCCACTAAATTCAACATCCCTCAAGTTGTTTACTGAACACGATCCAAATTCACCACACCTAATCCGATCTTCACGAGAAGAGATGTGGTTTAAATGGTGGACAACAAAGTGTCGATCATATCATTCATATGACTCATGCTTAACCTTTCGGTTCGTGTGTTCCGAGGCCATGTCTGTACATGCTAGGCTCGTCAAGTCAAACCCAAGTATTTCCGCGTGTGCAAAACTGTCTTGCACCCGTTGTATGTGAATGTAGAGTTTATAGCACCCGATCATCACGAGGTGCTTGAACACGACGAACTTTCGCAACGGTGCATACATGGGGAGAACACAATTTTATCTTGATCTTTAAGTGAGGAATCATCTTATAATGCTACCATCACGATCTAAGCATAATAAGATACATAAAAGGATAAACATCACATGCATATGATTTTATGTGACATGGTATAGCCAATCTCCGCGCAATGATATCCATCTTGTGCGTGTCAGCATGATCTCCATCACTCCACCATGATTGTCTCCACCATGAATAGCAACTTCAACTATTGCCAACTACTTAGGGATAAAGTAAAGCTATTACATGGCATATAAGAAGTTGACACACAGGTCATACACAATTATAAAGACAACCATATGGCTCCTGTCGGTTGTGTACTCATCGACATGCAAGTCGTGAAATATTACAAAACATGATCATTGCATACAACATACACATCATATCTTGGGCCATACCATATCACAGAAACACTCCCTGCAAAAACAAGTTAGACGCCTCTACTTTGTTGTTGCATGTTTTACGTGGTTTATGGGAGTAACAAGATAAGAATGATTCTTACCTAAGGAAAGCCACAACGGTGATATTATGGTTGCCAACATCCGGTGTAAATCCCATGACAACTATAGTGAGAGAAACGGGCATCCACTAGCCGCATGTGTCGAACAAGCCACACGTCAAGTGCGGAGCCAATTTCGCGAACGAGGTCGCGTAAAGTTGGCATGGACCGCTTCGATATCACTATCCTGCGTCATAAGAATTACACAACAAGAGGCTTGCAACAGAAAACATCAACGCCCGCAACAAGCATGTTGCGTTCTACTCGTGAAACACATCTATGCAGAGATCTAGCTCTGATACCACTGAAGGGTTTCGCAGCATAGTAAATCAAAAAAATTCTACGGATGCGAACGGGAAATCCAAGGTCTAATCTAGGAGATGCAATCAACGAGAGGGATAGATGAGATCTTCATACCCTTGAATAAATCGCACAGTGGAACGTTCAACAGAACTTGGTTGATGTAGTCGTAATAGCCTTCTCCTCCTCGCGATCCGATCTGATCCAACGCCGCAAGTGGCGACGCCTCAGAGAGAAGCACACGTACGACACCGCGACGTCTCCTCCTTCCTCAGTCCAGCAAGTGGGGTGGAGAGATAGATTGGATCTACAACATGACGGCGTGGTGCTATGGTGGAGAGTTTCTGCGGCAGGGTTTCGCCTACGCGCAGTCGGGAGAGAGAGAGAGGGAGGGCAGCAGTATGGCGGCTAGGGTTGAAGTAGTAGGTGTGGGGGGAGGGTGTGCCCCTGCCCTCTTTATATAGAGGGCTGGCTGGCTGCCCTTTCCCCTCCTCCAAGCCCTAGGGCCGACGGCCACATGGGTGGAGTGGGGGGCAAGTTTCCCCCCTTCTAGAAGCTCTCCCTAGGGTTTCCCCTAGGGCTTGGCCGGCTGGGCCTATGGGGCCTTGTGACCCTGGCCTAATGCGTCCAGGGCACTCCCTCGTAGTCCCACGCCCCCTCCCGACAAGTGGGGCCACATTGGTCCCACTCCGGAAGCTTCTAGAACCTTCCGGTACAATACCGAACATTCCGAAACAATTCTGAAATCCAAAAACTGCTTTCCCTTATATGAATCTTATTCTCCAGACCATTCCAGAACCTCTCGTGATGTCCTGGATCTCATCCGAGACTCCGAACAAAAACTCATAAACCAATTATCCATTCTATCCTAGCATTGAGGCATGTTAAGTGTGTGACCCTACGGGTTCGAGAATATGCAGACATGATCTTCTATCAATAATCAACAGCGGGATCTGGAAACCCATATTGACTCCCACATATTCATCGATGATCATATCGGATGAACCACTATGCCAGGATTCAATCAATCCCATATATATTCCCTTCGTCTCGCGATATTTTACTTGCCCGAGATTTGATTGTTGGTACCGTCATACCTAGTTCAATCTCATTCACAGCAAGTACTTTACTCGTTCCGTATTCCGATATCACTTTGTGACTAACTCCTTAACCACGTGCTTGCAAGAGGTTTTGATATCGATTACCGAGTGGGCTCGAAGTATATCTCTCCGACTTGGGAGGGACAAATCCCATCTTGATACATACAACCCAACAAGTAATTTCTGATCACCTGAGAGACACCTTTATGATCACCCTCTCATAGGATGACGTTTGATGACCTCAAATCTTTCTTCCGATACCAGGGATTTGCATTATCTCATGGTCTAAGGAATACAATATTTGACATAAGAAAAAGCTTCACAAAGATGAACACGATAACACGATCTAATTGCTCTGCTTGATTTGGGTCTGTCCATCATATCATTCTCCCAATGACATGATCTCATTATTAATCGACAACTCATGTCCATGGTTAGGAAACCTTAACCATCATTAATCAATGAGCTAGTCCATAGAGGCGTACTAGGGACACGGTGTTTGTTCATAAACCACACAAGTATCAAAGTTTCCGCTTAATACAATTCTAGCATGGAATATAAACTTTATCATGAACAAGAATTATAACAATAACATCTTTATTATTGCCTCTAGGGCATAATTCCAACATCATCATCATCATCCACACCATCATATCCACCAGCACCATCATCACCACTCCGTCCCGTTGTAACAATTGTGTTGGATATTTCTTTAGTTCTTAGGGGAAACTTTCCCGGTGTTGATTACTATTGTAGTTGATGCTTGTGAGTGGAACCATTGGATTATTGTTTATGTTCAGATTGTTATCCATTACCATATCATCTTTGATCTTGATCCATATGATGTCTCGTGAGTAGTTCGTTTAGTTCTTGCGGGCATGGGAGAAGTCATGTTGTTATTAGTGGATTTGTGTTAAGTTATTATTCAATGGTTAGTATTTAAGTTGTGGTTCTATTCTTCTAGTGGTGTCATGTGATGGGGATGCGCCTACCGGGGTATACCCAGCAGGACATTTCCGAGCCCTGATAGTCGTGAAAGTCAAGTTGCTTCCTTCTCTCCTTGCAGTCGAGCCTGCCCAAGACCTGGCGAGTGGGCCTGCAGGACGGTGACTGGATCAAGGCCCGGCGTGGATCCAAGCGACTGGAAGCCGAAGGCCCAGGCGAGTAGATAGGCCCAGTCGGATTAGGTTAAATGAGTACCGAAGCCTTAACTGATTCGGTTGAGATATGTAAACCCTAGGGGAGGTGAGCCTATATAAACCTCCCTGCAGGGCGTGTAGAGATACGTTCCATCATACACCCAAGCGACTCGCCGCCTAGCCGCCGAGCTCGCCCATTGTACCACCTCCATAATACAATCTAGCAGGAGTAGGTCTTTACCCTCGAAGTCGAACCAGGTAAAACCGTGTCTCCGCCCTCATCTCGCACCGCAGATGGCTGCCGCCCTTGCCCTCGTTCTACTACGCTTCCGATTGCAGCATCGGCGTGACCATTCCCACGGCAGTGGCGCCCACCGTGGGGCCTGGCGTCGGCGGTGTTCTGCGGCGAGATCCAATCTGCCCATCAACGAGACGGCCGCCACCGACCGCATGATAGCGATCGGCGAGATGCTCCAAATCTTGCCGAGCAGCTATGTCCCGGCGGCGCGACCCGTCACGCACAGCGTGATCCTGCCGGTCGGCACGATCAGCCTCTTCGTCGGCCTCACCGACGTCATCGTCTCGGAGGACTCGGCTCGCATCCGCGAGTCGCCGCCACGCGATCGGCTCTCCGAGAGCCAGATCCGCACGATCCATCGCCTCTCCTCCGAGTACAACTCGGCCCATAGCGACGTGGCCGAAAACTCAGCGGCCGCAGAAGACGCGGCCCTCAACGACGACGCCGACTCGGCGACCCCGGCGTCACTCGCCGGGTCCATCACCGCGGCTTCACCCGCGGGATCCATCACCCAGGTCTCAAACATGGGAGACTTCGAGGACCCCTCCATCCTCGGGATCTTCGAATCCGACTCCGGATCGGAAAACTCCACCGACCTCCGCGACGGAACCGGTCGCCACGCCGCGACCTACATGGCGACCGGCCCCGAGCCGTCGGAGGACCCCTTCTCCACCCCAATTCCTCCTAACGCCACGGCGACGGAGGTCGAGGAACTCCGCCTGAAACTGGCGGAGGAGGTGCGCAAGGAACAAGACGAGCGCGAAAAATTTCGCCTCGAGTAGGTGACGGCGCAGGAACTATCGCGCTACCATCAGCAGCGGATCAGGTCGCGCCTGAACCCCACCGTTCAGGGGCGCGCCCTGAACTTCGACGAAGAAAACGACCCGGCCCGCGTGGCGGCCGCGATCTGCGAGCAGCGCCACCAGGGAAGCGCCCGACCGCCGTGGTCGACGGCGATGGGCGCCCCACCTCCACCCAACCGCACACCTCCCAGGGACCAGCCGCGGATAGTAGTCTCCTCATGGGAGCGAGACGCAAATGGCCTCCCACTATTCTCCACCCCGATGGACAACCTCGTGGCAGGCCGAGCAGCAGCCGACAACATCACGGCCACGGGCGACGGCGCCCTACAGATCCAGCACGTCAGGGCCCTGCTCGCAAAGGCCGTCGAGCAGCAAAACGCGGGCGCTGACTCACAGGGTCGAGTATACTCACGTTCTTCGGGAAGCAGAGCGGCCTCAAGCGGCCGCCCAATGGCGTCAAACACCCTCAACTGCCCGCCACCGGAGCCACTGCAGCTCCAACAACGACCCGCGAACGCGGCACTCTCCACCAACAACCCCAGGCCAGCGACCAACTTTGTCGCCGCCAACGGTCAACCCATCGACGCCCGCACTCACATCATCAACAACCAAAGCTGGAGCGCACGCCAGCCCGATGACCTGCGACACACCCTGACCAATCGCCGCGACGGCGAGCCCATGGGGTCGCTCAGTCGACTTGGCCCCAAGTGCTTCGGACCAATTATCCGAGGCGAGAAGTACCCGCCAAACTTCAAGGCGCCGAAGGAGATAGAAAATCGACCCTCGTCGACCCGCCGCTTGGCTCGATACATACCTCATGGCGATGGGGATCGCAGGCCACACCGACCTGCTAGCCGCCCGTTACCTCCCCCTAATGATGGAGGGCGTGCGGGCGATGGATCAACACCTCCCCGGATGTCGACTCACAGGAGGAGACGCGACGCCGTCGAGCACTTCGAGTGCTCCTACACCCGCCACCACCATCGAGAACCGGAGCGATCGTCCGGGGACCTCGAGTCGACCAAGCGGGTCCAACGGTGGCAAGAACTCGGTACAACGCGGTCGGCATCCACCCGACACCGCGATCCACTACTTCAAGACCTCGTGCGCCACGAGCCTGGTCGCCAAGCTCAAGCGACACTCGCACACTCGACAACATCCCGGACCTCCTCGAGATCGCCAACGGCACGCGGAGGAAGATCCAAACCAGGAAGCGACGACGAGTCGAGGTCAACGCCACACGGCGTAACGATAGCGGACGACGGTCCGACCTACGCTACAGCAACACTCGCCTCACCGGCAAGCGCGCGGATGGCGAGTCGACTTTCGCCAACGCCGCACGCATAACGCGAGCCAAGAGCTTCCGCCATGACGGAGGACAACGCCGCGACGGCGCAACTACAAGCCAAGGTTCGACCCGCGGCCCTCCTTAACCAAGCTTGCGTTTCATAGCGGGAAGGAAGCCGCGCACACAACCGCCGCCACACCCTCGGGGAGATCGAGAAGGCACGGCGAGCACGGAGGACCCCGACAACGACCCGCCAAACGGCGGAAAATTGACAAAGTGGCGGCTCGCCCATACCTTCACAGGCTTCAACACGGCGAGAAGAAGGTCATTGCCAGCGCCGTCGCCGTCAATGCGGTGGCCCGGTGGGCGTTCCCGGTTCCTCAACTGGTCGAGCAGCCCATCACCGAGCCGCCAAGACCACTCGCCACGCATCAGTACCGGTCGAGTCACCACGGTAGTCAAGCCTAAGGTCGGCGACTCGGCTCCCAAGACATTGATGGACGGCAGCTCCATCAACATTCTACTGACACCTTTCAGGTCATGCGGCTCCGCAATCGATGATCGAGATGACCCACACCACGTTCCATGGCATCGTCCCGGTCGAAGGCGTACCCGATCGGTAAGGTCACGTTGCGGTCACCTTCGCACACCAACAAACTTCCGCACGGCGGATCGTCTTGAGCTCGTGCCTTCGACAGCCTACCATCGCTGGGCGCCAGCGTTCGCCAAGTTCATGGCAGCGCCCACTCGCGCATACAACGCGATGAAGCTCCCGGGCCGTGGCGTCATCACCATCAACGGCGACCCGACATGGCCGCCGAGTGCGAGGCCAAAGGCGAACTTCGCCCGCGTCATCGTGGCGGAGACCAACCACGCCGATGAGCTCGCCAAGTACGCGAGCGTGGTCAACAACGACGACCCCACCATACTCAAGAAGCCCAACTCGGAGGGTGCAAACACCTCAACCTTCGAGGCGACGACGACACCGCGTCGAGCTGGTCCCAGCGACTCAGCCGGTGGCGATCGGGACGGGCATGAGCCCAGCATAGGAAGGCGCTCATCGAGTTCCTTCGTGAGCAGGGACATCTTCGCATGGAAGCCCTCGACATGCCTGGTGTCCCTAGGGATCTTCGAGCACAATCTAACGCCGACCCCAAAGTGCGACCGTCAGCGATCGCTGACCCTTCAATGAAGAGCGCCGCCGAGCAATTGCCGAGGAGGTGCAGCGTCTACTGCTGCAGCTTCATCCAACCAATCAAATACTCCAAGTGGCTGGCAAACCCAGTCCTGGTCGAGAAGAAGAACGGGACCTGGAGGATGTGTATCGACTACACAAACTTGAACAGCGCCTGCCCAAAGGAGCAGTTCGTCCTCCCGCGGATCGACCAAATAATCGATTCCACCGCGGGCTCGGAGTCGCTATGTTTCCTCGACGCCTACTCCGGGTACAATCAGATCAAAATGGCAGTCGAGGACGAGGAGAAGACGGCGTTCATCACGCCATTCGGAGCCTTCTGCTACACCGCCATGACCTTCGGTCTCAAGAATGCCGAGGCGACCTACCAGCGGTGCATGCAAGAGTGCCTCGCGAGCCAAATTGGCCGCAACATCCACGTCTACATCGACGACGTGGTCGTAAAGTCCGCTCGCCAGGGTGACCTACTCGCCGACCTGGCGGAAACATTTGCCAACCTGCGAAAATATAAGATAAAACTTAACCCAGGCAAATGCACCTTCGATGTACCAGCAGGACAACTACTGGGGTACGTCGTCTCCAAGCGAGGGATCGAGGCGAACCCCACGAAGATCGACACGATCGCCCAGCTCGGCAAACCCGAGTGCCTGCGTGACGTCCAGAAACTGGCCGGGAGAGTAGCGGCTCTCAGTCGCTTCATCCCCCACCTGGGCGAAAAGGCGATGCCCCTATACCGCCTGATGCGCAAGAACCCCACCTTCCAGTGGGACAAGGAGGCGGATGACGCGCTCCGCGACCTCAAAAAGGTTCTACTCGCTGCACCGCTACTCGCCGCCCCCGCCGACAAAGAACCCATGCTGGTTTACGTCGCGGCTTCCGAGCGCGTCGTCAGCGCCGTGATGGTCGTCGAGCGATCGGAGGAAGGAAAGGCGCCAGACAGCGACGGTGTACTACATCAGCGAGGTCCTTACCGAAGTCGCGCCAGCCGTACCCGCATACCAAAAGCTGGTATACGCGGTCTTGAGCTCGGCGGCGCTGCCGCTACTTCCGTGAGCACCCGATCACGGTCGTCTCCTCAGCACCACGGCAAGACATCATCCGCAACCGCGAGGCGACCGGGCGGGTCGCCAAGTGGGCCGTCGAGATCGGCGTCCACAACATCAAATACGAGCAACGAAAAGCGATCAAGTCGCAGGCCCTAGCGGACTTCATCGCCGATCGAAGAGGCCCGGCAGCGGAGAAGCTGCCATACCTCCATTACTGGAGCCTGCACTTCGACGGCTCCAAGAACGCGGACGGCGCAGGCGCAGGGATCGTGCTAACTTCACCGAAGGGCGACAAGCTCCGCTACATCCTCTGCCTCGACTTCACACCCTGCACCAACAACATGGCCGAGTACGAGGCCTTGCTCCACGGCATGCGAGCTGCCAAGGAGATGAATGTCAACCGCCTACGCTGCTACGGAGACTCCGACCTCGTCGCGGGGCAAGTCGCTGGCACCTGCGACGCCGTCTCCCCCACCATGGCGGCGTACCGCCAAGCAGTGGACAAGCTGGGCGGACACTTCACAGGCTACTCCGTCGAGTGGATCGACAGGCGGAAGAACGAGGAGGCCGACGCCCTCTCTCGCATTGGGTCGGCTCGACTCGCACCACCCGCCGGCGTCTTCCTCGACACAATAACCAAGCCATCAGTCTCTCCCCCGAGGGAGATCGACATCGGAGTCCCGTTACAGCCGGAGGCAGCCCTGGTCGCACTCGTCACCGAGCCGATCGGACCAAGCCCTACATCGCCTACACGGAGCGGCACCTTTGCGGCGAGGCAGACGCTCGGATGATCGCCCGCCGATGCAAGTCCTACACCATCATCGACGGCGATCTCCACAAGCGCAGCGTCACCGGCATGTTCCAATGCTGCGTCCAACCCGCCGAAGGACGAAAGATCCTCCACGACATCCACTCCGGTGACTGCGGCCACCACGCCGGCGCCCGCTCTCTGGTCGCCAAGGCTATGCGGCATGGCTTTTACTGGACCACCGCTGCGCCGATGCGCCGACATTGTCCGGTGCGCCGGGTGCCGAAATCGCCAACCAGACGCACGTGCCGAGCTCAGCGCTCAAAACAATCCCCATCACCTGGACATTCGCTGTGTGGGGCATGGACATGGTAGGCCCCTTCAAGAAGGCTCCCTCCGGCTACACCCACCTCCTGGTCGCGGTCGACAAATTCACAAAGTGGGTGGAGGCCAAACCAGTCCGGAAATGCGACGGAAGACCACCACTAAATTCCTACGCGAGCTCATATATCGCTACGGGTTCCCAAACAGCATCATCACGGACAACGGCACCAACTTCGCCAAAGGAGCCATGGCCGAATTCTGCGAAGAACACCACATCCGGCTCGACCTCGCGTCGCTCGCCCATCCGGAATCCAACGGCCAGGCAGAACGGGCCAACCAAAGCATCCTCCACGGCCTGAAGCCGCGACTCTAAGTACCACTCGGCGCCGCGGTGCTGGGTCGAGCTACCCTCCGTCATCCGGGGCATCCGCACCTCGATCAACAGTCGGCGATTCACCCCTTCTTCATGGTGTCTGGCCGAGGCAGTCATGCCCACCGACCTTGAGCACGACTCGCCGAGGGTCGTCCACTACACGGAGGCTGCGAACGAACTCGCCCGCCAGGACAGAGTCGATCAACTCGACGAGTCACGTGACCTCGCTCGGTTTCGCACTGCAATCTACCAACAGGGACTCCGCCGCTACCACAGCCGGCGGGTGAAAACTCGCACCTTCCAAGAAGGCGACCTGGTGTTGCGCCTCATCCAGGACAAGAAGGGCATGCACAAGCTCTCCCCTCCGTGGGAGGGACCATTCTCCATCGGGCGAGTACTTGGCAACGACGCCTATTACCTCATCGACGTCCGCGGGGACGGCGAACTCGACGTCAAGCGACCATGGAATGTAAACCTCCTACGGAAGTTCTACCCCTAGAACCCCACATATGTACTCTCCAGTCGCTATGAAATAAAAAGAATCGGTTACTGAAAATTGCACCTACTCTCCATGTCTTGTGCCACTCGCACTCGTAATAACAGCGTCCAGCTAACCGCAGAAGTCAACCTTTGGTACATCGATCGGCACGGCTAAGTAGCGCGGTGCAAGAGCACTGAGTAACCTCAGGTCTTGCATCGTCCATGAAAAACGCCTACCCGGAGCCCCATTGGAGTCGCCCAGCGGCGGCTCTGAGCCAAGACAACTGCCTTCGCTTCTTACAGCGACCATGGTCCTTCGCATCCTCGACATAGCGACTCGAACGGCCAAGTACCACGCTCGGGGACTGACGACCAGTTCATCGCGAGCGGCTCGGGAAAACGCCAAGTAGGAGAGCATGCCTAGGACTCGCCACGCGACTGACCCAACGGGCCAGGCATGAGTGATGTGCCCAAACTAACGCGCCAAGTCCTCAACCACCCTCGAGTCGCGCCTAGAACAACCAAGTACCACGCTCGGGGACTCGGCCACCCGACCCCATTTGCGCAAGGGAAAACAGTGAAGTATAGAGTGTTCAAGGGAGTCACCCTGCGACTGGCTCTTCGAGTCCGGGCGAGTAGACCAAAATAACAAAACGTTCAAAAAACCACAAACAAATCACACACGAGGTAAACCCCATAAAAGGGCGGACGCGCTCGGGGACTCGTTCAAACCTCCAACACAAAATACATGACAAGTCACAAAACAGACATGATTCAATAACATTTAGCATTGTCTCAAGGTACAAAATATGCCCATACGGCAGACCTGCTACTAACGCCCCAGGGCAAACTATCCTATTCTGCAGGCTTCAACGACGAATCGCCAACACCCCGGAGATTGCGGATGAACGGCGTGTACGAGTTGGACGGGTACGTCGTCAGCTCACCTGCCATCGCCGTGCGGAAGGGCTGCTCGACCTTGAAATCCCGGTGCGGTGCCTTGGGGTCGTTGGGCGCGACGACCGTCTCCTGGTACGGAAGGAGGTCGCCCATTGCCCAGACACGCTCGGAGTACACCGCGACGCGGTCCATCAACTTGAGCACCTCGGAAAGTTCCACCGCGCCAGTCGACGAAGGATAGCCACTCGTCACATCGTCGAGGTCGAAGTCTTCTGGAAAGTGAGCAAGTCCAAGGCTAAGCGCCATCGCTGCTCCTGTACATGAATTCAACGTCATGAATTCAACAACCGAGGGCGCCTTTTCCAAGTACTTCCACACCTCGACGAGGTCACCGGGAATCACCTCCGTGGGTGATATTTCCTGGAGGTAGGCTCAGATGCATGTTGCCGACAACGTCGCCAAGTCAACGAGTGTGGCCACACACTGCCGCGCGTCGAACGATCTCGCCTCTTCCGCGCTATCAATAATGCGACCTGCGAGTAGAAGACAACAGTGAGTACGTTGGACATCACAAAAAAGCACAAGCTACTGGCAGAGGCAGATGCACTTACCAATCAACGGGCGGGCGAGATCCGTGATGAAACGTTGAAGCGCAGTATGGTCGTCCTGAAGCCCAGCAACAAGGGCGTCCGACACTTTACGATCTTCTTCGGCGGCTGTAATGGCGGCCTTGGCTCGTCCATCAGCCGAGCTCGCTTCTTCCTTCGCTTCCCGCAGCTCGCGCTCGAGATCAGCGATCCGCTTTTCAGCCGATCTCAAATCCGATTGCGCCACCACCAATTCACCCGCGGGGACAAGTCCCTGGCGAGCTTCCTCCGCCTTCGCGGCAACCGCCTGAAGCCCCTTATTCGCTTCCTGGACGGTGGCCAGATCCTTCTCCGTGCGGTGCTTCGCTGCCAATCGGTCAGCTGATTCACGTTGCATACCCTGCACATCATTCAAACAGTTAGCCAAAGCGAAATCCTAAGTGCCCACCCGCTGAAATTCAGCGAGTGCGCACTCGGGGACTGGAAATCAAAAAATTCCTAAGTGCCCACCCGCTGAAATTCAGCAAGTGCGCACTTGGGGACTGGCAATAAAAAACTTCCTAAGTGCCCACCCGCTGAAATTCAGCGAGTGCGCACTCGGGGACTGGCAATCAAAAACTTCCTAAGTGCCCACCCGTTGAAATTCAGCGAGTGCACACTCGGGGACTGGCAATCAAAAAATTCCTAAGTGCCCACCCGCTAAATTCAGCGAGTGCGCACTCAGGGACTGGACGCGCAAAGTAACAATTATACACCAAAAGGATCAGACCGCTGCAAAACACCGACCTGATCCTCGGGGACTGGACATACCTGGATGGCTGCGCCAAGCATGCCATGGAGTTGTATCGCGTCCACGGACGCGAGGAGAGCTGGCGTGTACCCACGACGCTGGTCGACTTCCGCATCGGCGACCCTGTGCACGGCTCGAGGCGAAGTTCCACTCGCGCGGCGCTTTGGCCATGAAGCGCGGAATGTCGCGATGGGCACCCGCCCCAAAGGAGGTCGGCTCGGCCTCAGCGGCGAGTGCCCTCGCCGTGGACGCGACGGCTCATTCTGGCCGGCGGTAGCGACCGCCGTGTCGTCGTAAATCGTGGCGACGCCATCGCCTTGGCCTTATTGCCGCCATCCGTAGGGACGACGACCTCCGCCTTCCTCTTCGGGAAGGATCCTCCTCGCTGACGACGGATGGCACCTTAGCCACGGTCGGGTGGCCCATCCTCTTCACTCTGGTCCTGTACATCAATCATGTAAGCAAGATAATTCAAGCTGCTATGGAAGACAAAGGAAGGTGAGTGTACTCACTTGGCGATTGGAATGAAGCATAGCCCGTCGGAGCCGGCCCGGCTTCTCCGATTCAGGGCAGCGTGGTGAGCCCCATCTCCGGGCGTCGCGTGCCCAAGGCACGAACGGCTTCTTCGTCGTCGAGGCCGCAACCGAGCCTCAGGACATCTTGGCGAGCCTCTCTGAGGCGAAGCGCCGCGATCGGAGCATCCCCAGATCCGAAGCGGGCGAATGGCGAGAGCATCGAAGCCAGTGGCACCTCGACAGCAGCCGTGTCCAGCGTGGTTGCCGTCGGTGGCGCCTCGTCCTTGGCCGGTCTGGGGGCGTCGGAGCTGCTCGCCAAGTGCGGTGGCGAGGCCGGCCTCGTCGGCTTCGTCTTCTTCTTTGGAGGGGCCTTTGCCTCCTTCTCTTTCTTCTTCTTCTTCGACGGAGTAGCCTGGCGGCGCGAGGTGGTCTCCGGAAGTTCTTCGTCGTCATCGTGACGCTCGAGGCTTTTACTCGCCTCAAGCTCACGCTGTCGCTGCCCGCGGGTCTTGCGAACCAGCGGGGCGACCTCCTCCTCGGACTCGTCGTCGTCATTGTTCTCGTCGCTCCCGGAATCGCCTTTGGCGGGAGGTGACTCGCCCATGTCCTGGACGGACGAGCTCGAATTCTCGTCGTCCGAAGGCGGGAGCCATCCTTCCACCACTTGGAATAGCTGCAATGAACGCAAGATGAAATTAGAATTACCGCGACTGCAAAAACTGCGACTGCGAATGAATCGAGGAGATTACCGTTGGGGCTGGACGCTTTGCGGTGTAGGTGGCGACCCCAGCTTGTGCGTCCAGGTACACCGCCTGGGTGATCTTCTTCAGTGCTGGGATGTAGTCCTCGAGCTTCCACTCGGCGAGGCAGGCCTTCGTCGAGTCTTCCCGGCCCGTGTACTGGTACATATAGTGGTCGCGTCGAGCCAGAGGGACGAGCCGCCGCCCGAGCCAGCAGTTGTATAGGTTGATCGTCTGGAGGCCCTTCTTCTTCAAACCGCGGATGGTTTGGAGCATTTCGTCAACGACCATCCGCTGGTCGCTGGGGAGCTTGCCGACTTGAAGACGGCGCGGCTCGGACCGGTTGGCGGAGTACCGCGGGATCGCCGTCTCGCCCTCCGGGGTCGCCTCGGCAACATAGAACCACGACTTCTTCCAGTCGCTCGCTGCCTTGGCGGGCAGCATCAAGTCAAAAAATGAAGCCTTCGACTTTAGCTGGAAGGTTAGGCCGCCCGCGGCAAGCATTGGGCCGCCTGCCTCTTCGCGGCTGATCCGTCGTGGAATAGATCTTGCCATAGAGGGAAGTAGGGCCGGCAGCCCAAGTAGCATTCGCAGAACGCCACGAAGATGGTGAGCTGCTCGATGCTGTGGGGACCCAGATCCGATGGTTGGATCCCGTAGTAGGCGCAGAAGCGCTGGAAGAACAGGGACGTGGGGAACCCTAGCCCCCGTTCTAGATGACTGGTGAAGTAGATGAATTCCCTCTCTCGCGGGTTCGGGGTCACCTCTCCGGATCGCAGGATCCCGGCCTCCTCGAAAGACGCCAGCTGCGCCCTCGTACATTTGGATCTACCCCAAGGTTCGATGGAGAGGGCCATGGCAGAAGGATTTGTGGGGGGTCGGAGGATTTCGGGTCGGCTAGATCGCGATGCGAAGGGAGGCGAAAAGTGCGTGCAATTGGAGGAAATGGCGAGAAGATGGTTCTTTGCTCGCCTGCCATTCCCCATATATAGCGGTTGTTACCCGCCAAATCAGGGAGCCGTTACTACGCGGTGATTACGCCAAAAGTTACCGTTGGATTACCCCAACGGCTAGTTTGACCACGTTTAACGGTCCAACTTCAGCCACTCGGCTCGCCGACCCGATCACTATGACAGTGTTTCGCCGACTCGACTCGCCAAAGCTGCGATCAGAATGACTAGTTTTCTCCTTTATACAGGAGCCCGCCGACGATTCGACTGGATGTCTACTCAGCGGCCGTATACTCCGACTGCCAGCAGCCACCTACGCCTAATCGACGACGGCCTCGGGGACTACTGATGGGGATGCGCCTACCGGGGTATACCCAGCAGGACGTTTCCGACTGGCCCAAGACCTGGCGAGTGGGCCTGCAGGACGGCGACTGGATCAAGGCCCGGCGTGGATCCAAGCGACTGGAAGCTGAAGGCCCAGGCGAGTAGATAAGCCCAGTTGGATTAGGTTAAATGAGTACCAAAGCCTTAACTGATTCGGTTGAGATATGTAAACCCTAGGGGAGGTGAGCCTATATAAACCTCCCTGCAGGGCGTGTAGAGATACGTTCCATCATACACCCAAGCGACTCGCCGCCTAGCCGCCGAGTTCGCCCATTGTACCACCTCCATAATACAATCTAGCAGGAGTAGGTCTTTACCCTCGGGCGAACCTGGGTAAAACCACGTCTCCGCCTCATCTCGCACATGAGATGGCTGGCCTGCCCTCGTTCTACTACTCTCTGCCGATTGCAGCATCTGCCGTGACCATTCCCATGACATCATGTGAACGTCGACTACATGATACTTAACCATTTATGGGCCTAGGGGAATGCATTGTGTATTTGGCTACTAATTGTGGGGTTGCTGGAGTGACAGAAACCTGAACCCTCGTTAGGACACCTTTTCACAAGGGAGCATAGGATCTCAGAGTTTAAGGTTGTGGTTAGATTTATATCTTAATTAATTTCCTGTAGTTACATATGTTTGCAGGGGGTTTAATCACAAGTATGTATTAGTACAAGTAAGGTCAGTACATTAGCACAAGTTCACCCACACAACACTTACAGCACCAAAGAAGAGTACTCAGCTATATGAAGCGAAAGCACTTGACAGAATTCCCATGTGTCCTCGAGAACGTTTGTTCCTTATAAGTATTTCCACTGGCTTGTCCTTTGCTAAGAAAGGATTGGGCCACTTGCTGCATTTGTTCTTTGTTACTTGCACTTTGTTTTGTTGCTTTATCAGAAAACCACTAAAAATCCGTTTGCTAAGTATTTATAGAGAGTTCCTGCTCCATACCACTGTTCAGCACCTTCCGCTCCTCGTTGGGATCGACACTCCTATTTATCAAAAGTACTACGATACACCCCCTATACTTGTGGGGCATCAAGACTATTTTCTGGCGTCGTTGCCGGGGAGTGAAGCGCTATTGAAGAGTGGAACTGGTAAGGGAAACTTCTACTGTGAGTATTTCTTTTGTTACTACTTATTACTTTGTTTCCAATATGGATAACCCACTTGGTTTTCTGTTTGGGAAAACTACTACCACTGCTAGGGTAGTAGATGAACTCCCACCTGTTGAGATGGATCCTTTTAAGATACCTACAAGTATTATTGATCGTGTTATGGATAATTATTATTTTGGGGATGGAACTATCCATCTTGGTGATCACTTGCTTTTTATCCATGAATTATGCAGGTTGTTTAAGTGTGTAGGTATCACAATTGAATAGGTGAAGAAGAAGTTACTCTCCATATCCTTGAAAGGGAGAGCTGGAGAATGGTATAAGCTGCTGAAGAATGGACAATCCATGGAATGGGAGGAAATGGCATATCTCTTTTATTCTAAATTTTATCCTCCCAGTGAGATTCATAAGGATAGAAATCTGATATTTAACTTTTGGCCTCGTGATGGAGAGAGTAGAGCTCAAGCTTGGGGGAGATTGAAGTTACTAATGCTTAAATGTCTTATTCATGAACTCCCTAACAATATTATTATCAATAACTTTTATGGTAGGCTTTCTCTTCATGATAAAGATTTACTAGATGCTTCTTGTGCTGGATCATTCACATGTATGAAGGAAGAAGCTAAATGGGATCTCTTAGTCCGTATTCAAGAAAACACTGAAGCTTGGGAGAATGACAAAGGAAGAAAGTCAGTCATAAACTATGATTATGAATGCATTAAATCTTTTATGGGAACTGATGACTTTCGTGATATTAGCAATGAATTTGTTCTTGATCCTCAAGTCCTTATAAAATGTTTTAATGCCTTTGCCTCTTATATTGAAATTCCCAAGAAAGAGTGGGACAGGTACCATGCTCCTTATAAAGACATTGTCACCCATTTTCCTGTTAGCATAGAGGTTTGTACTGTTGATCCTATTTTGCCTGAACCTTATGTGGATAAAATCCCTTTTCCTGCTAAGGTAAGGGAACATTCCATTATAGCTAATGTGGTTAGCAAAAGTGCAAAGAAAACTGTGGAGCCCGATGAGCTCATTGATATTGAGCATGTGGTAGCTATTGTGAAAGATCTTGTCGCTAGAAATATAGAGGATGAGCATATTGTCTTCTGTGAAGACGCTACTAATATTGTTTCTCATCCTAAAAAGTCTAGAAAAGCTAGTGTCTTGTGCTTTCTGTTAGAATTGGTAATCATAGCTATTATGGTTTATGTGATATTGGTGCTAGTTCTAGTGCTATTCCATATGAGCTTTACAGGGAAATTCTGCATGAAACTGGTCCTTGTGAGCTTGAGGACATTGATGTGGTTATTCACCTTGCTAATAAGGAAACCATTTTCCCCATTGGCATTGTAAGAGATGTGGAGGTTCTTTGTGGTAAGATTAAATATCCTGTTGATTTTCTGCTATTTCTCTTGCTCCTAACAATTCCTTGCAGCAGTTTATGGAAGATCACAAAAGCGATGTCTTTATGAAGGAAAGAAATGAGATTGACGAGGTCTTCCTTCATCAGCCTGAGTTACTTAAGCATAATCTACCTGTGGAAGATTTGGGTACCACACTACCACCTAAAGAGGACCCTGTTTTCGAATTAAAATCTTTACCTGATGATCTTAAATATGATTATCTTGACAATAAGAAAGTGTATCCTGTTATTATTAGTTCTAAACTTTTAGGAAAGGAAGAAGAAAGGTTATTGGAAGTATTGAAGAAACATCGAGGAGCTATGGGTTATACTCTTGATGATTTAAAAGGAATTTCTCCTACTATATGTCAGCATGCTATTAATATTGAGCCTGATGCAAAACCAGTTGTTGAGCACCAACGCCGTCTAAATCCTAAGATAAAGGATGTGGTAAGAAATGAGGTATTAAAACTCCTTGATGCTAGTATTATTTATCCTATTGCTGATAGTCAATGGGTTAGCCCTGTTCATTGTGTTCCCAAGAAAGGGGGAATAACTGTTGTACCTAATGAAGATAATGAGCTTATACCTCAAAGATAGTGGTTGGGTATAGAATTTTCATTGATTTTAGAAAGATTAATAAGGTTACTAAGAAAGATCATTATCCTTTGACCTTTATTGATCAAATGCTTGAAAGGTTGTCCAAAAAGACTCACCTTTGCTTTCTTGATGATTATTCCGGGGTTTCTCAAATTGTTGTGAAAGCACATGACCAAGAGAAAACTACTTTCACTTGTCCTTATGGTACTTATGCTTATAGGCATATGCCTTTTGGTTTATGTAATGATGGGGATACGCCTACTGGGGTATACTCGGAGACGTTCAATCGCCCAAGGGTGGCGAGTGGGCTGAGCAGCGAGTGGATCAAAGCCCAAAGAAGGTATCGGCCTGGAAGTTGAAGGCCCGAGCGAGTAGATAGGCCAGTCGGTCTAGGTTAAACGATTAAGGCGTAACGAATCGGTTGAGATATGTAAACCCTAGGGGAGGTGAGCCTATATAAACCTCCCTATGGGGTGAGTAGAGACACGTTCCCTCATACATCCAAGCAACTCGCCGCCTAGTCGCCGGGTTCGCCCATTGTAAACACATCCATAATACAATCTAGCAGGAGTAGGTCTTTACCCTCCGGGGGGCCGAACCTGGGTAAAACCCTGTGTCTCTACCCTCATCTCGCCGAGATGGCTGGCCGCCCTTGCCCTTGTTCTACTACTCGCCGTGCAGCGTCTGGTGGCCATTCCCGGCAGTGGCGCCACCGTGGGGCTGGCGGTCTGGCGGTGTTCTGGCGAGATCCAATGCCCATCAGCGAGGCGGTCACCACCGGCGTATGATAGCGATCGGCGAGATGCTCCGGATCTTGCCGAGCAGCTACGTCCGGCGACGCGACGTCACGCATGGCGTAATCACGCCAATCGCACGATCGGCCTCTTCGTCGGCCTCACCGGCGTCATCACCTCGGAGGACTCGGCTCGCATCGCGGATCGCCACGCGATCGGCTCTCGAGCCAGGTCCGCGATCCACCGCCTCGCCTCAGTACAACTCGGCCCACGACAACGTGGCGGGAACTCAGCTGACGCGCGCCCTCACCGACGACGCCGACTCGGCGACCCGGCGTCACTGCGGATCCATCACGCGGCCTCGTCCGCGGGCTCCATCGCCCAGGTCTCCAACGCGGGAGATTTCGAGGACCCCTCCATCCTCGGGATCTTCGAATTCGACTCCGGGTCGGAAAACTCCGCCGACCTCCACGACGGAACCGGTCGCCATGCCGCGACCTATATGGCCACCGGCGCCGATCCGCCGGAGGATCCTTTCTCCACCCCAATCCCTCCTAACGCCACGGCAACGGAGGTCGAGGAACTCCGCCTGAAATTGGCGGAGGCAGATGCGCAGAGCGGGCGGCGAAAATTTTCGCCTCGAGCAAGTGACGGCGCAGAATCACGCTACCACCAGCCGGATCGGTCACGCTGAACCCCACCGTTGAGCGCGCCTGAACCCGACGGCAACGACCGGCTCGCGCCAGCGGCGCGATCTGTGAGCAGCGCCACAGGGGAAGCACCGACCCCGCCCGGGATCGGCGGCGATGGGTGCCCCACCACCCAACCGCACCTCGAGGACCAGCGCGGATAGTCGTCTCCTCACGGGGCGAGAGCGAACGGCCTCCACCGTTCTCCACCCGATGGACAACCTCGTGGCAGGCGAGCAGCGGCGATAGCATCACGGCCACGGCGCGGCGCCACAAATCCGATGCGTCAAGGCCCTGCTGCAAAGGCCGTGGAGCAGCAAAAGCGGGCGCCGACTGCAAGGCGAGTATACTCGCGCTCCTCGGGAAGCAGGCGGCCTCAGCGGCCCAGCGGCGGCAAACACCCTCAATTGCCGCCACCGAGCCACGCAGCTCAACGCCGACCGTGAGCGGCACTCTCCTGCGACCCCAGGCGGCGACCAACCGTCGCCGCTAACGGACAACCGCCGGCGCCCGCACTCACATCATCAACAACCAAAAGCGGCGCGCCGCCAGCAAGCGACTTGCGGCACACCTAACTAATCGCCGCGATGGCGAGCCTATGGGGTCACTCGATCGACTAGGGCCTAAGTGCTTCGGACCAATGATCCGGAAAAGTACCCGCCAAACTTCAAGGCGCCAAGGAGATAGAAAATCGACTCCTCGTATGACCCCGATGCAGCTTGACACATACCTCATGGCAATGGGGATCGCGGGTCACATGACCTACTCGCCGCCCGTTACCTCCCGATGATGGAGGGCGTGCGGGCAATGGATCAACAGCGCTCCCGGGCAGTATCGACTCACGGAGGAAATGCGAGCGCCGTCAGGCACTTGAGTGCTCCTACATCCGCGCCACCACCATCGAGGACACGGGCGATGCGTCCGGGGACCTCGCGAGTCGACTTCAAGCTGGGTCCAGCGGTGGCAAGAGCTCTGGTACAACGCGGTCGGCATCCACGGACACCGCGATCCATTGCTTCAAGACATCGTGCCGCTCACGAGCCTCTAGTCGCCAAACTCAAGCGACGCCCGCACACTCGACAACATCCCGACCTCCTCGAGATCGCCAAGCGGCGCCGAGGAGGACCCCAACCAAGAAATCGACGGCAGTCGGAGGGCAGCGCCGCGCGGGCGGCAGCGGCGGCGACGCCGAACGAACTACGCTACAGCGAACCCGCCTCACGAGCAAGCGCCGCAACGGCGGTGTCGACTTTCGCCCAACGCTGAGCACGCTGCGAGCCCAAGAGCTACCGCCGCGACGGAGGCAGCGGCGCGATGGCGGCAATTACAAGAACAAGCCAAGGTTCGATCGCGGTACTCCTTAACCAACCATGTGCGTTTCACAGCGAGGAAGGAAAGCCGCCGCACACCACCGCCCGCCACACCCTCGGAAATCGAGAAGGCCGCGGCACGCGGAAGACACCGACAACGACCCGCCAAATGGCGGCAAATTCGCAAAGCGCTCGCTCCACACCTTCACGGGCTTCAACACGAGCGTGAGAAGAAGGTCATCGCCAGCGCCGTCGCCGTCAGCGGTGGCCCAACAGACGTCCCCGGTTCCTGAACTGGTGAACAACCATCACAGGAGGCAAGACCACTCGCCCGCGCCAGTACCGGGGCGAGTCGCCACGGTGGTCAAGCCAAGGTTGGCGACTCGGCTCCCCAAGACAGCGATGGACGGCGGCAGCTCCATCAACATCCTCTACCTCGACACCTTGGTGGCTGCGGCTCCGATCGATGATCGAGACAACCACACTCGTTCCACGGCATCGTCCCGGTCGGGCGTACCCGATCGGCAAAGTCACGCTGCCGTCACTTCGGCGATCCGGCAAACTTCCCGCCGGCGGATCGTCTTGCTGGTGCCCGCCGACAGCCCTACCGCTGCGTCACGGCGCGAGCGTTTGCTAAATTCATGGCGCGCCCACTACGCGTCTACAACAATGAAGATCCCGGGCGTGCGGCGTCATCACCATCCACGGCGACCCGACATGGCCGCGAATGCGAGGCCAAAGGAGCGAACTTCGCCCGACGCCGTCATCGCGGCGAAACTAATCACGCCACGAGCTGCGCCAAATACGCGGCGGGGTTAACAATGCGATCCCACGATACTCAAGAAGCCAAACTCGAGGGCGCAAACACCTCAACCTTTGAGGCCACGGCCACCACTTGCCGTCTGGTCCCCGGCGACTCCGGCCAGACGGTAACGATCGGGACAGGCATGAGCCCGGCGTAGGAAGCGCGCTCATCGAGTTCCTCCGTGAGAACAGGACATCTTCGCATGGAAACCCTCCGACATGCACTGGTGTCCCTAGGGAGCTCGTGAGCACAAATTAAACGCCGACCCCAAGGTGCGACCCGTCAGCGATCGCTCGGCCCTTCAGCGAAAACGCCCGTCGAGCAATCGAGGAAGTGCAGTCTACTGCTGCCGGCTTCATCCGCCAATCAAATACTCAAGTGGTGGCAAACCCAGTCCTGGTCGAGAAGAAAAGCGGGACGGAGAATGTGTATCGACTACACAAACTGAACAGCGCTTTGCCCAAAGGGCGATTCGTCCTCCACGGATCGATCGGATAATCGATTCAACCGCGGGTTCGAGTCGCTATGTTTCCTCGGCGCCTACTCCGGGTACAACCAGATCAAAATGGCTGTCGAGGATGAGAAGGCGGCGTTCATCACGCCATTCGAGCCTTACGCTACACCGCCATGACCTTGACCTCAAGAACGCGGGCAACCTACCAGCGGTGCATGCAAGAATGCCTCGCGAGCCAAATTGGCGCAACATCACGTCTACATCGACGGCGTGGTGGTGAAATCCGCTCGCCAAGGCGACCTACTCGCCGACCTAGCGGAGACCTTCGCCAATCTGCGGAGGTACAAGATAAAGCTCAACCCGAGCAAGTGCACCTTGATTGTACCCGCCGAGCAACTCTTAAATGCGTCTCCAAAGCGAGGGATCGAGGCAAACCGAAGATCGACACGATCGCCCGGCTCGGCAAACCCGAGTGCTGCGCGGCGTCGAAGCTGGCGGGCGTGTGGCGGCTCTCGATCGCTTCATCCCCGCACAGGCGGCGATGCCCTATACGCTGATGCGCAAGAACCCCACCTTCGATGGGACAAGGAGGCGGACGGCAGCGCTCGCGACCTTAAAAAGGTGCTACTGCCGCACCACTACTCGCCCGCACCCGACAAAGAGCCTATGCTGGTTTACGTCGCGGCGTCCGGCGCGTCGTCGGTCGTAATGGTTGTCGAGCGACCGGAGGAAGGAAAGGCGCTGGTCCGGTGGCGGTGTACTACATCAGCGAGGTCCTCACCGAGTCGCGCCCGATACCTGATATCAAAAGCTGGTATCTGCGGTCTTGAGCTCGTGGCGCTGCGCTTTACTTCGAGCACCGATCACGGTCGTCTCCTCGGCACCACTACAAGACATCATCCGCAATCGCGAGGCGACGGGCGGGTCGCCAAGTGCGTCGAGATCGGCGTCCACAACATTAAATCTGAGCCACGAAGGCGATTAAGTCCTGACGGCAGACTTCGCCGCCGGGAAGAGCCAGCGGAGAAGCGCGTACCTCCATTCGGAGCACGCCACGGGTCCAAGAACGCGGGCGGGGAGGCGGGGATAGTGCTAACTTCACCAAAGGCGACAAGCTCCGCTACATCCTCCGCCTCAATTCACGCCTGTACCAACAACATGGCTGAATCGAGGCCCTACTCACGGCATGCGAGCGAAAAGGAGATGGCGTCAATCGCCCGATGCTACGGAGACTCCGACCTCGTTGGACAAGTCGCCCGGCACTGCGGCGCCATCTCCCCCACCATGGCGGCGTATCGCCAAGAGGTGGATAAGTTGGGCGGCCACTTCACCGGTTACTTTGTCGAGTGGATCGACAGGCGGAAAAACGAGGAGGCCGACGCCCTCTCTCGAATCGGGTCGGCTCGACTCGCACCACCCGCCGGCGTGTTCCTCGACACAATCTCCAAACCATCAGTCTCTCCCCCGAGGGAGATCGACATCGGAGTCCCACTCCAACCAGAGGCAGCCTTGGTCGCACTCATCACCGAGCCCTACATCGCCTGCAGAACCGGCACCTGCCCGGCCAGA
The DNA here is from genome assembly GCA_030063025.1 of Avena longiglumis. Lineage (NCBI taxonomy): Eukaryota > Viridiplantae > Streptophyta > Magnoliopsida > Poales > Poaceae > Avena > Avena longiglumis. The sequence continues at coordinate 185,220,172 of CP125979.1, forward strand.
CGAGACAAACGCTCGAATGATTGCTCGCCGATGCAAGTCCTACACCATCATCGACGGTGAGCTACACAAGCGCAGCGTCACCGGCGTCTTCCAACGTTGCGTCCAACCGACTGAAGGACGCAAAATCCTCCACGACATCCACTTAGGCGACTGCGGCCTGCCGCCGCCGCCTCCTGATCGCCAAGGCTATGCGACACGGCTTCTACTGGCCCACCGCACACGCCGACGCCGTCGATATCGTCCAGCGATGCGCCGGGTGCCAGAAGTACGCCAACCAGACGCACGTACCAAGTTCGGCGCTCAAAACAATCCCCATCACTTGGCCATTCGCTGTGTGGGGCATGGACATGGTAGGCCCCTTCAAGAAGGCCCCCTCTGGCTACACCCACTTGCTAGTCGCCGTCGACAAATTCACGAAGTGGGTGGAGGCCAAGCCAGTCCGGAAATGCAACGGGAAGACCGCCACTAAGTTCTGCGAGCTCATATACCGCTACGGGTTCCCCAACAGCATCATCACGGACAACGGCACAAACTTCGCCAAGAGCAATGGCGAATGCGAAGAGCACCACATCCGGCTCGACCTCGCGTCGATCGCACACGAGTCAACGGCCGGTAACGAGCCAACCAAAGCATCCTCCACGGCCGAAGCGCGACTCAAATACCACTCGGCGCTGCTGGATGCTGTGTCGAAGCTACCCTCCGTCATCACGGGAATCCGCACCTCGGTCAACGGTCGTGATTCACTCCCTTCTTCATGGTCTCTGGCGAAGCGGTCATTCCACCGACCTCGAACACGACTCGCCGGTGCGTCCACTATCTGAGGCATAAGCGAGCTGCCCGCCAAGATGGGCTCGACCAACTCGGCGAAGCAGCGACCTCGCTCGATCGCGTCGCCATTTATCGGCAAGGGCTCGCGCTACCACAGCCGACGGGTGAAAACCCGCACCTTCCAGGAAGGCGACCTGGTGTTACGCCTCATCCAGGACAAGAAGGGCACACAAGCTCTCCCCTCCGTGGAAGGCCCGTTCGCTATCGGTAGCGTGCTAAACAGCGGCGCTACTACCTCATCGGCGTCGCGGGGCGGAACTCGGCGTCAGCGGCCATGGAATGTAAATCTCCTCGGAAGTTCTACTCCTAGAACCCCACACATGTACTCTCCGATCGCTATGAAATAAAAAGCAGTTACTGCAAATTGCGTCTACTCTCCATGCCTTGTGCCACTCTTTTCGTAATAAACAGCGTCATGCTAAAATGCGAAGTCAACCTTTGGTACAGCAAGCACGGCTAAGTAGTGCGATGTAAAACCTTGAGTCATTTCAGGTCTTGCGTCGTCCAAACGCCAACCGGGCCCCATTGAGTCGCCTAGCTCGACTGGTTTTGCGAACCAAGACAACCCTCGCTTCTCCACGCGACCTCGGTCCTCCGCATCCTCGGCGTAGCGACTCGAGCGGCTAAGTACCACGCTCGGGGACTGAATACCAGTTCGTCGCGATCGGTCGAAAAGCAAGTAAGAGCATACCAGGACTACGCGGCCTTGACCCTCCGGGCCAGGCAGGAGTGACGCGCTCTGTGGCATCCCGCAAAACCACTACTAGAAAATCGCGTTGAATTTGTGCATTGCATCGTCATCATCATGCATTGTTTGCTAAAATTATGTTGCAAAAACCCGTCTTTGTTTTCCAACCGCCCCATCTTAATTCAACTGTAAAGCCCGGTCCCGGAATATTTTGTTTTAAATAAAAATGTTGTGCAAACGGCCTGCTGGAGATAAATAAAAATATTTATTTGTTTTAGCGGGGCAGCCGAACGGGCCGAAGCGACCCGAACGACCGCCCCAGATATTCTGATCGGCCCAACCTGCCAGCCTACCTAAAGCCTAGACCTACCCAAAAATCTACCCACCCCCTGAGGCCACATCACCCTGGCCACTCCCTAGGTGCCACATGGCCTACCCCTCACACTCACCCACTCACAAACTGACACGTCACCCTCACCCCTCTTTCTCTCCTCTCTCTCTCCCTCTAACCCAACCCCACACCACCACTTCCTGCCTACTCACACCACACACACGCCACGCCTGCTGTCCCTCCCACCAACCCCACAGGCCCCACACCCGTCAGCAGCAGTTCTCTCCTCCCCCTCCTCCCCATCGTCTTCCTCCTCCGCCTGGCCCTCCTCCAAACGCCGGCCCCGGGCACCTTCCTTCCTCCTCCCTCTCGCTACCGCCCCGGAGCCCCGCCCTCAGCTCACCGCTCGCCGACCCTCCTTCTCCCTCGCCGCCCAGCTCGCCCCGCGACCTCCACGTCCCCGCGCCCCTCCTCCAGCGGCCGTCCCCACGCCCCATCACCGCCGCGAGCCGCATCCGCCCCGACTCGACCCCGGCGGCGCGCGCGCCCGCCAACCCTCGCTCGTCCCCGCCTGAGGCCTCCGCGTCCTCGCCGTCGCCCGGCCACTGCCGCTGCAACCACCCGTCCCGAGCTCCTCGCCCGCGCCTCGCTCTGCGCGCCTCTCCGCCCGCGACCCCGGCTCGCCGCGCCACCGCCGTCCAGCAGCGCCGCCCGCGCCCGCGCCCGATGACGCTCGCCGTCGAGCTCCTCACCGGCCCGTCGCGCCTGGTTCCGGCCCGTCGCCCGGCCCGCCCGTCTCCGGCCGACCGCCTCTCCCTCCGCGCCCGACCCCCTTCCCCTGCCCGGACCCTGCGCGCGCGCCCGAGGCCCCATCGCCGCCTTCTTCGCCCTTGGCACCCGCGCCGCTCGGCGAGCCCGCGGCGAGCCAGCGCCGCTACGAGGCCCGCGCCACGCCCTTGCGCCCAGCCAAGCCTCCCGCCGCCCGAGCCCGTGCCGCAGACGCCAAGCTCGCCATCCTCCCCGGCCGCGGCCCGGCCCCACCTCGCCGGGCCACCACCGTCGACCGTGGGCCCGCTGCGCGTGTGCTCGTGTATGTGTGTGCTCGTGTACGCGTGTGCTCGTGTATGTGTGTGCTCGTGTACGCGTGTGCTCGTGTATGTGTGTGCTCGTGTATGTGGCGCTATGAACTCTCGAAGATCGACTCCTGGAACGCCAAGATCACCTTGGACCCACAAGATCTACCTCCTGGAAGACGACCTACCACAGAACTCGGCGAGGACCCGGATACCCAAGATCGTCCACACGAACCGGAACTGCTCGAGACCCGAGATCTTCATCTGCGGCGTGAGCAGGGAAGCAAGACCCGACTTGTGCACGATGGTGAGGCTGCGAAGTGGAGACATCGCGAGTTTTCCATGACCGAACCGTCTCGAGGAACCACGAACCGAACCGGAGTTCTCCGTCACGGAACCACAAGATCTTCGGTGGAACCGACAAGATCATCTCGCGGACAACAAGTACGCCGCCCGGTCGCCGAGGCCTGAGCAGCGAGTACTCCTTCCGGATGCGAGGCTCGAGAACATGGGCGATAAGGGCGCGACGCCAGGACCGGTAGCATGACCCGACCATCGCGGAGGCGCCAAGATCTACCCCGATCCGAGACCCTAACCCCGGAGGCCGAGAACGAACCGTCGAACCCTGGACCCTGAGACCGACCCCGAACCCCGGAGCCCAAGATCGCCGAACCTTAATGTGTGACCCTTTTCCTCGCTACCCTATTTTATAACATAATAACAACTTGTTGCATATTGAATTGTCATTCATCTCGCATGCATATTTGTGGTTTGGGGATCTTCTGCCGATTCACCTAATAACTAAATATGGGGCCCATATGCGGGCAAATCTAGTCTCATATCGGCCTCATTTAAACTTGCGTAGCGAACCGGTTCTATCTTTTGTCTTGATAATGCAACATTTAAATTGCGGGGTAGCTAAACAACTTGCACCATATAATTACTTGTCGGGACCCCGGTTCCGCTTAATATGACCTAACTGCATCGCACTTTGCCATGTCATCCATCATGCATGCATCAGGCCGATCTTCTGCCGTTTCATTAAATAGCGCATCCGGTGTTTCTTCTAGTGTTTTGCTTCTTCGCGGATTGGACCGTTGAGTTGATGTGAGCTTCGCCCCGATCTTCGGGGAAAAACCTTCGACAATGTTTTCAGGCGAGCATCTCCCCCTTTCTACCTATCTTACTTTTATAGTATTTACTTCCCTCCTGTTGATCTATTGCTATCTGTGTTGCGATGCTTTAGTTTCCGTACCTGTGATTTCCCTGCAGCCTATATTGCCTTGGACACACCCTACTACCTGTTGTTTGGTAGATAGTTGGACTTGCGCGTCGTAGTCGCTTGCTCAAGTGATGTTGTGTGTCGCCGTATGCCCCAGTTGCTGATGTATTGCCGTATGTTGATGATGGAGATGATCATAGCTTTACTTATTGTCACTTTACTTTCTGTTTAACAACTAAAATTGAATAAGCAGAGGCATCGGTGGGTGATAGATAATATTTGGTTTCCGAACGCCCACTTGTGTCCCGTAAGACCCCGAGTACTTGATACCTGTTCCTTGATTTTGCGCGCTATCCACATCCGGGAGGTATATGGGACCCCCCTGAGCCAGAGCTTGATTCATTCTTATTTCATGGGGCCACAAACTAGTTTGAGGTTTTATTACGATCCTGTACTTATGCCATGCTTTACTGCTTTATTTACGATTGTGCGAGGAGCACACTGTACTGTTTAGGTATCACGGAGTGTTTCGCGGTATCGACAAGCCCAGCCACACTTCGGGTTCCCGATGCTTCTGACCATTGGCGCAACCTTGAGGCCGTCTCGGAGCTTGTCTACTCCGTTGCGGGTTCTACTCAAGGGTGGCCCCTGAAATATTTGAATCCTGTGATTGTTGATCGTGAAAGCCTCGTTGGGTTTTGATTTGGTTTTTCCGAGGTTGATCGAGCGTGTGTTGCTATTGGTGCACCCCGGCCGGGTTAAAACTTTCTGAAAGCCGTGTCCGCGGATATGGACGACTTGGAGCACAGTATCTCGATCATAGACAAGCATAACTAAAGTTTACTGCTATAAATTTGACTTATAATGACTAGTAATCAGCTTCACTATAATGGAATGACTAATTAATACTGCCCACCATTGCTTGTTTGGTTGTCGCTTGCGACAAACGTATCTGACTAGTAAGTATTGCAACTCCAACGAAATGGCTGAATAAAATTACCAACAACTGCTGGGTTTTGGGTTTATCTCATGCTATCTGTATCTGATTAGTAATTGTTGCAACTATCACGGAATGGTTAACTAAAAGTGCCCCCTGTCTACTTTATCAGGATGATTATCTATACATGACTAGTAATTGTGCAACGATAACTGAATAAGTAAAACTGCCAACTGTGTGAGTTCCTCGGTTGACTTCCTCGTTTGGTCTCGAGGGGGAAACGCCAGGATGGGTTTGTTTGATGATAGTATCAGGTTGATCCGAATAGGTCTCCCTCACCCCTCTCTTATTGACGCCAGTTGTATCGAGTCTCTATAGGTTGTTTAGTGCATGCTGCCGCTGCCGCTCAGTCCACCATACCTATGTAGGCGAGGACCGCCGAATTCTAGCCTCGCCGTGTACTGGCCTCGATCTTGGCGCTCTTTCTTTGTTTTCTCTTTGCCCTTTGTCGGCACCCTTTTTGTTTAAGCAGGTTTTGAGATCGGCGTCGTTAGCGAGGTTACCCTTCGGCTTGGCACAGGCAGTTATGGGCGCCATTGGTTATTCTTGGGCTCTTAGCCCCATTTGCTTCTTGTCCGTAGTCGGACTCTACCATTTTCAAGGTGATTTGGATCTTGCATCTTATACGTATTCTTGACTCTCTGAGTCATTTATATATATATCTGTACGTGGGTCCCATCGAGGACTGTTGTGTAATGTTATTACTTTTTCCACCCATGCGAAAGTGCTGGTGGGCACCTTTGAATCGTTTCTATGCGGGTTTGGTGAATTTTGCCCGAACTTGCATAGGTCTGAGGGTGTTACTGTGGTATCGAGCCCGGCGGTTGCGATACCCCACAAGTCCGACTGTAGGATAACCTAGCTAACGGCCGAAGTAGAGTGTCAAAACTATTTTGCAAAATCGGTGGGATAGTTCTGGCTAGGTCTGATTTTACTCCTTACCCCTCTGCTGTTCCCCTCTTACCTCTACGTGTTTTGAATCCGCTCTCTTCTCTCTCTTCGAGTCCAGGAATTCTCGTGGTTGGGTTTCCGTCGTACCTTCAGGGTTTCGCTTCTCCCTTCTGTAGCGGAGGTGCTACGATCATCAAGCTGCAACTTGTCTGTTGTACCCTTCATCCGCTCTTTTGTTCTTCAGCTCGTTATCCATGTGTGTCCCTTGCTGGATAACAGTGTCGTTGATAAACATCTGAGAAGGACGAGCTTTGGTGAAGTTGGAGTCGACCTTGAGCACGTGTTGTTCATGCCAACGGAACCATCGCGAAACCTAATCAGTGTGTCTTTCATACGATTCCTGCTGGCATCATTCCTTTGTTCCGGATACCGCCTATGAAGATCTTCAGTCTAATCTCGAGAGTTGAGTTGCCTGATTCCCTACCCATGTTGAGGGTTGATAGTTTGGGCCGGGATGGACTGATCACCCTACCCGACTCTTACTGTTCGCTCTGTACATCGAACTGGTGGATCAATGTAACTTTTCCCTCTTCTAACGGAAGTTAGGGGTGGCTTTATTTGTGATACCTCTACCTTCGACCTTTTGTTTCCGGAGTGCTCTCTCAACGAACAGAGACAACGGCCCCCTTTGTTGGTGGTGTCGCCGATTCCCAGATGAAGAAGGAACTCTTGTTAGTGGTGTCGCGAGGATCTACACGAAGCGCGAGGGTTCAGAACGCCGACCTTCCTTCCGGTACCATGAGGCGGATCTCGAGGGCGAGATCCATTGTTAGTGGTGTCGAATTGTGGCATCCCGCAAAACCACTACTAGAAAATCGCGTTGAATTTGTGCATTGCATCGTCATCATCATGCATTGTTTGCTAAAATTATGTTGCAAAAACCCGTCTTTGTTTTCCAACCGCCCCATCTTAATTCAACTGTAAAGCCCGGTCCCGGAATATTTTGTTTTAAATAAAAATGTTGTGCAAACGGCCTGCTGGAGATAAATAAAAATATTTATTTGTTTTAGCGGGGCAGCCGAACGGGCCGAAGCGACCCGAACGACCGCCCCAGATATTCTGATCGGCCCAACCTGCCAGCCTACCTAAAGCCTAGACCTACCCAAAAATCTACCCACCCCCTGAGGCCACATCACCACAGCACTCCCTAGGTGCCACATGGCCTACCCCTCACACTCACCCACTCACAAACTGACACGTCACCCTCACCCCTCTTTCTCTCCTCTCTCTCTCCCTCTAACCCAACCCCACACCACCACTTCCTGCCTACTCACACCACACACGACGCCCTTTGCCCCTCCCCACCCCACAGGCCCCGTGGAACCACCCCGTCGCCCTTGCAGCTGGTCTCTCCTCCCCCTCCTCCCCATCGTCTTCCTCCTCCGCCTGGCCCTCCTCCAAACGCCGGCCCCGGGCACCTTCCTTCCTCCTCCCTCTCGCTACCGCCCCGGAGCCCCGCCCTCAGCTCACCGCTCGCCGACCCTCCTTCTCCCTCGCCGCCCAGCTCGCCCATGACCTCCACCAGCGCCCCTCCTCCAAAGCCGTCCCCACGCCCATCACCCGCGAGCCGCATCGCCCCGACTCGACCCGTAGCCGCGCTCCAACCCTCGCTCGTCCCGCTGAGGCCTCCCGCGTCCTCGCCGTCGCCCGCTGCGCCCGGCAACCACCCGTCCCGAGCTCCTCGCCGCGCCTCGCTCCCTGCGCCTCACTTGCCGCGACCCCTCGCCCGCGCCACCGCCGTCAGCGGCCGCGCCCGCCAGCGCCGCGCCAGTCGCGGCAGCTCCGCCCGTCGAGCTCCTCACGGCCCGTCCGCGCTGGTTCCGGCCCGTCCGGCGCCGGCCCCGTCCGGCGACCGCCTCTCCCTCCGCGCCCGACCCCACCTCGCCGGACCCTGCGCGCGCCGCCCGGAGCCCCATCGCCGCCTTCTTCGCTCCCTTGGCACCTCGCCGCTCCCGAGTCAGCCCGAGCCAGCCAGGGCCCCAGCGGCCGCCTGCCAGCCGCCGCCAGAGCCCCGTCTGCCGCCAGCGCGCTTCGCCATCCTCCCGGCGCGCCCGGCCCCACCTCGCCGGCCCACCACCGTCGACCGTGGGCCCGCTGCGTGTGTGCTCGTGTACGCGTGTGCTCGTGTATGTGTGTGCTCGTGTACGCGTGTGCTCGTGTATGTGTGTGCTCGTGTATGTGGCGCTATGAACTCTCGAAGATCGACTCCTGGAACGCCAAGATCACCTTGGACCCACAAGATCTACCTCTGGAAGGCCGGGACCTACCACGGAACTCGGCCGAGACCCGGATACCCAAGATCGTCAGACACGAACCGGAACTGCTCGAGACCCGAGATCTTCATCTGCGGCGTGAGCAGGGAAAGCAAGACCTTCGACTTGTACGATGGTCGAGACTGCGAAGTGGAACATCGAGTTTTCCATGACCGACCGTCTCACGAGGAACCACGAACCGAACCGGAGTTCTTCTCCGTCACGGAACCACAAGATCTTGAGGTGGAACCGACAAGATCATCTCGCGGACAACAAGTGCCGCCCGGTCATCGAGGCCACTGAGCAGCCAGTACTCCTTCCGGGATGCGAGGCTCGAGAACATGGGACGATAAGGGCCAACGCGACCGGACGGTAGCATGACCCGACCATCGGGCGCCAAGATCTACCCGATCGAGACCCTAACCCGGAGGCCGAGAACGAACCGTCGAACCACGGACCGACCCGAACCCGGGCCAAGATCGCGAACCTTAATGTGTGACCCTTTTCCTCGCTACCCTATTTTATAACATAATAACAACTTGTTGCATATTGAATTGTCATTCATCGCATGCATATTTGTGGTTTGGGATCTTACGCGATTCACCTAATAACTAAATATGGGGCCCATATGCGGGCAAATCTAGTCTCATATCGGCCTCATTTAAACTTGCGTAGCGAAGTTCTATCTTTTGTCTTGATAATGCAACATTTAAATTGCGGGGTAGCTAAACTTGCACCATATAATTGCCGGGACCCGGTTAAGCTTAATATGACCTAAGCGCATCGCACTTTGCCATGTCATCCATCATGCATGCATCAGGCCGATCTTCTGCCGTTTCATTAAATAGCGCATCCGGTGTTTCTTCTAGTGTTTTGCTTCTTCGCGGATTGGACCGTTGAGTTGATGTGAGCTTCGCCCCGATCTTGAGAAAACCTTCGACAATGTTTTAAGGCGAGCATCTCCCCCTTTATACCCATCTTACTTTTATAGTATTTATTTCCCTCCTGTTGTTCTATTGCTATCTGTGTTGCGATGCTTTAGTTTCCGTACCTGTGATTTCCCTGCAGCCTATATTGCCTTGGACACACCCTACTACATTGTTTGGTAGATAGTTGGACTTGCGGCGTCGTAATCCTTGCTCAAGTGATGTTGTGTCGCCGTATGCCCCAGTTGCTGATGTATTGCCGTATGTTGATGATGGAGATGATCATAGCTTTCCTTATTGTCACTTTACTTTCTGCTTAACAACTAAAATTGAATAAGCAGAGGCATCGGTGGGTGATAGATAATATTTGGTTTCGAGCAGCCCACTTGTGTCCGTAAGACCCAGTACTTGATACTGTTCCTTGATTTTCGCTATCCACATCCGGAGGTATATGGGACCCCAGGCGAGCTTGATTCATTCTTATTTCATGGGGCCACAAACTAGTTTGAGGTTTTATTACGATCTGTACTTATGCCATGCTTTCTTTTATACGATTGTGCGAGGCACCTTTCTTTATTTAGGTATGCGGAGTGTTTGCGGTATCGACAAGCCCAGCCACACTTTGGGTTCCCCGCTTAAACTACCATTGGCGCAACCTTGAGGCCGTCTCGGGCTTGTCTACTCCGTTGCGGGTTCTACTCAAAGGGTGGCCCCACGAAATATTCTGAATCTGTGATTGTTGATCGTGAAAGCCTCGTTGGGTTTTGATTTGGTTTTCGAGGTTGATCGGCGTGTGTTGCTATTGGTGCACCCGGCGGGTTAAAACTTTAAAGCCGTGTCGCGGATATGGGCGACTTAGAGCCGATATCTCGATCATAGACAAGCATAACTAAAGTTCTTGCTATAAATTTGACTTATAATGACTAGTAATCAGCTTCACTATAATGGAATGACTAATTAATACTGCCCACCATTGCTTGTTTGGTTGTAAACTGCGACAAGCGTATCGACTAGTAAGTATTGCAACTCCAGCGAAATGGCTGAATAAAATTAACAACAACTGCTGGGTTTTGGGTTTATCTCATGCTATCTGTATCTGATTAGTAATTGTTGCAACTATCACGGAATGGTTAACTAAAAGTGCCCCCTGTCTACTTTATCAGGATGATTATCTATACATGACTAGTAATTGTGCAACGATAAGCGAATAAGTAAAACTGCCAACTGTGTGAGTTCCTCGGTTGACTTCCTCGTTTGGTCTCGAGGGGGAAACGCCAGGATGGGTTTGTTTGATGATAGTATCAGGTTGATCCGAATAGGTCTCCCTCACCCCTCTCTTATTGACGCCAGTTGTATCGAGTCTCTATAGGTTGTTTAGTGCATGCTTTGCCCGCTCGATCCACCATACCTATGTGGCGAGGACCGATTCTAGCCTCGCCGTGTCTTGGCCTCGATCTTGGCCGCTCTTTCTTTGTTTTACCTTTGCCCTTTGTGGCACCTTTTGTTTAAGCAGGTTTTGAGATCGGCGTCGTTAGCGGGGTTACCCTTCCGGCTTGGCACAGGCAGGGTTATGGCGCCATTGGTTATTCTTGGGGCTCTTAGCCCCATTTGCTTCTTGTCCGTAGTCGGACTCTACCATTTCAAGGTGATTTGGATCTTGCATCTTATACCGGTATTCTTGACTCTACAGTCATTTGTTATATATATTGTGGGTCCCATCGAGGGTGTTGTAATGTTATTACTTCGTTTTCCACCCTTGCGAAAGTGCTGGTGGGCACCTTTGAATCGTTTCTATGCGGGTTTGGTGAATTTTGCCCGAACTTGCATAGGTCGATTCTGAGGTGTTACACGCTCACACCAGCAGCTCAGTCCTCAACCACCCTCAGTCGGCGCCTTGAACTACCAAGTACCACGCTCGGGGACTCGGCCACCGACCCGTTCGCGTCTGGGAAAGCGGTAAATCTGAGCACTCAAGGGAGTCGCCTTGCGACTGGCTCTCCGAGCTCGGGCGAGTCGACTAAACTAACAAAACACATGATAACAACAAACATCATATACGAGGTGAACCCCACAAAAGGGCGGACACGCTCGGGGACTCATCCAAAATCAATCCAAAACACACAAACAAATAGCAAAATGAACACAACGTTCCATTCAATCGCATATTACAAATTATGCCCGCATGGCAGAACTGCTGCTAACACATCTAGGCAAACTATCCTATTCTCGCGAGGCTTGACGGCGGCGCGAATCCGGCGCCCTACGGATGAGCGCGGTGTACGGATTTGGCGGATCGTCGTCACTCACCCGCCATCGCCGGCGGAAAGGTTGCTCAACCTTGAAGTCACGATCGCGGCGGCGGCTCGGATTCGTTTCGGCGACGAGCGTTTCTGTAGGGAAGGAGGTCGCCCATCGCCCGACACGCTCAGTGGCGGCGGCGTTCTGCAACTTGAGAACCTCGGACAGATCCCGCGCCGGTCGGCGAAGGATACCCACTCGTCACATCGTCGAGGTCGAAATCCTCGGGAAGTGGGCGAGTCAAGGCTCGCCGTCGGCTCCGCCGAAGCGCCGCGTCATGAACTCTCGACCGCGGCCTTCTCCAATACTCCCACACCTCAACGAGGTCCTTGAATAACCTCCGTGGCGACATCTCTTGAAGGTAGGCGCGGATGCACGCCGACAGCGTTGCCGGTCGGCGAGCATGCTTACGCACTCCCTCGCGTCAAGAGAGCTCGCTTCTTCTTGGCTACCAATAACACGACCTGCGAGAAGGAGACAATTATGAGCACCACGGAAACCACAAACAATACAAGCTGAAAGGAAGGAAGGCGGACTCACCAAGCAGGCGGGCGAGTCGTGATGGCTTCTGAGCGGCGTATGATGCGTCACGAAGCCCAACAATGAGGGCTTCCGACACCTTGCGGTCTTCCTCGCGGACGCAATGGCGGCCTTAGCTTCGCCGTTCGCCGAGCTTGCTTCTTCTTTGCCTCGCGATTCGCTCGAGGTCGGCGACCCTATGCTCGGCGGCATGCGCAGATCGCACCACCACCAACTCACCAGCGAGGACAAGCTCTGGCGAGCCACCTCCGCTGCGCCAACGGCCCAAGCTCCTTGTTTTCTTCTTGGATAGTAGCAGCTCCTTCTCGGCCGCTGTTTGCAGCCAATCGCTCCGCCGACTCTGGCTGCAGACCACTGCGTCATCAAAGTCAGCGAACACGAAAATTACTCGGTGCCCACCGCTAAAATTTAGCGATGCGCACGGGACCAGCGATCACGAAATTACTCGGTGCCCACCGCTAAAATTTAGCGATGCGCGCTCGGGGGTGGCGATCACAAAATTACTCGGTGCCCACCGCTAAAATTTAGCGTGCGCGCTCGGGGCTGGATGCGAAAGTACAAAGCGAGAAACTATAAGAATCAAGCCGCTACTAAGCACCGACCTGATCCTCGGGGGGAGGTACACGGATGGCTGCACCAAGCATGCCATGGGTTGTATTGCATCGAGACGCAAGCGGCGCGGCGTGTGCCGACGTTGGTCGACTTCAGCGTCGGCGGTCCACAGAAGCGAGCTCGGCGCACCCGCTGCGTGGCCGCCTTGTTCTGGCGGGGAAGGTAGCGATCGAGGCACCCGCCCAAAGTCGCCTCCTCCGGTCTAGGCAGAAGCGCCATCCTTGTAGGCGGTTGCTTCTACGGGTCCGGCCGGTGCGGCCGCCGGGTCGGCAGAGACGACGATGTCGTCGCCCTTGGCCTTCTTGCTGCCTTCCGCTGAGACGGCGACTTCGTCCACTTTCCTCTTACGGGAAGGATCCTCTCGCTAGCGGCGGAGGTACCTTAACCCGGTCGGGTGGCCCATCTTTTCACTCGGTCCTGTATATCAAATCAAATCAATAAAGACAATCAAGTACTTGTAGAAAATAGAAGGCCGAATGCACTCACTTGGCGGTGGAATGAAGCGCAGCCATGCGAAGGCGGCGGTTTTTCGATTCGAGGCGGTGGCGACTAAGCCCAGTTCGGGCGTCGTGGGCCCAAGACACGGACGGCTTCTTCGTCGTTGAGGTCGCGGTGGCGCCTGAGGCGCCGGCGAGGCCTCCTGCCAAATTGGAGCCGCTGCGGGAGCCTCCTTGCGGGCGAGACGCCGCGTCGGGACCTCCTTGCGGAAGTCGCCACGGCGAGCCTTCCTAACCCAGACCGGCGAATGGCGGAGGCATTGAGGCCAGCGGCACTTCGGAGATGGCGCATCTAGCGCGGTTGTCGCGGGGCCACGCCTTCACCGGCGGTGTGAGCATCGAACTGCTCGTTGAGTGCAGGCGAGGCCATCTTGGTAACCGTTTTCCTCCTCGGGGGCCTCGCCTCATTTCCTTCTTCTTCTTCTTGAAGGTAGCTGGCCGAGGTCGTCTCAGGAGCTCGTCGTCGTCGTGGCGCTCGAGGCTCTGCTCGCCGATTTGTGGCGGCGTTGCCGCGGGTCTTCGGACCATGGGCGATCTCCTCTTCGGACTCATCCTCGTCGTCCTTGTTGCCTGGCGGGCGGTCGCTTCTATCTGGGCAGATGGCCCGGGCTCTCGTCGTCGGCGGGTGGGGACCCTTCCACCACTTGGAGCAGTGCGATGAATGACGAGTTAGAATTACCGCGGCGCATACGCTGCGATGCCGAACAAGACAAAGAAATTACCGTCGGGCCGGACGCTTCGCGGTGTAGAGGACCCGGCCTGCGCATCGCGTATCTTGCTGGTGATCTTCTTCAGCGAGAGGTAGTCCTCCGGCTTCCACTCGTCGAGGCTTCGTCGAGTCTCCCGGCCGTGTCTTGGTACATGTAATGATCGCGTTAGGCGGCGGGACGAGCCGCCGCCCAATCCAACAATTGTACAAGTTTATTATGCGGGCCTTCTTCTTGAGACCACGGATGGTCAGCATCTCATCGGCGACCATCCGCTGGTCGTCCGAAGCTTGCCGACGGAGATGGCGTGGCTCGGGCGGTTGGCGAGTAAGCGGATCGCCGCCTCGTCCTCCGGAGTCGCCTCGGTCACGTAGAACCATGACTTTTCGATTCGCTGTTTGCTTTGGCGGCATCGGTCGAAGAAGGAAGCTTTGGATTTGAGTTGGAATGTCAGGCCGCCCGCGGCTAGCATTGGGCCGCCCGCCTCCTCGCGGCTGATTCGTCCATGGAACCGATCTTGCCACAAGGGAAAGTAGGGCGGCGGCAAGTAGCACTCATGAGCGCCACGAAGATGGCGGTTGCTCGATCTTTGGGGGACCGGATCGAGGCTGGATCCGTAGTAAGCAAAAATGCGGAAGAAGAACAGAGATGTGAAACCCTAACCCCTTTCGAGATGGCGTGAAGCATACAAACTCTCTCTCGCGGGTTTGAGTCGTTTCTCGGCTGAGGATCGCAATGGCTCGCGAGATTCCGGCCTCCTCGAGCGAGGCCATGCGCCCTTGTGCATTTGGATCTGCCCAAGGTTGATTGGAGGGCCATGGCGAAGAGGTTGGTTGGGTATCGAAGATTTGGTCGATTGGATCGCGGAGCAAAGGAAGGAGATGCGCTTTCGGAAGAAATGGTGGGCGGTTGGCTCTGCGATAGCCTACCATTCCTCTTATATAGCAGGAGTTGCCGCCGTCGAGGGCGTTACCGCGCGATGATTACGCCCGGAAGTTACCGTTGAGTTACCTTAACGACTAGTTTGACCACGCTGACGGTCCAACTCCAGCCACTCGGCTCGTTAAGTCACTCGCCCGAGACCGCGTCTCGTTGGCTCGACTTCCAAGCAGCGACTCGGTTGGATTTTTCCTTTATCGAGGAGCCGCCGGCGATTCATTGGATGCCAACTTGAAGCCGTATACTCCGACCGGCAGCCACTCACGCCTAATCAGCGGCGGCCTCGGGGACTCTTGATGGGGATCGCCTCTTTGGGGTATACTCGGGGCGTTCGGCAGCCCAAGGGGCTGGCAGTGGGCCTGCAGCGCAGTGGATCAAAGCCCAGCAAGGTGTCGGTATTTGAAGTTGAAGGCCCGGAGCAAGTAGATAGGCGGTCGGTCTAGGTTAAGCGATTACAAGCATACGAATCGGTTGAGATATGTAAACCCTAGGGGAGGTGAGCCTATATAAACCTCCCTATGGGGTGAGTAGAGACACGTTCCCTCATACATCCAAGCAACTCGCCGCCTAGTCGCCGGGTTCGCCCATTGTAAACACATCCATAATACAATCTAGCAGGAGTAGGTCTTTACCCTCCGGGGGGCCGAACCTGGGTAAAACCCTGTGTCTCTACCCTCATCTCGCACCGCAGATGGCTGGCCGCCCTTGCCCCTCGTTCTGCTACTCGCTGCCGATTGCAGCGTCTGCCGTGGCCATTCCCACGGCATGTAATGCTCCCGCTACCTTTCAGAGATGTATGTCTGCTATCTTTCGAGGTTTTTGTGAAGAAATTGTGGAGGTTTTCATGGATGATTTTTCCGTCTATGGAACTTCTTTTGATAACTGTTTGCACAACCTTGATAAAGTTTTGCAGAGATGTGAAGAAAACAACCTTTTTCTTAATTGGGAGAAATGTCATTTCATGGTTAATGAAGGGATTGTTCTAGGACACAAGATCTCTGAAAGAGGCTGTGGCGTCCCGCAAAACCACTACTAGAAAATCGCGTTGAATTTGTGCATTGCATCGTCATCATCATATGTTGTTTGTCTAAAACTATTTTCGCAAAGCCCGATTTGTTTTCTAAACGCCCCGTATTAATTCAAACGCCAAACCCGGGGCTCCGGATTATTTTGTTTTGGCTGCTATCGGTTTGCAAACGGCCCGTTTAAAACAAATAAAATATTTATTTATTTTAGTGAGGCGTCGAGCGGGCGAATGACCCGAGCGACACCCAGGATTTTACAAGCGGTCCACCTCTAATCCTATTCCTACCAAACTACCTACCCACCCAGCCTCCACCTCACCGGACCACCCCTTGCGCCACCTCACCCTCTCCCTATCCCCAACCAACCAGCTGCCGCTAGACCTAGACCCCTCACCCACCCAAACAAAACCAACACCCAACCCACCCCTAGCCTCACGCGACACCCAGCGCCTGCCCCCTCAGCCCCTAGGCCCCTTGCAGCGCCCTGGCCACGGACCCACCTGCGTGCCGCACTCTCCCTCTCCTTCTCTTCTTCCCGCATCGCCTGCCTCGCTCTCCTCCGCCTACCATGAGCCCCCCGACCCAGCGTGGCCTTCTCTCCTCCGGCTCGTCCCGCCTCAAGCACCTCCTCCTGGCGCCCTTGTGCCGTCGCCAGCGGCCGCTCACCGACCGCACCCGCCTTCCCCATCGCCGTTCACCGCCGCTCCGCCCCGCGCTCCCTCCCAGGAGCCTTCCCCTCCTCGCCGGTTCCGCGCCACCGTCGCAGCCGTCGCCCCCAAGCCCCCCTCGCCGCCCGTGCCGCACCGACCCGAGCTCCGTCGCTGGCCCCTCCGCTGGCCCCGGCCCCGACCCGTTCCTCGCCGTGGCCTGCCCTCGACCTCTCCCCCGTTGGCGGCCCTCTCCTCTGAGCCCGCCGCCGCCCCTCCGGTCGAGCTGCTCGCTGAAGCGCCTCGCCGCGCCGCGGCGTCGGCTCGCCTCTACCGCCTCGGCGCGTCCCGCCCCGCCGCCAAGCCCGGCAGCCGTCCTCCAGCGCCCGGCAAGCACCAGGCCACCCGTCCTTCTCCCCTCCGCCGCCGAGTTCCTCTCTGCTGCCCGCGATCTCTACGGCCTTCTCCACCTTGTCGCTGCCAGCACCGCCTGCTCGCTCTGGCCGCTGCTGCTTGTTCCGCAGGGGCTCCTTTGGCTAGAAGTATCGCCAAAACCAGCTGCTTCTCACGGGAAGTGCAGGTGTTCGCACATGTGGGTTGTGTGGTGCTAGTTGTTTCGGATGACCGATCCAGTACCGAGTCCAGAAATTCGACAAGTACTCCGGACGCTTGTAAATCCAAGACCGTCTCCTATTCGAGGAACGACACGTGAAGATGAATCCAAGTGATTCCGAGAAGCCCGGCAAGAACTACATCACGGAACGACATGATCATCGACACGGATCTGGAGACCGTGGAGCACCAAGCACGTCCGGAACCGGGTGGTGGTGGCTGGTCGACAAGTTCTCCTTTCCGGACGCCGAGCTCGCCCGAAAGCTGGATGCCAAGGTCACCGACACGGATCGACAAGTGCTCCCTCGAGCGCGAGTACTTCATCCGGACACGAGACCCGATCGGCAAGCACTTCATCGAACGCCACGGGTCGACGCGGCCGAAGACCGCGAATCGACGAGCGACACCAAACCAAGTCCTTCCGGTCAGGGGCGTTCGCCGAGACCGATCCATCGAACCCTGGACCCTGCCGAACCCCAAACCCCCGGATCCCCAAGATCGTCGAGCCCCCCCATGTGTGAACCCCTTCCCGAAACCCTATTTTATAATATAATCCAACTTGTCGCATAATAATTGTCATACTCGCATGCATATCATTGGTTTGTGGGCCTTCCGCCGATTCACCTAATAATTAAATATGGGGCCCATATGCGGGCAAATATAGCCTTATATTGGCCTCATTTAAATTTGTGTAGCGAACCCGGTGATATCTTTTGCCATGCTAATACAACATTTAAATTGCGGGGTAGCTAAACAACATGAACCACCTTTTTAATTGTCGGGACCCCGGTTCCACTTAATATGACCTAATTGCATCGCACCTTGCCTTGCCATACATCATACATGCATCATGCCGATCTTTTGCCGTAGTATTAAATATTGCATCCGGTGTTTCTTCTAGTGTTTTGCTTCTTCGCGGATAAGGCCGTTGAGTTGATGTGAGCTTCGACCCGATCTTCGGATGAACCTTCGACAATGTTTTCAGGCGAGCATCTCCCCCTTTCTACCTATCTTACTTTTATAGTATTTACTTCCTCCTGTTGATCTATTGCTATCTGTGTTGCGATGCTCTAGTTTCCGTACCCGTGATATCCCTTGCAGCCTTATATTGCCTTGGACACATCCTAATACCTGTTGTTTGGTAGATAGTTGGACTTGCGCGTCGTAGTCGCTTGCTCAAGTGCTGTTGCGTGTCGTTCAGTGCCACAGTTGTTGATGTATTGCCGCATGTTGATGTTGGAGATGATCCTAGTTTTACTTATCGTTCACTTTAAATTCATGTTAACAACTAAAATTGAAGTAAGTAGAGGCATCGGTGGGTGATAGATAATATTTGGTTCTGACCCACTTGTGTCCGTAGGACCCAGTACTTGATACTGTTCCTTGATTTATCGCGCTATCCACATCCGGAGGTATATGGGACCCCACAGGCGAGCTTGATTGATCATATTTCTTGGGGCCACAAACTAGTTTGAGGTTTTATTTACGATCTGTACTTATGCCATGCTACTTATGTATTTAAATTGTGCGACGGATAGCACCTTTGTCTTGTTTAGGAATTGTGACCCGTTCTGCGGTATCGACAAGCCCAGTTTGGGTTCCCGATCGCTTCTGACCCCACAAACCTCGGGTCCGTCTCGAAGTCAGCTAACTCCGTTGGGTGTACTCAAGGGTGGCCCCTGAAATATTTCTGAATCTGTGATTGTTCGATCGTGAAAGCCTCGTTGGGTTTTGATTTGGTTTTCGAGGTTGATCGGCGTGTGTTGCTATTGGTGCACCGGCGGGTAAAACTTTCTGAAAGCCGTGTCCGCGGATATGGACGACTTGGAGCACAGTATCTCGATCATAGACAAGCATAACTAAAGTTTATTGCTATAAATTTGACTTTATAATGACTAGTAATCAACTTCACTATAATGGAATGGCTAAATAATACTGCCCACAATTGCTTGTTTGAGTTGTCGCTTGCGACCATTGTACCTGACTAGTAAGTATTGCAACTACAACGGAATGGCTGAATAAAAGTACCAACAACTGCTGGGTTTTGGGTTTATCTCATGCTATCTGTATCTGATTAGTAATTGTTGCAACTACAACGGAATGATTAACTAAAAAGTGCCTACTGCTTATTTTATCAGGATGATTATCTATACTTGACTAGTAATTGCTGCAACGATAACTGAATAAATAAAGCGCCAGCTGTGAGTTCCTCGATTGACTTCCTCGATTGGTCTCGAGGAAATACGGGCCGGGTTTGTTTGATAGTAATGTGAGTTGGTTCGTGTAGATCTTTCTTACCCCTCTCTGATATCCGCTAGCTGTATCGAGTCTCTATAGGTTGTTTAGTGCATCTTGCCGCTGCGCTCGATACACCATACCTATGTGGCGAGCCGCGAATTCTAGCCTCGCTGTCTTGGCCTCGATCGACGCTCCTCTTTTCCTTTGCCCTTTGTCGGCACCTTTTGTTTAAGCAGGTTTTGAGATCGGCGTCGTTAGCGGGGTTACCCTTCCGGCTTGGCAGGGTTATGGGCGCCATTGGTTATTCTTGGGGCTCTTAGCCCCATTTGCATCTTGTCCGTAGCTGGACGCTCTATCGTTTTCAAGGTGATTTGGATCTTTGTATATTATATCTGTATTCTTGACTCATGGAGTCGTGTTGTATATATCTGTTCTGTGGGTCCCATCGAGGACTGTTGTGTAATGTTATTACTTCGTTTTCCACCCGCACGAAAGTGCCTGGTGGGCACCTTTGAATCGTTTCTATGCGGGTTTGGCGGGCTTTCGCTAAAACTGGCATAGGTCGATCTGAGGGTGTTCTGAGTGGTATCGAGCTCGGCGATTCTGATACCCCACAAGTCCAGCACAATAGGATAACCTAGCTAACGGCCGAAGTAGAGTGTCAAAACTATTTTGCACAATCGGTTGGATAGTTCTGATTAGGTCTGATTTTACTCCTTACCCCTCTGCTATTCTCCTCTTATCTCGACGTGTTTTGAATCTGCTCTCTTATCTTTTCTTCGAGTCCAGGAATTCTCGTGGTTGGGTTCCGTCGTACCTTCAGGGTTTCGCTTCCTCCTCTGATAACGGTGTTCCACCATCCGGTGATCGTGCTGCCTGAGGAATCCGTTTGCTGTGGTACCATTCTTTGTTCCTTGTTTGTGCCTTCCGGTGTTTTCGGACGCGACGACATCCTCTACGCCAGATCCGATGCAGGGTCTGCATCACTCCTTTGATTCCGAACCTCGCTTGTCGAGATCTTCATTCTGATTCCGAGAGTTGGTTGCATAATCCGCCTATTCGTGTGCAGAGTAATGGTTTGGGTGCGCGATGGACTGATCACCATCCGACTACTCTTATCATTCGCTCTTGTACATTGAATCGGTGGATCCAGCAATTTTACTCCGTCCACGGAAGCTAGAGGTGGCTTTATTTGTGATACCTCTACCTTCGACCTTTTTGTTCCGGAGAGTTCTCTCGACGATCACGGACAACGACCTCTTGTTAGTGGTGTCGCGAGGATCTACGGCGAAGCCTTGAATCGCCGACCTTCTTTCCGGTACCATGAGGCGGATCTCGAGGGCGAGATCCATTGTTAGTGGTGTCGAATTGTGGCGTCCCGCAAAACCACTACTAGAAAATCGCGTTGAATTTGTGCATTGCATCGTCATCATCATATGTTGTTTGTCTAAAACTATTTTCGCAAAGCCCGATTTGTTTTCTAAACGCCCCGTATTAATTCAAACGCCAAACCCGGGGCTCCGGATTATTTTGTTTTGGCTGCTATCGGTTTGCAAACGGCCCGTTTAAAACAAATAAAATATTTATTTATTTTTAGTGGGGCGATCGAGCGGGCGAATGACGACCGACCCAGGATTTTACAAGCGGTCCACCTCTAATCCTATTCCTGCAAACTACCTACCCACACCCAGCCTCCACCTCACCGGACCACCCTTGCGCCACCTCACCTCTCCCTATCCCCCAACCAACGAGGCGCCACCTAGACCTACCCTCACCCACCCAAACAAAACCAACACACCCACCCACCCTGGCCTCCAGCGACACACTGCCCGTACCCCACTCAGCCCCCCTTTGGGCCCTTGCAGCGCCTGGCCCACGGACCCACCTGCCCGCGTGCCCCGCACTCTCCCTCTCCTTCTTCTTCCCACTTGCACGCCCTCCTCTCTCTCTCTGCCCTCTGCGAGCACCCCCGACCAGCGTGGCCTTCTCTCCTCCGACGCTCGTCCCCGCCTCCAAGCACCTCCTCCCTGGCGCCCCGCGGCCTTCGTCGCCGGCGGCCGCTCCGCCCGCACCGCACCCCGCCTTCCCCATCGCCGTTCACCGCCGCTCCGCCCCGCGCTCCCTCCCAGGAGCCTTCCCCTCCTCGCCGGTTCCGCGCCACCGTCGCAACCGTCGCCCCCAAACCCCTCGCCGATCAGACCCGAGCTCGTGCTGGCCCCTCCGCTGGCCGGCCCGACCCGTTCTCGCCGTGCTGCCTCGACCTCTCCCCGTTGGCGGCCCTCTCCTCTGAGCCGCCGCCCCTCGGCGAGCTGCTTTGAAGCCGCGCCTCGCCGGCGTAACCAGCGTCGGATCGCCTCTGCCGCCTCGGCGCGTCCCTTGCCCGCCGCCAAGCCCCGCCCCGGCACGGCCTCGTCCTCCGCGCGCCCGGCAAGCACCAGGCCACCCGTCCTTCTCCCCTCCGCCGCCGAGTTCCTCTCTGCTGCCCGATCTCTGGCCTTCTCCACCTTGTCGCTGCCAAGTACCTTTGCTCGCTCTGGCCCTTTGCTTGTTCATGAGGCTCCTTTGGCTAAGTCTCGCCAAACCAGCTGCTTCTCACGGGAAGTGCGGTGTTACACATGTGGGTTGTGTGGTGCTAGTTGTTTGGATGACCGATCCGATCGAGTCCAGAAATTCGACAAGTACTCCGGACGCTTGTAAATCCAAGACCGTCTCCTATTCGAGGAACGACACGTGAAGATGAATCCAAGTGATTCCGAGAAGCCCGGCAAGAACTACATCACGGAACGACATGATCATCGACACGGATCCGGAGACCGTGGAGCACCAAGCACGTCCGCCCGGAACCCGGTGGTGGTGACGCTGGTCTGACAAGTTCTCCTTTCCGGACGCCGAGCTCGCCGAGAAACTGGATGCCAAGGTCACCGACACGGATACGACAAGTGCTCCCTCGAGAACGCCGAGTACTTCATCCCGGACACCGAGACCCCGATGAGGCAAGCACTTCATCCCGAACGCCACGACCGTCGACATGACCCGAAGACCGCGAATGCGACCAGAACGACACCAAACCAAGTCCTTCCCGGAGTCCGAGGACGTTCCCGCCGAGACCGATCCGTCGAACCACGGACCTGCGAACCCCAAACCCCCGGATCCCCAAGATCGTCGAGCCCCCCCATGTGTGAACCCCTTCCCGAAACCCTATTTTATAATATAATCCAACTTGTCGCATAATAATTGTCATACTCGCATGCATATCATTGGTTTGGGGGCCTTCCGCCGATTCACCTAATAATTAAATATGGGGCCCATATGCGGGCAAATCTAGCCTTATATTGGCCTCATTTAAATTTGTGTAGCGAACCCGGTGATATCTTTTGCCATGCTAATACAACATTTAAATTGCGGGGTAGCTAAACAACATGAACCACCTTTTTAATTATCGGGACCCCGGTTCCACTTAATATGACCTAATTGCATCGCACCTTGCCTTGCCATACATCATACATGCATCAGATCTTTTGTAGTATTAAATATTGCATCCGGTGTTTCTTCTGATAAGGCCGTTGAGTTGATGTGAGCTATCTTACTTTTATAGTATTATATCCCTTGCAGCCTTATATTGCCTTGGACACATCCTAATACCTGTTGTTTGGTAGATAGTTGGACTTGCGCGTCGTAGTCGCTTGCTCAAGTGTTGTTGCGTGTCGTTCAGTGCCACAGTTGTTGATGTATTGCCGCATGTTGACGTTGGAGAAGATCCTAGTTTTACTTATCGTTCACTTTAAATTCCTGTTAACAACTAAAATTGAAGTAAGTAGAGGCATCGGTGGGTGATAGATAATATTTGGTTTCCGAACGCCCACTTGTGTCCCGTAGGACCCCGAGTACTTGATACCTGTTCCTTGATTTATCGCGCTATCCACATCCGGGAGGTATATGGGACCCCCTGGGCCGAGCTTGATTGATCATATTTCTTGGGGCCACAAACTAGTTTGAGGTTTTATTTACGATCTGTACTTATGCCATGCTACTTATGTATTTAAATTGTGCGACAGATAGCACCTTTGTCTTTGTTTAGGAATTGTGACCCGTTTACAGCGGTATCGACAAGCCAGTTTTGGGTTCCCGATTAAACCGGCCCCACAAACCTCGGGTCCGTCTGAAATTAACCCGTTGCGGGTGTACTCAAGGGTGGCCCCGAAATATTTCTGAATCTGTGATTGTTCAATCGTGAAAGCCTCGTTGGGTTTTGATTTGGTTTTTCCAGGTTGATCGGCGTGTGTTGCTATTGGTGCACCCCGGGGTAAAACTTTCTGAAAGCGTGTCCGCGGATATGGACGACTTGGAGCCTGATATCTCGATCATAGACAAGCATAACTAAAGTTTATTGCTATAAATTTGACTTTATAATGACTAGTAATCAGCTTCACTATAATGGAATGGCTAAATAATACTGCCCACAATTGCTTGTTTGAGTTGTCGCTTGCGACCATTGTACCTGACTAGTAAGTATTGCAACTACAACGGAATGGCTGAATAAAAGTACCAACAACTGCTGGGTTTTGGGTTTATCTCATGCTATCTGTATCTGATTAGTAATTGTTGCAACTACAACGGAATGATTAACTAAAAAGTGCCTACTGCTTATTTTATCAGGATGATTATCTATACTTGACTAGTAATTGCTGCAACGATAACTGAATAAATAAAACTGCCAACTGTGTGAGTTCCTCGGTCGACTTCCTCGATTGGTCTCGAGGGGGAAATACCAGGACGGGTTTGTTTGATGGTAGTAACAGGTTGGTTCCGTGTAGATCTTTCTTACCCCTCTCTGATATCCGCTAGCTGTATCGAGTCTCTATAGGTTGTTTAGTGCATCTTTGCTTCTCGATCCACCATACCTATGTGGCGAGGACCGAATTCTAGCCTCGCCGTGTCTTGGCCTCGATCTTGGCGCTCCTCTTTTCCTTTGCCCTTTGTCGGCACCTTTTGTTTAAGCAGGTTTTGAGATCGGCGTCGTTAGGGGTTACCCTTCCGGCTTGGCACAGGCGGTTATGGGCATTGGTTATTCTTGGGGCTCTTAGCCCCATTTGCATCTTGTCCGTAGTGGACTCTATCGTTTTCAAGGTGATTTGGATCTTTGTATATTATATCTGTATTCTTGACTCATGGAGTCGTGTTGTATATATATATACATGGGTCCCATCGAGGACTGTTGTGTAATGTTATTACTTCGTTTTCCACCCGCACGAAAGTGCCTGGTGGGCACCTTTGAATCGTTTCTATGCGGGTTTGGCGGGTTTCGCTAAAACTTGCATAGGTCCGATTCTGAGGGTGTTACAGAGGCATTGAAGTTGACAAAGACAAAATTGAAGCAATTGAGAAGATGTCTTGTCCTAGAGATATCAAAGGTATTCGTAGTATCCTTGGTAATGCTGGTTTCTATAGGAGGTTTATTAAAGATTTCTCCAAAATTTCGAAGCTCCTTACTAATATTCTTCAAAAAGATGTACCTTTTGTTTTTTATGATGATTATAAGGAAGCTTTTGAAAATTTGAAGAAAGCTTTAACAACTGCTCCTATTGTCCAACCACCTGATTGGAGTTTACCTTTTGAAATTATGTGTGATGCTAGTGATTTTGCTGCGGGTGCTGTCCTTGGACAACATGTTGATAAGAAGTTGAATGTTATTCATTATGCTAGCAAGACTCTAGATGCTGCTCAAAAGAATTATGCTACTACTGAAAAAGATTTCTTAGCTGTAATCTTTGCTTGTGATAAGTTTAGACCTTATATTGTTGATTCAAAGGTTACTATTCATACCGATCATGCTGCTATCAAGTACCTTATGACAAAGAAGGGTGCTAAGCCTAGACTTATCAGGTGGGTTTTTACTTTTACAAGAGTTTGATTTGCATATTGTAGATAGGAAAGGTGCTGAAAATCCTGTTGCTGACAATTTATCTCGTTTGGAAAACATTTATTTTGACCCATTGCCTGTTAATGATACTTTTCCAAATGAGCAGTTGGTTGCGATAAGGGTAAGTCCGCATGAGAGTCCTTGGTATGCTGATTATGCTAACTTTATTGTTTCCAAGTATTTGCCTCCAACCTTTATAGCTCGGCAGAGAAGGAAATTTTTTATGACCTAAGGCATTACTTTTGGGATGACCCACACTTATATAAATAAGGAGTAGATGGAATTATGCAAAGATGTGTTCCAGAATTTGAACAACAAGAGATATTGAGAAAATGTCATGGCAGTGCTTATGGAGGACATCATGCAGGGGATAGGACCGCATAGAAGGTTTTACAATCTAGATTTTATTGGCCTACCCTTTTCAAATATGCAAGGAAGTTTGTCTTATCATGATATGAATGTAAACGAGTAGGTAACATTTCTAGACGCAATGAAATGCCTATGAATTATTCTCTTGTTATTGAAACTTTTGATTGTTCGGGATTCGACTTTATGGGACCTTTTCCCCCTTCAAAAGGGCACACTCATATTCTTGTTGCTGTCGACTATGTTACAAAGTGTGTAGAAGCCATACCTACAAATAGTGTTGATGGTAAGACCTCTTTGAAAATGCTTAAGGATGTCATTTTTCCTAGGTTCGATGTGCCCATATATCTCATGACTGATGGAGGCTCTCATTTTATTCATGGGGTTTTTAGAAAAACTCTCGCTAAGTACGATGTAAACCATAGAATTGCTTCAGCTTATCACCCCCAAACTAGTGGGCAATTAGAACTTTCCAATAGGGAAATTAAATCTATCTTGCAGAAGACTGTCAATAGATCTAGAAAATATTGGGCTAAAAAGTTGAATGACGCTTTGTGGGTTTATAGAACTGCTTATAAAAATCCTATGAGGATGTCTCCTTACAAAATGGTCTATTGGAAAGCTTGTCACTTGCCTTTAGAATTAGAACACAAAGCTTATTGGGCAGTGAAAGAGTTGAATAGAGATTTTAGACTTGCAGGTGAGAAAAGACTGCTCGACTTAAGTAATCTAGATGAGTGGACAGGTGAAGCTTATGAAAATGTTAGGCTTTTTAAGGAAAAGGTAAAAAGATGGCATGATAGGAGAATTCTCAAAAGGGAGTTCCATGTTGGTGAGAAAGTTCTTTTGTATAGGTCTTGTCTCAGATTTTTTGCAGGGAAAATACTCTCAAAATGGGAAGGACCTTTTGTTATCAAAGAAGTGTACTGTTCAGGTGCCATCAAAATTTCTTCTCCGAAGGATGACAAAACATAGGTGGTTAATGGTCAAAGACTAAAACATTTTATTTCTGGAGATTCTTATAATGAAGATGTGGATGTTATTCAAATGGTGACTCCAGAAGAATTTATTAGAAGCCAAACACCAGAAACTGCAGAGTTCGTCCTTGAATAGGTAAAAGTGGTGAAATAGAAGGTTCGTGAAACCCCAATTTTTATATTTTTGATGTTTTTAATACATAAGGGAAGTTATGAGACGGAACAGAGGAGGAACCGGAGCCCGGGGTGGCCAAACCCACCCCAGGCACGGGCCCACCTTGCCCCGCGCCTGGAGGGGGTGTGCCTCCCCCGAGCTCCGACTCCGCCTAGTTTCCGTGTCAAAACCTTCCTTATGCTTTGAAACTTCGTAATATATAATCCCCCGAATTCCCCGAGGTTCTTGCATCGAGTTCTCATCGTGTTTTTGTTTCAATCTGTTTCTGTCAGGAAAATTCTCAGTTTTGGAGCTACAATTTCTTCCTCTGGATCACCCATGGAGGATTCCTCTACGGATGTCCTCAACCCATACATGTATGAGTTGAAGATTCATCCCAAGGAGTTGATTCTCAAAGATGGGAAGGTACAGATGAAAGAATTTCAAGGCCCCAAGGGAGAAGGAAGTCTGGAAGACAGGATGGAAGCATTAGAGCAGGAGGTTTTCAGGTACAAGAAGATGGCGGAACGCGAAGTGGATGTTATTCACAAGAAAAGTTCAGAACTCATCATCAAACAAGAGTAGGAGGTGGTTGAGCTCTGATAAGAAATCTTCTCACTCCGTGAGACCACCAACCAATTACAAGCATAGCTCTACGACATACAAAATCAAAAATGTGAGTATGAGGCTAGGTTTGATCGCATAAGCTCTGCTGCTAGTTTCAGGATTCTAGAGACAAAGACATCCTTTTTGGATGGGGAACCATTGCCTTGGAAGTTTTATGATGACAAGAGAATATCACCACCACCGAAGGAGTAATTCATCATCAGGTTTGGCATCCCCTTGGCTTGTTCCAAGCTTGGGGGAGTGCCGCGGTATCACCACCATTATCTTTTATCTTTTACCTTTTTAGTGGATTCATATCTTTGGTAGAGAGGTTATCTTATAGTTTGGTTTGCATGTGGAAGTATCTCTCCTTTAGTTGATTATCTATGTATCCCTTGGTGTGAGTGCCTTTATTGGAATATTAATGAGAAGTCTCATCTTTTAATTTTTGCACTTCTTATTTTATTTTGCAATCTCTATTATATGATGGATCTTGTTGATCAGTATTGGCATCACTTTGGGAGCATCAAGTGGATCTAAATTGGTTTTGGCAAACCGAGTTCTGGTCAGTAGCAATACCTTTTGAGATTTGAAAGAAAAGAGAAAAAGCTTACAGGTATTTTGTATCATTTGTTTTCTTTCTTGTTGGCTCATAAGCTTAGTATTATCTGTTTAAGATCTTTTGTGTCTTCAAGAAAGATTGCATGTTTGGCTTTATTACTTGTATGTTTGCTTGTTTCTTTCAACTCTCTTGCTTGCTACCCAGCCTTGCTAGCCAAAAACCTGTTTTGAGAAGGCATACTTCTCATGTTTCCAATCCCTTTTAACCAAAACCCTTGCCACTTGTGTCCACCATATCAACCTGGTAGCTTTTGCTATTCCAAGAAAATTCTCAAGCTTCATCTACCTTTCAAATTTAAAAGTATTTTGTTATGTGAAAACTAGTTAGTAAAGCTCTCATGAACTTGACGGCACACTTTATTTCCTTGCCCCTAATAGACTTGAACCATTGTGCCATCGAAGTTGTATATGCTTGCATCTATACGTTGGAATTAGCAGAACTGTGTTATCACAGGGAACGTTTTCAACATTGCACCTGTACTTTGTACACAGTTGATATCATACTCTTTTTTCTATGGATGTCAACGGTGTGAAATAAGGAGGGAACTTGTAAGTCCATAGAGTTTGTATTATGTGTTAGAGAAATGCCTAGGCCGCTAGTCTAAGACATGCCTAATCATGGTGGAAACTTGCAGCATCACCATAGTGAGCTATCTATGATGCATCCTCAATAAAAAGCTATGCATATAGTAAATAAAAAGATCGTTGAGATGCTCATTGTCTGCTTGCCTTGTCATTTTGGTTATGGGATAGCTCCTATACCATGTGCAAGGGGTACCCCGTTGGCGGTTCTCCATGATACACATGTACTTACAATGACAAGAACTTACCGGTAATAGAAGTTGAGTAGCATGAGGAGTGGCCCTCGTATTCAAGGGACATGAGATTGCCAACTTATATTTCGTCAAGCATATACTCCATCTTTGTGCACTTTAACTTTAATCATCTCAAGATGACTATGATAGGGGCAATGAGGGCTCAAAGCTACTAAGTACCATAATCTTTTGGAAGCTCTTTATGACTTGTAATCCCTGCTTCCCTCTATGAAGGGACCTTTCTCCTATTTACCAAGTTGAGTCAGTAAACCTACTTCCTCTCTATCTCCAGCAAGCATTTGAGTTGTTATGTTTCAAGCATTCATATGGTGATTTATTCAATCATGTTCTCTATCTTCCTTGTTTGCACAAAACTTTTATCTATTGAGTATTACTTTGAAAGCCTTCATTGAAAAACCTTTTTGAGCAAAGAGTGCTCCTATTGAAAAACTTCTACAAAAAGCTTTTTATGAAACTGTTTGCCAGGTGTTCTCTGACCAAGAACAAGTTTGCCAATTCCAATTATGATTTATCTTTATGCATCTCTATTGTGACTGTTGTACTTGGTTGCAAGCTAAGTTATATAATGGTGAGTAGCTTTCTTCTATGAGTTGTGTAATTGTAAGTGTGATGCTTCTTGTTCGTATTCTTTTATCGACACTTCACTCCATAAACCTGTGGACATGTTTACTGAGCTCAATTTTCGCTTGGGGACAAGAGAAGGTCTAAGCTTGGGGGAGTTGATACGCCCAATTTGCATCACCATTCTATATCATAATCTACCTCTATTCATTGATATTTGTCTTATTATGAGGTATTACTTATGGCTTTTCATTTGTTTATGCATGTTGGATGATTCTTGGAGGATGGACTGTCGGAGTCTGGATTCTGATAGAAAAGAAGGCGTTTTGATGCAATTTCGCAAAGATCAGAAAAAAACCAGAAAAATATGGAAAAAATATATTTTTTCAGAAGACAGAGGAAGCCAGAAGGAGGGACGAAGAAGGGCCGCAGGGGACCCACACCCCCTAGGCGCGGGCCCACCTTGGGCCGCGCCTAGGGCAGGTGTGGCCCACCTTCCCGGCTCCCGACTCCGCCCCTTCGCCTATATCTTCCCTACGGAACCCTAAGGCTATGGGAGCGACCAGAGATAGATTTTTGCCGCCTCTGCGGGGCGGAAAACACCGAGAGAGAAAGATCTCTCTCCCAGACAGATTTATGCTGGGGGAATTCCTTCCTGGAGAGGGGAGGTCATCGCCATCAACACCATCGTTAAGCTAGGCTTCATCGGGATCATAATCATGATCCACACCATCATCTCCACCAGCACCATCATCACCACTCCGTCCCGCTGTAACAATTGTGTTGGATATTGCTTTAGTTCTTAGGGGAAACTTTACCGGTGTTGATTACTATTGTAGTTGATGCCTTGTGAGTGGAACCATTGGATTATTCTTTATGTTCAGATTGTTATCCATTACCATATAATCTTTGATATTGATCCATATGATGTCTCGTGAGTAGTTCGTTTAGTTCTTGAGGACATGGGAGAATTCATGTTGTTATTAGTGGATTTGTGTTGAGTTATTATTCAATGGTTAGTATTTAAGTTGTGGTGCTATTCTTCTAGTGGTGTCATGTGAACGTCGACTACATGATACTTCACCATTTATGGGCCTAGGGGAATGCATTGTGTATTTGGCTACTAATTGTGGGTTGATGGAGTGACAGAAACCTGAACCCCCGTTAGGACACCTTTGCACAAGGGAGCGTAGGATCTTAGAGTTTAAGGCTGTGGTTAGATTTATATCTTAATTAATTTCCTGTAGTTACAGATGTTTGCAGGGGGGTTAATCACAAGTATGTATTATTCCAAGTAAGGTCGGTACATTAGCACAGGTTCACCCACACAATACTTACAACACCAAAGAGGAGTACTCAGCTATATGAAGCGAAAGCACTTGACAGAATTCCCATGTGTCCTCGAGAATGTTTGTTCCTTATAAGTATTTCCATCGGCTTGTCCTTTGCTAAGAAAGGACTGGGCCACTTGCTGCGTTTGTTCTTTGTTACTTGCACTTTGTTTTGTTGCTTTATCAGAAAACCACTAAAAATCCATCTGCTAAGTATTTGTAGAGAGTTCCTGCTCCATACCACTGTTCAGCACCTTCTGCTCCTTGTTGGGATCGACACTCCTATTTATCGAAAGTACTACGATACACCCCCTATACTTGTGGGTCATCGCCTAATGCTTGTTGTCCATTTAAGGGCCCATATAAGATCTTGTTCGCTAGCAGACCGGCGAACCCGAGTGACACGGGGATATCAATGGGAAACTAGTTTGACTTGAGGATCACGAGGAACCACTATGCTTATTGCATTAGTCCGATCCAAGGAGCTTAATTGCTAAGCAACCTAAAGGATCTTAATCGCCTAGTGACTGACCATGGTTTTGGTAACGGACTAGTAGGATTATTAAAGTTGGGATGAAATCTACCAAGAGGAGTTCCGACTAATTATGGGTTGCTCACCTAAACATATACTTATAAGATTATAATTGTTACATTTATCACTCGTCCACCTAGCACATTCACTATCACCATGAACTGTATCTCCCCGCGCCTAATTTGCCATATGCAGAAAACAACAAGCAATCAATTTTTCTTTACTTTTATGCTTTTTATTTCTGAAGTTTACATTTTAGTTTTATTTAAATACATTTCTTTAATACAAAATCTATTCTTATTTCAACACTTGCAGTCAATTCACTCGAAGACATGTGACAACTTTGAGTGCGATAGAGACTTCACCCATAAACACTTACCTTTTGGCTCCCTGTGGGATCGACATCTTAGTTTTCAAACTAGCTACAAACAATCTGTGCACTTGTAGCCATCACTAGTTGATACGTCGGAAACGTATCTATAATTTTTGATGCTCCATGCTTGTTTAGTATCTATTTTTCTTTGCTCTATCTACACTTTGAGGTGTTTTTATATCTTTGTGGAACTAACCTATTAACAAGTTGCCACAGTGCTAGTTGCCTGTTTTCTTCTGTTTTTGGTTCCAGAAAGGCAGAAAATCAATATTCTCGGAATTGGACGGGACAAAAGCCAAAGTCAATAACTTTCCGTGGGTAACAAGAAGTCCAGAGGGGAGACGGAGAAGCGGGCTAGGGAGGCCACACCCCCCTAGGCGTGGCTAGGGTTGGGCCCGTGCCTAGGCAGGGTATGGCCCCCCTGGTCGCATCCTCGTCCTCCCCCTTCGCCTATAACAAGCCCCCAATGCCTAAAACCTAAGTACCCGATCAATATTCCACAAAACCTTCTGTATTTGTCGCCACGGTCGTCCCTAGATCGAGGGGGATCTGAAGTTCTTCCCGACACCCTGCCGAAGGGGAGATCATCCGGAGGCCTTCTCTCCGGTATGATTAGTGAGTAGTTCCACCTTGGACTATGGGTCCATGTAGTATCTAGATGGTTATATCTCCTCCTTTGTGCTTTCATGTATAGATCTTGTGAGCTCCGTTCATGATCAAGATCTAATCTATTTGTAATCATGCATGTTGTGTTTGCGGGGATCCGATGGATATTGAGATTATTATGTTGGTTTGATTAATGGTTTTGTCTTTATGATTCTATCATGTATGTTTTTTTTGTGATCTTGCATGCTCTCCGTTGTTAGTAGCTATCTTGGCCAAGTAGTTGCTAGTGACTCCAAGAGGGGGTATTTATGCTCGATAGTGGGTACATGCCTCTAGTTTCCAAGGGAAGTGAGAGAAATATCTTCGGTTGTAGATGTGTTGTTGCCACTAGGGAGAAAACAACGGTCTCTTGTTCATGGAACATGTGGACTGTTTACCTTACACACTTTTCTTAAAGCAGTTGTCTGTTGCTTGCAACTTAATACTAGAGGGGGTTCGGATCATAACCTGAAGGTGGACTTCTAGTCATAGATGCAGTTGGATGGCGGTCTATATATATTGTTGTATTGCCCAATCGAATCTCATAGGATCTTTCTGACTAGTATTGCATTGTTATGCCTTGCTCAGTTCCTGTCAATTGCCCTATTGTAATTTGTTTACCCTTCATTCCATGTTGTTTATATAAGGAGAGCACCTCTAGTGAACTATGGACCCCGGTCCAATCTTTACCATTGATACATCTTCCACTGTTACTTTTTTACTTGCTGCAAACCAACATTACCTTCCACACCATATGTTTAATCCTTTGTTACAGCAAACCGGTGAGCTTGACAACCTCACTGTCTAGTTGGGGCAAAGTCTTGAGTTTGTGTTGTGCAGGTCTCCGCGTTGCCTTCAACACCTGTGTGACGTTTCCTTCCTCCTACTAGTTCGATAACCTTGGTTTCTTACTAAGGGAAAACTGCTGTTCTGCTGCTTCACACCTTCCTCTTGGGTTCCCAACGAAGTGCTGACCAGCACCATCACTAGTCTCTTGTTGGTGCCCTTGAAGTTGCGGATGAAATAGCACACCAACTCTTCCCAGCTTCAGATGGATCCGAAAGGGAGGTTGTTGAGCCAGGCTCTGCCCGCACCCGTCAGCTGCAGCTAAAGGCATTGCATGGCTATGTTTTTAATCCCGCCGTGGATCTTGACCGACGAGATATGATCATCAAGCCAAATTTTTGGCTCCTGTACGCCATCAAACATCGGGTTTTCCGAAGGAATCTTAAAACCCTTTGGCATTCGCGTCCGCCGTATGGCTCTGCTAAAGCATCTAGCGCCACAGAGTTCGGTGTCCTCGTCCTCAGACTCCGTGGAGCATGCGCGTTTTGCGCGTGATCTGTTGATCTTGCGTTGGGTGAGCTCTTCGCGAGCGACGTAGTTGTGGCTCCTTCACCGCGGGCTGCAGCGTCGCCGCGTCAGGTCGTGCTCATCCTCGTCGGATGAGGGTGTTCAGCTTCAGGTGAATGTCACTGCAACCTTTTTCTTTGGCTCCGGGGTCGGTTCACCGACTAGTGCAGCTCCTACATGTAGGGTTCGCAGCATAGAAAACAAAAATTTTCCTACGATGGGAACTATATACCAAGATCTATTTATACTAGATACAAACAACGGGCGGATGTATATCCGTAGAGAACATACCCTTGAAGACCGACAAAGCTTAACGAGTCCAAACTCGTGGTTGATGTAGACGATCTCTTGCCGATCTCAAGATCCAGAGGAAGTCCTAGCGCCGCAAAACAGCAGCGCATCCGTGCTCGCACACACGTTCGAGGCACCGAGCAACCTCCGCCTCCTCGCTCCAGCGATGCAGAGGAAGCACAACTCTTTCTTGCCGAAAAGCCACCGGGAACATGTATCTCGCTAGTCCGAGACCATGGGGGATAAATTCTAGAGGGGGAGAGAGATCCTTCACGAGGAGGTGTGAGTGAGAGAGAGGGAGGGGGCTCCTTTTATGGGGAGAGGGGGGGCACCCAAGGGGCCATGCGCCCAGCCATGGGGCTGCCCCCACCTCTTCCACATTCATGTGGGTGGACACTCCACTCACAAAATGGCCCTTCAAATTTCTCCACTCAAAACCCACTCAAATTCCCATTAAATTTCCACCAAATTTAATGCAAACTCTCATTAAATAAAACTCTTTTATTTTATTCAGAATTTTGTCAATTACTTTTAATGACAAACATTCACAATAACCCTTGCTAGAATTCTATTTCACATGCATAACCACTTTATGCAATTTCACCAAAACCTGTTTGGTATCTAGTGAAATAAATTCCGCGCTTGTTCATTCTTTCGCATGAAACTTTTGCTCCAATTGGATGTCGGTGTCTCTTAAGTGTGTCACCCTACGGTTCGCGAATAATGCGGACATGATCGAGACCCTCTCGGATCAATAATCGAAGCGGGATCTGGAGACCCATCGACTCCCACATATTCAACGATGACTTTCTTGTGATCGTCAACCTTTACGCTAGTATCTTAATCCCTTTGTTTCACGATATATTACATGTCCGAGATTCGATCATCGGTATCTCCATACCTAGTTTAATCTATCGACATGCACTCTTTCTCGTTCCGTGATATAACATTCTAGTGATCAAATCACTTGCTTGCAAGCTAATCAATGTGATATCACCGAGAGGGCCTGAGTATATCTATCCGTCATCAGGATGAACAAATTCCACTCTCGATCCATGGGCCTCAACATAACACTTTAGTAGTTCTGAACCCATCTTTATAATCACCCTGTTACGGTGTGACGTTTGATGTTATCAAGAAACTCTTCCGGTGTTAGTGATTGACATGATCTCATGGTCTAAGGATTAGGATCACTTCGTAAGTTGTTATAGCAATATAAAATCAATGACTTTGATCGTAA
Organism: Avena longiglumis; assembly: GCA_030063025.1. NCBI lineage: Eukaryota > Viridiplantae > Streptophyta > Magnoliopsida > Poales > Poaceae > Avena > Avena longiglumis. The sequence continues at coordinate 185,255,361 of CP125979.1, forward strand.
TGCTATACTTCGGATGAATGTTCATCACACCATTACACTAATGTTGTGACCCCGTTATTAACAACATCCAATGTCCATGATCAGGAAACCTTGATCATCTTGTTAATCAACGAGCTAGTTTATAAGAGAGGCATAACTAGGAACTTCCTTTTTGTAACACCCTCAGAATCGGACCTATGCAAGTTTGGGCAAAATTCACCAAACCCGCATAGAAACGATTCAAAGGTGTCCACCAGGCACTTTCGTGCGGGTGGAAAACGAAGTAATAGCATTACACAACTGTCCTCGATGGGACCCACGTAGATATATATAGCAGCGACTCAGAGAGTCAAGAATAAGATATAATATACAAAGATCCAAATCACCTGGAAAATGATAGAGCGTCCGACTACGGACAAGAAGCAAATGGGGCTAAGAGCCCTGAAGAATAACCAATGGCGTCCATAACCCTGCCCAGGCCAAGCCGGAAGGGTAACCCTGCTAACGACGTCGATCCCAAAACCTGCTTAAACAAAAGGGGTGCCGACAAAGGGCAAAGCAGAAAACAAAGAAGGAGCGTCGATCGAGGCCAAGACACGAGGCTAGAATCCGGCGGTCCTCGCCTACATAGGTATGGTGGACTGAAGCGGCAGCGGCAGCATGCACTAAACAACCTATAGAGACTCGATACAACTGGCGGATATTAGAGAGGGATGAGAATGACCTATCCGGATCCAACCTGAAACTAACACCAAACAAACCCATCCTGGAGTCTCCCCCTCGAGACCAAACGAGGAAGTCAACCGAGGAACTCACACAGTTGGCAGTTTTACTTATTCAGTTATAGTTGCGGCACGTTACTAGTCAGGTTTTAGATAATCGTCCTGATGAAGTAAACAGTGGGCACTTTTAGTTAACCATTCCGTGATAGTTGCAACAATTACTAATCAGATACAGATAGCATGAGATAAACCCAAAAACCCGGCAGTTGTTGGTACTTTTATTCAGCCATTCCGTTGTAGTTGCAATACTTACTAGTCAGATACAATTGTCGCAAGCGACAACCAAACAAGCAATTGTGGGCAGTATTAATTAGCCATTCCATTATAGTGAAGCTGATTACTAGTCATTATAAGTCAAATTTATAGCAGTAAACTTTAGTTATGCTTGTCTATGATCGAGATACTGTGCTCCAAGTCGTCCATATCCGCGGACACGGCTTTCAGAAAGTTTTACCCGGCCGGGGTGCACCAATAGCAACACACGCTCGATCAACCTCGGAAAAACCAAATCAAAACCCAACGAGGCTTTCACGACTGAACAATCACAGGATTCAGAAATATTTCAGGGGGCCACCCCTTAGAGTAGAATCCGCAACGGAGTAAGCAAGCTCCGAGACGGCCTCAAGGTTATGGGGACGGCTGTGAACGACTGGGAACCCGAAAGTGTGGCTGGGCTTGTCGACACCGCGGAAACGGGCCATTATTTCCTAAACAGTACAGTGTGCACCTCGCACAATCGTAAATAAAGCGGTAAACATGGCATAAGTACAGGATAGTAAGAACACCTCAAACTAGTTTGTGGCCCCAAGAAATAAGACGGAATCAAGCTCTGGTTCAGGGGGGTCCCATATACCTCCCGGATGTGGATAGCGCAAAATCAAGGAATGTATCAAGTACTCGGGGTCTTACGGGACACAAGTGCTCGAAACCAAATATTATCTATCACCCACCGATGCCTCTTCTTATTCAATTTTAGTTGTTAAACAGAAATTAAAGTGACAATAAGTAAAACTAGGATCATCTCCAACATTAACATGCGGCAATACATCAGCAACTGTGGCATATGACGACACACATCAACACTGGAGCAAGCAACTACGCAAAGTCCAACTATCTACCAAACAACAGGTAATAGGATGTGTCCAAGGCAATATAGGGCTGCACGGTATATCACAGGTACGGAAACTAAAGCATCGCAACACAGATAGCAATAGATCAACAGGAGGGAATAAATACTATAAAAGTAAGATAGGTAGAAAGGGGGAGATGCTCGCCTGAAAACATTGTCGAAAAGTTCATCCGAAGATCGGGGCGAAGCTCACATCAACTCAACGGTCCAATCCGCGAAGAAGCAAAACACTAGAAGAAACACCGGATGTGATATTTAATACAACGGCAGAAAATCGGCATGATGCATGTATGATGCGTGACATGGCAAAGGTGCGGTGCAATTAGGTCATATTAAGCGGAACCGGGGTCCCGACAGTTATTAGATGGTTCAAGTTATTTAGAACCCCCGCAATTAACTGTTGTATTAACATGACAAGATGAGTTTCCGGTTCGCTACACAAGTTTAAATGAGGCCAATATAAGGCTAGATTTGCCCGCATATGGGCCCCATATTTAGTTATTAGGTGAATCGGCATAAGGCCCCCAAACCACATGACATGCATGCGAGATGACAATTAATATGCAACAATTTGTTATGTTATAAAATAGGGTTCGAGGAAAAGGGTCACACATTAGGGGGCTCGGCGATCTTGTCGAGATCCGGGTTCGGTCGGGTCCAGGTTCGGATTCCGTTCTCGAGTATCGGGTAGGTCTTGGCGCATCCGGTGCGGGCCTTGGGGTCATGTCGGTCGTGGCGTTCAGGGAAGCCTCGGTGTCCGAGAGGTAGACCTTGCTCCCGAGGGAGTACTTGGTTCGCGCCCGCATTGGGTCCGCCGATCGGGCGTTCTTGTCATTGCAGATCTTGTCGGATCCTCGAGGAAGTACTTGTCGATCCGGTTCTCGGCGTGGCATTCGGGGGCTCGGTTCAGTTCTGTCGGGATCAGTCTTGGTGGTGCCGTCTTCGTTTGTCGATGTCGGACTTGGGTGAGTCGGTTACCGGGGGTTCGGCTTCGAGATCGGTCTTGTGACTCAGGGAACGGTCTTCGGGGTCTCGGCGGAGCTTGCCATCGGGTCCAAGATGGAGAGCATGTTGTTCCGTGATGACGAGCTTCAGGTTCCATTGTAAAAGACTTTTGTGCCGACTTCGTGTCGATGAAGAGCTTGTAACGGCACCGGTTGCTCGTTTCCGTCGACGCGCGTCGAAGATCTTGGCGTCATTGTGCACACGCGAGGCTAAAACGGTGACTGGGGCTGCTCGGGGCGACGCGGAGGGCAGGCGCCCGGGCGACGCGTCTGGCGGCAGCGAGAGGCGCGCGTCGGGCGGTAACGGCGGGGCCCGCAGCGGGAGGTGCGCCGGGACGCGGCTCGGGGTCGCAGCGAGGCGTGCGCGGTCAGTGGGATGAGGCGGCCGGGGCTGCCTGACGGCGCGGGAGTCGGTGACGGCGCGGCTCGAGCGCGGGAGGCGAGGTGGAGCGGTAGGTGGAGCCGGTTGAGGTGGAGGTCGCTGGGCGCGGGCGGCGCGGGCGAGGCGGCGTGGGGCGAGCTGGGCGGTGGAGAGGCGCGGTCGCTTGGCGCGGGCGCCAAGGCCGCGGAGGGACTGGGCGGCTGCGTGGGCGAGGATGGCGAGCTCGAGACGGAGGGAGCAGCGGCTGGGGTCGGGGCGATGGGCGTGGTGGCTGCTGGCGCTGGGGGCAGGTGTGCGGGCTCAGTGGCGGAGGTTGGTGCTCGAGGCGGCGGCGGCGGAGCCTAGGAGCACGCCAGACGGCGGCAGGGCTTGAGGGGGCTAGGGGCGAGGCAGCGGTGGTGGAGGGCACTGGAGGCGGGGCAGAGGAGGCGGGCCGGCGCTGGGAGGATGCTTGGGGCGGTGGAGCCGGGAGCGGAGGCGGGCAGCACGCTGGAGGCCGGAGAGGAAGGAAGGGTGGAAAGGGGGACGGTTGGTGGGGTTGGGAGACGAGGGAGAAAGAAGAACCGAGGAGGAAGATGAGCGGGGCGCAGTAGGTGGGTCCAGGCGTGGGGGCCTGCAGTAGGTGGGGGTGAGCTGGTGGGGGACGGGTCTGGGGCCAGGCTGGGATGGGTTGGACCAGGTCCAGCGAGTGGAACAGAGGGAGTGGGTCCCGCGCGGCAGTGGGTGTGTGCAAGTGTGGGTCGTGTGGGCTGCTGGGAGTGGTGGACCGCGTGGGGTGAGCTGTGAGAGAGGGAGAGAGAAAAGAGAGGGAGAGGTTAGGCTAGGTGGCAGTTTTTGAGTGGGTGAGGGGAGAGGGAGGGGTGAGGTGTCGCGACGGGATAGGTGGGAGTGATGTGGCTGGAGAGAGGGGGTAGATTTTTAGGTGGGTTTAGGATTAGATGGGGTAGGTAGGTCGGACCGATTTAAAATATCTGGGGGTGGTCGTTCGGGTCGGGTTGGCCCGTTCGACTGCCCCCACTAAAATTAATATAATTTTTATTTGATTTAAACGGGCCATTGGCAACCGATAGCGGCCAAACAAAAATATTTCTGGGGACCCGGTTTTGCATTTGAATTAAGATGGGGTGTTTGGAAAACAAATCGGGGTTTTCGAAAATAGTTTTGGCAAACAACAGGATGATGACGATGCAATGCAAAAATTCAACGCGATTTTCTAGTAGTGGTTTTGCGGGATGCCACAATTCGACACCACTAACAATGGATCTCGCCCTCGAGATCCGCCTCATGGTACCGGAAGGAAGGTCGGCGGTCTGTTCCTTCGCGCTTCGCGTAGATCCTCGCGACACCACTAACAAGAGTTCATCCGCCACCTTGAAATCGGCGACACCACCAACAAAGGGTCGTTGTCTCTGATCGTCGAGAGAACACTCCGGGGAAACAAAGGACGAAGTTAAAGGTAAGGCCACCTCTGACTTCCGTGGAAGAGGGAAAAGTTACATTGATCCACCAGTTCGATGTACAGAGCGAACAGTAAGAGTCGGTTAGGGTGATCAGTCCATCCCGGACCCAACTATCAACTCTATACATGGGTATGAGAATCAGGCAACTCAACTCTCGAGATTTAGACTGAAGATCTTCATAGGCGGTATCCGGAACAAAGGAATGATGCCAGCAGAAATCGTCTAAAGACACAATGATTAGGTTCCGCGATGGTTCCATTGGCATGAACAACACATGCTCAAGGTATACTCCAACTTCACCAAAGCTCGTCCTTCTCATATGTTTTTCAACGACACTGATATCCAGCAAGGAACACAGATGGATAAAGGTCTCAAGAACAAAAGATCGGATGAAAGGCACAACCGACAAGTTGCAGATTGATGACCGTAGCGCCTCCGTTACAAAAGGAAGAAAGCGAAGCCCTGAAGGTACGACGGAAACCCAACCACGAGAATTCCTGGACTCGAAGAGAGAGAAGAGAGCAGATCCAAAACACGTAGAGGTAAGAGAGGAATAGCAGAGGGGTAAGGAGTAAAATCAGACCTAATCAGAACTATCCAACCGATTTTGCAAAATAGTTTTGACACTCTACTTCGGCCGTTAGCTAGGTTATCCTCTGATTTGGACTTGTGGGGTATCGCAACGCCGAGCTCGATACCACTCAGTAACACCTCGATCGGACCTATGCAAGTTTGGGCAAAATTCACCAAACCCGCATAGAAACGATTCAAAGGTGTCCACCAGCACTTTCGTATGGTGGAAAACGAAGTAATAGCATTACACAACTGTCCTCGATGGGACCCACAGAACAGATATATATAGCAGCGACTCAGAGAGTCAAGAATAAGATATAATATACAAAGATCCAAATCACCTGGAAAATGATAGAGCGTCCGACTACGGACAAGAAGCAAATGGGGCTAAGAGCCCTGAAGAATAACCAATGGCGTCCATAACCCTGCCCAAGCGGAAGGGTAACCCTGCTAACGACGTCGATCCCAAAACCTGCTTAAACAAAAGGGGTGCCGACAAAGGGCAAAGCAGAAAACAAAGAAGGAGCGTCAGTACTGAGGCCAGTACACGGCGAGGCTAGAATCCGGCGGTCCTCGCCTACATAGGTATGGTGGACTGAAGCGGCAGCGGCAGCATGCACTAAACAACCTATAGAGACTCGATACAACTGGCGGATATTAGAGAGGGATGAGAATGACCTATCTGGATCCAACCTGAAACTAACACCAAACAAACCCATCCTGGAGTCTCCCCCTCGAGACCAAACGAGGAAGTCAACCGAGGAACTCACACAGTTGGCAGTTTTACTTATTCAGTTATAGTTGCGGCACGTTACTAGTCAGGTTTTAGATAATCGTCCTGATGAAGTAAACAGTGGGCACTTTTAGTTAACCATTCCGTGATAGTTGCAACAATTACTAATCAGATACAGATAGCATGAGATAAACCCAAAAACCCGGCAGTTGTTGGTACTTTTATTCAGCCATTCCGTTGTAGTTGCAATACTTACTAGTCAGATACAATTGTCGCAAGCGACAACCAAACAAGCAATTGTGGGCAGTATTAATTAGCCATTCCATTATAGTGAAGCTGATTACTAGTCATTATAAGTCAAATTTATAGCAGTAAACTTTAGTTATGCTTGTCTATGATCGAGAAACTGTGCTCCAAGTCGTCCATATCCGCGGACACGGCTTTCAGAAAGTTTTACCCGGCCGGGTGCACCAATAGCAACACACGCTCGATCAACCTCGAAAACCAAATCAAAACCCAACGAGGCTTTCACGATCGAACAATCACAGATTCAGAAATATTTCAGGGGCCACCCTTAGAGTAGAATCCGAACGGAGTAAGCAAGCTCCGAGACGGCCTCAAGGTTATGGGGACGGTGTGAACGATCGGGAACCCAAAGTGTGGCTGGGCTTGTCGACACCGGAAACGGGCCATTATTTCCTAACAGATAAAGTGTGCACCTCGCACAATCGTAAATAAAGCGGTAAACATGGCATAAGTACAGGATAGTAAGAACACCTCAAACTAGTTTGTGGCCCCAAGAAATAAGACGGAATCAAGCTCGTTCGTGGGGGTCCCATATACCTCCGGATGTGGATAGCGCAAAATCAAGGAATGTATCAAGTACTCGGGGTCTTACGGACACAAGTGGGCGTCGAAACCAAATATTATCTATCACCCACCGATGCCTCGCTTATTCAATTTTAGTTGTTAAACAGAAATTAAAGTGACAATAAGTAAAACTAGGATCATCTCCAACATCAACATGCGGCAATACATCAGAATCGTGGCATACGACACACATCAACACCGGAGCAAGCAACTACGACGCGCAAGTCCAACTATCTACCAAACAATGTAATAGGATGTGTCCAAGGCAATATAGGGCTGCACGGTATATCACAGTACGAAACTAAAGCATCGCAAATACGTATAGCAATAGATCAACAGAGGGAATAAATACTATAAAAGTAAGATAGGTAGAAAGGGGAGATGCTCTTTGAAAACATTGTCGAAAAGTTCATCCAAGATCGGGCGAAGCTCACATCAACTCAACGGTCCAATCCACAAGAAGCAAAACACTAGAAGAAACACCGGATGATATTTAATACAACGCGAAAATCGGCATGATGCATGTATGATGCGTGACATGGCAAAGGTGCGGTGCAATTAGGTCATATTAAGCGGAACCGGGGTCCCGACAGTTATTAGATGGTTCAAGTTATTTAGAACCCCCGCAATTAACTGTTGTATTAACATGACAAGATGAGTTTCCGGTTCGCTACACAAGTTTAAATGAGGCCAATATAAGGCTAGATTTGCCCGCATATGGGCCCCATATTTAGTTATTAGGTGAATCGGCATAAGGCCCCCAAACCACATGACATGCATGCGAGATGACAATTAATATGCAACAATTTGTTATGTTATAAAATAGGGTTCGAGGAAAAGGGGTCACACATTAGAGGGGGCTCGACGATCTTGTCAGGGATCCGGGGTTCGGGGTCGGGGTCCAGGGTTCGACGGTTCCGTTCTCGAGTATCGGGGTAGGTCTTGGCGCATCCGGGTGCGGGCCTTGGGGTCATGTCGACGGTCGTGGCGTTCAGGGGAAGCTCTCGGTGTCCGAGAGGTAGACCTTGGCGTTCCCGAGGGAGTACTTGGTTCGGCGCCGGCGCATTGGGTCCGCCCGATCGGGGCGTTCTTGTCATTGCACAGATCTTGTCGGATCCTCGAGGAAGTACTTGTCGCATCCGGGTTCTCGACGTGGCATTCGGGGGCTCGGTTCAGTTCTGTCGGGATCAGTCTTGGTGGTGCCGTCTTCGTTTGTCGATGTCGGACTTGGGTGAGTCGGTTACCGGGGGTTCGGCTTCGAGATCGGTCTTGTGACTCAGGGAACGGTCTTCGGGGTCTCGGCGGCGGAGCTTGCCATCGGGTCCAAGATGGAGAGCATGTTGTTCCGTGATGACGAGCTTCAGGTTCCATTGTAAAAGACTTTTGTCCCGACTTCGTGTCGATGAAGAGCTTGTAACGGCACCGGTTGCTCGTTTCCGTCGACGCGCGTCGAAGATCTTGGCGTCATTGTGCACACACGCGAGGCTAAAACGGTGACTGGGGCTGCTCGGGGCGACGCGGAGGGCAGGCAGCGGCCCGGGGCGACGCGGTCTGGGCGGCACAGGCGAGAGAGGCGCGCGCTCGTCGGGGCGGTAAACGGCGGGGGCCCGCAGGCGGGAGGTGCGCCGGACGCGGCTCGGGGTCGCAGCGAGGCGTGCTTCGGTGCAGGGATGAGGCGGCCAGGCTGCTTGGCGACGGCGTGGAGTCGGTGCAAGGCGCTGAAAGCGCGGCGGGAGGCGAGTGGAGGTAGGTGGAGCCGTTGACGAGGTGGAGGTTGCTGGGCGGGCGCGGACGCGGACGGCGGCCGGTGGCAGCTTGAGGCGACGCGAAGCTGGGCGGTGGAGAGGCGCTTGCGCGATGGGAGGCCAAGGCATATGAGGACTGGCGCGGGCCGTGCTGGGGCGGATGGCGAGCTCGAGACGGGAGGGAGCGCGGTGGGGTCGGGGCTGGGCGATGGGCGTGGTGGGCTAGCTGGGCGGGGGCAAGGGCTCAAAGCGGGCGGAGGTTGGTGCTCGGCGCGGCAAGTGAGTTTAGGAGCACACGCGGGCGGTGGCTTGCAGAGGGGGCTAGGGGGGCGAGGCAGCCGGTGGTGGAGGGCACTGGAGGCGCGGCGGCAGCAGAGGGAGGCGGCCCGCATGCGGGGAGGATCTTGAGGCGGTGGAGCCGGAGGAGGCGGGCACAAGGCGACGCACGCTGGAGGCCGCCGGAGAGGAAGGGTGGAAAAAGGGGCAGGACGGTTGGTGGGGGTTGGGAGACGAGGGAGGAGAAAGAAGAACCTGAGGAGGAAGATGAGCAGGGGGCGCGCGGTAGGTGGGTCCCAGGCGTGGGGCCTGCAGGCGGTAGGTGGGGGTGAGCTGGTGGGGGACGGGTCTGGGGCCAGGCTGGGATGGGTTGGACCAGGTCCAGCGAGTGGAACAGAGGGAGTGGGTCCCGCGCGGCAGTGGGTGTGTGCAAGTGTGGGTCGTGTGGGCTGCTGGGAGTGGTGGACCGCGTGGGGTGAGCTGTGAGAGAGGGAGAGAGAAAAGAGAGGGAGAGGTTAGGCTAGGTGGCAGTTTTTGAGTGGGTGAGGGGAGAGGGAGGGGTGAGGTGTCGCGACGGGATAGGTGGGAGTGATGTGGCTGGAGAGAGGGGGTAGATTTTTAGGTGGGTTTAGGATTAGATGGGGTAGGTAGGTCGGACCGATTTAAAATATCTGGGGGTGGTCGTTCGGGTCGGGTTGGCCCGTTCGACTGCCCCCACTAAAATTAATATAATTTTTATTTGATTTAAACGGGCCATTGGCAACCGATAGCGGCCAAACAAAAATATTTCTGGGGACCCGGTTTTGCATTTGAATTAAGATGGGGCGTTTGGAAAACAAATCGGGGTTTTCGAAAATAGTTTTGGCAAACAACAGGATGATGACGATGCAATGCAAAAATTCAACGCGATTTTCTAGTAGTGGTTTTGCGGGATGCCACACTTTTGTTTATTAAACACACATGTATTAACGTTTCCGTATTAATACAATTATAGCATGCAAAATAAACATTTATCATAAATAGGAATACGATAATAACCACTTTATTATTGCCTCTCGGGCATATTCCCTTCAGTCTCCCACTTGCACTAGAGACAATAATCTAGTTTGAAAACTTTGTGTATTGAACACCTATGGCTTTCTGGTGTTCCAAATACGCAATTGCAAGTGGTTAACATAATCTACGGATCTGACGTTTCAGGTCCGTGTGTATTTGCATGTCTTTGCGTCTCCACGCATCACTCATTCTTCAATGAGATGGCATTGTATAAATTTGGTCTTTTGGTGAGACCTTTAGTTCCTTGGGGTTAAAACACATCGATACTATTGTCATACAATATATCTTTAGTGTTAGCCCGTTGCGAACCACACCTTAGTTTGATAACAAACTACTTGACACAAATTCCCTCCTTCGCTGCTACTATAGCAGTCATATACTTAGCCTTTTGTTGTAGTATTCGTCATAATGTCTTAACTTTGGAACTCTTCCAAATCCATCATGGAATCTCCTTTCCATTACATTGTGCCACCCATAGTTTAAATTGAGATAAACTTAATTTGTATCTTGTGACAAAACTAGTATCAATGTAACGCTTTACAATGAACTATTTGTAATTGTTTGTCACCTCTACACAAATATATTCTTAGTTCTTCCAAAAGATCATAAGAATATCCTTACTATAGTCCAATGATCATTTTATGATTCATTCTGGTATATGCTCATAACACTTAGAGCATAGGACATATCTGGATGTGTACATATCATGGTATGATTGATCAAAACATTCTTGTGATTTCACTCATCAAGTGTCAAAACACTTGAATCTTGTTTCACTTATCAAGTGTCGATACACTTGAATCTTGATTCAATTCCTTTCCATGTGACAAGAACTGTTTCTTGTCGTTTCTATATTGAACTCCTTCAATATCTCATATATGTACGTTTGGCACAACCATATTGGCGTCACCGTCTATCCACTATAGACATTCACGCTAAATATTCGGGTTTTGCCTAAGTCTTTCATCAAAATGAAATTCTTAACCTTTGTCAATAAAAGATACATCATTTCCAATCAACAAGATGTCCTCCACATAATGTATTAGAAATATGTCTTAGCGCTCCCACTTAATTTCTTGCAAATGCAAGCATCTTCATCGTCTCCTGATGAAAACTCCTTTTCATCACGGTGAAGATTCCAACTCCGCGATGCTTACTTCAACCATTGAAGTTTGCATGCCCCTTTTAGCATCCTTTGAATTAACAAAACCCTTTGGATCGTGTCATGTACACGTCCTAGGTAACCATTCTATTAGAAGAACTTTGTTTTGTTTATTCATCTACCATATAACAGATTATATGTAGTGGTTGCTACTTTAATCCGTCCAGACTAAATATCGCTATGAAAGATCAAATCTTGTCATAGTCAACTCTTTGAACATTGTCATAAAATACTTTACAACATGTCGAATATTTCATAGATGTGAGACATCCATGTCTGTTTCTTTATAGATCCAAATACGACCGATAGGTTTTTACACCTATCCGGAGGGTCTTCCAAGTTCAAAACTTGATTTCTCGTATATGGAACTATCACGGATTTTATGGCTTCAAGCCATTTGACGGAGCCAGGGCCCATCATCGCTTCTTTGTATGTATTCGGTTCATCATTGTCAAACAATAATGATTTACTCTCAAATCTTAGCATTTGATTGTTTAACCGACCTTCTTGGTTCAATAGGAACTTAGATCTCCGTGACCACAACCTTTGAGGCACATAAGCTATGAGCATTATGGCAGCCTCCAGAACCATTTCCGGCGCTGCGCAACTCAGCACATTTAGCTAAGGTTCGTTAACCTTATCAAAGTTCTATTGTCCTCCCACTTAACTTTTATGAAAAATTCCTTCTTCAAGAAACTTTACATTTCAAGCGACAAACCCTTTTGTCCTCGGTGTTAAGGAGGAATAACCAATTGTTATTCAAAATAACCTACAAAGACATGCTCATCCGACTTTGGTTATAAACATCTTACTTATGTTTAGCATACCAAAATTTAAGAAAGGACAACTTGGGTTTTACCCCAAACCATAACTCATATGGTGTCATTTCAACGGATCAAGATGGAGCTCTTTTCAGTGTAAAAGCGGTAGTCTCTAAAGCTTTAATCTTTTAAAACATAATGGCAGTTTTATAAATAACACCTTTGATCCAACCATGTCAAACAAGGTTTCATTACAAATCTCAAACACTCCATACTCCTATGGTGTTTTGGGAGATGTAAATCTAGGTGTTTTGCTAAACTTGCAACTCAAATAAATCTCTTTATGATAAAATCATAATTCATTTATTTTCTTGTTACACTTGTAACTCAAATAAATCCCTTTATGATCAAATCATAAACCATTTATTTTTCTTGTTACAATGATTTTTCACTTCATCTTGAAAATCTTTGAAACATTTTCAAATATTTCATACTTCTTTCTCATTAAGTGAACATTCACTCAAATTTCCGGAGAAAGCATATGAAGTTGAAACCCATCGCTTACGACTACACATAATGGAATACATACATCGATATGTATAAATTCCAATATTTTAGTCATTCGTTCTTCTTTGGCCTTTGAACGAAGTTTTAATTATCACGTGGAAAGTCTCACAAGCGTCACTTGATCAAATCAAAGACTCCAAAAATCCATGAATATGGAGATTCTTCATGTTTTCTTTCCAATATAATTTAAACAGCGATGTCACTTCATAAGTGATCTTTCAATCATTCCTCTTGCGACATTTTAGCATTAGGATTTATGGATGTGATTTCTTCAACTAGATTTGTAAATCATCCATCTTATATGGAATACGGTAATTATTTGAACAACCTTTGTTCTTATAATACCTGATTCAAATAACAATTATTAAAACAAATCTTGAAGTCTTTCTTCAACTAGATTTGTAAATCATCCATCTTATATGGAATACGGTAATTATTTGAACAACCTTTGTTCTTATAATACCTGATTCAAATAACAATTATTAAAACAAATCTTGAAGTCAAGCTTTGATGTCAACGAGAAATACAAACAACGGTTTGTTTGTTTTCGATGAACATCATCACATTTTCTCTTGCTAGTTACTTAGGCCATTGTGGTTCATGAATTGCGTTGTTTCGTATGAAATTTCATACCAACCAATTCGGTATCCAATACCCAAGAACCACATTGTTTAACAAGCAAAGAATACAACCATAACATGTATATCATATATATACCTAAATTGGATATTTCCAATCTTTTCTTTTCTGCCAAATATATTTTATAGATTCTCTTTCAGCATTTCCTTTTCCTTTTAAAAGAATTTATCAACATCAAAAGTGGCGCCATATACATGACACATAGTCCAAAGCGTGTATATTCAAATAATAATACCTTTGGACTTGCACTTTGAAGTAGATCACCATCATCAAAATGATCGGTATTCTTTCAAAATTCATTCTTTATTAATATTTTAGTGTAGTAAACATTTTACATACATATTCTATTCACCCTTATCATGAAGACTTTCATGATCAAGCTACTTTAGCTTATAAAGGCGAATCGTGAGTATAACATTACTTTCCAAAACCCTTTTGGATGATTAGGATGTCTAGCATCTCCAACCTTCGTAAATTCTCATCCAATATGAGAACATATATTATACTCTATCATATTGCAACAAACATTGTTTCAGATATCGTTATATCTGCCACACATGATGGTTTCTGAAACAATTCTTTCAGCTCCTAGATAAACTTGATGTTTAAATCAAGAATCATGGAGGCAAACATGATACTTAATATACTAACACTGGAATTGTTACTCTCGATTTAATACCAATTATTAAATTTCACGGAGTAAATAGAATTTTGCTGAAAGTTTGCAATAGGACTTTAAACTTTAGATTGACACTCAACACAATACGATACCAGTAAAGTATATATCCGAATTCTATAGTTCTATTATCTCAATTACAACTATGCATATGGTGGTGAACGAATGCCAATGACTACAACAAATTATGCAAATTCACTTTGATTTAATTTATGATAAATTGAGTTCTACTAATCCAAATTAGAAATGAACTCCCACTCAAAACGACATCCTCGTGCCTTTTGGTGATTACATGAACCAAATCCACTACACCAAGTCCGATCATCACGTGAGTCGGTGTAGCTTCAAAGGCGAGCATCAAATGGGCATCATATCTACTATATGACTCATGCTTAACCTTTCGGTCCGTGTTCCGAGGCCATGTCTGTACATGCTAGGCTCGCCAAGTAAGAACCTTAGTATTCGCGTGTGTAACTGTCTTACACCCGAGATATGCTCGAGGATTCAAGTACACCCGATCATCACGTGATGTCTTGAAGCGACGAAACATTGTCGGTGCATACTTAAGGAAGAACACATTTTTATCTTGATATCTAAATGAGGGATCATCTTATTATGCTAATAAAACGCCAAACAAGCAATATAAGATGCTATCAAACATCACATGTTTATTAGTGAAATGTTATGGTTCCCGCAGATGATCTCTATCATGTGCATCGTGGTATGATCACTATCATACCTTTATGTGTAAGTCCAAGGTCTATGGAGATTACACGTTATGTGTGTTGTAAGAGTATCATCTTATACTTCTACTTACAACATCACCATATCATAACACTAGCCCAGCAACAATCTAAACTAGACGCCTCTAATTTATCCATTGCAAGTTTTACGTGGCTTAGGGCTTTCGAGATAGAACCGTTCTTACCTACGAACATGAACCACAACGAGGATAACCAAATTGTTGACAACTCGTTGCAAATTAGATATTGACTATAGTAGGAGAGACAGACACCCGCTAGCCACTTATGCAAAACTAGTTGCATGTCAAGCGTGGAACAGGTCTCATGTGCGAGGACATGTAAAGTTTGTCCGGGCCGCTTCATCCCACTATGCCACCAATATCCAAAGTACAACTAAGAAGCAATAAAATGATCATCATCGCCCACATACTCATATGTGTACTACCCGTGTAAAGCATCTACGCATAGATCCGGCTCTGATACCACTGTAGGGTTCGCAGCATAGAAAACAAAAATTTTCCTACGATGGGAACTATATACCAAGATCTATTTATACTAGATACAAACAACGGGCGGATGTATATCCGTAGAGAACATACCCTTGAAGACCGACAAAGCTTAACGAGTCCAAACTCGTGGTTGATGTAGACGATCTCTTGCCGATCTCAAGATCGAGAGGAAGTCCTAGCGCCGCAAAACAGCAGCGCATCCGTGCTCGCACACACGTTCGAGGCACCGAGCAACCTCCGCCTCCTCGCTCCAAATGATGCGGAAGCACAACTCTTTCTTGCCGAAAAGCCACCGGGAACATGTATCTCGCTAGTCCGAGACCATGGGGGATAAATTCTAGAGGGGGAGAGAGATCCTTCACGAGGAGGTGTGAGTGAGAGAGAGGGAGGGGGCTCCTTTTATAGGGAGAGGGGGCACCCAAGGGGCCATGCGCCCAGCCATGGGGCTGCCCCCACCTCTTCCACATTCATGTGGGTGGACACTCCACTCACAAAATGGCCCTTCAAATTTCTCCACTCAAAAACCCACTCAAATTCCCATTAAATTTCCACCAAATTTAATGCAAACTCTCATTAAATAAAACTCTTTTATTTTATTCAGAATTTTGTCAATTACTTTTAATGACAAACATTCACAAATAACCCCTTGCTAGAATTCTATTTCACATGCATAACCACTTTATGCAATTTCACCAAAACCTGCTTTGGGTATCTAGTGAAATAAATTCTGCGCTTGTTCATTCTTTCGGCATGAAACTTTTGCTCCAATTGGATGTCGGTGTCTCTTAAGTGTGTCACCCTACGGTTCGCGAATAATGCGGACATGATCGAGACCCTCTCGGATCAATAATCGAGCGGATCCGAGACCCATACTGACTCCCACATATTCAACGATGACTTCCTTGTGATCGTCGGAACCTTTTACGCTATTATCTTAATCCCTTTGTTTCACTATATATTACATGTCCTATATTCGATCATCGTTATCTCCATACCTAGTTTAATCTCGCTATCGACATGCACTCTTTTCTCGTTCCCGTGATATAAAATTCTAGTGATCAAATCACTTGCTTGCAAGCTAATCAATGTGATCTCAACGAGAGGGCCCAGAGTATATCTATCCGTCATCGGGATGAACAAATTCCACTCTCGATCCATGGGCCTCAACATAACACTTTAGTAGTTCGAACCCATCTTTATAATCACCACATTACGGTGTGACGTTTGATGTTATCAAGAAACTCTTCCAGTGTTAGTGATTGACATGATCTCATGGTCTAAGGATTAGGATCACTTCGTAAGTTGTTATAGCAATATAAACTCAATGACTTTGATCGTAATGCTATACTTCGGATGAATGTTCATCACACCATTACACTAATGTTGTGACCCCGTTATTAACAACATCCAATGTCCATGATCAGGAAACCTTGATCATCCTGTTAATCAACGAGCTAGTTTATAAGAGAGGCATAACTAGGAACTTCCTTTTGTTTATTAAACACACATGTATTAACGTTTCCGTATTAATACAATTATAGCATGCAAAATAAACATTTATCATAAATAGGAATACGATAATAACCACTTTATTATTGCCTCTCGGGCATATTCCCTTCACTACAGTCCAAGACTTGCGATTGCAGATTTATGGATCACATGCCTAGGTCTCCAGCAGGTGGCGTATTTGCTGCCAGGTACGTGGTAGTGATGGTGTGTGGAAGCTTCGTTGGGAGACCCCAAGAGGAAGGTGTGATGCACATCAACAAGTTTTCCATCAGTAAGAAACTAAGGTTATCGAACCAGTAGGAGAAAGGAAACGACTCAAAGGTGTTGCTAGCAACTTGGAAACCTGCACAACATAAACTCAAGACTTTGCCCCAGCAAACAGTGAGGTTGTCAATCTCACCGGTTTGCTGAAAACAAAGGGTTAACTGTATGGTGTGGAAGGTAATAGTGGTTTGCAGAAAGTAAACAGTAACAGTGGAAGATGTATCAATGGTAAAGATTGGACCGGAGTCCATAGTTCACTACAGGTGTTCTCCTTAAGATAAACAAACATGGCATGCTGGGTAAACAAATTACAGCAGGGCAATTGACAGGACTGAGCAAGGCATAACAATGTAATACTAGACATTCATGATCCTATGAGATTCGATTGGGCAATACAACAAGATACATAGACCACCATCCAACTGCATCTATAACTAATAATCCACCTTCAGGTTATCATCCGAACCCCCTCCAGTATTAAGTTGCAAGCAATGGATAACCGCTTTAAGCAAAGTGTGTAAGGTAAACAATCCACTTGTTCCATGAACAAGTGACCGTTGTTTTCTCCCTAGTGGCAACAACACATCTACAACCTTAGAGATTTCTGTCACTTCCCTTAGATTAAATAGAGGCATGAACCCACTATCGAGCATAGTGGCATTCAGCGTGTCCCTCATGGAGTAGCAAATAGATGCATAGGACACCTTCAAAGTTCATAAGAGTGACTAGATACAAATAGCACAAGAACAAGCAATATCAACAATATGCATCAATCAATAAGTTTTGGGACAATGCACATAGAACTAAGAATGGCAACTATGCTCTCTTAATTGGTTCCTAAGGATAGAAGGTGAAGACTCAATGTCGTTGTGGTGGCATGGCAGATGCCATGGGTAGGCTAAAGTATGGGGCCAATGGATGCTAGAGGGATCCGGGGAGTGAAGATGTAGTGATTTCTACACACAATTGACTAACAAGTAGATCTTTATTTCTCCTCTAAAGAGTTACAAGTGCTCCTAGAGCTGTATCATAGAGAAGAAGAAGACTGCTACACGAGCCCTTCAGTGTCAAATGAGCTGATCCCCTCTCCTGGAACCCGTGCCCCTCCTTATAAAGGGGTCCCTTGGTTCCTCCTAGGGCTGAGGTGGCAAGCATATTCTTGGAATATGCTTGTCCCAAAGTGGTAACTCGACGAACTCCTTTTTGTGTCCCCCCTTCTATCGGCGGCAAAGACCCAGAGGCCCTCACATGTGTGCCTCGGGCTTCCTCACTATCACCTCTGTGACGCTTGTATGCCCTTCTACAACTCTGCTCTTTGTCCTTAGTGCTTGGCTCTGTGTAGATTCCCCTAGCCAGCAACTAGGGTTTGACTATGGGTCCTTCTCCTTCTCCTGCAAGTTTCCTGTTACTCGGCCTCATCTCGTAAAACTTGGCTCGGCCTTCACCTGCATATAAGTCAATTAACCTTATTCGGCCGGCTTAGCTCAAACATCGGCCGAGTAATGTGTCAATCACTCTATATTTGCCAAGCCTTCGCCTACCTCGGTCGGATCTTGCATGATTCGTCTGGCTCAGCTTATAATTCGGCCTAAGGTAAGGGAGATTCCTTCCTTCTTTCCCCTATCTTGATCCTACCTGGGGTCACTCCCCCAACATTAGTCCCCGGAGCTGGTGCGGTCCTGCCGGAAACCTCGGCCGGACCACATCAGTTTCCAGATATTTATTCTTTCTCCTTTCCTATCCGAGGTATTTCTTAGCCGACGTTATTTTTCTACTACTCTCTTCCTGTTGCCTGCCAAAACTCACCGGCGAGCAGCGACGAGCAACACGAAGAGCCGGAGGCTCCTTAATCACTGGTGGGCCTGGTCCTCGGGCAACGGGCAAAACTCCGACACGCCCCGGCTTGGTTCGAGATGCCACCGACCTATACCTGGTCGAAGGTGAAGGATTGCTCGATTGATTTCCTTCATGGTAAACAAGTATACGTAAAATTCGAGCCGTGACTGCTCCTGTGTTTCTCGTGAATCGGCTCCCGCCGATTAACCCATGGTTCTGCATTAGATTTATGATAACATGGGGTTTTGCTTGATCATTACAAGTTAAATCGATCTACGCTTTAATGTTCTCACCACGTAATCGCAACATCCTACACGTAATTGAGCCCGGTATATACAAAAGATGAAGAATACTAATCCTAGAGGAGGCCTAATAACCAACGTAAAGTCAATTACGAACAACTTCTAGAGCGAGTAAACTACGTCCTTATGCACTCGATCGCTCAACCCGCTTGTAAGGCCCGACTACGAGATATCAAACTAAACCTTGGCGAGCAAGGCACAACCATAACAGATCGAATCAGCTAAATAAAGATCAAGCAAGATGCTACCCTCGCACTCGGGAAACAGTGCAAAAGGTAGTGAGGTAACTAGAGGCGGCATAACTTTAGACAATTATAGCGAAAAGCACCGATGCTAGCCTCAACAAATCTATGATAGTAGTGTTACTCGCCATCAACAAGGCTTCAGTACGAGTAACACTAAATAACGATATAATATCGCCTAGATCGCAAGATGCGATCTAGGCAAGATGACACTTACCCAAAGAAACCCTAGAAACAAGGGGTGATGATGAGAGATTGTGTTTGTTGTGAACGTGATTGTCCTCCTTTTCTTGATAACCTTAGGTACATATTTATAGTCCGGAGACTCTCTACTTTTGGAATAACTCTACAACTCTATCTCTACCTAAACTGAAACGGAACCTAAACTGAAACGAAACCTACTATGATACAAGATACACGGGCAATCTAGCCCAATTCTACGCACTAGGCAGATCCAACAACACGTTGAATATACGCATCTTCCAAGCCCATCTTGATCACGGCCCATCTCCTTCTTTGGCCAAAATATGGCGATAACACATGCCCCCCTGGTTTTGGCAATAATAATTCCAAAACCACTCTGTGTTTTTTTTTCTTCTCCCCTCTTTTTTTTTGTATCGGGTTGCGTATCGCGCGTTGCGTAGCAGGATCGCCACGCTACCCTTCATCATGATGCCCTGCCTTCTCAACTCCTTCGCGATTGCATGATTTGACGATTTTGGCAAGACAACTGGAAACCGCTATGGCATTGAACCGTCTCTCCACTATTCCCTTATTTAAATTCGCTCGAGCATTCGCAGTCCCCATCTTCTCCTCAAGAGCAAAACCCTCTTCCTTCGCTGAAAAACCCTCTTTCTCCGCCATGGCCTCCTCTGCTTCCGCTGGCCTGTCCTCCCACGCCTCCAACTCAATGAGCGACCGAGAGCCGACGCCGGAGCACCCGCCGATGACGGCAGACAACACTCTCGCCCCACAATGGTGGGACGAGAGGGGTTGGGACTTCGCCGTTTGGTCGGAGGACACGCGTCCTTGATCGACGCGAAGAAGACTCAGCTTCCTGCGATGGGGAACTGGAGGCAGACAGCAGCAACGACGCCATGTCCTGGGACGGCGTCGACTTCTCCGAAGAGGAGGAGGAAGAGGAGGACACCTCCTCCGAGGAGTACCAGCCGGTGAAGTACTTCCGCACCGGGTCCAGTGAGGACACCGACGACGACGAGGACGAGGAGGCCCTCATGGCTTCTTCAACAAAGAAGCGAAGACGACGCCGTGCAATGGCGAGGATAGCGCACAAGACGGCGGCGACGACAGCGACGATGACCTCGGCCTAGATTAGGAACCAGTAGTAGTAGTAGTAGTAGTAGTAGCAATAAGCTCCCTTTTGTAATCAATCATCCTTTTGTAAGCAATCATCTTTTGAATGAATGAAAATCTGTTTCCCGAAGATTGCCTTGTTCGCCCCTGATTTTGCCGATAGCCACAATAGGTCGATGCCCCAGAAGCCGATAACAACGCATCGGCTTTCACCTTGTTACGTTTACACAGTCAACCAAGCCACAGCTCAAAGAGCCGATGCATATCGGCTTTCCCAAAAACGTTGACAAGGTCCAACTTGGTCACATACTTAGGCAAACCTAAACGGCCACTTCTTAGTTTCAAACGGTAACCTGCGACCCTCTTTAAAAAGGGCGACCTAGATCTCCAATTGCCCATCGACCAGATCGAGCTCACAGCACCAAGAACCCTCAATCCTCAACTGCACAGATCCATCTCCGCCGGCAAACTAGATGGCGGAATCGTCCAACACCAATCCAGAGGTCTCCGGTCTAAAGGTACGCCTACCTCGCATCGAACACGATGTTAGAATTTAATGGCGAACACCAATTAATGCATTTATTCCACCATTAAACTTTCTAGGTTTCGTACATCCTGGCCGCATCCTTCTCTCCCAAATTCCCTCTCTGTCTTGGCCTCGTCTGATTCTAGTCCTGCACATATGATCTCTTATGAAGCAAATAGAATCCTTCGTAAGCCAAGACCTAGATCTGAACTCTTGGGCCGATCGCTTGAGCTGGCCTAATCCCGAACATTGGGTTTCTTGGTTCAAGAGGGTAGCTAGAGCTTACCAATCCCAATGGGAAACTACGGAATAGCCGATGCCTTGCATCTATCATTGTCTCCCCTTGAGAAACACGAGAATCTTCTCAAAACCATCGGCTATTTCTGTGCAGCCTCAATCGCTTCATGTTCGGTCATGGCCCATGTCACCAACTCATTGGATGTGGTGATGATTACTGGTCGGATGTTACATCACCCAGCCTCTCCTTTAAACTGACCAAAGTCCCTTACAAGGTCTTCTAACACATCGCATTTAACTGGGGTGCCTACCTCCAACGCCACATGAAAACAAAGGGCCCTGTCTCAGAGAAAGAACATACAGCCTTTCTCAACTTCTGGCTGGAGCATTTCATATTTTGTGGCCCTTCCCTTGCTCCAACCAAAAACTATCTCTCCTTAGCCCACGAACTGGCCAAAGGCACCCAACTTGGCCTCGGCAAACTGTTTCTGGGAGAAGTCTATCGATACCTCCAGTTGATGTCTGTCAAACTGTTTTCTGGCATAGCAGTCAAAACAGGCGGTCCTTGGTGGTTTATTCAGCTATGGGCTCAGCTGTATTTCCAAAATCACATCCCAAACTTCCCCCTTTTGGCGAGTTGCACTTTCCCAGATGTCAAAGGGAAGCAGATCCGATGCACTAGTTATGTCCAAGCTTTGTATAGGCTGCCAGGCAGCAAACTATCCCCTCAGGGAGCATCCAAGTGGTTCAGCACTTTCTTCCAAGGCCTGGACAACCCTACCTTCTTCCCTTATATGGAGGAATCGAAACACTTTGAAAATCCAATCTCCTTCAGGCTGGACAATTTTGCCGATGACACTAGCACTCGGCAGCTCTTTTCCACCGTGATTTGTCCCTGTTTCCTTCCAGTTGGCATGAGTACGTCCAACAGAATAATCAAACCTGGGTATGAATTCTACCATCCAGTCGTAGTGGCTCGCCAATTCGGCCTTGGACAAGTGGCTCCCCACTTCTTTCTCCATCACCTTACGGAGAGCAGAGCCGACCTGCCTGATCCTCTCACCAGCCAAAGGTGTTACTCCTTTGATGCTCTGACCATCCCAATTCCCAACGACCTCACCTTTGCCTCATCAACCGATGGTTTTGAAGACTGGTGGTCAATGTGGAAGACTCACGCCTTCAGGAGAGCTCTGGGACCGTTGCTGAAACAGCTCGATGCTGACTATGACATCCCCGTGGAACAGGTACCACTACTTGCAAATTTTCTTGATGCAGCTTGCAATTGATCCTTTTATTAATCCATTCTTTCTCTTTGCAGCAACAAGATGGCCCTGAGCCTACGCACAGTGACGGCTCCCCCTTCGAGTTCTTCCCGCCAGCTCCTGTGGTTCTTTTCTGCAAAAACTCGCCACCTCTGAAAAGGGTCATAATGCAGAAACAGCCGATGACACCACAACCGGCTTCCAAGAAACCAAGAACTCCTAAGTCACCGCCTCGAGTTCGACTAAAACCAGAACGATGGTGAGGAAGGTAGCTGCCAGGAAGACCTTGAGGCGCCGGAGCCCTTCTCCAGACAGCTCGCATGTAAGCCGATTCAGGCCTTGGTCGATCCTTGTCATTCTTCCATTCTTGCAGACATGCTCGCGCTTACTGGTTCTCCTCTTTTACAGGCTTCCATTGAAGACACCTCCAGCGAGGATACCCAGACCAATCGAAGAGAACTAGGCCCAACGGATTCTGAGAGGACCATCAAACCGAACCAGCCAGATTCACCACCATCGGCTTCCAGGAAAAGGTCGGCTCCTGAACCCGCCCCCGAGCACCGAGGCGGGCCAATCTGGGTCCCAAGAGAGCTTGCAAAGGACTACAAGCTTCTTCGTCGAGCCAGGAGGTCTCGAAAATCACCACTCTCCATACTCTTACTACTTGTTTCCTTTTGTCTGCCGATTTATCCTTATTTACATTGGCTAAGAACACCTTTCATGCAGACGACGCTTTCGATTGGGAAGCAAGGCTTGACGCCGGATCTGGGAATCCCCGAAGGTGTAGATGAAACGGCTACCACCCTGGCCAAGCCTCCAGCGACCACACACAAACCGATGGCCTCCTCATCGGCTATCCCCTCAATCTTAGGAGAGGTACGTTTAGGTTCTTCCGGCTCATCCTTACGTTTGGATGCATCGACGCTTGTCCGCTGCCAGAGCTGTGATATTTCAGGTTTGCCGTCGTTCGACCACGAATCCATCGAACCAACTCTCTCCGTTGCTTTGATAAACCACAAGCCGTGGCTGTTCCACCTCAATTCCATCGTCTCAAAGCCTGCCGTCCTCCCCAATCGAAGAGCCGATCGAGGGTTCGAGGAGGTGAAGGGCGTCTGGCTGAAATAAAAGACCAACTCCCGGAGCCTTGCAGTGAAGCTTTGGCGGTCGTAACCCTGTCTTTTCACGGGCCAAGGGTGAAGTTAGCTCGTGAGAGGATCAGCTGCCGCGCCCAACTCCATCGAAGCCAATATCGCGAGATGATGCCAAGCTCAACGAGAAAAAGGCGTCTCTGGACGCCAAAACTGACACCTCTGTCAGTGCCGCCGAGCTCGCATCCTTGAAAAAGGAGTTGGAAGATCTCGAAGAGAAGGTCCGGGCGACTAAACAGCTCATTCGTGATAAAGAAGAATCCATCGCCCGCTCCCAAGACGAACCAGAAAGCCTCAAAGCTCAAATGAAGACCGATCTGGGAGAAATACGTGCCCTGAACACACAGCTAGTGACGGGTAAGGACGAAGACGACGAAGCCGAGATCGCCGAGGTGGATCGTGTCCGTGCTGACGCCCTCCACGCCTTCGAAGCATTTCTTGAGCTTGTATGTAAACCGGCACTGTTTGTAACATACGCACCTCTAGAGCCGATGACCGTGCATCGGCTATATATTTGTTTTATTCGCCGATTTCAGCATCGCCCCCACATTTTACCATCCAACGTCTCACGTGCTTTTACTTGGCCGATTTCATGTATCGCCCCCAAGTTTCACTGTCCATCATCCCACATGCTTGGGAAATATTTCTTGAGATATTGACCGTTGACCATCGGAATTTCACGCCCAGCTCCTCAAGTATGTACGCTGCTTCCTCTTAAAACTTGATCGACCTGTCGGCCGTGCCAATTTGGAGACCATTTACCATATGTTGCATCCTTAGTCCCCAATGGCAACACAGCTTCCCATACCAGATCACCAACGTGGAACTCCTTTGGCTTCACTTTCTTGTTATATGCACGAGCTACCTTGGCCTTGTTCTCTTTGATTTTCTCAAGTGACCACAGCCTGAGCTCGGTTAAATCCTCAACACTGTCACTCATCAGGGTTGCGTATTCTTCAGTCGTTAGATCGTTCTGAAAAGTGACACGTCTCGATCCAGCTGTAATTTCCCAGGGCAATACGGCTTCCTGTCCATATACTAGATGGTATGGCGAGGTTTTTATCGCTCCATGGCATGACATGCGATAAGCCCATAACGCCTCTGACAAAACCTCGTGCCAACGCCTAGGGTGCTCATCGACTTTTCTCTTGATCAGCTTGATGAGGCTCTGGTTGGATGCTTCAGCTTGCCCATTAGCCTGAGCATAGTATGGAGATGATCTGATCAGCTTAATCCCCGTGTCCTCGCAGAACTTTCTAAACTCCTGAGAAATAAAGACCGAACCTCCATCGGTCGTGATAGTTTGGGGAATCCCGAATCTATGGATGACATGTTCTTTCACAAAGTTGATAACATCCTTTGAGTTCTTGATTTCATCGGGACAGCCTCCACCCATTTAGTGAAATAATCAGTGATGGCCAATATCCACATGTGGCCTTTACTTGATGGAGGATTGATTTTGCCGATCATATCCATGCCCCAACCTCGGAATGGCCAAGGCTTGATGATGGGGTTCATTGCTGACGCGGGTACCATCTGAATTTTCCCAAATTTCTGACATGCTTGACACCCTTTGTAGTACTTGAAACAATCTTCAAGCATGGTGGGCCAATAAAACCCTGATCGCCTGATCAACCATTTCATCTTGTGAGCCGATTGGTGAGTCCCACAGGCGCCTTCGTGTACCTCGTGTAGGAGCCGATTGGCCTCGGCTGTCCCCAGACATTTGAGCAATAACCCTTCCAGAGTCCTGTAAAACATGTCATCCCCAATATGCACATACTTCATGGCCTTGTACCTTATCCGTTTAGGTGCCCCCCGAGCCGAATCCTTCAAGTAATTGAAGATATCGGCTCTCGATCGTCGACTTCCGTGAACTGACGAACATCGGCTCCCTCTGCTACGTCCTTGTAGCCTGAAGCCATTTGTGCAAGATCATTTGCCTCTGTATTCTGCGACCGCGGGATCCAGGTGAAGTTTATGTACCGAAACTGCGCCATCAGCTCACGACAGTGCAACCATAATGGGAAGAGGGACTCGCTCTCGCACTTGTACTCCTCCGTGAGTTGGGAAATCACCAACTTGGAGTCTCCAAAATTTCGATCGCTCGCCCGCCGAGGAGTAGCTCCATTCCCTTGCGTATCACCTCGTACTCAGCGACATTGTTGGTGCGAGAGGTAGACAATCTGATGGAGAAGGAAAATGTTGCCCCCCGGGGTGACACGAGTAGCATGCCGATGCCGCACCCATCGTCACAAACCGATCCGTCGAAAAACATAGCCCACGCTCTTATAGACAGTGCTGCTATGTTAGTGTTGATCCTTTCAGCGATAAGGTCGGCCAACGCCTGTCCCTTAACTGCTTTCGCGGGTTGATACCGGATGTCAAACTCTGATAATGCAAACATCCATTTGCCCGGGCCTTTCAACATAGGAGCCGACATGTGCTTTATGACGTCGATTTGCATATGATGATGATCTCTGGCGATAGCAAAATGTGGCGCAGCTTGGTGCGGTGAAAACAGCAGAGGCACAACTTATCGATATCAGGATACCTTGTCTCTGCGTCCAGTATCCTTCTGCTTAGGTAAAATACGACTCGCTCCGGCCCATCATAAACTTGCACCACCACCGAGGCGATGGACGTGTCGGCTACTGACAAGTAAATGTAGAACGATGCATCGTCCGAGGTGGAACCAACACTGGCGGCTTCGTCAGATATTCTTTGATCTCGTCGAAGTCTCGTTGTTGTTCTGCCCCCCAGCGGAATTCCTCGTCAGATTTAATTTTCACCAGCCCCATGAACGGTTCTATTCTCCTTGACAGATTGGAGATGAATCTTCTGACGAAGTTGATCTTGCCGATGAGAGACTGTAGTTCTTTCTTTGTGGTAGGTGGCTTCATTGTTCGTACCGCCTCCGGACTTTTCAGGCCGATCTCAATCCCTCGTTCATGGACCAAAAAACCCAAGAACTGACTGGCCGTCACCCCGAAGGCGCACTTCTTTGGATTCATCCATAGGCCGAATTTTCTTGTTCGGTCCAGGACGTTGTAGATCGTCCAAGTGTCCTTGCGCTGAAGCAGACTTGACCACCACGTCATCGATGTAGATTTCCACCAGCTTGCCGATCAGATCATGGAAAATATAATTCATGGCCCTTTGGTACGTGGCGCCGGCATTCTTCAGTCCAAACGTCATGACTACATACTCAAACAACCCCACCGAACCTGGGACTCTGAATGCAGTCTTGTGTATGTCTTATGGAGCCATAAAAATTTGGTTGTAACCGGCATTGCCATCCATGAAGCTCAAGATCTTATGACCAGCCATGCGTGGATTAACGTCTCTGCCACCGGCATTGGATACTCATCCTTTGGGGTAGCTCTGTTGAGCTCCCGAAAATCTATGGCAACACGCCAACGTCCATCCTTTTTCTCTACAGGTACGATACTAGAAATCCACTCAAAGATACCGCATGGCTGATTAACTTGGTGTCAACATTTTCTCGACCTCTTTCTTGACTTGTTCCAATTTGGCCTTCATTTGTCGCTCACGCTGAAATGGCGAAATCCTTTTAAGCGGAGTCGATGCTCAATGATGCTCTGTCTAACCCGGCATCTCTGTGTAGTCCCAGTGCGATGCGGATATTGTTTCAACAGGGCTATCATCGGGCCCCGCAGACTCGGATCTAACTTCTTGCTGATAAATGTTGGTCGTGGCTTATCCCCAGGACCAATGTCGATTTCTTCTAGTTCATCAGCGGATGTAAACCCATACCCTAGCTTTCCGTCACCTGTCAAATCGATGCTAAACACAGGGCAAACAGTAGGTGAGGACAACAAAAATAATTTGGGCCGATTGCCTGAATCGGCCCCCTTTTTGATTGCATTGGTCAAGGATGGTTTACACCTTATTGTTTTACAATGGCAGGGCATCTCCCTGCTACGACTACATGACCTGCTTGTCGTATGATTGCTGCTTTTTATTTTTTGTGGCCGATCGCAGGGATCGGCCGTACCACGCATGATCGTGGACTTTTCTACTCTGTCAGGCCAGTGGATAAGACCAGCCTCACCCCATTTTTTGTAGCTTCAATGCGCTCACAGCCGTCTAAACTGATTCCAGAGATCGGCTCTTGGTCTTCTGCTTCCCAGACGTTCATGCCAGCTATGGAGATCTCGATAGAATCATCTGCATGGATGACCTCCACTTCATCTCCATCCCATTGTATTAGGCACTGGTGCATCGTGGACGGATCACGCGGTTTGCGTGAATCAATCTCTCCTAGCAAGACAGCGTAGGTGCTTTTCTTTGTCTCACGAAAAAAGACGTGGGTATGGTTTTCCGCCACGCCGATCCACGTTCAAGACGCCTTGCGTTCAAGACCGACCGAAGTCGCTTAACGTGGCGTTGGTTTTGATCGATCTGCGTGGGCGTCCCAAACGCCGTAGCATGGAGTAAGGCATGATATTGATCGCCGCTCGGTGTCCACCAACATCTTGTCGATGTTTCCCATTGATGTAACCTCGTAGGTAGGGCTTTCGATGTTTATAACCCTTCTCACGTGGCTTCTCAAAGATAACCGTGGTGGGCGATCAAATGTGCCAGGTAGCTCATTGGTTCTTGGCGCAGAATACGGCGAAGTATGAACACCATGTTTGTGCGGCCGATGTACGTGCATCGGCTTTTACCGTTTGGGGCGCCACTCTTTCCTTGTCGGGCATCCGTTTCCAAGGTCTGCCTAACTTTGATGGCCGATCGGGCGCGCTTTCTTTAAAGCGTGGAGATCTGCCTTGACTTCCTCCAAGTTACGCAGCCGCTGCACTCTACGCTTTTGGGTATGTCTCGAGTCCGTCGGACACCACCTTGACGGTGATATCTGTCTTCTTCCTTGTCATCCCTTGGCTTCGAGGTCCTTTGCTCGGCGGGCTCCTGTGGCCTACGAGGTGGGAGAGGCCCTAGACGTTTGAACACCGAACGGCCTCGTGTCCTCCTTCTGCTGTCCACATTCCGGCGATTGTCATTGTAGGCAATCGGCTCATTCAGCGTCCCAGAATACTTGAAGAAAGGACAATCCCAATGTTTGTCTGCGCCTTCCTTTTCTTTTGACGGTCCCTAGCGAGGTGCTCATATCCTTCATCGTCTCCCTCGCCGGCGCGTTGGTCATCTTGACGCTCATACTTGTTAAGGAGATGCGTGGAATGTGGCTTCTGATACCGCATTCTCCTCACCTGTTCCTCTGTTAAGTACCGCCTGTCATTGTGGCCGGGCCGGTCGCATGGACCAGCCTCCTTTCTTTCTTTGTCCCGAGAGCGACCACCTTCCTCCTTGTACGTGTCATGGTGGTACCCAGACCGCCATATTAACACCGAACGAAAAATCCAGTGACGCCTCATGAGCGATCGAAGTTCTACCATGTTGACGCCGGAAATGGGTTTGTGTCCACTTTCATGGCGAACGCCCAAGGATCGACGGCCTTGTTCTATCGCCATTTGGATTTGGCGACGTAGCTCTTGCAATCATTGGTGGTGTGGGTGAACGAGTGATGCCACTTGCGGTATGGTCTCCCGTTCATTTCTGAGCCGTGGGATTTTATGGCCTTCGGGTAACCTCGGTTGCTTCTCTTCGGATAAATCGAATATCTGCTCGGCTTTGCTCACATCAAGTCGAACCCTTTTGCAGGCCCTTCTTTGTTTCACCCATTTGCGGGATACGAGATCGCCCCGAGCCCATTCATTCGGCCACCTCCACGGTCTTGTGTAGGATCATCTTCTTACATGTCGACCAGGCCTATCGGACGCTTGAACTTGTCTTGGTATAACTCGGTGGCGCTGTTCATACATCGTCGGTTCTGGCCATGTCGCCAATGAGTTGTACTCTACTTGAAAGCGGATCCTTGATGGGTCTTGAGAGACCCAACACTACCAGCTCATTGCTTCCTTCTCGATTAAATGAGCAGTAACATCGGTTCTTAGCGGTCTGGCGGCTGGATGTACTCGCTGTTTCTCCCCTTGCCCGCTTTTGTGCAGTGCGCAATGCCGACCTCGGTAGCCTCGAATGATATTGGATGTGGGCTGCTCTTCCGTTGCTTCAGTCTGAATCGAATCGGTGGCGGCGAGATGTACCACCAAAAGCTGGTCTGTCGGAGATTGCGCAAAAACCTCACGTGCATCGATCCGATGCGAAATTATGCCTATGTGCGGTATCGGCTTACGTGCTCGATCGAGCTCGACCCTTGACCCGCTAAACCTTAAGAACTCGGGAGCCGATACTTGGGTGGCGGAATCGATCAAACTTCGTTGAATGCGGCTTTGAATAGCCGATTGTCCTTCTCTTGATGCAAGCGAACTGGTCTCTCAAGATGGTACGGATTTGCTCCTTTGTTTGAGCTGCGAGGCTAGATTCTCATGACTTGTTCCAGTGGTATACTTGGCTAGCCACGCCTGTTTGTCAGCGTCCATCCCAGACATTGCTGGTCCAGGAACGCCTGCTCCTGAAGATCCTGCCCCAGGAACCCCTGCCGCAGAAACTCCTGCGGTTGCAATCTGGTTGGTGTGTCGGTTATTGCGGTCGACGTGGTGCACACATATCCGTGTGGGTTTCCTTAGGTGGCTCAAACAGGAATTGGCAATCGCCTGGTCGCCTCAACCTTGTAGAGCGACGTCTGCTGCTCACTGGCGGCTCTGGAGCAGTGTGAATGGCGGTGTGGCCAGTCTGGGCGGTCTTTCTCCTGGTGAGTCCCTAAAGTGGACCCCACGGAGATCTTGATGTTTCATGATCTCTGAACTATGCGAACGCGAACGCTCGGCGTTCACGGGCTCTCAGAATGGCGGTGCAGAGAATGAGCCACCATGTAGTTGACTTCCTGTCGTAGAGCTCTGGTGCGTTCCTCCGAAGGAACAGACAGATCCACCTCATCAAGAGCACCCTCGGGGGAGAACCCCCTCCACTTGATGCCATGCTTACGGGTCCTTTCAAAAGAGCCGATGAGATCGGCCTCGAAGAGATTTCTGATCTCGTCATACTTCGCCTTGTGCTCTTCAGGCAGCTCGTCGTACGTGACTGGTCTGTTCTCCATCGCAGAGTCGGATGTTGATGCAGATGTTGTTGAAGGTCCCACTGGCGTGCGAATGTGTTGCTGCCAAAACTCACGGCGAGCAGCGACGAGCAACATGAAGAGCCGGAGGCTCCTTGCTATTGGTGGGCCCTGGTCCCTCGGGCAGCCCGCAAAACTCCGACACGTCTGGCTTGGTTCGGCGTGCCACGACCTATACCTGGTCAGAAGGTGAAGGATTGCTCCGATTGATTTCTGCATGGTAAACAAGTATCGTAAAATTCGAAGTGACCGGCTCCCTGTTTCCACGTGAATCGGCTCCCGAGCCTATTAACCCATGGTTCGCATTAGATTTACGATAACATGGGGTTTTGCTTGATCATTACAAGTTAAATCGATCTCTGACGGTTTAATGTTCTCACCACGTATCTGGAACATCCTACACGTAATTGAGCCTGGTATATACAAAGATGAAGAATACTAATCCTAGAGGAGGCCTAATAAACGTAAAGTCAATTACGGAACAACTTCTCTAGCGAGTAAACTACGTCCTTATGCACTAATGGATCGTTCAACCCGTTTAAGGCCCGACTACGTAGATATCAAACTAAACCTTGGCGAGCAAGGCACAACCATAACGGATCGAATCAGCTAAATAAAGATCAAGCAAGATGCTACCCTACACTCGGAAGCATTGCAAAAGGTAGCGAGATAACTAGAGGCGGCATAACTTTAGACAATTATAGCGAAAAGCACCGATGCTAGCCTCAACAAATCTATGATAGTAGTGTTACTCGCCATCAACAAGGCTTCAGTACGAGTAACACTAAATAACACATAAGTAAAAATACTGCCTAGATCGCAAGATGCGATCTAGGCAAATATTACTACGAAAGAAACCCTAGAAACAAGGGGTGGCGATGCGCCGAGATTGTGTTTGTTGTGAACGTGATTGTCCTCCTTTTCTTGATAACCTTAGGTACATATTTATAGTCCGGAGACTCTCTACTTTTGGAATAAATCTACAACTCTATCTCTACCTAAACTGAAACGGAACCTAAACTGAAACGAAACCTACTATGATACAAGATACACGGGCAATCTAGCCCAATTCTACGCACTAGGCCGATCCAATAACACGTTGAATATACGCATCTTCCAAGCCCATCTTGATCACGGCCCATCTCCTTCTTTGGCCAAAATATGGCGATAACACTTCCTTATTTCTTCCTTTTCCTGCTATGAACTACGATCCGAGTTATTTTCTCTTGTTCGGGGTACTTGCTTGGCTTCCTGAGTAAGCCTCGTCCTACGTGTACCAATCATCATTGCTTCCTAGTTTTTTGTTCCTCTACAGTGTTCGCTGACATGATACAGTGATTACTGCGCCCGTCGCGTCGGCATAGTGACGCCTCGATTACTGCAACGGTCACATGTCCCGATCTCCTCCTGCGCCATGTGACCCTCGTTGTGGCTCCATTCGACGTGCGCGGTTATGGGATACACGCAATTATGCGGTTACTGTGGAACTGCCACGATCCCACTTTGGATCACCCCTTGCCGTTATAAAGAGGGGAGTAGGGGTAAACCGATTCACTTTTCCCCTTCCTACTACCTTCGTCTTCTTCCTCGCGCCGCCGCCACCGTTCGTGTTCCAGTAGTCGTGCCTCCGCAGCTTCTCCTCGACGGGCACGCTGCGGCTCTCCGGCACCTACGACCCCACCGCAGCGCCTCCGCTTTCGTGTCCTCGTCGGTGAGTTTCTCTACAACACCGCTGCTAGGTTCCAGTGTTAAGCGTTCTTCTAGTTTTCCTTGATTTCCCATGGCGGTTCTTTCTCTGTTCCACCGCTGCGTCCGTCACCGTCGCGATGGCGCCGTGCACCTCTAGGCCTCTCGCCGCCGCTTGTTACTCTCCGGTTGATTCCTCCGACGAGCCCATGTCTAGCTCCACCAGCGGCGCTCTCGTCAGGGAAGAACACCTTGCGGCGGGTCCAGAACGTGGTTCATGGCAAGGTTCCACGGTTACTCGTCGGGAGGTCGAATGGTTGATCAAGACACGCCAAATCCCTGCCGAGGTAAGTTGTCGGCAAAGAATCCTCCCCATACTCAATGAGGGCGAGTTCGTAGTTTTTATGTCCATTTTGCTCGCGGATTCGGCCTCCCTCTTAGTGACTTCGCTAGGAGCTTCTTAGATTACTTCGGCCTCCAGCCGCATCACCTGTCGGATAACGCCGTTGCTTCTCTGTCAGCCTTAATCTCAGCTTCGGAGGGGTACTTCGGCCTTTGGCCTTCTATAAACGTTTGGTCTAAGTTCTTTCAGATCCGGGCTAATGTTGTGCCAGATAAAACTCTTCATCCCTCTGAGAAATCTCTCACCCAATGCGGAGCCGCCTCCATTACACCTCGGAAGAACTCCGTGTTCCCCCGTATTGCAGGTCTCGAGTCTTGTAAAAAGTGGCATAGATCATTTTTCTATGTCAAGAACACCAGAAAGGAAGATAAGATTCGGCTCCCCGCTTTCTCTATCGGTCCTCCATCGAAGAAGAATTGGCTTTATAACCCGAGGAAGACTCATGCCCTTGTCGAGGCATTCGAGCTTTGTCTTAAAGAATTGATGCGTGCCGGGCTCCAGGGTGAAGACTTGATGACCGCGTTTGTTAGCAGCCGAATTTTCCCTTTCCAGCTTCGCTCCCACAAGCTCTGCTATATGATTGGTCCTTTGGATCCCAACCGAGTTTCTACGGTTGAGCTCGACGACTATCAGATTTACAAACGTGTTCGGGCTATTTTCAAGACCGAGATGCCCGAGGATTGGGAGTGGGGAATGAATCCATTCTCCCGCGAGAATCCTCCTCCTCAGGTAAATCGAACCTATGTGGCTCGACCCGAGTTATTCTCCCTTTATCTCCGCTAACCCCTTTCCGCTTTTCTCGCAGAGGTTTCCTGAGCAGACCGCAGAAGATGCCGAGGTTTTGGCTCTTCCTTGGCCTGCTGATCGCAATACCCCGGACAACGGAGAACCTGATTCGGAGGAATTCGTTCCTAAGTCGGATGCTGCTCCTGTTCATACCCAGAGCAAGACCTCGACCCGTGCTGATGAAGGTGATTCAGACGACGTCCAAATTCTTGAGGTAGTTGTCGCGGTGCCTATCTCTTACACATTTCCGGCTCCTTCTTTCCCAGCTAGTCAAGCTGGCCAGGTGCACGACATCGAGCCTCTCGCTTCCAAAGCTCCTGTCGCTTCAAAGAAGCGCACCGCTTTGACGGATCCTTCCGGTGCTGCCCCCAAGAAGCGAATTAAGAAGTCTGCTCAGCACATTCCGAGGCGTAAGACCATGCCTGGGGTTACTGGGTAAGTTTCCCCTTATATTTTCATTTGTATTTCCTGTTTCTCTCTTTCTGTTTCTGAACCAACATCTACTTTCTTGCAGAGCTCCTCTTTCCGCAAAGCCAAGCGGTCCGAGTATGACATCTCATACTACTCGGCCGTCTTCTCCCCCGCCTCCGGAGGATATTCGGGTTCCCAGTCCCCCTCGTGTTGATTCTCCTCTAGCGCCGACTAATGCGTCTCCTCCTCGAGATGAACCCATTGCTCCCCCCATTATCTCCGATGATGCTCCAATTCCGGATCTCCCTGCCGACCCTACTATCCCCCTCAAAACTCCTGAAGTTTCCACCAATGACCCTTCGAGCACCGCCATTCCACCTCCTGCTCCAATTCCTACCGAGGATATCACTACCTTGGCCCCTTTGGAGACTGTTATTCCTCCTGTCGCCCAGGATGTGGCCCCCAACGCTGAAGTTGTTGCCCCTGCCGAAATTTATACCAAGAGCAAGAAAGTTGTTGTCACTAAATCCTTGCCATCTCAGAAAGGGTCAACAAGCTCTTCTCAGCCCAGCATTGCTGATATACTTCGTAAGGGAGCTTCCACCGCTAAACCTGGTGTGGCCCTTACTACCGACACTCAGCTTATTCTTCATAAGATTCCGGCGGTGGCAGTTACGCAACAGGCCCGAGGTAAGGTGTTGACCCGTACTGAGAGTGGTAACAGCCTCGGCTCACTGGTGGAGTATGCCAATAACTGGAATGCCGCCGATCAACTCGAAGGAAATCAGAGTAGCCAACCATTCCAACTTTCCGATATCAGCAGTCGCTTGCATATGGCTGCTAAGATTGTCCTTGAGAGTGATAAGATGAACGAGGTAAGCGCCTCCGTTGATATTTTGTCTATTATTCATATGATACCATACACATACTAGTCCCCGAAGCTTGCAACCAGATGATTCGTTATTCGTTTGGAAGCTTCAACTTGTTTTAAATACATTACTTGCCAAGTTAATTTTCTTCGTGATTCGGATTAACGGTGGTCTGGAATATCCAGCCATCCAGATTCGAGTTAAGTTTTACGTGATTCGGATCTGTCTTAGTTTTGAATATCCAGCCATCTAGATTCGAGTCAAGTTTTACTTGATTCGGAACTGTTTTAGTTTTGAATATCCATCCATCTATATCTGAGTCAAGTTTTACTTGATTCGGATCTGTTTTATTTTTGAATATCCAGCCATCTAGATCCGAGTAAAGTTTTACTTGATTCAGATCTATTTTACTTTTGAAAATCTAGCCATCTAGATCCGAGTCAAGTTTTACTTGATTCGGATCTGTTTTACTTTTGAATATCCAACCATCTAGATCTAAGTCAAGTTTTACTTGATTCGGATATGTATTACTTTTGAATATCCAACCATCTAGATCTGAGTCAAGTTTTACTTGATTCAGATCTGTATTACTTTTGAATATCCAACCATCTAGATCTGAATCAAGTTTTACTTAATTCAGATCTGTTTTACTTTTGAATATCCGGCCATCTAGATCCGAGTCAAGTTTTACTTGATTCGGATCTGTTTTACTTTTGAATATCCCGCCATCTAGATCCGAGTCAAGTTTTACTTGATTCGGATCTGTTTTACATTTGAATATCTAGCCATCTAGATCTGAGTGAAGTTTTATTTGATTCGGATCTGTTTTACTTTGCGTAACTTATTGTCATCTTCAGGTTGCCCATGATCGGTGGACAATTTCAAAGGTTGCTCTTCGCGCACAAGAAACTTCAAGATAAGTTTGAGCAAATTGTCCCTATCGTGAAGAAAACTGGTAAACTATCTGGTTCGTTTAGTTTATCTTACCCTTGTGAAAAATTTAGTTGTTGTACCAACTTGTATCTTGCTATCATGCAGCTAGTGTCAACAATCTGAATACCCGTCTTACCAAGAAAGTTGGTGCTCTTGAAGGTTAGTCACTCCTCTTGCCTTTTAATTTGTCGAATTTTTGTTCGAGGTAAATCTTGGGTATCTTACGACCTCCTGACTTTGGTATAGCCGAGTTACGAACACTTGTAGCGTCGCATCAAGAATGCATATCTATGCCTGATATGATGCTGCATTTTTTAGAACAAGCTGCCGCTCATTCGGCACAACTCAAGGAAAAGGATGACGAGATAACCCGGTTACGCGCTGAGGTTGAATCTCTTAAGCTCTCCTGGAAATCTGAGTTAGAGAAGGTTGACCAGGAGTTCTCTGAAGAAAATAACCGACTAAGTCTGCAGCTTTAGAAGGGCAAGGAACTTCTTGATGCTGCCGAATTAAAGACCCAGGCGATGAGCAAGGAAATCACTCGTTTTGAGAAGAGTAGGACCGAATGGTCCTGGGATCTCCAGAAAATGCTGAGTTACATCCATCATAAGTTTCTGTCTCTCGTTGAGTTATTCTTTTCCCTTGCTCATCTTAACTTATATGACGTCTTTTCGTGTAGATCATTTTCCAGAAGCTAAACCTGTGAGCTCCAAGGCTATGATTTCTGCTCGCGAGCACCGAGGTGTTCCTGTTGCTCCGAATCAAGAATATTCCATGGAAGATTTCCTGATTGCCGTTGGTTCTGCCATTGGGCCAATGAAAATTATGGGAAAAGATTTGGTGCAAGCAGCTATTCGAGCCTACCATGTTCTCTGGCCGAATGACCCGGATATCTATGAGGTAGGAGTGCTTGTCGCGAGGCTGATGGAATCTCAGACTCAACTTAATCTCTGGAGGGAATCTGCTGGAAGAGCTGGTGCTGATATGGCGCTTATAGCTGTTTTGTCATGGTACGAGGACCTCTCCCTCGATATTCTGATGAACTTGTGCACTGGCTCTCCTTGGATTGAAAATCCGGAGTTCGTTGCTCGCCGTCAAGCTCGTGCCTTCCAGCTTATCGAGTATGCTGACGTGCATCATTGGATCGAGCGGCCGAGTTTTCTTCCTAACCCGGCCGATGATGACGAGGATGAAGATGAATCTGCGGGCGATTCAGCTGACCAAGGTGAATTGGAAGATGGCTCTGATAATGCTGATGATTCCAATGATAGCTCATATGATAATGCTGATGATTCCAATGATAATGCTGACCAAGGTGAATTGGAAGATGGTGACGCTCGGTCATCCTCCAAAAGAACTGAAGAATCTCGAGCTCAAGGTGATGTCTCCCAGTAGCCAGAGCTTGCCCCAGGTGTTACCACGGCCTCCGTCGATGCCGAGGTAATCTCTACAGAGGCCCAAGCAACCTCGGAGCTCCCAGTTCTTAAGGATACACCTTTGAAGGATACCGAGGTCATCCTGACTACGTCCGAGACACCCATGTCCGAGACTCCTGGTGTTGTTACTGTCCCTCCCACGGGTGGTTCGGCCTCTGCTGATGTTTAGGTTCAATAACTCTTATATATTTAAGTCCCCGGTATGTCGGGTGTATGCTGTCTTTGAAACAATTATCCGCCCTTTTGGTACAATGTGAACCGTTTTGCCTTTTGCCTCTAATGCCCTGGTAATTGTTGTTACTCTATCTAATTTAGTTTATGTGAATCATATCTTTGCTTTGCCAAACTTTAACTTTGTAGATTTGGATCATATTTTTTATATGACCAATTTTTGTTTGGCATCCATCTTGTGTTTCTTATTTATTCTTAGTTTTAAAACCGTCGGTTTTGCAATTTCTCCTTCAAGGACTATGAGTTCGAAGCCCATACAACTTTTAAACTTATGGACTTACTACCTTTTCTGAGGTATCTGTTGGTAAAATGATATAGATATGGTACTTTCCTCGTTATACCTCGAATTGCTGATGTTGTCATTCGTGTGACTATGATAGTACAAATTGTTGGTTGTTTCCTCTGTGTTATTTCTCCGGTTTACGAGGCAAGTTTATATTGCATTTGTGAGTGATAACAGACTAGTCGTGCAGTCCCCGAGTTATTGTTTGGGCTCCCGAGGTTCCAATTATATCCAAATGGACAAACAGTACGGGATAGTCCCTGAGTTACTGCTTGAGTCACCGAACTTTCATACATACGCCAAAAAATAACAGACTATATGAGGCAGATTGTTTGGGTTGCCGATGTTTCATACATGTGCAAAAAATAATAAACAATATAAGGCAGTCCCCGAGTTACTGCTCGGGTCGCCGAAGTTTCATGCATAGTTAAAAAATGACAACCAATTGGGAGCAGTTTCCGAGCCACTGCTCGAACTAGCGAAATTTCATACATAAGTAAAAATGATGAATAACATTAGGCAGTCCCCGAGTCACTGCTCGGGTTGCCGAAGTTTGATACATAGTTAAAAATAAGGAATAACATGCGTCGGTCCCCGAGTCACTGCCCGGGTTGCCGAAGTTTGATACATGTTTGATACACTGATTTGGTGCATCATGTCACAAGATGCAATACAGAGCTTCTAACTATAGAACAAACGAAGTAAGGC
This sequence comes from Avena longiglumis, assembly GCA_030063025.1. Lineage (NCBI taxonomy): Eukaryota > Viridiplantae > Streptophyta > Magnoliopsida > Poales > Poaceae > Avena > Avena longiglumis. The sequence goes on from CP125979.1 coordinate 185,293,889, forward strand.
TACGTTCCATGGTCTTTTTGACTCATCTCCGGCTTGTTTGCCTTGTTCTTTTCTGGTGCCTGAGCGTCGATCAGGTAGTACGCATCGTTGTGTAATGCTTTACTCACGATAAATGGTCCTTCCCATGGGGGTGAGAGCTTATGCATGCCGGCTGTGCGTTGCACTAGCCGAAGAACTAGATCTCCTTCTTTAAAAACTCTTAGACTGACCTTCTTGCTATGATACCGTCTGATCTCTTGCTGATAAATAGATGATCTTGACAATGCCATTTCCCTTGCTTCCTCTAGCAAGTCCACATCGTCTTGCCGTGATATTTCGTTCACTTCGGCACTTGTGTACTGGGCCACTCTTGGCGAGTCATGCATTATGTCGGCTGAAAGTACAGCTTCTGCCCCGTATACAAGAAAGAACGGGGTATACCCCGTCGATCTGTTTGGGGTGGTCCTGAGGCTTCACAACATTGCTGGAAGTTCCTCAATCCAACATCCTGCCAACCTCTGCAGTGGTTCAATTAGCTGAGGTTTTATCCCTAACAATACTAGTCCATTTGATCTTTCTACTTGCTCATTCGATGCCGGGTGAGCCACCGAGGCGACATCGAGTCTTTGTGTTTCTCTTGGCAGAATCTAGCAAAATCCCCTTCAGTGAAGTTTGTGCCGTTATCCGTGATGATACTGTGTGGGTATCCATATCTCAAGATAATATTTTTGAGGAATTTCACCGTTGTGGATCCGTCACATTTTCTTATTGGCTTTACTTCTATCCACTTTGTGAATTTGTCCACCATGACCAGAATATGAGTCATTCCGCCGCGAGCCAGCTTAAATGGACCTACCATATCCAAACACCACACAGAAAAGGGCCAAGTGATTGGTATCTTTTTAACTCGGACGAAGGCAGATGTATCTTGCTAGCATATCTCTGGCAACCATTACACCTTGCTACCAATTCCTTTGCTTCCTTCAGCGTAGTTGGCCAATAAAATCCATGCCTAAATGCTTTGGACACTAGGGCTCTAGATGAGGCATGATGTCCACATTCCCCCTGATGTATATCCAAAAGAATTTCCTGCCCTTCTTCCGAGTCAACACATCGTTGTAGTACGTTTGTAACACTTCTCTTATAAAGTTCATTATTAATGATTGTGTTGGCCTTTTCTCTTCTCACAATCTTCCTAGCCATGACCTCATCATCCGACAAGATTTCCTCTTTAAGGAATGAGAATATGGGTTGCGCCCATGTTGGTGTGACTTTTTCCAGGAAGATTACATTGTCAATTTCCATAATCTATGCTGACATAACATCTTTGGGCTTTTCCCTCTTCATCCGTGGGTCAGCCGAATTAATCCTCGAATATTTCGGGTCATATTCTTTATCAATGTCCATTGGGACACTCCCTTCTATTTGTTCTCCCGAGATACGAATTGACTCGGATTCTAGAGAGGGCATAATTGATGGTTTACTCAGGTGTTCCAGAGCTATGCCGGGTGGAATTGACTGCCTAGTTGATCCGAGTTTTGACAGTGTATCCGCATCATCATTTTCTGCCTGGTGTATGTGATGGAATTTACACCCATCAAAATAACCACTGGTCTTCTACACATGAAACCTATACAGGGCCATATTCGCATCTAGTGCGTCCCAATTCCCTAATACTTGTTGTACTACGAGGTCTGAATCCCCATAACATAGAATCTGACGTATGCCAATCTCTTTCGCCTTTTTTAGGCCATCGACGAGTGCTTCATACTCAGCCACATTGTTTGATGCAGCGAATTGTATCTGCAGCACGTATTTCAGCTGATCTTTTTTCGGTGAAGTTAGTACTATTCCTGCTCCTAGCCCATTTCTTAACTTGGACCCGTCAAAATGCATCGTCCAATAGTTCGGATCTGGAAATGGGGGCTCATACTGTACTTCGGCCCAGTCCACAAAGAAGTCGGCCACTGCCTGAGACTTGATTGCATCTCGCCTATCAAATTGCGGAGCATAAGGTGATAACTCGATTGCCCATTTTGCTATTCGGCCACTCGCATTTTTGTTGCTCAATATCTCGGCTATGGGTGCCTCACAAATCACTTTTATCGGGTGTTCTTTGAAATAGTGTTTGAGTTTCTTCGCCGACATGTATACTCCATAAGCCATCTTCTGGTAGTGTGGGTAGTTTTTCTTTGAGGTTGATAATACCTCACTTAGGTAATATACCGGCCTTTGTACCGATTTATCCTCTTCATTCCGTTCCACAACAACTACCGCACTTACCACTCTGTTAGTAGCTGCCACATAGAGTAGCATAGGCTCTTTTGACAATGGAGAAGCCAAAATTGATGTCGTGACCAGCATCTTTTTAACTCATGAAAGGCACTATCAGCCCGCGGTGTCCAGACAAACTTGTCGGATTTTTTCATCAATTGATATAGAGGTAATGCTTTTTCCCCTAGCCGACACACGAACCGACTCAGTGAGGCAAGACACCCTGTAAATTTTTGTACATCATTCAAGTACCTCGGCAGTTCCATTCTTTCAAATTCTCGGATCTTAGTTGGGTTCTCCTCTATACCTCGGCTGGATACGAGGAAATCGAGTAATTTTCTAGCCGGCACACCAAAGGTACAATTTTCTGGGTTAAGCTTCATTCGGAATCTTCTCAGGTTTGCGAATGTCTGCTGAATATCTTCTAGGAGTGTTTTGCTCTCTTTTGTTTTTATAACCACATCATCAACATATACTTGCACATATTTCCCAATTTGGTCATGTAGACATTTTTGCATGCATCTTTGGTATGTGGCTCCTGCATTACGCAGGCCGAACGACATGGTGCGATAGCAATAAGCCCCATACGGGGTGATAAACGCAGTCTTTATTTGATCAGCCGGGTTTAACGGTATCTGGTGGAAACCAGAATACGCGTCTACAAATGATAACAACTCACAGCCTGTAGTCGAATCAATGACTTGGTCTATCCTAGGTAAAGGAAAAGGATCTTTGGGACACGCCTTATTGAGGTTCGTGTAATCGATGCACATTCGCCATACGACGACTACATTTGGGTCATTCTTTTTATTTTCTACCAACACCAGATTTGATAGCCAATCCGGATGAAGCACTTCCATAATAAACCCGGCTGCAAGGAGCCGAGCTATCTCATCCCCATATTATCTGTCTCCTGTCTTCGGCGAAGCGGCGGAGAGGTTGCTTCACCGGCCTTGCTCCTGGCCTCACATGCAAAGAGTGCTCAGCCAACTCCCTCGGTACACCTTGCAGGTCCTGTGTTGACCATGCAAAGATATCCCGATTCTCACGGAGGAAGTTGGCGAGCTCGCTTTCCTATTTGGCATCTAGGCCAGCACCAATCGTGATGGTGCGCTTTGGGAACTGATCATCAATCTGGATATTTTTCGTCTCCTTAGTCGGCTGGAAAGATACACTTCCATGCGGGTTGGCTAATGCCGGCATATTAAGCTGTGTCGACTGAGCAAGAGCTGCCACTTCCTGAATTCTTCTTTTCTCTCTTGCAATTACCAATGATTCGGCCAGGTTTGACCCGACTGAAGCGCATTCCATTGATTTTCTGTAATCCCCAGTTACTGTTATTACTCCCTGAGGTCCTGGCATCTTCATTTTCACGTAAGTAATATGGCAGCTGCTCATAAATTTAGCCAATGCTGGCCGTCCGAGTAAAGCAGAGGCCAAGGTTTAGAGGTAGCTAGCAACTAGGGTTTATCTAGTTGGTAGCAGTTTAGAGGAGATCTAGATTGGCCGCAAATAGAGAGGGGGCAGTGGCCAACCTAGGGTTTCTTATGTGTGCAAGGGGGTGCCCTACCACTCCTTTTATAGGTGGGGAGGCGCCAAGGGGGAGGGAGTCCTCCCCCCAACTCCACTTCATGTTTTCCGGGGCTCTCGTGCAAGCCCATTGGGAAAGTCCGAGTAGATGTGTTATTCGGCACAAGGGAGAATTATAGAGCCGAGAATCTGGAGTTTGAGGTGGTGGACCTAGAAAGTTGCTATCATGATCGCCGGGCTCCCTCTACTCCACCATACCCGCTCCAGTTTAGGAGAAGCCCTGCGGTATCTCCCCTCTACTTCCGACACCACGCCGTCGTGCTGCCGGAATCGCGAGGAGAGAACTACAACCTCCGCTGCCTGCTAGAACAAGGGAGAGGAAGGTCTTCATCGAGTACTGTACGTGTGACCGACTACGGGAGCGCTGCCGGAACGCGGCGCCGGAAGGATTGTCTACGTGATCTTGAGATCGGCAAGTGAACGACTACATCACCCACGAGAATCTGCTCTTGTTAACCGCTTTGGATCTTCGAGGGTTAGTACTATCAACTTGTTGCACCGATCTAGTAGATAGATCTTGGCTTGATCATAGATTAGATCTTGATTGTGTGTTCGTGCGGTAGATTTTTTTTGTTTTCCATGCTACGAACACCTACAGATACCGTTAGCAAGATAGTAACCCATATCATATGGACTTCCATTGATCTGATAAGAAACCTGTGGGGCATTGTCTTCTACCAGCCTAGCAAACACCGGAGAGCGCTACAACATATTGATGTCATTGTTTGATCTAGCCATGCCAAAAAAGGAGTGCCAAATCCAGAGATCGTATGATGCAACGGCCTCTAGTATGACGGTGCACCCATCTGCAAGCCCTTTGAACTGCCCTTGCCAGCCAAATGGGCAGTTCTTCCACTACCAATGCATGCAGTCGATGCTGCCAAGCATACCAGGAACCCCTTTCTCTCGTTGATGGACAAAAGACGGGCAGTGTCTTTGGTGTCTAGCTCTCTCAGGTAAACTTTGTCAAACACCGCAATAACCGCGCTGCAAAACCGGTACATAGCCTCATGGCATGTGGGCTCGCTCATGCGCGTGTAGTCGTCAAGGAGGTCACCGGGAACTTCATATGCAAGCTGCCAAATGGCAGCAGAACATTTCTGGTAAGAGGAGAAGCCAATCTTACTGGTGCAATCGTACTTGGCCTTGAAGTAGCTATCGTACTCTGTCACCCCATTGAGAATTTGCAAGAACAGGTCCCTCGACATCGGATAGCGGCGGCGGAATGCCTTCTCTTTAAAGACTGGATTAGTTTGATGGAAGTAATCCTTGTAAAGACGTATGTGGCCACCTTCTCGGTCGCGCTCCTGGGCAGTTCTTCCACCACCATCTGTGCAGCTACCAGCACAATCTCGGTCTCACCGTCGGACTCCTCCTCGGAGGATGACTCCACAAAATTCTTGTAGAAGAACTCCATTTCCCTTTGGCTGTTGTCCATCTGCAAAGTATACGGCCGTCAATGGCAATGGCAACTCTCGAAGCGGGCTGGACAAAACCTAGAAAGAACCGGCGAACGTACCTCAGGCAATTGATCGAGCAGGTTGTGCGCATGCAGAGGGTGTCACGCGCCCAGTCCAATGGCGGAGACCGAGGGCGACGAGACTGCCTGTGGAGCGGCCAGACAGCTCTGGCAATGCGCGTGGCCTGCGGTGGCGATCGATATCGCGCGGGGAGGGGGGAGGGTCGATGGAAGTGAGCAGCGGCGGTGGTGGCGGCAAAGACTGCTCATACTCGAGACCGAGCGATATGGAGTGCGCGAGGGTTTGGGAGAGGAGAGCGTCTGCTGTGCCACTGGCGGGAGGGCCCGGACGAATTATTGGGAGGACACCCCGCGCTGTCTGCGTTGTCCGGGCCGACGCAACTGAGCCCTAGATTAGATGCATGGACGAGTCGGGCCGGACGCGTTTTTGCTGGATGGACCGGCCCGCTGGGCGCCGCACACGCCGCGCGCGGCTGCGCGTGCAGTTTCGGACAGACGCGGACTGTTTGGGTCGCCCCGGTGCAGATGTCCTTAGTATTTTCCGTCCGTTTCTCTCCAGTCTCATGTCTCTACCAAATCAGGTATTTTTTTGACAAATCTGACCAATTTGAACAAGTTCAACCAGCTCTGCCCCCCGGGCGAAACTAATTTGGAATCTGAATGATCATCGTCCGAGTCCGCAACGTAAGCATCTTCATACCCCTCGTCCTCTTCATTGTCATCTTCATAGGTATATGGATCTCCCTCAAGCATCGAGGATGCCACCAAAGGTACACAAGGCGATGATGGAATGTTGATTGGCGAGACAGCTACAAACTCTTCCTCGATCGGCTCTAAGGTTTCAAGATTCATTTTCTCCTCGATGATTTCTACTTATTCTCTTTCAACATAACTAGGCTCCTCCATAATCTCCTCTAAGTAATCTTCATCTTGTTGATTTTCTGTGTCCCACACTGTAACACCCTCAGAATCGGACCTATGTAAGTTTGAGCAAAATTCGCCAAACCCGCATAGAAACGATTCAAAGGTGCCCACCAGGCACTTTCGTGCGGGTGGAAAACGAAGTAATAACATTACACAACAGTCCTCGATGGGACCCACAGAACAGATATATATAATGACTCAAAGAGTCAAGAATACAGATATATTATACAAAGATCCAAATCACCTTGAAAATGATAGAGCGTCCACTACGGACAAGATGCAAATGGGGCTAAGAGCCACGAAGAATAACCAATGGCGTCCATAACCCGAGCCAAGCGGAAGGGTAACCTTGCTAACGGCGTCGATCTCAAAACCTGCTTAAACAAAGGGGTGCCGACAAAGGGCAAAGGAAAAAGAGGGCGTCGATCGAGGCGAAGACAGCGAGGCTAGAATTGGTCCTCGCCTACATAGGTATGGTGGACTGAGCGGCAGCGGCAGCATGCACTAAACAACCTATAGAGACTCGATACAACGGACGGTTATCAGAGGGGGTAAGAATGACCTATTCGGATCCAACCTGATACTATCATCAAACAAACCCATCCTGGCGTTTCCCCCTCGAGACCAATCGAGGAAGTCAACCGAGGAACTCACACAGTTGGCAGTTTTATTTAATTAGTTATCGTTGCAGCAATTACTAGTCAGGTATAGATAATCATCCTGATAAAATAAGCAGTGGGCACTTTTAGTTAATCATTCCGTTATAGTTACAACAATTACTAATCAGATACAGATAACATGATATAAACCCAAACCCAGCAGTTGTTGGTACTTTTATTCAGCCATTCCGTTGTAGTTGCAATACTTACTAGTCAGGTACAATGGTCGCAAGCGACAATTCAAACAAGCAATTGTGGGCAGTATTATTAGTCATTCCATTATAGTGAAGCTGATTACTAGTCATTATAAAGTCAAATTTATAGCAGTAAACTTTAGTTATGCTTGTCTATGATCGAGATACTGTGCTCCAAGTCGTCCATATCCGCGGACACGGCTTTCATAAAGTTTTACCCGGCCGGGGTGCACCAATAGCAACACACGCTCGATCAACCTCGGAAAAACCAACTCAAAACCCAACGAGGCTTTCACGACTGAACAATCACAAGATTCAGAAATATTTCAGGGGGCCACCCCTTAAAGTAGAACCATAGCAATTTAGCTGACTTGAGACGGACTTAAGGTTTGTGGGGCGTGATGTATTTGGGAACCCGAAAGTGTGGCTGGGCTTGTCGATACCACGTAAACGGGTCACAATTCCTAAACAGTACAGTGTGCTCCTCGCACAATTTAAATACAGAAAGTAGCATGGCATAAGTACGGGATAGTAAATAAAACCTCAAACTAGTTTGTGGCCCCAAGAAATAAGACGGAATCAAGCTCTGGCTCAGGGGGGTCCCATATACCTCCCGGATGTGGATAGCGCGATAAATCAAGGAACAGGTATCAAGTACTCGGGGTCTTACGGGACACAAGTGGGCGTTCGGAAACTAAATATTATCTATCACCCACCGATGCCTCTGCTTATTCCAATTTTAGTTGTTAAACAAGAATTAAAGTGGACGATAAGTAAAACTAGGATCATCTCCATCAACATCATGCGACAATACATCAGCAACGGTGGCATATGACGACACACATCAGCACTTGAGCAAGCAACTACGACGCGCAAGTCCAACTATCTACCAAACAACAGGTAATAGGATGTGTCCAAGGCAATATAAGGCTGCAGGGGATATCACGGGTACGGAAACTAAGCATCGCAACACAGATAGCAATAGATCAACAGGAGGGAATAAATACTATAAAAGTAAGATAGGTAGAAAGGAGATGCTGCTTTGAAAACATTGCTGAAAGATTCAACCGAAGATCGGGCGAAGCTCACATCAACTCAACGGCCTTATCCGCGAAGAAGCAAAACACTAGAACAAACACCGGATGCACTATTTAATACAACGGCAGAAGATCGGCATGATGCATGTATGATGTATGGCATGGCAAAGGTGCAATGCAATTAGGTCATATTAAGCGGAACCGGGGTCCGGACAATTAATTAGGTGGTACATGTTGTTTAGATACCCCGCAATTTAAATGTTGTTTAACATGGCAAAAGATATTATCGGTTTGCTGCACAAATTCAAATGAGGCCAATATAAGGCTAGATTTGCCCGCATATGGGCCCCATATTTAATTATAGGGTGAATCGGCGTAAGGCCCCCAACCCACAGACAAGATGCATGCAAGTATGACAATTTAATATGCAACAAGTTTTATGTTTGGCATTTATAAAAATAGGGGTTCGGATAAGGGTCACACATTGAGGGGGCTCGACGAGCTTGGGGTTCCGGGGTTCGGGGTTCGGTCTCAGGGTCTAGGGTTCGACGGAAGCGGGGTTCAGACTCCGGGATCGTTCTCGGGTATCGGGGGTAGTTCTTGGCGTTCCGGGAAGCCGGACTTGGTTCGGCGTCGGGCGCATCGGATTCTTCCAGGCCGGTGCCGTTCTTGTCGTTGCGCAGATCTTGTCGGGTCCTCGAGGAAGTACTTGTCGCATCCGGGTTCTCGACGTGGCATCCGGGGAGAAGATCTTGTTGCATCCGGGGTCTCGGTTCAGTTCCGCCGGGATCGGTCTTGGTGTCCGGGGATTCTCCAGGTCCGTGGTTCGTCCCTGAGATAGATCTTGGGGTACCGGCGTCATCGGGTTCCACCTTGCACATTGGTCGACGGAACGATGCAGATCTTGGTGACAAAACGCATCGGGGCTCTTGTGACGAGACGGTCATGTTCTTCGGGTGGCGATGTCGGTCTTGGGATTGGCGCCGGTGGATCTTGGCGAACCCATGAAGGCGAACTCGATCGGGGCGGCGCTTGCATAAGCCGGGGCCCCACTTGGGCATCTGCCGAACACCTAGCGGGACACCCATCTCGTCAACGCCGAGACCGCACAGAGTGTCTACACGACGAGCTTGGACGGCGGGGACCCGAGGTGAGCTCATGGCGTGGACAAGGGTCGGCCTTGGGGGCCAGAGGTGAGCTTCGGGTCGGCCAGCTGCAAGGTCCGAGGCAGGGCAGCCAGGCGCGGGCTGCGGGTCGGGCTCAAGGCGGGCAGGCGGGGCAGCTGGCGCAGACAGTGGGGAGGCCGGCGGAGGCGGCGGGCCCGGCAGGGCGGCGGAGCTCGGGCTCGGCGAGAAGCTGCAGTCGCCGCCCATGGCCTGGGCGGTGCTGGGGAAGGGCCGGGAGGAGGAGGAGCCACGGGCGTGCATGGGCCAGGCGGAGGCTCGGTCCAGCGGCGCCGGGCGGTTGGCGCCATCAAGGCGGGCGAGCTGGGAAGGCGCAGCGCGGCGAGCGGCGAGGGTCGGGATTGAGGGAGAAGGAGGCCGCCGGCGGGGGGGGGGCTGGTCGCCGGTGGGGGTGGGCCACGCGCTCACCGGCGAGGCGGCCGGACGCGAGGGCGGTTGGGTGGAGAGGAAGGTGTGGAAGAGGGAGCGCGCGGAGGAAGAGGAACAGGGGGAGAGGGACCGCGGGCGTGGGTGTGCGTGCAGGGGCGGGCCAGGCGTGTGGGGCCCAGGCGGCAGGGGCGCGTGGGTGGCCTGGGTGCGTGCGGGGCTTGGGTGGTCACACAGGTGTGTGCCTTAGCAGTGGGGTGGGTTTAGCTTAGGAGAGAGAGAGGGAGTGGCTGGGCCACGTGGCCGGTTCTGAGTGGTGGGAGGGGTGAGGGAAGGTGAGGTGGCGCGAGGGGAGTGGCCAGGGTGATGTGGCCACAGAGGGTGGGTAGAATTTTAGGTGGGATTAGGATTTAGATGGGGCTGGCAGGGTGGACCGATTTAACACAGGGGTGGTCGTTCGGGTCTACTCGGCCCGTTCGACTGCCCCACTAAAATAATTTAATATTTTATTTACTTTAATTGGACCATTTGCAAACCGATAGCAACAAAACAAAATACTCCGGAGCCCCGGGGTTTGGCGTTTGAATAAAGATGGGGCGTTTTAGAAAACAAAACGGGCTTTGCGAAAATAGTTTTGGCAAACAATGCATGATGATGACGATGCAATGCACAAATTCAACGCGATTTTCTAGTAGTGGTTTTGCGGGATGCCACAATTCGATACCACTAACAATGGATCTCGCCCTCGAGATCCGCCTCATGGTTCCGGAAGGAAGGCCGGCGGTCTGAATCTTCTTGTTCCGTGTAGATCCTCGCGACACCACTAACGAGGGTTCCTTCTTCATCTTGAAAACGGCGACACCACCAACAAAGGATCGCTGCTCCTGATCGTCGAGAGAACACTCCGGGAACAAAAGGTCGAAGGTAGAGGTATCGCAAATAAAGCCACCCCTAACTTCCGTAGACGGAGTAAAATTGCTGGATCCCCTGATTCGACATACAAGAGCGAATGATAAGAGCAGTGGTAGGGTAGCTACTCCATCCCGCACTCAAACCATTACTCTGCACACGAATAAGCGGATTAAGCATCCAACTCCCGGAATTAGACTGAAGATCTCGACAAGCGAGGTTCGGAAACAAGGGAGTGTTGCCAGCAGAAATCGTATGAAAGACACACTGATTAGGTTTCGCGGTGGTTCCATTGGCATGAACAACACATGCTCAAGGTTAACCCCAACTTCACCAAAGCTCGTCCTTCTCGTATGTTTTTCAACGACACTGATATCCGGCAAGGAACACATAGGGATAAGGAGCTCAAGAACAAAAGATTGGAGGAAGGGTACAACAGACAAGTTGCCGATTGATGATCGTAGCACCTCCGTTACAAAAGGGAGAAAGCGAAACCCTGAAGGTACGACGGAAAACCCAACCACGAGAAATCCTGGACTCGAAGAGAGAGAAGAGAGCGGATTCAAAACACGTAGAGATAAGAGGAGAATAGCAGAGGGGTAAGGAGTAAAATCAGACCTAATCAGAACTATCCAACCGGTTTTGCAAAAATAGTTTTGACACTCTACTTCGGCCGTTAGCTAGGTTATCCTACAGGGTGGACTTGTGGGGTATCGCAACTGCTGAGCTCTGATACCACACTGTAACACCCTCAGAATCGGACCAATGCAAGTTTGAGCAAAATTCGCCAAACCCGCTGTGGCATCCCGCAAAACCACTACTAGAAAATCGCGTTGAATTTGTGCATTGCATCGTCATCATCATACGTTGTTTGTCAAAAACTATATTCGTAACGCCCGATTTGATTTCCAAACGCCCCATCTTTATTCAAACCCCAAAGCCCGGGGCTCCGGATTATTTTGTTTTGTTGCTACCGGTTTGCAAACGGTCCAATTAAAAATAAATAAAATATTTATTTATTTTAGTAGGGGCGGTCGAACGGGCCAACCCGACCCGAACGACCGCCCCAGATTTTAAAAACGGTCCAACTACACCGCTCCTAAATCCTAAAGCTACCCACTAATCTACCCACCCCCAACCAGCCACCTCACTCCCTCCACTAGCCTCTCGCCACCTCACCCTCTTCCTCTCCCCCCTCCAATCCCACCATGCCACCTCACCCAGCCACTCCCTCTTCTCTTCCCACCCTCTCTCCTCACCACACACGCCAGCACCCACTCTGCCCCACGCGGCCCCACACCTGCACTCCACCCACGCACACAAGAATCGACGCCACGCACGCAACCGACACCCCACCCCACCCACCCATGGGCCCCTTTCTCCCCTGGTCCACCCACCAGCCCACCCTCGCCTCGCCCGCACACGACACGCACTCCACGCCACGCCCTTCTCCTTTCTTCCTCCCTCGCCAGCCTCCTCCTCCCTCGGCCCGCTGCCGCTCGCCCAAGCCTGCCCGCCCAAGGCCGCGAGGCTCTCCCTCCGCCGTTTCCCACCGCGCTGTCTCCTCCTAGCCGCCACCTGCGCCTCACCTCGCCCGCCCGAGCCTCGACCGCCTGCCGCTCGCCTCCGCTCGCCGCTCCTCCATGCCGAGCTCCGCTGCACGCCCACCCCGCTCGCCTCGCCTCCTCGCCGGCGTCCGCCTCGAGCCGCCCTGAAGCTTCCAGGCGGCGCGTCCTCGCCGCCCCTTCGCCGCCTTCCTTGCGCTGCGCCGCACCTGCCAGTTCGAGCCAAGGCCAGCCGCCGCCTCGCCGCCCGAGCTCGCTTCTTCCGCCGCCAGCCACCGCCGAGCCGAGCTGCCGCCAGCCCCGCCACTAAGCCCAGCGTCTGGCCGCCGCTTCCGCCTCCTTCCGGTGCCCGCTGCCCTCCGGCCAACCTCGCCGCCGCCCGCCGTCGCCCGCGATGCGCCGCCCGCCTGCGAAGCTCTCCGTCTGCGTCCGCCTCGCCGTCTCCTCCTTCGCCCCGCGTGGTAGCCGCCGCTGCCCTTCTCGTGGTCGCATGCCACCGTTCGCCCTGCTCTGCCTTTAGACGACGCCAAGTACGATCGACCCGAGATACAAGGCGGGCCCCATGACAAGCGCCGGAGACGCCGATCGATGATCGACCACGAGGATTACGGCACTACAAGACGCCCTCCACGGGACCAAGGCCATCGGTGGAACCGCAAGAACTACATCACGGACGCTGAAAACCCCGGACGCCAAGACCCCGTGAGACGACAAGACCGCCGCCGGACGCCAAGACCGCCACATGGAACGATAAGCGCTTCATCTCGGATACGCCAAGTACTTGAGCCCGATGCCAAGGCCGACTCGATGGCTCGGACCCGACAGGATCTGCGCAACAACAAGATCGGCATCGACCCGGGAGAATCCGATGCGCCCCTGACGCCGAGACAAGTCCTGCTTCCCGGACGCGACAAGGTCCACCTCACGGAACCCCGAGAACTTCCCCCTGAACGCCAAGTTCACCGACACGGGTGCGACGAGTATTTCTTCGAGGACGCCAAGTGTTTCACCCCGGACACCGAGTCCGCCGAGAACCCCGTTGCAACAAGTGCTTCGTCCCGAACGCCATGACCGACAACGTGACCCGAAGACCCCGGATGCGCCAAGCCCTACCCCTGAGTCCGAGAACGACCTCGCCGAACCCTGAACCCTGAGACCGACCCCGAACCCGGAACCCAAGATCGTCGAGCCCCCTCTGATGTGTGACCCCTTTTCCTCAAACCCTATTTTATAACATAACAACTTGATGCATATTGAATTGTCATACTCGCATGCATATCTGTGGTTTGGGGGCCTTATGCCGATTCACCTAATAATTAAATATGCGGCCCATATGCGGGCAAATCTAGTCTCATATCGGCCTCATTTAAACTTGTGTAGCGAACCGGTATCTTATCTTGCCTTGTTAAAACAACACTTAATTTGCGGGGGTTCTAAATAACATGAACCACCTAATTAACTGTCGGGACCCCGGTTCCGCTTAATATTGACCTAATTGCATCGCACCTTGCCATGTCATCCATCGTGCATGCATCATGCCGATCTTCTGCCGTTGAATTAAATATTGCATCTGGTGTTTCTTCTAGTGTGTTGCTTCTTCGCGGATAAGGCCGTTGAGTTGATGTGAGCTTCACCCCGATCTTCTGTCGAGCCTTCGACAATGTTTTCAGGCGAGCATCTCCCCCTTTCTACCTATCTTACTTTTATAGTATTTATTCCCCTCCTGTTGATCTATTGCTATCTGTGTTACGATGCTTTAGTTTCCGTACCTGTGATATACCGTGCAGCCCCATATTGCCTTGGACACATCCTATCACCTGTTGTTTGGTAGTTAGTTGGACTTGCGCGGCGTAGTGCTTGCTCAAGTGCTGATGTGTGTCGTCATATGCCACAGTTGCTGATGTATTGCCGCATGTTGATGTTGGAGATGATTCTAGTTTTACTTATCGTCACTTTACTTTCTGTTCAAACAACTAAAATTGAAATAAGCAGAGGCATCGGTGGGTGATAGAAAATATTTGGTTTCCGAACGCCCACTTGTGTCCCGTAAGACCCCGAGTACTTGATACCAGTTCCTTGATTTATCGCGCTACCCACATCCGGGAGGTATATGGGACCCCCCTGAGCCAGAGCTTGATTCCGTCTTATTTCTTGGGGCCACAAACTAGTTTGAGGTTTTATTTACTATCCTGTACTTATGCCATGCTACTTTCTGTATTTAATTTGTGCGAGGAGCACACTGTACTGTTTAGGTAAGCGTAATGTTTTCGCGGTATCGACAGTCCCCGATTGGGGATCCGTCGCTTACATGTACCATTGCAAACCTTGAGTCCGTCTCAAGCTTGCTTACTGCTATGGTGTACTCAAGGGTGGCCTCAAATATTTCTCAACTCGTGATTGTTCACCGTGAAAGCCTCGTTGGGTTTTGATTTGGTTTTTCCGAGGTTGATCGAGCGTGTGTTGCTATTGGTGCACCCCGCCGGTAAAACTTTTCTGAAAGCCGTGTCCACGGATATGGACGACTTGGAGCACAGTATCTCGATCATAGACAAGCATAACTAAAGTTTACCGCTATTAATTTGACTTATAATGACTAGTAATCAGCTTCACTATAATGGAATGGCTAATTAATACTGCCCACAATTGCTTGTTTGGTTGTCGCCATGCACAATTGTACCGACTAGTAAATCTTGCAACTACAACGGAATGGCGAATAAAAGTACCAACAACCGCTGGGTTTCGGATTACATCATGCTATCTCAGATATGATTAGTAATTGCTGCAACTACAACGGAATGATTAACTAAAAGTGCCCACCGCCACTTTATCGTAATGATTATCTAAACCGACTAGTAACGCCGCAACTATAATCGAATAAGTAAAACTGCCAACCGTGTGAGTTCCTGTTGACTTCCTCGCTTGGTATCGAGGAAACACCAGATGGGTTTGTTTGGTGTTAGCTTCGTGTTGGATCCGGATAGGTCTATCTTACCTCTCTCGACACCGCCATTGTATCGAGTCTCTATAGGTTGTTTAGTGCATCTTGCCGCCGCTTCATCCACCATACCTATGGCGAGGACCGCCGATTCTAGCCTCGCCATGTAATCGCCTCATCTTGACGCCTCTTTTCCTTTGCCCTTTGTCGGCACCCCTTTGTTTAAGCAGGTTTTGAGATCGACGCTTAGGTGGTTACCTTCCGCTTGGCCTCGGGCAGGTTATGGACGCCATTGGTTATTCTTCGTGGCTCTTAGCCCCATTTGCATCTTGTCCGTAGCTGGACGCCTATCGCTTTCAAGGTGATTTGGATCTTTGTATATTATATCTATATTCTTGACTCTTGAGTCGCTGTATATATATATATCTGCTCAGGTCCCATCGAGGACTGTTGTGTAATGTTATTACTGCTTTCCACCCGCATCGAAGTGCTTAGGCACCTTTGAATCGCTTTGCGGGTTTGGCGAATTTTGCTCAAACTTGCATAGGTCCGATTCTCGAGGGTGTTACAGAGTGGTATCGAGCTCAAATTGCCATGATACCCCACAAGTCTAGCCTGTAGGATAACCTAGCTAACGGCCGAAGTAGAGTGTCAAAACTATTTTTGTAAAATCGGTTGGATAGTTCTGATTAGGTCTGATTTTACTCCTTACCCCTCTGCTATTCTCCTCTTATCTCGACGTGTTTTGAATCCGCTCTCTTACCTTTTCTTCGAGTCCAGGATTTCTCGCGGTTGGGTTTCCGTCGTACCTTCAGGGTTTCGCTTCCTCCTCTGATAACGGTGGTCTATCATCCGGTGTTCAAGCTGATTGAGGAATCCGTCTGCTGTGGTATCATTCTTTGTTCCTTGTTTTTGCTTTCCGGTATTTCGACGCGACGACATCATCTACGCCAGATCCGATGAAGAGTCTGCATCAATCCTTTGTTCCCGAACCTCGCTCGTCGAGATCTTCAGTCTGAATCCGAGAATGGTTGCACTCTTTCCTACTGATTGTGCAGAGTAATAGTTTGGGTGCGTGATGGATTGGCCCCCATGCCGACTACTCACTCTATTTGCTCGCGTACATTGAAGTGGATGAGAATGCATCGGTTCCCTTTTCCACCGGAGTTAGAGGTGGCTTCATTGTTGATACCTCTACCTTCGACCTGTTGTTCCCGGAGTGTTCTCGCGACAATCACGGGATCAACGACCTCTTGTTAGTGGTGTCGCGAGGATCTACACAAAGCGAGAAGACGGAGGACGCCGACCTTCCTTCCGGTACCATGAGGCGGATCTCGAGGGCGAGATCCATTGTTAGTGGTGTCGAATTGTGGCATCCCGCAAAACCACTACTAGAAAATCGCGTTGAATTTGTGCATTGCATCGTCATCATCATACGTTGTTTGTCAAAAACTATATTCGTAACGCCCGATTTGATTTCCAAACGCCCCATCTTTATTCAAACCCCAAAGCCCGGTTCGATTATTTTGTTTTGTTGCTACCGATGCAACGGTCCAATTAAAAATAAATAAAATATTTATTTATTTTAGCAGGGGCAGTCGAACGGGCCAACCCGACCAACGATCGCCTGATTTTAAAACGGTCCAACTACACCGCCCTAAATCCTAAAGCTACCCACTAATCTACCCACCCCCAACCAGCCACCTCACTCCCTCCACTAGCCTCTCGCCCCCTCCCCCTCTTCCTCTCCCCCTCCAATCCCACCATGCCACCTCACCTAGCCACTCCCTCTTCCCTTCCACCCTCTCTCCTCACCACACACGCCAGCACCCACTCTGCCCCACGCGGCCCCACACCCAGACCCACCCACGCACACAGTAACCGCACGCCACGCACGCAACCGGACACCCCCCCCCCCCCCCCGACCCCTGGGCCCCCCTTCTCCCCTGGTCCACTCACCAGCTTCCCACCCCTGGCCCCTGCCCCCCGCACACGACACGCACCCACGCCACGCCTTTCTCCTTTTCTTCTCCTCGCCTCACAGCCCCTTCCTCTCCCTCCGCCCGTCGCCATTGCGCCTGCTGCTTAGCTCGCCACGGCCGCGAGGCTCTCCTCCACCGCCGTTTCACCCACAAGGCTGCTCTCCTCCTAGCCGCACCGCGCCTCACCCGCCTCCGCCAGCCCTGCGACCGCCTGCCGCTGCGCCGCCCGCTGCCGCTCCGCTGCCGAAGCTCGCCGGCAGCCTGCCCCCGCCCCGCGCCCGCCTCAAGCTGGTCCGCCGAGCCGCGCTTCGAAGCTTTCCCCGGCCATGCTGCTCGCCGCCTCGCTCTTCTGCTGCCACAAGGCCTGGCCGCCCGCCAGCAGCCCGAAGGCCGCCCAGCCTCCTCGCCGCCTGAAGCCGCCTTTTCCCGCCGCCACCACCGCAGACCGCCTCGAAGCCCGCCGAGCCCTGCCGCCACTAAGCTCGCGTCACGGCCGCTTCCACTCCTTCGCCGGTTCGCTGCCCCTCCGCCAACTCGCCGCTCGCCGTCTGCTGCCGCTTCATGAGCGCGCCCCCGCCTCGCGAGCCTCTCCGTCTGCTGTCCGCCCGCCTCTCCTCCCTGCCGCCTTCAGTGCTCAGCCACCGAGGCCGCTGCCCTTCTCCTCGTGGTCGCATGCCACCGCTCGCCTTGCCTGTTCCTTTAGACGACGCCAAGTACACGACCGACCGGAGATACAAGGCGGGCCCATGACAAGCGCCGGAGCCCGACGCCGATCGATGATCGACCGAGGATTACGGCACTACAAGAAGTCCTCCACGGGACCAAGGCCATCGACAGGAACCGACAAGAACTACATCACGGACGCTGAAAACCCCGGACGCCAAGACCCCGTGCAGACGACAAGACCGCCGCCGGACGCCAAGACCGCCACATGGAACGATAAGCGCTTCATCTCGACACGCCAAGTACTTGAGCCCGATGCCAAGGCCGACTCGATGGCTCGGACCGACAGGATCTCGCGAACAACAAGATCGCATCGACCGGAGAACTGATGCGCTCGACGCCGAGACAAGTCCCGCTTCCCAGACGCGACAAGGTCCACCTCACGGAACCGAGAACTTCCTCGAACGCCAAGTTCACCGGCACGGTGCGACGAGTATTTCTTCGAGGACGCCATGTTTCACCCCGACACCGAGTCCGCCGAACCCCGCTGTAACAAGTGCTTCGTCCCAACGCCATGACCGGCTAACGTGACCCGAAGACCCGGATGCGCCAAGCCCTACCCCGAGTCCGAGAACGACGCTGGTCTCGAACCTCGAGATCGCCTCACCCGAACCCAAGATCGCCGAGTTCTCGATGTGTGACCCTTTCCTCAAACCCTATTTTATAACATAACAACTTGATGCATATTGAATTGTCATACTGCATGCATATCCGCGGTTTTGTCGATTCACCTAATAATTAAATATGCCCGCGGGCAAATCTAGTTCATATCGCCTCATTTAAACTTGTGTAGCGAACCCATCTTATCTTGCCTTGTTAAAACAACACTTATCTGGGGTTAAATAACATGAACCACCCACCATCGTCGACTCGTTCCGCTATTGACCCCACTGCATCGCACCTGCCATGTCATCCATCGCATGATCATGCCGATCTTCGCCGCTGAATTAAATATTGCATCCGTGTTTTCTAGTCGGTGTCGCTGAGTGATGTGCTCACCCCATCTCCGTCGAGCCTTTATCCCGTTTTTTCGCATCGCAGTCAGCTTCACCATAAACAACTGTACCTGCGACAACCCCGATTGATCCGCCGCCGTTTACCATTGTCGCATTTGAGTCCGCTGGCCTCGATTTGTCGCCATCACAACGCCATGATTCCAGTGCCCATCGCCACCTTACGACATTCAAAACCCGACCAGTAACGCGTCGCAACCATAATCGGTCAGTAATCTCTCGGGAACAGATGGGGTTTGTTAGCTGTGTTGATCCCACCTCCGACATCGCTGCCCGCCGACGTTCAAGTTCGACGCCTTTCTTTTGTCGGCAGCATTTCTTCGAAGCAGGATCGTTAGTTTTCATTATCTTCCAGTCGACGCCTATCGTGATGATTTCTGACTTTGAGTCGCATTCGTCATCAGGATCGTTACGCTTTCCACCGCACGAAGTGCTTGGGCACCTTGAATCGCTTTATGGTTTGGCGAATTTTGCTCAAACTTGCATAGGTCCGATTCGAGGGTGTTACACCCGACAGAAACGATTCAAAGGTGCTCACCAGCACTTTCGCATGGTGGAAAACGGCAATAACATTACACAACAGTCCTCGATGGGACCCACGTAACGTATATATATATATATAACACACTCAAAGAGTCAAGAATACGATATATTATACAAAGATCCAAATCACCTTGAAAATGATAGAGCGTCCGATCACTACGACAAGATGCAAATGGGGCTAAGAGCCTCAAGAATAACCAATGGCGCCCATAACCCTACCCGTGCCAAGCCGGAAGGGTAACCTCTAACTAAGGCCGATCTCAAAACCCGCTAAACAAAAGGTGCCGACAAAGGGCAAAGGAAAAGAGAAGGCCAAGATCGAGGCCAAGACACCATGAGGTTAGAATTGCGGTCCTCGCCTACATAGGTATGGTGGACTGAGCGGCAGCGGCAACATGCACTAAACAACCTATAGAGACTCGATACAACGGACGGTTATCAGAGGGGGTAAGAATGACCTATTCGGATCCAACCTGATACTATCATCAAACAAACCCATCTCGGCTTCCTCGAGACCAATCGAGGAAGTCAACCGAGGAACTCACAGCTGGCGCTTTATTTAATTAGTTATCGCAGCAATTACTAGTCGTATAGATAATCATCCCGATAAAATAAGCAAGCACTTTTAGTTAATCATTCCGTTATAGTTACAACAATTACTAATCGACATGATAACATGATATAAACCCAAACCCAAAGAGCTTGTTGGTACTTTTATTCAGCCATTCCGCTAGAAGTTGCAATACTTACTAGTCAGTACAATGGTCGCAAGCGACAATTCAAACAAGCAATTGTGGCGTGATTATTAGTCATTCCATTATAGTGAAGCTGATTACTAGTCATTATAAAGTCAAAATTATAGCAAGAACTTTAGTTATGCTTGTCTATGATCGAGATATCAGGCTCCAAGTCGCCCATATCCGCGACACGGCTTTCGTAAAGTTTTACCCGGGGTGCACCAATAGCAACACACGCCGATCAACCTCGAAAACCAACTCAAAACCCAACGAGGCTTTCACGATCGAACAATCACAAGATTCAGAATATTTCAGGGGCCACCCTTAAAGTAGAACCCGCAACGAATTTAGCCGACTTTAGACGGACTTAAGGTTTGTGGGGTCAAGTAAACGATCGAACCCGAAGTGTGGCTGCTTGTCGATACCACGTAAACGGGTCACAATTCCTAACAAGATACAAGGTGCTCCTCGCACAATTTAAATACGTAAAGTAGCATGGCATAAGTACGGATAGTAAATAAAACCTCAAACTAGTTTGTGGCCCCAAGAAATAAGACGGAATCAAGCTCGCTCAGGGGTCCCATATACCTCCCGGATGTGGATAGCGATAAATCAAGGAATGTATCAAGTACTCGGGTCTTACGGACACAAGTATGCTCGAAACTAAATATTATCTATCACCCACCGATGCCTCTGCTTATTCCAATTTTAGTTGTTAAACAAGAATTAAAGTGGACGATAAGTAAAACTAGGATCATCTCCATCAACATCATGCGGCAATACATCAGCAACGGTGGCATATGACGACACACATCAGCACTTGAGCAAGCAACTACGACGCGCAAGTCCAACTATCTACCAAACAACAGGTAATAGGATGTGTCCAAGGCAATATAAGGTCATAGGGATATCACGGGTACGGAAACTAAGCATCGCAACACAGATAGCAATAGATCAACAGGAGGGAATAAATACTATAAAAGTAAGATAGGTAGAAAGGGGGAGATGCTCGCCTGAAAACATTGCTGAAAGATTCAACCGAAGATCGGGCGAAGCTCACATCAACTCAACGGCCTTATCCGCGAAGAAGCAAAACACTAGAACAAACACCGGATGCACTATTTAATACAACGGCAGAAGATCGGCATGATGCATGTATGATGTATGGCATGGCGAAGGTGCAATGCAATTAGGTCATATTAAGCGGAACCGGGGTCCGGACAATTAATTAGGTGGTACATGTTGTTTAGATACCCCGCAATTTAAATGTTGTTTAACATGGCAAAAGATATTATCGGTTTGCTGCACAAATTCAAATGAGGCCAATATAAGGCTAGATTTGCCCGCATATGGGCCCCATATTTAATTATAGGGTGAATCGGCGTAACGCCCCCAACCCACAGACAAGATGCATGCAAGTATGACAATTTAATATGCAACAAGTTTTATGTTTGGCATTTATAAAAATAGGGGTTCGGATAAGGGTCACACATTGAGGGGGCTCGACGAGCTTGGGGTTCCGGGGTTCGGGGTTCGGTCTCAGGGTCCAGGGTTCGACGGAAGCGGGGTTCAGACTCCGGGATCGTTCTCGGGTATCGGGGGTAGTTCTTGGCATTCTGGGAAGCCGGACTTGGTTCGGCGTCGGGCGCATCGGATTCTTCCAGGCCGGTGCCGTTCTTGTCGTTGCGCAGATCTTGTCGGGTCCTCGAGGAAGTACTTGTCGCATCCGGGTTCTCGACGTGGCATCCGGGGAGAAGATCTTGTTGCATCCGGGGTCTCGGTTCGATTCCCGGATCGGTCTTGGTGTCCGGGATTCTCCAGTCCGTGGTTCGCCCCGAGATAGATCTTGGGTACCGCGCCATCGGGTTCCACCTTGCACATTGGTCGACGGAACGATGCGGATCTTGGTGACAAAACGCATCGGGCTCTTATGACGAGACGGTCATGTTCTTCGGTGGCGTCGGTCTTGGGATTGGCGCCGTGGATCTTGGCGAACCCATGAAGGCGAACTCGATCAGATACCGCTTACCGCAAACCGGGCCGCCCCACTTGGGCATCTGCCCAACACCTAGCGGGACACCCATCCGTCAACGCCGAGACCGGCACAGAGTGTTCACGACGAGCTTGGACGGCAGGACCCGAGGTGAGCTCATGGCGGACAAGGGTCGGCCTTGGGGGGCTCGGGTCGGCGGGCCGCAAGGTCCGGGCGAGGACGGGAGCCATGCGGCGGCGCTGGCGGGTCGGGCTCAGGGCCGGGCGGACGCAAGGCTGGCGCAGACGGTGGGGAGCGGCGCGGAGGCGGTGGGGCCGACGGGCAACATGAGCTCGGCTCAAAGCGGGGAAGCTATGGCTGGCGCGCCGGCGACGCGGTGCTTGGGGAAGGGCCGAGGAGAGGAGGAGCCACAGGCGGGCGGGCGCAGGGCCCGGGCGGAGGCTCGGTCGGGCGTCTGGCGGAAGCACGGCAGAGGCGTGAAGGGAGCGGCGCCAGGCTATCATGCGAGCCGGGCGAGCTGAAGGCGCTTGGTGGAGCGAGGGTCGGATTGAGGAGAAGAGGCCGTGGAAGGCCACGCCACCGGCGAGAATGGACGCGAGGGCGGTTGGTGGAGGAAGGTGTGGAAGAGGGAGCCATGAGGAAGAGGAACAGGGAGAGGGACCATGGGCGTGCGGGCCAGGGCGTAAGGGCCCAGGCGTGGTGGCGCTGTGGCCTGCGTGCGAGGGCTTGGGTGGTCACACAAGTGTGTGCCAAATAGGTGGGGTGGGTTTAGCTTAGGAGAGAGAGAGGGTGGGCCACGTGGCTGGTTCGAGGTGGGAGGGTGAGGGAAGGTGAGGTGGCGAGGGGAGGGCTGTGGTGATGTGGCCACAGAGGGTGGGTAGAATTTTAGGTGGGATTAGGATTTAGATGGGCTGGCGTGGTGGACCGATTTAACAGGGGTGGTCGTGGTCTACTCTACTGCTCGACGCCCCACTAAAATAATTTAATATTTTATTTACTTTAATTGGACCATTTGCAAACCGATAGCAACAAAACAAAATACTCCGGAGCCCCGGGGTTTGGCGTTTGAATAAAGATGGGGTATTTTAGAAAACAAAACGGGCTTTGCGAAAATAGTTTTGGCAAATAATGCATGATGATGACGATGCAATGCACAAATTCAACGCGATTTTCTAGTAGTGGTTTTGCGGGATGCCACACATACAGGCGGTTGGCTTGGACCCGCATCATACACATCCTCATGACGGTCATCGTTGCTTCTTTCGATAATCGAGGGCCGCTTGTTCAAGTCGATGAGAAGATGGGCATGCCCGGTGACCTTGACGGCAAACACGACCAAAGATTTTATTGGCGAGTTCTCCACTAGCTCTTTGTATAGATCCCACTCGTTGTCACCATTGATCGGGATCATCTCAGTATAAGATCTAGAGCCACCTGCATCATATCTTTCTTCCAAAACAACTTCATCGCCTTTGTCACTCCATCCAAGGGCAGCTCTAACCTTTACAACAACATCACTAAGACTAGGACTAGTCGGAAAAAATATCACAGTCTTTGCCATATCCACAAACTCAACACCACAATCCGATTGCACAACACGCCCACCGTGATGCACATGAAGGACTTTTGCATAAGCCATCTATATTAATAATAGCCAAAACAAATACCAAAGCATCCATTAGAGAATGCAATACCCAACAAAATGCGACAATGTGCAACCAATAATACCAAGCCATCTACAATCACCCTAAAATACCATTGCTCCATTGCTCTAACCTACTCATTTTTCTACAATCACCCTACACAAACTAGCCAATATCATTCATATATGTTGCACATGCTTAGAACACACAAACTAGCCAATACCAATCAATCTAGCAACTCCTAAAAACTCGAAAATATTCACAATGTATCCTACAAGTCAAGCACATGTATCCTACAATCAACTCGAGGTGAAACACTAGGTTATCCGTATCCTACAAACAACTTCTACCAACACCTCCTACAAAATATCATCTAAGTGAAATATCTACAAGCTCAAGCACATGTATCTGTATCCTACAAACAACTCCTACAAACAACTCCTACAAAAAACTCCTACAAGCAACTCCTACAAGGTCAAGCACATGTAACAATTAGCAATATCATCTAAGTGAAATATCTATATTACTAACACTTGTATAATTACATCATATGTTACAATGATTCATCTAAGTGGAATAATTACAATTAAGTAGAACATGTGCTTCACAATGTGCAAATTATTTTACATACAACATTGTATAATTACATTGTATGATTCATCTAAGTTGAATAATTACAATTAACTAGAACACGTGCTTCACAATGTGCAAATTATTTTACATACAACATTGTATAATTCATCTAAGTTGAATAATTACAATTAACTAACACTTGTATAATTACATACAACATTTTGACAATGTACGAATTATTTTAGAAAAGGGGGAGGGGATTTGAGAGAGGAGAGGGAAGGGGAGAGGTACCTGCGGCCGGAGGGGAGAGGTGTGGGACGAGGAGATGGCCGGAGAGGGATCAACCCATCCTCCACGCTGGAGGGAGGCACCAATGCCGACGCTGGAGGCCGGCTGCCACAAGGCGTCACGGCCAAGCTGGTGGAGGAGCGGAGGGAGGTGGTCCGGAGGTGGGCGGAGGTGGAGAGAACGGAGGAGGAGGCGGCGGAGGCTTGACGCGGCGAGAAAGTGAGCGCGTGGTATGACTGGATCGGGGAGAAAGGGAGACTGGTCGATTGGGTATAACCCTAGGGTCGGCGCCGACATAGCGGCCACGCCAGCCAGGTGCCCACCCCAGTGGCTAGCTCGACGCCATCGCCGACATATATTAGGTCGGCGCTGTTTGAAGTGGCACCGACGTGGTGTCAGATTCCAAATTAGTTTCGCCTTGTTGAACTGTTCAAATTGGTCAAGATTTGTAAAAAAAAAAAAAACCGAATCAGCGCGCACACCACAGAGCGGGCAACCCTACGGCAGTACGGCGGCGGCGCGCACACTCCACACAGCGCCGCTGCGTGGGCAACCCTAGGAGGCGGCGCGACGCGGCAGCAAGTCAGGCGAGGCGAGGGCGAGGGCGAGCAGACGTCAGACCAGTCGACTGCAAGGCGCAAGCGTGAGGTAGAGCAGCGCTGCGAGCAGGCAACGGTGAGGCCAATCAGGATTCATCTCTAAGACTCTAATATAGTCTTATTCCTCTCAATTTCTTCAGATTTCGGAGTCAGTCTAGCAGATTAGCTGTTTAGGAGAGTACTCGACCCATGGATTTTAGCATCAATCTAGCAGATTAGCACTTATTTCTTACGATACGATTTATAAATTGTGAGTTCATTGAAAATTTGTTACTATCCTAGACTATTTTGTGCTAATGCTACCAATTTGTTATAGTCCATATTGCGCATTCCGACCTTGCCGACGCCGGCCCCTTCCACCTCGACCTCCTCCGGCCGCCCCGACCTTCTCCAGCGACGAGTACCTGCTTCCCCGACCTCGCCCGGCCGCCTGTCCCGCGCAACACCATCCCAAGCCGGAACTCTGCCCGAGCCCATCACCTCGCACGTGAAAGGTGAACACCCCTGTTCGGTAACTTCAACTCCTCGGCTCCTGCCGCCTTCTGCCGCAAATGGATGGTTTGGAGCTTAATCTGATGCGTATTTAGTTTCTTATCAGCTTGAGTCCAGGAAGAAAGGAGGTCCATGGCATGTGCTGCTTACAGTATCAGGGGCCATGTCAAGCTTGCCGCGGGGCATGGCCTGTATGCGCTGGCCAATAATCACATGTGCGGCAGCTTGAAGCCTTCTGTATCCTATTCTATTTCTCGGTCGTGGAGTAATATCTCTAGTACTGCATCTCGACACGCCGCCCACCATTCTCACTTGATTGTCGGCAATCCAGAAAGATGGCGCTCAAGCTTGAAAGCTTCACCGGTGGATGGTACCGTCGTTGCTGGTAAATTACTTTTTGATCGGTTGGGTGTGAATTCTTTAGGAACTGCACTTTGAGACAAATTGCAATGCCAAAACTTCTCTTCTAGTTAATATCTGCAGACAGTTAAATTTGAAGTGTTACACTAGTCTTTAATATTTGTCTGTTTTGTTATCAGAAGGGAAGATAACTGTACTGGTCATTGGTGGTGGAGGAAGGGAGCATGCACTTTGTTTTGCTTTGAACCGTTCACCTTCTTGTGAGGCAGTTTTATGCGCCCCTGGTAATGCTGGTATTGCTCAATCTGGAGACGCGGTCTGCATATCGGACTTGGACATCTCAAATAGTGATGCTGTTATATCGTTCTGCCAGAAGAGGGGAGTGGGAATGGTGGTAGTGGGTCCTGAAGTTCCTCTTGTTGCGGGTCTTGCGAATGACCTTGTCAAAGCTGGGATACTAACCTTTGGTCCTTCATCAGAGGCTGCAGCATTGGAGGGATCAAAGGACTTTATGAAGAAGTTGTGTTATAAGTACGATATCCCGACTGCTCAGGTATTTCATTTTACATTTGTGTTAGTACTGTAGTCTTCCAGGAACTAGGGGGTTTGGTTCCATGGGACGCCTGCATATGGTTGATGCTATTGTTCTCCATGTTTCAGAAATACTAGTACGTTATTTTAGGCTTAAGCATATTTCCTTCCTCCTGAGGCAATGTGCTAACCATGCTCGTTTTGTACTGATTTTCTATTACTAATTACAGCACGCTAGAAGTATTGCCACAAGCTTGGACTTTCTGCTGGAATAACTCTGACTGTGACTGCATTATTTCTAATCATTGTTCATAATTCTTGACATTTTCCTGAAGATACTTGCTTTCTGAAATGATTCTGCCTTATTACTGCAGAAAGAGACTGTAAAGTTACTCTAGCAAAAAAACTGTGAAATTGATACTCCTTTATTTTATACTTAGTTGTAGTTTCAGACGCTAAGGCATAGAAATGAACCTAATGAGTACATCTCTGTCTCTCATGTAGTATTGCACGTTCACGGATCCCGAGAAAGCTAAACAATACGTCAAGGATCAAGGGGCCCCTATTGTTGTTAAAGCGGATGGATTGGCTGCTGGAAAGGGCGTAGTTGTTGCTATGGCTTTGGATGAGGCATTTGAAGCAATAGACTCTATGCTGGTTGACGATTCATTTGGTCTTGCTGGTTCACGGATCATCATTGAGGAGTATCTAGAGGGCGAAGAGGCCTCTTTCTTTGCATTGGTAGATGGTGAAAATGCTTTGCCACTTGAATCAGCACAAGATCACAAAAGAGTTGGTGATGGTGATGTTGGCCCAAACACGGGTGGTATGGGTGCATATTCCCCTGCTCCGATAGTGACGGAAGAACTTAAGCACACGATCATGGAAACCATAATTATTCCAACGATTAAGGGTATGGCTGCTGAAGGATGCGAGTTTGTTGGTGTATTATATGCTGGGCTTATGGTAGAAAAGAAATCTGGGCTGCCTAAGCTTATTGAATACAATGTGCGATTCGGGGATCCTGAGTGCCAGGTTAGTGATCATCTATCATCTTCCTCTTTAAGATATCTATATTTCTCAATTCAAGCATTACAAGTGTGGTTTTGTTTTCTTAGTCAATGTATGTTCAAAGTTTTCTTGATGAAGTTGGAGAAGTGATTGCAATGCGTTTGAATTCCTTTCCAACAGTGTTTGTCTTCATACGTAAATGAAGTTCTCTCCATAGTTTCTGTAGTGATGTCTTAATGAAGTTCTCATACACTTTAATGATTCCCTAACAATACTCTCCTCATATATATGTCTGTAACAGTTCAGTTTACTTTTAAAGGAGTCTAGTGCTTTTCCTGGTCCATCTTCAAGTGCAGAAAAGTGAGTAGTTCCTGTAGTACAGTGACAGTGGTGCATTTGTGTTAATGGTAGAAATAACTCTGGGTCTCTAGGGATTGGAAAGATGATGTGCTAGGAAAACAAGTTCTGATGACAAATGGGTGTGCCTAGCTGCCTATATGTAACTTAGTTGCCCTGGCCGGCTGGCCCTGGGTCCTCCTCAGAACTACTCGCCCACTCCAACTCAATCATTTTAGCCTCTAGGGCATTACCATGTTTATAGTTTGAGTATAGATGAGATAAAGTATCTGATACGTATTAGCAAAAACTAGTAAATTTCTTAAATCATTATCATACTGTGTTTTCATAACATTTTAGTAGCATATTGTGGTAGAATTGGAAGAAGTCCACAATTGGCCCCTTAACTTCGGATGAAGTCCAAATATGACCCTAAACTTTGGAAAGGTCCAAGTTTGGCTCCTAATCTGTTTAACCCGTTCAATGTTCACCCCTACCGCCGTGAAACCACCGATCGACCATGCCACATCACCGGTTTAGTCTGCTAAGTGCTAACCCTCCACGTAATCTGATCACCCTGGCAATTTAGGCACGTCAGTTTACAAAGAAGAGGGCAGATACTCCTGAAAAAAGGGCAGCTGAATCTCGGAGCGGTGAAATTTCCCCATTTTGTTAGAACCCTTGTCTTCTCCGGCGGCATTGGCATTGGTGTTGGCGCATGATGCGACGGCGTTGGCGGAGGCGATGCTGGATGGCGCGCCATCATCGTCGATGGCACCTCCAGCGCTCGCACGTGTGAATTTTGGGACTCCGTCTTGGGCTGTAGTACGGCTGCCTCGTCTGCCATGCCGACGCCGTGCGGATGCTGGTCGACGCCGCCGCCATCTGGGGCGGGCTTTCCAATCCATGTTCCTGGCGTACCCCTCCAACAGCCTCATGTCCCTCGAGATGCTCTAGGACAGTGCTGGCACCAAGGCCGCTGCACTCGCCATGGCGCATTCCTCTATTTTGTGTGCACTTGATTTTGGTGTCGAGTCTGCGACGAATTACTTCTCGGAACTGAATCTCCTGGGGAAGAAGACCTGCAAGGGCAGCAGCACTGTCATCATCTGATAGCGCCTCTTCATCTACATTATGCCTACTACTATTTTGTTGAACATCAAAAGTCATGTCATCTAGAGATGGCATTCCCATGGCATCAAACTTCTTCTTGAATTCCTTGAATTTTCTCCTCAATTGCACGGCTTCCTCATCTTCATCAGATGCATCTATATCAACAGCCAGGTAGTCATCCTCCTCCTTGTCAGACTCATCATCTTGACGCTGCAGCACCTCTTCCTTCACACTATTGTGATTATTTGTATTTTCTGTCATGCATGAAGTTTGTGTTGTAACATCCTGAGTTACAACGAACTCTCCCACTTGAGGAACAATTCCTTGTGTTAATGGCCATAGAGTTCTGTGTAGGAATGACCGGACCTATCACCTGCACATCACTATCATAATCCACAATTTCTTGCTTACCAACTCGGTAATATTCTGCAGCAAAAGACTCTACATATATTTCCGCAATGGCACCTTCAATTCCTTGCATCACACTACCCATTGATTGACATGCCAAGTCATGGTTCAACACAGTCAATCCATCCCACAATTTTTTCCCTGGCTGACACCAATGCATCAACATATCCTCATTGTAATTAGGAAAATGATCACACAGATGACCTCGTACCTCCGGTAGTCCCATTTTATCAACCTCAATTGAAGATGTTCCCTCTGATCCACCCACATATGTCAGCTCCTTTCCATCATTCCAAAATGAACCTCCCCAATGGAATCTCACCAAAACAAACTCATCCATCTCTAAATTCTACGTAACAACACCAGGGAAAATAAATCTCAATAGTATTGATTCCATCAACTAAACAAGCGACAGCACTACTTGGCTATGGTACCCACCGACTACTTCTGTAGATAATGGACATGGATTACAGCCACTGGATTGCCCGCAGCCGCCACCAGTCTCGCCTCTGCTAGGGTTCTTCGCAGGGACAGAACAAGATAGAGAAGCGCGATCTCTGGATTGATCTGCATTAATCCCGCTCGCCAAAGATTGTGTTTGATAACGCTGCTAATTGACATCAAGGCACGATGATGTGTTAGATTACGTGGAGGGTTAATAGCCTAAACTGGTGATGTGGCATGGTCGATTGGTGAAAACCAGGTTTCGTGGCGACAGGGGCGAACACTGAACGGGTTAAAAAGATTAGGGGCCAAAGTTAGGGGTCATATTTGGGCTTCATCCGAAGTTAAGGGGGCAATTATGGACTTTTTCTAGTAGAATTTGGCGATCTGAGGTACATATCTTCAAGAATGCGATCATGTCCAAAACTATGTGCATTTGTCATAGAGGGAGTGCCTTACAAATGCCATCTGAACTTTGCGCCTTACTCTCATTTACATTACTTGCGACACACAAGCGGCACATCCTGCTTTTGTTGACTGCTCAAGCTTTATATTATTGTTCCATGGCATTTACATTACTTGCGACACACAAGCGGCACATCCTGCTTTTGTTGACTGCTCAAGATTGTTCCATGTAATTCTAGAAGTGCTTGAAATTTGTGGATCTTCAACTTATGTAAGCTCTCCGCTTAAGGCACATGGACTTAGAACTAGTGATCCAGATTTAAACTTTTAGTTCCATCCAAATTCATTGTTAAGTTTGGTAGGATCTCATAAATGTTTGAGATACCTGGTGTGATTGTTTTTGCTTTTTCTGAGCACATTTCTAATATGTTTCTTAATTCTCCCAGTTAACTTGTCACATGTTTTTTTCCATCAAATTCTGATTGTGCATTGCTCCTGTTAATCCATTTTCTTTCTCTCAGGTTCTGATGATGAGATTAGAGTCCGATCTCGCACAGGTTCTGCTATCTGCATGCAAAGGCGAACTGGGCAAGGTTTCACTAACCTGGTCACCTGAAATCGCGATGGTGGTTGTGATGGCAAGTGAAGGATACCCTGGCTCTTATAAGAAGGGAACTGTGATAAAAAATATCAACAAGGCTGAGCAGGTTTCTCCAGCTGTTAAGATATTCCATGCTGGAACAGCTTTGGATGGAGATGGCAACCTTGTAGCTGTTGGAGGCCGGGTTCTTGGTGTCACTGCAAAGGGCAAGGACATTGAAGAAGCGAGGTCAAGAGCATACGATGCAGTTGATGTTGTTGACTGGCCAGAAGGATTCTTCAGGCGGGATATTGGTTGGAGGGCACTGAAACAGGAGCAGACGGCTAACTACTGACAAGGTTTCCTAAAAACAATGGTGAGCTTCTAGTGTCCAATGAAATCAAGACGGAATAATCATTAGCATGTTGAACCTTGAGCATATTTAGACCATGGTTTGCTTCTCAGCTATTTGGGGCAGTCTTGTATTTTTCACATGGCAACATGTCGAGTGCAGTTACCTCTTCCTTCTTGATAGCAAAGTGCAATTACCTCTTGAGGTGCAATCATGCTATCAACTAACTGTTTGATTGAACATAGCCATGTGAAATCTAAGAAACATTTGCTTACAGGACAATCATTTATTACTAGAGATTTTGTGGTTGGCTAATGACAAATCTAATATGGTCGTAGCTGTAGTCTGTAGAGGAGGGGACAATACCTAAATCTAATACTAGATGAGCTCTAGTGGGCTACATGCTTCGGCTGCCTTAGCCATTTATGTTGCTATTGGGGATTCCTTATCAACTTTACTGAGATGAACAGAACATTCTCCCTTCTTCATAGCTAAACAACACATATTGCTGCTACAACAATTTGCTAATACCTAGAGAATTCTAGTACTTCATCCGGTCCATATCAATGATCTCAACTTTATCTAGATTCGTATATATCTAGTTAAATATCTAGACTAATGCATTTATATCTACACAAAGTTGAGGTCATTAATATGGA
Organism: Avena longiglumis; assembly: GCA_030063025.1. Lineage (NCBI taxonomy): Eukaryota > Viridiplantae > Streptophyta > Magnoliopsida > Poales > Poaceae > Avena > Avena longiglumis. The sequence goes on from CP125979.1 coordinate 185,325,770, forward strand.
TCGGAGGGAGATCTTTGCCTTGTATCGCCTGAAAGTTGCAGTTATAAACTTTGATGATTAAAGCTATATGTGATCAGTACTCTTGAAAAAAAACTCTAGTGGAGTATATGTGATGAGTGTAATGGTTACTTGCATAACTTGTGGTTCCTGACATGAACACTGTAAACCCTGAAACCATGCATCATCGGCCCATGATGGGAGCTTGTTGAAAATTCTTTTTCTCCATGTTTCAAGCCTCCTTTATTTTGATAAAGCTGCGCAATTCAAGTCTCTATCTGAATGCTTTTAAGCTTTGGGAATGGGAAACGTTTTCAAAGACTGCCAAGTACTTTTCTTTATCTTTTTTTTTCTTGGTCACTTTTCCTGAAACCGAAGTTTCAGCCAAGAATCTTCGAAGAGATGATTATACTACACCTCCTGATGACAAAATTGGGTCGAGTAATACAAAAAGCTGTGAGGCAGTACAGAACCGGGCATAAACAAGAGTTAGTGTAAAAGGAGGTGACAATGGATGGTGGGTGAAGATTAGCAGGAGATTACAAAGGGCCAAAGCTATGATGGAGAAAAGCACTATTACATTGGACAGCACAAACCCCTAGAGGGTAGCATATGATCATCATCATCAAACCCTATATACCTCTGATGAAAAGTAGAGAAACTATATACTCCCTCCGTTTAAAAATATAAGATGTTTTAGGTTTGTGAAGGAGATGTATCTAGACATGTTTTAGTGTATAGATTCAAATGAATCTACACACTAAAAGGTGTCTAGATACATCTCATTCACAAACCTAAAACATCTTATATTTCCAAACGGAGGGAGTAGAAAGGAAGATTGAGAAGAGAAAAACACAAAGTTACATGCTCCTCTCCCTCTTGTGTCACCATCGCTGTCGAACAAACTGTAGAATGCTAGCTCCAATTAGTAATACTGTTGGCAATTTGCTGCTTAATTTGCCCACTGAATTTTAGGTCAGCAGGTCCGGGAAGAGCTTGTAGCAGTTGGGCGAAGGCACCGACGCCGACGAGGACGAGGACGGCGAGGGCTGTGTGGAGGCGTGGCGCTGGAACTCGGAGAGCATCTGCACCACCTCCCTCATGGTGGGCCGCTCGACACTGTTCTCCTGGACGCAGAGCATGGAGACGAAGAAGAGGTGCGCCACCTCGTCCATGGGCACGGTGCCGAGGCGTCGGTCGACAACCTTGGGCACGCTCTCGCGGCGGCCGTCGGTGACCCGCTTGGCCCATTGCACGATGTCCACGCCTTCCCCGAAGTCCCCCACGGGCCGCCGGCCGGTGACGAGCTCCAGCAGCACCACCCCGAAGCTGTACACGTCGCTCTTCTCGTCCACTCTCAAGGTGTAGGCGTACTCTGTAAAATATCATAGTTAGCAATTAGCATGGTGATTAAAATCAAGGTGATCGTGTTAAAGGAGCAACTGAATCAATGCATCTCTTCTTCTTTTTGTCTGATGAGAAACACAATGATTAAAATCAATGCTAAAGGTAACAGCAGCTATGAGCTTCAATCTAGGAGGAGTGTTCTCAAACGTGCATCAATGCACTGACAAAGTAGTATAAGATAATTCTGCTACTGTGATCTCCCAGCCAGAACAAATCGAAAGTGAGCATAAATTATGCTTAGGGCATTGAGCTTAGCAAAGCTAGGGACGTGAGCCTGTGTTATTTACGTTTGTGATTTGAATAGTACAAAAACTGGCTACTGCGCCTAGGACAGAGGCGAGTGCGTACAACATTCTGCAGCAAATCCCAAGAGAAACGCCCTAGCAGCACCGAGTGCACTGTCGAATCCACCGGAATCTTTCCCATACATATTTACGAATAGTATAGTCTACCGAGCTCGTCAAATCCAAGGAAAATTCTTGGGCGGGATCAAGAGAGGCCTGTCTGTCTGTCAGATTATATGAAGCCCATGCCTGCCCCAAGATCCTGCCAAATCATTCTCAAAAAAAAAAAAAAAGATCCTGCCAAATCCGAAACACGAAAGAGCTAGTGTAGAAAAAGGAAAAGGGACGAGTGACCGTAACAGTGGAGGCGCCCGTGCCGTTCGAAAGTAGTAGGCCGTAACAGCGTGCCGTCTCCGTTGGGGTGTGTCCGCTTTGGCTTTGGCGACGTAACAGCGGCAAAGGGCGGCGAGGCGCTTTGGCGACGCCCCAGGCGGCGGAGGGGGAGGGGGATGATGGGGCTTTTTACCGGAGCATGGCCCATGCCGGTCAAAGATACAGCAGCGCAACCGAATCGATCGTCCTGGGATGGGACCAGCACAGCAGCAGGCGGGGCTGGAAGTCGAACCCAATGACCATATACCGGATCCGTATGTATGTAAATGTGGTTGAAGCTGTTGAGCAGGATGGGAGAGGGGAGTTCGTAGTAGAATGATTCTACGTATGGGTGTGGCTGGCTTTGGAGCAAAATTGCTCACTGTGTGCTGGTCAGTGGGATACGATGCGGATCAGATATGTATGGGCTGCTGGGCTGAGAACTCCCTTTTGCCATCCCCGATGCTGCTACTCTGGCGGTGGCGGCCATGCTCCGGCCAGTTTCACGTGTCAGGCTGCTGTGCGCCGGCCTGACACGCCACGACGCGGGCCACCCACCAGCACTACTAGTACACGTTAGGCTGCGCTACGCTACGCGCGCAGGGAGGCGCCGCGGTACACGGGCGGCACGCAGCAGGGTCGGGACCGCCGGACCGGCCGGCCGTCGCCCGACGAGCGCGGCATGCGAGGGGCTGGTGGGCGCGCATCGCGTTCTCATCTCATCTCATGCGCGGCGCTTGTTGTTGGTTTCGTAGATGCATGCTGCGCCGTGTCGGGTTCGTGACTTGTGTTGGTGCGCCCCGCTCGCTGCCCGGACGGGCGGCATCGTGTGGTCGCTATCGCGCGCGCCGGGGGAGGGTCCACTCCATTCCCCTCCCATCTCATCCCTGCGGGAAATAATTGGGTGCTCGAGTGCTCGCCTGACCAGAGGCACCCTTTTCGGCCGCTTTCGCCGAGGCCCCACCACGCAGAGCTTGTGCTGATGTGGTGCTGCTGTAAAGTCAGACTGGATCGGATGGCGATGTACTGGGCGTCATGTGCATACACACACAGGCAGACAGACAGACAAGCACCATCTGATCTGCTGCAGCTCCATCGGCCATACCCTCCCCTCCCCTCCCGTCCTGCCAAATCGAAATACTACACGAGGTATGCTCGACAGTCGACACTATTTTTTGAAGAAGAACGAGAGAGAGAGACGAAGAGCAGAACATACTGTTCCCTCGAAAGGAAGCTCGTGCCGGTACTACAAGTAGGATTGGGAAAATACCTACTACTCGCATTGCTGAAACAGTGAGCTACGCTCGCATCGTACAAATTCAAACAAAGGACCATATACGTTTCTGTAACTCCGCGCAATTGATCTGCAACAGTGGACTACGTACTACACTCAATGTGGCTCTGCGCCTACGGTCTGGCCAGGCATTAAGGCAGAACACCGTCACCCTCTGCTTGCATGTGATCGCTCTACGTACGGTACGTGAAGTTTTCTTTGACTCCCAAAAAAAAACCTAATCAGCGTCTCACTTGCCTGGCTGGTAGTAAAACCACCACTAGGCACCACGTACTGTACTAGCCATTGACTTTGTAGCAGTGGGTCCCAGCGCCCAGAGACAGGGCCAGCCGTCGCGCGTACCGTTCAAGGCCGCGACAAGCGGATGAGCTCCAAAAAACCGAGCGATCCTAAACCAAATCCGATTGACCCCTCCTAGGCAGGCAAGTCGATAATGACTAGAGACAAAAATCAGACGCATGTGCAACCGAGATGTGAAAACAATAATAACGTGTACGCACCTGGCGCAATGTAGCCGTACGATCCGGCGACGGCGGACATGCACTCGGACGCCCCGGCGGCGTTGTTGGCCGCGGCGCCGGAGCCGGAGCCGGAGCCGGAGCGGAGGAACTTGGCGAGGCCAAAGTCGGCCACGTGGGCCTCGAGGTTGTCCCCCAGGAGGATGTTGTTGGACTTGACGTCGCGGTGCACGATCATGGGCGTGCAGTCGTGGTGGAGGTAGCAGAGGCCGCGCGCCGCCTCCAGCGCGATCCGGTACCGCCGCTCCCACGCCAGGAACGCGCCGCCCTTGCCGTGGAGCACCGACCCCAGGGACCCGTTGCCCATGTACTCGTACACCAGCACGTTAGCCTCCCGGTCGTTGGTGCAGAAGGCCAGCAGACGCACGATGTTCCGGTGCCGGATGCTGCCCAGCGTACGGATCTCAGCGCGGAACCCGTGGTCGTGCCGCCCTCTCCCCGCCGCCGCAGACGAAGACGGGCCGCCGCCGTTCAGACGCTTCACGGCGATCATCGCGCCGGTGCCGTCGCCAGACCGCGCGCGGCCCGCGTACACCACGCCCGCGCCGCCGCGGCCCACCACGTTCCCGTCCTTCATGCACTCGATCACCTCCGCGATGCCGAAGTCCACCTTGTGGAACGCCGTGAACCGCCACGCGCCGTCCGGACCGCCGCCGCGGAAGGAACGGGCGCGCCACACGGCCGCCACGGCGAACACCACCGAGCACGCCAGCAGGCCCAGCGCGAACACCAGCCTGTAGTCCCCCGCCGTCGCCCGCCGCGGCCCCGCCGCCGTCGTCGTCGTCGACCCGCCGCCGCTGTAGTTGCACGGCCGGCTCAGCACCGGCCCGCACAGCCTCGGGTTGCCCGCGAACGCCGTCGCGTTCAGGTACCCCAGCTGGCCCGTGTCGGGCAGCTGCCCGGACAGGTCGTTGTAGGAGAAGTCAGCTGCCGTGAGACTGCTCATCGCCCCGATCGCTGCCGGGATCGACGAGTCCAGCTGGTTCCTCGACACGTTCAGGTAGTTCAGAACCCTGATCCCGGCGATTGCCTCGGGGATCGGCCCGGACAGGTTGTTCTTGCTCAGGTCGATGTACGTCAGCTGCCCGCACTGGCCAATGGCGTCTGGTATCGGCCCTGACAGCTCGTTGCCGCTGAGATCAAGCTTCACGAGCAGCCGGAGCTCCCCTACTTCCGGCGGCACGGCGCCGCCGAGCCGGTTGTTGCTGACCAGCAGCGTCTGCAGCGCGGAGAGGTGGGCCAGCGCGGCAGGCAGCGGCCCGGACAGCAGATTGTTGGACAGGTTCAGCTGAGCCAGCTGCGAACCGGTCAGGGTCGGGCTTGGGTTGGACGGGACCGGACCGGTGAGCAGGTTGTTCTGGAGCTCCAGCAGGTTGAGCCGCGGCAGGTAGAGCAAGCCGTCGGGGATGGTGCCGTTGAGGTAGTTCTGGCCGAGCCGCACACGGGTGAGGCTCGCGCACGAGCCCAGCGAGCCGGGGATGGGCCCGAAGAGGAAGTTGTTCATGAGGATGGCGGTGCGCAGCTCGCCGGAGGCGCACAGCATCTCCGGGATCATGCCGGTGAGCCGGTTCGACGACAGGTCGACGAGACGGAGCGCCGCGTTGGCGCCCAGGCCTGCCGGCACGCGGCCCGTGAAGTTGTTCATGAAGAGCTGCACCGTCTCCAGGCGCGGCAGCGCCGCGATGAAGTCTGGGACCGGGCCGTGGAGCCGGTTCAGGAACAGGTTGAGCAGGCGGAGCGAGGTGAGCGACGCGAGGGAGCTCGGGACCTCGCCGGTGAGCGCGTTGTTGGACACGTCCAGCTTGGTGAGCGCCGTGAGTTTGCCGAGCTCCGGCGGGATTGCGCCGGTCAGCTGGTTGGTGTGGAGGAACAGCGTGTCCAGCGAGGTGAGCTGGCCGAGCTCCGGCGGGATGCTCCCGGTGAGGCCGCAGTTGGAGACGTCCAGCATGGTGAGGTTGCGCAGCTGGCCGAGCTCCGCCGGCACGCCGCCGTCGAACACATTGTAGTACCCGAGGTACAGCTCCTTTAGGCTTGTGAGTTTGCCAAGCTCCGGCGGGATGGGGCCCTGCAGGTTGTTGCCGTTGAGGGACAAGTACTCGAGCGCCGCCATCCCACCGTACGACGCGGGTATCACCCCAGAGAAGTAATTGCCACCAAGGTCCAGGTGCCGGAGACGTGGCAGCGCCGTCACGCCGGCCGGGAGCGGGGAGGAGAAGTTGTTGTCGTAGGCGTCGAACACCTCGAGGCTCGGGAGGGAGGGGAAGTCCCAGCCGTCGAGGTCGCCGCCCAGCTGGTTGCCGGAGACATTGACGTAGCGGAGCGCCGGGAGCGCGTGCGCGGTCACCGCGCCCACGATGCCGTTCCCGGCGAGGGAGAGGTTCGCGAGCGCGTCGAGGCCAGTCACCTCGACCGTCACGGGCGCGCCGGTAGACACGTTCATGTTGGCGATGTCGATCGAGACCACCCGCCCGCTGGCGCAGCGGACGCCGGTCCACTCGCACACAGAGGCGACATTGCCGGCCGACCATGAGCGCAACATGTGGGAGCGGCAGCTCAGTGAAGCCTTGAGAGAGAGCAAGGCCAGCGCGTCTCCACGCAATGCCCCGCCATCTCCATTGCCACTGGCACTGATGGTGGACAATAGATGAAAAATCAAGAACGAGAGCAAGATATGAGCTCTCATTTTCTGGCCTATAATTCTTGGGGGCGTGTGAATTGTGGAGACAATTAGCTAGCTCGAATGTGGCATTGCCATTGCTGCTGCTTCAGTAGGTTTACAGAGAGACGAGTGGATGGATGTGGAGATAGAGATGTAGTAGAAGGATATAGAGGGAACGGCAAAGGCATGTAAGAATCTTGAGAAGCTTCACATGAAAATGGTGGCGAGAGAGGCTAGCTTCACACTGAAGGTGAGGGGAATATGTTCTCTCTGCGTGACAAGAATGGCTTTGTCTTTTGAGCTATTTATGCCTTGTGGGAGAAGGGTGTCCAGTAGCGCATTGGGCTCTCTGCTTTGAGTGTTTCTGTGTTCTCCTCTCCTCTCTTCTAATCTCTCTCGTGCTGTCTTCTCCTTTTGCTTTTTTCTTTGGGAGCAGAGAAGCTAACTGTTAAAGGCTTGTAGTAGTGGGCAAGGAAGGAAGCAGCCATGGCAAGTGATAGGGGAGTTTCTGGCTTTTGCCATTGTTGTTTTATCAGCAAACTGGTCCATTGGGTTTTGGGGAGTATTTAGAAAGGCTTCTTGTAATTATTACATGGCGCCCGACAGAAAAAGAGAAATGCACTCTGGTCACCATCCAAGTACAGGGCCTGTGATTGAAATTTTCGACAATGATGAAAGAGGGCAAGCAAAATAATCAATGTGCTCAATATGTGTGTGTGTGTGTGTGTGTGCGCCATTCGGTAGCTTTGGGAGTACAAGCAAAAACAGGCTTTGGCCAGGTCTTTTGGCATGTATTTGAGGTGCTCATGTGTAGGAAAGAAACAATCTACCGAAATGGACCACACTGGTTAGTATAGAAGATGAACTACTCAACCCTGCAAAGTTTCACTTGGAGTTTACTCCACCCTCTCAATATGAAATCAAGTGTCATGCTCTCTCAACTCTCCATGTGGATCTTGCCACTTTATATGGCATGTGGATTTTCAATTAAACTTTTAAGTAATAAAGTGCTCTTTATCGAAAAAATTGTGGATTTTACCACTTTGTACGCTAAAGTGCTACTTGGCTCCATGTGTCAGCAATTACTAATCCCCTACATTTTTCAATAAAAGAAACTTAATTAACAGTTTCATCGAGTTGATAGGACTACACAATCACATAAGAGTTCTATCGAACCTCTGCTTATGAAATTGTATGCAACCACACAAGGTTGATGCAAATGAAATTAGCCAGAACAAGTTTAATGACATACAAGGGAGAAAAATAAACTCATGTAGGGGAGCATCAACCAAGAATGAAGTCCGTGTGTGCATAACTAGATATAATTTTCTCTTGTTCGAATACCATATAATTTGTGCATATAGCCATAATGAAGGACATATCATCGCCGTCCTAACTAATTTTTTAGGAGCTCATTTTCATATCAATTCCATACAGCTAATTCACAGACATGTATGTTGCACTACACAAAGGGTATAAGAAGGGGGAGAAAGCAAAAATATTGCCTTACTAATTTCTTTTGTGATAGTTTTGTCTAGCGAGTATAACTTCCTAACGCATGTACCAAAGAAAAATCTTCACTCTCGTAGGTATCTTTAGCTTGGAAAGTTGTCCACCTATAATCAGAAGTCAGAACATGTCACTATATATAAGAGCTGAGCACAAAAAACTTACCAAAAAATGACCATCCTAATGTAAATTCATCGAAATTCATGGTTGTGCTCAGTTGATTGATTGTATCCATAAGCACGTACAAGCCACTTTATGATACTAATTTCGGACTTACTAAATCCTGTTGGAAGGGAGCTCAAAATGCCAACCATTGTTTCGTGCCTGCTACACACAATATTTAATAGCCTTGGGCATGTTCATGTCTACACTGGTGCATTTATAGCGGGTTTCCTCGAATTAACAAGGTACTTCTATTCTTCTTAATTAATGATATGATGAAAAGATTTTGTGCCCATTTTAGGAAAAATAAGACTTGGGCATTAGCCATGGATTGGAGTGTTTCCTAACCAAGAAAACCCAATTCGGAAAACATCTTTTAATATTGATGTTATCAATATGGGAATAAGATGTCGCTTCAACTTCACCAAACCAGCCCCAAATAGAAAGAAGAATCCACTGATTTCCACCCAACCTCCACCAATATGATATACATGAGTCTCTCTTTCTCCCCTCCTCTCTTTCCAATCTCCATACCCGCTCACCATGACGAGTGCGGTGATCCAGCATGTTGTAGTCTACAAATCATTGATATAACACTTACCAAAGACTTCTTTCGCAAATATTACATTTCTCAGAGTGGTACAACATAAATATTGCGCGTCTAATTTCTTATTTATTCATACCATGAGGATTCACATTGCGATGAAAATTCAAATATAGAATAAGAAGCTTCCTAATCAATGATGATACTAATATTAGAACAATTGGATCTCGCAACTTATTGAAAAGGCTACACTATTGCTAGCTCATCTACCTATGCGTGATTTCGTGGATTTCATATCTACATCTATACTGCATTCTGCTATTCTAATACCATGTCGTTGAATTCTCCCTCTGTATCGATCTTCTTGTCTTCTCACAACCTAATCAAGGGTTTTAATAAGGATGGTGATTGTTTGATGATCTAGCTACGAGTGTACTCATCAATTTCTATGGTGGTTGTTTGATGATCTAGCTACAACCATAGAGCCACGATCAACGGCTCATGCAAGTTTTTCAAAATGGTTTTTTAGAGAAGGTAAGTTTTAGATTTTTAAATTTCTAAGTCTGTCAGTCTTCACGGGTTGTCTAAACTTCGTGGAGTTTCTTTCCATGTTGTGATCTTAGTCAGTCTCTTGACTGATTTTACGGGATAGGGACATTACGGGATACCATCCGCTAATCTCCACTTTGGATCAAAGATTGCCTAAGTATACGAGGATAGACGAAAGTAAGAAGGTACTTCTAACTCGCTCTCCCCATAACAAGATTTGTGCTCATCACTATTTTGTACGCCGCAAGAATGACACTACTTTGGTTGTTAATCCTAACTTTCCCGGTACAATGGAATCTCCACCACATAATTCTACACTACATTGGTTTTGCATATCTTTGCAATAATTAGTCATTAGTGGAAAATCGAGAGAGATTATTGTCACGTGGCAAATTTTGGAGCCATCAACGTCCCAAAGCTCAAACCTTAATCGCCCTCGAACAAGAAGAAACAAAAGAACTATAAGGAATTCAACGTTTAAACTTAAAACAACGAGAATATGAATTAACTTACCGGTTGGTAGCCATATGCATCCAACACTTCTTCCATTTAAAAGGCTTATTTAAGTCAGAGAGATGCTAAGAACACTATACAAGCTTTGATAACTCAAGACAATCAAAGTAGAGTTTAATATAAGTATAAATAATTAGAAGTGTAATAAACTATCCAATTTCTCTAGTTAACTTTTAGGTTGCCAAGGAACACTAGGATATTTATTATAGCAAAATTGAGTAACAGAGTTCATGTCCTAAGTAGCATAACAGTGAAATGTCTTATTGACACCCACATTAGTAATCAGGACTATCTAAAATACTACCATTCCAATCATTGCTTCTCAAAAAATTCATAGAGTAGTAACGAGATCATGCCAAAGACTTGTTATGTGGATCTTCATATTTTCTTCTTCCCTTTTTCTCTTCCTCTTTCTATTTTTTCCTTCTTTCAAGGATATTTCTCAAAAAGGATCATTGAGTGATTCTATTAAACAATGGTTTGAACAACCTTCGAGAGTACCAATACTTTTGCCCATATGGTGACATGTATGCCACTCATGTCATCAACTCATAGCCAAAATCCAGGGTTATACCGTAGATTGTTCAAAAGCTAGCGGAATTGTTGGAATCCAAAGGTGTGCATAGAAAACATAAAAGTTTTAAACAGTATCACAGTTTGATCCGTAAGGTTATCTTTGACATGCAATCACAATTACCACTAGACTTCATTTCAATCAAACAACTTCTTTCAAGAGTTCCGTCAAGTCTATCAAAACATCTATAGGGTTAAGTGTCTTCAAAGTTAAACTCTCAAGACAACCACTCATTAAACAAGTCATAAAAATTTCAGACTTTTTCTTGTTTACTTGTTCGGCAATATTATTTCCAAGGCAAGACTCGACTAGCTACAAGAACTAGAGAAAAAGCTTTCACAACTAATCATTCATACAAATAAAAATCTTTACTCTAACTATTTTGAATTATTCCCACTAGCATAGTGATACGTCGTAAACGTATCTATAATTTTTGATGTTCCATGCTTGTTTAGTATCAAATTTCTTATGTTTTGTCTATAATTTGAGGTATTTTTATACATTTTCTGAGACTAACCTATTAACAAGATGCCACAGTGCCAGTTGCCTGTTTTCTACTATTTTTGGTTTCAGAAAAGCTAGTAAGAAAATATTCTCGGAATTGGACGGAACAAAAGCAAAAGTAAATATTTTACCAGAAGGAACATGGAGTCCGAAGGTCAGCCGAAGGGGGGTCCAGGAGGTGGCCACACCCTAGGGCCGCGCGACCCAGGGGGGCGTGCCGCCACCAGGTGTGGGGCCCTCGGGCGCCCACGACCTTGCCCTTTCGCCTATAAAAGTACCCTGATGCATAAACCCTAAGTGAAGGGTTTCGCGGCATAGTAAATCAAAATTTTCTACGGAGCGAACAGAGGGAAAGCCAAGATCTAATCTAGGAGATGCAAACAACGAGATAGATTGGATTAGATCTTCATACCCTTGAAGATTCGCACAGCGGGACGTTCGTCGGAACGTGGGTGATGTAGTCGTACTCGCTTCTCCTCCTCGCGATCCGATCCGATCTAGCACCACAAGTGGCGGTGCCTCCGTGAGATGCACACGTGCAGCACCTCGACGTCTCCTCCTTCCTCGGACCAGCGAGTATGGTGGAGAGATAGATTGGATCTACAACACGACGGCGTGGTGTATATGGTGGAGAATTTATGCCGGGGCTTCGCCTACAAACAATGGAGGGAGAGAGAAGGTAGCAAGGCTGCTAGGGCTTGGAGGAAGGTGTGTGGGAGGGCGCACCACCCTCTATATATAGAGGGGCGCCAGCCTGCCCTCCTCCAAGCCTATCTCTAGTTTAAACAATTTAAACTCTCCCTTATCTAGAAATCCTATCTCTAGTTTAAACGATTTAAACTCTCCCTTATCTAGAAATCCTATCTCTAGTTTAAACGAGTTTAAACTTATCTAGGATCGGCTAGGCCCTATGGGGCCTTGTGCCCTGGCCCAATGCGCCAGGACACTCCCTCATAGTCCCATGACCCTCCCGGAAGGTGGGGCCACGTTGGTCCCCTTCCGAAGGTTCTAGAAGCTTCCAGACAATACCGATTAACCCGGAACAATTCAACTCCAAAACTGCACCGCCTTATATGAATCTTATTCTCCGACCATTCCGGAACCTCTCGTGATATCCTGATCCCATCCGAGACTCAACAAAATTCATAAACCAATTATCCAATCTATCCTAGCGTCGAGATACGTTAAGTGTGTGACCTGCGGGTTCGAGAATATGCGACATGATCTTCTATCAATAATCAACAGCGGGTCTGCACCCATATTGACTCCACACATTCATCGATGATCATATCGGATGAACCACGATGCCGATTCAATCAATCCCATATATATATTCCTTCGCCTCGCGATATTTTACTTGCCCGAGATTCGATCGTGCACTGCCATACCTAGTTCAATCTCGTTCACAACAAGTACTTTACTCGTTCCGTAATCCGATATCACTTTGTGATTAAATCCTTAACCACATGCTTGCAAGCGGTGTTGATATCGATTACCGAGTGGGCCCGAAGTATATCTCTCCGACTTGGGAGGGACAAATTCCATCTCGATACATACAACCCAATGATACTTTCCGATCACCGAGAGACACCTTTATGATCACCCTCTCATAGGATGACGTTTGATGACCTCAAAGCTTTCTTCGTACCGTGGAGTTGCATTATCTCATGGTCTAAGGAATACAATATTTGACATAGGAAAAGCTTCGCAAAGATGAACACGATGAAACGATCTAATTGCTTCGCTTAGTTTGGGTCTGTCCATCATATCATTCTCCCAATGATATGATCTCATTATCAATTGACAACTCATGTCTATGGTTAGGAAACCTTAACCATCATTGATCAATGAGCTAGTCCTTAGAGGCGTACCAGGGACAAGGTGTTGTTCACAAACCACACAAGTATTAATGTTTCCGCTTAATACAATTCTAGCATGGAATATAAACTTTATCATGAACAAGAATTATAATAATAACATCTTTATTATTGCCTCTAGGGCATAATTCCAACACTAAGTACCTAATCAAATCTCCACGAAACAGTCCGTAGCCGCCGCCACCATCGTCCCTAGATCGGGAGGATCTGAAGCTCTTCCCGGCACCATGCCGGAGGGGAGAGACCATCCCAGAGGCCTTCTTCATCACCATGCCAGCCTCCGGAGTGATGCGTGAGTCATTCACCCTTGGACTATGGGTCCATACAGTAGCTAGATGGTTGTTTCTTCTCCTTTGTGCTATCATGTTTAGATCTTGTGAGCTTCGTTCATGATAAGATCATCTATTTGTAATCATACATGTTGTGTTTGCGGGGATCCGATGGATATTGAGATACTATGTCAGATTGATTATTGATTCTATCATGTCTATGTTATTTGTGATCTTGCATGCTCTCCATTGTTAGTAGCTATCTTGGCCAAGTAGATGCTTGCAACTCCAAGAGGGAGTATTTATACTTGATAGTAGGTTCATGCCTCTAGTAATCTGGGGAAGTGATATAAATCTCTAAGGTTGTAGATGTGCTATTGCTACTAGGGAGAAAACAACAATCTTTTATTCATGGAACAATTGTATTGTTTACTTTACACATATTGCTTAATGCAATTATTTGTTGCTTGCAACTTAATACCGGAAGGGGTTCGGATGATAACCTGAAGGTGGATTATTAGTCATAGATGCAGTTGGATTACGGTCTATGTATTATGTTGTAATGCCTAATCAAATCTCATAGGAGTCAAGATGTCTAGTATATGCATTGTTATGCTTTCTCGATCTGTTAATTGCCCCGCTGTAATTTGTTCACCCAGCATGTTATCTGTCTTAAGGAGAACACCTCTAGTGAACTATGGACCCCGGTCCAATCTTTATCATTGATACATCATTTACTGTTACCGTTTACTTTTTACAAGCAACTACTATCTTCCACACTATATGTTTAATTCTTTGTTTTCAGCAAACCGGTGAGATTGACAACCTCACTGTATGTTGGGGAAAAGTTTTGAGTTTGTGTTGTGCAAGTTCCAAGTTGTTAGGAATACCTTGGAGTTGTTTTCTTACTCCTACTGGTTCGATAACCTTGGTTTCATAACTGAGCGAAAACTTGCTGTTGTGCTCTTCACGCCTTCCTCTTGGGGTTTCCCAACGAGGCTCTACAGTGAACTCAGCCGCATCAAGATATTTTATGGCGCCGTTGTCGGGGAGATAATGACAGCTTCAATCTCTTCCTCCTCGTCAGTCACCTTTCAGGAAGAAAGAATATTCTCGCAAGGGAAGTCTCTTTTAACCTTTCTCTTTACTTTGTTTTTGTTTTGCTAAGTTTCTCTTTCTTTGTTTTTCTTTTTTCTTTCTTTCAAAAAAATATAAAAAAATTAGTTTCATTTGGTTTGCTTTTTCTTATCAAAAACACAAAAAATTAGTTCCTACTTCGAGTTACTTTCATGTCTAGTGTTGCTCCAATCACCGTATCACCTGTGGAAATGATCTTTACTTTCAAACAAGGAAGTGAAGAGAGTTTCAAAGAAGCTTGGTCTAAAATTTCTGATTCACATGAAAAACTGAGCCTAAAATGACTCAAGACCTGTTTCTTAGCAGCTTCTACTATGGTCTTACTCTTTGTTATAGATATGCTTTGGACGCCGTAGTAGGAGGAGATTTTCTCCAGTGTAATGAGGATGAAGCTTTGAATGCAATAAAGAAATTGATTGCAACATATAATTTGCCTAGCAAGTCTGATTCATCTTTTATAAACATTTATTCTAGGTTAAAAACTCTTGAGACCTATACTGCTAGTTTAAAATATTGCTATAATATGCTTAGAGAACATCATGATTATGTTCCAATAAATTCTGAACCTTCATAATAGTTTCCTATAGTAAAAGTTGTTATAAATAATGAGACTTTTGATGCTCGTTGTGATATCATGTCTGAATTTTGTCTTATGCCTAAAGATATCTATGAATCTTTAAATCTTTGGGGACTTTCTAAAGGAGGAGAAGAAATATCTCATACCAATAATGCAACTATATTACCCATTGAAATAGCTGAAGGAGTGTTTACAAAGATCTTAGGAAAAGTGGTGCCTACTGATTATCTTGTTATTGAATGTGTAGGAAAAGGACAAATTATACTTGTAAGATCCGTACTAAAACTCCTTGGAGTAATAATAGATGTGGGAAAAGGCATTATGCATTTTGCTTCTCCAACAAGCAATTATACGTTCCCTAAGATAAGAGTAAAGGTAAGAAAGGTAGAGACAATAAATTTGATGTTAATGCTTCTTCATTTGAAAATACTTGATTATTGCTTCCTCTGCCTAACTTAAAGGCGTTAAAAAAAGTACTAATTGGGAGATAACCCAAATTTCGTTAGGTTTTTCTTTTATTGAGTCTTGGAAGTTATTACTTCTGTAATAACCTCTCCTTATCCTTTTTGTGTTGTTTTTGTGCCAAGAATAACCTCTAATGACATAGAAGTAAGATTTGGGGAAGTTGTTGTCCCGAAACAGATTTTTGTGCTTCACTATAAAAATTCGTGAAAAATCCCTGTTTGTCGGATTGAGCTATTATTTTTGGAGATTATGCCCTAGGTTGTTATCTAACTTTTTTTAGTTCAACACTTTTCGATTTGAGCAACATAAAGTCTTAAAAAAATCGGTTTCTACCCGGTGGTCTGCTTTGATAGATTTCTGCAATTATTTTCATTTGCCTCTTAATCGGTTTCTTTTGAAGTTGTCCTTGATCACTTGAGATTTTTAAAGGAATTGCTACAGTAGCTTGTGTTCTAATGAAAGTTTTACTTGTGTTGAAACTAAATCCAAAGGCCTATTATATTGAATACACTAATGTTGCTAATGAAGATTGTGTGAAGTTTTGTATGAATGAAATTTTCAAGTGTAGGGGAAGAATGATGTGATGAGATGAAGAATAGACAAAAGCTCAAGCTTGGTGATGCCACCCCATGTCACCCTAGTAAATATTCAAGTACAAGCGTCAAAGCTTGGGGATTCCCAAGTGTTGGAGATATGCCCTAGAGGCAATAATAAATGTAGTTATTATTATATCTTTGTGTTTATGATAAATGTTTACATTCATGATATAACAGTATTAACCAGGAAACATTAATACTTGTGTGATTTGTAAAATAAATTAGAGTCCCTAGTAAAGCCTCTTCATAATACTAGCTTGTTGGTTAATAAATGATTGTGGTTTCCATATCATGAACATTGAGATGTTGTTAACAACATGATCATATCATTAGGAGAATGGTATGGTGGACATACTCCTATAGATAAGCGTAGCATAAAGATCAAGTCATTTTAATAGTTTAATTGCTATAAGCTTTCTGATACATAGTAACCAAATTCCTTCGACCATGAGATCATGCTAATCACCATCACCGGAAGGATGCTTTGATGACATCAAACACCACACCGTAAATGGGTGGCTATAAAGGTGGCATTGAGTGTTCGGAAAGTATGGGTTGAGGCACATGGATCAAGAGTGGGATTTGTCCATCCATATGACGGATAGATATACTCTGGGCCCTCTTGGTGGAATGTCATCCAATTGGCTTGCAAGCATGTGACTGGCTCACAAGGGATCACATATCACGGGAACGAGAAAAGAGTACTTATCGGTAACGAGGTTGAACTAGTTATGCAGAGATACCGACGATCAAAACCTCGGATAAGTAAACTATCGTGAGACAAAGGGAAATTGGTATCATATGTAAGTGGTTCATTCGATCGCAAAGTAATCTTAGAAATATGTGGGAGCCATATGAATTTCCAGATTCCTCTATTGGTTATTGTTCGGAGAAGTGTCTCAATCATGTCCGCATAATTCACGAACCGTAGGGAGACACACTTAAGGATTCGATGTTATTGAGTAGTTATGGAATGATGAGTAAGAGACCTAATGTTGTTCGGAGTCTCGGATGGGATCCGGTATATCACGAGGAGATCCGGAATGGTTCGGAGAATACGATTCATATAAGGAAAGTCCTGTTTCGGAGTTGGGGAATGATTCCGATGATTTCATCGGGAATGTTCTAGAAGGTTTCGGAAGGTCCGGCACTCTGGAGGCGAAGGATACATGAATGTGTCATGACAATGTGGAATGGTTTCATCATGTACTAGGTATCATGGCTGAGCAAAATAAAGGGATAAATCAAATCCTAGTTTGAAAAGTCAAACGCCAATTTGAAAAGTCAAACGACAGTTTTGCTTGGTGGAGGGAGAGTAGGAAATCTACTTGGGGAGGAGTTCCTTTACCTCCACCCGCCGGCCAAGGAGGCCGACTTGGGGGAGGACTCCCTCCCCTTGGCCGGCGCCCTCCCACCTATAAAAGGAGGGGCAGGGGTGCCCCTCTTCCCTACACCTCTCTCCACCAAAACCCTAACCCTAGCCGCCGGCCACCAAGTCGCCGCCGCCGCCCTAGGGTTTGCCCTAGCCGCCGAGTTGGGGCTCTCCCCAATCCCTATCCGCCGGCCTAGCCCTCTCTCCTTGGTGCCTCTAAACCCTAGATCGCAAAGGCCTCTCTCATAGTCCACCATACTCGCTCTGGCTTAAGGCGAAGCCCTGCGAGATCTCCCCTCTACTTCCGGTACCACGCCGTCGTGCTGTCGGAATCGCGAGGAGAGTGCTAGAACCTTCGCTGCCTACTGGAACAAGGGAGAGGAAGGTCTTCATCGAGTCAACGATGTGACCGATCGCGGAAGCGCCTTAACGCAACGCCGGAAGGATCGTCTACACGATCTTGAGATCGGCAAGAGTACGACTACATCACCCACGAGAATCTGCTCGTTTTAAACACTTTGGAATCTTCGAGGGTGAGTTCTTCTATCGACTCCTTGCTACAATCTTGTAGATAGATCTTGGCTTGTTTGTATGCGGTAGAATTTTTTTGTTTTCCATGCTACGAACCCCTACACCAAGGCACCCCCTTCTTCATCAATAACAATCTCAGGTCTCTTTCTAGACGCTTCGTTTTTATTGTTTCATGCACTATTGTGTTGTTCTTGGAGCATCCCAGTTTTCGTTTTTAGTTTGTTGAATAAATTAGTTGGACCGCCGCTTTCACACTTTTGTTTCAAATAAGTTGATTGGTGTTGGAAAAGAGTATAAAGTTTCATGCTTATAGTGGTACAAAAGGGAGTTTGTTTTGACCATGGCTTAGACTTTATCATGTCATGCTAGATGTTGCTTTGATCTTATGCTTAGTGATTATTGCTGTATCATGACTTGTTCCAAACAACTGAGATTGCTTAATGTGCCTTGAAAAGCATACAAAAGCATAATATTGGGTATTCTCCTTTGATGCTTTTTTTAGGTTGACTTGGCACATGCTTTAATTGATAATGTTTTGTCGCTCTGCATGATTATGGCCATTATTGCTCTCTTAGTTGGTCGCTCCCAGTCTTTTGCTAGCCTCCACTTGTATTGAATAAGCTCTACTCATGCATCCAACTCCCAAGAAACCAAGTTTTTCCAAAGAGTCCACTATAAATTCCTATGCATGGTGTGTTACACCATTCCAAGTATATTCATGTTTTATCTATCTTCCAAATTAAACTTGTTATGAGAAAATTAGTGACTAAAGCTCTCAGAAACTTGATGGCACACTTTACTTTCTTGCACCTAATAAGCTTGAACCATTGTGTCATCTATGTTGTATATGCTTGCACTTATAAGTTGGGAATTAGCAGAACCATGTTGTCATGGGGAACGCTTTCAACACTTGTACATATTACCCATTTGATATCATGATCTTTTGTTTACGGATGTCGACGGTATGAAATAAAAGAGGAGCTTGTAAGTCCATGGAGTATTGTATATGTGTTATAGAAACGCCTGGGTGGCTAGCCTAAGCCATGCCTAATCATGGTGGAAACATGCAGCATAACCATAGTGAGCAATCTATGAATCATTCTCAATAAAAACCTATGCAAATAGCAAATAAAAAGATCGCTGAGATGCTCATTGTCTGTTGCCTTGTAATTTTGATATGCGATAGCTCCTGTGTCATGGGGCAAGGGGTACCCCGTTGGTGGTTCTCTATGATACACATATACTTAAAATGACAAGAACTTGCTTGTGACTAAATCATATGTGAACTGTGGCACCATGGCAGATCCTTCCCAAGGCTGTCATTCAGAACTGTGGCACCATGGTAGATCCTTCCCAGCCAGCAAGCACATATGTGAATTTCATGTTAAAATCAACAGCGACAAGCACATTCTGGATGGGGTACTGCGTTCTCCCCTTGTATGCAACTTGTTCAGCTTTCAGCACTCTAGCTATCACATGAGTACCATCAATTGCTCCAATACAATCCCGTCATTACAAGAATGTTAGGCGGAAGTGTAATACAATCATGTCATGAAGTACAAGATAGAGTTTCTTACCTTGAAAAATGGGAACCATTGAGCGTTACCTTGTATCTTCATGAGGATTTGACCATAGGTGGCTTGATCATCTCTCCTATGAGCTCTCCAACATCATAGAGCACCTGATAGAAATATCGAGAAATTGTCTCGATAGATCTCCTCCATGTGTTCTGAATCACTCGGAATCTCTCATTATGTCCTAGAACATGAAGAGACAGAGACACCTGTTCTTCGATAGATGTATTGATGTTGTCCTTAAGCAAAACCCTAGTCCTGAATGTTTGCACAAGATGATTAAAAGGGCTGTATCTATATTATTGTAGATGTAGTTTAGATGTGCCATTATATCTCTTTCGCTCTACATCATGGGAACATATGTCACTGCCACCCTGTTAGTCCTACCAGCCGCTCTTCTGTGGATCAATAGCATCCATGCCCGAATCACAGCGACCAAGGTAGTTACCTAGACGATAACCTTGAACCTTTGGTCCTAAACATAGTGGCATCGCATAAGCACTCTAGATACTATCCTAATGTCGAGCTAACTACCTAGGGGAGGAGGAGGCAAGGACAAGGTTCTTACCTCCATGGTTGCAGACGTCAACGACCTGCCGTAATAGGCATGGCCTGGAGCCGGGATTGGAAACGCTCAATTGTGGCAACCTATGTTTTTTCGGGTGGAAACGCTCAATTGTGGCATTTTCAGCGGGTCAAATTTTAGGTTGCTTTAAATCTCGTGCCATGGAAGAAACACATGCTATCTAGAAAGCCAAACGGGCTTATTTCTTTTCGTTGGATGCGGGAAGAGAGGATTCGGGCTAGCAAACACCGCCTATAGTAGCTTTGCGTGCAAAATGCAAAGTGCTGCTATTTTTTATCTCCATGTCTCGGTGAAAAACTAGTCCCCACAACAGGAATATTTGGCCCTTTGTAGCCTCGTCAAGTCCTAGTAGGATCCAGATGCCAATGCTACACTAACATCATTGCGGAACCGCTTTGCCTAAAAATTTAGGAGTACTAGAGAATGCCTGATTGATCACTCGATTAATGTATGCGTACTTTAGCTTGTGTGTAATTAAGCAGTAATGCCTAACACTGGATTAGTAGAGACAATGAAGTCAAATAACTCGCGCGACAGAAGCAAGGAATAATAAGTTGGAAAATATATTTATTTGTGAAACGCAAAGCGGGGAAAAGCGGGAAAAGGCGAGGATGAGCAAGAGGGCAAGGAAGGGATGGGGTTCCATGAGGTCCATGAGGTGGGACGCAACGCAAGCGCAGCAGTGCAGGGTGAGGTGGCTAATAACCAAATGCGCCATGGACAGGGACAGACTAAAGATCGGGAAAGAGAAAGGGCAGAGAGGCAAAGAGAGAGGGGGGAAAGTGTGCGTAGTGTAGCTGAGCGGGGCGCGCGCCGTGCCGGCCGCTGGCAAAGGTCGGTCGGGCTTGACTGGCTCGGTGGTCAGTGCTCGCCTCACCTCGGCGACGACCGCTTTTGCTGGTTTGGTTCCTGCTCAAATCCGGCGGCAAAGCGACGCGACGCGCCACGGCAAACAGTGCTGAGCATGGCCTGGAGCCGGGATTGGACTCGACGCCAGCATGCTGCATGCGGCAGCGGCAGCGGCTCGGGCGAATCACGTAGTACGTGCCTGCCGCATGCGCTGCCGCGGCGCCATCAATCGGTGGACGCTTCATGGGTCGACCGGAGCGGCGCGGAACAGTGCAGAGAGGTACTTTGAGCAAGTAGCTGAAATCCGAATGACGTATGGGCCAGTGCACAACGTTTTCCTCGACGGACAAGCTACGGGATGGAGGGAGTAGTAAACAACTGGTAGGTCAGGGGTCAGGACGACTGGCCAGGTGCGACGACGTTCCCATGTAGGAAAGTCACAACTCAAGTAAACAACGTTTTTCTCGCTGTAGACTCTGAAGCGGCCTGTCGACGCCCTGCTACCTGTAGACTCTGAAGTATACAGCTCTATGTACATACGGGGAATTAAACCGAGGACACGGCCGTCAGGTATGATCAGTTGCCAGGGTCGGCTGACGGCCGGTCACAATGCTGTGTGGTGTGCGCGCCATCACTCTGCAATAGTGGTAGAACCTGATATCGGTCTGTTGCTGTACGCTGCAGGCGACTTGGGTTTACTTACTTGCGATATATTATGATATTAGGTCGTCAGGTCACACTGAAGGCTGATCGTCAGGACGCCTGGCAATCAGGTGCGTTTCTCGCTGTAGACTCTGAACGCCCTGCCTGCGACGTGATGTTCCAGCATGTACTTTTTTTACATTAGATTATGGTAGTAGTATACAGTTCTATAGTACAATGTACCACGTATACAGGAAACTACTACACGGCGCCATCACTCTGCGATCGTGGTAGAATCTGATATCGGTCGGCTGCTCTGCTGCTGTATGGTGCAGGCGACTCGATTACCTTCCGCGGGCCTGCAGGTGCCGGACGCATCCCGACGCGCGCCGCAGGACGTACTGTACGAGTGTACGTACCGCGCGAGGCGGCCCTGCGCTCCTGCCGTGCACGGATTTTGAAGAGGAGCCTGGGGGTGGGGAGTATGCATTGGCGAATGATTGTGTCCCGCGCAGGGCGTACACGCGACACTGCTGGACACCAAATGGAAGGGGGTACCGGGATGCGCGCCGATCCTATCACTATCCCTATGGCGTCGTCGTCTTCTTCTTTTGACCATCTGTTTCCGTGTTTATCTCAGATTTCTTGTTTCTAAAAACAACCATAAACGCCTCTTGCTAGTAGTATTTTGTGGCACGGAGTGAGCAAGCAAGCCTCAAATCGACTGAGATTATCCTAATTAATCCTCGATCAATTTAGAAAAGTGCAACTCCGGTTTATTGGACACTACACATGCATTTTTTTCTCACTCAGTTGTACTTTTTCTTACGCAAGTGTAAGTTATAATATCCACTAATTAAGCAATTAATAGTTACACTTCTCTGAATTGACTGAGACTAGAAAAAATTGTGTGAGTGACCAAACTAGTTTTCGTTTTTGGAAAATAGGAATCTTCAACACATATATATATTCCCTTTTAGCTGGTCGATTCGCTCGGCTCACTCTCCAAATGCCGTGCTCAATAAAATCATGGACCAAAGGGGAACGGGTGCGGGGTCACTTGATCTAGATTCAATGGGGCTTTGGCGACCCGAGTTTATTTGTTCCATACGAGCATGAATCGATAAAGTCGGTGCCTAAGATGTTGATTCACCACAATCATGTAGGTTGTTTATTGCGTATGTGTGAACATTGTGTTGCAATTATTCTCAATGTGCTATGTGGAGTATATTGAAATGTGCTTTCCATTGTTGTCATTAATCTTTCCAATGTTTCTTCTACTAGTGGAATTTTATGTTACATATGTGGCAACACGGTTTTCAACATTTTGTTGTCATTAATGGGATGCTATGCATGTTTGTAGTATGTGCACGGAAGTGTTCCAGCACTTTGCATGTTTTTCTTATAAACTACGGACAAAAGTATAGCAACGATTTTGCATACATAATCGAAAATGGTACTACTACATGCAACATTCCCATGACAGTGGATCGACCGATGCATGGCGGTAGATGACGAGCGCCTTGTATATGCATGAATGGAAGAAAATCATTGGGGCTTTACAAATTGTGATTGCTTGCCTTCACGCTTTATTCCCAGCTGCTCCTGCATGGTGCATGGCATGCATGATACTGAACAAAGCACCTCTGCCATGAAAAGAGATATATGCCGGGGGAGATGGTAGAGATAGTTAAACTTCCTTTAAAAAAAGATAGTTAAACTGACATGCCTGGGATTATTTCTGCGAAGAAATTGACTTGCGATATAATCTTGCATTGCCACTGTGGTATGTGGGTGCCTGTTTGATTTACTTGTGCGCAATGTTGTCGTTCGCCTGATTTCTGTTGGCAAATTTGGAGAGTTGATGAGTACAAAAGATAACGGGGAATCTTTAATCCTAGGGAACCTTCCATTTGGACTGTGCCTATTTGATCCGCTTGTCGTTGTCGTTCCCCTGATTTTGGTTGGAAAAGTTTGGACTTGGAAAATAAACGGAGAATATCAGTGAGAATATATGAATTTCGTATCTATTCAAACTGTCCTAGGGCCTCGTTGGATTCAAACGATAGTTACGTTACATGTTGTGCTGGGGGGACGCTTTGCCTATTACTTTTGTAGGAAGTTTCCGGCATGCAGCTTGGTGCCATGAGTGGTGCACATGCACGCGAAAGTGTTGAGCTCAAACAAAAACAAAAAGGAAACTTTGGGGACTGTACTAATTTTGTTCGCCAAATCTAGCGCCATGTCAAGACAAGTATGCATGCCACAGACCGATGGACAGAAAAAAAAATTAAGCTTAACTCGACATAGCAATGTCGATCGATCAAAACGTTATGGTTATTACTGTGAGATCATGTCTGTAGATATTGTCGTCAAAAACCTCGATCTATACTCTAGCTAGTCATACTATTCATATAGTACGACGCCTAGTATCTCATTCTAGATTTCTAGGACATCGCGAGGTTTTGACATCATCATCATGTACTTACATGGAGTAGTATCGTAGTCACCGGTGGTAGACGATACGGCTAGCTAAACTACAAGTAACCATGCGTGGTAGAGATAGTTAATCCAAAGTATGAGGATCGGATGCTAAAGCAATGGGGGATAAAGATTCGGGTTAATTTACTGGTTCGGATCGATCCCACTTGATCGAAAGCAAAGCGTAAATCTGTAAAGAGACATGTGTTCTTGTATGCAGAGCCCCCACACAGCTAGCACATGCATGGGAAAGCGTGCACTTGGGCTCGTCCCGATCTCTCGTATCCGGCCGGCCTCCCCCTTTGGTTTTTTGATGTTTCTGCTTTTGCAAAGCTCTCTCTCCCCTCTCTCGTACTCTACGTATGCGCGCTTTTTTCTAGGGTCATGTCTCCACTCTCAGCTAGTACTCCCTCTGTTCGGGATTATAGGTCCTACACGTATACCTAGGTTGTTAATTTAACCAATAAAATATAACTTATATATTATAAAAGTTATACCATTTAAAAATATAACCTCTAAAGTTTCTAATGATATAATTTTTATGCTATAATATTTATATTTTGTTGTTCAAAATAGCAACCTAGTTATCCGCGCGGGACTTATAATCCCAAACGGAGGGAGTAGATGAGTAGGTTAGCTTAGCTAGGCCAAAGGGACGAAACGAAGGCGCCGCTTTGCAGAAGGGTCGATCGTTTTCGACGAGGCGGAAGGTCCCTTCCTTCAAGAGTGTTGTTAAACCTTTTTGTGTTTTACTATGCATGGCTCAGAGATCACATGCCGTTTTACATGAAGGCCAGTCCGGCTCAAAATATTGTCAACTTGATTAGATCCAAATTTTGGAAGAAAACTCCAACTTTTTGGTAATTTCGGGTGAGCACAATAATATAATTCACCCTCATAATTTTTGAATAGACCGAAACAATTTTCTATTTTTTCCCTAATAAACGTAAAATAATTTTCAAACAAATGGATACACTGGTGAGATCCGAAATAGCTTTTGGTATCAATTTTTTTTTTACCCAGCATTGTTTGTTCATTTGAACAAAAAACTCATGCATAGTCGGATTCATAATTGCGCTGAATTTTTTAAATTTTGGTTGAGAATCGGCAATCTGAAAACTTAGTTGGGACAATATATTCTTATACATGCTAAAAATGGGATCTGTACACACTTTAATTTCGACAAATCCTAAAATAAAAAATAATACTCCCTCCAATCCATATTACTTGTCGTTAAATGGATGTATCTAGTACTAAAACATGTCTAGATACATCTATTTTAGTGACAAGTAATATGAATCGGATAGAGTATATAAGTTTGGTCGAAAGAACATAAATCATGATACAATGCTAAAGACAAGTCCAAGATGATTCGGTTCTTTCAGCTATCTAGAAACTACAAGAAGACAATTTTGTTCAAAAAATGGATTCTACAACCGCACATTCTCTCTAACTAGCTGCTCGTTTTCTTCCTTTCACACAAGAGAAGTGTGAGCTCCTCTCCTTCCTCGCTCTTTCGCAACTTCTTGCTCCGCATAGTACTCACCTTCCACTTTCCACACTCCCTCTATCACTCGCCATCCATGTTCCCAACGTTGTTATCCTCATTGCCACTGTCTGTTCACCCTGCGATCACCTGGTGCACCCATTATAAGTCGAGCACCCGATGCAAGCTCACCGCTATCCCCTTATCCTTGTTAATTCCCTTTCTCCTTCTTACAAGCGTCATGCTCTAAGCCTACGAAGTTGAATTATACGCGAGAAAAGCAGTTCAAATTTGAATAGAACACCGAGAAAAACAGTTCTGACCAGATTCTTTAGGGATTTGATCAATCTTTTAGGCTATATTTTATTGATTTAAGTTCAATTTTTTCTAAATAGAACCAAAAAGAGTTCACTCGTCTCCTCCGATATGTTGAAAGGATGTAGGTGCGCGTGCAATGATGTGCACCAGTGCAACGACACTAGTATATGCGTGTCATGTATATTTAGTGCTACTAGTTCAAGTTTTGTGCTTAGTTAACTAATGTCAGGCTGGCATGCACGTAGCAGAACCCATCGCCGATCGATGCATGGCATGCACTGTTCGTCGCTGCTAAAGGCGTGCATGTTCGATTGCGCACGTATAGGGATCGATCAGGATCTTAGTAAATATGTTTGCATGCGATGCATATATATTCACGTACGGTCCCTACCATCTTTTTACATTGGAGCTGTTCGTGGTGTGGGTCTAGTGGCACGTGATGCCAACTCTCAAAGATACCTACTAGACAAATAAGTGTATATTAAAAAATACTAGACAAATTAGTTCACTTTTTTTATGAGGCTTTATCAATTATCAAGAAAAGAGAGGAATAATGATTAATTGGTGGATGATATGGAGGATTAGAATAGAGATTGGAGGATTAGATGGAAAAATAATTACGAGAAACTAATTGCATTTATTTAGTCTTAATATTATAAATGTATTTTTTAAGACAAATTTCAAACGCTAGATGTATACTTGTTTGCGAAGGAGAGAGTAGGCTACGCGGCTACGCCAGATCTTACGTGTAAGTTATGATCACAAAACGCTCGTGTACATGTTTTCGATCGGCGCGTGTCGCGATGAGAATAGAACATCTGTTTGCTGTCGGGCCTGCTTGCTAATGACAACGTCAGGCTAGGCCCAAGCCCACTGGTCGGCTGTGGTTTGTGTCGCAGCCACGAGAAGTTGATTACTGTAATACTGTCTTCGTTTCGAAAATATAAGATGTTTTTTAGATTTATGAACAAGATATATCTTGACATTTTTTCTAGATTTATTTAAATCTAGACACTAAAAGGTGTCTAGATATATTTTCTTTACAAATTTAAAATATCTTATATTTCTAAATGAAGGGAGTAGAATATTTTTTTATTGTAAAGATATGTGCATATCTATAATATCTTTAGAACACTTCGTTGCCGCCACCTTCAAATCTATTGCTCTATCACCTACATGCACGTACAAGAATTAGCGAAGATGTTTACAACACATGCCGTGCAGGTGTTAAGACATAAAAGAACCAGGAGGACTCGTGATCCACGGTAACAACGTGGTACACAATATATACTTGGCTTATTGACGCATATTTTGTTGGAAGCCACATGTTGCCGTAACTTGTCGAATGCCCTATTGTTTTCTTTAGTGTTAGTGTTACATGTGTATGCCTTGCTAGTTGTGTGTAGGTCCATGTCTCATGTACGAATGGCACCCGCGGCTGTTGTATGTGGGTGGAGCTTAACCAAACCTGCACCAGCGATCTTAGATCTTTTCCACAACCCACACCCTCACCCACATATGAATATAGATTTTGTCCCATATCCGCACCCGTCGAGGGTAAAAAACCAGCGGGTAATACCCACTCATCAATCCAATCAACTTAACAAGTTATTGTAATGACACAACATATAAAAAATGATAGCATATATTTTTCATTCATTCACGGTTTCAGCAAGCAAGCAAATATATATTAAATAATAAAAATACATTGCCAAACGCATGATATTATAAAGAAAACAAGTTACGTCCAAACATAAGTTGCATAGGAAGTATATAGTTCAAACTTTAAAATTTCAAAAGAATTACAAAATAGTCACAAGGCATACCACAATTAGCCACATAGCAACACTCGTCAACTGCAGAAATTCACAACTTTTTAGAAAAATGCTATAATATTAATGCCCCACGTGTCATCTACTAAGATGTCAGTTAGATGAGTATGTGTGTGCGGATTTTCCATTACCATACCCACACTCGCAATACCTAATGGGTAGAAATTTTTGCCCAATTACTTACCCGCGAGTATATTTTTACTACCGTATCCTTACCCTAATGAATAAAAACCCGTAGGATAAATGGGTAGGTGGTACCCATTGTGATCCGTAGTCTCATGTAGAGTCATATATAGTTTTTTGAGAATCATCATCTGATCGCACCTGCTGCAGTTTCCAACATCTGGTGCATCCGTTTCACAAGATCCAATTTTTTGGGGTCAAGTTCCAAATTCTGAAAGTTAACTTTACAGATCATAAATGATCAACTTTTGAGTTTAAAGCTTTGTACGCTCATACCTACACCCATTATCTATGTACGTGATTTTTGTCTGAATTTTTTGAAACATGGAAATACGTTTTTTTTGCGCCATAAAAAAACGAACCTTTCCTAATTTTCCTTGAGGGCCATGCCTTCTCTTTCCCATTAGCTACCGACTCAGGTGTTCAGCCGTGCCCAGTTTAGTTTTTATTACTGTGCCTTTCACTCTTTTGAGTGACAAATTTTTCTTCACCACAAATCCAGAATGTAAGTTTAGACACTAGGTTTCGACCAAACAAGCCTTGTTTTTATGTAGTTTATCTTTTTCGGAAATTTCTGTGCCTTGTTGGCATCTGATTCTTTCAACCTACCTTCTCGGGGACATGGTTGCATTGCAATCCAATCAATAAAGCTCTTAGCTTTGGCTAAAGAAAATCACCCCGACAAGTAGACATAGATAAGATCTGATGGCAGCTGTAGGACTAACTAGAACAATACCCTGCATGTTGCAGCTGGAATATTGTTAAAAACTTTACTATGTGAATAAAACTTATACTAAGATGCATGGAATATGAAGTTATCTACATAAATACGAGAGATTTAATTGGTCACAATAGTTGAGAGGGCTAAATTTAATTGACGTAAAATTGTTGTGTATTTGACAACAACAAAAATGGTGACCTGGACAATTGTATGGCCTAAAACAATAGATGGGTAGATATGTTGCGTGTAGATACTATATACTCCCTCTGGTCCTAAATACAGGGTGTTTAGTTTTTGGCACAAAAATTAAAGAATACATGTGAAGGAAACACGGTACACAAGTTTTAGGAGAGATTACACTTGCCTAATTGACATGAAAAAATAGAGGAGCTTGCGGCGGGAGATAAGGAAATGTAATCAAATCCCTACGAAAATGTCCAAACGAGTTCTGCAATGCAATACACTTATGTTTTGGATTATTTCTCAAAAAACTATACACCTTATATCAAAAAACAGAGGGGGTAAAACATTAATAAATGCCTATGAAGATGGCATGTACAATTATTTTTTTGCGAAATTCCACCGATCTATTAATAATCATCAACATCAGTACAAAGAATCCTAAAAGTAATAAAAATTACAAATAGATTAATGGACCACCTAGCGACGACTAAAAACACTGGCACGAGCCGAAGGCGTGCCGCCGTCTTCACCCCTCCATCACCGGAGCCGGGCAAAGCTTGTCGTAGTAGAGATTGTTATAGTAGACAGACGGGAAGTTGTCGTGCTAAGGCCCCAAAGGACCAGCGCACCAAAGTAGCAACCATCGCCGAAGATGACCAACGTAGATCGGAAGAGACTGACCTCAAAACACACCAACGAAAAACGACCAGATCCTAAGGGATCTATCGGACACACGACTCCACACGCCATCCATCGATGCTAAACGCACTACCGAAGCGAGGATAGGACGGGAAGTATCTTATTCTGACTTCAAGACGTAGCCGCCGCCTCAATATTCTAAAAAGGACACTAAAATAGTCTAAACAAAACACTGAGACCTCCCGCCGGCGAGGGGCCTTGTCCGCCACGCCTCCAAGGCCCTAAGGCCGCCGAAAACGGGACGGACCGGTGACGTCGCCGGCGGAGGAAAGGAACCCTAGATGGGTTTTGCCGCCGCCTCTTAGAAGAGCTCTCTAGGTACCGGTTCGGTATTGGGATAAGAGGGCATGTACAATTGATTGCCTCAATGTGGGTGATGTGGATACTTGCACGTCAAGTTAGAAAATCATAAGTACATGTTAATGGATCTTGTTTTATTAGATATATAGATACCAATTGAACAGGTGGTTAGAGAGACGACGGAACAAGGATTTCAAATGCTCTCTTTGCTCCTTATAAGCTGTGACAATATTAGTTATTTGAAAAGTCAAAATTGGTGATCTTTGGTTAAATTATGGAAACTGCAGGGCGTCCCCGGACGATGGGGAGTTTCCATCGCCCTCCTCCCCTGCGGAACACGTGTCCTCAAAATCGCCCAAAATTCCGTTTTTGCCGCAAAACGGCCCGTTTTTGCTACAAATGTTCTCGCTTTTGCTTCGGAAGTAAAACAAGGTTCGTTTCAGAAATAGAACGTCTCGCCTGAGACCTCGCCGGAGTCCATGTAGAAATTTTTTTGTGCTAATGCAGCAAAACCGACTTCGTCGGAAACATCGTCGGAAAAACTCGCCGGTGACTCTCTCCGGAGACCTTATAGCAAAAAGTTGATACTGTTGTATCAAAAGCACAATATGGTTGTAGCGACAAAGTTCTTCTAATGTAGCAAAAAACCTACTTTGCTGGAGACATCGCCGAAGGCTTTTCTAGACACCTCGTCGAAGACCTCACCGGGGATGTCACGTAGCAAAAAAAATTATGATATTGTAGCAAAATCAGAAATCAAATGTAGCCAAAAACTAACAAAAATGTAGCAAAAACTGAATTCGTTAGAGACGATGTCGCAAAAAAATCCTATGTAGTAAAATAGTCTGTCATATGTAGCAACGACGACAACCGTATATAGCAAATTTGACCACCGTACGTAGCAAAAATTGCCAAAATATGGAGGCGGAGGCCGGTGCGCAGGGCGTTGGAGGCTCGGCGACATGGCGGAGCTTGGCTGGGCGAGGAGGCGGCGGCCAGTGTAAGAGACTAGCGACTGAGGAGGAGGCGAGGAGGCGTGCGGCGGCGGAGCAGCCGCCCGGCGCACGGAGGAGCAGAGGAGGGGCCGCGCGCGCAGCTGCGGAGGAGGAGACGTGCGGAGGAGGGGCAGCTGCGCGCGCGAGAAAGAGGCATGGAGGAGGAGGCGTACAGAGAAGGGGCAGCCGCACGCGCGAGACAGAGGCGTAGAGGAGGCGTAGAGGAGGAGGCGTGCCGAGGAGGGGCAGCCGCGTGCGCGCGAGAAAAGAGATGTGCGGTGCGTGCTTGATGGCATCAATTTCCTTAAATTATAGAAAAAATATCAACATAAGATAGAAAAAATGTTTCATGTTAAATCTAATGATACTGATTTTGTATTGTAGGTGCTAATATTTTTCCTAAAAACTTAGCATAAGATGGTCATGTTTGACTTAACTAGAAACTAATACCATATTTGATCCATAATAAGTGTCGTGTAAGATGAAATGGAGGGAGTATTTGCCAAGATCCCCAGTGTGTGCCAACAAGTTCCGGAGTTTGTACCAATAACCATGGATTTCCTAGAATAAACCCTTATATCCATGGGGCTCGCCGCCTTCCTTTTCTTTCATTACCTAAGATGTACTCAATCGTTCCATGATTTTGGGAGCAAACTTTATCCGGCATTTTCCTTCCTATCGAGACGTAATCATTGTTGGTAGCACCATCTCGTACAATGGAACATGATACCTTGCATGAAATCAGTGTGAAGTTACATTAAAAAAAGAACATCAGTGTGGTGACCCTTTACTAGGAAAAGGAAGATGCCGAACAACAGAAGGTGGAGATTGACAGTGTGTTCTCCTGCACCGCCATGCATCTTTTCCTCTCGAGAGCCATAGATCACATTCACATGAATTACTTTCAAGCCAAGTAAGGCACTTGCATAGACACTAAACCGAATCAAATTATTTACGGATATGACATGATTAATGAGTACTTCCTTAATCTACTTCCACGTTTTAGGGTTCTTCATATATATAGATTGGTGTTCTTTGCTCAGTGTACTTCATGGTCAGCTCAAAGCACCGAAATTATTACGTGCAATCAGAGAGCATTTGAAGCGATCTAGTTCTTCTTTAAGCAAGCTAGCTGCTGTGGCTGACCGACGGAAAGGAAAAGAAGAAAGGGGATAGGTGATATAAAGAGCACCAAGCCATGCTAAAGCGGAAACAAGGCCATACGTTTGTGGCTTCTTTAACTCCCTTTAGACCAAGTAAGAACGACCGTTCACTTTATAACAGAGATTTGCAGCTTCGATCTTTGGTTGGAAGGTGCGTGCCATTGCCATCTCTGTCTCACACTAGACGGATCGAAAACAACTTTGTACATGCGAGGTAACAGCATGTTGTCAGTCGAACACGTACGTACGATTCCATGGAGGTCCTTTTTTTTTTTCCGGGTATTGAGGTCTTCATCTTTAGGCCCCGCTTGGCTCGTGCGTGAATTTATACGTCAGTTTAGGGCGTGTTTGATATTACTGCATCTCCTCCGGACGGGCCAGCTGGATGCATGAATGGTTAGAGCATCTCCACTCGTTGGATGAACCCAGACCAAAAACCGGACTTATTTTGGCCGGACGAAACAAGTTTTCGGTCTAGGTACGCCGAGTTTCCCACTCGCGTACCCAGACCGGGTTTCCACATTCTAAATTTCATTAAAGATGGACGGATTTCATTAAAGATGGCCGAATATAGGCGGATTATATCGAACTTAAACTAAAGTAGTACATAATAAAGTAAAAAAACATTTAAAAGGGCGCCGTCGTGGCCCTCGCCGATTCCGTCGCCATTTTACATGCCGAAGTTGCAGTAGAACGCCGTGTAGTCGGGATCGGCCCTGCCATCATCCTCGCCGCCGTCGTTGTCGTCGTCGCTCGGCGGGAGCTTCCCTGGCCTGGGTCGCCACACCTCCACGGCTGGTAGGAAGGGCCGTCCTCGTCGTCGTCATCGAGGACAAAGAGCGGGACGCCCTGGTAGGCGAGCTCGCGCCCGGACAACGCCCGTCTCCGGGCCGCCTGCTCCTCGGCCTACTACTGCAGGCGGCGGACACGCTGCCACTCCGTCTCCTCTCAGTCCGCCCTGGACCATTCCAGGATGTCCGGCGAGGAGGGCTCCACCAATGGCGGCTACGGCGCCGAGTCGGGGAGCGACTGCTCCAGCGTCATCCTCAAGGCGCTGTCTTCGGGCGGCGAAGGCGAAGGTGGCCAGTTGGTGACGCCGTCACGCGTGGCTCGCCGATGACGATGCCGAGCGAGCGTGTCCGTGGCGGTGAGCGCACAGGGGATCCTGCCTTGCGCTTGACTAGGCGCAGCCCTGGCGAAGGCCCAGTCGGCGTACAAAGCGGCATCGTGCCCGAGGAGTGGGAGGCCGAGGCGGAGGAGGAGGAGCTCATGCTGGGCATCCTCCTCGGCATCCAGTTTGCCGAAGGGCGCCTCCCCGACCTGGCCGACGGCGTGGGTGTGCACGGGAAGCCGAGGCGCGGCGTGTTCCCGGCATTGATGTGCTCCAGCACCGCCTTGAGCGTCCGGCCTGGCGCGCTCCAGAAACGCCGGCGACCGGCCACGTTGTTGCGCTTCGGCGGTGACTCGTTCAGCGAAGAACTCCTCCGAGTAGAGGAGGTTGTCGGGGCTCTCGGCGACGAAGGGGTCGTCCATGGCGCCGATGTACTCTTGGATCTCGTACGACAGCTCTTCCGGCATTGACGCCGGCGGGATATGGATGCCGCCGGCGCTTAGCTTCCACACCGGAGGGTTCCACGTGTCCGGCGGCGCCATATAGCCGGCCTCATAGAGCAGGCGTGCATCCCAAGTCTGGAGGGTGCGCCGGCCGAAGCCGTTCGCCGCCGCACCGTCACCGGGGTATCGCTCGGCCATGGCTAAAGTGGGAAGGGGAGAGTGAGAGTGTTCGCCGGAGTTTCGGGTTGGTGGGCTGGGGGAGCGTTGAGAGAGTGTGAGGAACTCCGGCGAGGGGTACGGCTTATATAGGCCGAGGTGGGCGGCGAGGGAGGGATGGGTGTAGCGACGAGGGCGGGAAAAGGGGAAACGGCGGGAAGTTAGTGCCCGCTGGTCCGTCGCGGGAGCCGAGGCGGTGGCGTGGCAATTCGGCGACGTGTGGCCGACGCGACGGGCAGTTAATGTCCGACGGTCGCCGCGTGGTTCCAAGGATGACAACGACCCGGCTTCCGTCGCTGACTCAGCGGGTTCACGCGCCGCTTCGTTTTTTCACCGAGTTCGCTGCGTCCGACGTCACAGGGCGTACCCGGAAACCTGGGTTCGGCCTGGATAGTCCGGACCAAATTGGCCCAAATCCGGCCGAAAACAGGTTTCTAGGTACGCGACTGGACCGATTTTCGGCGTCCGAACCTATCGGGGTTCTGGGTAGACGAGTGGAGATGCTCTTAGCCTCGGTTTGCTGCGTTGTGGAATGCACGTCTCTTAAAGCGCCTTCGGGACAAGCTGCAGAGGATTGCTCGAATCAGTAGTTTTTCTAGGGATATGCCGTAGAGGTGTGAAAAGTTATTAGGACGTCCCACACGCGGTAGCTCAACGTGAGATGGCGGGATACCGCGAAATCCAGCCTCGGTTTGCCGACAAAGCTCAATGTCATCTCCTTCATTTTGTCACCTCCTGGCATTTGTGCCTACAGAAAATATTACATTTTCCCCTTCGGTACCGGCGGCAACGATGCAGATATACTATGGCATCGGACCTTCATTGTCTTCTGTAGGAAGAGCTCGCCTTCTTCATCTCAGCAGGCATCGGACAGTCGATATCGGCTGAAGATGCAGCTCGTCCTCTTTGTCTCTGGCATCGGACCATCACTCTCGTTTGGAGCATGGGCTCTTTTCCGACCCTAGCCCCTCTTCCTCGTCTCTTATGGCGGAGGTAAACCACACTCTTCTACTAACGCATACATATTTGTATATAGCTATTTTATGGCAAACATTTACGTACTTATTGTAGTTGAGTTAAACCATATTTCTATTGTCGATAGGCACTACTCATTCTCAACTTCAAATTAAAAATATGTACAATGCTTTGAACATTTTCTTCATAGATATGATTAGAAGATGAGATATGGTTACAAATAGTTACACAGAGCTTCCAACAAATCATCAGCACAATTCCAAAGTGTACAACACCCCATATTTAGGTGAGAAAATATGTGATTTGCACATGGACACCATGTATATGTGTCCACTCATATAGAATATCAGCACATAACATTAAAAAAACATTAATCCTAAGTCAATGAGTATATAATAGTGTTAGTGTGACTGTTGAAATTTCTATAGGATGCACATGAGAAACCCAGTACATTGAAAATCAGAAGCACCATACATTTGATTCGACAAGTTCGCAGGAATGGTCAGAAGAGCTGGAAAAACTATATAAGAAAGAGATCTGAACAAAAATAAAAAAATACTACGAAAACTCTGATAAAACGTAAAAAAATGGTTTGGAAACCAGGTTTGTTTTGGTTTCTTAGGGAAAGGCCTGTTCTGGTCTTCTTTAGTGGAAAAAGGTTTTGTCCTGGTTGAGCACTGTCTTCAGGCTGCCACCAGAACGGCCCACTAAAGCTAATAGAAGTTTCTGCCCAATTACTTAGTGATCCAAGGGGGCCTAAATTAAGGAAAGGAAAACACTAACACTATTGGGCCAACCTCCTAGATGTGACCCAAATTGAGAGGGGATACATTTCTCTAGCTGTCCAAATTAATATGTACTTCGACTCTATGGTTTGGATCAGCAACTGGTTTACATAGTCATAGAAAAAATGTGGAAGATCTCGTTACCACATAAATTGATTAAATTGTCATGATTAAACTTTTGAGCCGTCGCTTGTCACACCTTGTCATCGAACACCATCTCCTTTCCTAGATCAGGCTTAAACAATTGACTCACTGATAAGCATGCAACTACTTGCCAATAATTAATTTAGTGCAGGACATTGGCTAGGTAGCAAACAAACCTTACAACATTGGAATATGTATCCGGATCAACACTGAGCATATTATGCCATGCAAGGATTGTGATTAGTTTGTTCCTTTGGACACAAATACATGCATGAAAACAATCACATGGTCTCCTAATCAACTTCTTTGTTAGTATAAAATGTTGTCTCTTTTCCACGGAGCTTTTGATGGACGTCATGTTTCCTTTGCTCAATTAATTGCGATCTCATGAAGAGGGAGGGTCCCAATTAGATTCCTGTGTCCGTGAGTTATCTGTCCCTAAATATTTTCTTATTTTCTAAAAAAAATCATATCTTTTTCACTCTTTGAGGCTTTTGATTTACAGGTCATGGGACCGTTACGCATGGGGGGCCTATTCGGCTATTTGCCACAAATAAATTTGAACGTGACCCATGAGAGCAACGTCAGCTCCTTAATGCGGCAAAGTTAATATGCACCCATGGCTCCTTCAAAAGGTTTGTACAGCTGTGTGGTGGTGCTTTGAGCAACTGTGGCTGAAACATGCATGCCACTATCCTCCTCTGCTCATGCTCAGCCAGCCACATGGCAGCAAGTGCAATCACATCTATATATGCAGGACTGAGATCACAATCAACATTAAAGTCAAAATGGTTTGGACGAAGCTAAATTTAATTCTGGAAAGTGAATCAATAACCCATATGGTTTTGAATTTCTCGCAAAAAGTTATGACCTTTTATGTAACAACAAGGAAGTCTTTAGTTGGTACAGAAGTTTCCCAGACATATATTCGCCACGATTTAATTTCCGACAAGGCAATTACTCTAGATACAGTGAAAGTTTAGGTCATTTGTCATGTCAAATTATCAGAGCAGGTGGTGCATTATATTATACCAGAGATAGAGATGTGCCAAACGTTACACTATGGCCACTTATAAACCTCTATTCCGGCAACAAACTTCCCGATATTGACGTAAATCGAAATATTTCTCTTCGGCATTCCATATCCAGTTAACAATTAAATATTTCCATCTGCTAACGAATGATTCAACACATCGGGTTATGATGAGTCATGCTGTTACAGCATGTCGTAAGTGTTTTTCCATAAAGACTAAGTCACTACTGCAAAGAGGATGGATATGACCATAGCACTGATATCAAATGGATATCCACTTCACACTCCAAGATTGACTGCTATGACTGGTTGTTTGACAACATCAGCACTCATACTTCTAATTAACCATTCATCTTAACAGTACCGCACTATACGTGTTGAGCCACAATTTGTTGACGAGATTAAAATATAGTACAAAATAGAACATATGGATGCATAAAAAAAACTCGAGAAGAATATCTGATGTACACATGTAATTTTAGATAAGACCTCTTTTCATATTTGTATTTTAGAAAAAAAAATGGTCAAAGATGGTTAGTTTGATTTTTGAAAAAGAAACTAATTATATGCCTAATAAGAAGGAAATGGAGGTAGTATGAATTTTTGTTGTTGTATTTACTTATTGTAATTTTAAAAATCGTTTTCATTACGTTATTGTAACTTAGTGCAGCTCGATGTACAACCTAATTTGTTATTTTTTCTTCTCAGGAGTTATCATAATTTTTTTGCAGTACCAATTTCACATATATGTGTATGCATGTGTCTACATGGTTTATATATACTTGATTTTTTCCCCTAGTTATTAGGAACACACAGACATGATTATTCACTAAGTTACTACTATATCACTATCTAAAAAATCATGTCCAAGCGATACACGATAGTTAGACGGTTGGAGTTTGCGTTTACAGAATCATCATGTAAAAGGATATGCTGCCTTTCCTCTAGAATG
The DNA here is from genome assembly GCA_030063025.1 of Avena longiglumis. Classification (NCBI taxonomy): domain Eukaryota; kingdom Viridiplantae; phylum Streptophyta; class Magnoliopsida; order Poales; family Poaceae; genus Avena; species Avena longiglumis. Next base: position 185,363,151 of record CP125979.1, read on the forward strand.
GCCCAACGATCATACGGTTCCAAGCGGGTCTATTTCTTCCGCAAACCTCTGAAAATACTCATCGTTTGAATAATACCCAAACAAATGGCAGCTAGCTAGCTAAGTAACGATTTTCGTATCTGTCATGTTGATCCATCAGCATTGCATAATGATTCCTCCTAATCATGGACACCAAAACTCTTTCATTCGGATTACCCACTTGGATGATCACCAATATCCTATACTCCTATACACTTGTATGTATATGTATATCCCCATGGCTGCCCACGGATCAGATGATGCTGTGAGGCCTATCATTTTCGACTTCGTTGGCTAGCTATACTTTGCTTGCCGACCTTGCACAACATGTCACCATGTCGTCTAGTCTTAAATATTTTGCATGCATCTGCAAGGCTGCAATTGCATACAGGCATGCATGCTTCCGATTAATTATGCAAATGCTAGTGTACATTTGACATGGGACAGGAGACGACCATCCGCAACCCAGTTGTGCTTTTAAATAGTCACGTGTGGACTGTGTGTTCTAATGGCGATGACCTGGCTCACTTGACCATTTGGTGTCACAAGTGAACTCTTGACTGGTGATGCCTTGTAAGCAACTACGTTTGAATTTTAAGGGATATATGACTCAAGGATTTTTATATGGGTTTTAGAGGATTGGAATTCTTAGAACTTTCTTTTTCTCGTAGGGTTCAATCCTACGGTAAAATTCTTCAAGATTCTTTCCACTTGTTTTGCTTTATAACAATTATTGCATCTCTACCCAAACCTTTCGCAAATGAATTTTCCTTTTTCATGTGATGTATGCAGACAAACAAACCATGATCTTGTAAGCCTTCAATTAGCATGACGTCGAAATCCCATGTTTTTCTATGCTTTTAGATTCTTGCGAATCAAAGAGAACCTAATCAAGTAGAATCTGTGGAATCTAGTATTGTAAGCGGCGTGGAGTAATGTCCCGCTCTGTTTCTTTTTCAGGACAAATCAAGTGTGTAATTTCGTTTTGGTGCCATTAGCATAATTTATACGGGCGTGATGTTTTGCGGGCTGTTGCGGCATGTTTGCATCCTTAGTGAAACAATGCGTTCAGATCGACGAATTTCAATCTACACAATCTAAACATCCAGAGAATAAATATGACAATTTTTACTTCGAATTATCGTTTTTTAGGGATTGAGTTATCGTTGTTAATCATCGTGCGGCAGCCACATCCAATAGGAGAAATCCCTTTTCGTCCGGGCAGAATGGAGACCACTATAGTAATACGTGGCGGTTACCCATACGGACATATGATCGACGCCCTTGTAGCATCTATTTCAACTCCATCCAGAAAAAAAAGAGAATTTTTTGTAGTAGGAAAAAAAAAAACAGAACAGTGTTCCTGAACTGAAACTCCAAAATTCGCTGCGTTGCGTGTCGATGAAGCGTGTGCGTTTTTAAGTAGCAGTCATCACGAGCGCTGTGTACTCAGATGATGTTGACGTTGGTATGGACAAATGGATAATTTCTTCCTGAATCATACCGTGCAATGATGCCCCTTTTAGGAGCATTGATTATGCATCTATAATACAATGACACGTTAACACTTATTCTAAAACCCTATTACTAGGACAGTAAGTACATAATTTACTCCATGATATAACAGAGGAAGTAGTATGATCGGGACTATTTAAGTCTACTCCCTCGATATTTTAGATTTGTAAAGAAAATGTATTTAGACTTGTTTTAGTGTATAAATTCATTTTAAATATGAGTGAACTTACGTATTAAAACTAGTCTAGATACATTTGTTTTACAATGTTAAAACATCTTGTATTTTAAAACGAAGAGAGCATGTCTTTCTAGAAGATTTGAAGACAGAGCCCCATGCATGTTGAGAATGCAAAGCCACGATCGAGCTCAACCCGAGATCTACAAAATCGAACTGAAAACCCAAGTTTCATAAAAGAGATACTACTAGTAAGAAAGCAGGACCTAGTAGTGACCATGCCATAGAGTGTCATGGGAACCCTGTAGCTTTGGGATTTGCATGGCTCACTGCTGACCTCATTTACGGGTCCCTTTTCACCCAACCTGACGACGACCTGCGAGTAGCGCTTGCCCGCTCTACCGCCTCGCTCACCCGCGTGTCGCCGGCAGCACGAGGGTAGGTACTCCCATGTTGTTGGAAGCCTCAAACTAAAAGGATACTTCCTCCTTGGCATTTTTTTCTAAAAGATATATATGTAGACGTGCTTTAACATGTAGCTCCACTTATTTTAGAGTGTGTCTAGTTTACTTTAAAATATCTAAAATGTCTTACATTAGTGAACGGCGGGAGTATTACTGATCCCCCCAAGTCCGTTCTATTCTACTTCATCATGAGACAGAGGAAGTATTTGGAAAAGGGTTTGTCAATATTTTGAGAAATAAATTGCAGGAAAACTGTTATGCGAATTTTATGACATGACAAGAAATTTTATTAGGCCCACTTAGGGAAATAATAGTATACAATTGACTCAGGTGAATATGAATTTGTTTTCTTTATCAATTTTGCTCTGGTGTACCCCTCCTCCTAAACTAAAGAAACTAAAAACAAAAGGACAAACAAGATTGGTAGATACCCCTTTGGTTTGGTGGGCAGGAAGGGGTGTCGTCCAATCATGGCTATCCTTGTGTTCTAAGTTCCGTGAGTTTGGAAAGGGGGGGGTGTATTACATACTTCTATTGTAGATTTTAATAATTAGTCCTAATTATATCAGTTTGTGAAATCACAAAACATATCGTGAATTGGATAATTTGTACTCCTATGTCTCGTGCCTTGGATCTCCCGTATATTTCACCAGAGCGACTGCCTGACCAGGGAGCCCAGATCATCCACCACTGCCAATTCTAGGGGACGTCTCCCTTCTTGCGCCCTCCACTACCCCCATCCTCCCTTGGAATTTGATCTATATCAATGAAAGGATTGACATGAGACTATCTGGCATAGCAACTAATCTCTCTCTTATGATGGCAGACTCATAGTAGTTAAGACTATTATCACATCCATGCTAACCTTTGCAATGTGCACTATACAAGTACCTTTGTCCATCCTGGATCATTTTGAAGGAGTAGCCAGATGTTTCTTATGGGCATGTAAATGCATTCAAAAAAGATGAAAGTGTCTAGTTAAATGGGAAATGATATGCAAACCTAAAACTGCTTGCGGTTTGGGTGTCCTTAACCTAAGAACTCAGAACAATGCTTTGCTTATGAAAAATCCGCATAAATTTATGAGCTGTCATGATATCCTCTAGGTAAAGCTTATTTGGAATGCTTAATACCAACCAGATTACAGCCCACACAATATTGAACCTATTGGATCCTTTTGGTGGAAATGTTGTCTCTCTTTGTGGGATACATACTGGAAGATCACCACTTGTTCTCCTCGCATTGGTAACACAGTTAGGCTCTAGAAAGATAAATGGTTCACTCCTACGACTCTGAAAGAATCTCTTCCCCATCTGTTCTCTTTCTATAAAGATCAAGATATAACCATTAGAGAAGCATGTGAGATTGCCTCATGGGATATATAGCATTTTCATCTCCCATTATCCAGTACTGATGTTCAACTATTGAAGTGTATAAGTGGATTGCACTAGTCCTTTCCATCAGTTCAGACTTTTGGTTGCGTTGGCTAGTGCATGAAGCTTGACATGGTATCAGAGCCTAAGGTCTCGAGTTCGAGTCCTGGCTTTCGCAATTTATCCTAAAATTGTTGTTGACCCCTCTCTGTCCACGTATAGGCCTCTTGAGTCATTCGTGAGTTTCGCACGCCGTCGCTCTCTTCCGGTTGCACGTGCTGACTTTTCCCTGTCACACGTGAGAGGGGGTGTTGAAGTGTATAAGTGGATTGCACTAGTCCTTTCCATCAGTTCGGACTTTTGGTTGCGTTGGCTAGTGCATGAAGCTTGACATTGCCCACCAGGAGTTGCCACCAGATTGGTAGCTAGTTAGACCCGCTCTATATATGTTAATGGGACATGTACTGTAAACATTACACACTAAATATACTACTAAGTATAAGTTACTCCCTCCGGCCCATATTAATTGACTCAAATTTGTCTAGATTTAAATGAATCTAGACACTATTTAGCACGTAGGTTCATCCAATTTTTAACAAATCAAAGTCAATTAATATGGACCGGAGGGAGTAGCTGAAACTGTTTCTTGAATTCATTCACTTATCTTTAACATCTTCCCTAGGTACTATTTCTCCTTTACACGCATCAGATCTCCTTTAACCACTTGTTCTCTTCGCATTGGTAACACAATTAGGCTCTAGAAAGATAAATGGTTCACTCCTACGACTCTGAAAGAATCTCTTCCCCATCTGTTCTCTTTCTATAAAGATCAAGATATAACCATTAGAGAAGCATGTGAGATTGCCTCATGGGATATATATCATTTTCATCTCCCATTATCCAGTACTGATGTTCAACAACTGCAGATGTTGCAAACTCAACTTGAGGCATTCCTTGATAGGCAAGATAAAGACAGATGTAGATCCTTCATGGTAATTTTGACAAATATCCTAGCAAGAAAACTTATAATATTATGACTCTAGCTAAAAAGGCTCTTGTGCCTATTGGATATGGAAATCATCAACCGAAACACAAGTTTTTCTTTTGGATGCTACTCAAGATAGACTGAATACATGGACCTCCTAGAGAGGTAGAACTTCCATGCTCAAGAAAAATCTTGTGTATTGTGCCAAGACAATATCCATGAAAACGTGGACCATCTTTTCTTTCGATGTGATTTTAGTCAAACCTTCTGATGGGGTCTAAACCTTGTTTGATCTCATGAGCACACTCGTGGATGGCAGGAGAAGCTTCAACATCAAATGCTACAAAGAGATTGACATAATTGGATGCTAGGCATTGTGGAACATAAGGAACAAGCTCAAATTTGGGAATCATGATGCCACCCAACAAGAATACTTGAGATTCTTCAGGGAATTTTTTTAGCTCATCATGCACAAAGAAAAACCTATCCTTAAGTAGGGCATGATGCAGTGGTTAGACACTTTGTAATTTTTCCACCTTTCACTGGAGCCTCTGGACTCTCTTTGTAATTATGGTGTTCTATTTTTGTAGAATGATGCAATAGAGAGCTTTCCCTACTGACTAGAGGGCACATGATAACTCGAGTAGTTGGTGTTATCACACTTAAAATTTTGTCGAAATTTTATCAAGCCATATGATTTTAGCTGATCAAGATATTTGTATTCATTATTTTTACCAAATCAAACTTCATTAAAATTTTGGTCACAACTCATCAATTTTTTTCTAAAATGTCAAAAATATCCCTAAAAATCATTTCGCCAAGTACCAAAATATTCTACCCCCTCCGTCTCAAATTAGATGTCTGAAATTTATCAAAATTTGAATGTATCTACTCCCTCTGTTTCAAAATATAAGATGTTTTAGATTTGTGAAGAAAATATATCTAGACTTCTTTTAGTGTGTAGATTTAATAAGGTTTAGAATAAATCTACACACTAAAAAAAGTCTAGATACATTTTATTTACAAATCTAAAACATCTTATATTTTGAAATGGAGGGTATATACTAAAGTGTCTATATTCATTATTTTGACAAATATACGACATATCTATTTTGAGACGGAGGGAGTAACTATCTTTACATTGACTTCATCAAATTTCTAACTTATATAAGTACATTTTGGGGGTGTTTGTGTCATACTACTTACGCTTAGAAATATATATAAGACATTTTAGCTTTATGAATCAAACGTATCTAGACGTCTTTTAGTATATAAGTTAGTACAGGTTCGGAGTAAACCTATAGCTAAAAAAGTCTAGATACATTCATTTCACAAAACTAAAATATCTTATATTTCTGAACGAAGAGAGTACATATTATGCACATAAATGATGCCCCGCGATGAAATCCTAGATCTGCCACAGGTCAGACCGGTCAGACAATGGTGAAGTAGCCTTGTATCTATCATGTACAGAATACTTTTACCACTCCCTACTAAATCAACAATATTTACTATGAATCGAAAAAAAGTACTACCTCCGATTAGTTTAAAACCGTGACACTTATTTAGGATCGGAAGGAGTAGTAGTTATGAGAAATGATGATATCCTAAGTAATTGTGAGTTTGAATTTTTTTAAGATTAAGAGTCCGTCCGAAAAAATACACTCGTAGCCAAAAAGTGCAAGTTTACTTGTCACCCTTCGATGGGGGACATGCTGTACCTTATCGACTGATGGAGACTGATCACAATCTCGGATCATGCTCGTAAGCGATTGATGCCTGCACTTTCATGTGAGAGGTGCTAAAAGTTGAACGATCACCTCTCGTTGCGTTACACGTCTACACAACATCGAACGGAGGCACGGAAAATCTCCCCTCTCTGTCTAATTCTCGTCCGCATGTTGGGTGACCACGAGTCCATAGCCGCCCAATATGGCACCCATGCACGGAGAACTAGTCGTCCAGCCACGACTCTTGCGGCCGGCTTATCTGAACCTTGAGGTTCCTGATCACCCCGTGAGCAAACTTTTTTTTTTCAAAATGGGGGTGATACCTTGACCATATATCAAAATTATGCACATATTGTTTTTTATTTATTAATAATAAAGCCTTACAAAGATAATACACAAATCAATCCGAAGCTACCTCACTAACGAAAACAGTTGCAACCCCTACAACCATCATGAAGGTGGCCATGCGGGAGCCAGTGTCCCGACCTTACATCTACGCATATCATCATAAAATCGGAGGCCTTGCCTAATTGTCCAACAACTAGCCAGAACACAAACATGCTAGGAAGATCCATAGCATACATCAGCGTACGCATTTTAGAAGTCGTTGTCACCAACTTTCGCCAACCCATCTTCAAGACAGGGATCAAGACATCACGCTTCCCAGGCCTGCCGTCCCAACACCACCATGGCGCCAGAAAGGTCCCCACCCTGCACGAGCAATCAAGACACATTCGTCACGTCCAATCCGGAAGGCTAGATCCTAGGGCTCCCCCTTGAGCAGCACGAGTGGATCGACAATAGTTGCACGGCGCTGCCATCATCAAGGTAAAGGCGTAAACGCCGCCATCGCCCGCTATGATCGGAGTCAGCTCGGTTTTCACTGAAAACTATGTCTCCCCAACTCGCAGCCAGGACTATATGACGGATCTCAAGATCCGCCAAACCAACTGCAAAACCAGCCAACACCTCCAGCGGAGGAGATGACCACCCTCGCCAAGCCACCACCCCGGGCGTTCTCGTGATGCAGAGCAAATCCAAGAGCACCTCCACGAGGAGCCACTGCCGGCCGACAAGATTAGAAGGTGACGGCCGCAGTGCCGCTCCAGGCCATAGCGAGCCCTGCCCCAGCGCCGCCGCCCCCTGCCGGTAGCGCCGCTTGCAATAATGACCCTCCAACATGCTCATGCCATCGTTGCCCGCCCCTATCACCAGTGAAGTCCAAGATTAGGTCTGCCGCCACATAGCTCAGAACAAAATCGCAGACATATAGCTCCTCATGGAAATTATTTTCAGTGAGATTTCACTAAAACGCACCGAATTTCAGCGACAGCAGGCATCAAAATCATTACTTTTTGGTCCAAATATTTCGGGCATTTCAGTACTACACATGAATTCAAATGAATTTCAAAATATTTTTCAAAAATTTTGAACTCTTGGTCGAGTTTAAGATAAAATTTTCAAAATAGGTGTCCTCTGCATTTCAGTGATTTTTTTGCCGGCACATTTCTGGAACCGCTTGTGTGTTTATTTGAATGACATATGAAATGGGTTTATTTTGACGAAGAGACAGATTGTTGAAACTTGATTCCTCTGCATTTTCCAGCTTTCCCCTAAAATAAAAACATAACCCAGGGTGCGCGCGGTCTCCCGTGAGCGACAGAGACAACTCCTGGGCTCGTCACCGGCAGGCCGCAGCCAAGGGAAGGGGAGGCAAGAGGGGGCCAGCGTGCCACAGTTCAAACGGCACTCCCGCAAGCAACAACCTTTCCCCTTCCGTCCCACTCATCACCGGCCACTCATCTCAAAATATTGCTCTTTTCTTTGGTATGATGTGTTGTGCCCAGATACAGACCTCTACATTTATGTATTTATGTCTCTACTCAGCTCAGCTCATCTGTGGATCATTGCCGTCTTGCCCAAAACGCCTCCCACAAAAAAAGCCAGAAATGACACACCTCCTGGCAGCCACTTGAAATAGCAAGGCTCTTCCAGCGCCCTCTCTGTGTCTCCCTCTCCTCCAAACTTCTCTCCTCGTAGCTTCTCTTCTGCTGATCTTCCTTCCTCAATCTGTTCTTGGCCGATTCTGGAAGAAGAGGAAGGAAAGAGAGGAAGGCCAACTTCAGTCCAGCAGGGCGTGCGAGCAGAGTGGGATCGAGTTGAGGGGAGGTATGGAATTGAGCTATGCTCTGCTCCTCTCTGTTTCGCTTCTTGGACTCGCATTCTTCTAGGCGCCATACAGTTCATTCGTGGTTAATTGATGCGTTCAGTTCTACCTTGTGGCTATTTGTCTGAGTGGATCCTTTCTGCTGCTAGCTTACAATATCTATGAACTTCCATGCTAACCTTTCTCCATGTGAGCAATTTCGGGTAGTCGCGAAGAGGAAGAGAGTAGCAGATTGCCCCCATTCCACTTGCTCTAACTGCTCTCTTCCTCTAGACTAGGTAGTATATGTTAATGATGTGCCGGTTTGTGGAGCTTTTTTCTGTGTTCAATCTTTTCACTTCAAAAAAGGAAGCCACTATAGTCGACATTAAGACAGAGAGTTATTGGAGTAGACTCATTGCTTCATTCTAACTCATCTGACCGCTTCAAACAATTTTTCGCTTGCGACCAACTCATATATATCCTCATGACGGTTTCAAATAATTAGGGTCCGGTAAGACCGCCAAATTACTTCCTTTCTAGTTCCTTTCCTTTTTGTCACGATATTTTACCATCCTTCAGTTTACCCGTGTTTACCCATGATTTATGAACCATAATTACAACTGATGAAATATCCATGAAGCATTTTTTTTGACAGCTCCAGTTCAATCTCCAATGAGAAAGAACTATCAGAGAATATACAGCCAATATATCAGTTATAAAACACGACAAATATAGAATTATGATTTGAATTTGAATAGGTACTATATAAGTGCTAAAGACCAAGAGGACACCTATTTGAATTTGAATGTGAAAATGATTCTATCGTTTAATGTCATTTTTTATAGAGACGTCAATTGAAAATGTTTCTAATTCATCACCCTTAGTTTGCGAAATTATATGGAGATGGATTTTTTTTATACCCATAGTCTTCTTATGTGCATATCGACAATTTAATATTCACTTGATTTTGATGAGTCAAAAGAACAATCTTCTAATTGATGCCCAAATGGAATATATGGTGTTTAAAATCATCGCCATAGCACCAAAAGTGGCACACTTGTCAAGTTATGAGATCATGCTCGTGCAATCCAGCAAAATATTGTCAATAATCATGCAATCAAGCTATAGATTTTGCAACAAAATTTTATTCTCTACCAAGAAACAAAAGGCACAAGCATTGGTATCCATGAAGAACCTTATTCGGTCACGCGACAAAATAAGTTGGGTCAAATTCATCTATATTTGTTTTCTAGCATAACTTGTTCATATATACCGAAAATGGATTATATAATTTGGTGAATATGTTTTTCTTGACAGGTCAATCATATCGTGTCTTCCTTTGATTGCACTTGTCGTCCATCCAAGCACCATGTTTTTAGCCCAGGTGTCATGATAGACACAAATGGCACACTAAAATAGCAAGTGGTAGTAAAGTATATCCCCACTAAAAATTGCCTTGACCATCTTTTAATTCCCAGTGTGTGCAGTATATCATCTGATTCATTACATTTTAGCAAGTGCCCTGTCCTTTTGGCCCTCTTACCTGATTTATTTAATGGCGAACTTTTTGTTGTGACATGGTGGCAATCTTGTGCATGTTTGGTCCTGGGGAGGTGAGAGGGAAACAAATGATGGATTGGAAGGTGGTAGCTGACACGTCATGATCTTTGGAACATGTAGCTATAACAGATCAAAGCAACTCTGGCTGTCCAAATCACATACCAATTATACAAAGTTCAGGCCACTGACGCACTGTTTGAGGCTGACATTTTCTTGTGATCTTGTATGAGGCCAAAAAATAGAGGACATTTTCTAAAGCCCTGTAGATTTTAGCTCAACGGGGGGGATCTGGACTGGTCAGCGAACAAACAGAACATACATGGTGCATACATCAATGCGAACCTTAGCATACATGTAGAATAGAATCATGCTCAACTGAAAGTATGTGCAGAACAGAAGCACAGACATATCTGCATAGATGTCACATTACAGCCAAGTCACTCTGATAACTAACAAGTTTCATCTTCTGTAATCTTTCAGGTCTTATCAAGCAAACTGCAGGACAATAGTACATGAAATCAAAATTCTCCAGATTTGCCAGCAATCCTTGCAATGAGACTGCAAATCCTATTCTGCTTCCATCTCAGTATACTGTTGTCCCTGTCTGTGTGCTCAACCTGCCAAACTGATCCTCAGACAGAGGCACTTCTCCAATTCAAGGCCAGCTTAACTGACCCTCTGAACCATCTTCAGTCATGGACAGACGCCACCTCGCCGTGCCACTTCCTCGGCGTCCAGTGCGAGGGAAGCTCGGTCACCGAGATCTCTCTGTCGAGCATGAACCTCTCCGGCAGGATCTCGCCGTCCATATCCGCGCTCCGCGGCCTGGAGCGGCTGGAGCTCGACTCCAATTCGTTGACAGGAACCGTGCCTCCTCAACTGAACAACTGCACCCAGCTCCGGCTCCTGAACCTGTCATGGAACTACCTGACCGGAGAGCTGCCGAATTTGTCGACATTGACGGCGCTAGAGTACCTCGACATCACCAACAATGGCTTCTCCGGGAGCTTCCCGGCGTGGGTGGGTGACCTGATCGGCATGGCGTACCTCAGCATCGGCATACACAACTTCGATCAAGGGGAGATGCCGCAGAGCATCGGAAACCTCAAGAACCTGACGTATCTCTACTTGTCAGGGTGCAACCTGACAGGAGCGATACCCGATTTCGTCACCGAGCTGACCCTGCTGGAGACGCTGGATTTGTCCATCAACAACCTCGCCGGGGAGATCCCGAAGACCATCGGCAACCTCAAGAAAGTGTGGAAGATCGAGCTGTACAAGAACAGCCTCACCGGGGAGCTCCCGCCGGAGCTCGGGACGCTCCCTGGGCTGCGGGAGTTCGACGTCTCCTGTAACCAGCTCAGCGGCGTAATCCCGGTGCCGCTCGCCGAGCTCAAGACCTTGGAGGTGATCCAGATCTACCGCAACAACCTGTCTGGGCCTATCCCAGCCCAGTGGGCCGTGCTACCGTCACTGAGGAGCCTGTCCGTCTACGAGAACCGTTTCTCCGGCGAGTTCCCGGAGAACTTCGGCCGGTTCTCGTCACTCCAGAGCGTGGACATCTCCGAGAACGCCTTCACCGGGCCGTTCCCGAGGTACCTCTGCCACGGCAACAGCCTCCAGTACCTTCTCGCCCTCCAGAACGGCTTCACCGGCGAGCTGCCGGAGGAGTACGCGGCGTGCAAAACTCTGGAAAGGTTCCGGGTCAACAAGAACCAGTTCACGGGCAGCATCCCGGAAGGGATGTGGGGGCTACCTGCTGTGACGATCATCGACGTGTCCGACAACGGGTTCACCGGGACCATATCGCCACTGATCGGCGAGGCGCAGAGCCTGAACCAGCTGTGGCTGCAGAACAACAGGCTCGGCGGCACGATCCCCGCGGAAACCGGCCGGCTCGGGCAGCTCCAGAAGCTCTACCTGTCCAACAACTCCTTCTCCGGCACAATTCCGTCGCAGATTGGTAACTTGGCACAGCTGACGGCGCTGCATCTGGAAGACAACGCGCTGGGTGGCGCATTGCCCGGCGAGATCGGCGGCTGCACCAGGCTCGTCGAGATCGACGTCTCCAGGAACGAGCTCACCGGACCGATCCCCTTCGAGCTGTCGCTGCTGTCGTCGCTCAACTCGCTCAACCTGTCGCACAATGCCATCACCGGTATGATTCCGGCCCAGCTTCAGGCGCTGAAGTTGAGCTCGGTGGATTTCTCGGCGAACCGGCTTACCGGGAGCGTGCCGCCTGGGCTGCTCGTGATCGCCGGCGAAGAGGCGTTCGCCGGGAACCCCGGTCTCTGCGCGGACGGCTCGTCTGAGCTCGGCGCGTGCAATGCGGATGGCGGCCACAAGGGCGGCCTCATCAGGAGATCGCGTGTCTTCCTGCCGGTTCTCGTGTCGGCGATGCTGCTGCTCGTGGTTGGCATACTGTTCGTGAGCTACAGAAGCTTCAAGCTGGAGGAATACAGGAAGAGGGACCTGGAGCGCGGCGACGGCGGGTGCGAGCAGTGGAAGCTGGAGTCGTTCCACCCGCCCGAGCTGGACGCGGACGAGATATGCGGCGTCGGGGAGGAGAACCTGGTCGGGTCGGGCGGCACGGGGCGCGTGTACAGGCTGCAGCTCAAGGACGGCGGCGGAACGGTAGCCGTGAAGCGGCTGTGGAAGGGCGACGCGGCGCGGGTGATGGCCGCGGAGATGTCCATCCTCGGCACCGTCCGGCACCGGAACGTCCTCAAGCTCCACGCCTGCCTGTCGCGCGGCGACCTCAACTTCATCGTCTACGAGTACATGCCGCGGGGCAACCTGTACCAAGCGCTCCGACGGGAGGTCAAGGGCGGCGCGCCCGAGCTGGACTGGCCGCGGCGGCGCAGGATCGCTCTCGGCGCCGCGAAGGGGCTCATGTACCTCCACCACGACTGCACGCCGGCGGTCATCCACCGCGACATCAAGTCCACCAACATTCTGCTCGACGAGGACTACGAGGCCAAGATCGCCGACTTTGGCATCGCCAGAGTCGCCGCCGGGGACTCCGACGAGTTCAGCTGCTTCGCCGGGACCCACGGCTACCTCGCACCAGGTGAGTCGAGTTAACAAATTCACAACCAGCTTAATCAACGGTGCCAGCTTGCTGCTGCTTACAATTCCTCCATGTCATTGTGAACAGAGCTGGCCTACTCTCTCAAGGTGACGGAGAAGACGGACGTGTACAGCTTCGGCGTCGTGCTGCTGGAGCTCGTCACCGGCCGGAGCCCGATCGACGCGCACTTTGGAGAGGGCAAAGACATCGTGTACTGGCTGTCGAGCAAGCTCGCCACGGAGAGCCTGGACGACGTCCTGGACCCACGCGTGGCGGCGCCGTCCGCCAAGGGGAAGGAGGACATGTTCAGGGTGCTCAGGATCGCCATGCTCTGCACGGCCAAGCTGCCGACCGTGCGGCCAACGATGAGGGACGTGGTGAACATGCTCATCGACGCAATCTCGGGGGGCAGCAGCCCGCGCGGCCAGCCACCGTCCTGGAACTGCAGCAAGAGCCCCCGCTGAATTTCATAGAGCAGATTCTGACTCTCTGTTTTTGCAGCAAACTTCTGATCTGAACTTTGGGGTGTACTAGTACTAGGGTCATATATTTACAGGTATTTTGTAAAGTATTTTATCATATTTAGGTTGCAAATGTGAAGCGTTTTAGGATCATTTTATGCCGGTTGTTAAGCTGTGCCGTAGTATTAAAATTATACACTTTTATATTTACACGTGAGAAATATCCACGAAAGTAGAATTTTTTAGTGATGTCTGTTGTAAACTGAACTGTGCATCAGTTAGCCTCCCGCTAGCCAGGGTTTCACATCTAGTTTGCGGATTATCTTTTCCGCACCTGGCAGAGATTCACATTTTTTATAAAATTTATGTAATTCCAAAGATAATTTTCAAACAGTTTGACCAGATTCAGTCTCACATTTATATTTAAAAAATTAATTAAGTCCGTGGAAATAAAATCAGGACCTAGCATGGAAATGCACACACACTCCACCAATATAGGAAAGCCAAGTTCATGACTTCATTTATTTATTTTATAAGCATTATATCTGCGATTTGTTTTTCAACCAGACAAGATTATGACTTGCCGAACTTTGATTTCATGAAGTATTCTAAATGTTCAAATTTGATAGTATTTTTCAAGTATTTAAAATCATATTTAGGCTAGATTATGAGGTGTTTTAGCCTCAATTTATAGGGGTTGTTAAGTTTACTCGTCCTAAACTTCTTATATAATTTATTGTTACTAATAGGCATGAAAGTACAAAAAGTGTCAAATAAATGTGGTTAAAGTAGAAAATTCAGTTTTAATACCAAACAAAACCCTGCCTTGACACTTGACAACTTATACCCTTACCTCATGTTCAGTATCATTGTAGAATATGGCAGTACTATTTACACAACTAGAACGGCATGGCCCTCGCAATTGCGAGGGCATCATCGTGTAAAAATGTTTAAGTCTTTATTTCTTATCTTTTATCAATATTTTCTCTTATCGTTTACTTATTCATTGCATAACATATGGCATTTCAAACATACATACCCGTAATGCCAATAGGATAATGTGTTGTTGTAGAGGTTGGGTGTAATTGATATCATCGCGATATTAATATATGCTCCTTTCCAAAAAAAACATAGATATAAGTATAGTGTTAAGAAATAACACAAAGAATGGACCATTTTTATGTGAAATAAAATAATAATTTGATTTTTTGAACAACCATTTTCTAAACTATTCAGTAGAACATTTTCTGTTATTCTTCCTTTTTAATGAAATTTATTAAGATCCACGGTTTGATAGCTAATATTTTCTTTTTGTTAAATAATTTCTTTATTTCCCAATGATAGATCCCCATGATAATTAAACACTGATGTGACATTGTATTTTGTCAACAAATAAATGTCCTTTGATGATGATCATCTATACCTCGCAGAAGAGACAATTGCACACACCAATGTGTTTCCATCCTAATAAAGGGATTATTATTTAAAATTACTCCCTCGGTCCCAAATTAATTGAGACAAATTTCTCTCTCTCTCTCTATATATATATATATACATATATATATACATATATATATGTATGTATCTAGACACATAGTTTATTGATACTGAATTTAGACAAATCTATATCAATTAATTTGGAATAGAAATAGTGGATTACTCAAATGGCTAGCTACGCATATTTATACAGCTATTTGGATCGGCTACATTTATTACTAGATATGAACCCAGTAGCACAAACTATACTAATGGCGGCTGCATATTCCTAATTCAGCACCACCATCATGTATAGCCACGAAAATAGTTTTTTCGTATGCAACATCACACGGTTTGCACAGCCACAAAACAGCTCGCAAGGTACTCGTAAAGAGAATATCCACAGGAGCAAGCGGGAAGGCTTCGTGGTGAAAATGAGAGGCCAATAAGATCGTTCGCCGTTCCCTCGCCAAAAAGTTTCAGCCACGCATCTCCACCGTAGTCGAGCGATGTGGCCACACCATAGATGTGGTAGTATGGATACACAAAATAAAAAAACTATAGTACATGCCACATAAACTATCTATCCACACAGAAAAAACCATGCTGTAGCACCCATAGCTTGTTTATCATATGGATTCCAAATAAGCAAACAACCATAGACATGCATACCACAAAACGAAGGAGGTGATGAACTCACATGGCAAAAGCAGGCCGTTGTTGTTAGAGTATATCACGGTTTGGACTATATTTGGTAGTTTAAGTTTGTAATCCAATTATATCTTTAATAGTCTTCTTGCCCCTAAGTCTTGTAATCTATATAAACAACCCTTTGAGGCCACAATCAATATAGTTAATATTCCGCAATTCTACATGGTATCAGAGCGGTTCGCTTCGCTTAGGGTTTAGCAAACACTGCTTCCGCCGCCTCGCCCGCGGGGAGATACTTCTCCGCCGGGGGCCGTGCAATAGTAGCTTAGATCTTACTTCGCCAAAATTTTCTCACCAGCCGCTTGAACAGCGTTTCTTCTTCTTTCGCCGATCATATATCGGATTGTGTCGTCCACAACCACATGTCATCATCATGCGCCTCTACTTCAACCTTGGCATCGACTCATCTCCGGCAAATCATCGCCAACGATCATGCCAAGGAGGCTCCGCGCGGCGCCCCAAGGGATGTCTTCACACGCTGCGTCGGCTTCTCCTTCCTCACGTCGTCACCACGCCGACCCATCTTCACCAACATCAACCGGAACGCACGTCCCCTAGTACGCGCCTCGCCGTCAATAAAGGGTTGCACCTTCATCACCCATGGTCATCATCGCCGACAACCATCTACACCAACAACGTCGTCACATTGTCGCCGCCACCACCAATCGTGGTCAACGTCAGCGCCAACAAAAATTTCTTCTTCACGAGCGACGCCACGCTCATACAAGCGGAAAATACGGGTCTAATTCCCAAAATCAACTACCGCAACAATTTAATTGTAGGGGTTCGTAGCATGGAAAACAAAAATTTTCTATCGCATACAAACAAACAAGCCAAGATCTATCTACTAGATTGTAGCAACGAGTCGATAGAGGAACTCACCCTCGAAGATTCCAAAGTGGTTAACGAGATCGGATTCTCGTGGGTGATGTAGTCGTACTCTTCCCGATCTCAAGATCGTGTAGACGATCCTTCCAATGCCACGTTCCTAAGGCGCTCCCTGATCGGTCACATCGTTCGGATTTTCGAAGACCTTCCTCTCCCTTGTTCCAAAGCAGCGGAGGTTGTAGCACTCTCGCGATTCCGCAAAGACAACGGCGTGGTACCTAAGTAGAGGGAGATCCCATGAGGCTTCGCCTTAAGCCGTTGCAGTATGGTGGAGCTTATGAGAGAGAGGATTAGTGGCCTAGTAATTAGACACACCAATTAGAGGGCTCTAAACCAATTAGAAGGCTCTAAACTGGCTAAAGCAATTAGAAGCTCTAAACCAAAACAGCTCTAAACCCGAGATCTAGAGTAGAAAGTATTGTGTCTATGGAGGAGCCCCGCCTCCTTTTATGGGAGGGAGGTCCTGGCGCGCCAGGAGGAGGAGTCCTCCCAAGTCGGCCTTGGCTGGGCGCGCCCTGGAGGAGTCTAACTCCTCCTCCAGGTTGGTTCCAACTCCTCTTGCTTGTTTCCCACAGTTTCTTGTTTTGGCAGTTTGACTTTCAAACTGGACATTTGACTTTTCTGTTTTAGGATTCAATTTAATCCTTTATTTGGGACAGCAATAACACATAGTACATGATGCAATCATTCAATGAGCAATGACACACTCATGTACCCTTCCCCCCCGGAGTGCCGGACAATCCGGAACCTTCTAGAACATTCCCGATGAAAACACCGGAATCATTCCCGAACTCCGAAACGTGACTTTCCTTATATGAATCTTATTCTCCGGACCATTCCGGATCACCTCGTGATATCCCGGATCCCATCCGAGACTCCGAACAACATTCGGTCTCTTTCTCATAATACCATAACTACTCAAACAACGTCGAATCCTTAAGTGTGTCTCCCTACGGTTCGTGAATTATGCGGACATGATCGAGACACTTCTCCGAACAATAACCAATAGAGGAATCTGGAAATTCATATGGCTCCACATATTTCTCACGATTACTTTGCGATCGAATGAACCACTTACATACGATACCAATTTCCCTTTGTCTCACGATATGTTACTTACCCAAGGTTATGATCGTCGGTATCTCGCATACCTAGTTCAAACTTGTTCTTGATAAGTACTCTTTTCTCGTTCCGTGATATGTGATCCCTTGTGACCAAGTCACATGCTTGCAAGCTAATTGGATGACATTCCACCGAGAGGGCCCAGAGTATATCTATCCGTCATGTGGATGGACAAATCCCACTCTTGATCCATGTGTCTCAACCAATACCTTCCGAACACTCAATGCCCCTTTTATAACCACCACATTACGGTGTGGTGTTTGATGTCATCAAAGCATCCATCCGGTAAAGGTGATATGCATGATCTCATGGTCGAAGGAATTAGGTTACTATGTATCAGAAAGCATATAGCAATTGAACTAATGAAATGACTTGATCTTTATGCTACGCTTATCTATAGGAGTATGTCCACCATATCATTCTCCTAACGATATGATCTTGTTGTTGATAACATCTCAATGTTCATGATAGGGAAACCACAATCATTAATCAACCAACAAGCTAGTGAAGTATAGAGGCTATACTAGGGACTTCAAATTAAGTTTACAAAACACACAAGTATCAATGTTCCCTTGTCAATACTATTGTAGCATGAATGTAAACATTTATCATAAACACAAAGATATAATAATAACTACATTTATTATTGCCTCTAGGGCATATCTCCAACAGTCTCCCACTTGCACTAGAGTCATCTAATCTAGATTACATGGTAATATACCGAACACCCATGGCAGTTTGGTGTTGGTCATGTTTTGCCCTCGGGAGAGGTTTAGTCAACGGATCCGCCACATTCAGATCTGTGTGTACTTTGCAAATCTTTATATCCCCATCCTGGATATGTTCTCGAATAGCGTGAAAACGCAGCTTGATATGCTTCAGCTTCTTGTGTGACCTTGGTTCTTGCGCATTGGCTATGGCGCCCATGTTATCACATTAGATAGACATTGGGTCCAGCACTTGGAACCACACCCAGCCTGTAATGAACTCTTTCATCCATATCGCTTCTTGTGAAGCCTCCGAAGCGACCATGTATTCCGATTCATTGAAGATCTCGCCACAACGCTTTGCTTTGCACTCCTCCATTAATCTGCACCATTCAAAATAAATACGTATCCGGATTGTGATTTAGAATCATCCGGATCGGTGTTCCAACTAGCATCGGTGTAACCATTAACAACGAGTGTTCATCACCTCCATAAGAAAGAACCATATCCTTAGTTCTTCTCAAGTACTTAAGGATGTTTTTGATCACGTCCAATGATCCACTCTGGATCACTTTGATATCTGCTAGTTAAACTAACAGCATATGCAATGTCGGGTCTAGTACATAGCATGGCATACATCAGAGATCCTATGGCTGAGGCATAGGGAGTCTTACTCATCCTTTCTCTATCTTCTGCCGATGTCGGCCTTTGAGTTTTAGTCAAGGTCGTATTGGGCAACATGGGCAAGAACCCTTTCTTGCTTTCTTCCATTCCAAACCTCTTTAGAACTTTGTCCAAATATGTACTATGTGACAATGATATTTGGCGTTTCGATCTATCTCTATAAATCTTTATGCCTAATATGTAAGCTGCTTCGCCAAGATCCTTCATTGAAAAACTATTATTCAAATATTCCTTGACACTATTAAGAAGGTCTACATCATTCCCAATCAACAATATGTCATCCACATACAATATTAAGAATGCTACAGAGCTCCCACTCACTTTCTTGTAAATACAAGCTTCTCCATAAGTTTGTATAAAACCAAAACTTTTGATTACCTTATCAAAACGTTGATTCCAACTTCGGATGCTTGCTTCAATCCATAGATGGACCGTTGAAGTTTGCATACCTTGTTAGCACCTTTAGGATCGACAAAACCTTTGGGTTGCATCATATACAACTCTTCATCAATGTCTCCATTGAGGAATGCTGTTTTGACATCCATCTGCCATATCTCATAATCATAATATGCACGATTGCTAACATAATCCTCACAGACTTTAGCTTCACATCGGTGAGAAAGTCTCATCGTAGTCAACTCCTTGAATTTGTCGAAACCCTTTTGCGACAAGTCGAGCTTTATAGACGATAACATTACCATCGATCTGCTTTCTTCTTGAAAATCCATTTGTTCTCGATGCCTTCCGCCATCCGGTAAGTCCACCAAAGTCCATACTTGGTTTTCGTACATGGATCCAATCTCGGATTTCATGGCTTTTTGCCATTTATTGGAATCTGGGCTCATCATCGCTTCCTCATATGTCTCGGGGTCATCGGTGTTGTCCACCACCATGACATTCATAACGGAATCATACCAACTGGAGTGGTACGAGTTCGTTGACCTCCGAGGCTCAGAGCAACTTCAACCAAGTTTCATGATCATCATCATTAGCTTCCTCCCTTATTGGTGCAGCACCACAGAACTTCTTCCGTGTCTTGCGCTACTGCAATTTCGAGAGAAGGTTCAACAACCTCGTCAAGTTCTACTTTCCTTCCAGTCACTTCTTCGAGAGAAATTCCTTCTCTAGAAAGGATCCATTCTTAGCAACGAATGTTTTGCCTTCGGATCTATGATAGAAGGTATACCCAATAGTTTCCTTCGGGTATCCTATGAAGACGCATTTTCCGCTTTGGGTTCAAGCTTGTCCTGTAACTTCTTTACATAGGCTTCAGATCCCCAAACTTTAAGGAAGCGACAATTTAGGTTTCTTCCCAAACCATAATTCATACGGTGTCGTTTCAACGGATTTAGACGGTGCCCTATTTAAAGTGAATGCGGTTTCTAATGCATAACCCCAAAATGATAGCGGTAAATCTGTAAGTGACATCATAGAACGAACCATATCTAAGAGAGTTCGATTGACGTTCGGACACACCATTACGCTGTGGTGTTCCCCGGTGTCAATTGTGAAAGTATTCGCACTTCTTTAAATGCTCGCCAAACTCGTAACTTAGATATTCACCTCCACGATCGTAACGTAGAAATTTAATCTTCTTGTTACGTTGATTCTCTACCTCACTTTGAAACTCCTTAAACTTCTCGAAAGTTTCGGACTTATGTTTCATGAAATAGATATACCCATATCTACTCAAGTCATCCGTGAAGGTAAGAACATAACTTGATAACCATCAGCGATGCTACACTCATTGGACCACACACATCGGTATGTATGATTTCCAATAAGTCCGTAGCTCGCTCCATCATACCGTAAAATGGAGTCTTAGTCATTTTACCCATCGACATGCTTCGCATCTTTCAAGTGATTCAAAATCAAGTGATTCAAGAAGTCCATCGGAATGGAGTTTCTTCATACGTTTCACTCGATGTGACCAAGACGACAATGCCACATATAGGTCTAATTATCGCTGATTTCAAACGCTTAGCCTCAATGTTGTTGATATGTGTATTTCCACTATCGAGATTCAATAAGAATAGACCATCTATCAAAGGTGCATGCGTAAAACATATTACTCATATAAATCGAACAACCATTATTCTCGACTTAAACAAGTAACCGCCTCGCAATAAACAAGATCCCGAGATAATGTTCATGCTCAACGCAGTAACTAAATAACAATTATTTAAGTATAAAACTAATCCCGATGGTAGATGAAGGGGTAGCGTGCCGACCGCGATCACATCAACCTTTGATCCGCTTCCCAGCGCATCGTCACCTCGTTCTTCGCTAGCTTCCGCTTATTCGCAAAGACCGCTTTGAGTTACAAATATGAGCAACCGAACCAAGATCAAATACCCGAGCACTACTACGAGTACTAGTGAGATACACATCAATAACATGTATATCGATATACCTTTCTTCTTGATGTTGCCGTTCTTGATCCGCCAAGTACTTTGGGCAATTCCGCTTCAAAGGACCTTCTCCTTGCAGTAAAAGCACTCGGTTTCGTGCTTAGGTCCAGCCTTGGTCTTCTTCGTCGGCGTGGTAGCTTTCTTACCACCCTTCTTGAAGTGTCCCTTTGCTTAGACTTGCCTTTCTTGAATTTGGTGGTCTTATTGACCAACAACACTTGGTGCTCTTTCTTGATCTCCACTTCGCAGATTTCAACATGGCAAAGAGTTCGCAACGCGTCTTGTTCATGTTCGCATGTTGTAGTTCATCACAAAGTTCTTGTAACTTGGTGGTAGTGATTGGAGGACACGAAATCCCCAAAGCATTAGGAATCACAATACCCAAGCTTTGAAGTTTGTTTGCATGCCCGACATCTTAAGCACATGCTCACCGACGGAGCTGCCCTCTTCCATCTTGCGCTTAAAGAACTTTTGAAGCCTCATAGCTTTCAATTGCCGCATGAGTCTCAAAAATCAATTTGAGATCCTTGACAATATCATATGGGTCCGACTCTTCAAACCTTTCTCAAGATCCGATTCTAAACCATACAAGATAGCACATCGAACTATGGAGTACGATTCTTCCGAGCGAGGTAAACGTTCTTTACTTCATCGGGAGCATCACCGCAGTGGGTCACCCAGGTGCATCCAAAGACATAGGTCAAATTACCAAATGTGAGGACAATCCTCAAATTGCGGAACCAATCCGCGAAGTTGCTTCCATTGTTTTTCAACTTTTCTTTCTCTAGGAACGCATTAAAATTGATGGTAGGGGCTGCCATTGATCTACAACATATTTGCAATAGTTTAGACTAAGTTTATGACAAATTGAGTTCAAATTAATTAATGAAATTAAACTAGGTGAACTCCCACTCAAAACAATATCCCTCACATTGTTTTAGTGATCACACGAACCAAATCTACTACATCAACACCGATCATCACGAGAGTTGATATAGTTTCAATGGCGAACAATCATCATGTTCATCATATCTACTATACGATTCATGCTTTACCTTTCGGTAATCCGTGTTCCGAGACCATGTCTGTACATGCTAGGCTCGTCAAGATCAAACCTTAGTTTCGCATGAGCAAATCTGGCTTGCTCACGTTGTATACACTTGCGTAATCTAGAACACCCGATCATCACGTGGTGCTTCAAACAACAAGCTTTAGCAACGGTGCTAACTAAGGGTGAACACTTTATGATTTGAAATTGATGTGCATGAGGGATCATCTTATAATGCTACCGTCTACTAAGCAATACAAGATGCATAAAGGATTAACATCACATGCAATTCAATATATATGTGATATGATATGGCCTTTCTTCTTCGTGCCTTCGATCTCCATCTTCAAGCACGAACATGATCTCCATCATCACCGGCATTGCATCAAGGTCAATGACGCTTCTCCATGGTTGTCGCCCACCGGCTTCAACTATTACAACTACTTTGAATAGACACGCGGTCTTAATGAAATTAAAGACAACCATATGGCTCCCGGTTGTCGACTTACAATAAGGAACATTGCATACATCAAATATAATCACAATCATGGCCATATCACATCATCAGACACCCCGCAAAACAAAGTTAGACTTCTACTTTCTTTGCATATTTTACGTGGTTTGGGGCTTTCAATAAGTGTCGTTCTAACTTACGAACAAGAACCACAACATTGATACTAGCATTGTTGATCACCCGTTGTAAATTGGATCTTAACTATGCTAGGAGAAACATGCACCATAAAGCCACTTATGCAATACAAGTTACATGTCAAGCGTGGAGCAAGTCTCATGAACGATGTCATGTAAGGTTAGCCCGGCCGCTTCATCCCAACATACCGCAAGATGCAAAGTACACAAAAGCAATCTACAATAAAGCATCAACGCCCACAATGACCATTGTGTTCTACTCGTGCAACAGATCTACATATAGACACGGCTCTGATACCACTGTAGGGGTTCGTAGCATGGAAAACAAAAATTTTCTATCGCATACAAACAAACAAGCCAAGATCTATCTACTAGATTGTAGCAACGAGTCGATAGAGGAACTCACCCTCGAAGATTCCAAAGTGGTTAACGAGATCGGATTCTCGTGGGTGATGTAGTCGTACTCTTCCGATCTCAAGATCGTAGACGATCCTTCCAAATCGCCCGTTAAGCGCCCCGCAATCGGTCACACGTTCGGTACTGACGAAGACCTTCCTCTCCTTGTTCCAAAGAAAATGGAGGTTGTAGCACTCTCTCGCGATTCCTAGAAGACAACGTGGTACCTAAGTAGAGGGAGATCCCGCAGGCTTCGCCTTAAGTGCAGTATGGTGGAGCTTATGAGAGAGAGGATTAGTGGCCTAGTAATTAGACACACCAATTAGAGGGCTCTAAACCAATTAGAAGGCTCTAAACTGTTGGCTAAAGCAATTAGAAGCTCTAAACCAAAAGCTCTAAACCCGAGATCTAGAGTAGAAAGTATTGTGTCTATGGGAGGAGCCCTGCCTCCTTTTATGGGAGGGAGGTCCTGGCGCCAGGGAGGGAGGAGTCCCTCCCAAGTCGGCCTTGGGCTGGGCGCCCGAGGAGTCCAACTCCTCCTCCAAAGTTGGTTCCAACTCCTCTTGCTTGTTTCCCACAGTTTCTTGTTTTGGCGGTTTGACTTTCAAACCGGACATTTGACTTTTCTGCTTTAGGATTCAATTTAATCCTTTATTTGGGACAGCAATAACACATAGTACATGATGCAATCATTCAATGAGCAATGACACACTCATGTACCCTTCCCCGAGTCTTGGGACAATCCGAACCTTCTAGAACATTCCCGATGAAAACACGGAATCATTCCCGAACTCAAACGGACTTTCCTTATATGAATCTTATTCTCCGGACCATTCGGATCACCTCGTGATATCCGGATCCCATCCGAGACTCAACAACATTCGGTCTCTTTCTCATAATACCATAACTACTCAAACAACGTCGAATCCTTAAGTGTGTCTCCTACGGTTCGTGAATTATGCGGACATGATCGAGACACTTCTCGAACAATAACCAATAGAGGAATCTGGAAATTCATATGGCTCCCACATATTTCTGATTACTTTGCGATCGAATGAACCACTTACATACGATACCAATTTCCCTTTGTCTCACGATATGTTACTTACCCAAGGTTATGATCGGTATCTCCGCATACCTAGTTCAAACTTGTTCTTGATAAGTACTCTTTCTCGTTCCCGTGATATGTGATCCCTTGTGACCAAGTCACATGCTTGCAAGCTAATTGGATGACATTCCACCGAGAGGGCCCAGTATATCTATCCGTCATGTGGATGGACAAATCCCACTCTTGATCCATGTGTCTCAACCAATACCTTCCGAACACTCAATGCCACTTTTATAACCACCACATTACGGTGTGGTGTTTGATGTCATCAAAGCATCCATCCGTAAAGGTGATATGCATGATCTCATGGTCGAAGGAATTAGGTTACTATGTATCAGAAAGCATATAGCAATTGAACTAATGAAATGACTTGATCTTTATGCTACGCTTATCTATAGGAGTATGTCCACCATATCATTCTCCTAACGATATGATCTTGTTGTTGATAACATCTCAATGTTCATGATAGGGAAACCACAATCATTAATCAACCAACAAGCTAGTGAAGTATAGAGGCTATACTAGGGACTTCAAATTAAGTTTACAAAACACACAAGTATCAATGTTCCCTTGTCAATACTATTGTAGCATGAATGTAAACATTTATCATAAACACAAAGATATAATAATAACTACATTTATTATTGCCTCTAGGGCATATCTCCAACATTAATCGCCATCAATAACTACCTCGTCGTCTTCGTCCACCACGAACTCGCCGCCAGTGTAACATCCCAAAAATATTGATCAATATTATCAATTTCCAATCATCAAAATTAGGGTTAACAAAAACTTTTGTTAATTAAAATCATATGAATGCATGTATGTATGTGATGATTGTATGAATGCATGTATAGACTTGTGTGATTGTTTTAAATATCAAGGATTGGTTTAAACATGAAAACAACATCATCTAAATCAAATCCAAGCAGAAACAAATCAAGAGAAATTCAAAAACAAACCAAATGAGCTAATGGTTATTTTTGCCAATCTTGCTCACTAGACCACTTTGAGTGTTTCTAATCGAAGATTTCAAACAGAAACAATTCCATTTCTTTTCACCCCTTGCTAGACCAAGTAAAAGTGAACCCAAGCCCACTTTGCAAACTCACAGAAACATTTGGCAACTTGATTCAAATGACAATTCAAAATTGAATCTATATCATATGTGAAGATCACCAATTCTCAAAAACCAACCAAACCAGTGCACCTTGACAAAACCAACTAACCAGAGACTACTTAGTATGTGACTAGTACACCCACCAAATTTCATCCAAAAATTCAAATTCAAATCTCTTTCGGCCATTTCATCAAACACCTTGAAAACACAAATCAAACAAACATCAAACACTATAGTGAGCAGTGTTTGTGCCTAACTTGTCTCCTCTCTAGCCCACATCACACTCTTAGTAGATCATCTAGTTCATTTAACAAGCTCTAGCACACTGTAAGCTTGCCCTTGGCATCAATGGTGAGCATGCCGAGCCCCAAACGGCCACCCCATTGTCGACAGCAAGCTAGGAGCTGCTCTAGCCTCACCAACCTTGTCTGGGACACCGACCACCGTCCATCGCCACCCCTTGTCCAATGCCAAAGCACTGCCAGCCCCTGGACCACTCTAGAACCGCCGTGCCCTATGCCTCTGTGCCATGCCGAGAGCGCGCTAGAGTGCCGCACTCGACACGCGAGCACAGACCGCGCGCCGCCCTCGCCGCGTGCATGCGTGATTACCACCTCCCCAGGAACCGCCAGGACATGCTCGTTCATCACCGCGCGACCATGAGAGCCCGTGCGCCATTAAAATGTCCGTCGGACCCGCCTAGAGCATCGCAGCATTCCGACCAATTCGCACCGCCCCACGCCTCGCAACCATGCCGTTGAGATTCGCCAGGGAACACAGCACTGTCCCCTACCGTCTCCCATGCCATTAGCTCACTGTGACGATGACCACGATGAGATCCACCCGCGCCCTTCGGTCCCCTCGCTGCACTATAAATAGAGGCCACCCCCATTCGATTTCAGCACACCTTCACACTCCCCTCTCTCTCTCTCAGAACCACCCCAATCATTCCCAGAGCAAGACGAGCAGCAGGTCGCCGGAATTTCTCCGGGGTCTGCCGTGGAGGAGGAGAAGAGGAGCCATCGATTGGAGCCGCCCTAGGAGAAGCCACCGGTACCAGGAGGTTTGCCGTCATTGACTTTGTCGTTCGCCCCCATCGCCGACCCTCGCCTAAGGCCCGGTGAGCCTCACACGACCCCCAATGGCCGTGCTAGGGTTCAGTCTTGCCGGCGTTGCCCGACGGAGACGACAAGCCCCAGCCGTTGGATTAGATGTTGATCGTATGGTCCAGATCACCCCGTACCCCTTCGCACCCCCTGTCTCACTGACTGGTGGGGACAACCACTTAAACTCACCAGTGAGCGTTCTGTGCACCGTGGGTCGGCCCAGTTAAATTCATGCGTGATCCAGTAATTCAAATTTAGGTTTATTTAATTTAGTTACAAACCTAGTTATGTACCTAGATTCAAAAATCAACCCAGATCTATTCACTGAACCAAATTGCATGAAACTAATTTGGCTAGAAATGTATTGAAATTATTAATCCAAGCCCGTTGGATTCAAATCATTTGGAGTTGTAGATCACCTATAGTAAAAATAACAAGGAAGAAGCTTTTCTGCATTTAAACCTTTTTCAAAATTCAACGACAAAAGCTTTTGAGTTGATTCCAACTCTCAAAAATCACATTTGACAAGACCTTTCTGAATATATAAAAATATCTAGGTTTACTTGCAGAAATAATGGACAAGTAATAAAAGGATGCCCCATAGGCATTTCTAGTCACTTTATTTAATTAAAATAAAAAGGTTAATCCTTATTAAATTGTGACACCACTTTAAATCACATTCCCATGTACTAAAATATGTGGTGATGACATGTGTCAACATGATCCCATGTTTTATTTGGAGAATATTAAATCTTAAGTAGTTTTTTAATGAGTAGAGATTACTTTTCTAAAATAAAATAAATAAGTCAAGTGCTTTATTCTTTGTGATAATAGTGATGATTCTAGATCATCTAGTGTGAACCTTTGTGTGCTAAATAGAATTAGTAAAGTATTATTTGGTGATTGTGTACCTCGTATTTATTTATAGATGCTAGTACCGACCAAGGATACGAGGAGGAAGGAGGATACTACGAGGAAGAAGCAGAGGAGAACTTCAACCACTGCACTGCACAAGGCAAGCTATCTAAGCAAGCTACCACTTGCATGTTACCTATGCAAGCTAACACTTGCAAATGTGAAAACTATATAATCTATGCAATGCATTAGGCATGCTTTGATTATACCCCTTGATGATACCTAATCCCAGTTTTATTTGCAAGTTTAGTATTTTATTTCTTTATCAAAGATTTCTATTAGTGTTTATTTAGTGAATTATAGATTTTAGAAAGATTATTGAAGGTAGCATAAAGAGCATAAAATTTGGCCTAAGTTAGATAAATCTTGATGTCATCCTGAGGCATGAGATTGAACTTAGATAAGTCACACTAGATTATCACCCCTCATTAGTTTTACCCACACTTGTAGTTGCTAGTGCTAAGCATAAAACTTGATCACTTCTTTAGATGGGAATACTTGGTGAAAATGGTTATGAAAACCTTAGAATGATGAGTCATTCTACTGAAATTTTTTGACATGTGTTCTTGAACACTAGATGATTTTTGATGATGAAAATGTTGAGGCATGAGCCTTAGCCCTTTAAAAAACTGATGGTTGTCTGGATGCGATACCATTCCAAGTTTACCATACAACCATAATACCCAAAATTTGGGTAGGGCTTGACTGAAATTTATATACCTTAGTATGGGTTCCCTTGCGGCCAAGGTTTGAGCTGAGGCTACCTTGTGAAGATTGTCCACCTGTGCAGTTCCCAAGATGACAGTTGGTAATGGTTGGGAGGACAAACTCATAGGAGAGGTGTCTATACTATGGCGTGTAATTGAAAGGTTAGGATTGATTATCCACATACTGAATATGGTGAATTCAGGATTGTTCCTGACGGATGTATCGAATATTGTGGTGAAAGTGTACTACCTCTGCAGAGTGTCAAACTATTCGAATAGCCGCGTCCGTGGTTATGGACAGTTGGAGTGGCCATACTGTTCCGTCGTCAGATGTTTTCGAAATGACTTGTGAAATGAATCATGACTTTGACTTGACCACAACAGGGTTGTGTTATGACACTAAGTTCCTTCTTAGGTGTTATAAAACTTTCAACTAGCTTTCTTTGCTTCTGAAATTGGTTAAGGTAAATCTGGATTTTTGCAAAAAAAACCTAGAGCCTAGTATTTCCTACTCAAAACCATTTCACTTGTTAGTATTAGTTTGCGAATACTTAAAGAGTACTCATGGCTTTTTCCCTGGCTATTCCCGTGGCCATACTATGAAGAGTACTATCAGGAGGATGGACCGCGATAAGGTTACGACAACTAGGATCATCTCCCATCGTCAGCATTGCCTGTGACCATGAAGATGGAGTCTCGTCCATGCTACTGTTATTATTACGTTATTCCGCTGCTATGATTGTATTAAGACTGGATCATTTGATCCTTTATTTGTTGTAATAACTTATGTATGGTTTGTAATGGATGATGTACTGTAATCCAATCTGTTATGTCTCGCAAAAATGATAATCCTGGGATTGCGATGTATGGCATAACAGGCATCTGGGATTAAAAATACGGGTGTTTACAAGTTGGTATCAGAGCCATCCTAACCATATGAGACCCTAGTTAGAATGGACGTTGAATCAAAAACTTAGTTTCAAAACAAAGGAAGTGAGTATTTATAAAAACTTATTCTCATTCTTATCACTTAGACTCTTTAAAAATTCATGTTCCTCAAAAATTCTTGCAAACTTACATAAAATTTGACACACTTGATCACTCTACTAACTTACTCATCCTACATTCTTATAGATGGACGTGAAGTATAGAAAGTTCTATCAGTTGGGAAATGGAGGAGATCTCATCTTTGAGCGTCACTTGGACCAGCTTTCGGAACTTCTGGAGCGCCCGCACCCCGATTTCTTCGGAGCTCAGCTCAATCATCAGTAAGGAGAGGAATTGGAATGGCTGATTGTTGCAAGTCTCCGAGGAAAGATTGAAGCCCCCACTTCAGAGGGAATTCAGTTCACCATCAGAGAGAACAACTGGCTCGATGGACTTTCCGGGGCCATGCAGGAAGCTCTTGTCCGTCTATGTGGGCAGAGTATCAATCATATCAAGGGTACCCGCTTTGAGTTCTGCCCAAGGCGTGATGTTATGGGACAGCCACTAGAAGCACCATATCACCCTGAGCTGAAGAATCAAGTGGACCACCTCAGCTTCATGATGTATGACCGGCAGAAGGAGTTGGACAATGCCCATTCCTACGCCAACCATAACTCTTCCATCGCCGCCAAGAAGGATCAAACCATTGCCATGTTGGTGAAGGATCGCCAGTCTCGTCGCTGTCAGCTCGACAAGAAGGAGAGCATCATTGCCCGTCTCCGCCACAGGATCACAGACTTGGAGGAGACTGATGTCTACGCACTTCTATTCTTGTAGATAGTTGTTGGGCCTCCAAGTGCAAAGGTTTGTAGAACAGCAACAAGTTTCCCTTAAGTGGATCACCTAAGGTTTATAGAACTCAGGGAGGAAGTGGTCAAAGGTATTCCCTCTCAAGCAACCCTGCAATCAAGATACAAAAAGTCTCTTGTGTCCCCAACACACCTAATACACTTGTCAAGTGTATAGGTGCACTAGTTCGGCGAAGAGATAGTGAAACACAAGTGGTAACGGTGCCAGAAAATAGCTTTGATGGAGCTTGACAGTGAGGTAAAGACTGGAAGCAAGCAAACATCTAACAGATCTAGAAGCAAATGGTGTTTCAATATTTAGAAAGAAGGCCTAGGGATCTGTTGGAGATATGCCCTAGAGGCAATAATAAATGTAGTTATTATTATATCTTTGTGTTTATGATAAATGTTTACTTTCATGCTATAATAGTATTAACCAGGAAACATTAATACTTGTGTGATTTGTAAACTAAATTAGAGTCCCTGGTAAAGCCTCTTCATAATACTAGCTTCTTGGTTAATAAATGATTGTGGTTTCCCTATCATGAACATTGAAATGTTATTAACAACAAGATCATATCGTTAGGAGAATGATATGATGGACATACTCCTATAGATAAGCGTAGCATAAAGATCAAGTCATTTTAATAGTTCAATTGCTATAAGCTTTCTGATACATAGTAACCTAATTCCTTCGACCATGAGATCATGCTTATCACCATCACCGGAAGGATGCTTTCATGACATCAAACACCACACCGTAACTGGGTGACTATAAAGGTGGCATTGAGTGTTCGGAAAGTATGGGTTGAGACACATGGATCAAGAGTGGGATTTGTCCATCCATATGACGGATAGATATACTCTGGGCCCTCTCGGTGGAATGTCATCCAATTATCTTGCAAGCATGTGAATGGCTCACAAGGGATCACATACCACGGGAACGAGAAAAGAGTACTTATCGGTAATGGGGTTGAACTGGGTATGCAGAGATACCGACGATCAAAATCTCGGATAAGTAAACTATCATGAGACAAAGGGAAATTGGTATCGTATGTAAGTGGTTCATTCGATCGCAAAGTAATCGTAGAAATATGTGGGAGCCATATGAATTTCCAGATTCCTCTATTGGTTATTGTTCGGAGAAGTGTCTCGATCATGTCCGCATAATTCACGAACCGTAGGGAGACACACTTAAGGATTCGATGTTGTTGATTAGTTATGGAATGATGAGTAAGAGAACGGATGTTGTTCGGAGTCTCGAATGGGATCCGGGATATCACGAGGAGATCCGGAATGGTCCGGAGAATAAGATTCATATAAGGAAAGTCCTGTTTCGGAGTTGGAGAATGATTCCGGTGTTTTCATCGGGAATGTTCTAGAAGGGTCTGGAAGGTCCGGCACTCCGGAAGGGAAGGGTACATGAATGTGTCATAACAATGTGGACTGGTTGCATCATGTACTAGGTATCATCGCTGAGCAAAATAAAGGCATAAATGAAATCCTAATTTGAAAAGTCGAACGCCAATTTGAAGAGTCAAACGGCAAGTTTGCTTGGTGGAGGGAGAGTAGGAAACCTACTTGGGGAGGAAGTCCTCCTCCCTCCACCACCGGCCAAGGAGGACAACTTGGAGGAGGACTCCCTCCCCCTTGGCCGCTCCCTCCCACCTATAAAAGGAGGGGCAAGGGTTCCCCTCTAGACCTACACCTCTATCCACCAAACCCTAACCCTAGCCGTCGGCCACCAAGTCG
The DNA here is from genome assembly GCA_030063025.1 of Avena longiglumis. Taxonomy (NCBI): domain Eukaryota; kingdom Viridiplantae; phylum Streptophyta; class Magnoliopsida; order Poales; family Poaceae; genus Avena; species Avena longiglumis. Next base: position 185,395,225 of record CP125979.1, read on the forward strand.
CTGCCGCCACCTAGGGTTTGCCCTAGACGCCGAGTTGGGGCTCTCCCCTTGCCCTAGCCGCCGGCCTAGCCCTCTCTCCTTGGTACCTCTAAACCCTAGATCGCCAAGGCCTCTCTCATAGTCCACCATACTCGCTCCGGCTTAAGACGAAGCCCTGCGAGATCTTCCCTCTACTTCCCACGCCATTGCTGTTTGCGAATCGCGATGAGTGCTACAACCTCCACTTCTTTGGAACAAGGAGAGGAAGGTCTTCATCGAGTCTGAATGTGTGACCATCAAGGAGTGCTTTGCGAGCACGTTAGCCTGGAAGGATCGTCTACACGATCTTGAGATCGGCAAGAGTACGACTACATCACCCATGAGAATCTGCTCTCGTTAAACACTTTGGAATCTTCGAGGGTGAGTTATTCTATCGACTCATTGCTACAATCTAGTAGATAGATGTCACATCCCAAGATTTTCCAAATCTTGTAATGTGAAAAATAAATAAACAAAATAAATTATTGTTGAAAATCAGGGTGAAAAGAAACTTTTGTTTTTAAATGGAAACTTAAAATCCCATCTTGAACAAATTTTGATTAACATTTGAATCCAACAAAATCCAAATCAAGAGAAATGCTTTACTCATTAAATGCATCTGGAACGATTCGAACCAGCAAACTGTTCAGCCCAGCTAAGCCCACCTGGCCCAGTCCAGCCCAGTTCCTCTCCTCCCCACCGAAAAAATGATTCGAACCAGCAAACTCACCCGCTCGGTCGCCGACGCATGGACCCCACCTTCTCTATCTCTCTTCCCTGACGAAATGGTCCCACCGCCAGCCCCTTCGTTCTCACCTGTCGCTGACCTCGCCCTCTACTGTTTCTGCCGGCGTTGATTGCGAATGAATTGGCATAACGCCGATAATTCCTCCCATGATTACTCCCTTAACGCCTCCCTCCTCCTTCATTCCCCTCAAGCATCACACGACCAGAGCCATCAGGCCGTCCCAGATTTGCTTTGCAACCTCGCGGCCCCGACGAGCTTTCTTCCTCGATTCCGACCAAGCCGTACCTCCCCTCTGCCTCTAACCCCCACGAGCATGATCCCCACTCTCTTGCTCATCTGCCAATACCTCTAGATCATCCGCGCGTGCCCCTTATGCTCGGCAACAACGTCAGCTAAGCATCGCCGCCGTCTGCCTCGACTCCGGCGAATCCTCCCGGTAAGCACAGACCCTCCCTTGCCCTCTTTCTGATGCACGCATGTCCGTGACTCACGTACGAAGCTAAATATGTCTTCCGTTTGATCCCTCGTGTCCCGTAGCGTCGCCCTCAACGACAACATCAACCATCAGACGCCGACGACAACTACGGCAAGGAATTCCGGTTGACCTCGAGCGCCCCTTCATCAGACACGAACTCGTTGAGCATCGGCGAAGCGCAGCGAACCTGGTGAGCTACCCCTCTCTCCCTCTAGCCCCCTGTGTCGCCAGCAACCTCGCCGCCAGAGCCCCCGCCACCACCTGCCGCCGCCAGCGCCGCCCATCTCTGGCTAGTGTGCTTAGCGCCGTCCGATCTTGATCGCATGGCCACGATAGATACTTAACTGAAGCGGTATAGAGCCACCTGTGCCGCTCGATCTAACTTGATACAATGCACCAGAGAGCTGATCCGGACGAAACGGTATGGGCGAATGAGAAGCAGCCACGTGTCTCTGTTGATTTGAATTAAAACAGATATGATCTATTAGATGCTAGATTTTGTAAAATCTATAACTTTTAATCTACACGTCCAAATTTTGCAAACTTTATATCAATAGATTCATAAAAACAAGCCCTAGACAACCATGCACTTTGTTTAGTAAAAAGCTTCTGGTAAAATGTTTGTTTTTGCAGAAACTTGTGTATGCATGTTTAGGATATAAAAATTGTTCTAAAATGATTTTGAGGATAAAATCTTTGGCAAATGGTTTTTTTGAACCTACTGACCATAGGAAACAAATTGTGGTTTCAAAAATGTATTTGGTGAAGCAAAAGAATGAATCTTGGATTTAAACCATTTCTAGTCAAATAAAAATATGGTCTAATTATTAAAAATGGTTTTTGAAGAAAACCTTAGAGAAATGTTTTGGAAATAAACTCTCTGACCCTAAACACAAGGTTATATGGTTTGAAAACATATTTTGTGAAACCAATAGAATTTTGCCTTATTAAAAGCATTTCTTCACCACATAAAATAATGATTTGGCTTAAAAATGGTTTATGAAGTAAAAACTTTTGCAAATGGTTATGCCACTCTATAAAATGACCATTAGGTGTTTTCAAATGTTTATGACCCATTAGAAACCACTTTTACAAATAAAACAATCTTTAGCATGCTTGCATGCATTGTCTTGTCACTAGTATTTTATGTGATGAATTGCTTGAATGGTAGATTGAAATATTGTTTGCTTGATTGAATTGTAGTGATTTGAAGTGAGTGAACATTGCAAAGAACAAGGAAGTGAACTTATACTCTCTACCAAAAAGGCAAGTGATGCTTCATACTTTTGTCCCATTATTTACACTATGCATTAGTGATATTTCTATGTAAGACTTGCATGGAATTTTTGCTAAGTATAAACCATGCTATGGGAAATCCTAGTAGATGAAACCTTAGTAGAATTTTCCTAAGTTAAGATTCATACTACTATCATGCTTAGCTTAGCTAATAGAAAACAAGGGTGGAATATATATTCATACTATGGAAAAATTTCTAAGTCTGAGGACTTGTGTTTTGTTTAATGAAACAACTAAGTGAATGAACCACCTGGGTGGAATGGAAGGAATGGTTTGTGTTGAGTGGTCATGCAAGTCCAGTATGCTGGGGAAAACTTGGGCATCTCCAAGTCCAGTATGCTGGGGAAAACTTGGTGTCTCACTTGTGGATGGCCACCCAGGAACAAAGATATTTGAGATGTCAAATGTTGAGAAGCTTCAAGTGCAACCACTTGACATTATGGGCTTTGCCTGGATCATATAGGTTGCAATAACTTAGCCAAATGGACAGTTGGTGGTAGGGGATTGATAGGTTGGAGCGTGTCCATTCTGGTCTAAGGGAAGGCTTCTGAAAGATCTTGTCTTTGGAAACCAAGTCTTGTGGGGAAAGTGCACCACCTCTGCAGAGTGAAAAATCTAAGTACTTACCCATGTCCCTGGCAAAGGACAATTTGAGCATCAAGACATGGAAGCTATCAAGAATCTCATCATCTAAATTTCTAAGTTAAAAACTTGTGGTTGAACAAGGGTTGAAGGATCACCAATTTCTATTGGTGGTTCCTTGGGTGATTTTGTCAAAGCAAAAACTTAGTGTTTTCAGATGATAAGGAAAATCTAATTTGAGCAAAGCAAGCCTAAGCTCCACTTAGCCAAATGCATATAGATGATAGACTCCACTATACTACCATAGTATCACTTGCCAATACAATTCAAATGTATTGACCCTTGTGGCTATAACTTGTTATGTTGCAGGTTTGATTGTTATTAGTGAAGTTAAATGATTAGGATTACAAGTCTACAACCAACATGTCTGCCTGTGGCACTTTGAAGATAAAGGACCCCATGCTATTGTTATATTCTGCTGCATTGTAATGAGTTAGCCAAATGAGCTATGTAAGATGTAATAAATTATGTTATTCCTGGTTATAAAGTTGTATTATGACCTTTGTTTCTTGATATTACATCTTAACTGTGGATGCTAGCTATTGATCCAGGGACTAGCATTGTAAACACAGGGATCTCTACCTTATTAAAGGTTGGGAACCTTACAGATGGTATCAGAGCATTGTGTTGCCTATAGGATTTGTAACCCTAGGATTGGACAAAAACCCCTTAGAAAAATAGGAGTTGTATTTGTTCCAAAACTTATTTACAAACAATCTTGTAAACTCTTTCCTCAAACCATTTTGGTTTTGATTCTACATCTCTTCTATTTTAAACTTAATGGACAAAGCCTCAACCATGACCAAAGACTTCATCATGTACAAAGGACTTCATCAACTCTAATGACTTCAATATCTTCAACTCTAATGACTTCAACATCTTCAACATCTTCAACATTTTCACCAAGGACTTCAACCTTAGATATTACTAAGGACTACAAGTGTGACAAGTAATGTTGCTCAAGACTTGAAGACTAAGGAAATACAACTTAGAAGGAACCATGATCACCTTTGAATTTTTGAGACCAAAGATGCAAGAAATTCTCTAAGGAAACAAAGATCTTGTTCAAGAAAAATCAACCAAGAAGGATGGAAAGATTTCAAGTGAACCATATAGATGGACCACCATATTTAGTTTAAGTCAAACCCACCAACTTATGTGTTGTAACAAAAATATTCTTGGTTGCCTAAAAATGTGCTTGAACTTTGTTGTTTGAGTGAAATGTTTGTTTGTGATTTCTTACACATTGCTTGTGAAAATTGTGATGTGTGTGATTAGAATTGATTCCTTGGAAATATTTTGCCTATTCTAATTCCAATCCAACCCAAACAGATGACTTCTCCAAGAGACTCCAACATCAAGGATGGTGACAACAACAACAACCAAGAGGTCAACATGAGAGACCAACTGCTTGCAAGACAAACCCAGTTGAACCAAGTGACAACTCAGTTTTTAGCCAACAACAATGAGTTAGACCCAACCATGCAAAAAGTTTTGGAAACTCAATCCCAATTGTTGCAAGGAATGGCCACTCAAATGATCAACATGGGAGACAACTCTTCCAAAGGAGTTTGTGACAACAAGGATGCCAAAGATGTTATTCTAGAAGGAACCCAAGCTTGCAATATTTGTGGAGACAAGGATCATACTTCCAAGGAGCATGAAGATCAATGCCCCAATTGTGAAGAGAAACATCCAGCTAATCAATGCCCCACATCCCAAGCTACTTGTTACCTATGTGAAGGAAATAATCATGTCCCTATCCAATGCCCCATCTATTCCATAGTTGAACAAAGGAAACAAGGTGGAGTGCAACAACTAATTGCAGACTACCATGAGAGAGCCAAGTCAACCAAGAAGGATAAAGACAAAGGAAAATCTCAGCTTGTACCTCCATGCAACATGACCCAATTTAAAGGACCAAAGAGGAGACATATGTATTATCCAAGGAGTAATAGAAGGTCAAGGAGACCAGGAACTGTTCCTACCTTTGAGATAACATATGAATAACATGAACTAGAAGCACTCCTAGCTTTGGAAAAACCCAAGAAAAAGAAGGACAAAAGCCATGTGCAATGTGGTCATTGCAAAGAAATGGGACACTATGCCAGTGAATGTCCAGAGAAGCAGAAGTATAAGGAGATTAGCCAAGTGTGGTGCAACAACTGCAAAGAGCTAGGCCATTATGTAGCAACTTGCCCACAGAAGATACGTGATGAACTCAATCTTATCACATGTTACAATTGTGGTAACCAAGGAAATTATGCAAGCAATTGTCCAGAAAAGATGAAGCACAAGATAAACAAGCCTATGAAGGATCTCAGCCTTGTCACATGTTTCAAGTGTGGAAACAAAGGACACTATGCAGATGTTTGCCCAGAGAGATTTCAACAAGATCCCAAGTAAGCCAAGATGTAATCTAGTTGGAAAAAATTTAAGGGTGGTAGTATCCTAGTTGCTTTGAGCCAATTTGTAACCCCTAGCCTCCCCAAATCTCGGGACGAGATTTATTTTAAGGGTGGTAGCCTGTCACATCCCAAGATTTTCCAAATCTTGTAATGTGAAAAATAAATAAACAAAATAAATTATTGTTGAAAATCAGGGTGAAAAGAAACTTTTGTTTTTAAATGGAAACTTAAAATCCCATCTTGAACAAATTTTGATTAACATTTGAATCCAACAAAATCCAAATCAAGAGAAATGCTTTTCTCATTAAATGCATCTGGAAATTTAAACACTTGGAAAATAAACCCTAAATAAAATCATTTCCAAGTTATCTCCAAACCTATGGATTTGATCCATATAAAAATTTGTCAACAAACATTTACAAATGATCAAGAAAGACAAATAGAAATATTATAAGACTATATAAATTGGTTTCACTTAATTTGGAGCCATAAATAAAATCTTCTGAATTTAATAAGATAAGGAAAAGTAATTTCCAAAGCTAATAAAGAATCTGTCTAAAATCCAAACCAAATGGTGAGCAAATAATCCTAAAGATATTTAAAAGGATAAACAGATATTAAATAATATTTTACAAATTGGAATCACCAAGTTTGGACCTTTAAATAAAAAGATATGGATTTTATAAGATGAGGAAAGAAATATTAAATAAGGATTATTCAAAGACCAAACTAAATCTTGGCCCAATCCATTAAGCAAATGGAATGAATAGAATCCAAATCCAAATAAAATGAAAGGATAAGAATTTCCAAAATAAAATAAAATGGCATTAACCATTCTATCCCTATTTTAATAAAGACAAATCTCTAATAAGAATAATTATATAATTCATGAGAAAATAGTATTTTGGAATTTACCCAAGTGAAATAAAAGTGGTTTAATTCAACTTAAATAAGATTAAAGAAAACTTCCAAATAAAAATTAAGGAATTAATACTATATTAAATTCCATTGGAATAAAACAAATACCCAATTCAAACGATTTATGAATCATATTAAATACTTTCCAAATAATTCAAGATGAATTATTTGAACCCAAATAAACAAATAAAAACCTACTAAAAATATTTAAAATCAAATGGTGTTTAGAAATATTATTAAATCTTATATGATTTAAAAACTAGAGCCTATTTTGAATAATTAAAAGACCTTAAAAAGAATAAATAAATTATTCTAAAATGATTTCAGAATGCTTTATTAATCAATGTTTGAAGCTACACAAATTTTGGCAAAGTATTATTTTCAAATGAGTGTTTGAATTAATTAAACAAAATCAAGACAGAAATGGAAATAGAAAAAGAAAAACAAAGCAGTATAAAAAAAGGGGAACAAGGTCGAACCAGCCCAGCTAAGCCCACCTGGCCCAGTCCAGCCCAGTTCCTCTCCTCCCCACCGAAAAAACGATTCGAACCAGCAAACTCACCCGCTCGGTCGCCGACGCGTGGACCCCACCTTCTCTATCTCTCTTCCCTGACGAAACGGTCCCACCGCCAGCCCCTTCGTTCTCACCCGCCGCTGACCTCGCCCTCTACTGTTTCTGCCGGCGTTGATTGCGAATGAATTGGCATAAACGCGCCAGTAATTCCTCCCCGCGATTACTCCCACTTAACTGCCTCCCTCCCCTCCTTCATTCCCCTCAAGCATCACACGACCAGAGCCATCAGGCCGTCCCAGATTTGCTTTGCAACCTCGCGGCCCCGACGAGCTTTCTTCCTCGATTCCGACAAAGCCGTACCTCCCCTCTGCCTCTAACCCCCACGAGCATGATCCCTACTCTCTTGCGCATCTGCCAATAGCTCTAGATCATCCGCGCGTGCCCCTTATGCTCGGCAACGACGTCAGCTAAGCATCGCCGCCGTCTGCCTCGACTCCGGCAAATCCTCCCGGTAAGCACAGACCCTCCCTTGCCCTCTTTCTGATGCACGCATGTCCGTGAATCGCGTACGAAGCTAACTATGTCTTCCGTTTGATCCCTCGTGTCCTGTAGCGTCGCCCTCAACGACGACAGCAACCATCAGACGCCGACGACAACTACGGCAAGGAATTCCGGTTGACCTCGAGCGCCCCTTCATCAGACACGAACACGTTGAGCATCGGCGAAGCGCAGCGAACCTGGTGAGCTACCCCTCTCTACCTCTAGCCCCCTGTGTCGCCAGCAACCTCGCCGCCAGAGCCCCCGCCACCACCTGCCGCCGCCAGCGCCGCCCATCTCTGGCTAGTGTGCTAAGCGCCATCCGATCTTGATCGCATGGCCACGATAGATACTTAACTGAAGCGGTATAGAGCCACCTGTGCCGCTCGATCTAACTTGATTCAACGCACCAGAGAGCTGATCCGGACGAAACGGTATGGGCGAATGAGAAGCAGCCACGTGTCTCTGTTGATTTGAATTAAAACAGATTTGATCTATTAGATGCTAGATTTTGTAAAATCTATAACTTTTAATCTACACTTCCAAATTTTGCAAACTTTATATCAATGGATTCAGAAAAATAAGCCCTAGCCAACCATGCACTTTGTTTAGTAAAAATATTCTGGTAAAATGTTTGTTTTTGCAGAAACTTGTGTATGCATGTTTAGGATATAAAAATTGTTCTAAAATGATTTTGAGGATAAAATCTTTGGCAAATGGTTTGTTTTGAACCTACTAACCATAGGAAACAAATTTTGGTTTCAAAAATGTATTTGGTGAAGCAAAATAATGAATCTTGGATTTAAACCATTTCTAGTCAAATAAAAATATGGTCTAATTATTAAAAATGGTTTTTGAAGAAAACCTTAGAGAAATGTTTTGGAAATAAACTTTCCGACCCTAAACACAAGGTTATATGGTTTGAAAACATATTTTGTGAAACCAATAGAATTTTGCCTTATTAAAAGCATTTCTTCACCACATAAAATAATGACTTGGTTTAAAAATGGTTTATGAAGTAAAAACTTTTGCAAATGGTTATGCCACTCTATAAAATTACCATTAGGTGTTTTCAAATGTTTATGACCCATTAGAAACCACTTTTACAAATAAAACAATCTTTAGCATGCTTGCATGCATTGTCTTGTCACTATTATTTTATGTGATGAATTGCTTGAATGGTAGATTGAAATATTGTTTGCTTGATTGAATTGTAGTGATTTGAAGTGAGTGAACATTGCAAAGAACAAGGAAGTGAACTTATACTCTCTACCAAAAAGGCAAGTGATGCTTCATACTTTTTTCCCATTATTTACACTATAGTGATATTTCTAAGTAAGACTTGCATGGAATTTTTGCTAAGTATAAACCATGCTATGGGAAATCCTAGTAGATGAAACCTTAGTAGAATTTTCCTAAGTTAAGATTCCTACTACTATCATGCTTATCTTAGCTAATAGAAAACAAGGGTGGAATATATATTCATACTATGGAAAAATTTCTAAGTCTGAGGACTTATGTTTTGTTTAATAAAACAACTAAGTGAATGAACCACCTAGGTGGAATGGAAGGAATGGTTTGTGTTGAGTGGTCATGCAAGTCCAGTATGCTGGGGAAAACTTGGGCATCACCAAGTCCAGTATGCTGGGGAAAACTTGGTGTCTCACTTGTGGATGGCCACCCAGGAACAGAGAGATTTGAGATGTCAAATGTTGAGAAGCTTCAAGTGCAACCACTTGGCATTATGGGCTCTGCCTGGATCATATAGGTTGCAATAACTTAGCCAAATGGACAGTTGGTGGTAGGGGATTGGTAGGTTGGAGCGCGTCCATTCTGGTCTAAGGGAAGGCTTCTGAAAGATCTTGTCTTGGGAAACCAAGTCTTGTGGGGAAAGTGCACCACCTCTGCAGAGTGAAAAATCTAAGTACTTAGCCATGTCCCTGGCAAAGGACAATTTGAGCATCAAGACATGGAATCTATCAAGAATCTCATCATCCAAATTTCTAAGTTAAAAACTTGTGGTTGAACAAGGGTTGAAGGATCACCAATTTCTATTGGTGGTTCCTTGGGTGATTTTGTCAAAGCAAAAACTTAGTGTTTTCAGATGATAAGGAAAATATAATTTGAGAAAAGCAAGCCTAAGCTCCACTTAGCCAAATGCATATATATGATAGACTCCACTATACTACCATAGTATCACTTGCCAATACAATTCAAATGTATTGACCCTTGTGGTTGTAACTTGTTATGTTGCACGTTTGATTGTTATTAGTGAAGTTAAATGATTAGGATTACAAGTCTACAACCAACATGTCTGCCTGTGGCACTTTGAAGATGAAGGACCCCATGCTATTGATATATTCTGCTGCATTGTAATGAGTTAGCCAAATGAGCTATGTAAGATGTAATAAATTATGTTATTCCTGGTTATAAAGTTGTATTATGACCTTTGTTTCTTGATATTACATCTTAAATGTGGATTCTAGCTATTGATCCAGGGACTAGCATTGTAAACACAGGGATCTCTACCTTATTAAAGGTTGGGAACCTTACAATAGATCTTGGCTTGTTTGTTTGTATGCGGTAGAAATTTTTTGTTTTCCATGCTACGAACCCCTATAGTGGTATCAGAGCCGTGTCTATATGTAGATCTGTTGCACGAGTAGAACACAATGGTCATTGTGGGCGGTGGTGCTTTTATTATCATTTTCTTCTTGTGTACTTTGCATGTTGCGGTATGATGGGATAAAGCGGCCCGGGCTATCCTTAGATTACATCGTTCATGAGACTTGCTCCACGCTCAACATGCAACTTGTATTGCATAAGTGGCTTTGCGGGTGTCTGTCTCTCCCATTATAGTATAGATCCAATTTACAACGGGCACTTGATAGTTCAAACATCAACGTTGTGGTTCTTGTTCATAAGTTAGAGCGACACTTATGGAAAGCCCAAAACCACGTAAAATATGCAAAGAAAATTAGAGGAATCTAACTTTGTTTTGCAGGGGTGTGCTGTGATGTGACATGGCCATGATTGTGATTATATTTGATGTATGCAATGATCCTTATTGTAAGTTGGCAACCGGAAGGAGCCATATGGTTGTCTTTAATTTCTGTTAAGAGCCGCGTGTCTATTCAAAGTAGTTGTAATAGTTGGAGCTGGTGGACGACAACCATGAAGCGGCGCCATTGACCTTGACGCTATGCCGGTGATGATGGAGATCATGCTCGTGCTTGAAGATGGAGATCGGAAGCACAAGAAGAAAGGCCATATCATATCACATATTATGAATTGCATGTGACGTTAATACTTTATGCATCTTGTATTGCTTAGTTAACGACGATAGCATTATAAGATGATCCCTCATGCACATAAAAATTTCAAGTTTAAAGTGTTCATCCTTAGTAAGCATCGTTTCTAAAGCTTGTTGTTTTGAAGCACCACATGATGATCGGGTGTGTTAGATTCTGCAAGTGTATACAACGTGAGGACGCCAGATTTGCTCATGCGGAAGCTAAGGTTTGATCTTGACGAGCCTAGCATGTACAAACATGGTATCGAAACACGGATCACTGAAAGGTAAAGCATGAGTCATATAGTAGATATGATGAACATGTTGATTGTTCGCCATTGAATCTACATCAACTCTCGTGATGATCGGTTTTGATGTAGTGGATTTGGTTCGTGTGATCACTAAAACAATGTGAGGGATATTGTTTGAGTGGGAGTTCACCTAGATTAATTTAACTATTAATTAGAACTCAATTTGTCATAAACTTAGTCTAAACTATTGCAAATATGTTGTAGATCAATGGAGGCCCCTACCATCAATTTTAATGCGTTCCTAGAGAAAGAAAAGTTGAAAAACAATGGAAGCAACTTCTCGGATTGGTTCCGCAATTTGAGGATTGTACTCAATGCTGGTAATTTGACCTATGTCTTTGGATGCACATTGGGTGACCCGCTGCGGTGATGCTACCGATGAAGTAAAGAATGTTTACCTCGCTCGGAAGAATCGGTACTCCACGATCCGATGTGCTATCTTGTATGGTTTGGAATCGAGCTTGAAAGGTTTGAGAACTCAGACCCACATGATATTGTCCGTGAACTCAAATTGATATTTGAGACTCACGCGATTGAGAGTTATGAGGCTTACGAAAAGTTCTTTAAGCGCAAGATGGAAGAGGGCAGCTCCGTCGGTGAGCATGTGCTTAAGATGTCGGACGCATAAACAAACTCCAAAGCTTGGTTATAGTGATTCCTAATGCCTTGGGGATTTACCGTGTCCTCCAATCACTACCACCAAGTTACAAGAACTTTGTGATGAACTACAATATGCAAAGCATGAACAAGCAGTTGCCAGAACTCTTCTCCATGTTGAAATCTGCAGAAGTGGAGATCAAGAAAGAGCACCAAGTGTTGATGGTCAATAAGACCACCAAATTCAAGAAAGGCAAGTCTAAGCAAACAGGTACTGCAGAATAAATGGAAGCTAGCGAAGAACGAGGTGACGATGCGCGTTGGAAATGGATCAAAGGTTGATGTGATCGCGGTCGGCACGCTACCTCTTCATCTACCATCGAGATTAGTTTTATGCTTAAATAATTGTTATTTGGTGCCTGCGTTAAGCATGAACATTATATCGGGATCTTGTTTATTGCGAGACGGTTACTTGTTTAAGTCTGAGAATAATGGTTGTTCGATTTATATGAGTAATATGTTTTATGCACATGCACCTTTGATAGATGGTCTATTCTTATTGAATCTCGATAGTGGAAATACACATATTAATAACATTGAAGCTAAACGTTTGAAATTGAGTGATAACTCGAAATATATGCGGCACTGTCGTCTTGGTCACATTGGAGTGAAGCGTATGAAGAAACTCCATTCCGATGGACTTCTTGAATCACTTGATTTCGAATCACTTGAAAGATGCGAAGCATGTCTGATGGGTAAAATGACTAAGACTCCATTTTCTGGTATGATGGAGCATCGCGCGGTGGTTATCGTTATGTTCTTACCTTCACGGATGACTTGAGTAGATATGGGTATATCTATTTCATGAAACATAAGTCCGAAACTTTCGAGAAGTTTAAGGAATTTCAAAGTGAGGTAGAGAATCAACGTAACAAGAAGATTAAATTTCTACGTTCTGATCGTGGAGGTGAATATCTAATTTACGAGTTTGGCGAGCATTTGAAGAAATGCGGAATACTTTCACAATTGACACCGCCGGGAACACCACAACATAATGGTGTGTCCGAACGTCGTAATCGAACTCTCTTAGATATGGTTCGTTCTATGATGTCACTTACAGATTTACCGTTATCATTTTGGGGTCATGCATTAGAAACAGCCGCATTCAGTTTAAATAGGGCACCATCTAAATCCGTTGAAACGACACCGTATGAATTATGGTTTGGGAAGAAACCTAAATTGTCGTTCCTTAAAGTTTGGGGTTGCGAAGCCTATGTAAAGAAGTTACAGCCGGACAAGCTTGAACCCAAAGCAGAAAAATGCGTCTTCATAGGATACCTGAAGGAAACTATTGGGTATACCTTCTATCATAGATCCGAAGGCAAAATCTTCGTTGCCAAGAATGGATCCTTTCTAGAGAAGGAATTTCTCTCGAAAGAAGTGACTGGAAGGAAAGTAGAACTCGACGAGGTTGTCGAACCTTCTCTCGAACTTGCGAGTAGCACAACACCGGAAGAAGTTCCTGTGGTGCCAGCACCAATAAGAGAGGAAGCTAATGAAACTTCGGTTGAAGTTACTACAGAGCCTCACAGGTCAACGAGAACTCGTACCACTCCTGATTGGTAAGATCCCGTTATGAGTGTCATGTTGGTGGACAACACCGATGACCCTGCGACATATGAGGAAGCGATGATGAGCCCAGATTCCAATAAATGGAAAGACGCCATGAAATCCGAGATTGGATCCATGTATGAAAACCAAGTATGGAATTTGGTGGACTTACCAGATGGCCGAAAGGCTGTCGAGAACAAATGGATTTTCAAGAAGAAAACAGATGCTGATGGTAATGTTACTGTCTATAAAGCTCGACTTGTCGCAAAAGGGTTTCGACAAATTCAAGGAGTTGACTACGATGAGACTTTCTCACCAGTAGTGAAGCTAAAGTGTGTGAGGATTTTGTTAGCAATCGCTGCATATTACGATTATGAGATATGGCAGATGGATGTCAAAACAACATTCCTCAATGGAGACATTGATGAAGAGTTGTATATGATGCAACCCAAAGGTTTTGTCGATCCTAAAGATGCTAACAAGGTATGCAAACTTCAACGGTCCATATATGGATTGAAGCAAGCATCCCGAAGTTGGAATCAACGTTTTGATAAGGTAATCAAAAGTTTTGGTTTTATACAAACTTATGGAGAAGCTTGTATTTACAAGAAAGTGAGTGGGAGCTCTGTAGCATTCTTAATACTATATGTAGATGACATATTGTTGATTGGGAATGATGTAGACCTTCTTAATAGTGTCAAAGAATATTTGAATAATAGTTTTTCAATGAAAGATCTTGGCGAAGCAGCTTACATATTAGGCATAAAGATTTATAGAGATAGATCGAGATGCCTAATATCATTGTCACAAAGCACATATTTGGACAAAGTTCTAAAGAGATTTGGAACGGAAGATAGCAAGAAAGGGTTCTTGCCCATGTTTCCCAATACGACCTTGAGTAAAACTCAAAGTCCAGCAACGTCAGAAGATAGAGAAAGGAAGAGTAAGACTCCCTATGCCTCAGCCATAGGATCTCTAATGTATTCCATGCTATGTACTAGACCCAACATTGCATATGCCGTTAGTTTGACTAGCAGATATCAAAGTGATCCAGGAGTGGATCATTGGACAGCGGTCAAAAACATCCTTAAGTACTTGAGAAGAACTAAGGATATGGTTCTTTCTTATGGAAGTGATGAACAACTCGTTGTTAATGGTTACACCGATGCTAGTTGGAACACCAATCTGGATGATTCTAAATCTCAATCTGGATACGTATTTACTTTGAATGGTGCAGCAGTGACTGCAGGAGTGCAAAGCAAAGCGTTGTGGCGAGATCTTCAACTGAATCGGAATAAATAGCTACTTCGGAGGCTTCACAAGAGTAAATATGGATGAAGGAGTTCATTACAGAGCTCGGTGTGGTTCCAAGTGCGCTGGACCCAATGTCTATCTACTGTGATAACATGGGCGCCATAGCCAATGCGCAAGAACCAAGGTCACACAAGAAGCTGAAGCACATCAAGCTACGTATTCATGCTATTCGAGAACATGTCCAAGATGGTGACATAAAGATTTGCAAAGTACACACATATCTGAATATGGCGGATCCGTTGACTAAACCTCTCCCGAGGGCAAAACATGACCAACACCAAACTGCCATGGGTGTTCAGTATATTACCATGTAATCTAGATTAGTTGACTCTAGTGCAAGTGGGAGACTATTGGAGATATGCCCTAGAGGCAATAATAAATGTAGTTATTATTATATCTTTGTGTTTATGATAAATGTTTACTTTCATGCTATAATAGTATTAACCAGGAAACATTAATACTTGTGTGATTTGTAAACTAAATTAGAGTCCCTGGTAAAGCCTCTTCATAATACTAGCTTGTTGGTTAATACATGATTGTGGTTTCCCTATCATGAACATTGAGATGTTATTAACAACAAGATCATATCGTTAGGAGAATGGTATGATGGACATACTCCTATAGATAAGCGTAGCATAAAGATCAAGTCATTTTAATAGTTCAATTGCTATAAGCTTTCTGATACATAGTAACCTAATTCCTTCGACCATGAGATAATGCTTATCACCATCACCGGAAGGATGCTTTGATGACATCAAACACCACACCGTAACTGGGTTGCTATAAAGGTGGCATTGAGTGTTCGGAAAGTATGGGTTGAGACACATGGATCAAGAGCGGGATTTGTCCATCCAGATGACAGATAGATATACTCTGGGCCCTGTCGGTGGCATGTCATCCAATTATATTGCAAGCATGTGATTGGATCACAAGGTATCACATACCACGGGAACGAGAAAAGAGTACTTATCCGTAACGAGGTTGAACTGGGTATGCAGAGATACCGACGATCAAAACCTCGGATAAGTAAACTATCGTGAGACAAAGGGAAATTGGTATCGTATGCAAGTGGTTCATTCAATCGCAAAGTAATCGTAGAAATATGTGGGAGCCATATGAATTTACAGATTCCTCTATTGGTTATTGTTCGGAGAAGTGTCTCGATCATGTCCGCATAATTCACGAACCTTAGGGAGACACACTTAAGGATTCGATGTTGTTGAGTAGTTAAGGAATGATGAGTAAGAGACTGAATGCTGCTCGGAGTCTCGGATGGGATCCGGGATATCACGAGGAGATCCGGAATGGTCCGAAGAATAAGATTCATATAAGGAAAGTCCTGCTTTGGAGTTGGAGAATGATTCCGGTGTTTTCATCGGGAATGTTCTAGAAGGGTCCGGAAGGTCTGGCACTCCGGAGGGGAAGGGTACATGAATGTGTCATAACAATGTGGAATGGTTGCATCATGTACTAGGTATCATCGCTAAGCAAAATAAAGGGATAAATCAAATCCTAGTTTGAAAAGTCAAACGCCAATTTGAAAAGTCAAACGGCAAGTTTGCTTGGTGGAAGGAGAGTAGGAAACCTACTTGGGGAGGAAGTCCTCCTCCCTCCACCGCCGGCCAAGGAGGCCGACTTGGGCGAGGACTCCCTCCCCCTTGGCCGCGCCCTCCCACCAATAAAAGGAGGGGTAGGGGTGCCCCTATAGACCTACACCTCTATCCACCAAACCCTAACCCTAGCCGCGGCCACCAAGTTGCCGCCGCCACCTAGGGTTTGCCCTAGACGCCGAGTTGGGGTTCTCCCCTTGCCCTAGCCGCCGGCCTAGCCCTCTCTCCTTGGTACCTCTAAACCCTAGATCACCAAGGCCTCTCTCATAGTCCACCATACTCGCTCCGGCTTAAGGCGAAGCCCTGTGAGATCTCCCCTCTACTTCCGGTACCACGCCGTCGTGCTGCCGGAATCGCGAGGAGAGTGCTACAACCTCCGCTGCCTCTTTGGAACAAGGAGAGGAAGGTCTTCATAGAATCCGAAAATGTTATCGATCTGGGAGCGCTTCGGAAGCCTTGCCGGAACGATCGTCTACACGATCTTGAGATCGGCAAGAGTACGACTACATCACCCACGAGAATCTGCTCTCGTTAAATACTTTGGAATCTTCGAGGGTGAGTTATTCTATCGACTTGTTGCTACAATCTAGTAGATAGATCTTGGCTTGTTTGTTTGTATGCGGTAGAATTTTTTTGTTTTCCATGCTACGAACCCCTACAGGATCATACTTTCACTAGTGAACACTCTCTCATAAATATCCTATCTTCATGATACTACTCTTAACTACTCTCCAGTTGGACACTCTAATCCATGGTAGGGCTATAACAGCACACCTCAAAGTCCGCCTTTCCCAATCTAGATAACCCCACACTGTCACCTTGAGCGCTAGACGGTTCCAACAAACACCACAATTTCATAGAGACATCCAACTCCAAATATAACTCATAACAAATATTCAGTCTAGCCAAAGTGCCACACACGGTATGCACGCTGTCACTTTCACACACGTGGGGAAAAGCATAGATCTATTAAAGCACAAAGAGTATTTATGTAGACTCAAACCACCATGGCTTGCACGCTGTCACTTTCACACACATGGGGAGAGAAGAGATCTATTAAAGCACTTGAGTAGCAAGGTAGATCTACTTGATTACAAAGCTCATGACCACAACAAGATCATGCATAGAGAGAGAGATGAACACATAGGTACCGGTAGAGCCCTTAGCCTCGAGGAAGAACTACTCCCTCCTCATTATGGGAATCAGCAACGATGATGAAGATGGTGATGGAGATCGATGGAGATGGATCTGGGGCACTTCCCCGTCCCGACAGGGTGTCGGAACAGAGACTTTCTGTTCCCCGAATCTCCCTTTCGGTGGCGGTGGCGCTACGGAGGTTTTTCTGGAAGTATGATTGACTATTTAGGGTTTTCTCCCCGGGGGCTTCTTATAGGCGCAGGAGGCAAGGCTGGGAGGCGGTCGGAGGGCCCACACCCTACCCAGGCGCGGGATAGGGCCCACCCGCGCCTAGGGGGCGTGTCATGGCCCTGGATCGCCTCTCTGTCTCCCCTCTGGACTTTGTGGCGCCCACGGTAAAATATTGACTTTGGCTTTTGTCCCTTCCAATTCCTAGAATATTGATTTTCTGCCTTTCTCGAACCAAAAAACAGAAGAAAATAGGCAACTGGCACTGTGGCAACTTGTTAATAGGTTAGTTCCAAAAAATATATAAAAACACCTCAAAGTGTAGACAAAGCAAAGCAAAGTAGATACTAAACAAGCATGGAGCATCAAAAATTATAGATACGTTTCCGACGTATCAAGCATCCCCAAGCTTAACTCCTGCTCGTCCTCGAGTAGGTAAGTGATAAAATAATAATTTTTGAGGTGACATGCACCATCAAAACCAAGATCAAACCATTTGCAAGCATTGAAGGCTGGGGTCAAAGAACTCTAAACATGTGCATGAAAGATGGAGTTCTAACAATAGGACAAAGTAACTATGCATGCAACATGAAAGTCTATAAACAAAGATCATGAATAACAATGCATTGAAATACTTTTGTTTGTTTCACATATAGAAAACATAACATAGTGGCATTTAGCTTGTCCCTCATAGAGTACAAATAGATGCATAAGACACCTTCAAAGTTCACAAGGGTGACTAGAAACAAGTAGCACAAGAGCAAGTAATATCACAATATGCATCAATCAATAAGTTTTGGAACACTGCACACAGAATGGAAACTATGCTCTCTTAATGGTGCCTAAAAGGTAGAAGGTGGAGACTCAATATAATAGTGGAAGAAATGCCCTTCATAAAGGAAGTAGGGATTTCAAGTTTCAAAAAGAGCTTCCAAAAATTATGGTACTTGTTAGCTTTCAGCCCTCATTGCCCCTATCATAAGCACGTTGAAGTGATTAAGGTTAAAGCAAACAAAGATGGAGTATATGCTTGAAAAAGTATAAGTTGGCAATCTCAAGTCCCTTGAATACGAGGGCCACACCTCATGCTACTAAACTTCAGTCACCTGCAAGTTCTTGTCATTGTAAGTACATGCGTATCATAGAGAACCGCCAACGGGGTACCCCTTGCACATGGTATAGGAGTTATCCCATAACCAAAATGACAAGGCAAGCAGACAATGAGCATCTCAGCGATCTTTTTATTTACTATTTTCATAGGTTTTTATTGAGGATGCTTCACAAATTGTTCATTATGGTGATGCTGCAAGTTTCCACCATGATTAGGCATGGCTTAGGCTAGCGGCCCAGACGTTTCTCTAACACAAAATACATACT
Source organism: Avena longiglumis (assembly GCA_030063025.1). NCBI lineage: Eukaryota > Viridiplantae > Streptophyta > Magnoliopsida > Poales > Poaceae > Avena > Avena longiglumis. Next base: position 185,414,258 of record CP125979.1, read on the forward strand.
CCATGGACTTACAATTTCCCTCTTTATTTCACACCGGTGACATCCATAGACAAAATAGCATGATATCAAGTGCAATGTTGAAAACGTTCCCCGTGACAGCACGGTTCTGCTAATTCTAATGTATAAGTGCAAGCATATACAACATAGATGACACAATGGTTCAAGTTTATTAGGGGCAAAGAATATAAAGTGTGCCATCAAGTTTGTGAGGGCTTTAATCACAAAGTTTTCACATAACAAAGAGACTTTTTAACTGGAAGATAACTGAAAACAAGAATATACTTGGAATGGTGTAACACACCATGCATAGGAATTTATAGTGGACACTTTGGAATAACTTGGTTTATTGGGAGTTGGAAGCATGAGTAGAGCTTACTCATACAAGTGGAGGCTAGCAAAAGACTGGGAGCAACCAACTAAGAGAGCAATAATGGCCATAATCATGCAGAACAATAAAACATTACTAATCAAAGCATAGAGTGGTACTACAAGTCAAGGACTAAATGATCATATAGGCTATGGTGACTTGTCATAGTCATAACATGGTGTGAGCATGTGCCAATTCAACCCAAATAAAGCATCAAAGGAGAATACCACAATACTATGCTTTTGTATGCTAAAACAACGCATGATTCTTTCAAGGCACATTAAGCAATCCCAATTGTTTGGAACAAGTCATGCTACAACAATAATCACTAAGAATAAGGTCAAAACAACATCTAGCATGACATGATAAAGTCTAGGCCATAGTCAAAACAAGCTTCCTTTTGTACCACTATAAGCATGAAACTTCCTACTCTCTTCAAACACCAATCGACTTATTTGAAACAACTCACAAAGATAATAATCAATAAATATCAGTGAGCAAGTCTCACAAATCCACAAAGAAGAACTAAAAAGTTCTAAGCTAAAAACATATGAAAACTAAGGCTAAACACAGTGCTAGCAAAAGAGAACACTCACAGAACAATAAGAATGAAAACTAGAGTGTTCTAGGCAATGAAAACAGAGTGTGTGTCTCTCCAAAATAAGTGTGGTGTAACCAACCAACTTACTCAAGCAAACTAAGAAAACTAAAACCAAAAACAAAAACTAAGACGCTCCAAGAACAACACAACCATGCATAAAACAATAAAAACGAAGTGTCTAGAAAGACCTGAGATTTTTATTGATGAAGAAGGGGATGCCCAAGGAATCCCTAAGCTTTGAAGCTTGTACCTCTTGAATATTTCTTGGAGTGACACGGGGTGGCATCCCCAAGATTGAGCTTTTGTCCATTCTTCATCTCATTACATCATTCTTTCTCTACACCTACAAATTTTCCTTCATACAAAACTTCACACTATCTTCATTAGCAACATTAGTGTATTTAAAAGATAATAGACCTTTGGGTTTAGTTTCAAAACAGCAAAACTTTCACTAAATACACAAGCTACTACAGAAACTCCTTCAAAAAGCTTAGTTTCCCTAAAAAAAACCCAAAAAGGAATCAATAAGAAGCAAATCCAAATAATGGCAGAAATCTGTCAAAACAGACCAACAGATAGAAACCAATTTTTTCGAAGACCTTATGTTGCTTAAATCAAAAAGTGTTGAACTAACGAAAGTTACCTAACATACTGGGGGATTTATACGTAAATTTTCAGCTAAATCCTACTTACAGATACTCCTCACGAATTTTTATGGTGGAGGACAGAAATCTGTTTCGGGACAGCAACTCCCCAAATCTTACTTCCCTCTCATTAGAGGTTATTCTTGGCACAAAAAATAAACAAAAAGGATAAGGAGAGGTCATTACTGAAATAATAACTTTCAAGACTTAAGTAAACTCTTGGATTATCTTCCAACAAGAACTTTTCTTTAACGCCTTTAAGTTAGGCTTGATAGTTTGAGAAGATGCTCACATAAGAAATATGAATTGAAGTAAAAGAGAGCATCAAGAAGCAAATTCAAAACATATTTAAGTCTAACCCACTTACTATGCATAGGAATATTATAAAGAAACAAGTCATGAAAGCACAAAGCAACAAGCATAGGAAAGCAAAACAAGTGCAACTTCAAGATTTTCAACATAAAGAGGGGAAACTTAATATTGTTGAGCTACATAAAACCATGTTTCCCTCTCTCATAATAACTTTCAGTAGAAACATGAATAAAATTAACAATATAACCATCACATAAAACATTCTTATCATGAGCCACATGCATAAAATAATTATTACTCTCCACATAAACATAGTCATTCTTATTAATTATAGTGGGAGCAAATTCAAAAAAATAGCTATCACTATCATTCTCATCACCATAATCATCAAATATAGGAGGCATATTGTAATCATAATTAATTTTCTCCTTAATAGTAGGTGTAGTGAAACTATCATATTCATCATTGTAATCATCATATATTGGAAGTTTGGTGTTATCATAAGCAATAGAATAGCTATCTTCCAAAGCTGGGGGACTAAAAAGATCATTTTTGTAACACCCTCAGAATCGGACCTATGCAAGTTTGGGCGAAATTCACCAAACCCGCATAGAAACGATTCAAAGGTGCCCACCAGGCACTTTCGTGCGGGTGGAAAATGAAGTAATAACATTACACAACAGTCCTCGATGGGACCCACAGAACAGATATATATAGCAGCGACTCAAAGAGCCAAGAATACAGATATAATCTACAAAGATCCAAATCACCTTGAAAACGATAGAGCATCCAGCTACGGACAAGATGCAAATGGGGCTAAGAGCCCTGAAGAATAACCAATGGCGTCCATAACCCTGCCCAGGCCAAGCCGGAAGGGTAACCCTGCTAACGGCGTCGATCTCAAAACCTGCTTAAACAAAAGGGGTGCCGACAAAGGGCAAAGGAAAAAGAGGAGCGTCGATCGAGACACGACGAGGCTAGAATTCGCGGTCCTCGCCATAGGTATGGTGGATCAAGGCAGCGGCAAGCACTAAACAACCTCTAGATACTCGATACAACCTGGCGGTTATCGGAGAGGATAAGAATGACCTAACCGGATCCAACTGAAGCTATCACCAAACAACCCCATCGGTGTTTCCCCTCGAGACCAAACGAGGAAGTCAACCGAGGAACTCACACCGCTGGCGCTTTACTTATTCGCTTATCGCAGCAATTACTAGTCGGTTTAGTTAATCGTCACGATAAAATAAGCAAGCACTTTTAGTTAACCATTCCGTTATAGTTGCATTAATTACTAATCGGTACAAGTAGCATGAGATAAACCCAAAACCCAGCAGTTGTTGGTACTTTTATTCAGCCATTCCGTAGTTGCAATACTTACTAGTCGATACAATTGTCGCAAGCGACAAACAAACAAGCACTTGTGGGGTATTAATTAGCCATTCCGTTGTAGTGGAGCTGATTACTAGTCATTATAAGTCAAATTTATAGCGATAAACTTTAGTTATGCTTGTCTATGATCGAGATCATGCTCCAAGTCGTCCATATCCGCGGACACGGCTTTCAGAAAGTTTTACCCGGCCGGGTGCACCAATAGCAACACACGCCGATCAACCTCGAAAACCAAATCAAAACCCAACGAGGCTTTCACGATCGAACAATTGCAGGATTCGAAATATTTCGGGGCCACCCATTGAGTAGATCCGAACGGAGTAAGCAAGCTCCGAGACGGGCTCAAGGTTTGCGCTGGTCAGAAACGATCGGGAACCCGAAAGTGGCTGGGCTTGTCGATACCGCGAAAACACTCCGCTTACCTAACAAGACAAAGTGTGCTCCTCGCACAATTTAAATACGTAAAAGTAGCATGGCATAAGTACAGGATCGTAAATAAAACCTCAAACTAGTTTGTGGCCCCAAGAAATAAGAATGAATCAAGCTCGCTCGGGGGTCCCATATACCTCCGGATGTGGATAGCGCGATAAATCAAGGAACATGTATCAAGTACTCGGGGTCTTACGGGACACAAGTGGGTGTTCGAAACCAAATATTATCTATCACCCACCGATGCCTCTGCTTATTTCAATTTTAGTTGTTAAACAGAAATTAAAGTGACGATAAGTAAAACTAGAATCATCTCCAACATCAACATGCGGCAATACATCAAGAATCGTGGCATATGACGACACACATCAAGACTTGAGCAAGCAACTACGACGCAAGTCCAACTAGCTACCAAACAACAGGTAATAGGTGTGTCCAAGGCAATATAGGGCTGCACGGTATATCACGTACGGAAACTAAAGCATCGCAACACAGATAGCAATAGATCAACAGGAGGGAAATAAAGACTATAAAAGCAAGATAGGTAGAAAGAGGGAGATGCTCGCCTGAAAACATTGTCGAAGGTTCAACCGAAGATCGGGGCGAAGCTCACATCAACTCATCGGCCTTATCCGCGAAGAAGCAAAACACTAGAATAAACACCGGATGCAATATTTAATACAACGGCAGAAGATCGGCATGATGCATGTATGATGCATGGCATGGCAAAGTGCGATGCAATTAGGTCAAGATTAAACGGAACCGGGGTCCCGACAATTAATTATATTGTTCAAGTTATTTAATTACCCCGCAAATTAAATGTTATCTAGCAGGACAATAGATGGCAACGGTTCGCTACACATGTTTAAATGAGGCCAATTATGAGACTAGGTTTGCCCGCATATGGGCCCCATATTTAATTATTAGGTGAATCGGCATAAGGCCCCAAACCACAGATATGCATGCGAGATGAATGACAATTCAATATGCAACAAGTTGTTATTATGTTAGAAAATAGGGTTTTTCGGGAAGGGGTTCACACTTTAGGGTTCTCGACGATCTTGGTCCGGGGGTTCGGGGTTCGACAGGGTACAGGGTTCGACGGATCGGTCTCGGCGGAACGTTCTCGGACTCCGGGATCGTTCTCGGGCCACGGAGGTAGGTCTTGTTGCATCCGGGAAGCCGAGCTTGGTTAGGTGCCGGGGCGCGTTGGATTCGTTCTGATCGGTACCGTTCTTGTCATCATGCAGATCACGTCGGGTCTCACGGGGTCGATCTTGCCGCTATGGGGCCTTGTCGGGCCCGCGACATCGAGGCGGTGTTAGCACTCGGAAGCTTTCTCGTGGCAAACTTGGCGTCCTGGGGCGATCCTGTCGCCTCCGCGGTCCTGCCGGCGGTCTTGTCGTTCGGTGCAGCACCTGGCGCATCCATGTGGGGTCGCGAAGATCATGTCGTATCCGTGGTCCTCGGGCATCGGATCTGGGGGAAGTTCTTGTTGTTCCGTGAGGTAGGTCTTGTCGTTTGATCTCGGGGTCTTCGAGGGGCGTCTAGGTCCCGTGAAGATCGGTTATAACTCGTCGATGGTCCTTCTTAGGCTGCTCACTGTCGGTCATGTTGTCGAGGTCTGGGCCTCGGAAGATCTTGGCGAGGGGTTCGGTTCCGGGCTCCGAAGGCAGAACTTGGCGGCTCGGGCCTACGGGGTTGGGGTCGAACGGCGCGGATGCAGGGGCTCGGCGACCGGAGGCGCTCCAGATGAGGCCGCTCGGGGAAGTTGGGCCTCGGCGGCGGATGTGGCCGCACTGCGGTCGCCGGGCGAAGTCGTGCAGGAACGCTGGCGGGATCGCTGCGAGCGCGGCGCGCGGCGGAAGGCGGTCCGCGCCGGGCGAGCGCGATGGAGGGCGATCGAGCGGAGGAGGGCAGCGAGGGCGTGCTCGCGCCGGTCGGGCAGACGGCGGCAGGCCATGGGCGGCCGGAGGAGCTTGAGGGGACGGACGGGAGGCAGCAGCGAGTCGTCGCTGCATGGCGCGCCGAACGAGGCCGAAGAGGCTGGCGCGCGGCCTGGGCGACGAGGCGCTGGAGCGGGCGGGCGAGCCGATGAGCGGCGGAGGCGGCCTGCTGAGGCGCTGCGGACGAGGCAGATGGGCGTCTGAGGACGCCATGGCGGTGGAAGCTCGAGGCGGCGAAGGCGGGCGGGCACGGCGAGGCGAGCGGGGTTGGTGGAAGGCAGGCGCGGGCGCGGATGGGGAAGAAAGAGAGGAGAGAGGAGAGAGGAGAGAGGAGAGCCAGGCGGCAGGGGTGGGCCAGGGCGTGGGGCCCGCAGGTGGGTCGCGCGGGGCTGAGGGAGAGGGGGTCTGGGTGAGGCTGGCTGGTGAGTGGGCCAACGCGGGTGGGTCCGGCCGGACAGGGAAGGGAGCCAGGCAATGTGGGTGTTGGGGTGGGATCACGTGGTGCGTGTCGTGTGCTGAGTGTTTTGGGGTGGGGTGTGTGGTGTGTGTGGGTTTGGGGAGAGAGAGGGGGTTGGGTGGTGAGGTGGCAGGGAGGGATTGGTGGAGGGAGAGAGGTGTGCTGAGGTGGCGTGTGGGGATTGGGCAGGGTGAGGTGGAGGGATAGGTTGGGTAGCTTTTTAGGTGGGTTTAGAATTAGATGGGGCTGGCAGGATGGACCGATCTGGTTTTTCTGGGGTGGTCGTTCGGGCTAAATCGGCCCGTTCGACTGCCCCGCTAAAAAATTAATTAAATGTTTTATTTAATTAAACGGACCGTTTGCAAAACAATTTTAACAAAACAAAATATTCCGGCGACCCGGTTTTCGATGTTGAATCAAGAGGGGGCGTTTTAGAAAACAACACGGGCTTTGAAAACATAGTTTTGGCAAACAATGCATGATGACGACGATGCAATGCACAAATTCAACGCGATTTTCTAGTAGTGGTTTTGCGGGATGCCACAATTCGACACCACTAACAATGGATCTCGCCCTCGAGATCCGCCTCGTGGTACCGGAAGGAAGGTCGGCGTTCTCCGTCTTCTCGCTTTGTGTAGATCCTCGCGACACCACTAACAAGAGGTCGTTGTCCGTGTTCGTCGAGAGAACACTCCGGAACAAAAGGTCGAAGATAGAGGTATCAACAAATAAAGCCACCCCTAACTTCGATGGAACGAGGGAACCGATGCATTCTCATCCACTTCAATGTACGAAAGCGAATAGAAGGGGTAGTCGGCATGGGGGCCAATCCATCACGCACCCAAACTATTACTCCGCACAATCAGTAGAAAAGCGTGCAGCCATTCTCGGAATCAGACTGAAGATCTCGACAAGCGAGGTTCGGAACAACGGAGTGATGCAGACTCGGCATCGGATCTGGCGTAGATGATGTCGTCACGTCGGAAAACACCGGAAGGCACAAACAAGGAACAAAGAATGGTAACACCGTAGACGGATTCACCAGGCAGCTTGAACACCGGACGGTAGAACACCGTTATCAAAGAAGGAAGCGAAACCCTGAAGGTACGACGGAACCCAACCACGAGAAATCCGGACTCAAGAAAAGATAAGAGGCGATTCAAAACACGCCGAGATAAGAGGAGAATAGCGAGGGTAAGGAGTAAAATCAGACCTAACGAACTATCCAACCGATGTTGAAAAATAGTTTTGACACTCTACTTGCCGTTAGCTAGGTTATCCTCTGATTTGGACTTGTGGGGTATCGCAACGCTGAGCTCGACACCACTCTGTAACACCCTCGAATCGGACCTATGCAAGTTTGGGCGAAATTCACCAAACCCGCATAGAAAGCGATTCAAAGGTGCCCAGCACTTTCGCGGGTGGAAAACGAAGTAATAACATTACACAGTCCTCGATGGGACCCACAGATATATATAGCGGCGACTCAAAGAGCCAAGAATACGAGATATAATCTACAAAGATCCAAATCACCTTGAAAAGCGATAGGCGTCCAGCTACGGACAAGATGCAAATGGGGCTAAGAGCCCGAAGAATAACCAATGGCGTCCATAACCTGCGGGCCAAGCCGGAAGGGTAACCCTGCTAACGGCGTCGATCTCAAAACCTGCTTAAACAAAAGGGGTGCCGACAAAGGGCAAAGGAAAAAGAGGAGCGTCAGTACTGAGGCCAGTACACGACGAGGCTAGAATTCGGCGGTCCTCGCCTACATAGGTATGGTGGACTGAAGCGGCAGCGGCAGCGCGCACTAAACAACCTCTAGATACTCGATACAACTGGCGGTTATCGGAGAGGGATAAGAATGACCTAACCGGATCCAACCTGAAGCTATCACCAAACAACCCCATCCTGGTGTTTCCCCCTCGAGACCAAACGAGGAAGTCAACCGAGGAACTCACACCGTTGGCAGTTTTACTTATTCAGTTATCGTTGCAGCAATTACTAGTCAGGTTTAGTTAATCGTCCTGATAAAATAAGCAGTGGGCACTTTTAGTTAACCATTCCGTTATAGTTGCATTAATTACTAATCAGGTACAAGTAGCATGAGATAAACCCAAAACCCAGCAGTTGTTGGTACTTTTATTCAGCCATTCCGTTGTAGTTGCAATACTTACTAGTCAGATACAATTGTCGCAAGCGACAAACAAACAAGCACTTGTGGGCAGTATTAATTAGCCATTCCGTTGTAGTGGAGCTGATTACTAGTCATTATAAGTCAAATTTATAGCAGTAAACTTTAGTTATGCTTGTCTATGATCGAGATACTGTGCTCCAAGTCGTCCATATCCGCGGACACGGCTTTCAGAAAGTTTTACCCGGCCGGGGTGCACCAATAGCAACACACGCTCGATCAACCTCGGAAAAACCAAATCAAAACCCAACGAGGCTTTCACGACTGAACAATTGCAGGATTCAGAAATATTTCGGGGCCACCCATTGAGTAGATCCCGAACGGGTAAGCAAGCTCGAGACGGGCTCAAGGTTTGCGCTGGTGGTACGACGGGAACCCGAAAGTGTGGCTGGGCTTGTCGATACCGAAAACACTCCGCTTACCTAACAGATGCAAGTGTGCTCCTCGCACAATTTAAATACGTAAAAGTAGCATGGCATAAGTACAGGATCGTAAATAAAACCTCAAACTAGTTTGTGGCCCCAAGAAATAAGAATGAATCAAGCTCGCTCAGGGGGTCCCATATACCTCCAGGATGTGGATAGCGCGATAAATCAAGGAACAGGTATCAAGTACTCGGGGTCTTACGGGACACAAGTGGGCGTTCGGAAACCAAATATTATCTATCACCCACCGATGCCTCTGCTTATTTCAATTTTAGTTGTTAAACAGAAATTAAAGTGACGATAAGTAAAACTAGAATCATCTCCAACATCAACATGCGGCAATACATCAGCAACTGTGGCATATGACGACACACATCAGCACTTGAGCAAGCAACTACGACGCGCAAGTCCAACTAGCTACCAAACAACAGGTAATAGGGTGTGTCCAAGGCAATATAGGGCTGCACGGTATATCACAGGTACGGAAACTAAAGCATCGCAACACAGATAGCAATAGATCAACAGGAGGGAAATAAAGACTATAAAAGCAAGATAGGTAGAAAGAGGGAGATGCTCGCCTGAAAACATTGTCGAAGGTTCAACCGAAGATCGGGGCGAAGCTCACATCAACTCATCGGCCTTATCCGCGAAGAAGCAAAACACTAGAATAAACACCGGATGCAATATTTAATACAACGGCAGAAGATCGGCATGATGCATGTATGATGCATGGCATGGCAAAGTGCGATGCAATTAGGTCAAGATTAAACGGAACCGGGGTCCCGACAATTAATTATATTGTTCAAGTTATTTAATTACCCCGCAAATTAAATGTTATCTAGCAGGACAATAGATGGCAACGGTTCGCTACACATGTTTAAATGAGGCCAATTATGAGACTAGGTTTTCCCGCATATGGGCCCCATATTTAATTATTAGGTGAATCGGCATAAGGCCCCAAACCACAGATATGCATGTGAGATGAATGACAATTCAATATGCAACAAGTTGTTATTATGTTAGAAAATAGGGTTTTTCGGGAAGGGGTTCACACTTTAGGGTTCTCGACGATCTTGGTCCGGGGGTTCGGGGTTCGACAGGGTCCAGGGTTCGACGGATCGGTCTCGGCGGAACGTTCTCGGACTCCGGGATCGTTCTCGGGCCACGGAGGTAGGTCTTGTTGCATCCGGGAAGCCGAGCTTGGTTAGGTGCCGGGGCGCGTTGGATTCGTTCTGATCGGTACCGTTCTTGTCATCATGCAGATCACGTCGGGTCTCACGGGGTCGATCTTGCCGTTGCGAAGGCCTTGTCGGGCCCGCGACATCGAGGCGGTGTTAGCACTCGGAAGCTTTCTCGTGGCAAACTTGGCGTCCTGGGGCGATCCTGTCGCCTCCGCGGTCCTGCCGGCGGTCTTGTCGTTCGGTGCAGCACCTGGCGCATCCATGTGGGGTCGCGAAGATCATGTCGTATCCGTGGTCCTCGGGCATCGGATCTGGGGGAAGTTCTTGTTGTTCCGTGAGGTAGGTCTTGTCGTTTGATCTCGGGGTCTTCGAGGGGCGTCTAGGTCCCGTGAAGATCGGTTATAACTCGTCGATGGTCCTTCTTAGGCTGCTCACTGTCGGTCATGTTGTCGAGGTCTGGGCCTCGGAAGATCTTGGCGAGGGGTTCGGTTCCGGGCTCCGAAGGCAGAACTTGGCGGCTCGGGCCTACGGGGTTGGGGTCGAACAGCGGATGCGAGGGCTCGGCGACCGGAGGCGCTCCAGATGAGGCCGCTCGGGGAAGTTCGGCCTCGGCGGCGGCATGCAGGCCGCTGCGCGGTCGCTGGCGGGTCGCAGGTGCAACGGCGGGGATCGCTGCGAGCAACAGGCCGGGCGGGCGGGTCCGGCCGGGCGAAGCGCGACGGAGGGCGACTCGGGGCGGAGGAGGTCCGGCGAGGCGTGCTCGCGGCCGGGTCGGGGCAGGCGGCAGCCATGCGGCGGAGGAGCTTAGGGACGGACGGGAGGCGGTCGTCGCTTCATGGCGCGCCGAACGAACGAGGTCAAGATGCCGGCGCGGCTGCGGCGGCGAGGGGCTCACAAGCGATGTGGGCGAGCCGATGAGCGGCGGAGGCGGCCATGAGACGAGGCGAAGCGGCGAGGACGCCGTGGCGGTGGAAGCTCGAGGCGGCGAGGTTGCGTCGGGGGCGGGGCACGGGGCGAGGCGAGCGGGGTTGGTGGAAGGCAGGCGCGGGCGCGGATGGGGAAGAAAGAGAGGAGAGAGGAGAGAGGAGAGCCAGGGCAGGGTGGGCGTGGGGCCCCTTGGTGGGTCATGTGAGAGGGGGTCTGGGTGAGGCTGGCTGGTGAGTGGGCCAACGCGGGTGGGTCCGGCCGGACAGGGAAGGGAGCCAGGGCGGGTGCGCGCGCGTGTGGGTGTTGGGGGTGGGACCGGCTGGCGTGTGCGTGTGTTGCGTGTGTGCTGAGTGTTTTGGGGTGGGGTGTGTGGTGTGTGTGGGTTTGGGGAGAGAGAGGGGGTTGGGTGGTGAGGTGGCAGGGAGGGATTGGTGGAGGGAGAGAGGTGTGCTGAGGTGGCGTGTGGGGATTGGGCAGGGTGAGGTGGAGGGATAGGTTGGGTAGCTTTTTAGGTGGGTTTAGAATTAGATGGGGCTGGCAGGATGGACCGATCTGGTTTTTCTGGGGTGGTCGTTCGGGCTAAATCGGCCCGTTCGACTGCCCCGCTAAAAATTAATTAAAAGTTTTATTTAATTAAACGGACCGTTTGCAAAACAATTTTAACAAAACAAAATATTCCGGCGACCCGGTTTTCGATGTTGAATCAAGAGGGGGCGTTTTAGAAAACAACACGGGCTTTGCAAACATAGTTTTGGCAAACAATGCATGATGACGACGATGCAATGCACAAATTCAACGCGATTTTCTAGTAGTGGTTTTGCGGGATGCCACAATTTTCATCAAAACTAGCTTCCCCAAGCTTAGACTTTTCCATAACATTAGCAATAATGGTGTCCAAAGAATTCATACTAATAACATTGCTATTAGCATGCAAATAAACTTCCATAGGTTTTTAATTTTTTCTTCAAACACTTCCATGTCCTAACTCAACATAAATACTATAAAGCTCTGTAATTTTGTTGTTGTTTTCCATTAAGCCTAACTAGTGAAAACAAGAAACAAAAAGACACAATTGCAGAATCTAAAGGAAATAACTTCAAGCACTCACACCGGAGGATGTGAGTACCTTTTACCTTACCTCCCCGGTAACGGCACCAGAAAATAGCTTTCTGGCTTGCTATTGCCGTGGGGTAACATGCGTGAGTGCCTTTTACATTTCCCCCCGGCAACAGCGCCAAAAAATAGCTTGATGTCTACGCACTTCTATTCTTGTAGACAGTTGTTGGGCCTTCAAGTGCAGAGATTTGTAGAACAGCAGCAAGTTTCCCTTAAGTGGATCACCTAAGGTTTATCGAACTCAGGGAGGAAGTGGTCAAAGGTATTCCCTCTCAAGCAACCCTGCAATCAAGATACAAGAAGTCTCTTGTGTCCCCAACACACCTAATACACTTGTAAGGTGTATAGGTGCACTAGTTCGGCGAAGATATAGTGAAATACAAGTGGTAACAGTGCCAGAAAATAGCTTTGATGGAGCTTGACGGTGAGGTAAAGACTGGAAGCAAGCAAACATGCAACAGATCTAGAAGCAAACGGTGTTTCAATGTTTAGAAACAAGGCCTAGGGATCATACTTTCACTAGTGAACACTCTCTCATAAATACCTCTCTTCATGATACTACTCTTAACTCATCTCCGGTTGGACACTCTAATCCATGGTAGGGCTATAACAGCACACCTCAAAGTCCGCCTTTCCCAATCTAGATAACCCCACACTGTCACCTTGAGCGCTAGACGATTCCAACAAACACCACAATTTCATAGAGACACCCAACTCCAAATAAAACTCATAACAAATATTCAATCTAGCCAAAGTGCAACACACGGTATGCACGCTGTGACTTTCACATACGTGGGGAAAAGCATAGATCTATTAAAGCACAAAGAGTATTTATGTAGACTCAAACCTAAGTGCCACCATGGAGTGCACGCTGTCACTTTCACACACATGGGGAGAGCAGAGATCTATCAAAGCACTTGAGTAGAAAGGTAGATCTACTTGATTACAAAGCTCATGACCACAACAAGATCATGCATAGAGAAACAGATGAACACATAGCTACCGGTAGAGCCCTTAGCCTCGAGGAAGAACTACTCCCTCCTCATCATGGGAATCAACAAAGATGATGAAGATGGCGATGGAGATGGCTCCAGGGGCACTTCCCCGTCCCGGCAGGGTGCCGGAATAGAGACTTTCTGTCCCCTGAATCTCCCTTTCGGTGGCAGCGGCGCTACGGAGGTTTTTCTGGAAGTATGATTTACTATTTAGGGTTTTCTCCCCGGGGGCTTCTTATAGGCGTAGGAGGCAAGGCTGGGAGGCGGCCGGAGGGCCCACACCCTACCCAGGCGCGGGGTAGGGCCCACCCGCGCCTAGGGGGGTGTGGTGGCCCTGGTTCGCCTCTCCGTCTCCCCTCTGGACCTCGTAGCGCCCATGGTAAAATATTGACTTTGGCTTTTGTCCCGTCCAATTCCGAGAATATTGATTTTCTTCCTTTCTGGAACCAAAAACAGAAGAAAACAGGCAACTCGCACTATGGCAACTTGTTAATAGGTTAGTTCCAGAAAAGATATAAAAACACCTCAAAGTGTAGACAAAGCAAAGAAAAGTAGATACTAAACAAGCATGGAGCATCAAAAATTATAGATACGTTTTCGACGTATCAGAGACCATCCACGAGAGAGACATGCAGCTTGAGGAGAGGGATAATGCAGGGGAGGACATCCGTGGAGACCCCTACTCCTATCTCAACGATGATGATGACTTTCTGGAGGATCAGGCCATGGACTTCTTCACCAATGAGGATGACTTCACCTTCGTTGATGATGATGATGAGGACACCAATTCCGAGGAGTAGTAGCACTTGAGCACTAGCATTAGTGAGTTGTATCCAGTCCCATTGTATTGTAGTTTCACGGAATGGTTCTTAAAACCATCTGTTTTCCTTGTTGTGGTGTGTGTTTGTATTGTGTGCTATGAATGAATGAAAAGCAAGTTGTAGAAAAATCTGAGTCAACTTGAAAAACTTTTTAGAAACAAAAAAACCCTGAACCTTAGAAATTTCCCTCTTTTCTCATGATCTATCTCAATCTTCAGATGCCTCGTGGAGGAAGCACTTCATCCCTGGAACCGATGTTGCAACTCTTGCAAATGTTGGTTTCTGGCCGTGAAGCTGAAAGAGCCGAACGTCAAGCCAACTTAGCCTCCCTTCAACACATAGCTCAGATGGCCAACAACAACCAAGGCCATGGACACCAGGACAACCATGGATCAAAGCTCAAGAACTTTCAGAACACCAATCCACCCATATTCACTAAGTCTGAAGAGCCCCTAGATGTCGATGATTGGTTGCAAACCATGGAGAACAACTTAGAAGTTGCAGGAGTGGAAGCCAACGAGAAAGTACTGTTTGCCACCCACTATCTGTCCGGAGATGCAAGAGCATGGTGGAACAACGTTCGCGCCATGAATGGAGGACAGATGATGACTTGGGATGAATTCAAAATCAAGTTTAGCAGAACCCATGTGCCACCGGGTTTGATCAAGAGGATGAGAGATGAATTCAGAGAACTGAAGCAAGGGAGGATGACAGTAGTTGAGTACTGTGACAAATTTTTGTCATTGGATAGGTATGCACCAGATGAGATTGATACTGAAGCCAAGAAGAAGGAGAGATTCTTGAATGGTCTGCATGATGAGATGCAAACAGTGTTAGTCAACATCCCGTTTGCTAATATTGAAGCCTTAGTGGATTCTACCATTCAGATGGAAGGCAAGATCAACCAAGCCAATGAGAACCTCAAGAGTAGAATGATGCACCAACCAGGAACCCACCATACCCCAAATTATCGCCCCAACCCGTCTCTAGAAGATTTGCCCCAGGGAACTCGCTCAACCGCAATGGTCGTCTGTTTCTCATGAATGCTGAAGAATCCCAAGAAGCGCCAGATGTCGTACTAGGTATGTTTTCTGTTAACTCAGTACTTGCAAGAGTGTTGTTTGATTTTGGAGCATCGCACTCGTTTGTTACTGAAGAATTTGCATGCACTAGTAATATTCAACCAACCAAATTGAAGCATGTTATGATTGTTCAAATACCTGGTTCAACGACCAAAGCTAGACAAATTTGCAAGGCCGTACCTATCCGAATCCATGGCATAGATTTTTATACTAACTCGGAACTAAAGGTTTGGAAGTAGTAGTAGGAATGGATTGGATGTCGAAACATAAAGGATTAATTGACTGTGCCAAGAAAGCCATAACCATGACTAGTACCACCGGAATATTAGTAGAGCATGAATATGAAACCTTGCCCCATCGATTCAAGTGCAACAAGAGTCTAGAACAACCAACCATTGACCATGTCAGAATAGTCTGTGAATACCCCGATGTATTCTTAGATGTTTTGCCCGGTATGCCCCCAGATCGGGATATCGAGTTTATCATTGAACTCATCCCTGGAACCAGACCCATAGCCCAGAGACCCTATAGTATGAACCCGTCTGAATTAGTAGAGCTGAAGAAGTAACTGGATGCTATGCTAGAGATAGGATTGATCCAACCAAGTGCATCGCCATGGAGATCACCTGTTTTGTTTGTGGACAAGAAATATGGAGGTAACCGTTTGTGTACAAATTATCAGAAATTGAATGATGTCACCATCAAGAACAAGTACCCTCTGCCGAAGATAGAAGATCTGTTTGACCAGTTAACTGGTACCAAAGTGTTTTCTAAGATTGATCTTAGAACTGGCTATCATTAACTCAAGATTCGCGCAGAGGATATTCCAAAGACTGCCTTTACCACCAGATATGGACTGTATGAGTATACTGTCATGTATTTTTGATTAACCAATTCCCCCGCTTATTTCATGAACCTCATGAATAAGATTTTTATGGACTTCCTGGATAAGTTTGTCGTTGTTTTCATCGATAACATTCTGATCTATTCCAAATCAGAAGAAGAACATGAGATACACCTAAGGACCATCCTTGGAACCCTTAGGGAGCATCGGTTGTATGCCAAGTTTAGCAAATGTGAATTCTGGTTACAGGGGGTAGGATTCCTCTAACATATTTTATCAGTCGTAGGAATTGCCGTTGACCCTGCAAAGGTGAAGGATGTTGAAGATTGGCAAGCCCCAACCACTCAAACTCAAGTTCATGCATTTCTCGGAATAGCGGGATATTACCACAATTTTGTAGAAGGATTCTCGAGTACCGCAAGACCCATGACCCAATTGTTAAAGAAGTACAAGAAGTTTGAATGGACGGACAAATGTGAAGCGAGTTTTCAAGAAATCAAGAAGAGATTGATTTCAGCCCCAATCTTGATCATGCCGGATATCACGAAGCCCTTTGATGTGTATTGTGATGCATCCAAGATCGGTCTCGGATGTGTGTTGATGCAAGAAGGCAAAGTAATATCTTAACTATCCCGCCAACTGAAGAAACATGAGCAGAATTATCCTACCCATGACCTTGAACTAGAAGCCGTAGTTCTATCCCTGAAGACATGGAGGCATTACCTCTGGGAACCGTTTTGAGATTTATTCGGATCACAAGAGCCTGGAATATATTTTCACTCAGAAGGAGCTGAATATGAGGCAGAGCAGATGGATCGAGCTAATCAAGGACTATGATCTGGACATTCACTATCACCCCGGTAAAGCCAATATGGTAGCACATGCCCTTAGCCGATTGTCGTGTCGCTTGAACTCCATGATTCTGAAGGAGCAACCAAGTTTGCACAAGGAGTTGGAAGATTTCAAAATGGAATTAGTAAGTGAAGGATTTTTGGCTAGCATAGAACTTCAACCCACTTTGATCAGTTAGATTAAGGAGGCGCAGAAAGGAAATGCTAGTATCAATGGAATCAAACGTCGCATCGGTACAGGCAAAGTACCTGGATTCACCGAGGATGAAAAAGGAGTTTTGTGGTACAAAGGAAGTATCTGTGTACCAGCAGATTCCGAGTTGAAGCAAGCTATTTTGAAAGAATCCCATGATACCCTTTATTCTATCCATCCCGGAGGAACGAAGATGTATCAAGATTTGAAGGAGAAATTTTGGTGACATTAGATGAACAGAGAAATCGGGAGCTACATAGCTAAGTGTGATATCTGTCAGAGAGTTAAGGCAGGACATCAGAGACCCGCAGGACTGTTGCAACCACTGCAGATTCTGGAATGGAAATGGGATTCAGTTGGAATGGACTTTATCACCGGTTTGCCTACTTCTAGTAGGGGAAATGACTCTAATTGGGTCATAGTTGATAGATTGTCTAAATTTGCCCATTTCTTACCTGTCAGGACCACCTATCAGAGTTCGAAGCTAGCAGAGTTGTACATCGCTAGAATCGTCAGTTTGCACGGAGTCCCCAAAACCATCGTGTCTGATCGAGGAACCCAGTTTGCCTCGAGATTCTAGAAGAAAGTCCAAGAAGGATTAGGAATCCGAATAGATTTCAGCACAGCTTATCACCCTCAGACTGATGGACAAACGGAACGAGTAAATCAAATACTCGAAGATATGTTGAGAACATGTGTGTTAGAGTATGGATCTAAATGGGAATATTGTCTGCCGTTCGTAGAGTTTTCGTACAACAACAGTTATCAAGCCAGTTTGCAAATGGCCCCATTTTAATTCATGTATGGAAGGAAGTGTCGTACCCCTTTGAATTGGTCGGAAGTAGGAGAGAGTCAGATTTTTGGACCCGACATCCAACGAGAAGCAGCAGAGAAAGTTCACAAGATTCGTGAGAACCTCAAGACCGCCCAATCCAGATAGAAGAGTTATGCCGACAAGAGACGTCGAGACCTCGCTTTCAATATCGGAGATTTTGTGCATCTCAAAGTGTCGCCTTTGAAGGGAATGCAACGTTTCCAGCTCAAAGGAAAGTTAGACCCTAGATATATCAGTCCCTTCAAGATTCTGAATCATCGAGGAGAAGTATCATATCAATTGGAACTGCCAGAAGAGATGTTAGCAGTGCATAATGTGTTCCATATATCGTTATTTCGCAAATGCCTAGAAGCCCCGGAGAAGACCAAAGTTTTCAAGAACATTGATCAACAAACCATAGAGATCAACGATGACCTGACATATCCTAAAGTACCCATCCGTATTTTGGAGGAAGCTTTCAGAATCACCAAGACCCGAAGCATCAAGTTTCTCAAGATCTAGTGGAGTAACCACACTGAAGAGGAAGCTACCTAGGAACGAGAAGATTACATCAAGACGGAGTTTCCCGATCTCTTTAAATCCTAGTTTTTCTTTTTCTTCTTTCTCAAATCTTGGGACGAGATTTTGTTTAAGGAGGGAAGGTTTGTAACATCCCAAAAATATTGATCAAGATTATCAATTTCCAATCATCAAAATTAGGGTTAACAAAAACTTTTGTTAATTAAAATCATATGAATGCATGTGTGTATGTGATGATTGTATGAATGCATGAATGGACTTATGTGGTTGTTGTAAATAGCAAGGATTGGTTTAAAGATGAAAATAACATCATATAAATCAAATCAAAGCAGAAATAAATCAAGAGAAATTCAAAAACAAACCAAATGAGCTAATGGTCATTTTTTCCAATCTTGCTCACTAGACCACTTTGAGTGTTTCTAGTCCAAGATTTCAAAAAGAAACAATTCCATTTCTTTTCACCCCTTGCTAGACCAAGTAAAAGTGAACCCAAGCCCACTTTGCAAACTCACAGAAACATTTGGCAACTTGATTCAAATGACAATTCAAAATTGAATCTATATCATATGTGAAGATCACCAATTCTCAAAAACCAACCAAACCAGTGCACCTTGACAAAACCAACTAACCAGAGACTACTTATTATGTTACTAATACACCCACCAAGTTTCATCCAAAAATTCAAATTCAAATCTCTTTCGGCCATTTCATCAAACACCTTGCAAACACAAATCAAACAAACATCAAACACTATAGTGAGCAGTGTTTGTGCCTAACTTGTCTCCTCTCTAGCCCACATCACACTCTTAGTAGAACATCTAGTTCATTTAACAAGCTCTAGAACACTGTAAGCTTTCCCTTGCCATCAATGATGAGCATGCCGAGCCCCAAATGGCCACCCCATTATCGACAACAAGCTAGGAGAAGCTCTTGCCTCGCAAACCTTGTCTGGGACACTGACCACCGTCCACTTCCACCCCCTGTCCAACGCCAAAGCACTGACATCCCCTGGACCACTCTAGAACCACCGTGCCCTATGCCTCTGTGCCATGCCGAGAGAGCGCCGCACTCGACACGCGAGAACAGACCGCGCGCCGCCCTCGCCGCTTGCGCACGTGATTTGTAGGGGTTCGTAGCATGGAAAACAAAAAATTTCTAGCGCATACAAACAAACAAGCCAAAATCTATCTACTAGATTGTAGCAACGAGTCGATAGAATAACTCACCCTCGAAGATTCCAAAGTGTTTAATGAGAGCAGATTCTCGTGGGTGATGTAGTCGTACTCTTGCCGATCTCAAGATCGTGTAGACGATCCTTCCGGCGCTAGTTCGGCGCTCCCATGATCGGTCACACGTTCGGACTCGATGAAGACCTTCCTATCCTTGTTCCAGCGGAGGTTGTAGCACTCTCCTCGCGATTCCGGCAGCACGACGGCGTGGTACCGGAAGTAGAGGGGAGATCTCGCAGGGCTTCGCCTTAAGCCGGAGCGAGTATGGTGGACTATGAGAGAGGCCTTGGCGATCTAGGGTTTAGAGGTACCAAGGAGAGAGGGCTAGGCCGGCGGCTAGGGCAAGGGGAGAGCCCCAACTCGGCGGCTAGGGCAAACCCTAGGTGGCGGCGGCGACTTGGTGGCCGGCGGCTAGGGTTAGGGTTTGGTGGATAGAGGTGTAGGTCTACAGGGGAACCCTTGCCCCTCCTTTTATAGGTGGGAGGGAGCAGCCAAGGGGGAGGGAGTCCTCCCCCAAGTCGTCCTCCTTGGCCGGCGGTGGAGGGAGGAGGACTTCCTCCCCAAGTAGGTTTCCTACTCTCCCTCCACCAAGCAAACTTGCCGTTTGACTCTTCAAATTGGCGTTTGACTTTTCAAACTAGGATTTCATTTATGCCTTTATTTTGCTCAGCAATGATACCTAGTACATGATGCAACCAGTCCACATTGTTATGACACATTCATGTACCCTTCCCTTCCGGAGTGCCGGACCTTCCAGACCCTTCTAGAACATTCCCGATGAAAACACCAGAATCATTCTCCATCTCCGAAACAGGACTTTCCTTATATGAATCTTATTCTCCGGACCATTCCGGATCTCCTCGTGATATCCCGGATCCCATTCGAGACTCCGAACAACATTCGTTCTCTTACTCATCATTCCATAACTAATCAACAACATCGAATCCTTTAGTGTGTCTCCCTACGGTTCGTGAATTATGCGGACATGATCGAGACACTTCTCCAAACAATAACCAATAGAGGAATCTGGAAATTCATATGTGTAGCATCCCAATTGTCTAACAATTGCAATGCTACTAGCCTAGTCTATATAATGGCTACTTCCTATATATAATTGTTGCATCATAATTATATCATGCTCATGTCATCATGCCACCTTGCATTTGAGCATCATATAAAACCCTTTTTGTATTGGTTCTTCTCTCATATGCATTATTAATTGTATTTGCCTCTTGATATTGTATTTGGTTATTGATATATTGTTTAAATGCCCAAGTTGAGTTGGGGGCATATCTTTTATTCCACTCCACCACCTTTCTTGTCATCACCCCATCATTCCACCATTCCACCATATATGAGCATTGCAACTTATTTGGTTTTACCTCTAGCTCATGTGGGTTGGGATGGATCCAATTCTATCTCCACATGCTCTCAACTTAGCATCATGTTGTTTTCACATTAATAATATGTGGAGCCACCTTTGCATGCATTATGAGTAGTGCTCCTTTTTCCTAGCTTTCATATGGACCATCATGGATTTATGCTCATGTTGGGATATTTTTGGGACTATTAAACATCTAGTGGAACATACACACTAGCAAGTCCCAATTATAATCAAATGTGATCATATCCATCTACTCCATCTAGAACTTCCTTCAAATTATTTTGCTTGGCTTATTTCCAATGTTGGGGAATGCATAAGAATAATGCCATGTTAATATTATTGTTTTCACAATATTTTAATCATGGGAATTATCAATTTTGCATGGGCCATGCAACCTTCTCCAACTTTGGTCCTCCTTTGTTTTTATTTGCATTTTGAATGGCTCACCTCTCATCTCTCTCTCTTCCTTCTTTTGTTTGATCTAGTTTTGGTCTTGCCAAAAAAACCACCACCACCCCCTCTCGCTTTATCCTCTCTCTAAACCCTATATCTAAGATCCTAACCCTAATCACCTACATCTCTACTACCATCTATCACCATACCCCTTCTCTCCAAAAACCTAAACCGAGCCTCCCTAGTCCCACCCCCTCTCTCGGCCTCTCTCCTCTCCCTTACATGCTGGACCACCTGGCCACACCCCAGCTACCCTCCCCAACCCTAGCACCAACCCTACCCGAGCCATACCCCCTCTCTCCAACCCTAGCATCTACCCGAGCCTCCCCTCTCTCTCTCTAGATCTCTCTCCCTGCCTCAGCAACCCCACCCCGAGCTCCCTCACCCGCCTGGCCCACCTGCAGTACCTTCCCCTATGCCTACCTGCCCCTGCCCTGCCTCCCAGCTCGATCACGTGAGGAGAGGCAGAAAAGGTGGCCGAAGCCACCTTTATCTTCACCACCTCCCCCACGGCATCTTCCTCTCCCTCTCTGCTTTCCCCTCCTCCCACACGGCTTCTCTGGCGTCGCCAGATCCCCCGAGCCTCCCCTCTCCTTCCCCTTCTTCCTCTTCGACCACCAGCCCGGCCAGCACCTCGTCGCCCTCGCCGATCCGGCCATCCAGCACGTCGTGGAGGTGGCCTGGGCGACCGAGAGGGATCCTCTGCTTCGCCCCGTACCCGCTGGAGAGAAGGAGAAGGACCAGGAGCCCCAGGACCAGCGCCGCCCGAAGCCAAACCCTAGAACTCCGGCCGCCAGCCTCGTCGTCGACCCACTGCTCCTCGGCCCGATCCAAGCCCTCCGACGACTTCGCGGTGAGCCTTTCTCCCTCCCTGACATGTTCCGCCTCGCCGTTGCTTCCTGTTCTCGCCGGACCAAGCGTCGAACGCTCTCTGTGCACGGCGGGGTCGTCGTCGTCTGTTTCTGCACATCGCGTAGCCTCATCTCGCTGCGTAGCTGAACCCTGCAACAACCTCCCTTCCACCGCAGTGGCTGCCGCCTCAAGACGCCAGTCCCGTGATCGAGCCCAGGCGCCTGTTTTCTCTGTTGAGCGGCGCCGTCAGTTTCGTCAGAAACGGAGGAAGAAAAACAGTAGCCGCCGCCACTTTGCACTTAACCCCCCACCTCCTGCAACCCATGCTCCTCTCGGTCCTACACATGCCTCCTGGAAGTCTTGCAGAAAACACCCCCAGCTTTCCAACCCTTAACCCGCGCTACCTGGATCTCCCACGTGTCAGCTGCCCGCTGGCCGCGCCCGCGTGTGGCCCTGGAGATGCTCTGGCCCCACCCGTCAGTCACTGAGGCTAGCTCAACCCGCAGTGACAAAAGCCTTTTTCTGCGCGCTGTGCTGCTGAGTCAGCCTGGCCCCACTTGTCACTGACTGTGGCTAGGTTTGCCTGAGTAATAAAAGTTTCTCTGTTAGTCTGTTTTAATTCAAAT
Source organism: Avena longiglumis (assembly GCA_030063025.1). Taxonomy (NCBI): domain Eukaryota; kingdom Viridiplantae; phylum Streptophyta; class Magnoliopsida; order Poales; family Poaceae; genus Avena; species Avena longiglumis. Next base: position 185,436,930 of record CP125979.1, read on the forward strand.
CTTTTCAAATTTGATTTAAATTCAAATTCAAATCAGTATTTAAATAACTTTTAAAATATGAATTCAAATAATACAAATAATATATGTTTTCAAATCAGAAAAATATGAGGAATTCAAATATGGCCTTCAAAATATATTTTGAACACTTTAAATTTCAAGTTGGTTAAAATTACAATAAAATGCCCTTTTTCTTAATTAATTAATAACTTTTGTTTTATAACTCCAAATTTGACAAATAATATGTCTAAAATGATTAGCTCGACGAGACCTTTCTGTTTATGCATTCCATGTTCTGAATTGCAGCATGCATCATATAAATATAAAGCATACAGCAACTTATATGAGGTTAAAATGTGACCAAAACTCAATAAAATGCTTATCCTTGTATTCCACACCTCACCCATGCCATGCTACTTCATTGCCATGCAAATTGTGCATCATTCATCATGGCATGGTTGTTTGCTTGTCGCATTTGATTCATATGCTTGTGCACTTTATTTATGTTGGCCCTTGTTTGTTTGGTTCTTCTTCGAATAGGCCGGCGAGGATATATCAAGAAACCCGAGCACTACCGGATCCTTCTCTCGCTTCAACTGAGCTGCCAGGCAAGCACTACCTCATGCTTGCATACATATAGTACCTATTGCCTCTATCTTATTCTTGCATCATTGAGTCGCGATTGCATTAAACTGAATCCCAAGTATTGCATAGCCTTTACTTTTAAACCCCACCAAAGCTTGTTCCTCCATCCCATGAGCCATTACTACAGGAGTTGTTTGAGCCATGCGAGTCGTAGAACAGCATGAGTAGGGTATGTGAGTGTCTGATGGATAACGAGGTACCTAAACAACTTAACCTGAGTAGTTTGCGATAACTAATGAAAGTGGCACCGGTGAGCAATATCTGCTATTTGGTTTTTCATGCTCACTTGTGTCCCGTAGGACCCCGAGTACTTGATTCCTGTTCCTTGAATATTCGCGCTATCCGCATCCGGGAGGATTATGGGACCCCCCTGAGCCAGAGCTTGATTCATTCTTATTTCTTCAGGCCACAAACTAGTTTGAGGTTTTATTTACTATCCTGTACTTATGCCATGCTTTACTACTTTAATTAAATTGTGCGATGTAGTGCACCTGTACTGTTTAGGGCCGTGACACGTTTTCGCTATATCGACAAGCCCAGTCACACTTTCGGGTTCCCAGTCGTTTACAGCCGTCCCCACAAACCTTGAGTCCGTCTCGAAGTCAGCTAACTTCGTTGCGGGTAGCTTAATGGGGTGGCCCCCTGAAATATTTCTAAATCTGGTGATTGCTTTGTCGTGAATGCCTCGTTGGGTTTTGATTTGGTTTTTCCGAGGTTGATCGAGTGTGTGTTGCTATTTGTGCACCCCTGCAGGGTAAAGCTTTCTGAAAGCCGTGTCCGCGGTTATGGACGACTTGGAGCACAGTTTCTCGATCATAGACAAGTATAACTAAAGCACCGCTTTTAATTTGACTAAGTAACTGACTAGTAAATAGTGCAACACTCATGGAATGGATAATAAAATTGCCAACGGATGGGGGTTGTTCGTCCGCTTCCTCGTTGGTAAGCGAGGAGGAGGATGGATCTGTTAATATTACTGTTATAACTGTTGTTATTAATTCACGGACATCCGTTTATCTTTGGTTAGGCGGATGGTTAGCGAGTATCTATAGAATTGTTAGGGTTTATCTTTTGCTGCAATTGCGTCACCCCAGGTTGTGTCCCCTTTAGAGGCATAAAGACTTTCTGAGTACCCCTAGGGTCTCACACGATAAATTATTTGATTCAGATGAACAGGTACACTCACAAGATGGATACTGGGTGGAGGAGACGGACGATGTGGGCAACGATCATTCGGTGTAGAGATTCCGGGAACGGGGATCCGTGAGATCTGTGGGCGGGATGTGTTTATTTTATGGGACATCTTATGCCAATTTGCTTCTTATCCGTACTCGGATCTTGTTGCCGCTTCCGCCTGATACTCTGATGTTTGATGTATGAGGAGATATCCTAAACTATTATATCTATCTAGGATATTTGGATCTTGCCATATGGCGTTGCAATATTTCTATTTCTTTTACATGGAATGGCTCTGATGTTCTGTTGTATGGTGGCTTGTATACATACCCATTTGTGTATGTAGTTGATCCCTTCGCCTGCCGATTACGCCGCCTGTTCTTGTCCCGATGTTTGGAAATGGTTGGGACGGCCGAAAGGTCTACCTGTGAGTGGCATTTGGGCCTCACCGTACTATTTCAACCATTTCCGCTCATCCAGGCTTGTAACTAGGAGCGTAATTCACCGAGGTAGTTACAATTGGTATCAGATCCATCCCGCCCTTCAGGGTCTCAGCCAAATGGTCGTTGTCAGTCTAGCAAATATTTTTGGTAGCTATGTATACTAGGGAAAAAAAACGTGAGAGTAGGACTGCTTCCACTTTTCTTCTTACCCACCCACCCATCCTTTTCTGGTAAGGAAGTGTAACGTTTTCAATCCTCTTCTTAAAATTCAAACTAGGATTCACGTGTTCTGGGTTTCCGTAGTACCATAGAAAGTGTGTGAGTGTGTGAGTAATTCCTTGTCTATCTGTTGCATCCAACTTGTTATCTTTATCTGCCTTTGGTTATCAACTGTTGGTACATTCCATATGGACAGGCTTTTGGAAACCGGTGCGATCTATCTGACTCCTTGGTAACCGGTGCCATCTTTTTTTAAGGGTGTCCTTCCTTCTAGCAACTCCACATTCTGTGAAATCATCAATTGCTAATCTCTACTTGATAAGTGATTTTGCGCATCTATTGGTATTTTAAGGCCGAAAAATGCGGAAATTTTTTCTTTCATACATCTGAGTTTCCACACTCTTTTCCAGTCTTGTGTGAAACATTATCTATCTTCCTTTTATCAGCATGTCCATGCTAACTCATTCTTTTGTCACCGGCGCTTAATCCGGAGTTTCATTTCATCTCCAATTCTCTTGGGCTAATTACATAACATGTGTCGATTCGATGCTGGTGATTGTAATTTGGTTCTCGGCATAGCTATATTCCACTCATGATAAGTGTCATATCGATCTGAATGACGGAGTGGAATATGGAAAATGCTATCAACTCTATCCTCCAAATGGTGACGGTTATCTCCTGTGATTTTGAGTACATCGCGATCATATCTATGCATATTCAAGCATCTTTGGCAATCCAGAGTTTCTCCAAGCACTACGGCGGTCTATCATCTGTCCATCATGCTGCACATCCTTTTGAACTCCATATCTGCAAAATTCTCTTTGAGACGAGGGAATTGCATATTTTCCGTCTATGATAGCTTTGCTTAAGGTATGAGCTATCATCGGTTCTTATCCAAGATCTCTTTATCTTTGTAATCGGTGCTTCGATCCACAATGTGAACCAGGTGACATCTCTTTTTCTTCCGAAGGCCCAGCTAACCTATTCTGTCAGCGCATCTTCTTCAACAGGAATCCTTACTCGTAACGTTGATCTTTCAAAGAGCGTTGAGCTCAGAAAGTGTTTCGAGCATTTGTTTGTTCTCCCGCCTCTTGAACTTGGTATTCTGGGAATATCTTGTTAATCCATGGTGGTATATGTTGATAATCTGCTTGCCTATTCGATATCTATGGAAGGACATGGAAGATCATCTGTGTCTCTTTCTCTCGAGCTTCGTGAGCACTGCCTGTGTGCAAAGTCTCAAAGTGAGAATTCTGACTTTTTGAAGTCACATATCTCGGCCACGTCCTTCTTCTAAATACATTACTTCAACTCTGGAATCAGCAAGTCCATTGTTAATTCCATCCTCCATCTTCAACCAATCCGTAGTTGTTCCTTGTTGGCAAGTTATCATCGTCGTTCCGCTGAAGATTTCCTCAAGGCTGCTAACTCTCTCTCAATCATTTCAAGAAGAACATGGAGTTCTTTCACCTCAATCTCGTTAAGTAATCTCTTGAAACCCTCTCGTTATATCATCTATGCTCAATCCACCGGAGGCCATGAAGACCTTCCAGATCTTGTATTCCTTTGGTTCAAGTGGTGCTATCTTTTTCTTTGTCTGTGGAACCTTGCAGTTGTCTCCGTAATCTTCCTTCATATCTTTTCGGTGGCTGGTTACTTATGACATGATGACAACATCATCATCTTTATCTATCTATGAATCCGGCGAATCGTTTGCATCTATCCTTGTTTTCTAACGGAGTTCTATGAGTTTTTGCCAACACCTTCAGTCTGTTTCGGTAGTTGGGTTGCATGATTTTCTTATTCATGTGCGGAGTAATGCTTTGAGTGCGGGATGGAGTAGATACCATACCACTACTCTTATCATTCGCTCTTGTACATTGAATTGGTGAATTTATGTGATTTCACTCATTCCACGGAAGTTAGAAGTGGCCTTTATCCCTCGGTACTTTTACTTCCGTCCTTGTTTTTCCGGAGTGCTCTTTCGAAGAAAGTAATCAATAATCTCTTGTTGGTGATCTCACCCTTTCTACACGGAGCAAAATCCTCAATTATCTGGTGGAAACAAACGCAAACCTTTTTCTATCCTCGTCTTTCTGCCGATGCTCGATATCCCCAAACAAGATTAAAGGAAACTATCTCTCTTTGTTTCATCATTTTTTTCCTGTGGTAAAGCCAATTATGGTTGATGCCATCAGCCGCAAATCTATTGCGTTAGCCTCAAGGCTAAAGAAAGCAATAAGTATATCTACAATAAATTCCAGGTCCTGCATATTCTTTGCTTCTCGGGATTCCACCATGATCTGCCTTCACATCCATCTCTGGAAGTTATATCTGCGCACCTAAATTGCGTGATCCTTGGTTCTTACCGGCGCAACAAGAATTTAATCCGACGATGTCTAACTAAATCTTTCTGTTGTTATCAAGGGACTCTATTGTTTGAACGCAATATTGTTTCTGAACTTCTTTTATCAAATCCGAGAGAAGATACGATGCTATTGTAATAGTGGTTCAAAACCTCTCCAATCTAGCTCCTTTCTTCCGGCGAGACAAAAATTCATCCTCTCTCGTATCGGTAAATCTTTAATCTTAATGGCGTGTCTTTCTTTATCCATGATACATCATCTCCTCCTTTTTCTTTCACAAGTGGTTAAATTCGTTTATCATGATTCTTGGGAAAACCGGAGCTATGCCCATCCTATCCTTCTTGTCTCACAACAATCCTTCAACTCTTCTAACCCGTTGTTTCTCAAGCAAAACGCAAGACTCGCAACAAGTCTAGCAAGTGTTGCAAGGTGTAGTGGTCGCACCATTCCGTTGTTCATCAACTTGGGGACGTGAGGGTCACCTTCGTTCGAACACCCGCCTCTCCTTGTGTTGTTTTCTTTTTCCTAGGAATCTCGGGGCGAGATTCTTGTTTAGTGGGGGAGAGTTGTAGCATCCCAGTTGTCTAACAATTGCAATGCTACTAGCCTAGTCTATATAATGGCTACTTCCTATATATAATTGTTGCATCATAATTATATCATGCTCATGTCATCATGCCACCTTGCATTTGAGCATCATATAAAACCCTTTTTGTATTGGTTCTTCTCTCATATGCATTATTAATTGTATTTGCCTCTTGATATTGTATTTGGTTATTGATATATTGTTTAAATGCCCAAGTTGAGTTGGGGGCATATCTTTTATTCCACTCCACCACCTTTCTTGTCATCACCCCATCATTCCACCATTCCACCATATATGAGCATTGCAACTTATTTGGTTTTACCTCTAGCTCATGTGGGTTGGGATGGATCCAATTCTATCTCCACATGCTCTCATCTTAGCATCATGTTGTTTTCACATTAATAATATGTGGAGCCACCTTTGCATGCATTATGAGTAGTGCTCCTTTTTCCTAGCTTTCATATGGATCATCATGGATTTATGCTCATGTTGGGATATTTTTGGGACTATTAAACATCTAGTGGAACATACACACTAGCAAGTCCCAATTATAATCAAATGTGATCGTATCCATCTACTCCATCTGGAATTTCCTTCAAATTCTTTTGCTTGGATTTATTCCAATGTTGGGGAATGCATAAGAATAATGCCATGTTAATATTATTGTTTTCACAATATTTTAATCATGGCAATTATCATTTTTGCATGGGCCATGCAACCTTCTCCAACTTTGGTCCTCCTTTGTTTTTATTTGCATTTTGAATGGCTCACCTCTCATCTCTCTCTCTTCCTTCTTTTGTTTGATCTAGTTTTGGTCTTGCCAAAAAAAAACCACTACCACCCCCTCTCACTTTATCCTCTCTCTAAACCCTATATCTAAGATCCTAACCCTAATCACCTACATCTCTACTACCATCTATCACCATACCCCTTCTCTCCAAAAACCTAAACCGAGCCTCCCTAGTCCCACCCCCTCTCTCGGCCTCTCTCCTCTCCCTTACATGCTGGACCACCTGGCCACACCCCAGCTACCCTCCCCAACCCTAGCACCAACCCTACCCGAGCCATACCCCCTCTCTCCAACCCTAGCATCTACCCGAGCCTCCCCTCTCTCTCTCTAGCTCTCTCTCCCTGCCTCAGCAGCCCCACCCCGAGCTCCCTCACCCGCCTGGCCCACCTGCAGTCCCTTCCCCCATGCCTACCTGCCCCTGCCCTGCCTCCTAGCTCGATCACGTGAGGAGAGGCAGAAAAGGTGGCCGAAGCCACCTTTATCTTCACCACCTCCCCCACGACATCTTCCTCTCCCTCTCTGCTTTCCCCTCCTCCCACACGGCTTCTCTGGCATCGCCAGATCCCCCCGAGCCTCCCCTCTCCTTCCCCTTCTTCCTCTGCGACCACCAGCAGCCGAAGCCGGCCGCCTCCAGCACCTCGTCGCCCTCGCCAATCCGGCCATCCAGCACGTCGTGGAGGTGGCCTGGGCGACCGAGAGGGATCCTCTGCTTAGCCCCGTACCCGCTGGAGAGAAGGAGAAGGACCAGGAGCCCCAGGACCAGCGCCGCCCGAAGCCAAACCCTAGAACTCTGGCCGCCAGCCTCGTCGTCGACCCACTGCTCCTTGGCCCGATCCAAGCCCTCCGACGACTTCGCGGTGAGCCTTTCTCCCTCCCTGACATGTTCCGCCTCGCCGTTGCTTCCTGTTCTCGCCGGACCAAGCGTCGAACGCTCTCTGTGCACGGCGGGGTCGTCGTCGTCTGTTGCTGCACATCGCGTAGCCACATCTCGCTGCGTAGCTGAACCCTGCAACAACCTCCCTTCCACCGCAGTGGCCGCCTCAGCGCCACGCCAGTCGAATCGAGCCTGGCGCCTGTTTTTCTCTGTTGGCCCGTCGGTTTAAACGGAGGAAGAAAAACAGTAGCCGCCGCCACTTTGCACTTAACCCCCCACCTTTTTGACTCCTGCAACCCATGCTCCTCTCGGTCCTACCTGTCTGCCTCCGCGGGAGTCTTGCAGAAAACACCCCCAGCTTTCCAACCCTTAACCCGCGCTACCTGGATCTCCCACGTGTCATTGCCGTGGCGCCAGCGTGAATACAGGCTCTGGCCCCACCGTCGATCCTTAGGCTAGCTCAACCCGCAGTGACAAAAGCCTTTTTCTGCGCGTTGTGCTGCTGAGTCAGCCTGGCCCCACTTGTCACTGACTGTGGCTAGGTTTGCCTGAGTAATAAAAGTTTGTTTTAATTCAAATCTTTTCAAATTTGATTTAAATTCAAATTCAAATCAGTATTTAAATAACTTTTAAAATATGAATTCAAATAATACAAATAATATATGTTTTCAAATCAGAAAAATATGAGGAATTCAAATATGGCCTTCAAAATATATTTTGAACACTTTAAATTTCAAGTTGGTTAAAATTACAATAAAATGCCCTTTTTCTTAATTAATTAATAACTTTTGTTTTATAACTCCAAATTTGACAAATAATATGTCTAAAATGATTAGCTCGACGAGACCTTTCTGTTTATGCATTCCATGTTCTGAATTGCAGCATGCATCATATAAATATAAAGCATACAGCAACTTATATGAGGTTAAAATGTGACCAAAACTCAATAAAATGCTTATCCTTGTATTCCACACCTCACCCATGCCATGCTACTTCATTGCCATGCAAATTGTGCATCATTCATCATGGCATGGTTGTTTGCTTGTCGCATTTGATTCATATGCTTGTGCACTTTATTTATGTTGGCCCTTGTTTGTTTGGTTCTTCTTCGAATAGACGCTGAGCAGGGGATATATCAAGAAACCCAGGAGCACTACCCAGATCCTTCTCTCGCTTCAACTGAGCTGCCAGGCAAGAACTACCACATGCTTGCATACATATAGTACCTATTGCCTCTATCTTATTCTTGCATCATCGAGTCGCGATTGCATTAAACTGAATCCCAAGTATTGCATAGCCTTTACTTTTAAACCCCACCAAAGCTTGTTCCTCCATCCCATGAGCCATTACTACAGGAGTTGTTTGAGCCATGCGAGTCGTAGAACAGCATGAGTAGGGTATGTGAGTGTCTGATGGATAACGAGGTACCTAAACAACTTAACCTGAGTAGTTTGGGATAACTAATGAAAGTGGCACCGGTGAGCAATATCTGCTATTTGGTTTTTCATGCTCACTTGTGTCTCGTAGGACCCCGAGTACTTGATTCCTGTTCCTTGAATATTCGCGCTATCCACATCCGGGAGGATTATGGGACCCCCTGAGCGAGCTTGATTCATTCTTATTTCTTGGGGCCACAAACTAGTTTGAGGTTTTATTTACTATCTGTACTTATGCCATGCTTCTTGCTTTATTTAAATTGTGCGATGTCTTTGTCTGTTTAGGGCCGTGACACGTTTATTTGTCGACAAGCCAGTCACACTTTCGGGTTCCAGTCGTTCTGACCGTCCCCAAACCTTGAGTCCGTCTCAAGTCACTAACCGTTGCGGGTAGCAATTAATGGGGCCCCAAATATTTCGAATCTGGTGATTGCTTTGTCGTGAATGCCTCGTTGGGTTTTGATTTGGTTTTTCCAGGGTTGATCGAGTGTGTGTTGCTATTTGTGCACCCTGCAGGTAAAGCTTCTGGCCGTGTCGCGGTTATGGGCGACTTGGAGCCATTTCTCGATCATAGACAAGTATAACTAAACCGCTTTTAATTTGACTAAATGGTGACTAGTAAATAGTGCAACACTCATGGAATGGATAATAAAGCGCCAGCGGATGGGGTTGTTCGTCCGCTTCCTCGTTGGTAGCGAGGAGGAGGATGGATCTGTTAATATTTGTTATAATCGTTGTTATTAATTCACGGACATCCATATATCTTTGGTTAGGCGGATGGTTAGCGGTATCTATAGAATTGTTAGGGTTTATCTTTTGCTGCAATTCGTCACCCAGGTTGTGTCCCTTTAGAGGCATAAAGACTTTGAGTACCCTAGGGTCACACACGATAAATTATTTGATTCAGATGAACAGGTACACTCACAAGATGGATACTGGGTGGAGGAGACGGACGATGTGGGCAACGATCATTCGGTGTAGAGATTCCGGGAACGGGGATCCGTGAGATCCGTGGGCGGGATGTGTTTATTTTATGGGGCATCTTATGCCAATTTGCTTCTTATCCGTACTCGGATCTTGTTGCCGCTTCCGCCTGATACTCTGATGTTTGATGTATGAGGAGATATCCTAAACTATTATATCTATCTAGGATATTTGGATCTTGCCGTATGGCGTTGCAATATTTCTATTTCTTTTAGATGGAATGGCTCTGATGTACTGTTGTATGGTGGCTTGCATACATACCCATTTGTGTATGTAGTTGATCCCTTTGCCGATTCGCGCCCGTTCTTGTCCCGATGTTTGGAAATGGTTGGGACGGCCGAAAGGTCTACCTGTGAGTGGCATTTGGGCCCCACCGTACTATTTCAACCATTTCCGCTCATCCAGGCTTGTAACTAGGAGCGTAATTCACCGAGGTAGTTACAATATGGCTCCCACATATTTCTACGATTACTTTGCGATCGAATGAACCACTTACATACGATACCAATTTCCCTTTGTCTCATGATAGTTTACTTATCCGAGGTTTTGATCGTCGGTATCTCTGCATACCCAGTTCAACCCCGTTACCGATAAGTACTCTTTTCTCGTTCCCGTGGTATGTGATCCCTTGTGAGCCATTCACATGCTTGCAAGATAATTGGATGACATTCCACTGAGAGGGCCCAGAGTATATCTATCCGTCATATGGATGGACAAATCCCACTCTTGATCCATGTGTCTCAACCCATACTTTCCGAACACTCAATGCCACCTTTATAGCCACCCAGTTACGGTGTGGTGTTTGATGTCATCAAAGCATCCTTCCGGTGATGGTGATAAGCATGATCTCATGGTCGAAGGAATTAGGTTACTATGTATCAGAAAGCTTATAGCAATTGAACTATTAAAATGACTTGATCTTTATGCTACGCTTATCTATAGGAGTATGTCCATCATACCATTCTCCTAACGATATGATCTTGTTGTTAATAACATCTCAATGTTCATGATAGGGAAACCACAGTCATTTATTAACCAACAAGCTAGTATTATGAAGAGGCTTTACCAGAGACTCTAATTTATTTTACAAATCACACAAGTATTAATGTTTCCTGGTTAATACTATTATAGCATGAAAGTAAACATTTATCATAAACACAAATATATAATAATAACTACATTTATTATTGCCTCTAGGGCATATCTCCAACAGTCTCCCACTTGCACTAGAGTCAACTAATCTAGATTACATGGTAATATACCGAACACCCATGGCAGTTTGGTGTTGGTCATGTTTTGCCCTCGGGAGAGGTTTAGTCAACAGATCCGCCACATTCAGATATGTGTGTACTTTGAAAATCTTTATGTCACCATCTTGGACATGTTCTCGAATAGCATGAATACTTAGCTTGATGTGCTTCATCTTCTTGTGTGACCTTGGTTCTTGCGCATTGGCTATGGCGCCCATGTTATCACATTAGATAGACATTGGGTCCAGCGCACTTGGAACCACACCGAGCTCTATAATGAACTCCTTCATCCATATCGCTTCTTGTGAAGCCTCCGAAGCAGCTATGTATTTCGATTCAGTTGAAGATCTCGCCACAACGCTTTGCTTTGCACTCCTCCATTAAGCTTGCACCATTGAAAGTAAATCATCCAGTTGAGATTTAGAATCATCCGGATCGGTGTTCCAACTAGCATCGGTGTAACCATTAACAACGAGTTGTTCATCACCTCCATAAGAAAGAACCATATCCTTAGTTCTTCTCAAGTACTTAAGGATGTTTTTGACTGCTGTCCAATGATCCACTCCTGGATCACTTTGATACCTGCTAGTCAAACTAATAGCATATGCAATGTCGGGTCTATTACATAGCATGGCATACATTAGAGATCCTATGGCTGAGGCATAGGGAGTCTTACTCATCCTTTCTCTATCTTCTGCCGTTGCTGGACTTTGAGTTTTACTCAAGGTCGTATTGGGCAACATGGGCAAGAACCCTTTCTTGCTATCTTCCATTCCAAATCTCTTTAGAACTTTGTCCAAATATGTGCTTTGTGACAATGATATTAGGCGTCTCGATCTATCTCTATAAATCTTTATGCCTAATATGTAAGCCGCTTCGCCAAGATCTTTCATTGAAAAACTATTATTCAAATATTCTTTGACACTATTAAGAAGGTCTACATCATTCCCAATCAATAATATGTCATCCACATATAGTATTAAGAATGCTACAGAGCTCCCACTCACTTTCTTGTAAATACAAGCTTCTCCATAAGTTTGTATAAAACCAAAAATTTTGATTACCTTATCAAAACGTTGATTCCAACTTCGGGATGCTTGCTTCAATCCATATATGGACCGTTGAAGTTTGCATACCTTGTTAGCATCTTTAGGATCGACAAAACCTTTGGGTTGCATCATATACAACTCTTCATGAATGTCTCCATTGAGGAATGCTGTTTTGACATCCATCTGCCATATCTCATAATCGTAATATGCAGCGACTGCTAACAAAATCCTCACACACTTTAGCTTCGCTACTGGTGAGAAAGTCTCATCGTAGTCAACTCCTTCAATTTGTCGAAACCCTTTTGCGACAAGTCGAGCTTTATAGACAGTAACATTACCATCAGCATCTGTTTTCTTCTTGAAAATCCATTTGTTCTCGACAGCCTTTCGGCCATCCGGTAAGTCCATCAAAGTCCATACTTGGTTTTCATACATGGATCCAATCTCGGATTTCATGGCATCTTGCCATTTATTGGAATCTGGGCTCATCATCGCTTCCTCATATGTCGCAGGGTCATCGGTGTTGTCCACCAACATGACACTCATAAGAGGATCATACCAATCAGGAGTGGTACGAGTTCTTGTTGACCTGCGAGGCTCTGTAGTAACTTCAACCAAAGTTTCATGATCATCATCATTAGCTTCCTCTCTTATTGGTGCAGGCACCACAGGAACTTCTTCCGGTGCTGCGCTACTCGCAAGTTCGAGAGAAGGTTCGACAACCTCGTCGAGTTCTACTTTCCTTCCAGTCACTTCTTTCGAGAGAAATTCCTTCTCTAGAAAGGATCCATTCTTGGCAACGAAGATTTTTCCTTCGGAACTATGATAGAAGGTATACCCAATAGTTTCCTTCAGGTATCCTATGAAGACGCATTTTTCCGCTTTGGGTTCAAGCTTGTTCGGCTGTAACTTCTTTACATAGGCTTCGCAACCCCAAACTTTAAGGAACGACAATTTAGGTTTCTTCCCAAACCATAATTCATACGGTGTCGTTTCAACGTATTTAGATGGTGCCCTATTTAAAGTGAATGCGGCTGTTTCTAATGCATAACCCCAAAATGATAACGGTAAATCTGTAAGTGACATCATAGAACGAACCATATCTAAGAGAGTTCGATTACGATGTTCGGACACACCATTACGCTGTGGTGTTCCCGACGGTGTCAATTGTGAAAGTATTCCGCATTTCTTCAAATGCTTGCCAAACTCGTAAATTAGATATTCACCTCTACGATCAGAACGTAGAAATTTAATCTTCTTGTTACGTTGATTCTCTACCTCACTTTGAAATTCCTTAAACTTCTCAAAAGTTTCGGACTTATGTTTCATGAAATAGATATACCCATATCTACTCAAGTCATCCGTGAAGGTAAGAACATAACGATAACCACCGCGCGATGCTACACTCATTGGACCACACACATCGTTATGTATGATTTCCATTAAGTGCGTAGCTCGCTCCATCATACCAGAAAATGGAGTCTTAGTCATTTTACCCATCAGACATGCTTCGCATCTTTCAAGTGATTCGAAATCAAGTGATTCAAGAAGTCCATCGGAATGGAGTTTCTTCATACGCTTCACTCCAATGTGACCAAGACGACAGTGCCACATATAGGCCGAGTTATCGCTCAATTTCAAACGTTTAGCTTCAATGTTATTAATATGTGTATTTCCACTATTGAGATTCAATAAGAATAGACCATCTATCAAAGGTGCATGTGCATAAAACATATTACTCATATAAATCGAACAACCATTATTCTCGGACTTAAACAAGTAACCGTCTCGCAATAAACAAGATCCGGATATAATGTTCATGCTTAACGCAGGCACCAAATAACAATTATTTAAGTATAAAACTAATCCCGATGGTAGATGAAGAGGTAGCGTGCCGACCACGATCACATCAACCTTTGATCCATTTCCAACGCGCATCGTCACCTCGTTCTTCACTAGCTTCCGTTTATTCTGCAGTACCTGTTTGCTTAGACTTGCCTTTCTTGAATTTGGTGGTCTTATTGACCATCAACACTTGGTGCTATTTCTTGATCTCCACTTCTGCAGATTTCAACATGGAGAAGAGTTCTGGCAACTTCTTGTTCATGCTTTGCATATTGTAGTTCATCACAAAGTTCTTGTAACTTGGTGGTAGTGATTGGAGGACACGGTAAATCCCCAAGGCATTAGGAATCACTATAACCAAGCTTTGGAGTTTGTTTGCGTGCCCAGACATCTTAAGCACATGCTCACTGATGGAGCTGCCCTCTTCCATCTTGCAGTTAAAGAACTTTTCAGAAGCCTCATAACTCTCAACTGCCGCGTGAGTCTCAAATATCAATTTGAGTTCACGGACAATATCATGTGGGTCTGAGTTCTCAAACCTTTTCTGAAGCTCCGATTCCAAACCATACAAGATAGCACACTGGACTGTGGAGTACTGATTCTTCTGAGCGAGGTAAACATTCTTTACTTCATCGGTAGCATCAGCTGCAGGCGGGTCACCCAGCGGTGCATCCAGCACATAGGTCAAATTACCAGCATTGAGGACAATCCTCAAATTGCGGAACCAATCCGCGAAGTTGCTTCCATTGTTTTTCAACTTTTCTTTCTCTAGGAACGCATTAAATTGATGGTAGGGGCCTCCATTGATCTACAACATATTTGCAATAGTTTAGAATAAGTTTATGACAAATTGAGTTCTAATTAATAGTTAAATTAATCTAGGTGAACTCCCACTCAAAACAATATCCCTCACATTGTTTTAGTGATCACACGAACCAAATCCACTACATCAAAACCGATCATCACGAGAGTTGATGTAGCTTCAATGGCGAACAATCAACATGTTCATCATATCTACTATATGACTCATGCTTTACCTTTCGGTGATCCGAGTTTCGAGACCATGTCTGTACATGCTAGGCTCGTCAAGATCAAACCTTAGCTTCCGCATGAGCAAATCTGGCTTGCTCACGTTGTATACACTTGCAGAATCTAACACACCCGATCATCACGTGGTGCTTCGAAACAACAAGCTTTAGCAACGATCTTACTAAGGATGAACACTTTAAACTTGAAATTTATGTGCATGAGGGATCATCTTATAATGCTACCGTCGTTAACTAAGCAATACAAGATGCATAAAGGATTAACGTCACATGCAATTCATAATATGTGATATGATATGGCCTTTCTTCTTGTGCTTCCGATCTCCATCTTCAAGCACAAGCATGATCTCTATCATCACCGGCATAGCGTCAAGGTCAATGGCGCCACTTCATGGTTGTCGTCCACCAGCTCCAACTAATACAACTACTTTGAATAGATACGCGGGTCTTAATAGAAATTAAAGACAACCATATGGCTCCTTCCGGTTGCCAACTTACAATAAGGATCATTGCATACATCAAATATAATCACAATCATGGCCATATCACATCACAACACACCCCTGCAAAACAAAGTTAGACGCCTCTAATTTTCTTTGCATATTTTACGTGGTTTGGGGCTTTCCATAAGTGTCGCTCTAACTTATGAACAAGAACCACAATGTTGAAGTTTGAACTATCAAGTGCCCGTTGTAAATTGGATCTATACTATAATGGGAGAGACAGACATCCGCAAATCCACTTATGCAATACAAGTTGCATGTTGAGCGTGGAGCAAGTCTCATGAATGATGTCATGTAAGGTTAGCCCGGGCCGCTTCATCCCATCATACCGCAACATGCAAAGTACACAAGAAGCAATTGATAATAAAAGCACCACCGCCCACAATGACCATTGTGTTCTACTCGTGCAACAGATCTACATATAGACACGGCTCTGATACCACTGTAGGGGTTCGTAGCATGGAAAACAAAAAAATTATACCGCATACAAACAAACAAGCCAAGATCTATCTACTAGATTGTAGCAACAAGTAGATAGAATAACTCACCCTCGAAGATTCCAAAGTTTTTAACGAGAGCAGATTCTCGTGGGTGATGTAGTCGTACTCTTGTCGATCTCAAGATCGTGTAGACGATCCTTCCGGCGCTGCGTTCTGACAGAGCGCCCGCAGTCGGTCACACATTCGGTACTCGATGAAGACCTTCCTCTCCCTTGTTCCAGCAGGCAGCGGAGGTTGTAGCACTCTCCTCGCGATTCCGGCAGCACGACGACGTGGTACCGGAAGTAGAGGGGAGATTTCGCAGGGCTTCGCCTTAAGCCGGAGCGAGTATGGTGGACTATGAGAGAGGCCTTGGCGATCTAGGGTTTAGAGGTACCAAGGAGAGAGGGCTAGGACGGCAGATAGGGCAAGGGGAGAGCCCCAACTCGGCAGCTAGGGCAAACCCTAGGTGGCGGCGGCGACTTGGTGGCCGGCGGCTAGGGTTAGGATTTGGTGGATAGAGGTGTAGGTCTAGAGGGGCACCCCTACCCCTCCTTTTATAGGAGGGAGGGCGCGGCCAACAGGGAGGGAGTCCTCCCCCAAGTCGTCCTCCTTAGCCGGCGGTGGAGGGAGGAGGACTTCCTCCCCAAGTAGGTTTCCTACTCTCCCTCCACCAAGCAAACTTGTCGTTTGACTTTTTCAAATTGGCGTTTGACTTTTCAAACTAGGATTTGATTTAACCATTTATTTTGCTCAGCGATGATACCTAGTACATGATGCAACCATTCCACATTGTTATGATACATTCATGTACCCTTCCCCTCCGGAGTGTCGGACCTTCCGGACCCTTCTAGAACATTCCCGATGAAAACACCGGAATCATTCTCCAACTCCGAAACAGGACTTTCCTTATATGAATCTTATTCTCCGGACCATTCCGGATCTCCTCGTGATATCCCGGATCCCATCCGAGAATCCGAACAATATTCGGTCTCTTACTCATCATTCCATAACTACTCAACAACATCGAATCCTTAAGTGTGTCTCCCTACGGTTCGTGAATTATGCGGACATGATCTAGACACTTCTCCGAACAATAACCAATAGAGGAATCTAGAAATTCATATGGCTCCCACATATTTCTACGATTACTTTGCGATTGAATGAACCACTTACATACGATACCAATGTCCCTTTGTCTCACGATAGTTTACTTATCCGAGGTTTTGATCGTCGGTATCTCTGCATACCCAATTCAACCTCGTTACCGATAAGTACTCTTTTCTCGTTCCCGTGGTATGTGATCCCTAGTGAGCCAGTCACATGCTTGCAAGATAATTGGATGACATTCCACCGAGAGGGCCCAGAGTATATCTATCCGTCATCTGGATGGACAAATCCCACTCTTGATCCATGTGTCTCAACCCATACTTTCCGAACACTCAATGCCACCTTTATAGCCACCCAGTTACGGTGTGGTGTTTGATTTCATCAAAGAATCCTTCCGGTGATGGTGATAAGCATGATCTCATGGTCGAAGGAATTAGGTCACTATGTATCAGAAAGCTTATAGCAATTGAACTATTAAAATGACTTGATCTTTATGCTACGCTTATCTATAGGAGTATGTCCATCATACCATTCTCCTATGTCACATCCCAAAATTTTCCAAATTTTGAAATGTGAAAAATAAATAAACAAAATAAATAATTGTTGAAATTTAGGGTGAGAAGAAACTTTTTGATTCCAACTGGAAACATCAAAACCTATTTTGGTCCAATAGAATCCTAAAGGGATTTAAAAAGATAAACAAATAATAAATAAAGTTATATTAGTTGGAATCACCATTTTTGGATCTTTAAATAAAAAGACATGGTTTTCATAAACAAAGTAGAAATAATAAATAAGGATTATTTTATAGAGCCAAATTAAATCTTGGCCAAGCAAATGAAAGAAAATATTTCTATTTGATAAAATAGAGTAAAGGTTTATTTAAATAAAATAATAAGGATTTATTAATATCCAATTTTATTTAAGTAAAGGCTTTTTCCATTTAAAATAGACACTAAAACTTATTAAAGTTTTTAAATAAAAATTCCAAGTGTTTTGTTTTTCAAATGAAACCTACTGAAAAGGTTTGGGTATTATTTTAGATTTCAGATAGAGTTTTAAAATAAATTAAACCCTATTTGAAATAAAGACTAAGGTCTATTTATTTAATTATTAATGGATCCTAAAAGAATAAAAGAATTATTTTATTTTGGACTTTGGAATATAATGTTAAACAGAAATAAAATTCACCCAAAGTTTGGTGGTGGTTTGAATTCATTTGGTTTTTGAATTTTTGAAATAAAATCAAAACAGAAACTCAAATAGAAAAAGGAAAAACAATCAGAATAAAAAAATGAAACTAAGCAGCCCAGCCAACAGGCCCAGCCCAGCCCAGCAAACTAGCCCATCTGATCACCCCGCAGTGAAATATTTTTCACTCAGAAAGAACCCGCGAAGTCACTGACACTGCGACCCCACTCCCCCTCCCTCTCTCTCGCCGACGACACGGCCCCACTGCCGCGTCATCGTCTTCCTCACCCCGCGACCAGTTCCTCCCCCTCGTCGCCATTTGTTGCCTCTAATTGCTCGCATCAATTCGAGTAAATGGCCGATTAAATTCTCCCGTTAACCTCGCCCATTTAATCGCCCACGCTCCCTCCTTCTTTCCCCTCAACCCTCACACGAACGGAGCCACCAGACTGCCTGGATTTCTGCCGGCAACGCCACTGACCCGACGACCTTCACCGGCCAATTCCGGCGCCGACCAACCACCCCTCGCCTCCCACTGCACGCGAGCCTGTTCCCCATCGCCTGGCGCATCTCCCAGTGCCAACTGCTTGGCCGCGTGAGCACCATAGCGTCGGCAACAAACTCACCGAGGCGCCGTAAATACGCCATTTCTCCGTGAGTTTCCACAAGCTCAGACCACCCCGAACCTCCCGATGATGCTCATGTACTCCCCACGCTCGCCCGCGTCTAACCATGCATTCATCTTGCCTTAGGGTGACCTGTAGCCTCGCCCCCGTCGACAACCGTGTTAGCCCGAGCCAGAGATTAACTCCGGCGAGCAATTAGTTTCGTCCCCGTGCGCCCCCTGCCTCCTCGTGAACAAGTGGAGCATCAGCACGTCAAGGCGAACACGGTGAGCCCCCTCCCATTCTTTCTCGTGTCATGCATCATCGGCAACGACCACGCCAGAGCGCCGCCGCCAGCGCCGCTCGATTTAGGTCAAATTGTTTTGCACCGTTAGATCTCCATCTGGCGGCTTAGATAGAATCATTAAACGAAGAGGTACGAGTGTCTCTGTGCCGCATGATATGTTTAGATCCAACGCACCAGAAAGGCTGATCCAACCGAAGCGGTATCGCCCAATGAGGTTAAGACACGTGGCCAGACTCACGATTAAAAATATAAATTTAATCTATTAGAATTGCAAACTTGTAAAATTCATAACTTTAATTCTACACGTCCAAATTTTGCAAATTTTATATCAATGGAATCAGCAGAACAAGTACTTTGTAACCATGCACTTTTTTTTAATGTTTTGCTTCTGGAAAATTGGTTGAAATTGCAGAAACTTGTGTAGGCATAATTTGAATATAAAAATTGTTCTAGATATTTTTTTAAGGTGAAATCTTTGCAAAATGGATTGTTGTGAACCTACTGACCATAGGAACCAACTTATGGATTTAAAAATGTATTTTTTGAAGTTAAGGAATAAATATTTGATTTAGCCCATTTTTAGTCAAATAAAAATATTATTTATAGTTTAGAAATGAATTTTGAGTAAAACCTTTGGGAAATGATTTGATTCAAACCTTATGACCCTAAACACTAAGTTTTGAGGTTTAAAAACATATTTTATGAACCTTATAAAGTTATTGCCTTGCAGAAGACATTTTAACAAGCATAAAATATGACTTTGGTATAAAATTAGTTTGTGGAATGAAACCTCTTGCAAATGGTTTTACTACTTTATTAAATGACCACTTTGAGCTTTAAAATGTTTAGAGCCTAGTAGCAACCACTTTTCCAAATAAAACTATCTTTTGCATGCTTACATGCATTGCCTTGTTTTTGTTATTTTATGTGGTGAAATGGTTTGAATGCTAGTTGAATATGTGTTTGCTTGATTGAATTGTAGTGGATTTAGAAGAGTGTGATATTTGCAAGATCAAGAAGTGAGCCAACATTCTCTACTAAAAAGTCAAGTGACACTATCATCCAAGTCCTACTATTTTCATTACACTTAGTGGATTTTGTAACATGCATGGAAAGGACTACTATATTTTATGCTATGCTAAATCCTAATAGGATACCCTTATATCTTCCTTAGTGAAAACATTGTAATTGTAGTAAGCTTAGCCCTGTTATATATTTGGGATGGGATACATGATATGATTATATGAAGTGTTGGAAAAATATATGTTTTATATAATAAAACAAGTTCTCAATGAACCACCCGGGTGGACAAGGATACTCAAGATTGGACAAGGTGGCAACAAAGGGAACCATGTTTATATGGCTATCTTTTTGTGTGTGCACTAGAAGAAAACCACCCAGGAACTTAGAGATTGAACATGTTTCTCGTACAGTGGCTTTCGTGTACAGCCACATGCTAAATGGGCTCTGGCTTAGTCAACTACATAGTGGAAGACCCATGCATTGGCATCTCCAGGTTAACTAGAATTGTGTATTGGAAATATATCCTTACATTGGTGCCTGGTAGACAAGCTAGCATTGTGTATTGGGAGGACTTCTATGGAAAGACTTTGTCACATTCTCGATCTGCCGGTACTCCATTTTGGTGAGTACTTATCCAGCGGCCACTGGTGGCGTCAAGACGAGATTGTGTCATGTGGGTAAAGTGTACAACTTCTACAGAAGATCAAATTCTAAGTACTTAGCCGTGTCCCCGGTTATGGACAACTCTGAGCAACTAAGGCCTGAAGCTATGGAAGATCTCGACATTCCAATTTCTCAAAGTAAAACTTGATGGTGACAACAAGGGATTAGAAGCACTTGGAGTTTTCCAAGGAGTTTAGAAAGATTTTCAAAAGATCAAAACTATTTTGAAAAGATAGGATAAAACTATATTGCTTTCTACAAATGAGCCTAAACACTACTTAGCCAAATATGCATGTAATGATAGGATCCACTTATTTCTACATAGTAGTGAAACTTGCCAATACAATTCAAATGTATTGATCCTTGTGGCTGCAACTTATTATGTTGCAGGTTTGTTTCATGTTAGTGAAGTGTGTTGAATAGGATTACAAGTCTACAACCAATATGGTTGCCTGTGGCACTTTGAAGATGAAGGACTCCATGTTATATATTCTGCTGCATTGTAATGTGATAGCCAAATGAGCTATGTAAGATGTAATGAATTATTCTATTCCTGGTTATAAAGTTGTATTATGACCATTGTTTCTTTATATTACAGCTTAACTGTGGATGCTAGCTATTGATCAAGGGACTAGCATTGTAAACACAGGGATCTCTACCTTATTAAACCAGGGACTAGCATTGTAAATACTATTATAGCATGAAAGTAAACATTTATCATAAACACAAAGATATAATAATAACTACATTTATTATTGCCTCTAGGGCATATCTCCAACATGATTACCACCGCCCCAGGAACCGCTAGGACATGCCCGTTCGTCGCCGCGCGACCAGGAGAGCCCGTGCGCCATTAAAATGTCCGTCAGACCCGCCTAGAGCATCGCAGTGTTCCGACCAATTCGCACTGCACCACGCCTCGCGGCCATGCCGTTGAGCTTCGCGAGGTAACACAACACCGTCCCCTACCTCGCCCATGCCATTATCTCACTGTGACGACAACCACGACGAGCTCCACCCGCGCCCTTTGGTCCCCTCGCTGCACTATAAATAGAGGCCAACCCCGTTTGATTTCAGCACACCTTCACACGTCCCTCTCTCTCAGAACCACCCACACTCATTCCCGGAGCAAGTCGAGCAGCAGGTCACCGGAATTTCGCCAAAGTCTGCCGTGGAGGAGGAGAATAGGAGCCATCGATTGGAGCCGCCCCAGGAGAAGCCACCGGTACCAGGAGGTTCACCGTCATCGACTTCGCCATTCGCCCCCATCGCTGACCCTCGCCTGAGCCCCAATGAGTCTCACACGACCCCCACTGGCCGTGCTAGGGTTCAGTCTCGCCGTCGTTGCCCGACGGAGATGACAAGCCCCAGCCGTTGGATTAGATGTTGATCATATGGTCTAGATCACCCCGTACCCCTTCGCACCCCTGTCTCACTGACTGGTGGGGACAGCCACTTAAACCCACCACGAGCATGCTGCGCGCATTGGGACGACCCAGTTAACTTCCCGCGTGACCCAGTAATTCAAATATAGGTTTATTAATTTAGTTACAAACCTACTTCTATACCTAGATTTAAAAATCAACCCAGATCGATTCACTGAACCAAATTGCGTGAAACTAATTTTGCTAGAAAGGTAATGACATTCTTAATCCAAGCCCGTTGGATTCAAATCATTTGGAGTTGTAGATCACCTATAGTAAAAATAACAAGGAAGAAGCTTTTTTGCATTCAAACATTTTTCAAAATTCAACCACAAAAGCTTTTGAGTTGATTCCAACTCTCAAAAATTATATTTGACAAGACCTTTATGAATATATAAAATATCTAGGTTTACTTGCAGAAATAATGGACAAGTAATAAAAGGATGCCCCATAGGCATTTCTAGTCACTTTATTTAATTAAAATAAAAGGGTTAATCCTTATTAAATTGTGACACCACTTTAAATCACATTCCCATGTACTGAAATATGTGGTGATGACATGTGTCAACATGATCCCATGTTTTAGTTGGAGAATATTAAATCTTAAGTAGTTTTTCAATGAGTAGAAATTACTTTTCTAAAATAAAATAAATAAGACAAGTGCTTTAATCTTTGTGATAATTGTGATCATGCTAGATCATATAGTGTGATCCTTTGTGTGCTAAATAGAATTAGTTAAGTATTTTTTGGTGATTGTGTACCTCGTATTTATTTATAGACGCTGGTACCGACCAAGGATACGAGGAGGAAGGACGATACTACGAGGAAGAAGCAGAGGATAAATTCAACCACTGCACTGCACAAGGCAATCTATCTAAGCAGGCTACCACTTGCATGTTACCTATGCAAGCTAACACTTGAAAATGTGAAAACTATACAATCTATGCAATGCATTAGGCATGCTTTGATTATACCCCTTGATGATACCTAATCCCAGTTTTATTTGCAAGCTTAGTATTTTATTTCTTTATCAAAGCTTTTTATTAGTGTTTATTTAGTGAATTGTAAATTTTAGAAAGATTATTGAAGGTAGCATAAAGAGCATAAAATTTGGCCTAAGTTAGATAAATCTTGATGCCATCCCGAGGCATGAGATTGAACTTAGATAAGTCACACTAGATTATCACCCCTCATTAGTTTTACCCACACTTGTAGTTGCTAGTGCTAAGCATAAAACTTGATCACTTCTTTAGATGGGAATACTTGATGAAAATGGTTATGAAAACCTTAGAATGATGAGTCATTCTACTGAATTTTTTTGACATGTGTTATTGAATACCAGATGATTTTTTTATGATAAAAATGTTGAGGCATGAGCCTTAGCCCTTTATAAAACTGATGGTTGTCTCGATGCGATATCATTCCAAGTTTACAGTACAACCACAATACCCGAAATTTGGGTAGGGCTTGACTAGAAATTTATATACCTTAGTATGGGTTCCCTTGCGGCCAAGGTTTGAGCTGAGGCTACCTTGTGAAGATTGTCCACCTGTGCAGTTCCCAAGATGACAGTTGGTCATGGTTGGGAGGCCAAACTCACAGGAGAGGTGCCTATACCAGGGCGTTTAATTGAAAGGTTAGGATTGATTATCCGCATACTGAATATGGTGAATTCAGGATTGTTCCTGACGGATGTATCGAATATTGTGGTGAAAGTGTACCACCCCTGTAGAGTGTCAAACTATTCGAATAGCCGTGCCCGCGATTATGGACAGTTGGAGTGGACATACTGTTCCGTCGTCAGATGTTTTCAAAATGACTTGTGAAATGAATCATGACTTTGACTTGACCACAACAGGGTTGTGTTATGATACTAAGTTCCTTCTTAGGTGTTATAAAACTTTCAACTAGATTTCCTTGCTTTTGAACTCAGTTAAGGTAAATCTGGCTTTTTGCAAAATAACCTAGAACCTAGTATTTCCTACTCAAAACCATTTCACTTGTTAGTATTAGTTTGCGAGTACTTAAAGAGTACTCATGGCTTTGTCCCTGGCTATTCCCGTGGCCAGACTATGAAGAGGACTATCAGGAGGATGGACCGCGGGAAGGTTACGACAACTAGGATCATCTCCCGTCGTCAGCATTCCTGTGACCATGAAGATGGATTCTCGCCCACGCTACCGTTATTATTACGTTATTCCGCTGCTATGATTGTATTAAGACTAGATCATGTGATCATTTATTTGTTGTAAGACCTTATGTATAGTTTGTAATGGGTGATGTACTGTGATATCTAATCTGTTATATCTCACAAAAATGGTAATCCTGCGATTGCGATGTATGGCATAACAAGCATCTAGGATTAAAAATCTGGGTGTTGACAGCCAGAGTCACAGTCTAATTTTTATTTTTGCACTAAATCAATTTTTTCTTCAAACTACTTCATCTACTTCGACAAATCAGCGAAATACATCTACGCACCGACCGTCACGAAGAATTTCTCTGTTGCTCCCTCCGACTCTGGCTCGCATGGATCGTGATGGTCCCTGTCTTCGTACGTCCGATATTGGCAACATAGACGCGTGCCTTCGTCCCCGGCATGTTCCCGAGTTTGGCAAGCTCAGCAAGGCGTGTCGCCTACCTCGACTACTCCAACTCAAAGTACATCTACCTCAACTACAATGGCGAATTCTCGCTCAACGACGACATCGACCACAACACAACGACATCATCAACTTCATCGACTTCATCAACTGTGACTACATCACCAATGGCATCATCGACCACGACTACAACGCCCTACTTCTGGCTACATCGACATCCTCTCCAATCTCCGCCTTCGGATTATGCTCCAGTCAGACCGTTCGCGTCACTATCGATCCGACTACGAGGGACTGTTAGAGTATATCACGGTTTGGACTATATTTGGTAGTTTAAGTTTGTAATACAATTATATCTCTAATAGTCTTCTTGCTCCCCAAGTCTTGTAATCTATATAAACAAACCTTTGAGGCCATAATCAGTACAGTTAATATTCCGTAATTATACGGTTGTGATTTAGCTCTTTGCATGGACTGCACGGGAAGGGGATGACGGTGTGAGACAGAAACACCATGCACCGTCACTCGAGTTGTGCTCTCTCTTCGCTGCATCGAGATTGGTGGACCGTTATGCTCACCATATCCAACGATTCATATTGTGTGCGTAGATAGCCGCGTTCTTATAAAATTTGCGTCCTAATTTAGAAATAGCCATGAAATGTGAAGTGTTTGAGGATCAATATATGCTGGTTGTTAAGTTGTGCCATAGTATTAAAATTATACACTTTTATATTTACTCGTGAGAAATAGCCACGAAATTAGAATTTTTTGTACAGATGTCTATTGTAAACTAAACAGTGCATCACTTAGCCTCCCACAGCCAGGGTTTCACATCTCGATTGCGGATTTATGTTCCCGCACCTGACAGAAATTTACAAATTTTATGAAATTTACATGATTCCAAAGATAATTTTCAAAAAGTTTGACCAGATTCAGTTTCACATTTATAATTTCTTAATAAATGAAGTATGTGGAAATGAAATCAGGACCTAGAATATAAGTGCACATGCACTCCACCAATGTACAAAAATCTAAGTTCATGATTTTATTTATTTATAGGCGTTCTATCTAGAATTTGTTTTTCAATTGACCAAGATTATGTTTTTTCGCCACTTGCCAAAAAAACTTTGATTTCATGAAAGTATTCTAAATTTTCAATTTTGATGGTATTTACAATCATATTTAGGCTCGATTATGTAACACCCCCGGTCACTCCAGACCGACGGCTGTCACTTCTGGCAGCTCAATAGGATCTCTAGACTAACTCCACAGACCAACACTAGTCTTTTCTGCGCACTTTGTCCTTACTCATGCACACCCGGTTACCCACTTTTCGGTCGATCACCTATCCTAGAATTGCTCTAGGCCAAGCACGCTTAACCTTAGAGTTCTTTTCGAATGAGCTTTCGGAAAAGAAGTTCTAACTTGTTGGTATGGGTTTTCTATCAATCCTATTGAGCCATGCGCCAGGGTCTCACATACACCCACCCTTAGAAGATCGACGTCCTCGTCGATCAACCACAAGCCAGGAACGTTCCCTCTTGGCACACATCTGTGCGTCCAGTGCCGGCACATTGCCATTCCGTGTCCACTCCGAGCCACACACGCCATGCTACACATGTTCGCCACTGGCCCGCACACGCCCATGTAACCGCAAGGGTCGGCTCTGATACCACTTTGTAACACCCCCCGTCACTCCGTACCGATGGATGTCACTTCTGGCAGCTCAATAGGATCTCTAGATTAACCCCACAAACCAACACTAGTCTTTTCTGCGCAGGGTCTCATAGATTATGAAGTGTTTTAGACTCAATTTAGGGCTTGTTAAGTTTAGTTGTGCAAAACATGTTATATAATTTATTGTTAGAAATAAACATGAAAGTAGAAAAAACAAATAATGTGATTTAAGTAGAAAAAATCAGTCTTAATACCACACAAAACCCTATGTTGACACTTGACAATCTATACCTTAATTCATGTTCAGTATCACTATAGCATGTGGCAGTACGATTTACAAAATATTTTTTTGGATCAGTTGTTGATAATCGACTGAGAAAGTCAGTCGATGGAGTAGACGGACATTTACTAGGGTTTTTTGTCCAATTTATTTTAAAGAACCAAACTAGCTTAAAATGTAAACCATGATTTCATTATGATTTTGGAATAAATTGGAAACCCAAAATATGAATAGACCATTTGAAATTAATTAGAGTAAGTTGTCAATTTTATCAAAAAATATATACAAATTCCCTAATAATATACTAGCATGCAATTATATAATGATAAACATACGAAAAATTATATTCATAGATTAAAGTAAAGGGGTGAGTTGAGATGATTGCGGACACATGGATGTAAGATCGAGCTTATGATTATTGGCATAACACTAAATTCTCGTTACGAAGTTTGTAAAAAAGTCCTAAGACTTCGACGATCTCATACACCAAGGTCCACCTATGCCTAGTTGAGTTGGGACACCAATTCAATACTCAATCCCACTAAGTGTATATCTCACACAATTTAGGTGATCTCCTTGATTTCACAATTGTGAATGCTTCCAAGTGCCACCTAGATGTCTAGGGGACACACATACACCCCTTCAAGTGCAACAAATTGTTGACGTTCACGTCCTTGGAAAGTTTCTCAATGGAATATCTTTAAGATTGTAATGGAGTGGGTAAGAGCACAAAGAACGAGGAATTGGGGATTCAAAGTATTTATCTCACATAACTTCCCCAACCTTCCAATGAATATGGTCAATTATATAGATAGAGATGAAAATCCAACCGTTTGAACAAAAACATGGCATCCAAATGTTCTAGAAACACTAGTATGACAATGCTTATAGGTGATTTATATCAGTGGTGTTCCACCATAGTTCCATGGCACATGTAACGATGGTGGCATGCCACTTTTTTTAGGCCACGGGTATGTGGGATCCACTAGTCGACCGGCCAGACGAAATATACTGGTGACGTGGAGTTTGTGAACACATCACTAATGGCACTAGATTCATGTGGGTACCAATTTGTTGGGACTCCAAGCGTAAAATAATGTAGCAAAGGTGATTTTTTATAAGGGTAACTCAGAGTTTAATATCAAACACTCAGGGTAATACGAACAATACATTTCCCTCTCCTCTTCTAGCAACCTGCAAAGTGGTTTTCAAGAACAAGGTTTGGTAATAGAATTTAAAATAAATAACAAAATAAAAGTAAACTAATATATATATATGCAAATGGTAATGGTAATGTTGTTTTTTAGGTTTTGGATGGTAAATGTAATAAAGTAAAAGTGTTTTTTTTCTATTTTCAGATTAAACAAGCATAGAAAATAAAAGTTCTTGTAAATGCAAATAAGAGGTGTTTATTATGATTAAAATGGACACCTATAATCAAGATAATGGTTCGTGGGCTCACTTGTACTCTCATAAAAATAGCCGTATCAAAACAACCTTAAAAATATCATAAATCTTGATAAAACTTTCATGTACTGTCTGGTTCACATTTATTTGAGTGTAACATCCTATAATCAAGATAATGCAACACATATTCCTCATACTTCTCTAACAAGAGAAAACTACGCAAACTAGATTTAAGATAAACAGAGTGTAACATTAAGTACTTTGACATGAATGTTGAATACTAAATATGCCACCTAGAACAAACAAGATCATATTTTCATGAATGATTAAACGTCACTAAGGGGTGTTTTGACACACCACCGGCAGCCTATTATGCACTAGTGAAAGCACACCCGAAGTTCTAGTCACGTACAAAATTTGAATGTCAGAATGAGAGGAGATATTTACTAGAAGAAACAAAACACCTTGGAGGTACTATTCATGAATGATTGGAGATTCTGGAAAAATATGGCACCCTTATGTGCATGACAAAGATACAAGATCCGTTCTAGACAAACTTCACTTGAAACTTCCAGACAAAACATAGCAACCTTAAAAACATACATGATAAAAACTGACAAGTCAAAACTCAAAGGTTTCAGAAAAACACCATTCGGTAGGTTCAGACCTATCTTGTAATGGCCAAAAAAAATTATAGTCAATGGAACAAGACATCACATCAACCCGGAAGGACCATGATGAGTTGATCATTGTCTTGAATGCAAACTAATGAGTTCCCCGTCATGTTTGCAAATTACAATGTTGTATAGTACTTAAAGTTGTAATTTCCTGAAATATATAGTTATCTATAAATGTATATACAACCCATATATTTTTTCAATAGAATTATCCAAATACTATTTCATTCCACATCCACTTTGTTGAAAATATCAAATATTGGGAACCCATTGTCCACGAGAACACTATAGAGAGCAATACAATGACATGTGCTACCACACGGCGGTGACATACATGCCATGTTAGCCACATTCTCATCATGATGTCACATTTAAGCTACGAGACCAGATGGAAATGACACAAATATTATTCTGAATGTTACGCCAGACAGTCCCTTCATATTATTTCCTAAAAAGTAATGGCATATGATCCATATCAGACGGCAAATGTGAAACAAAAAATCATGTCTCACTTGTGCGGACCACCATCCTTAAATTTTTCGCATCTCTCTCTCTCCCCTCTCTCTCACGCGCATATGTTAACACACATGTGTTGTAGTGTTTGTTCTGTTGATTTTTGAAGTATTTAGATTGCAAGGAACCTGAAGCGGAGGCTCCTCTCCATTATGCCACACATTCCCTTTCATCCCATATCAAGATCATGGATCAAGTTTCATGGACTTGGTTGTACTCCCTCCGTTTCAAAATATAATATGTTTTACGTTTGTAAAGAAAATATATCTAGATTTATATTAGTGTGTAGATTTATTTTAAACATGAGTGAACATATATACTAAAAGAAGTCTAAATACATTTGTTTCATAAAACTAAAACATTTTATATTTTGAAATGGTGAGAATAGCTCGGAACGGAAGTAATCTGTAGTGGTTAGCTTGGTAAGATAGTGGGCCAAGGGGAATATGTGGCAATGACTAGGCTTCGACAAGCCTGGAATTGGCAAAGGCGGTGCCTCCTGTTGATGTTGAGAGCTCACTGAATTCAAATCTTTCAAATGATGCATACAGTGTTTTGACACGCTACAAGTATGTATGGTATTTTTCATGCACCGGGTGGGGTATCCTAGATGTATTCTTCAAGGTGATTTTTTTTCTTATGTTGCACGTAGTACAATGCAGGCGCTCACATACAAGCACATATACTCACCACTATGAACTCACACAGCATGTTGTACCCTACGAGCACCTTTGAGGGACTTTGTCGATAGATCTTGAGGTTGACGAAATCACCATAGGTGGCTAGCTGTTGACGGGCACGTCGCCTACCACTAAAAGAGCAACACCAATTTAATCTTGCAATAAATTTAGGTAATGCAAACACCCATGTCAAGTCTAAGTAAGCTCAGTTTGCTGCAACTTTGTTCCTTTCTTGTTTTTTTAAAGAAACACAGTACAAACGCAGACGTTCACAATGCGTATATACACTCACCCCTATGAATACACGCACACCCTACCCCTATGAGCACCTCCGAGAGACTGAACCGGCGGGTCTTGAGATTGACGAAGTCATCGCAGACGCCTCACTATCGACGGGAACATCGCCTCTCACTAAAAGAATATTCCGCCTTTATGAGACATCAAAGCGTCAAACCTGGGGTTTGAATATTCCGCCTTTATGAGACATCAAAGCGTTAAACCTGTGGTTTGAACTCTGATGGGCTGGGATACCACTGCCCTCCTAACCATCCAACCATGGGTTGGTTCTCTGTTTTTTTCTTGTTGCCTGGGTTGCTTACATACATTGCATAAGTTGATTGCTCATGTTATGTGTCGGGGATATAACCCCAGGTACCCCAGAGTTGGTCTATAAGTAAACTCATAAGAGACATGAATAAAGGAAAGAGTATTTAATAAGGAGATATTAGGCAAAATAGAAAAGGAAAAAGACAAGAAAGAGCAACTGGGCCGAGTAAGGGAAATCTCGGCCTAGCCCACACTCCCCATGGCCGAACTAAATAAAAAGAAAGAGAATAACCCCCGGGTGGGCCGACCTAAGCCTAAGTCGGCCCACCACGGGCCTCCTACCCGACGCCCACTCCACTTCCCGCCAAACCAACGCTGCAGGTCGACGCCCTCTCCCGCCAAGCTGCTCCCCTCCATTCCACCTCGTCGCCCGGGTGGGCCGAATGAGCACTAGCTCGGCCCACCGCGGGACTCAGCACCGGCTCCTCTCCTCGTCGCCCGGGTGGGCCGAATGAGCACAAGCTCGGCCCACCGCGGGACTCAGTCTCTGAGCTCCACGAGATCGAGACCAGGCCGAGGTGGGCCGAATTAATCGATGCCAGCCGAATCTGCTCTACCAGGCGAACTACACTTCCGGCAATGTCATTTGGGCGAGTATATTGCTCCAGTACAGTCTATTCATCTCCAGATAAAGCACATCATCAGATCAAGCCAAGACAAGCTACACAAGTATTATGCCAGTTCTGGGACCCAACCAACTCAGACAGGCACATGGCAAAAGGAATATGCCCTAGGCATCCAAGAATATACTAAGGAATATGCCATGGCATCTCCGAAGATGCCAAGGCATATGCAGAGCATCTGAGAAGATGCCGGGAATATGCTATGTAGATGCCAAACGTGTGGAACAAGCCTTGTCCCCTGGGCTCCCCTTTATAAGGAGCACCAGGGGGATCGTTCATGGGAGAGGCCCCAAAGGGCTCCTCTCCTTTCTGCTCGCTAGGATCTCTCCTTCTTCCTCCACTCTCACAGAGAGCTTAGATAGAAGCATAGGGGAAATAGCTCAAGGAGCATGATTGTAGCCACAAGTATGGCATGATTGTGAGGGATTGGATGTATAGAATGAGGTGTTATCTCCACTTGAGAGCTTCAATCCAATATACATTGTATTTCTCTTTGTTCATATGAGTGTGGTCTTCACCGCATCATCCCTCCCCGGATTCCTCCACGTCCATCGGCCCCAACTTTAGCCTACCCATGGCATATGCCGTGATACCACCACGACATTTGGCGCCCACCGTGGGGCCTTTAGTGGCGTTGGTTGGGTTTCCATCCGGACGGGAACATCTTAATCAACTTCTTCCTCATAGGGCTCATTCAGCTTCACCAAGCGAACAGAGAACAGAGAGGTAAGCGCAAAGGGTCTCCAAGCATGACTCAACCAAACAGATAAGACTCAGCACGAAGGACTCAAGCACTACTCCAAGTCTACTGTAAGTACCAAATAACTCAGCAAGGCATGTATGACTTAGCAAGACTCACTCAAACACTTCCCCAAGTAAACTGTAAGTGCCAGATAACTCAGTCACCTACACTCAATCCTTCACCCCGGGGAGAAAAGAACTTAACCCGGGGACTAGCCGACTAATCCTTAGAGTCACCTTTGTATTAAGAGAACATCATGTTGATTTAGATCTGTAAATCAGCCAGCTTATCTGTTAAATCGGCCATAAGTTGAATCAGCTTATTTGTGATTCAGATAGATTTTGAGTCAGTTAGTTTATGTTTTGGATTACCCATTAACTCAGCTCACAAGCCAGCTTATCTGTTAACTCGGCCATAAGTTGAATCAGCTTATTTGTGATTCAGATAGATTTTGAGTCAGTTAGTTTATGTTTTGGATTACCCATTAACTCAGCTCACCAGCCAGCTTATCTGTTAACTCGGCCATAAGTTGAATCAGCTTATTTGTGATTCAGATAGATTTTGAGTCAGTTAGTTTATGTTTTGGATTGTCCATTAACTCAGCTTGCCAGCCAGCTTATCTGTTAACTCTGCCATAAGTTGAATCAGCTTATTTGTGATTCAGATAGATTTTGAGTCAGTTTATTTATGCTTTGGATTGTCCTTTAACTCAGCTTGCCAGCCAGCTTATTGATGATTCGGATATAACTTGAAGTCAATTTGTTTATGCTTTGAATTAACCTTTAACTCGGCTCGGTAGATTGTCTCTGATTCGGACTAACATTTGATTCATCTTGCCAGGGTATATTATAATTCAGATTGGTATTCAAACTCAGCGTACTAATCATATCTCTGATTCAGGCCGAAGCTTTATTCAGTTCACCAGATTTTGCCAGGTTATGTTATGTCTCGGATTTATATCTCATCATTTTGCCAGGTTATCCCATATCTCGGATGACTATTGGCCAGCTTATCATATCTCGAATCTATATCTCATATCTACATCCGAATCAAATCTCTCAGCGGTTAGCCTTATTATCATATCCCAAAGCTTAATCTCGGATCTATATCTCGGATCCATATCAAAGGCAAATTATCGTCATCACGCCAAATCAAGCTATATCGTGGCAAATAGATAACTCGGATTTGAGTCAGATGACTCAAATTTGGGATGTAAGTCAAAATTGAGTAGAGTAACTCGGATTTGGGATGAGTTAACTCGGATTTGAGTCATATAACTCGGATTTGAGTCAGATGACTCAGACTTAAGACATAAAGTCAATTTTGAGTAAAGTAACTCGGATTTGGGATGAGTTAACTCGGATTTGAGTCATATAACTTGGATTTGAGTCAGATGACTCGGACTTAGACATAAAATCAATTTTGAGTAAAGTAACTCGGATTTGGGATGAGTTAACTCGGATTTGAGTCAGATGACTCAGACTTAAGACATAAAGTCGATTTTGAGTAAAGTAACTCGGATTTGGGATGAGTTAACTCGGATTTGAGTCATATAACTTGGATTTGAGTCAGATGACTCAGACTTAAGACATAAAGTCAATTTTGAGTAAAGTAACTCGGATTTGGGATGAGTTAACCCGGATTTGAGTCATATAACTCGGATTCGAGTCAGATGACTCAGACTTAAGACATAAAGTCAATTTTGAGTAAAGTAAATCAGATTTGGGATGAGTTAACTCGGATAATAACTTACCCAATGGGGTTAAAAAGCAGTGCCCAATAAGGCCAGAGCTCATAACTTACCCAAAGGGGTTAAAAGAGCAGTGCCCAATAAGGCAAGAGCTCATAAGCTTACCCAATGAGGTTAAAAGAGCAACGCCCGATAAGGCAAGAGCTCATAATCTTACCCAATGAGGTTAAAAGAGCAATGCCCAAGAAGGCAGGAACTCGTAACTTACCCAATGAGGTTAAAAGAGCAATGCCCAAGAAGGCAAGAACTCATAACTTACCCAATAAGGTTAAAAGAGCAATGCCCAAAAAGGCAAGAACTCATAACTTACCTAATGAGGTTAAAAGAGCAATGCCCAAGAAGGCAGGAACTCGTAACTTACCCAATGAGGTTAATAGAGCAATGCCCAAGAAGGCAGGAATTTATAACTTACCCAATGGGGTTAAAAGAGCAATGCCCAAGAAGGCAGGAACTCGTAACTTACCCAATGAGGTTAATAGAGCAATGCCCAAGAAGGCAGGAACTTGAAACATACCCAATGAGGTTAAAAGAGCAATGCCAAAGAAGGCAAGAACTCATAACTTACCTAATGAGGTTAAAAGAGCAGTGCCCGATAAGGCCAGTATTCATTACTTACCCAAAGGGGTTATGACCTGTGCCCAGAAGGCCAGAAGTCCAGAAACTTACCCAAAGAGGTTATGACCAGTGCCAGAGAAGGCCGGAAGTCAAAAAATGGTCCTAGAAAGATTATGAGAAGAGCCCAAGAAGGCCGAAATCACAAATTTACCCAAAAGGATTATGCGACCATATAATGTATGACAAAGAAGTTGTATGTCAGAAAACAACTCTGGGATATTTTAGATATAAAGCCCATGAGCGATTCTACGAATCCCACATGGCCTCGGGGACTAATGTCGGGGATATAACCCCAGGTACCCCAGAGTTGGTCTATAAGTAAACTCATAAGAGACATGAATAAAGGAAAGAGTATTTAATAAGGAGATATTAGGCAAAATAGAAAAGGAAAAAGACAAGAAAGAGCAACTGGGCCGAGTAAGGGAAATCTCGGCCCAACCCACACTCCCCATGGCCGAACTAAATAAAAGAAAGAGAATAACCCCCGGGTGGGCCGACCTAAGCCTAAGTCGGCCCACCACGGGCCTCCTACCCGACGCCCACTCCACTTCCCGCCAAACCGACGCTGCAGGTCGACGCCCTCTCCCGCCAAGCTGCTCCCCTCCATTCCACCTCGTCGCCCGGGTGGGCCGAATGAGCACTAGCTCGGCCCACCGCGGGACTCAGCACCGGCTCCTCTCCTCGTCGCCCGGGTGGGCTGAATGAGCACAACCTCGGCCCACCGCGGGACTCAGTGCTTCAGGCTCCACAGGATCAGACCCTGTTGCCTGTCAAAACCCACCGGCGAGCAGCGACGAGCAACACGAAGAGCCGGGAGGCTCCAGGACTTGGTGGGCCTGGTCCCTCGAACGGCCGCAAAACTCCGACACGTCTGGCTGGTGCAAGGCGTGCCACGACCTATACCTGGTCGGGAAGGTGATGGATTGCCGACTAGTTTCTGCATGGCAAACAAGTATCGTAAAATTCGAGCGATGACCGGCTCCCGTGTTTCCACAATGAATCGGCCCTCAGCCGATTATCCCATGGTTCGCATTAGATCTATGATAACATGGGGTTTTGCTTCATCAATGCAAGTTAAATCGATCTCACGGTTTAACGTTTTCACCACATAATTGGAACATCCTACACGTAATTGAGCACGGTAGACATAAAAGATGATGAAAACTAACCCTAGAGAAGGCCTAACAACCGACGTAAAGTCAATTCCCGGAACAACTCCTCCCGAATTGGCAAACCATATCCTTACATACTACTGGATCGTTCAACCCGTTTGCAAGGCCTGACCATGTGGATATCAAACTAAACCTTGGAAAACAAGGCATAACTATAACAGATCAAATCGACTGAATAAAGATCAAGCAAGACGCTACCCCTACACCCGGAAAAGGTGTAAAAGCAGCGAGATAACTAAAGGCAGCATGACTAAACAATCATAACAAAAAGGTACCGATGCTAGCCCAAATAAATCTATGATAACAGTATTACTCGCCATCAACAAGGCTTCAGTACGAGTAACACTAAATAACGCATAAGTAGATACTGCCTAGACCGCAAGATGCGATCTAGGCGGCATGACACTTACCCGAGAAAAACCCTAGAAACAAGGGGTGGCGATGCGCCGAGATTGTGTTTGTTGTGAACGTGATCGTCCTCCTTTCTCAATAACCTTAGGTACATATTTATAGTCCGGAGACTCTCTATCTTTGGAATAACCCTAACAACTCTATCTCTTACTTAAACCGAAACGTAACCTACCATAATATACAGATACACGGGCAATTTAGCCCAAATCCACGCACAAAGCTGATCCAGCAATACGTTGCATATATGTATCCTCCAAGCCCATCTTGATTAAGGCCCATCTCCTCCTTTGGCCAAAATGTGGTGATAACACATCCCCCCTGGTTTTGGTAATAATAATTCCAAAACCACTCTGTTGTTTTTTTTTTCTTTTTTTATATTGGGTTACGCGTTGCCAGAATGTGTTGCAGAGCAGAATCGTCATGCCGCCCCCTCATCATGATGCCTCGTCTTCTCAACTTCTCCGCAGTGCATGATATGACAATTTTGGCACCACATTCTGGGAAACCGCTATGGCATTGAACCACCTCCCACTATTCCCCTTATTTAAATTCATCTGAGCAGTTTGCACCCCCATCCTCTTCCATTAGCCAAAAAACCCTCTTTCTCCGCCATGGCCTCCTCTTCTTCCTCCAAATCATCCGGCCTTTCCTCTCAATCTTCCAACACAATGAGCGACCGGGAGCCGACGCCGGAGCACCCGCCAATGGCGGCGTACGATGCTCTCGCCCCACAATGGGGGCGAGGGGAGGGGACTTCGCCCGCTGGTGGGGGAGCGACGAGTCCTTGACCGACGGCGAGGGCCTCCTCCTTGTCGACGAGGAACTAGAGGAGGGCGGAGGCACTGTCCACCTGTCTGGGCGAGACATCGAATCCTCCGGCGAGGAAGCGGAGGAGGACACCTCCTCAAGCGAATACCCGCCGGTGAAGCTCTTCCTCGCCCGGGTCAGCGAGGACACCGACGGCAGCGGCACGAGGCCCCGCAACAACCGAAGCAGAACGGCGAAGACTACTTCACGCGGCGGCGCCGATGATAGCGAATCTGACGACAAATGACAGCGGCGACGGCACCGGCTTCTAGATTAGGAACTAGTAGTAGTAGTACTAGTAGTAGATTTCCATTTGTAAGCAATCGGCTTCATTGTACACAACCGTCTTTTGAATCAACAAAGATTGCTTTTCCCATTCGATTTTGCCGATAATCAAAATACGTCAACGTTCCAGAAGCCGATAGTAATGTATCGGCTTTCACCATACTATGCTCATATGGTCAACCAAGTCAAAGCCCAAAGAGACGATGGTAACACATCGACTTTCCCCACAAACGTCGACAAGGTCAAATTTAGTCGTATATTTAGATAAATCTGAACGGCCACTTTCCAATTTCAAACGGTAGCCTGCGACCCTCTTCAAAAAGGCTGACCCAGATCTCCAATTGCCTCACCGAACAGATCGAGCTCACAGCAACAAGAACCCTCGATCCCCAATCGCATAGATCCATCTCCGCCGGCAAACTAGATGGCGGAATCGTCCAATACCAACACTGTCTCGGTGGTACAGTGCGAGCTTGCCCTAAGTCCGAACACGGTGCTAGAATTAATAGCAAACACACGAATTAATGCTTTATTCCACCGTTAAATTTTTAGGTTTCGGACATCCTCTTGCCGCATCCTTCTCTCCCAAATTCTCTGTCTTGGCCCCGTCTGTAATCTAGTCACCATCTGATCTCTTGCGAGGCAAACAGAATCCCCTTCGTAAGTCAAAACCTAGATTTGAATTCTTGGGCCGACTGCTTGCGAGCCTGGCCTAATCCTCCTGAACATTGGGTCTCTTGGTACAGCAGGGTAGCCAAAACTTACCAATCCCAATGGGAAACCACGAGAATAGCCGATGCCTTGTATTTGTCATTGTCTCCCCTTGAGAAACATGAAAATCTTCTAAAAACCATCGGCTATTTCTGGTCCGATGCTCTGAACTGCTTCATGTTCGGTCATGGCCCCATGACACCAACTCTGTTAGACGTGGTGATGATTACTGGTCTGGACGTTACATCACCCAGCCCTTCTGCTTTTAAGCTGACAAAGGTCCCCTACAAGCTTTCTTCTAAAACAGACTGCACGAACTGGGGTGCCTATCTTCAAAGCCACATGAAAACTAAAGGCCCTGTCACAGAGAAAGAACACACGGCTTTCCTCAACTTCTGGCTGGAACATTTCATATTCTGTGGCCCTTCCCTTGCTCCAACCAAGAATTATCTCTCCTTGGCCTACGAACTTGCCAGAGGCACTCAACTTGGCATCGGAAAACTGTTCCTTGGAGAAGTATATCGATATCTCCAGTTGATGTCTGTCAAACTATTCTCCGGCATAGCAGTCAAAACAAGAGGTCCTTGGTGGTTCATCCAGCTATGGTCTCAGCTGTATTTTCAAAACCATGTCCCAAACTTCCCCCTTTTGGCGAGTTGCACCTTCCCAGATGCCAAAGGGAAGCAGATCCGATGCACCAGCTACGGCCAAGCTCTGTAGACCGGTAGCAAGCGATCCCTCAGGAAGCATCCAAGTGGTTCAGCACTTTCTTCCAAGGCCTGGACAATCCTATCTTCTTTCCTTACACGGAAGAATCAGAACATTTTGAAAATCCAATCTCCTTTAGGCTAGACAACTTTGCCGATGACACCAGCACTCGGCAGCTATTTTCCACTGTGATCCGTCCCTGCTTCCTTCCAGTTGGCATGAGCACATCCAACAGAATAATCAAGCCTGGATACAAATTCTACCAGCCGGTCGTAGTGGCTCGGCAATTTGGCCTTGGACAAGTACCTCCCCATTTCTTTCTCCACCATCTTACAGAGAGCAGAGCTGACCTGCCCGATCCTCTCACCAGTCAAAGGTGTTATTCCTTCTTCGATGCTCTGACCATCCCAATTCCTAACAACCTCATCTTGACTTCATCAACCGATGGTTTTGAGAACTGGTGGTCGATGTGGAAGACTCACGCCTTCAGGAGAGCTCTGGGACCGTTGCTGGAACAGCTTGATGCTGAATATGATATCCCCGTAGAACAGGTACTACTACTTGTAAATTTTCTTGATGCAGCTCACAAATGATTCTTCTAATAACCCGCTCTGTCTCCTTGCAGCAACAAGATGGTCCTGAACCTACACACGGTGATGGCTCCCCCTTCAAATTCTTCCCACCAGCTCCTGTGGTCCTTTTCTGCAAAAACTCGCCACCTTTGAAAAAGGTCGTGATGCAGAACCAGCCGATATCACCACAATCGGCTTCCAAGATCAAGCAACCACGGGTCCGCCTCTCGAGTTCCAACTAAAACAAGAACGGCGGTGAGGAAGGTAGCTGCCAGGAAGACTTTGAGGCGCCAGAGCCCTTCTCCAGAAAGTTCGCATGTACGCTGATCCATGCCTTGGTCGATCTCTTTCATCCTTGCAAACATGTTTGTGTTTACTAGCTCTCCTTTTCTTACAGGGTTCCATCGAAGACACCTCCAGCGGGGACGCACAATCTAATCGAGGAGAATCGGGCCCAACAGACTCTGAGAGGACCACCACGCCAAGCCAGCCAGATTTGCCACCATCGGCTCCTAGGAAAAGGCCGGTTCCTGCACCTACTGCCCCCCGAGCATCAGTCGAGGCGGGGCTAGCTGTGAGCCCCAAGAGGGCTCGCAAGGGACTGCAAACTTCTTCGTCGAGCCAGGAGGTTTCGAAAGTCATCAACCTCGATGCTCTTACCAATTGTTTCTTTTTTTTAATCGGCCGATTCATCACTATTTACATCGGCGAAAGCACCTTCCATGCAGATGACTGACACTTCTAGTGGGAAAGCCAGGGAAGTGCCGATGCCTTTCGCAAGGCTGGATCTAGTAATCCCTGAAGGTGCAGATGAAACGGTTACCACTTTGGCCAAGCCCCCAGCAACAACACACAAACCGATTGTCTCGTCATCTGCTATCCCCTTGACCTTAGGAGATGTACGTTCGCTTCGTTCGGTTCTTCCTTCCATGTTGGACGCATACTGACGCCGTTTCGGCCTGCCAGGGTTGTGATATCTCAGGCCTGCTGACGTTCGACCCTGAATCCATCGAACCAACTCTCTCTGTCGCCACCGATGAACCACGAGCAAGGGCTGTTCTACCTCAATTCCAGCGTCTCAAAGCCTTGCTGTCCTCCCCGATCGAGAAGTTGATCGAGGGTTCTGAAGAGGTGAAGAGTGTTCTTGCCGAAATCAAGGACCAACTCCCGATGTACTGCAGGTGAAGCTTTGGCCAGTTGTAACTCTGTCTTTCTACGGGTCAAGGGTGAAGTTGGCTCGTGAGAGGATTAATCTGCGCCGCGCCCAACTCCCACTAAAGGCCAATATTGCAGACAAATGTCAGCAGCTCAACGAGAAAAAGGCGTCTCTGGATGCCAAAACTGACACCTCTGTCAGCACCGCCGAGCTTGCATCCTTGAAAAAGGAACTGGGAGATCTTGAAGAGAAGGTCCGGGCGACCAAACAGCTCATTCGTGACAAGGAAGCATTCATCGCCCACTCCCAAGACGAAGCGGAAGGCCTCAAAACTAAACTGAAGACTGATCTGGCGGAAATACGTGCCCTGAACAAGCAGCTAGTGATGGGCAAGGACGAAGATGACGAAGCTGAGATCGCTGAGGTGGATCGTGTCCGCGCTGACGCCCTCCACGCCTTCGAGGCATTCCTTCAGTAGCTTATTCATGTAACGGCACCTGCTAAGTAGTTTGAACCTCTAGAGTCGATGGTGTGCATCGGCTATATTTTTTTTGTTGGCCGATTTCATGTATCGGCCCCATATTTCACTGTCCATCATCCCACATGCTTGGGAAATATTTCTTGAGATCTTGACCGTTGGACCTTTGGAATTTCATGCCGTCCAGCTCCTCAAGCATGTACGCGTTCCCCCTTAAAACTTGATCGACCCTGTATGGCCCGTGCCAATTTGGAGACCATTTACCGTATGCTGCATCCTTAGTCCCCAATGGCAATACAGCTTCCCATACGAGATCGCCAACGTGGAACTCCTTTGGTCTCACCTTCTTATTATATGCACGAGCTACCTTGGCCTTGTTCTCTTTGATTTTCTCAAGCGACCACAGCCTAAGCTCAGTTAAATCCTCAACACTGTCACTCATCAGGGTCGCATATTCTTTAGTTGTTAGATCGTTCTGAAAAGTGACACGCCTCGATCCAGCCGTAATCTCCCAGGGTAATACGGCTTCTTGTCCATAGACTAGATGGTATGGCGAGGTTTTTATCGCTCCATGACATGACATGCGATAAGCCCACAAAGCCTCTGACAAAACCTCGTGCCAACGCCTAGGGTGCTCATAGATTTTCCTCTTGATCAGCTTGATGAGGCTCTGGTTGGACGCTTCAGCTTGCCCATTTGCTTGCGCATAGTATGGAGATGATCGGATCAACTTAATTCCCTTGTCTTCACAGAACTTTCTAAACTCGTGAGAAATGAAGACCGAACCTCCATCGGTCGTGATAGTTTGGAGAATACCGAATCTATGAATGACATGTTCTTTCACAAAATCGATAACATCCTTCGAGTTCACTGACTTCATAGGGACGGCTTCCACCCATTTAGTGAAATAATCCGTAATGGCCAAAATCCACATGTGGCCTTTGCTTGATGGAGGATTGATCTTGCCAATCATATCCATGCCCCAACCTCGGAATGGCCAAGGCTTGATGATGGGGTTCATTGCTAACGCGGGTACCGTCTGAATTTTTCCAAATTTCTGACATGCTTGACACCCTTTGTAGTACTTAAAACAGTCCTCAAGCATGGTGGGCCAATAAAACCCTGATCGCCTGATCAACCATTTCATTTTGTGAGCCGATTGGTGAGTTCCACAGGCGCCGTGTACCTCGTGTAGGAGCCGATTGGCCTCGGTTGGCCCCAGACATTTGAGCATAACCCTTCCGAGTCCCTGTAGAACATGTCCCCAATAAGCACATACTTCATGGCCTTGTACCTTATCCGTTTAGGTGCCCCCAGCCGAATCTTTCAAGTAATTGAAGATATCGGCTCTCGATCGCCTCGAGAACTGCACGAACATCAGCTCCCTCCTTTCGTCCTTATAGCACGAAGCCATTTGTGCGAGATCATTCGCCTCGGTATTCTGCGATCGCGGGATCGATTCAAGTTTAAATCTGAACTGTGCCATCACTCACAGCATTGCAACCACAATGGGAAGAGCGACTCGCTCGCACTTGTATTCCTCCGTGAGTTGGGAAATCACCAATTTGGAGTCTCCAAAATTTCCACTTTTACGCTCTAGCTTCGATGAGCAACTCCATTCCCTTGCGTATCGCCTCATACTCAGCGACGTTGTTGGTGCGAGGGGTAGATAGCCTGATGGAGAAGGAATATGTTGCCCCCCGGGGCGACACGAGTAGAATGCCGATGCCGCAACCATCATCACAAACCGATCCATCGAAAAACATAGCCC
Source organism: Avena longiglumis (assembly GCA_030063025.1). Taxonomy (NCBI): domain Eukaryota; kingdom Viridiplantae; phylum Streptophyta; class Magnoliopsida; order Poales; family Poaceae; genus Avena; species Avena longiglumis. Next base: position 185,479,182 of record CP125979.1, read on the forward strand.
ACGCTCGTATAGACAGCGCTGCTATATCGGTGTTGATTCTTTCAGCAATAAGATTGGCCAATGCCTGACCCTTAACCGCTTTCGCGGGCTGATACCGGATATCAAATTCCGATAATGCAAACATCCATTTGCCGAGTCGGCCTTTCAACATAGGAGCCGATAGCATATGCTTTATGACATCTGATTTGCATATAATGATAATCTCCGCTGAGAGCAAGATGTGGCGCAGCTTGGTGCAGGTGAAAAACAGGCAGAGGCACAATTTATCGATCTCAGGATACCTTGTCTCTGCATCCAGCATCCTTCTGCTGATGTAAAACACAACTCGCTCCAGACCACCATAAACCTGCACCACCACCGAGGCGATGGACGTATCAGCTACTGACAAGTAAATGTAGAACGGCCTATCTGGCTGGGGCGGAACCAACACTGGCGGCTTCGTTAGATATTCTTTGATCTCTTCGAAGGCTCGTTGTTGTTATGTACCCCAGCGGAATTCCTCATCAGATTTAATTTTCACCAGTCCCATGAACGGCTCTATTCTTCCTGACAGATTGGAGATGAATCTTCTGACGAAGTTGATCTTGCCGATGAGAGACTGCAGTTCTTTGTTCGTGGTAGGTGGCTTCATTTTTCGCACTGCCTCCTGACTTTTCAGGCCGATCTCAATTCCGCGTTCATGGACCAAGAAACCCAAGAACTGACCGGCCGTTACACCGAAGGCACACTTCTTTGGATTCATCCGTAGGCCGAATTTTCTTGTTCGGTCTGACGGCCAGTGCATCGCCCAAGTGTCCTTGTACTGAAGCAGACTTGACCACCACGTCATCGATATAAATTCCACCAGCTTGCCGATCAGATCATGGAAAATGTAATTCATGGCTCTTTGGTATGTGGCGCCGGCATTCTTCAGTCCAAACGTCATGACCATGTATTCAAACAACCCACCGAACCTGGGACTCTGAATGCAGTCTTGTGTATATCTTCCGGAGCCATAAAAATTTGGTTGTAACCGGCATTGCCATCCATGAAGCTCAAGACCTTATGACCAGCAGCTGCGTTGATTAACGTCTCTGCCACCGGCATCGGATACTCATCCTTTGGAGTGGCTTTATTGAGATCCCGAAAATCTATGGCAACACGCCAGCGGCCATCTTTTTCTCTACAGGTACGATACTAGAAATACACTCAGCATACCTGCATGGCCTGATTAACTTAGTCACAACATTTTCTCGATCTCTTTCTTGACTTCTTCGAATTTCGCCTTCATCATCGTGCTCATTCTGGAATGGCCGAAATCCTTTTTTAAGCGGGAGTCGGTGCTCAATGATGCTCCTGTCTAACCCGGGCATCTCTGTATAGTCCCAGGCAAAGCAATCTGGATATTCTCTCAACAAAGCTATCATCGGACCCCGCAGATTCGGATCTAACTTCTTGCTGATAAATGTTGGTCGCGGCTTATCCCCAGGACCGATGTCAATTTCCTCTAGCTCATCAGCGGAGGTAAACCCATACCCTAGCTTTCCGTCACCTGCTAAATCGATGCTAAACACGGGGCAAACAGTTGGTGAGGATAATAAAGATAATTTGGGCCGATTGCCGGAATCGGCCCCCTTTTTGATTGCATTAGTCAAGGAAAGTTTACAACTTATTTGTGCTCTACAATGGCAGGGAACCTCCCTACTACGACTGCATGACCTGTTTATCGTAAGATTGCTGCTTTTTATTTTTTGTGGCCGATCGCAGGGATCAGCCGTACCACGTGCGATCGTGTACTTTGCTACTCTGTCAGGCCAGTGGATAAGACCAGCCTCACCCCGTTTTTTGTAGCTTCAATGCGCTCACAGCCGTCTAGACTGACTCCAGAGATCGGCTTTTGGTCTCCTGCCTCCCAGATGTTCATGCCAGCTATGGAGATCTCGGTCGAATCATCTGCATGAATGACCTCCACTTCATCTCCATCCCACTGTATTAGGAACTGGTGCATCGTGGATGGAATGCAGCAGTTGGCGTGAATCCAATCCCTCCCCAGCAAGATAGCGTAGGTGTTTTTGCTGTCAACGATGAAGAATGACGTAGGGATGGTTTTTCTGCCCACGGTCAGATCCACGTTCAGAACGCCTTGCGTCTCTGAAGTTTGGCCGTTGAAGTCGCTTAACGTGACGTTGGTTTTGATCAGATCTGCAGTGGAGCGTCCCAAACGCCGTAGCATGGAGTATGGCATTATATTGACTGCCGCTCCGGTGTCAACCAGCATCTTGCTGACAGGCTGCCCATTGATATAACCTCGCAGGTACAGGGCTTTTAGATGTTTGTAGCCCTTCTCTCGTGGTTTTTCAAAGATAACCGGCCGTGGGCGCGATCAAAGCTAACCCTTGGCGATTCTTTGGTTCTTGGGCGCAAAACTCGGCGGAAGTGTGAACACCATGTTTGTGCCGGCGATGTCTTCGCATCGGCTTTTACGGTTAGGCGCCACTCTTTCTTTTCGGACGAGCCTCCGTTTCCAAGGTTTGCCGAACTTTCACGGCCAGATCGGGCCGTGCTTTCCTTAAAGCGTGGAGGTACTGCGCTTCGGCTTCCTCCAAGCTACGCAGTCGCTGAACTCTACGCTTTTGGGTGTGTCTGAGTCCATCGGGACACCACCTTGGCCGGTGATATCTGTCTTCTTCTTTTTCACCCTTTGGCTCCTTGAGATCTTTTTCTCGAGATGACTCCTCTTGCCTGTTCTGAGGTGGGAGAGGCCCTAGACGCTTGAACACTGAGACTGGACCTGTGTCATCCTTCTGCTGTCCACATTCCGGGCAGTTGTCGATTGTAGGCAATCGGCTCATTCCCGCGTCCCAGCAATACTTGAAGAAAGGACAATCCCAATGTTTATCCACGCCTTCTTTTTCCTTTGACTTTCCTCTAGCGAGGTGCTCATATCCTTCATCATCTCTATCGTGTCGGCGACGTCGGTCATACTGACGCTCATACTTGTTAAGGAGATGCGTGGAGTGTGGCTTCTGATATCGCACGCTTCTCACTTGATCCTCGGTTAAATACCGCCTGTCATCATAACGGGGCCGGTCACGTGGACCAGCCTCCTCTCTTTCTTTGCCCCGAGAGCGATCGCCTTCCTCCTTATATGTGCCATGGCGGCACACAGGCCCTGTCATATTAACATCGAACGAGAAATCTAACTGACGTCTCGTGGAGTGGCTGTGGTCTACCATGTTGACGCCGGGAAACGGGTTCGTGTCTACTTTCATGGCGAATTGCCCAAGGATCAGACGGCCCTGTTCTATCGCCATCTGGATCTGGCGACGTAGCTCTTTGCAATCATTGGTGGTGTGGGTGAATGAGTGATGCCACTTGCAGTATGGTCTCCCGTTCATTTCTTGAGCCGTAGGTATTTTATGGCCTTCGGGTAACTTCAGCTGCTTCTCTTTCAGCAGTAAATCGAATATCTGCTCAGCTTTGCTCACGTCGAAGTCGAACCCTTTTGCAGGCCCTTGCTGTTTTACCCATTTGCAGGACACGGGATCTGCCCCCCGAGCCCATTCAGCCACGGCCACCTCCTGGTCTTGTACGGGATCCTCTTCTTCTGTATCGACCAGGCCTATCGGACGTTTGAACTTGTCTTGGTACAACTCAGGGTGGCGCTGTTCATACATTGTCAGTTTCTGGGCCATGTGCGCCAATGAATTGTATTCTACTTGGAAAGCCAGATCCTTGATAGGTGGTGAGAGACCCAACACTGCCAGCTCGACTGCTTCTTTCTCGATTAACGAGCGAATAACATCGGTTCTTGTGATCTGAAAGCGCTGAATGTACTCGCTACCGTTTCTCCCTCTTTTGCCGCTTTCGCGCCAGATCGGCAATGCCAGCCTCGGTAACCGAATGATCTTGAATGTGGAACTGCTCTTCCGGTTGCTTCCAAGTCGGATCGAATCCGGTGCAACGAGGTGTACCACCCAAACGCTGGTCTGTCGAGATTGCGCAAAGAACCTTACGCGTAATCGATCCGATCTGAAATCATGCCTAAGCATGCGGTATCGGCTCACATGCTCGATCGAGCTCGACCCTTCGATCCGCTAAACCTTGAGAACTCGGGGAGCCGATACTTGGGTGGCGGTGGAATCGGATCAAACTTCGTTGAAGTGCGGCTTGGAATAGCCGATTGTCCTTCTCTTGACGCGAAGCTTGGTCTCTCAAGATGGTGCGATTTGCTCCACCGTTTGAGCTGCGGGGCTAAATTCTCATGACTCGTTCGGTGGCATACTTGGCTAGCCATGCACTGTTTATCGGCGTCCATCCCGGACATCCTGCTCGAAAAACACTGCTCGAAGCCCTTCTCCGAAACTCCGCCCCGAAATCCCTGCGGTTGCAATCTGGTTCGTCGCGTCGGGTTATTGCGATCCGCGTGGGTGCACACATATCCATGTGGGATTTCTTTAGGTGGTTCAAACAGGAATTGGCAATCGCCGGTCACCTCCAACCTTGTAGACGACGCGGTGCCTGGTGGCTCCGGAGCTCAAGCGTGAATGGCGGTGCGGCTGATGCAGGCGATCTTTCTCCCTAGTGAGTCCCTAGTGTAGGCCCCGACGGAGAGTGCGATGTTTCATGATCTCCTGAACTACGCGAACATGCGGCGCTCGGCGTTCACTAGGCTCTCGGAATGGCGGTGAAGAGAATGAGCCACCATGTAATTGACTTCTGTCGCGGGCTGCAGTGCGCTCCTCACGAAGGAACAGACAGATCCACCTCATCAAGAGCACCTTCGGGTGAGAACCCTTTCCACCTGATGCCATGCTTACGGGTCCTCTCAAAAGAGCCGATGAGATCGGCTTCGAAGAGAGCTTTGATATCATCATACTTCGCCTTGTGCTCATCAGGCAAATCGTCGTACGTGACCGGTCTGCTCTCCATCGCAACGTCGGATGTTGATGCAGATGTTGTTGAATGTCCCACCGGGCGTGCCAGAATGTGTTGCCTGTCAAAACCCACCGGCGAGCAACGACGAGCAACACGAAGAGCCGGGAGGCTCCCAGGACTGCTGGTGGGCCCTGGTCCCTCGGGCAACGGCCCGCAAAACTCCGGCACACGTCCTGGCTGGTGCAAGGGCGTGCCACCTGACCTATACCTGGTCAGGAAGGTGATGGATTGCTTCGACTAGTTTCCTGCATGGCAAACAAGTATACGTAAAATTCGAGCCGCGACCGGCTCCCAGGTTTCCCTGTGAATCGGCCCCTGGAGCCGATTATCCCATGGTTCTGCATTAGATCTATGATAACATGGGGTTTTGCTTCATCAATGCAAGTTAAATCGATCTACGACAGTTTAACGTTTTCACCACATAATTGGAACATCCTACACGTAATTGAGCCTGGTAGACATAAAAGATGATAGAAAACTAACCCTAGAGAAGGCCTAACAACCGACGTAAAGTCAATTCCCGGAACAACTCCTCCCGAATTGGCAAACCATATCCTTACATACTACTGGATCGTTCAACCCGTTTGCAAGGCCTGACCATGTGGATATCAAACTAAACCTTGGAAAACAAGGCATAACTATAACAAATCAAATCGACTGAATAAAGATCAAGCAAGACGCTACCCCTACACCCGGAAAAGGTGTAAAAGCAGCGAGATAACTAAAGGCAGCATGACTAAACAATCATAACAAAAAGGTACCGATGCTAGCCCAAACAAATCTATGATAACAGTATTACTCGCCATCAACAAGGCTTCAACACGAGTAACACTAAATAACGCATAAGTAGATACTGCCTAGACCGCAAGATGCGATCTAGGCGGCATGACACTTACCCGAGAAAAACCCTAGAAACAAGGGGTGGCGATGCGCCGAGATTGTGTTTGTTGTGAACGTGATCGTCCTCCTTTCTCAATAACCTTAGGTACATTTTATAGTCCGGAGACTCTCTATCTTTGGAATAACCCTAACAACTCTATCTCTTACTTAAACCGAAACGTAACCTACCATAATATACAGATACACGGGCAATTTAGCCCAAATCCACGCACAAAGCTGATCCAGCAATACGTTGCATATATGTATCCTCCAAGCCCATCTTGATTACGGCCCATCTCCTCCTTTGACCAAAATGTGGCGATAACAGACCCAGGCTGAGGTGGGCCGAATTAACTGACTGCCAGGCCGAATCTGCTCTACCCAGGCCGAACTACACTTCCAGCAATGTCATTTGGGCCGAGGTATATTGCTCCAGGTACCAGTCTATTCATCTCCAGATAAAGCACATCATCAGATCAAGCCAAGACAAGCTACACAAGTATTATGCCAGTTCTGGGACCCAACCAACTCAGACAGGCACATGGCAAAAGGAATATGCCCTAGGCATCCAAGAATATGCTAAGGAATATGCCATGGCATCTCCGAAGATGCCAAGGCATATGCAGAGCATCTGAGAAGATGCCGGGAATATGCTATGTAGATGCCAAACGTGTGGAACAAGCCTTGTCCCCTGGGCTCCCCTTTATAAGGAGCACCAGGGGGATCGTTCATGGGAGAGGCCCCGAAGGGCTCCTCTCCTTTCTGCTCGCTAGGAGCTCTCCTTCTTCCTCCACTCTCACAGAGAGCTTAGATAGAAGCATAGGGGAAATAGCTCAAGGAGCATGATTGTAGCCACAAGTATGGCATGATTGTGAGGGATTAGATGTATAGAATGAGGTGTTATCTCCACTTGAGAGCTTCAATCCAATATACATTGTATTTCTCTTTTTTCATATGAGTGCGGTCTTCACCGCATCATCCCTCCCCGGATTCCTCCACGTCCATTGGCCCCAACTTTAGCCTACCCATGGCATATGTCGTGATACCACCACGACATTATGACCACACATTTTAAGTGTATTTATTCTAGTGAATGGGATTTGTTTCATACATTATTATTTTCTACGTGTATACACTCCATTTAGAAATATAGCATGTGGGAGTTCTGTGTAGTGCCAATCTACATAAATATAGCCTAGGTTGCTACATTGTTATATTTTAATTTCTATTTTTTCTTGCTTCTACATAATCCTCGTTGTGTTGTATTACCATAAATCTGATGATTCTGTTTGTCAATGTTTTGATTATTGCATATTAGGTGGATGCTATTAATAGGATCGGACTACCCTTGCCTTCCAATTTCAACCAAGTCGTCAATGGTGCCAGCTATGGTCAATGAGGAGTACCAACAAGCAACGGAACTCGCGGCTGCGTCTGTCGTTCAAGGGCTAAGACCTTTTGGGTTGACATCTCCATGGCGCCGAAGGAAATAAATTGAGTGTTTGTAACATGAAGCAAACTTGTAACATATAATATGAGGAAGTATGAAGCTAAACATTTTTATGATTTAAAGGAAGCAAATATGTATGCCATCCAAAATATGTCAAGTGAATGTATGAAGCAATAAAATATTCTGCAAGTATAAGAAGGAAGTTTTGTTTTGATAAAGAGATTATAATAATGAAGCATATGTAGTCACACAAAAGCAATTCCTAGAGGTTTTACGGTACACGTCCTTCCAACGTGAGTTGACTAGTTTTTTTACACTCTAACATGCTTCTAATACTAGTGCACTAAGCTTCATAGGCATATGAATTTAGCTTTTGCAACACAAATCAACCATGTGCTTCCAAAAGTAGTGCATTTTTGTTTGAACCTTTCCAACAATATCTATTCACCATGGAAGCAATATTTCCATTGAAACATATTTTCATACGTTTAAAGAAAATATCTTTAGACCAAAGCAGCAATTGGTAGTAATGGAAGAAAATATTTCTAGAAACGAAGCAAAACTAAAAAACACTGGAAGGAAAAAATCTTCCTAGGGAAGCAAACCTACATGCCTAAATTTTTGTTGAAGTTATTGGTTTCCTTGAAAATAGATTTCAGTTTCCTCTAAATCCCGGAGAGTTAGACTAGGGAGGGGCTAATTTGCATATCGCGCTAATTAACAGTTTCTATTCAAGTATGTTGGCATTAATGGCGGGAGCAATAATCTCGGAAGCATGCAAATCGGGCATTATGTTTTATGAGACACGGGCCTATTAGAAAATCCGACGTCTATCGTCCTTCCAATCCTATGGCCAGACACCGACAGAAAGCATATATTGGAAGCCGATTCCTAGCGGTGCTCGTGCATAGAGTAAATGCAGACACATATTGAGAACCAAGCGCGGCTAGCGAGTGTGCAACCAGCTTATTCGGGTTCGAGTCCTTATAAGAACCGAATTAAACAGGGTATTATCCGAGCGCGTATAATTTGCTACTGGAGAGGTCTTATCTACCTAACAACGTATATTCCACGAGAGATCATTCTCCGAAGTCAACGTAAATACAACAACATATTAATACTCCTTTCGTTTTAAAGATGTTTTATGTTTGTGAAGAAAATGTATTTAGACTTTTTTTAATGTATAGATTCATTTCAAATTTGAGTAAACCAATACTAAAATAAGTTTAGATACATTTGCTTCCTAGAGATAAAGCAACTTATATTTTAAAATGGAGGATGTACATCCCAATGAGTATTAATACATCTCTAGAGACCATACGACTGCTCTGCTCTATAGCAGAACAACCAACGGATGCAGTGACGAAGACACGACAGTAGCCCCCCGTCGGCGCTTTCATCTGTGATTGGCCACCCGACTGACCTGATGTCAACATCGTCATCGTCGTCGTCGTCGTGAACTCGGCCGCCGCGAAGAAGCTTCTCGCCAGGGGTCGATGGCGAGGGTTCAAGGACGGTCCCTGCGAAGACTATGGCGCCAGACTCCTCCTCGATTACAAAGAAGACAAACGGATGGTCAGCGACGAAATCCACGGTCACAGGGGGCTCCTCCATGAACGCACAGCCGAGCATCCTAGAGATAGTGGCCGCCGCCGCCTCGGTGCCGTCCTCGTTCACCTCGATGACAGCCTTGTGGATGATACTCTGCAGAGCCAGCGGCCTTCCCGTGCCGTCGTCCTCCACCATGTCGTTCAGATCGGCTTCTTTTTCGTCGAACGCCACCTGGAGTCCCAACCTCTGGAGAATTGCCGACATGTCCTCTGAAAAAGTGAGCTTGAACCTGGGCAGCTTGAACTCGCCGACTTCGACGCTGCTCGTCGGCAGGTGCTCGCGGATGAAGTCCGAGCTGGACGACGCGATCGTGTCGACGAGGCCGGCGAGTCCTTCGCGCGCGTCCGGGAGGAAGACGCACATGGAGAAGGGCGACGGGGGCCAAAAGCGCTGGTGGTCTTGCTTGTACTGGAGCTTGAGCACCTTGAACCCTTCGTGGCAGGCGATGTAGTAGTGGCTCCGCGAGATCTGCATGAACGGCACGTCGTAGGTGGTGCCGTCGAGGCGGTGGAACTTGTCGTCCTCGGTGTACTCCTCGTCGAAGGGAACGTGCCACGTGCCCTTGAAGTAGACGGAGTTGGCGACGACGATGTCGGTCTGAGTGGATACCTGGCCGTCGGTGAGGATCGGATCGATGAGGTTGTTCGTCGCCGCGGCCGCCCACGCGTTGATCAGTTTCACGGCCTCCCCTGGCTACAGCACCGAGACGAACACCGTGATCATGACAGATTAGAATCGTTTGTACAACAAAGGGAATACGATATTGATCGAGAAAGAGACTCTGTTTTGGGGGTACGTACCTCTTCTCGGAAGTCGACGGCGCGGGTCTCCGCCTTGTAGGACTGGGCGGCGGCGTCGCGGAAGGCGGGCTTGAGCTTCCGGGTCACGTCGTGCCAAACGCCGCACACTAAGGAGACGCGCGGCCCGCCCGTCAGCGACCGATCGGCGAAGGCATGCTCCGCCAAGCCGCGGACGATCTCGGCGAGTTCATCGCGGGATCTCGCGCCGAGAACGGAGAGGAACTCCTGGAGGGTCGCGCCCCGGGCACCGGCAGCGGTGAGGGCGAGCGCGGCGTAGATTGACAGCGGCGAGAAGACGAGGTTGCTGCTGCTAGCGGTGCTCGTTTCGGCGAGCTCGCCGAGGAGGCGTAGGGCGAGCGCCGTCAGGCCGGGGCACGCGAGCGGGTTGGTGGGCGCTGTGGACTCCATCGTGAGATCGCTCCGATGTCTTGGTACGTTGACAGGTCGTCTATTTATTTGTAGCAGAACTAGAATCAAGGGAACATGTTACCGAGTAGGGTTTGGCCCGGCTGATCCAAAGTTAGGGGAAGTGTGACTACTACACGGTTTGCCAACATACGGTTTCCCCTCTGTTGATCTTAAATTGGAGGACTGAAACACCTGCCAAAACATAAAAAAGAGCTACATTAAATTCAATAAAATAATACTAGTACTATATATATAGTAGATCAAGCTCTGGTGATTTCAAAATTGAGGACTTTTTTTTAAAGGAACATATATTAATATCAAGAGATACCAATTACATCCGGCCTCTGCAACAACGCAATACTCTAATGGCATTACGGATGCACACAGCCAACAAAAGATAAAGAAAATTAAGAAAAAAAGACCTGCTACAGTGTTCCGGTCCTAGCAGCAACAGTACAACCACCACCAATACAACACCTGAACTTCAGGCTCTTCAAAAGCGACGCCTCCAAGAAGGGAACAGTACACAAGCGTCATCGTCGCCCGATCAAAGATCTAGATTTTCACCCTAAAGATAATACTTCCTCTCAAAACAATGCCTTCAACAAGGCCATTGTCAGGCACAACCAGCTAAGGCCAGACCTTGAGTTTTCACCCTGAAAAGTAAGATTCTAAAATTCACCTGTATTGCCGCCCCCACTTACATACGGCTGTTGTTTAGCCCAGAACACCAAGCAAGTCCCACAACTGTACGGCGACTCAAACCTCCATAGATAGATCTCCAAACCTGGCCTTCATGAATTCTTCACCTCTGACATCACCATGGATTGACAGTCGCCTGGTGGCAACAAAGGACAGAGCTTCGCGGCGCTCCCTCCTGAACCAAACGATCGGAATAAAACATGGGTGCACACGACCGAATACCATCCGATCCAGCGAACTGCAGGCATAGAAGTGTTGGTACATTCGCCGGCGGAGCCTTCCGGAACTCCCCACTCTGGCCAAATCAAGAACCATCCTCAGGAAGGTGATCATCTTCACACAAGAGGGACCCTAGGCCGAACCACCTTTATTCGACCGGCCGACCAGACGGGGGAGAAAGGCCACCACCACCATGCCCGGACGAACCCAGAAGCCATCCCGCCGCCGGCTGCAACAGATCCGACAGGAAACGGTCGAGATCGGGATCAACACGCTCCTGCCATCACCATCCGGAGGCAGAGGCCGGGAGGACAGCGCCACCCCTGCCTACGACCTCCCACCGCCGACCGCCTAGGCCGCCGTCGTCCGCCATCACCGAAGCACGGTGTGTCATCCCCTTGCCTTGCACCGTCCGCCGCGACCCACAGCACGGCAAGCCCCGCGCCGTCGCTGAAGCTCCCAGGGCCAGAGCTACGTCCAAGCCCAGAGGTCCACCCGCGCGAGCAACCCCAGGGAAGGAGACGAGGAGGCCCCGCCGCCGCCGACGCCGGCCGGGCTTTGCCCAGCGCCCTCCCTGGCGGCGAGGAGGAGTGGCGGCGGCGCCCGAGATCTAGGGTTCCCCCTGTCACCACGCGGGGGCGACGAGGAGGGAGTCGGGAGGAGGGAGTCGGGAGTCAATTGAGGACCTAAATACCAGCAAAGCATCCCCAGTGGATCTTCCCCAATGTGACACCAACTTAGATCTAGATACTTCAGGTTTATCCCATTCCCATGGCCGCGAAATATTGGCAATTCAGTGTCCCCTTGGCCCATTGCCCTCTTATAACCAACCTGTGTAGATCTTCGGACCTTGGCTGGAGCTCCTCGAAGCTAAGTGTCTCATTCTCACCCTTGCAGAAAGAAGCAGGCTTGAAAGAAGCACAGTTGACAGGGTAGCAGACAGATTTGCACACTCAGCAGCACTAATGTTATCAATCCACACACTTCTTAGCTGCATCAGCTGCTCGGCCAAGCAATTATTGGATTCCACAGTTCCAAGAGTTTGAAGATCTTCCAAGCTGGACAGCTCTTTAGGTGATAAAGTAACGAAACTTTGTCTGCTTCTCATCAGCATATCTATCGGCTAAAAGGTGCCACAACTTTTTAACCTTGACAATCCCTCGTGGAAGCATATTCCGTTTGGTAGTATACTTGTTGCTCCAAGACATCGTCCAGTACAATAAAACATTTCCTATTTTGAAGTCTTCTTTTGCATTTCCATTTTGTCAATGTTCTTCTGAAAATGGTTGCTCGCTGTGTCCAATCTTCCATAGTAGCTTCCTCAACGGGGCGTCGACAGCGTAAACTTGTGACACAATGATCCATGCATGCTCAGGAAAAAAATTCTTTTCTTATCCATTAGTTTTTCTATTTTATCCTTCGAGGCACATAGACTTCCACATCTGCAAAGTGTGCTTGCTCTGTCTCCCAGATCTTCCTTAGTAGGTTCGGAGTAAACCTTGTACAGTACAGATCTGTGTCACCACTCGCCATGCTCCGTGCATGAGCAGTAAACCAAGTTTTGTTCCTTCACAAATTATGTCGAAAGCAACCGGACACACTGTTACACGAAATTCGATACTGAAGCATGTAACTGAAAAACAAAGAACTTACAGGCTCGCCCGGAAGGCAATAAACAACAAATATTTGTAATGATTGTGTGAAAATATTGAAGTATTAGCAATGTGCTACTGAGATGAATCTATCTATTATATACTAAAAGCAATATAAGGGTGTTTTTCGAGGCACCAGGTTAATCCACATCATCTAAATTATTTTAATGGTTAGATCTATTTTTTTTGTCAAGGATTTTAAATCACAACCGTTGAATTTATGTAACAAATATGACATATGCATGTGTACTAACTAATACAACACGTTGGGTCTGGCGGGGTCCGATTGGGTCCAACAGGTAACGCACGTACCAGGCACATATTATACATTGGGTCCAGCCCGCACACGCCAGGATTACTAATTCATGTTTAGATATTCAGATCCACGTTCGATGGTTGAGATTTAATGACATGAACAACAGCAATGCAGGCATGCAGCATGATCACGCTAGGATATGATGGTCCGTATCAGTACTCAATCGGCCGTTCAAAAAGAAAGCCTGGCCGTTATTTTTCCCTTACCGGACTAATATTTTCTTCCTTAGTATTGTGAAAGGTCGACATAGAATAGTAAGACACCGATGCACACTTAGCGTGTGGCATATAAAAAATAAAAAATAATCGTATAATAGAAAGACTTTATCGCCTTGCCAAAGAAAAAGTCTTATTTTATTTCTTCCACCCATGTACAGCAACGTTATCGATTAGCGATGCCTACTCGCTGAGCCAGCACTAGCAAGCCTCCATAAAATGTGTGATGGACAATTTGTAGTAGGCTATAGAGCTGAATACATATTGAGCGCAAAATTCAATTTTGAGTCTTTGATGGCAAATTCGGTTGTGGGTAGTACCCGACCATGGTCCTTAACACGAGCATTCATGGTGACTACATAATGACATGTGCAACATTGAGCATGTCACACATACATGATATTTTTAAAATTTGTTAGAAAATAGTACCCTTCAGTATGAGAAAGTTGTAGTTGATACAAAAATACAGAAGTAGTGTCTTAGATAGTTATCAGGATATCTAATACTACTTTATAACTATTTAAACATATTTGGTATCACCTATATTCTTCTATAGTATTGTCCAATAATTATATATTCATATGATCTTCGAGGTTGGCAGGGTGCAAACCACTATCTAAGGATTAGTTCCTAATTACATTATCATTTAGCATTCTTTCGGGTAATTATTGAGATATTCATTAACTATGAGGTGTCGATATGTACTACCTCCCAATTCCTGAGTACTACTTGATCATATTCAGTATTATCTTTATTTTTGTAATACCATGGTCCTATATGTTTATTTTTGTAATTTCTAAGTAAGAAGTTTGTCGTGCACCTCAAGAGCTCATACTGATATCTCAAATTATTGACGCATGTTGGAGATGTATGGTTTGATGTGCTATGTTCTATGTACATGTTATATGATCCTACTTTATAAGGAAATAGTACTGGGACAATAGATGTAGCGCATTTTTACACAATTACATAAGAATACAGACTTTGTAGGCGCTCCCTATGCACCAAGATTACATGAGCACCGATGGATTTCCCAATTGGATGTGAGCTCAGTGACATGTTAGTAACCTACTGACATAGTTGGTGTCAACCAAAAAAAGAGAGTTCTAGCACACTATGTGCATAGAGGAGTCGCTCATCGACCAATCATTACATAGAACAATGTTGTTATTATAGAAGAAGCAATTCCAATATAGTGGACTCTCAAAAGAAGAATCCATAAATGAATGGTTCCACCTTCGGTACCAACACGAAAGACTGGAGGAATTTTAGTTATTACTACATTCGTCTCAAGGTTTAAGGCTTATATTATTTTTGAAAAGTCAAACTATACGAAGTTTGTAAAAGAATATATTAATATTTATAATATGAAATACATATCCTTTGATACATCGTGAAACATATATTTACATGATATCTATATAATATCATAGTTTTTTATAGTTCTTCTAAAAACTCCATCAAATTTTTCATAGCTTGACTTTAAAAAAAAACATATAGGCCTTAAGTCTTGGGACAGAGATAGTATAATAATTTCAAAATGATTTGTGGCCACAATAAATTTGGAAGGATAACTTTTTGTGGTCTGATATTTTTCCTAAATATCTATGCTAATGAATTAGCAACTCAATATTTCCCATGTTGTAATAAGAGTTACTTTTATGTAGGCTATGGCTTCAAAATTTGAAGATTGAAGTGTATGGCACAACAAGCTTAGTTTTCATTGTTTTGTGATCATGGGACTTAAGTATTTGATCCAAAGAATTGGGTAGTAGGACTACGTTAACAATGAGTGTTAATAACCACCTATAAATAATTTTGGGGTGAAATTGGATTATTATTGGTGAGAGACGTGCAATAAATTGGTGACCAAGTCATTTTTAGGGTAGACTTATCTCATGAAACTATGTTGCATCCAAGTAGATGTACTTATAGTTATATGACGCAACAAACATAAGTCCGCTGGAGAGTACAACATCAGATCAAAACACAAGGAATAGTAGAAATAGTGCAAAAATATATATCTAAGTAGCACTACCTACATAATTGCATGGTATATTTTCAAATGACATAATACCTACTCTCCCCCACATCAATATGTTTCAAAATTTCGCCCATAAGTGGTATTTTAGGTAAAAATAATTGTTGGTGTTGGTATATAGTATTTTGATATGTAAATTTATGATATCATGTTTCCAATATCAATGACATCATAATTTTTTTATGAATAAATTTAATATGCTAAAGACGATGCCCTCGCATTTGCGAGGGCCACCTTGCTAGTTATATACTAAAAGCAATATAAGGTTGTGTTTCGAGGCACCACGTTGATCCACATCACCTAAAATATATTAACCATTAGATCTATTACTAATGGCTATGATTTAACTAGCGTTACGTACAACAAAGACTTGAATAGGTACGACATCACGTGAGCAACAAGAAAAAATACAAGGAAATAGAGTCCCTTTCGTACACAGGTTACACGTTTAATATATAAACATCTTGCACGTATGCAGCACCGTACTTCTCAGAGATCCGGTAAATTTTCTTTCTCTTTTGATCTATTTATCGATCTAAATACAAGTTACGTATCGGCTCTTTACGTACCCCACAAAATTTCATCCCTGCTTCCAGATCACAACTCCCTGCTTTCAGATCAACGTCAAAATCCAGCAAAAATCCAGCATCCATCACCCCCCAAAGAACCGGTAAATTTTCTTTCTCTTTTGATCTTACTGTTTATCAATCTAAATACAAGTTACATATCAGCTCTTCACGTACCCACGGATTTCATCCCTGCTTACAGATCACAACTCGCTGCTTCTAGATCAGCGTCAAAATCCAATCCATCACCCGAAGATCGTAATTCCCAAAGAACTGGTAAATTTCCTTTCTCTTTTCATCTTACTGTTTATGGATCTAAATACAAGCTATCAAGATGGATCTTCTTTTCTATCTTCAAGTCTAAGGTAATCAAGTATGGAATACGGTAAATCTGAACTCTTATATATTCTCTCTAATAGTAATAAATAACATGATCCTTGTATAACAGGTAAATTTCCTTTGCTCTTTTAACCTTATAGTCTTTTGATCTTATTGTTTATCAATTTAATCAACTACAGCTAGCTAGATGGTGTGACATCGTGGTTAATATATGTGTAAACTTCCATCAATATGCACAAAATTTTCTATCACCTTCTTCTTGCAATGAACAAACACATAAACCCTAGACCTGAGATCTTATACATATTCTCTATGACAGCAATGAATATCATAATCCATGTATAATTTGATATGTTAAAGTTTGCTCATCTATTTAACTTGTGTTGACAGACATGAAACCGACACTCCTAATTGCATTGTCTACAAGAAACGAGTCATGGACAATCAAGGTCAAGGTTTTAAGACTTTGGTATTCAATTAACCTATCGACTAATGAAGTTATTAGTTCTGATATGATTTTAGCGGATAAGAAGGTACAACTATTAGGTGTGCATAATTTGAACAGTGTTCCATATTTTGCATTTTACTAACATATTTTTTGTACATAGGGCAACACAATCCATGCTTCTATTGGAACTAAACTGATCACCAAGTTTAAGTCAAAGTTTAAGGAAAACTCCATCTACATATTGAAGAACTTCAATGTTTGGGAATATGACAAGTATAGGCCTTTGAAGAACAATCTAAAAATTATTTTTATTTTGGATACAACAGTAAAGGAAGTTCTAGAAGAATCACATAACTTTCTAGAATATTACTTTGAGTTTGCCGACAGTACTACCTTATGGAGTAGGGAAAGTAATGATGCACAATGCTCAGGTATGTACATCCTTCATGCAAATAAAAAATTATATATCAATTAAGTAATATTTATACTTATTTATGCAGATGTTATTGGCCTGCTTAAAGGGATAAAACCAATACAACAAAAAACAATAGCCAAGGACACCTCAAAGGAGCGAACTTCAAAAATCCGTGAAATTGAAATCCTTTTGTTAGAGTAAGTCATTAAGCTATAGCATTATTTAGCTCATTTTTATGATTTTAGTTCTCATATAATTTTTATTTACTTTTACATGATTAAATTTCTGAAGTGGTGAGAAAATCAAGGTCTCTTTATGGGGAGACAATTTAGCAAATATGGTAAATGAGAATATCTTGGACAAACAAACAATAGTGATTGTCACTTCAAATATGGTCAAAGATTTATATGGTGAGCATTTTAGTCTCTTTTATTTTGCATAATATGATTGTACCGATTCATTTATAACCAGGCTTATCATTACGAACAACAAATGCATCAAAGGTCTATTTAGACTTGGAAATTCCAGAGACAAAAGAACTCATCAATAGGTATGCTATATAAATTAATGCAATAGTACAGACACTTTTTATGTATGAGTGCATTTTGATGTTGTTACCACTAATATACATGCACGGTACAGTGGATACCTTTCCAACAATGATCAAAGTTGATGCAAGCACACAAGGAACAATAGAACAATAGATGTTCTACAATAGAAAAACCTTAAGGGAGATCACAGAATTGCGGTACAGTGATGTGAAAACAAAGGTCAGTCCATACGCTTAACTTCAAGTGTGTTTCACAGATTTTTTGTTACATTATTAACCTTTTTCTCTTAACTTAAATTAGGAATATATATGCACAACAAAAGCAACAATTGATGAGATTATATCAGACAGAGGTTGGTGGTACATGGCATGTATTCATTGCTATTGTGCGGCCAAAAATAACTCAAGTAACTTTGTTTGCAAATCATGTAACAAAATAGCAGAAAGTGCCGATCTACGGTGAGAATACTCCATATTCTATTTCATTACCAAAAAATCCTACTTTGAGGTACCTATTAACACTAAAGTATCATATTAGGTACATAATCAATCTAAGGATAAGTGACGACACAGGAACAACAACATGTGCAATATTTAATGAGGTGGCACAAAGACTTTTGGGGAATATGTCAGTTCATACCTGTGGCATCCCGCAAAACCACTACTAGAAAATCGCGTTGAATTTGTGCATTGCATCGTCATCATCATGCATTGTTTGCTAAAACTATGTTTGCAAAGCCCGTGCTGTTTTCTAAACGCCCCTCTTATTTTCAAACATCAAAACCCGGGTCTCCGGAGTTATTTTGTTTGTTGCTATCGGGTTGCAAACGGCCCGTTTAGAATAAATAAAAATTTAAATTATTTTAATAGGGGCAGTCGAACGGGCCGATTGACCCGATCGACCACCCCAGAAAATATAAAACGGTCCACCCCAACCAGCCCCATCTAATCCTAAAACCACCAACTATCCTACCCACACCCCCTGGCCACCTCACTCCCTCCAATCCCTGCTTGCCACCTCACCTCCTCCCTCTCCCTCAACCACTCACACCACGCCACGTCACTCCCTCACCCCCTCTTTTCTCTCTCTCTCCTTCCCCCACTCAAAACTCTTTCAGCCACACACGCTTTACACCCGCACACACAAACGCACTCAGCATACCACTAACCCTCTCCCTGCCCGTGGGCCCGCCTCCACAGCCCCTGCACCCAGCACGCACGCCTGCCCCCCACCGTCCTCTTCCCCGACCCCTGTCTTCTTCCCTTGAGACACCCGTCCCAGCCCTGCGCTGCTCATCTCTCTCGCTGCCTCAGCGCCCGCCTCCGCCCGCCGCCCGCCCTCGCGCCAGCTGCCTCGCCCGCCTCCGCAGCCAGCCTCTCCGGCCAGCCGCCCGCTCACCGCTGCTCACCTCACCGCCATGCTCCGCGCCCCTCCATCCTCGCCCAGCCTGCCATGGCCTCTGTGACCTCCCGGCCGCCTCACGCGACCTCCGCCGTCCTCGGCCAGCCATGGCAGCTGCGCCCGACCCTGGCAGCCTCGCCCAGCTGCCGTGACTCATGCCGCCTCAGCTGCCAGTTCCATGTGTGGCGCCTCATGACCGCCGCGCCCCGCCGACCCAGCACCTCCGCCCGCCACCATCCGCCACCGTCGCCGTCGCCGCCACGGCCGCGTCCCTTCAGCCGCCCACGCTGCTGGTTCGCCGCCTGCCGTTGCCAGCCTCTTCCTCCCGGCGCGACCTCGGCCCCTCGCCTCATGCTGAACGCCCCTGCCCGCCGGTTACTTTGTCTCGCCAGTGCAGACGCCTCTAGCAGCGATCGCATGGACCTCCTGGTTTGTTCAAAACCAAGTCCTGTCAACACGCCGTGTCTCAAGCAGCGATATCTTGTGCATCTTCGTAGCACAGTTGTGTCGCCTAACGCAAGATCTTCCGAAGACCGCTCGAAAACCCCTAGAACGCATGCAAGGTCTCCTTCACGGATCCCAAGTTCGTCATCGATCCCGAGGGCGATGGTGTCGGAACCCCGAAGACTGGTTCCGATGAGTCCCGACGACGCACCAAGTCCGTCCACGACGCCCAAGTTAGAACATCAAGATCTTCCCCGACGCCAAGGACGCCGTCATGGAATCGACCCGATTCGAGCCGTTCCGGACCGGACCCGATAACCGCCAAGATCTACCGATGATCAAGGACCCGATGACCGCCGAGATCGCCACCGGTTCGACATGCACGCCACCGCGGACCCGACAAGTTCTTCTCAACGACGAGATCATCGACAGAGAACCCGAAGAAATCCTGTGCGACAAGTACTCCCTCGAGAACGCCAAGTGCTTCACCCCGGACACCGAGACCCCGGATCCGCCAAGATCTACCCCAGAAACCCGAGAACGTTCCCGCTAGACCGTTTCCGTCGAACCCTGGACCCCGAGACCGACCCCGAACCCCGGAACCAAGATCGACGAGACCCTAATGTGTGAACCCTTTCCTCGACCCCTATTTTATAACATAATATAACTTGTTGCATATTGAATTGTCGTCTCGCATGCATCTCATTGGTTTGGGGGCCTTATGCCGATTCACCTAATAATTAAATATGGGGCCCATATGCGAGCAAATCTAGTCTCATATTGGCCTCATTTAAAACTTGTGTAGCGAACCGGTGCTATCTTTTGCCATGTTCAAACAATATTTAAATTGCGGGGGCTCTAAACAACATGAACCACCTAAGTAATTGTCGGGACCCCGGTTCCGCTTAATATGACCTAATTGCATCGCACCTTTGCCATGCCATACATCATACATGCATCATGCCGATCTTCTGCCGTTTTATTAAATATTGCGTCCGGTGTTCCTTCTAGTGTTTTGCTTCTTCGCGGATAAGGTCGTTGAGTTGATGTGAGCGTCGACCCGATCTTCGGTTGAACCTTCGACAATGTTTTCAGGCGAGCATCTCTCCCTTTCTACCTATCTTACTTTTATAGTATTTATTCCCTCAGGTTGATCTATTGCTATCTGTGTTGCGATGCTCTAGTTTTCGTACCCGTGATATCCCTTGCAGCCGTATATTGCCTTGGACACACCCTATTACCTGTTGTTTGGTAGATAGTTGGACTTGCGCGTCGTAGTTGCTTGCTCAAGTGCTGATGTGTGTCGCCATATGCCACAGTTGCTGATGTATTGCCGCATGTTGACGATGGAGATGATTCTAGTTTTACTTACCGTCACTTTAATTTCTGTTTAACAACTAAAATTGAAATAAGCAGAGGCATCGGTGGGTGATAGAAAATATTTGGTTTTCCGAACGCCCACTTGTGTCCCGTAAGACCCCGAGTACTTGATACCTGTTCCTTGATTTATCGCGCTATCCACATCCGGGAGGTATATGGGACCCCGAGCTGAGCTTGATTCATCTTATTTCTTGGGGCCACAAACTAGTTTGAGGTTTTATTTACTATCCTGTACTTATGCCATGCTACTTTCAAGATTTAAATTGTGCAGGTAACGCACATGTCTTTATTTAAGCGGAATGTTTACGCGATGTCGACAAGCCACACTTTGGGTTCCCGATCGCTTCTGACCATTATCGCAACCTTGAGGCCGTCTCGGAGCTTGCTTACTCCGTTCACGGGATCTACTTAAGGGTGGCCCTCGAAATATTTCTGAATCTGTGATTGTTCACCGTGAAAGCCTCGTTGGGTTTTGTTTTGGTTTTCGAGGTTGATCGGCGTGTGTTGCTATTGGTGCACCCGGCGGGTAAAACTTTCGAAAGCCGTGTCCATGGATATGGACGACTTGGAGCAATATCTCGATCATAGACAAGCATAACTAAAGTTCTTGCTATAAATTTGACTTATAATGACTAGTAATCAGCTTCACTATAACGGAATGGCTAATTAATGCCCACAATTGCTTGTTTGGTTGTCGCTTGCGACCATTGTACTGACTAGTAAGTATTGCAACTTCTAACTGGTGAATAAAAGTACCAACAAGCTGCTGGGTTTGGGATTACATCATGCTATCTCAGATGTCGATTAGTAATTCTTGCAACTTCTAGCGGAATGATTAACTAAAAGGGCCTTGTTTATTTTATCGGGATGATTACCTATACGACTAGTAAGCTTCATAGCGATAACGAATAAATAAAATTGCCAACCGTGTGAGTTGCTCGGTTGACTTCCTCGATCGGTCTCGAGGGGAAACGCCGGGGAGGTTGTTTGGTGTTAGCTTGTGTTGGATCCGGATAGGTCATTCTTACCCTCTCGATTACCGCCGGTTGTATCGAGTCTCTATAGGTTGTTTAGTGCATCTTGCGCTACCTCGATCCACCATACCTTTGTAGGCGAGGACCGAATTCTAGCCTCGCCGTGTCTTGGCCTCGATCTTGGCCTCCTCTTTTCCTTTGCCCTTTCGGCACCTTTTGTTTAAGCAGGTTTTAAGATCGACGTCGTTAGCGAGGTTACCCTTAGGCACAGGCGAGTTATGGACGCCATTGGTTATTCTTCAGGCTCTTAGCCCCATTTGCATCTTGTCCGTAGTCGGACGCCCCATCGCTTTCAAGGTGATTTGGATCTTTGTACCGTATATCGTATTCTTGACTCTTTGAGTCGTTATATATATATCATTACGTGGGTCCCATCGAGGACTGTTGTGTAATGTTATTACTTCGTTTTCCACCCGCACGAAAGTGCCTGGTGGGCACCTTTGAATCGTTTCTATGCGGGTTTGGTGAATTTTGCCCAAACTTGCATAGGTCCGATTCTGAGGGTGTTACAATACCCTTCTAGAGCAAGATGGATTATCGACTATTCCAGAAGCTATTAGCAACCTCTGTGGAAGAACACTCATATTCCGTTTGAAGTTAAATTCAAGGAATCTAGGAGAGTGCATGGAAAATTATAAAGTGAATTACGCCTTTGAGCCGAATAACGAGCTAGAGATGGAATATTCAAATGACAAGGCTGAAGAGGTATGCCCCTCTCAATTACTTTTCTTATCAAATGACGTACAAAATCATAATGGAAAATGTTTTATAGGACATATTGGACAATCAAGGACGTGGAAACTCAATTAGTTCTGTTATGCATGAATTAAAAAATCAGGTATGCTAATATATGGTTGTAAATAATGTATTATGCGTTTTATACTAAATCATTTTATTACATAGGAAAATTTCTATTCCAATACCATGATAGAATAAACATCATGTGAAAAAATATATTCATGTCAAAAAAATGAAATGAAGGTTACTTCCATATGTAATCGCCATGATGAGGTATAAGGCTTTTCATCAGTACATGCATAGTTTGTTGTGGCATAAATATATTACCCAATATAATGCAGAAAGAGTCAAGCTTTTATCAAGCAGGAAAAGAAGAGAAATCAAGGAAGAGATCTAGCAAAAAAGTGCAAAGGGTTGGCTCCAAGAAGAGCAAGAAATCTGTTCCGGAAATGCAAATTTCTGATTATGAGGTATGATAATGTTTATTGTTATTTTCTATTAACATTAAGCTCTTTTTTCTATGTCATATACGACCAAAAAAATGTAGGAAGCATCAGAGACAGAATCAAAGGAGTTGGAAGAGAATGAGAAAAATACATTAACAAAAGATAACCAACTCAATTGTCAAACTTCAAGTGCAAATTTAATTATAATTGATGGTTCGGATCAAGAGTGCGTAAATATAAATACATGTGTGAATAAATCTTCATTCAAGAAGCACACAAGGGTTAAAAAGGGGGAAAAGCAGAAAAACAAGGTAAGCCATTTTTTATTAAATGTTGGCTCTAACATTGTTTTTTTCTTATATCTCAAGAAATTTCTGTGTTAATATATTAAAATAATATGTAGGAGTTTAAAAACAATTCAGATAACATTGGGAAAAGGATACAATACGTTATATGTAAAAAAGGAGACAAAAAAGTTTCATCAAGAAATAGGAAAAATGTTACTATGCAAAACAAATTTCTGGATGACAAAGTATTCTGTTCAGATTGTTTTTCATAATCTATACATATTAACTAAGTTCTGTATTGCCATAAAGTGTATATTATAGTATATTATTCTTAATGCAAAAGATATCTTATATTTTAAATTATTGCATTCAAACTTACAGGTACAAACTGAAACAAATGGAGAAACCAATACAGATGCTGGAGTCACTGATGATGTTCACTGCATGGAAATTTTAAACCATCTACAAAAGCATACCATCAAGAAATTTAGAAAGGTATTAAGAGTGGGGAAGATCAATAATAGGGTGGTTACTTCTTATATTAAGTTTAGTACAAATCAAATGCCATCCTATTCTCTAACTAAGCTATTCTATCTTACAGGTTAAAGAAGAACAGAAGGATGAAATCTGTATGAAACAAAGTAAAAAGTGTAAAAAGGTAATTGATCATGTACAACTTTTACATGTTCCATCTAGCTGAACTTCTTTGTTTTAACAAGAGTAATCGATTATTTTTCAATTTGATAGAGAGACAAGAACAACCATGATGAGAGCAGTGATTGCATCATCACGGATGAATGTGCCGAAGAGTTGAATGAAGAAATTGCAAGGACGACAAGGAAGAAAAATAGTGATAACAAAAACAAGAGAAAAGTTCCTTCAGAAAAGGAGAATATAGTAGACTTGACTCTCAATGAGGATAGACCAAAGAGGATTAGGAAAACACCCGATAGATTCACATACTAGGATCAAATGCAATAGCTTTATCACTCAAATATGAAGTATTATTGTTATCTTTTGCTTTAGTATAAATTTGAACAACTACTCTCTATATGATTAGTAGTGATTATTGTAAGCTCTATGAGAGCACGGATTTTAATTATGACATGTGTGTGTGCATGCAGACAGTCTCGGTAATCTTATTTTCTAGCTATGCGGATAAAAAATTGCTTCAAATCATATATCATGATTGCTTGCGCCACATCGAAACACTGATCCATTTATAACAAGGAAGGACCAAGCTAATTCGTATTGACAAACTGGAACAATTAAGAAAAAGCAGGCACTCACCTGCTGCTTGCCGGTGTAGAGGTTCTCTTCCTTAATATCTGAACCATAGCATCTTCTTTAAATCTTTTTAGTTGTCAGTGCTGCTGCGGATGGAATCGCTGCAGCCATGCTTCGAGAATCTTGATTCCCTTGTAATAGATAGATTAAGTGTTTCTTCCAAGATTTTTTATGGACCTAAGCAACAGACTGAGGCTACTTTCCGCTGATCGAGAACTATGAATTTCTAAGATTATATCACTAATCCAAACAACATGTAAGTATGATAGGTCTAAATATTAGATACACGTACATATTTAAAAATTTAAAACATGTTGATGTACACGTTGCATTAATTTTCTAAAGGTAAAAAAAGGAAAATATACAAACAGAATAGTATAGAGGACTTATAAGAGTCCAACACGTCTTGAGAGATGCCTAAAATCTTTTAAAAGGAGATTTCCTATCCAAAAACAAAGACAAAAGGGGTTCCAATTTACTCGGAAACTGACTATATAATACAACTTCACGCCACAAAATTCCGACCTCTTCTCTAAAACCAATACGTGATCTACAAGATTTGCAGAAAAGAGGACCAAGATCCCAGGAGAGGGTGATCCAAGTCGATCGAAGTTCACATAGCAGATAATTCCCGTAAGGTAAGTACATGTTCGCCACAATGAAGTTTCCAGACACGATTACAATCTCAATACCCATATTTCTTCATGCATGCACTAGGGAACTACAATCATTTGTCCAGACCTTTGATCGTACTCATTAAGTCTGAAAGATTGATCTCTAAAAAAGAACAAGGTAGTAAGCCAAACAACCTGTGTTTTCAAATATCTCTAAATAGCTACTCCCTCTGATACAAATTAATTGACCCGGATTTGACTAGATTCAGATGTATCTAGACTGTTTTACTATTAAATACATCTGTATCTAGACAAATCTGAGTTAATTAATTTGGATCGGAGGGAGTATGTGATCTTTACAACTTTATATTTTCCTATCAATAAATAGATTTATATTTATACTTTCAAAGCCATACAGGAATAATCAATGAAGAGAAAAGGCGAGGAGCGGAAGACGTCAAAGAAAAATGCCAACATGCTCAAAATGAATCAAATATGCAATCTATCAAGGTAATTGTTATGTTAGTAATCACAGAACTTTGATAGGGCTATGTGACAGGATTGGCCTCTCTCCCCCATCCCCACCCCAAACTCCAATCCTGCATCCGCCCCTGTTTTCCAACTAAAACATGGATCATATTGACCTACATGATAAAATTATTAGTAAGCTTTGAAAAAAGTAGACAAATCAAGTTATATATAGAGATATCTAATAATCATACCTTTTTATCTGATATAATCATATAAATGCTAATATGTATGTTGGTCGATAAGCTAACTGTGTCTCAAAGACTGAAAACATTGGCATTGATTGTGCATGCCTTAGTTCTGGTAGACAGTGATTTCAGTAGTGTATGATGCCATATTGTCTGAGGTTTATGCTACATATCCTATGCTTCAAATATCTACATGGAAAAAATTAAGAGCATTAATTATATATGAATAAAAGTAAAAAAGGATACTACATGATTGTTATAAATACAGTTCACTAGACTACATGATTTCATACTTCACTTTGATAATACTATCTAGCAAAACCTGAAATTTTAAAATTACACATGACAATATAGGGACACGGTCAAAATGGCAAGATCGGAAAGGATGAAGAAAATTCAGGACAAGAAAAAGAGAGAGTCTACAATAGTACATGGAGATGGGCCAGAATGCAGTACTATGCCAAACGAACAAACTACTAACCAGGAGAGGTAACATGCATACACACACTTTATCATATTATAGTATACATGCATTTTTAGAAAACTAACACTTTATATTTTGTGTTCAACATTGCACAGTACGAGGCCAAGTAGGAAAAGGAAAGTCGAACTAATTACCAATGGAGACCAACTGCCAAAAGAGCCTGGCAAGAGAAAGAGGTAATGTATACCAAGATGCATAATTTGTATAATCAAGTGTTGATCTATAATGTAATAGATGATGCTAAATAATAAACAGGTTGTCAAAAAGGAGTGATATGAACATTTGGAACTTTGGAAAACCAATTTGCAAGTGCGAGCGTTGTGGAGCAATTTTCTGGTATGAAGAAAGAACCAAGGGTAAAGGCATCAGCAATCCCACATTTGGACTATGCTGCCAGAATGGAAATGTGGAATTGCCAACCTTAAAGGAGCCGCCGGCTTACATTACGAAATTGCTAAGGAGAAAAAATGGAAAGAGGTCAAACAACTACATGCAAAATATTAGATTGTACAACTCCATGTTTGCTTTCACATCAATGGGAGGAAAGGTTGACAAAGAAATAAACAAAGGAAGTGGACCTTATGTATTCAAAATGAATGGGCTGAATTACCATCGGATAGGAACTCTACTTCCAAAAGAGAAGGAGACAAGCCACGATGGGCTCAGCTACATCTATGACACAGAAAATGAGGTAAAAAACAGGATAGAAGCATCGACGGCTTCAACAGATAAGAGGAAGTCGTTAGATCCCCACATCGTTGAAGGCCTAAAAAATATGTTGGACAAAGAAAATATACTCGCAAAAACATTCAGAATGGCAAGGGATAGATTCAAAGAAGGTGACTATCATGACGTGAAACTGAAAATAATCAATAAACGGCAAAGAGATGGCAGGCAGTATAACATGCCATCAGCATCTGAAGTGGCAACCCTCATTGTCAATGATACAACAGAAAATAGACAAGGACGTGACATCATTGTTCAGTACAAAGACATGAAACCTAGAAGAATATCCGAGAACCATCCAAAGTTTATGTCCATGCAGTATCCATTACTCTTTCCCTATGGTGAAGATGGATATAGAGAAAAAATACCATACATATTAAAAGAAGGTGCAACATGCAAGAGAAAGCATGTTACAATGCTAGAATATTATGCATATCAGATACAACAGCAGATGAACCAGTCAATGCACTTAATGATGTGTAAAAAGCTAACGTTGCAATTCATTGTGGACGTCTTTGCATGCATTTTACACTACAGGCTGGAGTGGATTAAAAAAAATCAAGGAAAACTAAGAACAGATCTATATGCTGGATTGCAGGATGCAGTTGAAAGGGGAGATACAAGAGCTGACATGGTAGGAAAGAGAATACTACTTCCATCCACTGTCACAGATAGCCCGAGGTACAAAAAACAAAACTTCTAAGATGCAATGGCAATATGTAGGTGGGCCGGATACCCAGACCTATTTGGGACATTCACGTGCAACGCAACTTGGCCAGAAATACAATCAATGTTGCAGGAGTTAGGGCAAACAAACATCGAAAAGACTGACATTGTTGATCGAGTATTCCACATAAAACTAAAGGAGTTCATGAGAGACATAAAGGAAAGGAAATACTTCGGAAAAACACTCGCAAGTAATGATACCCAACTTATATACTACTAAATTTCAAATATACATTAACTAATGGCTATTGTTTTAATTGCAGTTATATACACAATTGAGTTCCAAAAAAGGGGTCTCCCACACGCCCACATAGTAATATTCCTTGACAAGAAAGAGAAGAAATACAAAATCCGAGCGAGCAAGTAGATAAGATAACAAGTGCGGAGATCCGGACAAGGAAGTAGATCGAAGGTTATGCAAAGAATAAAACTTCATGATGCATGGACCATGTGGCGAGCCAATACTAACTCACCATGCATGGTTGATAACAGATGCATAAGAAAATTCCCTAGACAATTTAACAACACAACCATAGATGAAGATGGATACCAGATTATCTGAAGGCGTTACATTGAGAAGGAGAAGTGAAGTTGGACAACGGATATGTGGTCCGTCTGATAGAGATCTCTTGGTAAAGTACCAAGCACATATAAATGTTGAGATATGCAACCGATCTCTCTCAATAAAGTATCTCTTTAAATACATAAACAAGGGTGATGACCAAGCTACGGCTGTGATAGAAAATGATGAGATCAAAAGTTACCTCGAGTGTACATACATCTCAGCACACGATGCGTGTTGGCGAATATTTCAATTTGAAATGCACTTCCGAGATCCTTGTGTTGAAAGGTTGCCTTTCCACCTGCAGAATGAACAACATGTCATCTTCTCAGACTCTGCAGACTTAACAAAGATAGTAAGAAAGGAAAGAGCAGGAATCACTAAGTTTACACAATGGATGGAGACAAACAAGCAGTGTGAAGAAGCAAGAAAATTGACATATGCAGAGTTCCCTTCAAAATGGGTATGGAACAAAGGAAAAACAAAATGGAACAAGCGTAAAAAAGGAAGATCTGTTGGGAGGATTTATTATGCCCATCCAGCAAGTGGTGAAAAATACTACATGAGAATGCTACTTAATGTTGTCAAAGGATGCACATCTTTCCAAGATATAAGAACTGTCAATGGAGTTGTCCACACATCATACAAGGCAGCATGTGAAGCATTAGGGTTTCTTGACGATGACAAAGAGTGGATTGACTGCATTAACAAGGCATCAAGCTGGGCAACTGGAAATCATCTACGACAACTTTTCACAACCATCTTATGCCACTGTGAGGTTACAGATCCAAAAGTTGTGTGGGAAACATGTTGGGGAGTTCTAAGTGAAGACATGGAGTATAGACAGAGGAAAATATTGAACTATCCTACACTATGTTTAACAGAAAAACAAAAGAAAGATTACACATTGGTGGAAATGGAAAAGCTCATGAGAGAGGCTGGAAATACACTTAAGGAATACCCAGGAATCGAACTGCCAAACTCTTCAGGTCTAAAGAAACTTGGAAACAGACTGCTCAATGAAGAGATGAACTACAACAAACAGGAACTAAAAGATGAACATCTAAGTATCATTGGTAATCTGAACTCAAGCCTAAACGCATTTGACTCCATAATCGAATCAGTAGACCAGAATTTGGGAAAACAGATTTTTGTGGATGGATATGGTGGTACAGGGAAAACATACCTATGGAAAGCAATCACAACAAAATTGCGTTCCGAAGGAAAGATAGTCCTAGCAGTGGCATCATGTGGTATTGCAGCACTACTTCTACAAGGAGGTAGGACAGCACACTCAAGGTTCCATATCCCTCTAATACTTACAGAAGAGTCAACATGTGACATCAAGCAAGGTACACACTTGGCAGAGCTAATTAATCATACATCGCTAATTCTATGGGACGAGGCTCCAATGGCAAACAAATTATGTTTTGAGGCACTGGATAGGACCCTAAGAGATATATTAAGGCATAAGAATGAGAACAGCAGTGAAAAGCCATTCGGTGGAATGACAGTGGTTCTAGGAGGGGACTTCCGCCAGATTCTTCCCGTTCTTCCAAAGGGAAGAAGACACAACATAGTCACCGCATCCATTAAAAGGTCTTATCTTTGGCAACACTTCGAAATATTCAAACTCAAAAAGAACATGCGACTCACTTGCATGACAGATGATGAGACAGAGAAAAGACACGTAGCAGAATTTGCAGACTGGATTTTGAATATTGGGAATGGAACAACAACATCACCAGAAGGCGAGGAGTGGATAAAAATACCAAGTGACATACTATTGAAGAAGGGAAATGATCCAAAGAAAATAATAGTGGAAAACATCTACCCAAATTTCCAACAAAAATATCATGACCGAGAATACTTGGAAGAAAGAGCAATCTTATGTCCAAGAAACGAAACAGTAAGCGAGATCAATGAATATATAATGGATCGGCTACAAGGTGAGTATACAATTTACCATAGCTGTGACACGAGATGCAAGGTACATTACTCTAAGTGATGATATAGATATGCTATATTCAAAAGAGTTCCTAAATGACCTAAAGTTCCCTGAATTCCAAATCATGAGATTAGACTAAAGATAGGATTGCCGGTGATGCTAATGCGTAATATTAACCGAGTCTTTGGGTTATGCAACGGTACAAGAATGACAATAACTCGACTTGGAAGAAGATTCATGAAGCCCGGATCATAAGGAACCCATGTAGGTGACAAGGTGTATATTCCAAGAATAATCATGTCACCCACATAATCACCATGGCCATTCTTGCTAAAAAGAAGACAATATCCTATCAGTGTCTGTTTTGCTATGACAATAAACAAAAGCCAGGGGCAATCACTAAACAGAGTAGGACTATATCTACCTAAACAAGTTTTTACACGACTATATGTAGCATTCTCAAGGGTCACAAAAGGGAAGGACTATGGGTAACGCTCGACGACGAAGATAGCAAAGAGGACGACGCAGTCAAGAACATAGTATATAAAGAAATTTTCTAAAGGTATGAACCCATTAAACACTTTTTGTATCATGATTTTTAGATGATGTTTCTTGCATATAAGATAAGTATAAGTAAAAGTAAATTTATTAGCTTAAAAATATATGATTTTTACGCACTATATGGCGGGATGGATATTCTCTACTACGAACTACAGATGCCTTTGGAAAATACAAAAGTATTTAATGAATTAGGTACAAAGACACTTTAATCTGAAATAAGTGTTTATATTACAATGGACATTGATAGTATATATATTACTTGATATTCCATGATTATACGCTATCTATATATTTTTCGATTTATAATGCATGTCATTCTTTATAATCCTCATTACTTTGTATATAGTGGGTACTTAAAAGTTTAAACTGTTGTATAAAAATGGGGGTGGGGGGCCTAACACTGCCGATGCCGGTCCCAAGCCCGGAAAAAAGTGGAGGGGGCATCAAAATTTAAGATTAGTGGCTAATAACCAAAAACAATACTAATACAATATATTAGATTGATTAGATGGACATAAATGTATGATAGTTATACTCATTGAAAATAATTAAATAATAATTTAGTTATTGAGTAATGACAGCAGGATAAACTCCCACTGTATTTTAATAAAAAATAGAAGAGTATTTACAAGAGTATGTACAGGACTAGGCCATTTTTGGCAATGCCTAAGGAATGTCCAAGAAGGGATTAAAAGTGTAGACATTGACTGATACAAACGAGCACCTATTTGTGCTCAGGTCTAATTCTACACTGTTGAAGTAAGCCATGTTATGAATTTTCTAAAGGTTCCAACATCCTAAAATTAATGATTCAGTGAAGAGAGGCCTAGCCCAACCGTTCTGAGCTTTGTCAATCATTGGTTTGGCGAGCAGATCAGTACTCCAGACTATTCTAAGATCTGTCAAACAATCCTTGCTGAATTAACAATCGAAAAACATGTGATTTCTGGTCTTATCCTACCCTGAGTTGCATAGCATGCAGCTGAACTCATTTCGTATGTTGAAATTTTATCTCCTCACCATAACCCAAGTGTTCATCCTGTCCAACAGCATTATCCTTAGTGCATTTGGAATTCCATATGAGTGCGAGATATTTTAGATTGTTGGCTGCTCTGAAGTAGTTGTAGTAATCATTTCGAAAAACAAAAACATGAAAAAAAACTATGTATAATACATGTCCTCAAATAAACATCTTGGAAATGAAAAAATCAAAGTCACAAAACAGTTCGATCTAGGAATTAGAAAAAAAATCTGAAAGCAACGACACTAATTCATGGTCATGGACTCACCGAATCCAACAAATAAACAGGCACCAACGCCTTCCTCCGGCCCGCGCAGTCCGCCGGCCACACAGATGAAGAACTGCAGGATCCAGCTTGATCTCCAACGAAGCGCAAGGACCTACTACAGCGGCACATCAAATGAAGTTGTGGATGCGGGAGAACATCAATAGAGCCAGCGATTTGGTTTTTAGGGGCATCGGGAGTTATCGGATTTGGAGTCAAAGCTGGAGAAAAATGGATCTAAATGGAACAGACGAACAGTGAACATTGGGGATTCATACGTGTGAATAAACAAGGGGAGTGAGAGAAAAAATATATTGTTTATTCAGGGGAAGGGGGTCTTTTATTTTTAGCACATCAATTAAAAAAGTCTCAACCAACTATTTAATTGTAATTCTGAAAAATAGTCAGATTTTTAATAACACACAATATTTTACCACATAAGTGTATTGTATTTTAATCACATATGACAAATATATATTTAAATATTCTAATAAAAATATATAAAATTTCGTAGCACTTTTGACACGTTAAAGACGATGCCCTCGCATTTGCGAGGGCCACCTTGCTAGTTATCATAATAATTAAACATATGTTACACTCGCAGCAGATGCACGGTACAAGAATGACACTGCCGAAAGAATCTCTGCCTCATCTACAGACGAACCTCTCGAACATGCAGTATCTTCTGATGCATTCCATTAGTGAGCCATTGACTTCTGAAATCCTTGTGCAAGCCAAGCAGCCAGAGCTTTTTCAGGGAGCGAAGGGATTCAATGCCTCGAGGGACCTTATCCAGTTTAGAGAGCGACACAATATACAAACCTTCAATGCGTGGAACAGCACCATCGATGATGCATATCTCAGCGACATCATGCATGTGCTTCAAGACAAGCCTTGTTAGGCGTGGAAAGGATTCTGCTGGAAGAACCAAAGTACTGGGACTATGCATGTTCTCAAGACTGAGATATGTGAGGTTCGGCATGCACGATGCGAGCATCCCCACTGGATCTTCACCAAGGTAACACCAGCTTAGAGCTAGATACTTCAGGTGAATCCCATGGCCCTGAAATATCGGGCAATGCAGTGTCCCCTTGGCCCATTGCCCTCTGATAATCAACCTGTGTAGATCTGTAGACCTTGGCTTCAGAGTCTTGAAGCAGAGTGACTCGGTTTCATCCCTTGCAGAAACAAGCAAGCTCGAAAGTAGTGGCATGGTTGACAGGGTAGCAAACAGACCTGCACAGTCAGCAGCACTTATGTTATCAATCCACACACTTCTTAGCTGCCTCAGTTTCTTCAGCTGCTCAGCCAAGTCATTGCTGGATTCCACGGTCTCGAGAGTTTGAGGTTCTTCCAAGTTGGAAAGATTTTGGGGTGCTTGCATTCCAATGAAGTACCGAAATTCTGTTTGCTTCTCATCGGCATATCTATCAGCCATAAGGTGCCGCAGCTTCTTGATCTTGGTAAGCCCTCGTGGTAGCTTCTCTATTCTGGTCTGCTTGATGTCAATAGTGTGGAGGTTAGACAGATTCCCGATAGACTCTGGGATTGAGTTGATTCTGGTTCGTCTTAAGCCGATGTAGCGGAGGTTAAACAAATTCCCAATGGATGTTGGCACTTCAGTGATTTCAGAATCTTGCAGCTCAAGAACAGTGAGATAGCTGAATTCAGACAAAATTGAAGATAACATGCCTGTGGAGGATGAAAGTAGTTCGAGTGACATTACAGTTCGAATAAGTGGAAGCTTAAGCTTCAAGATAGTGTTGTCTTTCCATCCACACAATGACAGCCGGCGGACATCATTATCAATCTGTATCATTGTGCTGTAGTCATTTGCAGAAGCAAATCTCTGTTCTTTAGCAAGAGATATAGCCAGTTCACGCACAATGTGATGCATCTTACAGATGTTGACCCGACCAAGCTCATCATTCTCTACAACTTCAAGCATATTGCGGTGAATCAATTCCATGAGATTTCTCTCAGCTACCACCTCTGGTGTGTTCTTTTCATTGCTCAGCACAAAGCCTTCTGCAATCCACAGCCGCACAAGGCTATCACGTGACATGGGGTAGTCTTCAGGGAACAGACTGCAGTATAACAAGCAGTTTCTGAGGTCACCAGATAAGTCATGGTAGCTCAGATTTAAAATTGCTCGGACATGATCACTTTTTGACAACTCGGTTCGAAGCTGATTGTACATCTGTTTCCAAATGTCTAATCGTTGTCTTGCAGACAACATGCTGCTAATAGAAACAATTGCTAGCGGCAGGCCATCACACCTCTCGACTATAGACATAGCAATTGCCTCAAGATCCTTCGGGCACATGTGGTCCTTCCTGTTATAAAAAGCCCTTCTGCAGAAGAGGTCAAATGCATCAGGCCGGTTCAACGGCTCAAGCTCAAGGTGACGGGTGGGAGAAGAAATTATTGCGACATGGTCCTTCCGCGTTGTAATGACAATGCGACTTCCTTGGAAATTCTGGAAAGCATCATGCATTTGGAGGTATACTTGTTGCTCCCAGACATCATCCAGTACAATAAAACATTTCCTAAATTGAAGTCTTTGTTGTATTTCCTTTTTCAACTCATACACGTCCATTTTGTCAATGCGTTCTGACGATGATGGTTGTCCAGTGTATCCAATCTTCCATAGCAGCTTCCTCAACAAGGCATCGGGAGTGTAAATTTGTGACACAAAGATCCATGCATGTGCAGGGAAGTTGATCTTTTCACGTTCATAAACATTTGTAACCAGGGTAGATTTTCCCAACCCACCCATGCCCGATACTGTAATCACAGTGGTCTCCGGCTCTTTGGAGTACAGCCATCTAGTCAACAATATCCTGTTTTCTTCAATTCCTACTAGATTTCCGTCGTGAACAAATTCAGGGAAACTGTCTTGAGACCGCTGTCTTTCCATCTCAGTTAGTGGGTCAGCCAAAAGCTGGGATGGCTGCAACCACTGATCTTTCATCTGTATAACTTGCAAAATCTCCTTCTCTACATCAACTACCTCATCCACAATTTCACTGAAAACTTTGACATAATATGTTTGTTTGATGAAGAATTTCTTCAGGAGTCCTTCTCCCTGAAGTTGAAGAACATGGTATGAGTATTTATCCACTACATCTTCAACATGGAAGGCCACATTCTGGGCCTCCCCAATCCAACTCTTGACAACATTGTCCGTGAGGTATACCATGCCTGTTTTTCTTATAACATTACCCATCATTCTCAGTTGCTTCCTTATTTGCTCAAACTTTTTCCGCAGTTCCTTCAGATTAAGAACTTTTCTAGACAGCTTAGTTATGATGGCTTTGGTGGCTTCATCTCCTAAAATGAAGCCAATCTTCGTCACAGCAAGAAGTACCACCTCAGATATTTGTTCTGGAAAACAAAGACACATCATTAAGTGGTAGAAGAACAAATTTCATCAATATTAGTTCATGTAGTCATATATGAAGAGAACTATTCTCATCAATATTAGTCATATATTAGTTCATGTAGTCATATATGTACACACGAGGTATCACTAAATAGAGGCAACCCACTTCTGTAAAAAAAAATAGAAGCAACCCCACTAAAGGTATTCCTCTCAACATGCAGCCTATCCACTTCAGTATGCCACCTCGGCAAAACCTGTTCCGTTGTTTGTTACAACGTTTGGTTTCTGCCAGCTCACCTATCGAAGTTCCATTCCTACGTTCGGTTTCTGTACCAACATTCGGCACTCTCTCTACCTCTCTCCCGTGATTTCCTTGAGCTACGTTGCAGCTAGAGCGCTTCATTACGAAATAGAAAGGCTCTCTGTTTTCATATATTTTCTCCGTCCTGTGAATGGGTTCCCTTTCATGTGTCTTCTCATTTCTCCCTCGCATTGAAACTTACAGAGTAATGTCGCCCACTTCACCGTATCTGGCATTGTTCCTCTTCGTATGTGTTAGCAAAGGAGTCAATGTTCCTCTTCGTATGTGTTAGCAATCTCCCATGTCTTCACAAAGGAGTCAATGTTCCTCTTCGTATGTGTTAGCAATCTCCCATGTCCTCCGCTGATTTGGGCCCTTGTCCGCCAGCTTCACCGTATCTGGCATTGTTGACATCTTCCCCATCCCTGCCCACATCTTTATCCATGCTCCACGGGCAGTTGTCAACCCTGCGATTCCAGCATGACCACCCTGCAAATCCCAGAGTAGTGCCGTTGTTGGAGTGGATTTGAGCATAGGCTCGGTGAGTTCGGTCCCCTGTGCCCACCTAAAATTCCCGAAGGACCCACAGTAGGAACTCCACCCTCTGTACAAGGTGAACTAACAGGAAATCTATTTTTGTTAGAATCAGATCGGATTCATGTGGCTTTTTACGCTTTCGTTGTCCTCCGATGAAATTAATGGTTCCATAGACTAAAATTTAAAGTATCATTTGAGAGGACTTTACAAACATGTAGAACACATATGTATGTATACATGAAAAAAATACAGATTTCCACCCAGGAGCCAAAATATCGCACTCAGTAACAAGTGTCTCTTTTACAGTGAGTGAAGCCATGAAGTGTTGCTTGGGAATATAATCTCAATTTTTCAATAAATAATATCATTAACTTCCTATATAAACATATAATTTGTCTAATAAATATCCTTGCTTACTACACAAGCAACTATATTTATTGTTTCCCCCAAAAAAGAAAACCTACTAGTATATACCTTGTCTTAAATCTTCACATGGACGTTGTTCACATGAATATTTTTTGCGAAAACCGCAAAGCTTGCGTTTCGATGCATTGATAGAAAAGAGAGTTTGTACAAATATTTACACGCTTACTACAAGCGGACACCCCGTACAACTCAACCCACTAAACCTAGGAGGCCGGAATCAGGGCATGCAGCCCCCTCGCTCTAGCGTCAGTCCAAGATCGAGCCTCGGATCGAATCGTGTGCAGGAGCCCTCCTAGGTTCGGAGAGACGTTATAAAAGATGACTGCATTGCGTTGTTTCCAAATCCACCACATCGTCAGCATGACTAGTGACGAAGTTTCCATGCGCAAGGCACGGGGGTAGATTGGCACACCTTCAGCCACCATTCGACGAAATCCGCCTCATCCTCCTCCGGGGGGCAGCCGTGGATCGGAACCATGACAGCACCTCGTGCCAGACCGAACTAGAGAATGGGCATCCAACAAGTAGGTGCCACATCGTCTCCGTCGACTGGTCACACAGGGGGCAGCGAGGTGGGTGTTGAAGCCCTCGCCGTGCCAGCCTCTCACCCGTCCAGCAGCGGTCTTGGCAAGCTAGCTAGACAAAGAACTGCACTCGTGGTGGGGCCCATGTGCGCCAGTTGAGTCTCCAAGAGCTCGTCAGCAATTCCTTCAAAAAGGAAACCGTAGCAAGACTTGGAGGAGTACTGTGCATCCGTCATCCACCTCCAGCATAGGGTGTCAGTCCCATCCAACAGAGTGAAGTCTCTCATCCTGATCCATAGCTGTATGTACTGCCAGAGGGCTAGTGAGCTCATCGCCCCTTGGATGTCCGTGATCCACCGGCACTGCAGAAGCACCTCTCTCACCGTGCGGCTCTTACGAGCGCGATTCGGGATTAGCGCCATGAGGGTCGGCGCTATCTCCTCGATTTTGTCATCGTCGAGCCATCTATCCGTCCAGAATAGGGCTAGCGAGCCTTCACTCACCACCATCGTAGTGGAGGCGTCGAAGACCTGAAGTTCCATGTTGGAGAAGCGCATATCGAGCCCGCGCCAAGGCCACAGCGGGCCCGTGCGCATCCTCCAAATCCAGCGTGTCCTGAGGCTAATGACCATGCGGCCTAGGTCTGGAACTGCCAAGCCACCGTGCTTGAGGGGTCTACAAACCCTGTCCCAGTTGACATGGCAGTGTCCTCCTTCCGAGTATGCCCTTCCAGCCCAAAGGAAGCCCCTGCAAATCTTCTGGATCTGCTTTACGGTCTTCTTGTTAAGCCCAAGTACGATGATCTGGTGGAGGGGGATCGCCATCAGTACTGACTTAACGAGAGCCAAGCGCCCAGCATTCGTCATTATGGAGGCCTTCCATGATGGTAGGCGGTCTGCTATACTGTCCACCAGTGGTTGGAGTGCGGTTGCTGATGGACGCCGCACCGAAAGACGAATGCCAAGGTATTTGACAGGGAAGGGTGCCAACTGGCACTCCATGATACCTGCCGCTCTCTCGGCTTCCTCGTCCGTGCAGGCGTTGGGGGTCACCGAGCACTTTGCAAAGTTGGTCTGTAGCCCTGATGTCTCCCCAAAGAGAGCGAGAATTGCACGTACCGCGCGCAGCTCTGCTTCGTCGGCGTGACAAAAGATCACCACATCATGAGCATAAAGAGATACTGACGTCACCAGCTCGCGGGGCGCCACCCGTCTTAGCACTCCCAACTCCTTGGCCTTAGCCAACATCCTGTTGAGCGAGTTGATAAACAACACGAACAACATTGACGACAAGGGGTCTCCTTGTCTCATGCCCCGACGATGCCAAATATGGGAGCCTGGCTCACCGTTGAGCAACACCCGTGTGCTGGCTGTCGACAGTAGGATGGCCACCAGCTCTCGAAATCTGGGGCTGAACCCTACTTTACTCAGCAGCTCGAACAACAGTGCCAACGACACTGAGTCGAAAGCTCGAGCATGACTCGCGGCTCCCCCCACCCACCCCCACCCACACACACACCGACGCATAAGCATCGTGGATCAGCTGCCGTGTCACTGACCCGATCACTACAGCCGCCTCGCCACCGCATGTAACATGACGACTACAGCACACGCGTCATTTAGTGCGGAAGAGAAAATGCAGCTGAGAAATAGGAGCCGTCACAGCAGTACATGCAACTTTTGAGGGCTGAAAAAGTACAAGCCAACCCCTACCTGGCTTTTGGCGCTCTGTTTTGGGGGCTACAGCAGAGATGTTCTTTCCCTGACCCAATGCCAATGACAGTATATACTGAGATATTAACAGCATCCTAAAGTTGTAATATGACTAACATAAATAAATTATTAAAAATTATGTTTGTTGTGAGGGATAAACATTGAAAGATACAATAGTGTTTCAATAAAATATTAGTAGCAGGATGGTCCAAAATGCAAGATCTTCGCATGGTTGGTCCTTCAAGGGTGGCAAAATAAAAAATTTGGGACATGCAAAGTCCATCATGCCATCCTCACATGAATATGCGTGACGACTCCTAAGTTGGTGCTCTTCTGCTCCGTTAGAGCATCTGCAGCATGGCCCCTAAACATAAACAGGGTCCCAACTCCACTTTTAGGGGCTGAAGAGGAACAGATCCAACTTTTCCTCGGGCCCCTAAGATAGGAAGGCACCCACAAAATTTCAACAGAGCCCTGGTAAAAGACATATTAACCCTCCTCTAGCTTGCTACCCCTAACACCGACGCGTAAGCATCACGGCTTAGCTGCCATGTCGCTGACTCGACCACTACAGCCGCCTCTCCACCACATGTAACATGACGACTACAGCACACGCGTCATTGAGTGCGGAAGAGAAAATGCAGCTGAGAAATAGGAGCTGTCACAGCAGTACGTGCAACTTTTGGGGGCTGGAAAAGTACAAGCCAACCCCTACCTGGCTTTTGGCGCTCTGTTTTGGGGGCTACAGCAGAGATGTTCTTTCCCTAACCCAATGCCAATGACAGTATATACTGAGATATTAACAGCATCCTAAAGTTGTAATATGACTAACATAAATAAATTATTAAAAATTATGTTTGTTGTGAGGGATAAACATTGAAAGATACAATAGTGTTTCAATAAAATAATAGTAAGCAATAAAAGGCCGCATGTATCAATTGATACAGAGGCCGGGGATATGTCCCTTTTTCGGAAAAAATAAAATAAAATATTAGTAGCAGGATGGTCCAAAATGCAAGATCTTCGCATGGTTGGTCCTTCAAGGGTGGCAAAATAAAAAAATTGGGACATACAAACTCCATCATGCCATCCTTGGTATGGAAACCTTGGGCCCCTCCAAAATACAAGATCTCCGCATGGTTGGTCCTTCAAAATAGAGTTTGGACAGCGGAATCAAGTTCTATGGGGCCTCAACGTAGAGGGCGGAATCACCTTCAACGTAGAGGGTGGAAAAATTCTGGCTTATGCAAGCTATGCAATCAAGTTCAAGAGTCGGCCGCTCATCTTCTTTTCAAATGTCGCTTCATGGTTCGGGTATGGATATCCATAAAGAATTGGCTTGGGCTCCCCAACGTTGATCAATGGAGTGGCAAGATATGCAAAGCGTCAAGAATTGGTGGAAAGAGATGATTCACAAGAATGGACAATCAAAGAAGGCCATGGCTTCTCTTGCGATGTTGATCTCATGGGAGATATGGAAAGAAAGAAACGCTCGTGTATTCCGCAACCAAGCCACTACTTCCAATATGTTGGTAACAAAAATTAGAGAAGAGATGGTTCTATGGGGCCTCGCCGTCGCCAAAGCGATTAGTAGTGTTTTGGCGCGAGGGTAGACTTTGATGTATTTGTTTCTTGGCCGGTCTGGGCCAAGAGTTGGTTTGTAAGATCTCTCTAAACTTCTCCTTAATTAATGAAATGGCAAATCCTTTGTCTCGTTTCAAAAAAAAGTAGCAGCTTGTAGAACTTGTATAGATTTTCTTACGTAGGTACACTCGAATAGGCCGAAATTTCAGTGGCCAGACATGGAAGCTAACTAAATCATTAAATTCTTTATCAAGTATACATGGTATTATTGGAGAAATAAATTTCATACTGAAATGGAAATGTAGTGGGTATACCTGACATTATTCGACCCGATATGATAATTGAAGACCCGGAAAATGAGGAATCCTGCTTGCAAAAAAAAAGTTTATGCTCAGTCATTACTTTTATTTTTGAATTTTTTGCGGTGGAATGGAAGTCTATGCTCAGGATAGTAGGTGCCCAATGCTGGCAGGCAAATAAGTTATACTACCATGTAATTAAATAAAGGACCGACGACAAGAAAAAACATAGATAATTTTGCTTCAACTTTTAACATCTATATACATTTCCTTTTTCTCTTTTTCAGGGAAATCCTTCTCTATTTTCCGCTAACCTATATTTTTTCAAAAAAAAATCATTTGAGTAAAAACTGAATTTGAGCTTGAAAACCCAAAATGTAACTGAACAAACTTTTTTTAGCGCTTCCACCAATGACATTATTTGTTCAAACTTTGAAGTTTCTTTTGTGGTACAAACCATGATAACCAGTGATACTTCACTTTTCTTCGGTAGCCAATTAATCACGCTGGTAAAACTTGTAAGGAACAAGTAACGAGGTTCACGGATGGATTTGAAACCGTAAGTGAGCACCCCTAAGCATATAAACGCTGTACACAAACTTTCGGTAGCACCAGCACTGCAAGCAGTAGCAACAACAGTAGCAGCGGTAGTGCACTAGACTAGTTTATTTATCCAACCTTTTGGTGGTAACTCACCTCAGTGTTCATCTCTCCTAGTCCTTTGGGAAGACTATCTTGCCGCAGTTGGTCGGATGATGCTGTAGAAACAGCCATCGACGACATCTCATCTAGTAGCCCAGAGACAGAGCTTGTCTGCAACAACAAAAACAGTGAGATGAAGGCACGCGATTACATACTTCTATCTTTACAGTGTTATGTGTGTTTGGGATGTACCAACTTATCAATGGACTTCTAGTACTGGCAAATTATTGGCAACGGTGAACTAGAATTCGTGAGGATGGCTTATGTAGTAGTAGAAACCATACTGATTTTGTAAACTTTCCACTCTGAATTTCATTGTCCTTTTCTTCAGTGCGTGTAATATATCCCATACGGGCCTCTAATACTGTGTATTGGCTAAACACATATTGCACACTAATACTGAACATGGGCAACTTTTTTGGATTGCGGTATTTAGTTTGTAGTAGAACAATTGTAATAAGGAGTAGTATATTTTGTTAACAGGCCTGTCAAATATTTCCTATGAAGCTCATTTTTTCCTTGTCCTGGATTAATCTCATTTTTTCTCAACTTATCCTCGCGAAATAAACTCTACACTCAAATAATTTAATAAAGGGTCGTATGCATCTATCGATGCAGAGACCGGAGCTCAGTCTCCTTTTCAGAAAAAAAAATCCTCGCCAAACAAGTTCATGCCTATCTCAACGAACTTCCAAACAAACTCACTAATCAACTAACAAGAAAATATGAACGGTACGTTCGAAGTATTCTACGTTTTGATCTCCAAACAATCAGCAAAGCGTGACTCCTGCCTGCCGACCGGCCTATGGAACCGCCCACGATCAACCATTCAGCTACCGCCATGTCACCACTCACAAATTGTCTGTTATTCCTCTCCCCGTCAGAGACGACAACCACGGACATTGCGCCTCCAGCGAGCGCAGCAAGGTTATGTGGTTCTTTGGGGGTAACAAGAAGGCCTCGTCTCTTTGAGGGCCACGTCAAGGCTCCGCTCCACGCACACGATACAGTCTACGAGCACGGCTGTTTTTTCCATGGACTGACGGTCGTAATTAAGCATGGCCGGAAGAGGATAGACGAGGCGATGCGGGTCTGACGAACACCGCAGCAACACTCATGGAGAACGACACGTACACCATACCAATGACCGTAAGCTTAGGGCGCGATGACAAGGCCTACAAGCACCGTCGTCTTGGTGTAGCGAATGTTGCTCGCCCAGTTAATGCTTGTGTCGTGGTGGGTTATGTGTATGATTCAGATTTGGACCTCAGGATACAATACATGATATGATACAATTATAACAGGTGCAAATGATATGACTGTGATTCATGCATAATGGTGTTATTGCTCTACATCTACCAGTACAACATGGTTGTAGCACCCTGGAAAAATCACTATTAGAAAATCGCTTGGTGCTTGGTGTTTGTTTGTGCATTATCATGACTGCATGCTCATGTCATTATGCACATTGCATTTAAGCATCTTCATGTTTGCATGCATATTATTTACCAAAAACTATTTTATCAAAGCCTCTCTTTGTTTTCTAAATATCATTCTCCTTTATTTCAAATAATAAAACTCCGGCGTTTCCGGATACCTCTATTTGTCTAAAACTACTTATAAAATCTTTTATTAAAATAGAAGAAACTAAATGTTTCAAATAAAATAGTTGCATCGGGGGAGGTAGCCGTAGACCAGGCCCAGCCCGCAGCCATCTACCACCCCTCTGGTACAAACCCTAACTTAATCTATTCCAAAACCTAACCATAAAAGCCATGGATCTTACCCCTGCCGCCACCATCCTGTCCACGCCTTCCCCGGAACCCACCCCGCTCCTCACCAAACCCACTCCGCCTGACAACCCCTGGCCCACCACCATCGCGCAATGCACCTCCGCGTCGCCCCGCACACATTTCTCGCTAGCGGCAACTCCAGTCCCCACCCCGCTAAGGCCTTGTTCGGTTACAGGGGATCAGATCCCCTAGTGGATCTGACACACGCAGGTATTGGGTGAACCCCAATTGTCACCCTAATACCCACTAATCCCTCTCCACACGTTTCTGGCTATCCCTCCTTCTAACTGTCATTTGGCTAACCCCTGCCTCAGCAGCAGGCAACACAGGCGATGAGGAATAGCAAGCCACAGACAACAAAGCAGCAACACACATGAAACAAAATAAGAACAATTTTTAATCAAAATAACGTAAATTTTTAACATAAGCTTGAGCATGGACAAAAGATGATACTCCCTCCGTCCAACAAAAGATATCTCAGCCACAGTTCAAACTCGATTTTGCAACAAAAAAACCTAAAACAATCAAAACACTTCAAACCGGGCCTTCAAAATCGAATTACAAACAGTTATCTTGTTTGGCTCCGTCTCCATCGACCGTCTCCCTTGCCATCCCTGACCCCCCGCCGAGGCCAGGTAGCGTCAAGTTCCATGGAGACGCCAGGGCGCACATGACAGACACGCAACACAGGACACCGTCGATTCAAGTAATTTGTCCCGGAGGGCCGACGCGCTCGAACTCCACGGAGGACACGCGCAGGAGCTTCGTCCCCGCCGTTGTCCTCCCCTGCCTTTGCAGCTTCCTTGTTGTCCCTCGCCGTCGCCGCTTCGGCACCATCCACTGCTCCCTCCGCTGCTCCCTTCGCCGCTCAGTCCGCCGCTCCGTCGAGGAAGGACGTCGTCTTCCTCCCCCGGGTCGCTTCCAACCTCTCTGAGCCCACCGATTGACCGCGGTGAGCATCCATTCGCTGTCGGAACAGTTTCTGAGCCATTATCTGCTGGAAAACTCCTTTGTGACAATCGTGCATGCCTTATCTAGTAGAGTGTTGATATGCAGCGTGTACGCGTCCATCCTTATATCGGCATGCTTCTGAACCTGATCATGGGAAATAAAAGAAAGTCAGGTTTTGTATATCCCATCTTATCTGAGAACACACAACAAGAAGTGAAAGTCTTCGTTCTCTGTGTTTCTTTTAACTTCTTGACTTCTGTAACGCAACTGTAACATAAGACTAGTCACAATGGGAAGT
Source organism: Avena longiglumis (assembly GCA_030063025.1). Lineage (NCBI taxonomy): Eukaryota > Viridiplantae > Streptophyta > Magnoliopsida > Poales > Poaceae > Avena > Avena longiglumis. The sequence goes on from CP125979.1 coordinate 185,523,863, forward strand.
ATTATATAGTAGTATCATGCATATGATACGATCTGCATAATGCATAGTATCATACAGTAGTATTATAGTCTTGGTGTATTTATTGTTTTGTAGAATCTCAATGTAAAATTGTGGACAAGATTTGTTTTAGATTAATTTTTCTAGTTTTATGTGCTATGATACCGTATCTACCTATGATACCAACACAATCTCTTTCATCATTAATTGCTATGACACATAAGCATTTTACATGTGATGCATGATACTACCTCCGTTTGGGATTATAAGTCCCGCGCGGATAACTAGGTTGCCATTTTGAATAACAAAATATACATATTATAGTATAAAAATTATACCATTAGATACCTTAGAGATTATATTTTCTAATGGTATAATTTTTGTAATATATAAGTTATATTTTGTTGGTCAAATTAACAACCTAGGTATGCGCGTAGGACCTATAATCCCGAACAGAGGGAGTACCACCTATGATACTTTCATTTTTTTTTGTGACAACCGGAGCGCCCCAGAAGGGGCTAGAACCATTCATTAAAATAACAGTGGAGGGTACAAAGATTACAAAGGACCTCATAAGATAAGAAAATAACACATAGATCCTTAACATATGTAGAAAAGACCTTGCTAAAAGATTGAAAATTACAATCTAGTCCTTCCTCTTCTCCACTGTGGAGCAGGAAGCACAGCTCATTGCAGCCATGGCCAGCGACGGGGACGCAACCACTTGCCCCTGGCCCGGCGAAGTCCTCAACGGCTGCGCTTGGATAGGGCCTCCCAGCGGAGGTTGTGAATTCGCCGGAGCTCACCGGCATCATTAAGGCCATCTTGGCCAGGAATTTCTTCAAAGATTTTGAGAATGTGCTCCAAAGTAGATTGGTTCTACAACTCCGATGCCACCCCTGTTCAGAGCCGGCTTCAACAGCACCTTCTTCCATCGTCCCCTTGACGCTTGAGAAGAAGAGGAGCAGCAAAGCTAGCAGAGGAACAAGAGCAGCAGAGGCACACCCACACCGCAGTAGAGAAAACGACTCACCGTCAGGACCAGAGCTCCTGCCACGGGCTCGGCGAGGCAAGCATAGATGATGGCGGTGGACATGAGCCGAGACAGACCGCTTATTGAAGGGGGCTTCACCGGATCCGTACATAGCTCCAAGCCACCACCTCGATGGCTCGATGCAGGTCTTCACCAGCAACCACCTGATACTGCGGCGAAGTATCAGGGCAGATGGCCTCCTAGAAGAGGGGAAGACGACCTTATTGTCGGAGATGCCGCGCTCCGAGCTTCCCCCTCGCCGCCACTCTTGCCACCAGAGGAAGACGATGAGGAAGGTGAAGCAGAGGACGTGTCGGGTTCGGCCGATGAAACCCGACAACCTACTCCCAATCGGCACAAGGGCACAACAACTAGAACATCTAAACCTAAGATCTACTCTATCAGGGCCGGCTCCTCTCCTCCGCCTCCGTCGGCCGGCGGCGCCGTCGACGGGAGCATCAGATCGGGCCGGGGATCTAGGGTCGACTCTCAAGGGGGAGCTTGGAGGAAGAGACGGGGGGAAGGGGGGCTCGACCGATCTGTCATGATACTTTCATTGAGGCTAGTCTAAAAGTCTTTCTCAAATACTACTAGCACACTCAAAGTAGATTATCCCATCCCGGCCGCACCCGTCGGAACCAGATCCTCTAACATTGAAAAGCAAAGTCACCTAAGCTACAGTATCCTAACTTCTCTTCTTCCAAACCATATGATTAAGGCCAAAATCAGTTAAATTAATTAACAAAATACCAATTTATGTTATGCATTTGGAGTAATTTTATATAGACAAAATTATGGTGTAATAAAATTCAGTTTAATTTTTTTATGTCTATAGTAATCACCTATAGTAATTAATTAGGGTACCTAACAGACTACTTATGCTACACTACTCTGACTTTCCTTCTTTATTTTTCCTGACTTTCCTTGTACACGTTAGAGGATCTGGTTCCGCACCCGTCGCCCGCACCCGTCTGGCCTCGATCCTCGCGAGCCTGGCCCTACCCCAGGATCTCCACCCCGCTTCCCTCTCACCTCGTGACCCCCACCTGCCTTCTCTACTCGCCAACTCCCGCCGCCACAGCTCCCGGAACCGCACCCCTCACCTCGTCCCTTGCCGCCACCACGCTGCGAGCCGGCCGCCGCTCTGCCGTCGGCCTTGCCCCGCTTCGCTCCACCCCTGAGCAGCCCCTTCCCCACCCCGCGCGAGGCCACCGCCGACCGCCCTCCTCCTCGCCGGTCGTTGCTCGGCCTCCTCCACGTCTACCCCCGGCCCCGGACCCCCGCGAGCTCCTCCTCCCCTGCTCGATCTCCGGCCTCCCCGCCGATCTTGTCCCCACCGATTCACCTCATAATTAAATATGGAGGCCATATGAGGGCTTTTTTAGTCTTATATTAGCTCCATATAAATTTGTGTAGTGAACCGGTGACATATTTTGCCTTGTTAAAAAAACATCTAAATTGCGAGGTATCTAGACAACATAACCACCTAATTAATTGTTGGAACCCGGTTACGTTTAATATTGCCTAATTGCATTGCACCTTTGCCATGTCATACATCATACAAGCATCATGCCCGATCTTCTGTCGTAGTACTATTAAGTAGTGCATCCGGTGTTTCTTCTAGTGTTATGCTTCTTCACAGATTAGGCCGATGAGTTGATGCGAGTGTCGACCCGATCTTCGGATAAACCTTCGGCCGATGAGTCTTAGAGCATCTCTAGCTGAACGTGCATTGGTTAGCCGTGCATATCATTCTTCATCCTTTAACTCCCCATATTTGCTCATCTAAAGAGAGACGGTTCCTAGCCGAACCCTTAAATCTAAATGAGCAAATCACACATATTTTGATCACAAATTGATTCATAGACTTAGTTGCAAATATTCAAGCATAATTAAACATGGTTCAAACATTCAAACTAGATTGCCTAAACATTGATTAAACCTAATAACCACGATCTAAAACACGATTAAAACATGATCTAAAACCGGTTTAGGCCAATATCATCGGCGTCGACGTCAACGCATAGTCGTCGAGGCTCTGCCACCACCTCTTCGTCGACGAGTTGCTGTTGGGGCTCCGGTCGTCGTCGTCGACTGCGAGGTCGACGACGACGACAGACGTGGAGGGACCAGCCGCGGTGGAAGAGGGACATGGAGGGACCACCTAAATCTATCTATTATCTACTAAAAGCAATATAAGGTTGTTTTTCGAGAAACCACGTTGATCCACATCATCAAAATTATTTTAGTCATTAGATCTAAAATTAATGGTGAAGATGTAGTGTGAGATTTAAACAGAAGTCGTGTTACGTAGAAGTAAACATGTACAAAATAAGTCTCATGTCACGTTAGTTGTTATGGATAGAGTCTATTTTTAACGGTTTGATAGAGTCTCATGTCATGTTAGTTGTTACGTACTAGAAGCTAACTTTTTTTTTCTTTTAAAGAACCGTGTTGATACTACCGTCCGTTTCAATCGCCAATAGTGGACATGCCTTTTTTTTAACTCATTAATAATGCAACTGCTTTGACTCGCTGGCAGTAAAAAAAAAGTATCGACCAGATCAGATTGTATGCTTCTGATGGTTGTTCTAGCCAGGTTGAATATATTTATATTAAGCATCGATCAGGTCGTATGCTTCCTATGATTATTCTAGCCAAGTTAAATTTCTTTATATATTTATATGACTCCCTCTGTCTTAAAATAGATATTTTATACAGATATACTCCCTCCCATCCATATTACTTGTCATTGGATTAGATGTATCTAGCACTAAATCATGTCTAGATACATCCATTTCTGTGACAAGTAATATGGATCGGAGGGAGTATTTGAATTTAGATAATTTTTTAACATTTATTTCGAGATGGAGGGGGTAATCGCCAAAACTTTACCGTTCTCTTTGAAGTAACAATTAAACATGTATCTCCCATGTTACGGTCTCACTACGGATAAATTTAAAAAAAACTTATTCTGGGATACTATCTGTAGCTCACCCATTCGCTAATATTGAAACCAAATCAACCAGAATGAGAACTCCATCTTTATTCAATGGTCGGCCGGCCGGCGGCAACATATAAAAGAAGTCTCGTATCACTTTAGCTATTATGGCAGAACCCGTCTCAAATTACTATAGTGCGTGAAAATCCAGTTCGATAGGTCGTAGTCAATTTTCTTCCGGTATCCGTAAAAAACTTCGGTTAACTGCAGGGACGTAACTGTTAAGATATACCAACAATGCATAAGTGTATTAGGACCTGTCATAGATAAAAACCCTAGGGTATAACACACAAAACTATAGGTCACTTGATCAATTCCATCTACCAAGCTAGCTAGCTTTCTACAGTACATCGAGCTGTATGAACCAAATTGATCAGCTAGCATACTAAACACAATATCCAAGATTTTGGAGTAAGCTCTGTATTCAGCCCTCCTTTGATAGCTCCTCAGACATTTGGGAAACACCGCTTCCAACCAGCCACTAGTGCAGCCCCCCCCCCCCCCCTTTAACTCCGGTTGGGAGAGCCCTCTAACAGCGGTTCCCCAACCGCTGTTGAGGGTTCGGTGTTAGAGGGGGGCTTTTCACCGTTCTTATACGAACCGGTGTTAAAAAAGGGTGGCGACGTGGGCCTGCTTCAGCCTCTTTAACACCGGTTCGTTCGAACCGGTGTTAAAGTTTCTTCTGTCATGCGTAGATTTAGGCCGTTTTCTGCCGCGCGAGTTACGCCTCGCCCCGTTGCTCGGCGTATTTCGCGGGGGGAGCGAGGGGGAATCGATCGGGGGCGGTATACACATAAATCGTCATCGGTACATACGAGTACATGAATAATTAAGCAACTATTATTATACACAAACATCGTCATCGGCACATACATCGTCATCGGCACATACATCGTCATCGTTCATTTTGGTGGATATCTAAAGAGTTCTCCACCAGGCGTGACGACCTCATCAAGTATGAACCCCGCCAATTCCTCTTGAATGGCTCGTATGCGTTCAAATGGTAGGAGTTGGTCCCGCATCCGTTCGATCTGAATATATATGAAGAATGAGCCGTCAATATATATATATATATATATATAAGAATAAAACTCAACACAATTGATGGTAATAAAATAATGTTGTGGACTTTGTTTACTTACTCTAAGTTGTTCTAGTGCGGCTTGGCCCGTCGCACATATCGTGTTGCGAATGAATTCGCAAACATAGTACCCACATAAGTTATTGCCGTGTCCCTGATGTGCGCACTTTACGAGAATAGAGAGTTCAATCAAAATAATAATCAATAAAGCATGATATAATGGAATTGGAAGCTAGCTAGTATTACTTACATTTTGGTCTACAAATTTTAGTTCTTCTGACCATTCACCCACGGCCCTGCCCGTGAACCTTTTCCAAACCCTGTCCGACAAAAAAAATGGATAAAGGAGTAATTAATTACTTATTGTCACGAAAGTTGCCGATCTAGTGCGATAATATGATTGAAATTACCTCTGGAGCATCTCTCTAAAGTTTGCCCATATCTCTTTTCTTTTAAACGAGTCCATGACAAGGACTTTTCTGAGTCGTGTTGAATGACTAGCAGAATAAAGTGGAACCTACGCACCCATAACTCATCATCAGTTACACTTAACATCGAGTAAGCTGAAATAGAATATGTACAAGAGAGAGGGTACGATACTCACGAGAAGTTGTAAGGCAATAGTATTTCCCTTTTGGTTTGTTGTCTCGAAAGACGTTAGCAAGTAATCTTCTGTTTGCCGGGTTTGGTTTCTACCACTTCTTCATGAACTCTATTTGGGTCAACGAACCCAATGTCAAAAGGGCCTCCTTTCCTGCATTTCATAACCTTTTTCCTGCATAATAGTATATACATATATGGTGAGCATATATATACATGCAATTAATAAAGTGAATGAGATGAGATATAAATTATAGAAATAGTACTTACACACAATAAAGGCTGATGGCAGCTTTGTCGAGTTCCTTCTGATTGAATAGAAAATGCAAGTCTTGAATGTTGAAGTCAATCGCGTCATCTCCGCAGAAGAAAATATCATCTCTTATATGCGCCGTGATCCATTCTACCTTTCTCGTCTTGCAGAAATGAAGGTACCACTTGTGCAATTTTTGCATCTTTGTTGGTAGAGTCTTGAGCTCCTCTTTCTTGACGAGATTCTTCCCATACTTCCATAGTTCTATGGGGTTGGCATCGCATTTGGGCAAGTTGTCTCCCATGACGTTCAAGTATGCAATGTAAGTCATTCCCATCTCATTGGCCTTTCTTTGTAGCTCTGCCTCGTAATCATTTACGGGGGGAGCGTCTCGTGTGTCGAACATTTGGAGCGGGGCACATGATTGGTTTTCCTACTCTCCGAGCATGGGAACTGTTTTCTGGGGTGCCTCACGACTGCTACTTTCAGTCTCTCTATGGCGCCTTGCATCCGCCTTCAAAATCTGGCGCTCGTAGTCCGGCACAAGTGGGGTTTCAGGTTTCAAAAGATTATTGTAAAACTTCTCCACCATCGCCGGATCTATTTTCTCCTTTGGCTCGGCCCGTCTAGGTGCAAAGAATTTCTTGACCTGTTCTTCCGAGATCCTATTGGTCTCCTCGTCGCTGCGATTCCACGGTAAAACCGGCAATGGCTTGGCGGAAGGCTGCGGGACGTAGTTTTTGAACTCTTTGGCGTCACGGTTTCCTGGATTTCTTTGTGGCGAGCATCTTGATGCTCGTGGCAGTGCTCTTCCGCTTCCGAGGAGATGGCTGAAGCACGGAGATGGTCGACGGCGGAGATGGCTGCAGCGAGAGATGGCCGACGGAGATGGCTGCCACGCCGAGATGGTCGCCTTAGAGATAGCTCAAGCTCGGCCGACGCCGCGGAAACGGCGGGTGCAGTGACTCCAATTTGGAAGCACAATGTGTTCCTTCTTCCAAAGAATGGTTGTTTTCACTACAAATTTGAGTTGAGTTTCCCTTCACCGTAGCATGGTCAAGCTGTGCTTCCTCATATTCCTTCACAACCTCATCCACCCGACAATAGCATAGCCATCTCGAATCGGTCGGCGTGGTAAGTTCCACCAGCTATAGGAGGTAAGGCATAGCCGACCACCTTCTTGGATAAGCCCATTAATCTCACATGCGGCTCAGCGTGTTCGCTCTCCGTGATCTCATCCACGGGTATCGAGGACCCGTCATTTCAAGCGTGGCTGCGTTCTCCGTGGAAGCCACACTGCTTCCGCAGAGTTTGGGCGGCAGCTTCCAATGCAGCTCTTCGTCACCGAGATGGGCCGGTAGCTTGATAGCTCATTGTGCATTCACTTGCAGCGCCGCAAGTGCATGTTCTATCTGTGTCATCCGCTCAGACGCTCTTTTTCTTTTCGGCGCCATCTGTAAGAGTCGCTCCATCGGCAAACCCATCCTTCCACGTCATACCCCCGTGCCTCGTGCATGTCCAGGTGTTCTTTTTACCGATGGCGCGTGTGAGCTGGTCATTCTCTGCCGGGATGGAAGGTCTGGCGGATGTTTCCTCGTATGTCGTGATGAGTTCAAGGACGGGTTTGGCAAGGATGGTTGGGAAGATACACAATCTGTTTCGGGTCCAACCTTGCCCCGATTCCATAGAACCAAGTCTTTGCACGTAGGTCCCACCCATCCGTCTGGGTGTGATCCCTCTCGCCAGGCCTTCTCAGCTTCCTCCCACTTAGGCCTCGAGATATGTAGCCACCGACCCCGTCCTCCGTGATATTCCTTCTTCGGGCATTAAGCGTATTGGTTTCGACCTTTTTAGCTATAGCACTTTTTTTATATGTCTCAAATTCGGGCCAGTGAGGTCTTATCTTCGCATAATATGCGTCTTCGAAATTTGGAGTCTCGCCGGATTTGACAAATTTGTTCAATTTTGTCTTCCAGTTGTGGAAAGCGTCAGCCATCTTCTTTAGAGTCCACTCTTTGACCTTTTCCTTTATAACCGGTTGTTTTCATCCTCCTCTGGCGGAAGGGTGAAATTTACCAACAGCGAATTCCAAAGCGTTTCTTTGGATCTGTCATCGACAAAGATACCGCCTTCTTTGGCTTATTCCAATTTTCAATTGTGATTGGGATTTGGTCCCTAACAAGAACTCCATGACGTACAAATTTGTCTGCGGCCATCTTGGGCTCCATCGGCCGCCATCAATACGACCGCTTCGATCGTGAACTTTGCACGATCTTTCAACCGCCAGCTCGCGCCTCGCTTGCTCTTTTTCGTAGAAGAAGATGGTTCTTTGGCTGGTCGATCCAGAGGGCTAAAAGAAGAAAGAAGCGTTAATTAATACATGTAGAAGAAGATTGTTTGTGGAAGTCACAGAGGCTTAATCAATGCATATACCTCACGGACTTTGTAACCATTAAATTGCTCACGAGTCTTCATCTTCTCCATGACTAGTACTTGAGCTCGTCATCATGTCCCTCCAAGTTCGGATATTGTGAGGTGTCCTCATCAATAATGTTCTCCATTATTTCTTCTTCTTCAAGGTTTCTACTAAGTGGATCCATAGTTTCTAAAACAATAATATTATCTAGAGTAAGAGTGTAAACATTCAAGTGGACTTGGATTCATACGAATATACATATTATTCATACAAAAATACACAAATGAAATTAAAACCCTAAGGATGCTTGATCATTTTAAAGCGAGTTCGAGGGGTCCAAACCCTAATTCGGAGAAATCCGGATGCATATGAGAGGGCTAGCTATAGTGGTGACGAGGTCAAGCGTTGGAGAGTGACCTAGGGCCGAGGTAGCGTGATGCGGCCTACCTAAAATGGGCGTTGTTCGAAAGAGGAGGCCGAGGCAAACATTATAGCGGAAAACAACTTGGCGAGCAGATACAATGTGGAGGATGTCCCAAGATAGGCCCAGCATCGGGGGGATGCCACATCGGAGCTCGCACCTAGGCCGCATCGCGAGCTCGCACCCATGGCCACCGAGCTTGCACCCCACCTAGCCGCCCAGCGAGGAGGGAGGTCGTCCCGTCTGCGCCTGGGCCTGGGCCTCCCAGCGAATCCGCCTCCTGACCCATCCCTCCACTTCCATCATTGGCCCCAATCCGTGGGCCCGCCGCGTAGCGCTCTGCCGCCACACCCGATGACGCGAGCTACCACGTCAAAGCTCTTCGTGTCCGATTTGATCCTAGCTACTACTAATAAGTACAATGGTTTGAAATCATACTTTCTACAAAGCTTGTTCGATTTCATCTTGGTACATCTGTTCGGAGAGGTTCGATTTCATCTTGGTACATCTGTTCGGAGGGCCCCAATCCGTGGGCCTTCATGAGCTCGCGTGGCAACAGCGTCTGCAGGGCTCGATGGCCTGCGGCTTGCGCGACGAGCGGCTACAGCAGCGGACGAAGGCGGGTAAGCGGCGGCGGCGTGGCATAGCGCAGCACAAAGGCGCCAGCGGCAAAGCGAAGGGAGAAGCAGAGGGGCGACGGTAGCGGTCCGCTTCGCCTGGCGTCGGGGTTCTTGTAGCGTCGGCGTCGTCGCCGGTGGCCTTGTAGCGTGGCGTCGTCGGCTTGGCGGCGCGGTGGCGGTGGCGGTCGTCGGCCGGTGGCGGCGCCTTGATGCGGCGGCGGCAGCGGCTGGAAGGCCGGTGGCGGTAGCGGTGGCGGCAGCGAGGTTGGCTCTGGGCGGTGGCTATCTGGCTCTGGGGGGAAGAAAGGAGCGAAGGGGATGGCGCATTTAATACCCCCCCTTTAACACCGGTTCAGGGCTGGAACCGGTGTTAAAGAATTCGTTCAGCGTGTTATTACCACTTTAACACGGTTCCGACCCAACCGTGTTAAAGAAGTCTTGTGAAGCGAAATAAATGCCCCCCCTTTAACACCCAGGAACCGGTGTTAAAGGGGGGACATTTATTTCATGCATTAAAGGGGCTTTTTTAATTCAAAAAATATGATATGAATTTAGAAAATTCATATCTTTTCATTCAACGAGAAAATATGAATAATATATCATAATTTTCAGAAAAATAATATCTATCCATTCATGTAAATCATTTTATATTTACTTTACATGAAAATTTTCAAAATAATTAAAACACTTACATATAAATTTTGATTATTCAATTCAAACAAAAATAAATTGTTAAATCCTAAAACTTTGAACATAAGAAATATTAAGCATCTAAAAATGATTTTTATTAGATAAAATCATATTTTAATGCCGCATCTTTTGTATTAACATTTTTGAATTGATTGGATATTTAAATGTCGCATCTTTTGTATACACTTAAATCTCACCAAGCATCGCTCAACTTGCATTGTTTTTTGATAAAATAGCATATTGTGAACCTAAAAATGATTTTTGTAAAAAATCATGAGCATCGTATCATGTACTTGTAGTTCATATGTGACCCACTTCCTGCCGATTCGGTAGGAATTTGTCTTTTTCACCAGAGGTGGACGGAAAAGTTCCAGATCCCCCTGTTGGTACATTGTGCATATAAGGTGGTCTAGTATTTTTGTAAAATGTGTTGGTGGTTTTTTGAATTAGCCATTTGGTGGTTGCTTCACAAAACCGTCCGTTTTTTTATGCTCGGAAAATGGAAAATGCCTTTTTGGTGCGATAAAAAGGAAAACTTCCTCTTGCAACATTGTTTGCCATGCCATGATGCACATGTATGCATAATATGGCCATATTATCACAAACTATGCCTTGATTCTAGCCATAACATTGGTCATTTGACCCGAAAGCCAAGAAACCTCGAATGAGATAGGTCATTTTGAGACAGTTACATAAAGCCGAACTGAAAATTAAGATACATAAAAGAACTGAAAATTAAGATACATGGCAGATTAAGTAACAATCGGCGACTGGCGAAAATTAAGATACATAAAATAACTGAAAATTAAGATACATGGCAGTTAAGTAACAATCGGCGAACTTGTTTCGAATGTTGGAGTGATTCATCATGCTCCGCCTACCTGTAATACTACGCCATCAGTAGTCGCCGTACTACCGCCGTCGTCATCGTTATGCCGTCGTCGCCGTAATTGAACCTCTGGAGAGTGCAGTGGGCTGGACTTGAGGGTAGCGCGTGGGCTGGACTTGAGGGTAGCAGCGACGGGGTTAGAGTCGGCGGCGATGTCATAGGCCATGATGCTGGAGAGTCCGACCGCGCCACCATAGCCGACACCGGCCTCGTTGAAGTTAGGAGGAGGTGGGCCGTCCTCCGTGCTGGCGGCGCCTCTCATGCCGATCCACGAAGAAGGCTTCCCAAGTAGGGAAATAGTCGGGATGCCATCGGGATTCCTCCGCTGCTCTGGCGTGAGCTCGAAGTAGTAGTGGTTCGTGATGGCCATCCGACGCGCCACACCTAGAGGGACAGAGGAACTGCACGCCTCGGCCTTCGACATCCGGCCAGCGGGGACGCGATGGCCGGCGGGGGTAGTTCGAGGCGCCGCGCCTCCGCCTCCAGGGGTTAGTGCTACGGTGGAAGCCATGGGAAAGAGTGATGAGGTTGCACATATGAGTCTAGAGATGTGCAATGACAATGGAGGCCAACCCCCTACATATATATATAGTGAACTAGCGGGAAGAACTGGAGGGAAGAACTGGCGGGAAGAAAAATGGCGGGAAGAAGATCTGGCGGGAAGAAAAATGGCGGGAAAAAATGGCGGGATGAACCTTTAGTCCCGGTTGGAGACACCAACCGGACTAAAGATGAATTCTTAGTCCCGGTTGGAGACACCAACCGACAAAACACGAGTCGACACTAATAAGAGGGGTGGGTGTCGACATTATGTCGTGCGGCGTGTACCTTGTCCTGGATGGTGTCTCCAACCGGGACTAAAGGTTCATCTTTAGTCCCGGTTGACACCAACCGGGACTAAAGATGAACCTTTAGTCCCGGTTGGAGACACCATCCGGGACAAAACACGAGTCAGCACTAATAATAGGGGTGAGTGTCGACATTATTTCATAAGTGTCAACACTATGTCGACGGAGCCTAGTCCTCCGGCATCTCCAAGAAACTGGTCATAGAGGCACTCCCTAATATGTGACCGCGCGCGTTTGGAGATCAGATCTTAATGGTAAGTACGAATCGGGACAACTTCTTCTCATAGTCCCGGTCCATCCACAAAACATGACTAACACTCAAGACATGTATTAATATTAAAAACATGAACTAGAGTTACATAATATGAGCATGAACTTCTTGGCATATGTCCTTCCTTATGATCGCTTTAGACGTAACCATGGAGCATCTTCTTTACTTAACGGAATGCTTGGGTCAGTTTTCCTTTGTGAAGGGGAATTTCATCAAACTTATTATAATCTTCTGACATGTCTGTCTTGTCCTCGATTCCCACGATGTTTCTTTTTCCTGAAAGAACTATGTGACGCTTTGGCTCATCATATGATGTATTCGTTTGCATATTTTTTCTTTTTTTTTCGGAGGACATGTCCTTCACATAGAAAACTGAGCCACATCATTGGCTAGGACGAATGGTTCGTCTAAGTTCTTCATAAGATTGTTGAGATCCACCGTTGTCATTCCGTACTTCTTGTCTACCTCAACCCCTCCTCCTGTTAGCTTGACCCATTTGCATCGAAACAAGGGGACCTTAAAATTAGGTCCATAGTCAAGTTCCCATATCTCCTCTATGAACCCATAATACGTGGTCTTTTGCCCATTGTCTTCTTTGCATCGAGCGGACACCACTTTTGGTTGGTGCTCTTTTATCTTGGCCTATCGTGTAAAATGTATTCCCATTTATCTCGTACCCTTGGAAAGTACATACAATCGAAGACGGTGTCACAGCCAACAAGTACTGTGATCCCTAGCAGTGGTGTTATTCGTGAGAATTCTTTGCGACCCGCCAAAACTCGCCATGTGTTCACTTATAATTCATTCATCGATGACCCGGTGTTTGAGGCGTATTAAATTCTTGTGTTCATTGATATACGGGCAACCAAGATAGATCTTTGTAAAACCGTGTAGTGTGCTTGATTGATAGAATGCCCGTCCTACATATCATTGCTTTACATCCTAGGGTGCCTTTTCCACGCATCTCCCCTCATGTCGTGATTATGGAACACCAATCGCCTTAAGGTCGAATAAAATCAACACGAACTCAATGACCTCCTCTTACATAGCCCTTGGAGATGATTCCTTCCCTAGCGGTTATGAACATATTTCTTTAAGACTCCCATGTACCTCTCAAAGGGAACATATTGTGTAGAAATACGACCGAGAATGGCAATCTCTTCTACTAGGTGAACCAGAGATGCGTCATAATATTGAAGAAGGATGGTGGGAACACCAACTCAAAGTGACAAGACATTGGGACACATCTGCTTGTAACCTGGTAGGCTTTACGGATCGATTACCTTACGAGATATTGCATTGACGAATGCACATAGCTTCACAATGGGTACTCGAACATTTTCGTAGAAGCCCCTCAATGCAATCGGAAGCAATTGTGTCATAATCACGTGGCAGTCATGAGACTTGAGTTTTGGAATTTTTCTGCCATATTTATTATTCCCTTTATATTCGACGAAGCGACGGGACCTTGATCTTGCTCGGACATTCAAAAAGATTTCCTTCTCGCTTTGGTAAGAGCGTGGTGGCGGGGAGTTAAGTGGCATCGTTTACCCTTCTTGTTCTCGGGATGCATAGGCTCTTGAGGGCCTTGACGTTCTTGGTCTGTCGTGCTTCCGTGTATCTTTTATCTTCCCATACACTCCTAGAAATCCTAGCAGTTCACGCAAACATTCTTCGTCACGTGCATCACGTCGATTGAAGAGCGGACCTCTAAGACTTTCCAATAGGGTAGGTCCCAAAATATAGATTGCTTCTTCCACATGGGCGTGTCGGCATCGTCATTCGAGAATATGCTGCCGGGACCTTTTCCAAAGATTACTTCTAGCTCCTTGACCATAACAAATACCTCCTCACCGGACGGAGGAGGCTTCCTCCGGTTCGCCAGACGTTTGAAATGCTTGCCTTTCTTTCTTCTTGGATGCAGTTCGGAAGAAATCGGCGATACCCTAGGTACACAAACTTCTTACATTTATCCAAATATACACTTTCGTATCATATAAAAGTGTGTGCATGCATTGTATCCCTTGTTTGTACGCCTACGAAATGTTACTAAGAGCAGCCAATCATTGATGGTTCTGAAAAGCAATGCTCGTGGGTCAAATGGCTCCCCTTTGTGCTCATCCCACATCGTACACCTGGTTTGGCCCAGTTGTAAAAGTTCTTCAACTAATGGCCTTAGGTACACATCAATGTCGTTCTTGGGTTGCCTCGGGCCTTGGATGAGCACGGCATCATAATGAACTTCCTCTTCATACACAACCAAGGAGAAAGGTTATAGATACATAGGGTCACAGGCCGTCTTTGTATTGCAGCTCTGCTCACCAAAAGGATTCATGCCGTCGTACTTAGACCAAACCTTAAGTTCCTTGCATCACGTGCGAAGTCCGTACTCGCCGACTTTTCTCCACTGACCCATCGTGGGTGTCTCAACATTGCGTCTTTCTTACGGTCTTCCATGTGCCATCGCAACAACTTGGCATGCTCTTTATTTCAAGAGACGTTTTAACCGTGGTATTATAGGAGCATTCCACATAACCTTGGCGGAACCTTCTTCCTAGGGGCCTCGCCTCAACATCGCCAGGATCGTCTCGTCGATCTTATACCGCAGATAAAGTGCATACCGGACATGCATCCAAATTCTCGTACTTCTCACCGCGGTAGAGGATGCGATCATTAATGGGCATGTATCTTCCGCACGTCTAATCCTAGAGGGCGAATAACCTTCTTTGCTTGGTATGTCTTGTCGGGCAACTCATTATTTCTTGGAAGAAGATTCTTCATTTTACCAACAACTTTGAAAATGCTACCGTCACACCATTCTACGCCTTCCATTGCAAATCCGATTGTGGCACCTAGCTTTTTGTGGCCATCTTCGTAAGTTGGATACAACAATGTTTTGTGATCCTTTAACATCTGCTCCAGCTTCTCCTTCTCCTTTTCGGTTTCACATTCTTCCTTTGCATCAAGAATGGCCCGACCAAGATCGTCATCGGGCCCATCTGCTCCCTCTTGATCTTCATTATCTACCTCGTTGCATTATCATCATATTCGGGATACATATTATGATAGTTTTCATCATCCTCTTCTTCTTCGTTGTCTTCCATCACAACCCCTTTTTCTCCGTGCTTGGTACAACAATTATAGCCGGGCCTGAAACCGGATCAGCGGTGGGCGTGAATGGTTCGGTATTTGAGTAGTCTTTCTTGTTACGACGGTGAACACACGGACACATAAAACCATTGTGACCACGGTTTGCATTAGCCACAACGATGAAATTTTGGAGGCCCGTAATGTACTCGGAAGTGCGGCGGTCACCATACATCCATTGCCGATTCATCTGCATTAATATGTAGTATATATCAAAAAATAATAGGGAGATGACCATTTATATATATAGTACATCAATGACACATGAAACTATAGTTGCCGACCTCGACCGAGACGGAAAGAGCAACAAGAAAGCTTATTTTGAGCTCTCGGGCATTTCACCGAACACCTCTAGTGCATATGAAAAAAACACAAACTAGCACTCTTCACACCCTCTTGCTAGGCTCCAAAATGTGAAAGAATGGAAGAGTGGGGTGTGTGTGGGCTGGGGTGGTGTCTTATATAGCCCCCCCTTTAACACCGGTTCATGCCACGAACCGGTGTTAAAGGGGGGGGTGCGCGGGCCACTGGTGCAGGGACCTTTAACACCGGTTCGTGGCACGAACCGGTGTTAAAGGGGGGCTCCTTTTTTGCCACAGGGGCCACGCTGGTACGCCCCCCCCCTAACACCGGTTTGTAGAAGAACCGGTGTTAGAGCCCCTTTTCGGGATCAACAAAAGTCCTCGTTTCCACTAGTGAGCTTTCCTCCTTCCATTTGGCATTCGGTGGCGTTGATGATACTCCCTCCGTTTTAAAATATAAGACGTTTTAGGTTTGTGAAGAAAATAAATCTAGACTTGTTTTAGTATGTAGGTTCACTCAACTTTGGGATGAATAAGTCTAGATTCATTTTCTTCACAAATCTAAAACATCTTATATTTTGAAACGGAGGGAGTACTACGGAAAATCTGGGATGCAAGGAACGTTGTCGTTTTTCAAAGGCATTGACCAAACTTCACATGTAACAATCTATAAATATTGTTGAGGACATTACCCTATGTGGCATGATTATATCTGCTCACGTCGCTTGTGAGAACCCTTGCTTTTGTTTTGAAGTAATATACTCAGGTGGGGATCCTCTCCCCCGGTGACCGTTTCACAAAAAATCCGAGATTTTTCAAAGGGACCAAAGTAACCCCACATCATATTTATTATTACTATTACATGGCAAGGATTTAACAAAATGTTACCTTATTTTCCATTTGACACGGAAAGGTCTTAGCACCTTGTGGTGGTTCATGGAAAGAGAGTTCTTCTCTCCTACGAATAGAATTTTCTTTAAAGAGCATGGTGTTATAATTGTAGGTGTATCAGTTTCGATACTTCCAACTGATCCTACTGAAATCCTTGTAGATACCGATAAAGGATGTTCATCTACATGAGAACGTATCTATGTATGATGCATATGGCCACGATAACTATAGAGCCAAGGGATGGATGTAGTCCTGCTCGTCGACTTCTATCGAGGATGAGAGCGGTGATAGCTGTACAGAGATTGAGGATAGCTAGGCATACCAAGTTCCCGATGAAACTTCAGAGGGAAGAGTCATTGTGGAAATTCATCAGGTATAGCAACATGTACTACTTATGTGCTAAATCAGGGTTAATACAATCTTCATATCAAGTGATGGAAACTGTATGTCAATCATTAACTATCACAATGGATAGAGTATGGATAGGATAGAGCAATATCATACCAATATCCGCATAGTCAATGGATAGAAAAATGTACCCATACCGATGGATATACAACTTTATCATACCCATATCCAACGGGTACCCATAGGTACCCGGCGAGTAGATCATATAACACACAATTTTACCTTTATCGATAGACCATTTGAAAAAATATCTCAACACAATGACAGTGAAGAAAGAAGACGCCTAAATATTTGATATTTTGCAAAATATCTCAACACTCTTAGCTCTGGCAATACACACTCTCCATGACCTCAACAAAATTAGCTGAACAAGAAGACCACGGATCATAGCAACAACAGAAGAAGTCCACGGATTTCAGTGGCACATGAATCAGTTGGACATTAGGAGAAACATTTTTGGAATATTCTGGCCGACCTGCCATCATGCTCCTCTGCACAATTTAGCTAGGTTCGACCACGACTTTTGGCATGAAATTTTATTAGCGTATTGACTTTTTATTCTGTACAAACAACACATATGTTCATTAGTATAATAATTTTGAAAATAGTGTAATATCATTCATCTAAATATTAAAATATTACCTAGGTAGCTGATATTTCATTTACCACTATATTTTTCATGGCTATTATTCTATATTATTTCATAATCTACATTATAAATATATGTGAAACAATAATTTTATTTTAGAGTAATTTTTACATAAGACTACGCCCTCGAATTTGCGAGGGCCATGCTTCTAGTTCAACCAAATAATAATAAAGCATAATAATGGTATTGAAATTAGAATTAAAGAGATGCGTGAACCTAGCTAGTACTACTTACCTTGAGCCGACTAAAACATAGCTCCTTTTCCCATTGACCCCTTTCGGTCTTGATGAACAATTTCCAAACCATGCCCGCCAAAAATAATGAATAAAGGCACTACAAGGGATCTGATATATTGTGATGAGCTAAAAACGTCATGCATTAGCAAACAATGTCATAGAAGACCCCTTTGTGACATTTTTCGAGCGTCACGAGGATCGTCATGGAATCCCCGCCACAGATTCCTTCTCATGACGTGGCGCGCAAAAGAACATCACTGAATGAGTGATGTCATATGTGATGTCAGCACTCAGAAGACCATCCCACAACTAGAAAACGTCATGGACTAGCGTCACAAATGTGGATGACATCATATGTGATGTCATTTCATTAATTTAGAAAAATCCTTTTTATTTTTTTAATTTTCTATTTCTAAAAATATTTTATTTATTTTTTTAATATATTTATTTCACGTATAATTGTCATGATTAGTTTTCGAGTACACCTTTGCGCCCATTTTCCAAGTTTATTTTCTACAAAAACTTTGTCCTTTAATATGAATTCATTTTCTCATTTTTTAATTATTACGAGTAATAATTTCTAGTTTTAATATACACTATATTGTGAATTAAAATTAAATTTCAATACATATGACCAAATATACTCAATTGCCATCGAAACACAAGACCAAATATCATTGTACATAATAACTAAATAAGTTGCAACGCAAAACTGACATAACTAAGCACGAGCAAACTCTGATTTCTCTTGTTGCTTTCTTTGCATCTCTTCAGGTGTAGCCTCTTGAGCTTTAAATCTTTCGGTTGATTGTTGTTGGTACATCTCTTCAAGTGCAACCTCTCGCTTCTGTTGTTCAAGTCTTTCTTCTTACTCTCGAGCGCGTTCTGCAAAAGCAGATGTCCTAGAACTCCTAGGTCTTAGTTGGTGCCCTATGCTGCTTTAGAACATCAACCACAATATGTGTATCAGGCACCGGCTGCACATATTCTGGTGTGCTTTAATCCTTCCATTTTTCATGGCAGTCTGTAGAAGATTGCTCAAGTTAAAGAAACATGATAGGTTCAATTAAACGTACACAACCATATAAAAAGCATAGATAAGAGTTGTAAACACATACAAATTATATAGTTGGCATTCATGAAGCAACCAACCAACGTCAGGAAAAAATCATCAAGTAGCCAGCAGCACAACAACAGCCAGCGGCACAAGAAGCAACCAAAAGCAATGCTAGCCAACAACATATCAAGTCCTGAGTGTCAAAAAGAAATCTGACAACCTTAGTGCTACCTCGTGCTACCTCATGTGAAGCGCTTGAGGTCATATTTTTTTATCTCCATGAATCAAGCCAACCAAGACAAATAGGTGATTTTTTTTCAATTCATTGCTCTATGCAACAAACTGATGTTCAGATTAATCAAACTAACACTTCCCAATTCGTGAAAGGTTAATATCCCTATAGGAACATGCGCAAACACATGTTTTATTATTTAAAAATGTTATCAACTCACAAATACCCATGTACGACCAAGCAAGGAAACCACTAACCAGAAAAAACCAATGGTGAATCGACACTGATGTACACATGTTCATGAACAATTTACAAATAAAATCATTATCTAGTATGTATGACAATAAGGTATGATACCTCTTCTTTTGACATAACCTCATCGGCATCATCAGGATCCTCATCATCATTTGGCTTATATTCGGAGTCACTGCCA
Source organism: Avena longiglumis (assembly GCA_030063025.1). NCBI lineage: Eukaryota > Viridiplantae > Streptophyta > Magnoliopsida > Poales > Poaceae > Avena > Avena longiglumis. The sequence continues at coordinate 185,543,338 of CP125979.1, forward strand.
TCCTCCTCACCTTTCCGCCTGTGTTTGTTATGACCACTCTCAGTGAATACCAGTTGCCCAACTATTTTCTTTATTCTTGATCTACTCAAGGGGCACTACCCATTCAACATTGATCCGCACACCCTTGCCCACCAATTCCTCTCATACTACGGAGTTGCTGGCATGATTGTACTACCTTTGAAAATAAGGATATCATGAAACATTAGAAACCAACATGCACTACCCTTCTAGCGGTAGCATTCGGTTTTCCTCTTTCATAATCTGTGAGACATGAGTGTATAAATAGCATGCTAGCAAGCAGGAAAAGCTGCACAAACAAAAGCAAAGGAAAACTAATGATTTCAGTTAATCTGGCACCTCTTATCATCCATGTGTTGCTGCTGCACAAATTACTTAGAAACAGGTGCACAGCCAAAGATAAATGTCAGATAAATGTCAACATAGAACTTGTTTGATTATGTTTTAAAAACGAGCCTCTTGTACGTCAAAACGTAGCTCATACATGAAGATCATGGTTTAAGAGCATTAAAAACTCAATGTTTTTCCGCCAGGCGCTGGTGGTTAGGACAAGCATCTCAAACTAACATGTTCATCAACATTTCAGCACAACACACCTATAACTTGAGCGGCGACGCTCGAGCGGCCTGGGGTGTGGAGGAGCGCGGGTGAAGCCGGTGGCTCTGATCTAGCAGATGAGGAGGCGGCGGCATTAGACCTAGCTCCTCCGATCTGGTATGTGGCCAATATGGGGAGAGGAGCAGGATAAATAGGGAAGTGGGCGGTGGCTCCGCGCAAAATTAGAGTATGGGTGGTCAGTTAGGAATTTTTCGAGTGACCACTGGTAGCGACTGCGCCAAGAAAACAAGAAGTGGAGCGAAAACTGAATTTGGGTGGAGAGGAAACATATTTTTTGGTGGGAAAATTGGAGGGAGTATGTCCATCCGGTGGAGGGAAAATTAATTTTCCTTTATATACATTGAATTTATATTTACTATGCGAGGAGAATAAGGCAATACATAAAGATGTACTGCACAAACGATCCCTAGAAGAAATAAAATATAATTAGGTTTTACATCGGTTCCACCTAGAGATCCAATGAAGAACTTTTGACTATCATCGAGATGTCATGAAAAAATTCATCTCCTCAAGATAAGTAGAGTTAAAATTTTCAATCATCTCGATTCGAGGTTATTTGCGAATTGATTATGAAATTACTAAATCTATATAGCGATGGTTTAAAGCAAGCATGTCCAAGAAAAAAAAGTTGATTTGCAGGTCCCACATCCACGCTCCTCCCACTAGCTATTATATGATGCAATACCAGCACCACTGCCCGTAAATTTTCTATGACCCATTCACACTCGTCACAGAAGCTATAGGGTCGTCATAGAATGTGCTAAAGTGTGACAGCGATTGTGCGACCATCACGGATCTTTGGAAATACATGACGCCATAGGCAGAACGTCACACATTATGATATTCCGTGATGTTATGGACCACCGTCATGAGGGTTTTCGTCATAGTATATTAGATCTCTTGTAGTGAGGAGTTATCAATTACTTGATATCAGGAAATGAACTAAAGGGTCCGGTATGGTGCGATAATGATTGAACTTACTTCTGGAGCATTGTAATCATGCTCTCGTACTCCCTAGGGTCTTTATCTAATGAGTTCATGATATCAACTATTCTAGTGTCAACTTAAATGATTAGCAGAATCCAGTAAAACCTAGATCTTCTAAAAGGAAATGAGGCCCGGCCAGAAAGATGGCCGATGGTGCGCATCTTACAATTGATTTAATCTCTAAAGATGGCGAACCGTTCGAGGCTAAAGCGAACACAAATACATTTGTACATCAACGGGGAGTTATTATTAGGGACAACATCCCGGTCACCACTCGAGAATGGAATAACTTCGCACATGAAAGACGTGTAGTGCGTACCAGGCATGTATCCAAATTCTCATAATCCTCGCCACGGTAGAGGATGCAATCATTAGGGAATGCATGTATCTTCTATATGTCTAATCCTAGAGGGTAGACAACCTACTTTGCTTTGTATGTACCGACGAGCAATTTGTTATCCTATGAAAGCAGCTTCTTCATTATTTTTAGCAACTTTTTAAACATCTTGTCAGTTATACCATTCTCTGTCTTCCTTTGCAGTAATTCCAATGTGCTACCCAGCTTTTTTTGGCCATCTTCGCAATTTGGGTACAACATTTTTTTGTGATCCTCTAACATCTGCTCGAACTTCAAACTCTCCTTTTCACTTTCACAATCTCTCTTTGCATCAGCAATGGCCCGACCAAGATCATCAACAGGCTCATGACCTGATGCCTCTTCTTCACCTTCCCCCATTCTAGTATTATCGTATTCAAGGAACCAAGGATAATTGTCATCATCATCTTCTTCTTTATTGTTTTCCATTATAACCCCTCTTTCTTCATGCTTGGTCCAACAATTATAGCCGGACATAAAACCAGACTGAAACAGGTGGCTATGAAGGGTTTTTGAGGAAGAGTAATCCTTCTTATTCTTACAGACACCACATAGAAAACACATAAAGCCATTCCGCTTGTTTACCTCGGTCACATAGAGAAAATGATACGGGCCTTTTGCCGATGCATCTGCATTATATAAGTATACCAAAAACTATTAGACAACATCATGATGAATAGAGAAGTGACTAAATTAATACAATTCATCACATGGAAACCAAAGCAGAGTAGTGACCAAATGTTATTATTGCAAAAATAAAAAACTATGCACTGATTTAAAAACTTTCTACTCCATCTTTATACACCAAACAGGACTAAATGTTTAGATTTATTTAATCATGGGTGGCGACACTATTCGGTGGGTGGCGACACTATGTCATGGTTGAGTGGTGACACTATACTGTGAGTGGCGACACTATTCGATGGGTGACGACACTATGTCGTGAGTGGCGATACTATTCGGTGGGTGGAGACACTATGTCGTGGGTGGTGATACTATTCATCGTTAGTGGTAGCACTATGCTTTTGGGATGGCATCACAAATTTTGTGGCGCTTAATCTATAAATAGGCAAGATGCATTCTTATGAAGTTATAAACTGCAAGATGGTGCGAGAGGGACACTACTATGGCAGAGCTTCTCAAAGATGTCTTAGTATCCCGTCGTAAGACATCTTCGAGGTGATCTCCATAGGGGAACTCCCATATAGTTAGAGAAGTTATAAACTGCAATATGATGCGAGAGGGACACTACTACAACGGAACTTCTCGAAGATGTCTTAAGACCCCGTCCTCAGACATCTTCGAGGAGCTTGCCATAGATACACTCCTATATATGTGAATTTGTTAGCTCCCGGATGTATTAATCTAATGAGAAAGATTATGTTTTTTTTGTAGTGTGTCTTTCTTTGTGAAGCTTTTTTGAATTAACCCTATTTTTTACAGTTTTATGATTATTATTATTTATTATGGTATATATATATCTATGCATAATGATGATGTTATTTGTTTATATCCATCTGGAATTTGAAGATGCGGTGGTTATAATTCTCTCTAGTTTTAGAGTATGAAATAAGCTAAACTAGCAATGATAGATGAAAGGATGGAGTTTCTAACATTTTATAACCCTTGGATAGATGGGCGTCGTCAAATATTGATAAATCGTGTGAAAAAATAGGGATAAAATCGAGTTCAAGGAGGAGTGGCCAAATTTGTATTATATAAGTATATCAAAAATCATTACACAACATTATGAATAGAGAATACCTAATTAATACAAGTTCATCATATGAAAACCAAAGTAAAGTAGTGACTAGTTGTTATTATTGCAAAAATTACTCCTAAACTAAATCCACAAATCCCTCTACTTCTAGAGCATGAAATGAGCTAAACTAGCAATGAAAGATGAAAGAATAAATTTGCTAACCTTTTAGAACCTTGGATAGATGGGATGCCGCTAATCTTGACAAATCTTGTGAAGAAAATAGGGATAAACTCGAGCTCGGGGAGGAAACAAAGAGAAGAAAGCAGCTTAAGAAGTATGGCCCAGGACAGGGAGAAAGATAATTAGAAAGGACATTAGTCCCGGAAGAAGACACGAACCGAGACTAAATGTCCATTTTTAGTCTAGAGTGGAGAAACCAACCAGAACTAAAGGTCCATCTTTAGTCCTGATTGAAAACACCAACTAAAACTAAAAGGGCTTGTGTCGGCTCCTAAAGATGTTGTTTGAACCGAGATTAGAGGTGGCCGTATCCTGCGACGGTTTCTAGCTGCTGGAACTGGTACATTAGTCATGGGTCCAAATACAATCAGGACTAATGCTCCATACAAAAGGCCTGTTTTCTAGTAGTGTCAATAGAAAAAAAATAGTTGTGCGCTAACAAACTCGGCACTACTCCATTGTTTTTATAGTGTAAAGGTCGTTTTAATTTGTTAAAAAAGGTTTATATTATGAAACGGGTAGTAGCACACAAGCGGAGAAGAGAACGAAGAAGAATGGATGTGACTGGGTCAAGATGTATGGTCGATCCAATCATCCCAGCAGCTACTGTAGTTGCAACTTGCGTCATCATCCGCAGTGGTATTTCATCCCCGTTGTTTCGGTGTTCACCGATCACCACGGTGGTATTTCATCAGTTTGCAGCTTGCGAGCGAAGAAGAGCTGGAGACTGTGATGGTCTGGCAAAACTTGGCGCGGTCTCGTTTGTCTTGCCTGCGGCGGTTGCTGCCATGCTGGCCTAGCTGCCTGCCGGATTACTGTATTATTTCCCCCCCGCTAATCTGAACTCTGACCGGAGACTAGCTTTCCGGGTCGTCGGCTCGTCGGCTCGGCTCGTTGGTGGGCACATATTGTCGGCCTGAATGATTGCCAGCCTGGGCTAAAGCATCTCCATTTCTCTATTCTCTCTCTCTCGCGCGCGCTCCTACCAAGAAATCAGTAACCGGATTATATATCACGTCAGGCGTCAAGTCGTCGTCTCGCCGGGAGAGGACAGGGAAGGGAGAGAGGAAGCAGCTGACCCCAGCCGGAGAACCGCCCCGTCCACCATGAGCGACGGTCAGGGCAATACAGGAGGTACGTACCCACTGTGCTCTTCTTCTCCCCTTACTCTGCTCTCAGATGAAAGTTCGGTCAACCCATCGATCTATCCATCCATCCATCGGAAAGGCTGAGTATCGATTACCACTAACCTGAGATAATCCGATTCCTAACCCAAGATCCTGTTCGCCGGCCTCAGTTCCATCGACTCGGCCGTCTTAGTTTTGCTGAAATAAATCTGGTGCTTGTTGTAGGCTACTTCATCGGCCGTCCCGCCAACACCGACGAGCCCAACAAGGAGAAGGAGCAGCAGCCGCAGCCCGTCGCTGAACCTCCTCAGACCGTGAACGAACCTCTTCCCGGCGGTAAGTGCGCGCCACGCTGCCGCCTTTGGTTATTAGTACGCTCTGTTTGGGTCATATGGTTTTTTCTTAGTAACTGAATCTCTCTTCCTCAAACAAGATTACTTCGTCGGCCGCCCGGCGAACCAACAGCAGGATGTCGCACCGCCACCGGCTAAACCGGGCTTCATGGCCAAACTGTACGGCGCCTAATATTATACTCCATATCAGCAGTTGATTGTTTGATTTTAAGAACGTATTGTCTCTAACGCTTTTTCTGCCTTCTTCTTCTCCGTCTCCGACATCCAGCTGCCCGTGCCTCGCCGGCGGTGGAGCCACCAGCTAGACCGACGAGCCCAGCCGTACCTGCTCGTGACCGCCGGAGGATTTGATGTGGAAATCGGACTGATTAATCTCAACTGTGTATTTTGGAACTACTACGAGTTCTGTTCTATCATTGGGAGCCTCTGCTGCTATTTTTGTTCTTTCTTCCCCCGAGCATTTGATTCCTGGGTATTCATTCCTGTACAACCGAACAAAACGCGTGTTCAATGAAATTGCCATCCATGCCCCTGTGAAATGATGCTGATCTGTATACGCTGTAGTACTACAGTACTGATGTTGACTGCGGATTTATCCCCAACTTGCGTGCTCTGGCGTACAGACAATGTAGATCGATTCCATCGATCGGAACAATTGCTGAAATGGACAGCTATACATTTGTGGACAACTGGCAATCGATATAAATAACAGGACATGTTCAGGATTCTTCTTTTCCAAGTGACTGATTCACATCTCAATCATACGGGTCTATGCCATCTCCAGCGCATGATCATTACTGCTCGCTCCTTTCGGATATTTTAGTTTTATAAAGTAAATGTATCTAGTTGTTTTTTAATATATATGTTTAATTCGAATCTACATATAAAAGTTTTCTAGATATATTTGTTTCACAAAGCTAAAACGTCTTATAAAAAACACACGTTACGTAAGACAATGAGACAAATTTTATATAACTATTTAGAGCATCTCTAGCAGAACCTTTATTCGTCCGTCCCTTATAACGCGTTTAAGGGCCGAGAAAAGTGTGATTTTCACCGCGGAAATAGCCGGGACGGAACAGACCTCTTATATGCGAACCTCAAAAAATAACCGTCTACATACACGGTGTCTGCTTCGCCGAATCATGGCCCGAATCCTTAAAACCATATTTTCTCATCATTTTCACACATATCTCTCATTTGCACATACAATTAAGATAGCAATACGAAGTGAAATCCATATTAATTGTACATTACAACAATAATCCAAATTATAATAATTGCTCAAATCAAGTAATGTCACAACAATAATCCAATACAACAATGTTTTGAAGCACACAAGATTGAATGAAATGTTGAAACAAATAAAAGTGAGAGTCTACCGCCTCCCAAACAGCTGCCAATGGTTCTCAATGAGATCATGATGCAATTGACCATGTGTCGTGGAACCTTCAATCTCTCGGTAAGTATGAAGGAATGCTTGGATACGATCTGGGTTTCTTGCTGGCTTCACACGACTACCAACATTGTCATAGAATATCTCCAAGTTCAGATCCCTCTCATCCTCAACAATCATGTTGTAAAGGATGACACAACATGTGATTATGTAAATGAGGGTTTTCTTGTCCCAAAAACAAGCAAGACCTCAAACAATGGCAAACCTAGCTTGCAAAACACCAAAGGCTCTTCCTATATACTTTCAGGCTGCCTCTTGTGCCTTTGCAAATTCAGATTCTTTTCTAGTTTGGGGATCGGAGATGGTTTTAACAAATGTGGCCAAACGAGAGTAAATACCATCAGCAAGATAGTACCCCTTCGTGTAACCGAAGCCATTGACAGTGTAGTTGCAAGCAGGAGAGTCGCTACTAGCTAGTTTTGCAAATAGATAAGATCTTTGTAATACATTGATATCATTTAGAGTCCCGGACAAGCCAAAAAAAATAGTGCCAGATTCACAAGTCCTCGAATGTTATGGCTTCAAGCACAATTGTTGCATCATGGATTTTGCCACAATACATGTCATGCCATGCCTTTGGGCAGTTTTTCTATGTCCAATGCATACAATTTATACTTCCTAGCATGCCGGGCCAACCTCTTTTCTCGTTCATAACCATCAACCTAATTGTATCTTCCTCATTCGGTGTACGAAGATATATGAGACCAAAAATCTGTATCATCACCTTTGCGAATGTACGAACACTTTCTATAGTTGTATCTTTGGTCTGAATTCCATATGCAAACACTCACATTACCGCGGATTTTTTTGGTGCGCGCTAAACCCAAGCAGGCCCGCAGAGTTTCTCCTGTGGATGAAGTAGTGATAGTTTGCCTCGCAATCTTGCACCATTTTCAAAAAAATAGATCGCTGCATTCGCTACTGTCGACGAAATAAGTGAGGTGGATAGGTTGGTACCTCGGCGAAATAATCTCACATGAGCATGTCGTTCCCAGCTTGCATTTGCGAGGGATGCAAATGCGGCCTACTTTCGAACCTCGATAGTGCTTCCTCATGTCATCTCCGTCCTCCTTAACGGCGAGGAGAACAACCAATTGTTGTTGACGGTGTTGCTCAAGCATGGTATCTACATCCGAGTAGTCGGACGACGACGAGTCATCGAGCAAGAACTTCTCGCACAGGCTCAAATCCATCTGCATATAGTGGGAGATTGCTCAAAAATTGCGTTGTCAATTAAACCATTCCCGAAGGCGAAGGAAAGAGGAATTTACCATGCGGAGGTCGCCGGCGACGAACGAGTCGGATCTCCATTGGCAGACAACCTACGACCCTCCGGTGGTGGGGAAAGGAAGGGGCCGGTGGCGGCATACTTTGGCAAGGGCAGAATCGGTCTACAACGGTGGCGCGCGGCGTCAGTTGACTGCAAAAAGAGGGGAACAAGATGGGCGCGAGCTGAAATGTCCCTCCCGCCAAGGGTTTCTAGTGATACGGGGCGGCTTCATGTTGATTTGGGTTGTCGGTAGAAAACCGTGTATGTAATGGCCGAGGGGCTGTTTTCGATGGCCCCTTAAAAATATTAAAGGGTCGGGGTCATTTGAGGAGTATGCTCTGGCCACTTTTTCTGGCCGAAACCGTAAAGTCGCAGTTATTTTTAAGGATCGGGCCATATAAGGGGTCTACTAGAGATGCTCTTATAGGAGGAGGCGGCGACGGGGAACCCTAGATCACTTCCACTAGTTCCTCTCCATTCGCACTGCCCGCCTCCTGTCGCCACCAGGAGAAGCCTGGCGGGTGGAGGCGATGGGCCTGGGTCTTCTTTCGCATGGCTCGGCCCTCATCAGGCTAGCATGAATATCTTAGTGGGAATGGCTCAACACGACAACGCCACTTTCGTGCTCCTACAATCGCGATAGGAAGACTCCATCACAACACCTTGGCGATGACGGTTGGTTCTTCAGCTCCAATTCATCGCGATGGGGCGAGGTGGCAGCCCTCCCCTCCATTACTGCTCGTGGAGGTCCTGTCGGCTATGGAGGAGTTGTGGTGTTGCGTTCGCTTCGGCTTGGTTGTCGACGGGTATGGGGAGGCACATCTGTTGGAGAAAAAACGAGCCTACTTTGGTCACAGCAGACAATGGCGGCATCTTTGCGCTCTTTTCTTCATGAAGGCATCATGTCTTTGCTCGGTCTTCTTGGTGAAAACCCTAGATCTAGATCTAGATCTAGATCTCTGGATCGAATGATGGTGATGTTCGGCGTTGTTCACCCTCTTGGAGCATCATTTTTGGAGCGGGTGCTAGAAGGGTCAGAAGGTGGAGCAGTGTAGCATTTATCGCATCGATGACTACGAATCTCGGCAGTATGGTGCAGTGGGTCTCAGCGGCAGACGCATGATGATGGTGTTTTCTGACATCATGGCAGTATCGACGGCAATCCTAGAAAGGTCCATGTGTTGATACCTCCTTAAGATAAGTCGGTGGAAGACATCGACGATTTCTAGAGCATGCACATACGGTGTCCAGTGAGGGTCTACCAAATCGGTTTGTACTTCTGGTTCGTCATTGGGTGGCTGGGTGAGGCCTCCTGATTTAGATGGCATGAGTAGGTGTGAGGTCAGGCACGCAATGCCGATCATGGCCACCCCCATTATCAAAACTATAGGTGTAGTAAGTTTTGTCACCAGAAATGTGTCTTTGAGAAGATCAACGCATATATTTGTTTATTTAGGTTATGCCGAATAACTTAATAAAATGGTTATTATGATGATCATGCATGCTCTTGTTAGTTACTGATCTTGTACGAACATGTGATGCTTGTTATGATAATCTTGTGATGATGATCGTGACATATTACTCTTGTTCTTGTGTTTTATAGATGAACTTGCATGTGATGTACAAATGAAGACATTCAGGAGTGTACAATTTTTTTTGAGGTGCCATGAACAAGCGACCGGTTTCTACAACAATTGCTACAAGGGTTTAAAACTTGGCAGGAGTCAGACTAGGTTAGTTACTCCAAATTCATGGAATATCATTAGAGCAACCAACTTCTAGCCAAAGGGGCACATTAGATCCGACTCAGTAGGCTCAAATACTTCACATTCGATTGTTCAATTTGCTGTGATTCTAAAACTATTTTTTAATTGATGTGATAATTAGTTGTAATATGGAATAACATGGTAATAGAAATCACGAGAAAAATGAAAATCTTCCCATAAGGTCTGTCCCGTGCATTGTTGTCTCACCAAGTGTCTAGTTCTCCTTCTCCATAAATAGTGGTTTTTCCAAATGTTGTCTTCTCATTCATACGGTGTCTGTTGGTTACCTGCATGTTTGCCAAGTGCCACGATAGGGAGAAAAGTGAGATGGGGATGAGCGAGGAACACGTGAGGAGCATTTTTTCCTTTTATTAATTTTCAAAAATGAAATTTCAAAATGAATTATCATGAGAACAGTTTATCTAAATTACGAACTATTTTTACTTTTGATCTCCCCACGTCGAGATCTTTAAAGCTAAATCCTATGTTGATAATTTTTGAGATTTTTTTACTTCCAAAAATACTATGATTGTAATAGGGTTTGTAGTATAAGTGTAGTCGTTTTTCATTGAGTTGCACTTTGGATTTTAGTGCAATTTTGTAGTATGGTGTTTATTTTTTTCGAAATTTGGTTTTACTACACATGTTCTCATACTTTGGTTAATGTATTTTATATTTGGAGTTCTGTTTAGCATACTTTATACTTTGTACTTTTGTTTCTAAGTGTACTTTTGTACTTTATACTTCCATTTTAGTATGTTTCATGCAAGTATGTTGGAATGGTAAGAGAAATCACCAGAATATGTAAACCTTCCCAAAAGTTTGTTTCTTGCAAATTATCTATTGTAAACTTTTTTAGGGAATTATGTATTGTAACCGTTAGTGAGAGAATATCCACCAGCGTCCCTAATAACGGCCCATAGGCCTATGGGGTCTAGGCACAATTTTTGGCTCACACGAGTTGTCCCAATAATCTGCCGACATATTTTGGAGCTAATATAATAACCGGCAACCCCACACCGACCCTTGCACACAAGGCTTGTGTTGGGAGTGTCGTCGCCTCAAGCCACGTCGGATGTCGGCTACGGGCAGACCTAGCAGCAAAAAAAACATTCCCTATCTGCTCCAACTCTCCCCACATGTCTTCCGACCCCCTGAATCGCCATCGTCTCTGGCGCAGCCGCCTTCCCACGCTTGCCTCCTTCCTGGCCACCTAGCACCAGAATCGCCGCAGCCGATGGCACTAACCTCCAGAATCTCGCCCCTACCAAGGATCCATCTGCAGTCAACCGCCACACCTTCTACTGTTGTCACTACCGCTAGCCGCTTCTCCGGCTCCGCGTCCACCTCCAACACCTGACATGCCGAGCTAGGACGATGAAGATACGGGCAGTGCTACATGGCTCAGAGATGTGAGTGCTTCTCCCCCGTCGCTGATTCTTTGTGCAATGTAGGATTTTTTTGGATCAACAGTAGATTATGCTTGCTTATCTTGCTCACTGATTTGTATTTTTTCAAAGTACACTATGCCTTTGAATCCATACTGACCTTGGATCTCAGTTCGGACGATCTGTGACGTGTCCACCACCGTGCATCGAAGAAAGTTGTTGTTGGGTTCGCAGCATAGAAAACAAAAAAATTCCTACGATGGGAACAACTATGTATCAAGATCTATCTACTAGATACAAACAACGGGCAGATGTATATCCGTAGAGAAAGCTTAACGAGTTAAACTCGTGGTTGATGTAGATGATCTCTTGACGATCTCAAGATCTAGAGGAAGTCCTTAGCACCGCAACTTAGCGGCGCATCCGTGCTCGCACACACGTTCGAGGCACCGAGGAACCTCCGCCTCCTCGCTCCAGCGATGCAGCGGAAGCACAACTCTTTCTTGCCGAATAGCCACCGGGAACATGTATCTCGCTAGTCCGAGACCATGGGGGGTAAATTCTAGATGGGGAGAGAGATCCTTCACGAGGAGGTGTGAGAGAGAAGTGAGGAGGAGGGTGCCTTTTATAGGAGAGGGGGAACCCCAAGGGGGTGGCCGGCGCATGGGGGCTGCCCCTTGCCCTCCCCTCATTCATGTGGGTGGACACTCCACTCACAAAAATCCTTTCAATTCCCTCCACTCAAAATCTCACTCAAATTCCCATTAAATTTCCACCAAATTTAATGCAAACTCTCATTAAATAAAACTCCTTTTATTTATTCAGAATTTTGTCAATTACTTTAATGACAAACATTCACATATAACCCCTTGCTAGTATTTCATTTCACATGCAAAAACACTTCCTGCAATTTCACCTGAAAACATGTTTCGCTATCTAGTGAAATAAATTCCTGCACTTGTTATTCTTTCCGGCATGAAACTTTTGCTCCAAATGGTGTCGGTTTCTCTTAAGTGTGTCACCCTACGGTTCACGAATAATGCGAACATGATCGATACCCCTCTCGGATCAATAATCATAAGCGGGACCTGGAGATCCATACTGACTCCCACACATTCAACGATGACTTTCTTATGATCGCGAGATCCTTTTATGCTAGTATCTTAATCCTTTTGTTTCGCTATATATTACATGTCCGAGATTCGATCATCGGTATCTCCATACCTAGTTTGATCTTGTTACTGACATGAACTCTTTTCTCGTTCCCGTGACATAACATTCTAGTGATCAAATCACTTGCTTGCAAGCTAATCAATGTGATATCACCGAGAGGGCCCAAAGCATATTTATCCGTCATCGGGATGAACAAATTCCACTCTAGATCCATGGGCCTCAACATAACATTTTAGTAGTACTGAACTCATCTTTATAATCATCCTGTTACGGTGTGACGTTTGATGTTATCAAAAAACTCTTGTGGTATTAGTGATTGACATGATCTCATGGTCTAAGGATTAGGATCACTTCGTAAGTTGTTATAGCAATATAAACTCAATGACTTTGATCTAATGCTATACTTCGGATGAATGTTCATCACACCATTACACTAATGTTGTGATCTCGTTATTAACAACATCCAATGTCCATGATCAGGAAACCTTGATCATCTTGTTAATCAACGAGCTAGTTTATGAGAGAGGCATAACTAGGAACTTTATGTTTGTTTATTAAACACACATGTATTAACGTTTCCGTATTAATATTATTATAGCATGAAAAACAAACATATATCATATACTTGGAATATACATAATAAACACTTTATTATTGCCTCTCAAGGCATATTCCCTTCAGTCTCCCACTTGCACTAGAGATAATAATCTAGTTACATAGTGATGAATCTAACACCCATGGAGTTCTGGTGTTGATCATGTTTTGCTCTAGGAAGAGTTTTAGTCAACGGATCTGCTACATTGAGATCCGTGTGTACTTTATAAATCTTTATATCTCCATCCTTGGCATGCTCATGGATGGAGTGAAACCGGCGCTTAATATGCTTGGAATTCTTGTGAGACCTTGGTTCTTTGGCATTGGCAATGGCACCATTGTTGTCACAATAGATCACCATTGGGTCCAACACGCTCGCAACCACACCTAGTTCGAATATGAACTCCTTCATCCAAACCGCTTCGTGAGCCACTTCTGAAGCAGCAACATATTCGGCCTCCGTTGTTGATCCCGCCACCACAGGTTGTTTGGAACTCCTCCAACTAATCGCTCCGCCATTCATGAGAAATACGTATCCGTATTGAGACTGAGAGTCATCCGGATCGGTGTCAAAGCTTGCGTCAACATAACACGTAGCGACAAGCTCTTCTTCATCTCAGTATACAAGAAACATATCCTCAGTTCTTCACAAGTACTTAAGGATATTCTTAACTGCTATCCGGTATTCCGAACCTGGATCCGATTGGTACCTACTAGTCAAACTAATAGCATGTGCCACATCAGGTCTTGTACATATCATGTCGTACATTATAGAGCCTATGGCTGAAGCATAGGGGACTTTGTCCATTATCTATCTTTCTTCCGCCGTAGCCGGACTTTGAGTCTTACTCAATGTCTTGCCTTGCAACATAGGTAAGACCCCCTTCTTACTTCCGTCCATTTTAAACTTCTTTAAAATCTTATCAAGGTATGTACTTTGCGATAGCCCTATTAGGCGCCTAGATCTATCTCTATATATCTTTATGCCTAATATGTATGACGCTTCACCTAGGTCCTTCATTGAAAATTTGCTGTTTAGATAACTTTTAACACTGTTTAAAAGATATATATCATTTCTGATCAATAATATGTCATCCACATATAATATCAGAAATGCCACATTGCTCCCACTCACTTTCTTGTAAATACAAGCCTCTCCATAAGTTTGGACAAATCCAAACTCTTTGATCACCTCATCAAAGCGGAGATTCCAACTTCGTGATGCTTGCTTCAGTCCATAGATGGATCCCTGAAGCTTGCACACCTTGTTAGCATCCTTAGGATCGATAAAACCCTTTGGTTGTATCATATACAACTCTTCTTCAATATTACCATTGAGAAACGCGATTTTGACATCCATCTGCCATATCTCATAATCGAAATATGCAACAATTGCTAACATAATCCTAAGTAACTTTAGCATCGCTATGGGAGAGAATGTCTCATCGTAGTCAACTCCTTGAATTTTTCGAAACCCCTTTGCGACAAGTAGAGCTTTATAGACGTCTATTATCATCAGCATCAATTTTCCTTTTGAAAATCCATTTATTCTCCATGACCTTTCGGTCGTGAGGTAAGTCCACCAAGTTCTGAACTTGATTTTCATACATGGATTTCATCTCGGATTTCATGGATTCTAACCATTTTTTGGAATCCGGGATCATCATCGCTTCTTCATACGTCGCAGGGTCATCAATTTCATCAACCATGAAATTCATAACAGGGTTTCCGTACAGCTCGGGAGCTGCACGCGTCCTGCCAGACCTGCGAGGTTTGGTAGTACTCTCTTTCGGAGTTTCATGATCATTATCATTACTTCCCTCTTAAACTGGTGAAGCCAACTCCAGAACGACTTTCGGCGCTGCGCTACTCGCCATACTTTGAAGAGAAGGTTCAATAACCTCTTTGAGTTCTACCTTCCGACTACTCACACCTTTCGCGAGAAACTCTTTCTCTAGAAAGGATCTATTCTAGGCAATAAAAACCTTGCCCTCGGATCGGTGATAGAAGGAATACCCAATAGTTTTCTTAGGGTATCCTATGAAGACGCATTTTTTCGCTCTGGGTTCGAGTTTATCAGGTTGAAGTTTCTTCACATAAACATCGCATCCCCAAACTTTAAGAAATGACGGCTTAGGTTTGTTTCCAAACCACAGTTCATACGGTGTCTTTTCAACGGATTTAGATGGTGCCCGATTTAAAGTGAATGCAGCAGTTTCTAGTGCATAACCCCAAAATGACAACGGCAAGTCCGTAAGAGACATCATAGATCGAACCATATCCAATAAAGTACGATTACGACGTTTCGACACACCATTTCGCTGTGGTGTTCCGGCAGGTGTGAGTTGTGAAATAATTCCACACTCTTTCATATGATTGCTAAATTCGTAACTTAGATACTCACCTCCAAGGTCGGACCATAGAAATTTGATCTTTCTATTACGATAATTTTCCACTTCATTCTGAAATTCCTTGAACTTTTCAAAGGTTTCAGACTTGTGTTCAATCAAGTAGATATAACCGTATCCGTGAAAGTAACAAAATAACGATATCCACCTCGCACCGACACACTCATTGGACCACATACATCAGAATGTATGATTTCCAATAAATATGTCGCCCGTTCCATTGAATCGGAAAACGGCGTTCTAGTCATCTTGACCATAAGGCATGGCTCACATGTATCAAATGATTAAAAATCAAGTGATTCCAAAAGTCCATCCGAATGGAGCTTCTTCATGCGTTTAACGCCAATATGACCTAGACGGCAGCGCCACATATATGCGGATATATCATCATTAAGTTTAATCCTTTTAGCATCAATATTATGAATATGTGTAACACTATTATCGAGATCCAATAGAAATAAACCATTCATCATGGGTGCATGACCATAAAAGATTTCATTCATATAAATAGAACCGTTCTTACCTACGAACATGAACCACAACGAGGATAACCAAATTGTTGACAACTCGTTGCAAATTAGATATTGACTATAGTAGGAGCGACAGACACCCGCTAGCCACTTATGCAAACTAGTTGCATGTCAAGCGTGGAACATGTCTCATGTGCGAGGACATGTAAAGTTTGTCCAGGCCACTTCATCCCACTATGCCACAATTATCCAAAATACAACTAAGAAGCAATAACATGATCATCATCACCCACATACTCATATGTGTACTACCCGTGTAAAGCATCTATGCATAGATCCGGCTCTGATACCACTGTTGGGTTCGCAGCATAGAAAACAAAAAATTTCCTACGATGGGAACAACTATGTACCAAGATCTATCTAGTAGATACAAACAACAGGATGATGTATATCCGTAGAGAACATACCCTTGAAGACCGACAAAGCTTAACGAGTTAAACTCGTGGTTGATGTAGATGATCTCTTGCCGATCTCAAGATCGAGAGGAAGTCCTTAGCATCGCAACTTAGCGGCACATCCGTGCTCGCACACACGTCCGAGGCATCAAGCAACCTCCGCCTACGGGCTCGAAGTCCTTCATGGTGGCCGGTGAGTGGGCGGTGAAGTCGAAAGCGCCGAAGAGGAGGTGACTCTCCGTCGCCGCAGAGTTGTAGATCGATCGGGTTGGGATCGTCACGATCGCACAATCAGCGTCCCCAGTTCCCACAGACGGCGCCAATTGACGAGGTTTGATCTCATCAATGCCCATTGTTATGGACTTGGGTTTTGGAGAAGATGGGGATGCTGGAGATCGTGGAACGGTTAGCAAACAAGCAACACGGGGACACAAGGCTTACCCAGGTTCAGGCCCCCGAAGGGAAAACCCTACTCCTGCTTGTCTGCTCTTGATTATGGCAGAACCGAAGGTTACAGGGGTGCGGAGATGGTATCTGGCGTGGAGGTGTGTATGTGAAAGTATGAGGAGGAGATCTAGGTCGTGCCCTCCTAGCCTTTATATAGACTCAGGCAGGTCCCGGGCATAGACCTAGTCGGTTACAGGTTCTAGGGTTTTACCCCTTTGAATTTCCTATCTACTCTAGTCTTGCTCTCCAAGGATCCGAAAGCATCATGGGCCTTGGCCACCCGAAAATCTTCATGGGCCGGCGTATAATTGTCATGGGCCTTCCTTGGGCTGGACCAGGTATGCTGAGATCATGTACCCGTGGGGTATAACCATGTCAAGAGTCTCGAGTGTTCAAATAATCGTAGATTCAGCTGAGAACTCTGCAATCTTTCGGGTGCAACTATGTATTTCAATAGTTCATGTGTAGGGATTGCTGATGCGTGTGTCTGACTCACCCGACGGATCAGGGTCAGTTAACTGTCTTAGGACGAAACAACATGATCTTCTTCAGGTTGGAGTCCCTCAACTCGAACCCGGAACATATGCTGGCGTAATTCGACTCAGGCCGCGGAGGACTTACAGGAGTGGAATTCTAGTGAATTTAATTGATGTACCCAACGCGTCCGTCGGGATTTTTCATCGCACCTGTTAGCACGGGTTTTTACTAGCAGAGCGCAGTCGTGTGCGTTGCCAGGCCATCAGATGATATATGTAGGTATTATCTTTGTGTCGTAGACACAGCATCCGAATTTTTATCACTGCGGAGGTGTTTTCGGGTGGTCAAGGAGAACGTTGCTCACTTAACGTTTAGTTGGGGCAGAGTTGCCGAAAAGTTTTTTGCATGCTGATCCGAAGGATCACAGTCGAAGAATTCATAGGGTGCGCGACCAGCGCTCCCTATGGGAGTAGCCCCCGAGTGTCTGTTCGAGTCGCAGACTCGAGCAGAGACTTTAATTCAGACGTTGTTCAGTTGTAAGTCCGTAGGACACAAAAAAATTTGGATGATTAAATTCGTCCTCCCTATGGGAGTAGCCCCCGAGTCCATAGTGGAGTCGTAGACTCGACGAAGGACTCGAAGTAACAGCTTGCTTCTATGCATCTTTCGAGTGCGCGGCCAGCGCTCCTGATAGGAGTAGCCCCTGAGTAATTGGTCGAATCGTAGATTCGAGTGAGTACTCTTAACTTTGTAGCCAGAAAAATTGTAGCCGTTGCTAGTGTAGCTTTTGATGACGTCAGTGCTGACGCTCGATGACCTCAAGCGTCTGCTGCGCCAGAGATGACTTGACTGGACGAACATAGGTCCCACTGTCTGACCTTGAATTGACTGGTCACGCGCGACGTGGAGATAATTACGGCGTCGCCTCGATTTCCGCGCGTAGTGGACGGCGTGTTAGCGACGGTTCGTTGTGATGCTGACACGTGTATGGCCAGATCCTGGCGTTGGCGTTAGGTCTTCTTGATGGACGGCTGCCGTGCGTCATCCTCGTCGTTATAATCCTTGGGGAAAAATTTAGTTTGTTTTCACCACATCTGTTCTTGCTTTCACTGCTTCCTTGCGTTCTGAGAGCTCTTGCTGCGCGCTGGAATATCCTTGCACATTTCCTTCTTCCCTTATGCGCTCTCGCCGCCGGCGCCGCATCGCTGGCGATGGGAAGCCGAAGAAGTCGCTGTCATGGTTGGCACCAGCGCCGAGGAAAGAAAAGTGTCGCCACCCGTGTCACCAACGGTGGTCGGCGATCGAGACGCGGAGAGTGATCTCCGCAGTTTCATGAAGCGGGCCCGATCCCGCAGGATAGGAGGCCGTTAAACTCCTGCAATGAGGTAATCCCCGTCCTCTGCTGGGTATCGGGTTATGTTCCTTGCCTTTGTCTTGCGTGGATTTTCCTTCCCAGTCCACGACTTCCTTCGTGGACTGCTTTTTCTATACGGTGTCCAATTGCACCATCTTTCCCCCAATTCTCTTCTTCACATCGCTTGTTTTATCACTTTCTGTGAGTGATGGCTCGGTATTGAGCCACACTTTGGCCTCTTCCGGAAACTTTATTCCGTGAAGAGGCAATCTGGTTCGGATGGTGTTTGTCCCATTGGGGGTTGCATCATCTCCCTCAGGCCCAATCTGCTTTTCTTTTATTTTTCCATGTCTGAATCTGTCCAGTACTGGTGGAGGCGATGGTTTTATATCCGCGACTCCGTAGTACCTGGGCAATATTTTGGTCTTGTTACTTTTGACCCCTCCCAGGAGATTGAGACGAAAAGGTCTTGGATGGAGAGGTGGCGGAGATAGAGGCTCTATATCGTCGGGTGGAGGATCTCCAGTTGATTCCGGAGAAGGAAGTGAATGGTGTGGATATCATCCGCACCTTTCTCGAGCGTCGGGTGCAGCCACTCCAGGCTAGGGTGCACCCGATGTTCCTTTATGCTGGCCGGCGTGATCCGACGAGGGTTTGGTGAGAAAATCTCCTGTGGAGATCTTGACAGGCCCTTCGCTGTCAGAAGTTCAAGGCGGAGAGGATATCCCGGAAGTCGCCGACTCCTCCGCTTTTCTTCGCCTCTGTTCCACAGGTGTAGATCCGTGCGCGTAGCGCTATTTTTCGACTGCATTGTTTTGTGCTTGTTTGCTAACAAATTGTTCTTCTCCTGTGCAGATCTTCAAAGTGCCAGGTATGTCGCCTCCATTACCGAAGTATATCCGGATGCTCCGGATAATGATTTGGTGGATTCCATGTCCGAGCTGCCATCAGCGCGATCTCCGGCTGAAGATGCCAACGAGTCGATTGAGGACCACACTCGCAAACGATCGCGGAGCTCCAGCGAGTCTTCGGATGCTTCGACTCCTCCGACTCCTAGGAATCCTCTGTGTCTTGAGCGCCATAGTGATGGGCATGGAGGCTCTTCCACCCCTATTCCTGCTCTTCCTGCGGTATGAAGCGCCGCACTCCCGGCCAAATGGGGAAGAAGGAAGAAAAGAAGGAAGAGAAGAAGGAAGAGAAGAAAGAGGAGAAGAGGGTCCGAAGGACCCCTCCTATCTTCAACCTTAGCGAGCTTGACTCGTAAGATTCCTCTGTACTGCGCTTTCTTTTCTTTTTACTTTGTTCTTGTACTAATTTGTTCGTGTGCAGGCACTCTTCCAACGACTCTTCTAGCGACGGTGCTCGGGAGATGATGGGGGAGTCGAAAGTCGTGTCTCCTCCTCCTCAAACGGTGGCAACTTCTGAGGGCGCTGCTCCGAACCCTCCTCCGCCGGAGGTGCAGGTGGTTGCGCCTCAGAATTTCGCCAGCGAACCTTCGACGTCGCCATTGGATCATGTAAGTCTCACCCACGAAGCCCGCGCATTTGTAAAAGATTTTTCTTGTTTTGTTCTTCGAGTCGCGGGGGAGCCCCCGAGCGTTTTCGTGTGCGTCTTTTGCTTCTGTTCTTTTTCTGTTGGGCGTATCCCCCGAGTCCTTTTTCTGACTGGTAGGTTTTATTCCTGCAGCCTTTTGTACAGGATGCCAAGCGACTGGTGTAGGAGCACCTGGTGCTGGAGGCCAGCCTCAAACAGCTTCAAGGTATTGTTATGCCTTTGATGTTTGCTTCTTCGTGTATTCTTGTCCTGTTATCTGACACCTGTATTTTTTGGATGCAGAGGAGCATAACACCTCCCTTCGTGAGATCGATGCTCTCAAAAAGAGTCTTGGTCAAGCGGAGAAGAAGGCCGAGGTCGCCGTTGGTGCGAAGGAGCGCCTTGAGCTGGAGCTGGCTACTGCGGCCGAGGCTAAGGAGCGCCTGCAGCAGGAGGCCACGGACCGCGAGGAGCAGCTTGCCACTGCTGCGGCTGCGCGTGAAAGAGAAGTGGCTGGCAAGCTCATGGCTGCTGCCAAGGCTGTTTCGGGTGAGTATCTTCTTTTGCCCCTTTTGTTTTTCTTGTCTTTCTTCTAGGTGCTTTCTTCATTACTTTTCTTTATTGTCTCAGATGCCGCAGGCATCGAGTTTAACCGCAGCTCTCTGGAGCACGGGAGTGCTCTAGATGATGCTACTGCAGCGGTCGAAGATCGCTGTAGCACCGTCCTCAGCTCACTTGCCAAGGCCAAGGAGGTCCTTGGCCGTCCCCAAGGGCGCGGCTCTTGATGATGTTGACGCCTTGGCGGAGGCATTGTCGTCCGAAGCGCCTGCGGCGTACAAGCGCAAGCAGAAGGGCATTGTCGCGTCCATCGGGCTGGCGATGGCCTTGGCGGCTAGAGCAGAGCTGGACCTTTCCCAGATCACCTCCTAGATGCCGACGACCACGGATGGATCCGAGGTAGCCTTCGCTACCTATTCTTCTCGCTGCAAGCGATATGGGCCCAAGCTGATTGATCTGCTGGCCGATTACGCGCTACGGCAGCAGGGGGAAGCCAGGGCGAGGCAATCCGGCTCCGAGGCGACTCAGGGCTCCGCGTCTTAGGCGTTGTAGCTGTAGTAATAATTTGTAATTTTCTTTTGCTGTAATTATGTTGAGGAAACAAAAATCCCTGTGCCACGTAGTGGCATTTATCCACTTAATGAATTTTGTTGAGTTGTGTTCTTCGTCGTTTGAGTGTTTATGCCCTTTTCTTTTCTGCTGCTCTAGGTTCCTTCGGGTGCTGATCCTGTTGACACCTCGCCTGCAGCGCGGCTGCGGCCATCTTTGGATGATTCGTCACAACTTGCTTTTCTTCGAGACCGTGTTCGTAGTCTTGAGAGGGAGTTGCTTGGGGTGCGTGGTCACGCTGATGTTTGGAAGTCCAAGGCAGATCGCGATGCAGCCAGAGAGGAGTATTTGATGGTGGAACTGCTTCGACTGTCTGAGCAGCTGCAATGTAAGTTGTTCTTTGTTTTCGGGTTGCAGATCATTTCTTCGGATGCGTATGCTTGGCCTGCTTATTACTTTTGTGCGAGTATCGCAGGTGCTAACCTTGCTCCAAGGGAGGAGAAAGATCGTGTTGCTGTTCGGGTTAATTGTTTGACTCAACAGGACATGGAAGCTGGCGGGTTCTTCTGGATGGATCGCGACCGTGCCATGGCTCTGACAACGGTGCAGGATCGCGTTCACCAAGTATCGCAGGTGCTTCGTCAAGTGCAGACTTCACTCTCGTCGATTCTGCATGTGATGTTTCCCCTGGATGCCATGCCAACAAACCTGTCCGGTCTTCTGTCTAGAGTTCGGAGCGTGACTCGTGTCCAGGAATTGGTGAGGCAGCAGCTCGTCGCAGGGGTGAAGGCTGCGCTGTCCCTTTTTAGGCTGCATCGTCCTGATGTAGATCTGTCTGCTGTAGCGGCTGGGCCACCTCTTCGGCCGGATGGTGGCGAGTGGGATATGCGTCCGCATTATGCGGCTGTAAGGCAGTATGCCGAACAGGTCGTAGATTTATTTGAGCAGCGTGCTCAAGTTATTCTTCAGAATAGGTAGTACCTGTAAAAAAGATAGATATAAAATTTGTATATTTCGACTAGGCATGTTGTGCCCTTTGTTATAAGGGTTTGTTTGAGCACGCAGTGCTTTTATTTGAGTACGTGTCCTTTTCGTTGCTTTGTCGACTACTCGGTGTACGTGTTATCCTCAGTCAATGAAATTGTGAGGTGGGGGGGAAGCCCCCGAGTGCGTTTGTAGCATGAAGTAAAGTTGCAAATAGTAGAACGCAATTTTTGGGGCGAGACACTTAGCTGTATTTATATTGTAATGGAGGAAGTACATTGTTCGGCTGAGTAGCCTTGGCTGAATAGCCTTATTGAAAGTAAAGGGGTAGATAGCTAGGGGTAGAATCGTCCCAAGTGCGCGATGTTCCATGGGTTGGAGTATGCGACCCCAGACTCCACGTGCTTGAGGCGATAGGCGCCACCTGGGATGACTTCGGTGATGAAGTAGGGTCCTTCCCATGGTGACTCGAATTTCTTCGGTCGTTCTTGCTTGAGTCGCAAGACAAGGTCTCCTTCGACGAAGGACCTTGGGCGCAACCGGCGGCTATGGTAGTTATGAGACTGCTGGTACACCGATCGAGTTTCTTGCTACGTCTCTTGCCTCGTCGAGTGTGTCGACAGGCGTCTTGAGTGCAGCCGTGGATTCGGCTTGGCGACGACCCGGGCCTGGTGGCGATTGCCGGTAGCAGCTTCGCTCCATGCACCATGAAGAACGGTGTGTAGCCGGTGGAGCTGTTTGGCGTGGTGCGCAAACTCCATAAGACGGATGGTAGCTCTTTCGTCTAGGCTCTGGCCTTTCGTTCGAGTGGGATCATGAGGCGCTTCTTGATGCCAGCGCTGATTAGGCCGTTGGCCTTTTCGACCTGCCCATTCGTTTGCGGGTGAGCCACTGAGGCGTATGTGATGTTGATCCCGAGGCCTTCGCAGAAGTCTTGGAATTCTTTGGAGATGAAGTTCGATCCGTTGTCGGTGATGATGCTGTGCGGTACGCCGAACCTATAGACAATGGATTCGAAGAACTTGACAGCAGTCTTGCCCTTTTGGTTGGTAACCGGCATGGCTTCGACCCACTTGGTGAATTTATCGACTGCGACCAGGAGGTAAACGTGCCCCCCTTTCAAGGATTTTGGCAGTTTGCCGATCATGTCGAGGCCCCATTGAGCAAAGGGCCAGGCTATAGGTATGGGCCTGATCTCTGACCCGGGTGCGTGTGGTTTGTCGGCGAACCTTTGGCACCCATTGCATCTTCGGACGATGTCCTTTGCATCGCTCATGGCCGTTGGCCAGTAGAATCTAGCTCGTAGAGCTTTGGCGACAAGGGAGCGGCTGCCTGCGTGATGGCCGCAGATGCCCTCGTGGATGTCTTGGAGGATGGTTTTCCCGTCACCGATGGTGACGCACCTTTGTAGTACACCCGCAATACTGCGCTTGTACAGCTCGCCATTGATGATGGTGAAAGCTTTCGACCGGCGAGATATGCGTCGGGCATCCGTCGGGCTGTCAGGCAGTTCTCCGTTTATCAAGAACTGGAGGTATGGTCGCGTCCAAGTTTCTTCGACTGCCATGACCTGCATCAGGTTGACCATAGCAACCTCTGTCCGGTTTCGGGTCCTTGAGCGTAGCCCAGTGTTACCTTCCGGTGATCCCTTGGGGAATTTCCACTTGATGGATGGCACGCAGATCTGTTCGAGGAACACACCCGGTGGCACCTTTGCGCAGGTGGAGCCGATGTTGGCGAGTCTGTCGGCTTCCTCGTTGCTTTCTCTTCCAACGTGCCGAAGCTCGCAGCCGTCGAATTCTCCTTCGAGTGCGTTGTAGAGTGTGCGGTACGCAATCATGTTTTCGGCGTTTGCGTCGCACTCGTTCATCGTTTACTGGACGACAAGGTTGGAGTCACCGTAGATGACCAGGCGCGTTGCGCCGCAGATCTTTGCCATCCTCATGCCGTGGATGAGGGCTTCGTATTCAGCCTCGTTGTTGGAAGCTCGGAATTTCATCTGGAGGACGTACTTCATCTGGCGGTGCCTGGAGGTCAAGATGACCCGGCTCTGCTCGACTTCGCGCTTGGAGCCGTCAAGTGCATTGTCCATGATCGCGACATATGTCGGGATGTCTGCACCGCAGCTCCATCCAATGTACAAGGAAGTCTGGGAGGACTTGAGATTTGATTGCGAGTCGCTTCTCGTAGACGATGTCCAGGGGCGACAGCTCTATGCCCCACAGGGCCACACGTCCTATGGCCTCTGGGTTATTCAGGATGCTGTTCAGGGGTGCCTCGTTGACGATCATCACCTGGTGCTCCTGGAAGTAATGGCTCAGCCGTCGAGCCGTCATGAACACGCCGTAGGCGAGTTTTTGGTAGTGAGGGTACCTCTGTTTTGTTGGCGTCAGTACCTCGCCGAGGTAGTAGATTGGGCGTTGGACTCCATGGGTCTTGCCTTCTTCGGGTTGTTCGACTACTAGCACGGTGCTAACCACCTGGTGTGTTGCTGCTATGTACATCAGCAGAGGCTCACGCTCCTTTGGCGTGACCAAAACGGGCGAGGTGGAAAGTAGCCGTTTGAGGCTTTCAAACGCATCGTTGGCTTCGAGCGTCCACTCGAATTTATCTGCCTTGCGTAGCAGATGGTAGAATGGCAGGGCCTTCTCTCCCATGCGGCTGATGAATCTGCTCAACGCCGCTATTCGTCCTGCGAGCTGCTGGACACCCTTGAGGTTTTTTGGCTTCTCCATCGCCATGATGGCCCTGATTTTCTTCGGGTTCGCCTCGATCCCTCGCTGAGAGATGAAGTACCCAAGCAGCTGACCCGATGGGACGCCGAAGGCGCACTTTTCGGGGTTGGGCTTAATCCTGTAGCGATCGAGGTTGTCGAATGTCTCGTGGAGATCGTCGATGAGTGTTCTTGCCTCCCTGGTTTTAATGACTATGTCGTCGACATAGACTTGGACGTTGCGACCGATCTGGTCCTTGAGGCATGCCTGCATGCATCGCTGGTACGTGGCACCTGCGTTCTTTAGCCCGAAGGGCATTGTGTTGTAGCAGAACACTCCGAACGGTGTGATAAACGCCGTTTTCTCTTGATCTTCGACCTTGAGCCGAATCTGGTTGTAGACTAAGTAGGCATCGAGGAAGGAGAGTTTCTCACATCCTGCGGTCGAATCGATGATCTGGTTGATCCGACGAAGAGGGAAGTGGTCCTTTGGGCAGTGCTTGTTCAGCGACGTGAAGTCTACTCACATCCGCAGGATATCCGTGTCCTTATTGGGGACCATCACTGTATTTGCGAGCCACTCGCTTTATTTGATCTCCCTGATGAAGTCTGCGGCGAGTAACCTGTTTATTTCCTTCCCGATGGATTCGGCCCGTGGCTCGGACAGTCTCCAGATGGACTGCTTGACGGGCTTGGTGTCTAGAAAGACGTTGAGTCGGTGCTCGGCGAATTTCCTGGGAAATCCTGGCATGTCCGCGGGACACCAGGCGAAGATTTCCCAGTTCTCACGGAGGAATTCGACGAGCGCGCTTTCCTATGCGGGGCTGAGGTCGTTGGCGATCAACGCCGTCTTGGAGGCATCCGTCGGATGTACCTGCACCTTCTTTGTGTTGACGGTGGAGTCGAAGGACATGTCAGGTGCGTTTTGTCGTGCGACTGGGGGTGCCCCATTGTCCGTCACCTCGCGGAGCCTTACGAGTTCCTCCTGCATGCCGAATGATTGGGAGATTCTGTTGAAATCCCTGTCGCATTGGTCCGATCGGGTGAAGCTCCCGTGGATTGTGATGACGCCCTTCGGCCCTGGCATCTTGAGTAGCAGGTATGCATAGTGTGGGATAGCCAAGAACCTTGCGAATGCTACACGCCCGAGGATGGCGTGGTACTGTGATGGCCAGTCCACCACTTCGAATTCGAGCCGTTCCAGTCGGAAATTATCCGGCTTGCCGAAATGACGTCGAGCCATATTTTGCCCAGGGGGAATATGCCCTTTCCTGGGACAATGCCGTGGAACGTTGTGTCTGACTATTCCAGGCTGCACTACGGGATCTACATTGCTGCTAGAGTACTTGCGAACATCAGGTTGATGCCGCTGCCGCCGTCCATGAAGACGCGGCTCATCTCGAAACCTCTGATCTGCGCCTCCAGCACTAGGGCAGCATGACCTGGGCGAGGGATCTGGAAAGGGTGATCCGAACGACTAAACGTGATGCAGGACTCCGATCCGCTGAGTTACTCAGGGATGGCGGGTGGAGTTGCCACGGCCAGGTTGATCTGTCGAGTGATTTTCTTCTGCACCCTATTCGTGGGGCGCTCCTTCTGGATCATCAGTGTGTAGGGGTTTGTAGCATGGAAAACAAAAAATTTCTATCGCATACAAACAAACAAGCCAAGATCTATCTACTAGATTGTAGCAACGAGTCGATGGAATAACTTACCCTCGAAGATTCCAAAGTGTTTAACGAGAGCGGATTCTCGTGGGTGATGTAGTCGTACTCTTTCCGATCTCAAGATCGTGTAGACGATCCTTCCCAAGGCTGCGTTAGAACACTTCATGATCGGTCACATCGTTCGACGAAGACCTTCCTCTCCTTGTTCCAAAGGCGGAGGTTGTAGCATCTCCTCGCGCGATTTCGGCAACGGCGTGGTACCTAAGTAGAGGGAGATCCCAGAGGCTTCGCCTTAAGGGAGCAGTATGGTGGAGTATGAGAGAGCTATTAGTGGTCTAGGGTTTAGACACACCAATTAGAAGGCTCTAAACCGAAGGCTAAAGCAATTAGAAGCTCTAAACCAAAAGCGGCTCTAAACGGAGATTAGAGGATAGGAACTTGTGTGTCCAGAGGAGGAGGCCCCGCCTCCTTTTATAGGTGGAGGGCTGGCCGCCAGGAGGAGGAGTCCCTCCCAACTCGGCCTAGGCTGGCCGGCTTGGAGGAGGAACTCCTCCTCCAAGTTGGTTTCAACCTCCTCTTGCTTGTTTCCCACAGTTTCTGTTTCCCAGTTTCTGTTTTCCAGTTTCTGTTTTAGCGTTTGACTTTCAAGCGCAGTTTGACTTTTCAGTTTTGGAACAGCAAGAACACTTAGTACATGATGCAATCATTCAATGACACATTCATGTACCCTCCCGAGTGCCGGACAATCCGGAACCTTCTAGAACACTCCGATGAAAACACCTAATCATTCCCGAACTCGAAACGGACTTTCCTTATATGAATCTTATTCTCCGGACCATTCGGATCACCTCGTGATATCCCGGATCCCATCCGAGACTCCGAACAACATTCGGTTTCTTTCTCATAATACCATAACTACTCAAACAACGTCGAATCCTTAAGTGTGTCTCCCTACGGTTCGTGAATTATGCGGACATGATCGAGACACTTCTTCGAACAATAACCAATAGAGGAATCGAAATTCATATGGCTCCACATATTTCTCACGATTACTTTGCGATCGAATGAACCACTTACATACGATACCAATTTCCCTTTGTCTCACGATAGTTTACTTATCCGAGGTTATGATCGTCGGTATCTCTGCATACCTAGTTCAACCTCGTTACCGATAAGTACTCTTTTCTCGTTCCCGTGATATGTGATCCCTTGTGACCTAGTCACATGCTTGCAAGCTAATTGGATGACATTCCACCGAGAGGTCCCAGAGTATATCTATCCGTCATATGGATGGACAAATCCCACTCTTGATCCATGTGTTTCAACCAATACTTTCCGAACACTCAATGCCACCTTTATAGCCACCTAGTTACGGTGTGGTGTTTGATATCATCAAAGCATCCATCCGGTAAAGGTGATATGCATGATCTCATGGTCAAAGGAATTAGGTTAGTATGTATCAGAAAGCATATAGCAATTGAACTATTGAAATGACTTGATCTTTATGCTACGCTTATCTTTAGGAGTATGTCCACCATATCATTCTCCTAACGATATGATCTTGTTGTTGATAACATCTCTGTGTTCATGATCAGGAAACCATGATCATATATTAACCAACAAGCTAGTTTAACAAGAGGCTTTACTAGGGACTCTTATTTTAGTTTACAAATCACACAAGTATTAATGTTTCCGGTTAATAAAATTATAGCATGGTATGTAAACATTTATCATAAGCGTGAAGATATGATAATAACCACTTTATTATTGCCTCTTGGGCATATCTCCAACAGTCTCCCACTTGCACTAGAGTCAATAATCTAGTTTCAAACCTTTGTGTATTCAACACCTATGGCTTTCCGGTGTTGTATGTACACGATTTCTAGTGGTCAACTGATCTCCGGATCTGACACTTCCAGGTCCGTGTGTAATTGCATGTCTTTGCGTCTCTATGCATCACTCATTCTCTAATGAGATGGCTTCGTACAAATTTGGTCCTTTGGTGTGACCTTTAGTTCTTTGGGGTTAAAACATGTTGATAATATTGTCGTACAATATATCTTCATAGTATTATCCCGCTGTGAACTACACCTAGTCTGATAACAAACTACTTGACACAAACACCCTCTTTAGCTGCTATTATAGCAGTCATATACTTAGCCTTTTGTTGTAGTATCTGTCACAATGTCTTAACTTTGGAACTCATCCAAATCCATTATGGAACTCACTTTCCATTATATTGTGCCACCCTTAGTTTAGATTGAGATAAACTTAATTTGTACTTTGTGACAAAGCTAGTATCAATATAGTACTTTTACAATGAACTAACCATCTATTTGTCACTTCTACAAATAATATACTCTTAGTTCTTCCAAAAGATCATAAGAATATTCTTACTATTGTCCAATGATCATCTGATGAATCATTCTGGTATATGCTCACAACATTTAGAGCATAGGACATATCTGGATTTGTACATATCACAGTATGATTGATATAAATACTCTTTGTGATCACATACATCAAGTATCAATCTATACTTGATTATTTGTTTCACTTTACCAAATGTCAATACACTTGAATATATCATCAACATTGAACTCTTTCAATCCTTTCTGTGCGACAAGAACCTCTCTTGTAGTTTCTATATTGAACTCATTCAATATCTTGTCTATGTACTTCTGGCAAAACCATATTAGCGTCTATTGATGCCAAATATTTGGGTTTTGCCTAAGTCTTTCATCGGGATGAAATTCTTAATATGTGTTAATAAAAGATACATTATTTCCAATCAACAATATGTCTTCCACATAATGTTTTAGAAACATGTCTTAGCGCTCCCACTTAATTTCTTGCAAATGCAAGTATCTTCATTTTCTCTAATGAACTTTTAAACTCCTTTAACAGTTTCATCATAGTGAAGATTCCAACTCCGCTATGCTCACTTTAACCATTGAAGTTTGCATATGCTTTTAGCATCCTTTGAATTAACAAAACCCTATGGACCGTGTTATGCACATGTCCTAGGTAACGATTCTATTAGAAGAACTTGTTTTGTTTATTCAACTACCATATAACAAATTATATGTAGTGGTTGCTACATTAATCCGTCTAGACTAAATATCGCTATGAAAGATCAAATCTTGTCATAGTCAACCTTTGAACATTGTTGTGAACTCTTTCCCAACATGTCGACTATTTCATAGATGTGAAACATCCATGTCTATTTCTTTATAGATCCAGACACAACTGTAAGGTCTTACACCTTTCTCGAGGGTCCTTCAGGTTCAAAACTTGATTTCTCGTGTATGGAACTATCACGGATTTTATGGCTTCAAGCCATTTTATGGAGTCAGGGCCCATCATCGCTTCTTTGCATGTAGTACGTTCATTATTCTCAAATAATGATTCAACCCTCAAATCTTGGTATTTGATTGTTCATCCGACCTACTTGTTTCAATAGGAACTTGGATCTCCGTGACCACAAACTCTTAGGTACGTGAGCCATGAGCTTTGTTGCTGCCTCCGGAACACTTTTCGGCGCTGCGCAACTCTGCACATATAGCTAAGGTTCTTTTAACCTTATCAAAGTTCTATTGTCCTCCCACGAAAAATTCCTTCTAAAAGAAACTTGACGTTCTAAGCGACAAACACTTTTGTCTCCGGTGTTTTATGGAGGAATACTTAACAGTTATTCGAAATAACATACAAAGACAGGTTCATCCGACTTTGGTTGCAAACATCTTTCTTATGCATAGCATACCAATGTTTAAGAAAGGACAACTTGGGTTTTATCCCAAACCATAACTTTATATGGTGTCATTTCAACGGATTATGATGGAGCTCTTTTCAGTGGAAAAACGGTAATCTCTAAAGCTTTTAATCTTTAAAATATAATGGCAGTTTTATGAATTATACCTTTGATCTTACCATGTCAAACATGGTTTAATTACATATCTCGAACGTTCCATACTCTTATGGTGTTTCGGAAATGAAAATCCACGGAACGATTCCTTAAATCTTAGGTATTATGCTAAACTTGTAACTCAAATATCTTCCTTTATGATCTTATCATAAACTATTTATATTCTTGTTACAATGATTTTGCACTTCATCTTGAAAGTCTTTGAACTTTTCAAATATTTCACACTTCATCCTTATTAAGTAAATATTCATATATTCACTCAAATTTTCGGAGAAAGCATATGAAGTTGAAATCCATCGCTCTTGACTACACATAATGGACTTCGTACAACAATATGTACAAGTTCCAATAAGCTAGTCATTCGTTCCCTTTTGGCCTATGAACGAAGTTTTAATTATCTCTAGGAAAGTTTCTCAAGCGTCATGTGATCAAAAATCAAAAGACTCCAAAATTCCATCCACATGGAGTTTCTTCATGTTTTCTTTCCATTATAATTTAAACGGCGATGTCACTTCCTAAGTGATCTTTCAATCAATTTGTCTTTCAACATTTTTAGCACTAGTTTTATGGATGTGATTTCTCCAACGAGATTTGTGAATCATCCATCTTTTATGGATTACAGTAATTTATTTGAACAACCCTTTTGTTCTCATAATACCTGATAAAACAAATCTTGAAGGCAAGCTTTGATGTTTAACGAGCAACACAATAATCCTTTATTTGTTCTCGATGAACATCATCACATATTCTTTTGCTAGTTACTTAGGCCATTGTAGTTCATGAATTGTGTTGTTTCGTATGACGATTCACACCAACAAATTCAGTATCAAATACTTAATAACCACATTGTTTAATAAGCGAAGAATATAGCCATAACATGTATATCATCTATATACTTAAACTGAACAATTCTAGTCTTTTCTTTTCTGCCATATATTTATGAGATTCTCTTTCAATATTTCCTTTTCTGTTTGAAAGAATCTATCAATATCAATAGTGGAGTCATACATATGACACATAATCCAAAGCATGTATAATTAAATACCAATGTCTTTGGACTTGCACTTTGAAGTAGATCACCTATCATCAAATGTGTGGTGTTCTTTCAAATTCCTTTCTTTAGTAATCTCTTGGTGTAGTAAACATCTTACCTACATAAAATATTCACCCTCATCATGGATTTATCCATGATCAAGCTACTTTTAGCTTGTAACGGTGAATTGCAAGTATAATGTTGCTCTCCAAAACCTTTTGGAGGATTAGGACAACTAGTGTCTCCAACCTTTTGCAAATTCTCATCAAATATGAGAACATGACTTTTGCCATATTATACTCTATCATGTTGTAAACAAATACTTCGTTTCAGATATCACAATATCTTCCACACATCATGGTTTCTGAAACAACTCTTTCAGATCCTAGATAACCTTGATATTAAGAGAATCCTTTGAATATCAAGAATCATGGAGACAAACATGATACTTATATACTAACACTTGGAATTGTTACTCTTGATTTAATACTAATTATTAAACTTCATGGAGTAACTTGAACTCGAAAGTTTGCAATAGGACTTTTAAACTTTTAGATTAACACTTAAAACAATACGATACCGTTCAGAAAGTATCTAACCGTAATTCTATAGTTCTATCATCTCAATTATAACTAAGCGCAAGGTGGTAAACGGATGCCAATGACTACAACAACTATGCAAATTCACTTTGATTTAGTTTATGATAAATTGAGTTCTAATTAATAATTAAATTAATCTAGGTGAACTCCCACTCAAAACAATATCCCTCACATTGTTTTAGTGATCACACGAACCAAATCCACCACATCAAAACCGATCATCACGAGAGTTGATATAGCTTCAATGGCGAACAATCAACATGTTCATCATATCTACTATATGACTCATGCTCTACCTTTCGATAATCCGTGTTCCTGAGGCCATGTCCACATGCTAGGCTCGTCAAGATCAAACCTTAGTTTCCGCATGAGCAAATCTGGCTTGCTCACGTTGTATACACTTGCAGAATCTAACACACCCGATCATCACGTGGTGCTTCGAAACAAGCTTTAGCAACGGTGCTAACTAAGGGTGAACACTTTATGACTTGAAATTCATGTGCATGAGGGATTATCTTATAATGCTACCGTCGTCTACTAAGCAATACAAGATGCATAAAGGATTAACATCACATGCAATTCAATAATATGTGATATGATATGGCCTTTCTTCTTTGTGCTTCCGATCTCCATCTTCAAGCACGAACATGATCTTCATCATTACCGGCATTGCATCAAGGTCAATGACGCTTCTCCATGGTTGTCGTCCACCGGCTTCAACTATTACAACTACTTTGAATAGACACGCGGGTCTTAACATAAATTAAAGACAACCACATGGCTCCAGCCGGTTGCCAACTTACAATAAGGAACATTGCATACATCAAATATAATCACAATCATGGCCATATCACATCAAGACACCCGCAAAACAAAGTTAGACGCCTCTACTTTCTTTGCATATTTTACGTGGTTTGGGGCTTTCAATAAGTGTCGTTCTAACTTACGAACAAGAACCACAACATTGATACTAGTATTGTCAATCACCCGTTGTAAATTGGATCTTAACTATGCTAGGAGAAACAGGCACCCATAAAGCCACTTATGCAATACAAGTTGCATGTCAAGCGTGGAGCAAGTCTCATGAACGATGTCATGTAAGGTTAGCCCGGACGCTTCATCCCAACATACCGCAAGATGCAAAGTACACAAGAAGCAATCGACAATAAAGCATCAACGCCCACAATGACCATTGTGTTCTACTCGGCAATGATCTACATATAGACACGGCTCGATACCACAGTAGGGGTTCGTAGCATGGAAAACAAAATTTTCTATCGCATACAAACAAACAAGCCAAGATATATCTACTAGATTGTAGCAACGAGTCGATGGAATAACTTACCCTCGAATATTCCAAAGTGTTTAACGAGAGCGGATTCTGGGTGATGTAGTACTCTTTCCGATCTCAAGATCGTGTAGACGATCCTTCCGGCTGCATTCAGCAGCTCTTCCCAATCGGTCACACGTTCGTGTCGACGAAGACCTTCCTCTCCTTGTTCCAAGAAATGGAGGTTGTAGCACTCTCCTCGCGATTCCGGCAGCACAACAGCGTGGTACCGGAAGTAAAGGGGAGATCCCGCAGGGCTTCGCCTTAAGCCGGAGCGAGTATGGTGGAGTATGAGAGAGAGCTATTAGTGGTCTAGGGTTTAGACACACCAATTAGAAGGCTCTAAACCGAAGGCTAAAGCAATTAGAAGCTCTAAACCAAAACGGCTCTAAACCGGAGATTAGAGGATAGGAACTTGTGTGTCCAGAGGAGGAGGCCCTGCCCCTCCTTTTATAGGTGGAGGGGCTGGCGCGCCAGGGGAGGGGAGGGGAGTCCCTCCCCAACTCGGCCTAGGCTG
Source organism: Avena longiglumis (assembly GCA_030063025.1). Classification (NCBI taxonomy): domain Eukaryota; kingdom Viridiplantae; phylum Streptophyta; class Magnoliopsida; order Poales; family Poaceae; genus Avena; species Avena longiglumis. The sequence continues at coordinate 185,577,425 of CP125979.1, forward strand.
GCCGCCGGCTTGGAGGAGAGGAACTCCTCCTCCAAGTTGGTTTCAACCTCCTCTTGCTTGTTTCCCACAGTTTCCTGTTTCCCACAGTTTCCTGTTTTAGCCGTTTGACTTTCAAACCGGTTTGACTTTTCAGTTTTGGAACAGCAAGAACACTTAGTACATGATGCAATCATTCAATGACACATTCATGTACCTCCCCCGAGTGCTTGACAATCCGTAACCTTCTAGAACACTCGATGAAAACACGGAATCATTCCCGAACTCCGAAACGGACTTTCCTTATATGAATCTTATTCTCCGGACCATTCCGGATCACCTCGTGATATCCGGATCCCATCCGAGACTCAACAACATTCGGTTTCTTTCTCATAATACCATAACTACTCAAACAACGTCAATCCTTAAGTGTCTCCACGGTTCATGAATTATGCGGACATGATCGAGACACTTCTCCGAACAATAACCAATAGAGGAATCTGGAAATTCATATGGCTCCCACATATTTCTACGATTACTTTGCGATCGAATGAACCACTTACATACGATACCAATTTCCCTTTGTCTCACGATAGTTTACTTATCCGAGGTTATGATCGTCGGTATCTCTGCATACCTAGTTCAACCTCGTTACCGATAAGTACTCTTTTCTCGTTCCCGTGATATGTGATCCCTTGTGACCTAGTCACATGCTTGCAAGCTAATTGGATGACATTCCACCGAGAGGGCCCAGAGTATATCTATCCGTCATATGGATGGACAAATCCCACTCTTGATCCATGTGTTTCAACCAATACATTTCGAACACTCAATGCCACCTTTATAGCCACCCAGTTACGGTGTGGTGTTTGATGTCATCAAAGCATCCATCCGGTAAAGGTGATATGCATGATCTCATGGTCGAAGGAATTAGGTTACTATGTATCAGAAATCATATAGCAATTGAACTATTGAAATGACTTGATCTTTATGCTACGCTTATCTTTAGGAGTATGTCCACCATATCATTCTCCTAACGATATGATCTTGTTGTTGATAACATCTCTGTGTTCATGATCAGGAAACCATGATCATATATTAACCAACAAGCTAGTTTAACAAGAGGCTTTACTAGGGACTCTTATTTTAGTTTACAAATCACACAAGTATTAATGTTTCCGGTTAATACAATTATAGCATGGTATGCAAACATTTATCATAAGTGTGAAGATATGATAATAACCACTTTATTATTGCCTCTTGGGCATATCTCCAACACAGTGCTCCTTTTGACGGGGGATACCCATTCCCAGCGTTGTTCTGTGCTGGCGCGACTGGTTGGTTCGGGCCTCCTACAGGTGGCGGTGGAGGAGCTCCATGCGCTATCTCACCTGGCGCGGGTGTGTTCCCGAATCCAGGAAGTGGGGCTTGCTGCCTCATCTGGACCATGCTTTCGCTGAGTTTCTGGAACTCGCGGCAGTCCTTGAGCATGTGGCTTACCTTCTTCTTGCCATCCTGCTTGTCGATGTAGAAGTGGATGGTGCATGGACCCAAAATTTTTTCGTATGCTGAGGGTCCGTTATCGCGGTCGCGGCGCTGCCACGACTGTGCTGGGCGTCCTCCGTCGTGGAAGTTTCCTCCGCGGTATCCTCCGCTGTTGCGGTTGGCGTCGTTGCGGCGATCGGCGTAGCCATCCGCGACCATGTCGGGTCCATCGCGATCGTCGTAGACGCGCGATCTTCTCTTGCTACGACGCTCTCGTCGTCGGCCGTAGTCGTCCTCTTCTTCCGATTGTGCTCGGTGGATGGAATCTTCGCCGTCAGCCCACCTGTTAGCGATGTCCATGAGGTGGTTGAGTGTTTTGGGCTTGACGCGCCCGAGTTCCTCCTTGAAGTCTTGGCGCTTGACGCCGTCCCTGAAGGCGTCGATAGACCTCTCTTCGGAGATGTGCGCCGCGGAGTTCTTGGTGTTGGACCAGCGTAGTATGTACGAGCGAATGGATTCGCCCGTTCATTGAGTGCAGGCCCGCAACTCTTCGGTTGAGGCGGGCCTCTTGCTGGTGCCCTTGAAGTTTCGGATGAAGCTGTAAGCTAACTCATCCCAACTTCCGATGGACCCTGAAGATAGGCTGCTGAGCCAGATCCGGGCCGCTCTTGTCAGCTGCAGCTGAAGGCATTGCATGGCGGTTTTTTTTTTCCGCCGTGCAATTTGACGGATGACAGGTGGTCGCTGAGCCATGCCTTTGGGTCTTGTGTGCCGTCGAACTTCGGAGTATCTGAAGGAAGCTTGAAATTGCACGGCATCCTTGTTCATCGAACAGATCTGCTGAAGCATCGGGCTCCGCAGAGTTCTCCTTCGTCTTCGTCCATCTCGGATTCAGACGAGCATGCGCGCTTGGCTCGCGCTTTGTCGATTTTGCGCTGTGTGAGCGCGTCCCTGGCGTCGTAATCACGGTTGCGGTGACGCGAACTCTTGTTCCTTCGAGGAAGGTCGTGGTCCTCTTCTTCGGATGAAGGGGTAGGGCTGCGGTCGAACTTGACCGGAGTTTTCTTCTTTGGCTCCGTAGGAGCTTCTTGGTGGAGCGCAGCTCCGACGAGTCCGAGCCCGGTAAGTACGGACTTGTGCATGGCTCTTTTCGGGTCCCCCTCCGGAGGTGGGTGGGCCGCAAGGTACGCTGTAGCTGCCATGATCGCAGCCTGCGGCGTTTTTGGGATGACGTTGTCGTCTGCGTCCATCTCCATGAAGGATGAGTGGAGGGTTCGGGTCACCTCACGGCGTTCCTTGGGATCCATGTTCTCCATCCGAGAGTGGTGCTTGTTGCCTTGGTTGCCGTTCGAGCTGGAGCCGATGCCCATGGCGGAGAGCGCGGCTCGTCATGCTACCGGACTCGAGGTCGCTTGCTTGCGTTTGTCAAGCACCTCCTGCATCTTGACCTGCTTCTTGTGCTCCTCGATCAGGAGCAGATGGTAGGCCATCAACAGATCCCGGGAGGAGTCTACAGGCAGGACTATGTTGCCCGCCACGGCGTTGCGTGCCTGGGCCCATGCTTCTTTGCTAAGGCGGATGACGTGGCCATTGTCGTCCCCTTCGGGTGGGGGGACTGGCTTCTTCTGTTCCCGCCGTTTCGCTCTGGCGGGTTAGGTGTCGGGTTGGGTGGCGGGTTGGGTGTTTGCTGATCTCCGTCAGCCTGTATGATTACGGCGCATTGGTAGCGCTCGTAGATTGGTCCGCTGCTACCGCAGCTTTCAGATCCGGAACCGTAGGTACCTTCATCCAACGGCGGATTGCACAGATCAGAGTTGCAGCTGCTGCTGTCGTAGGAATCATCTATTGATGATGTTGTGCGTAGCACAGGGTGTGGGGTCCAAGAAGCGGGCCTGATTGATGGTAGAGGCACCCGCTCAGGGGGACGGAGGGTGCCAGTTTGCCCCACCTGGAAGCAGAAGCTCCCGAACAGGATTTCGAGTCCGTCGCCTATGGGCTCGAAGTCCTTCATGGTGGCCGGTGAGTGGGCCGTGAAGTCGAAAGCGCCGAAGAGGAGGTGACTCTCCGTCGCCGCAGAGTTGTAGATCGATCGGGTTGGGACCGTCACGATCGCACAATCAACGTCCCCAGTTCCCACAGACGACGCCAATTGACGAGGTTTGATCTCATCAATGCCCATTGTTATGGACTTGGGTTTTGGAGAAGATGGGGATGCTGGAGATCGTGGAACGGTTAGCAAACAAGCAACACGGGGACATAAGGCTTACCCAGGTTCAGGCCCCCGGAGGGAAAACCCTACTCCTGCTTGTCTACTCTTGATTATGGCGGAACCGAAGGTTACAGGGGTGCGCAGATGCAATCTGGCGTGGAGGTGTGTATGTGAAAGTATGAGGAGGAGATCTAGGTCGTGCCCTCCTAGCCTTTATATAGACTCAGGCAGGTCCCGAGCATAGACCTAGTCGGTTACAGGTTCTAGGGTTTTACCCCTTTGAATTTCCTATCTACTCTAGTCTTTCTCTCCAAGGATCCGAAAGCGTCATGGGCCTTGGCCACCCAAAAATATTCATGGGCCGACGTATAATTGCCGTGGGCCTTCCTTGGGCTGGACCAGGTATGCTGAGATCATGTACCCGCGGGGTATAACCATGTCACCCATCTTTATAATCACCCTGTTACGGTGGGAACATCAATGTTATCAAGAAACTCTTCTGGTGTTAGTGATTGACATGATCTTATGGTCTAAGGATTAGGATCACTTCGTAAGTTTTTATAGCAATATAAACTCAATGACTTTAATCGTAATGCTATACTTCGGATGAATGTTCATCACACCATTACACTAATATTGTGATCTCGTTATTAACAGTATCCAATGTCCATGATCAGGAAACCTTGATCATCTTGTTAATCAACGAGCTAGTTTATGAGAGAGGCATAACTAGGAACTTTCTGTTTGTTTATTAAACACACATGTATTAACGTTTCCGTATTAATATAATTATAGCATGCAAAATAAACATCTATCATATACTTGGAATATACATAATAAACACTTTATTATTGCCTCTCAGGACATATTCCTTTCGAGGGGACGAACACAGTCCGCCGCTTCCACGCATGCTCACAACACAATGTAGGTATTATGGTAGGATTTCTCAATTTTGCACACTGAAATATCACAATTTTCTCAATTTTGCACATTGAAATTTTTAGGATGGTATAAACTGTGGCTTTGTGAGTTGGGTTGATCATGAGTGGCCTTTGACACTGCAACATGCATTATCCACTTTGTGGTATATGTATGAGAAAAGAAACAATTCAAGGATTGAGGAGAAGATTTAAAATGCCTGAGTTGGTTAAGAACTTGTTTGAAGAGAAGAACAAATTGGATACCAGATGCACTAGTTTTTTGGCAGATGTGACAAGTTTCTTGATACCACTGAGAGGCAGGTGTTGGAGGAAAATATGGCAAAGTTGAAAGAGGGTGAGGACACCGTGTTTGGAAATATGAAGAGGGAGAGAGGTCATATCTAGATAGAGGAGAAGAAAAATAGGAGGAGGAAAAGAAAGCAATGAAAGAGGAGGAAAAAGGTCGGTATACATGTTATTTGGTCTTGTCAAAGCAGGTGATGCAAACAAAGAGAAGATGAAAAAGATCAAGCAAATTTGCGATGGATAAAAACTTATGTAAAGATTAGTTTAAATTGTTGTATGAGGCATTCTATGAGACTACTTGGATGTACTAGATGAAGATGATCTATCTAAATGTGTAGTTTGAATATGCTTGCATGTGCTAGAATTTGCATTTCAATTTTTTCTCAACAAAATACAAATGTCCTATGATTCTTGGCCATCTGACAACATTGATGATGAGGCCTTCTTAATTCCCGTTGACACCCATCTCCCCCACTACTTGCGCCCACCCTTCACACACTTCTCATCGCCGCTCGCCATGGACAGTCTCTCTCTGAACCGGTACGAGGCAGGCAAGTTTGTCTGACATGGTATCCTCGCGCCGCCGCATGCTGTGCTTCCACCAGGCTTCCATGTCATCTTTGGCGGGGTGCATGTCGCGCCAGTACTGCATGGGAAAAAGTTGGCCATAAAGATCGCGGAGCGGCACTGCCAAATGCCAGAGTGGAAGAGGGCAATGACCCGGTACTCGGACGACACTGAGTACTGGCCAAGAAGTTCACCAAGGAGAGGAAGACGGCCCCATCCATGTGCCGCATGCACCAGTGGGAGTTCCCGTCGCATCCGTGCAACCCCAAGGAGCGACAACGCTTCTGGTATGTGCGCGGCCGTGGAATCTATGATGCCATCGCCATGCCACGCCGTGACACATTCATGAGGGAGGCAAACAACACAAGGATCATGGACATCATCTCTAACAAAGGAGGATGCAGAGGAGGTAAACGATGATGTGGAGGAGGCCAACGGGGACTAGGTCAACGACGACGGCGGCGACAATGACATAGTTGACTAGATTTAGGGTTCACTTCAATTTCTATGTATTTTTCATTTATTTTTTAGACAGAATATGTATTGGGATCGGCCGTATTGGGCTTGCATGTGTGGATGGTCCATCCTTATTCTCGTATAGCATATGTCGGCACTCCCCATAGTGTTGCGCCTACTGTACGATTTGGGGAGCGCCAGTGAAGATGATGTGATAAGTACACATTGATAGTATGTCGGCGCACGAAAATATGCTCTCACGAGAGAATGCTCCGTCGTGTGGCAAGTGTACAACACGGGAGCCGCGCAGGCCCGCGAAACCACTCCAACGAAAAAAGCGATCTGGGCGACCTCTGCCCCGACTATAGTAAGTCACCGGTCCCTGCCTCCTTCGTTCGCCGATCCTGTGACGGGATGGGGTGGCTCCATCATGTAGTTAGGTGACTTACTACTTCCTTGGGCGCTGATTTCATGGAGGAGATTGCGACCTTGTCGAAATATTTTTCCTTGCTCTTCCTCTTTATTGTTGTCTCTCTACTAGTGTCATGGGGGGAGGGCAGGTCTTCTCACCGGTCTCTGGATCCGGTAAGTCGTTCCTGGGTGGTCTTCGTTCGGCACTCTCACGAGTGGCGGCCTAGTCAACTGCTTTAGTTGTGTTTGGTATCTTCCAGTTGTCAGCGTGGAAGACTACAGGCGGCGACGTTTCTCTTCTCCAGCCGCGTCAGATGAATCTGACCATGTCAGGATCTGGTGACCACGGGGAAGATCGTGACTGACCTGCCACAAAGTCTCGAACTTGTCGCTTGCGATGATCCGGTTCATCGGCTCGAAAAGCTTCCTCTTATGCGATGGTGCATTGGTGCTCTCTCATATCTAGTATGGCGGTTGTTTTCCTCCTTTTCCCGGCGTTGCCATGGTCGCGACGGGAGGACGATGCACGACAGTTCGGCGAGATATAAGTTTCTTTAAAAATGGGATTGTAATTTTACTTTCCGGGTTCTTTGTGCAAAGTTGTATGGCACGCCTACTCGTGTAGTCTCTCTAAACAGATTGTCTAATGGAGGAATACTTAGAAAAAATAGGGTCCTGTTGTACTTGTCAGGCCATGAACGTACGAATTGCGTGCTGGTTGGCGTGCGCGGTAGACTTTTGCCAAGGCTTGCACGGCGAAGCTGCCCATCTTCTTTCCACATAAACAACACGCCGATGCAACGACTTGACCTGACGAGCATTAATAATTAAGAAAGGGAAAGAACAAATTGAAAGTGAGCGAAAGTGATTCTAAAGGAGAGACAGAGCTATCGCTCATTGAGTGCCTGCATTCCCTCCCATATTCCATTCCTATCTTGTTCTCCCCTCCAGCCATACCTCCACTGCTACTGACGAAGCTTGAGTTGAATCAGTTCCACAAGCCGGTTTAGTCAGTCAGCTCTCGTCTACTACGGGAGCAAATCTTTGCCGCCATCTCGACTCCACTGCAGATCTCATACTCTGCTCTCGCGCGAGAATCCCTCAGGTACTTTTTATCAACTTTGCGGCTCCCTTTTTATCAGCTTCATATATGTCGGCACTATTGGTCTGAGCTAGCGAGTTTCATCACCCGCTAGACCATGTCGGGATTTTGGAAACGTCGTAGTTGAGCAGTTTCATGTGCTCCAAACAAAGCTTTTGGTAGCTGTTGGCAGAGTTTTACGAGCGAAAAATTTGTCGCCTGCCATGTGTTCGACAGAATGTCCCACGGCAACCTAAAGACAGATAACTGCAGCCACTGGCAGTGTGAGAGACAGAGAGCACAGTTGCCTCCACTGTCACCTAGATGCGTGGTGGCAGCGCCGAGATGGACACGATCTTATTATTGTAATATTATGTGAACTGCTCCCATCATGTTACTTCCCAGTAGTAACTTTGCTTTTTATAAAAGTTTTAGCTCTTAATCGCCCAGCATATGTGTCCTTTGCTACATATCCTGATGTTCAACTTCTCTTTTCTTATGCTGCAGAATTGATCACACTCGTCGTTCGATCGTTAGGCACGTAGTTGTCCTCCTGCTCTGCAGGCCACCTACTACAGGTCTCAAGGTGAGCGTTAGCTGTTTCATGTCAACCACCAGTATCAAATGTTGCATTTTCAGAAGATAGCTCTGGGCCCTATAGTTTTTTCAAATGCGATCATTTTCTTAGACAACTGCAACCAGTCCACCAAATTCATTTGCTAAACTACAGCATATCAGTTGTGTTTTATGCGCATACCGCTTCAAAGAGTTTTGCGCTCAACTATTAAAAGCATCCATTGCTTGCTGGTCCTTGCATGATATCCTGGGCCGGGTCAAGCCTTCTACTACGAAAAGCACCGAGTTCCAGTGCTCTAGTCCTGATTATATTCAGAATCGGTGACAATCGGATATTCTGTCCAGCCCGCTGGATTTCTTCTCTGCTGATACTTTTTCTTCCTTTCATTCACGTTACCTATTTATTAATTAATTCATTCTTGGAGTGTGCTAGGTGCTTCCACGTTTGTTTAGAAAAAAGGAGAGAGAATGAGTTGGGCTGAACTTTTTATTTATGATGCAATTTATCTCCTGGATTGGGTATTACTGTTCTAGAATATGAGCCAAATTCCTAGAATCTTTTCCAAATTGTGCTGGGTCAAGTTCATTGAGGAATTACATCTGTTACTGATGTAATTTACTCTGATCCATGGGAAGATCTCAGCACACAAGAGGGATTCCCTGATGTAGTGATACCTGATATCTTCACACATTATAAATTATATTGTAGTCTTAGATATTCTATAAATTCATACATCCCATTGAGATAAATATTTATGTAAAGGACCAAGATAAAAATTTACTCTTTATGTGAGTTATACATGAGCTAATTTGGTACGTTTTATTCTGGATGAGTTTTTTTATTCTATCATGTAATTTGGTCCGAGCTAGAGAGTTTCATCACCCACTAGACTATGCCGGGATTTCCGAAACATCGTAGTTGAGCAGTTTCATGTAGAACTCATGTGCTCCAACAAAGCTTTTGGTAGCTGTTTGCAGAGTTTTACGAGCAGAAAAGTTGTCACCTGCCATGTGTTCGACAGAATGTCCCACGGCAACCTAGAGGCCGATAGCTGCAGCCACAGGCAGTGGGGAGAGAGCAGAGTTGTCTCCAGTGTCACTTAGATGCATGGTGGCAGCGCGAGATAGACGATCTTATTATTGTAATATTATGTAAACTGCTCCCATAGTGTTCTTCCCATTAGTACCTATTGTTTATTTTAAAGTTTTAACTCTTAATCGCCCTGCATCTGTGTCCTTGACTACATATCCTGATGTTCAGGTTCTCTTTTCTTATGCTGCAGAATTGATCACATTCGTCGTTCGATCAGCAGTTAGGCACGTAGTTGTCCTCCTGCTCTGTAGGCCACCTAATACTACAGGTCTCCAGAAGGTGAGTGTTAGCTGTTTCATTACAACCACCAGTATCAAATGTTGCATTTTCAGGAGATAGCTCTGGGCTCTATAGTTTTTTCAAATGCGATCATTTTCCTAGAAAACTGCAACCAGGTTCCAACCAGTCCACCAATTCATTTGCTAAACTACAGCATATCAGTTGTGTTTTATGCGCATAACTGCTTCAAAGAGTTTTGCGCTCAACTATTAAAAGCATCCATTGTTTGTTTAGCTTTGCAATAGACTAGTCTAGATCTATTCGGTAGCACTTTAATCTTGCGTATCTAGACACTAAACTGAGAGAGGGAGAGAGGGATCTGAGAGGAGGGAAAACCACCTGCGCCCTGGCTCGACAAGCACGAGCCAGAGGGGATGCCGGAGCTTGTGCCGGAGCTGGAGCCGCCATCGTTAGCCATGGGAATAGGGGGCGAGAGTGTGGCGGAGGTGGAGCTTCCCGTCGGCGCAGCGCTAAGCCTAGATCGGTAGGGCTTGTAGGTGGGGTGGCTAGGGCACGGCTAACCTCGTGAGGCGTGCTGCCGGCCCCCCACCTCCTTTATATAGCGCTGGCGACAGGGGCCCACCAACCAGATAGGGTTGGGCGCCCCCGATCAGGGCGCGGATAGGGGCGTGACGGGCCATTGGGCCCATTCACGTTTGAGATCTATCTAACATTCTCCCCCTAGATCTCGACTTTACTTTTAACTTTGTACTTTACTTATTTCATCACAGAACGATACATAGAGCATGTTTCATCGTCTCAGCTCAATTGCCGATAGAATCTGACAACCACTATATACCTTTATGTTTTGAAACAAATCCTGTTACTTTTGGGCCTCTGTAGTCCAGGTATCATAGGCTTTCCATTAAACCCATGCCGGCTATGTGGTCCTTGAACACATTGGGTGGTAAGCCTTTCGTTAGCGGATCCGCAAGCATATCCTTTGTCCTTATATGCTCGAGTCTTATAGTTTGATCCTGGACTTTGTCCTTCACAACATAATACTTTATATCTATAGACTTTGTAGCATTACTCGACTTGTTGTTGTGAGCATAGAATACCGCGGGCTCGTTGTCACAGTACATTTTTAGTGGCCTGCTGATGCAGTCAACCACTTTCAAGTCGGGTAAAAATTTCTTTAGCCATAACGCCTGTCCCATGGCCTCATAACATGCTATAAATTCTGCATACATCGTAGATGATGCAACTATTGACTGTTTGACACTTCTCCACGAAATAGCACCTCCTGCGAGAGTAAAAACATATCCTGTCGTGGACTTTCTGTCGTCTTTATCTTCCACAAAATCTGCATCTGAATATCCTTTTATTTCTAGGGAATCAGATCTTTTATATGTTAGCATGAGGCCTTTTGTGCCTTGCACATAACGCAAAGCTTTTTTTACCATCTTCCAGTGCTCTATGCCTAGATTCTCTTGATATCTACCGAGTACCCCGGTGATAAAAGCTAAGTCGTATGAAGTAACACTTGTGCATCTTGTAAGCTTCCAATGTACCAAGCATATGGTACTGACTTCATTTGATCGATCTCATATTGATTCTTTGGACATTGGGATTTTCCAAAACTGTCGCCCTTGACTATGGGAGCAGGTGTTGCATTACTCGCATGCATATTGTATTTCTTTAAAATCTTCTCACAATACGCTTTCTGCGACAGTCCTAATACTCCATTCTTTCTATCTCGGTGAATTTCTATGCCCAAAACATAAGAAGCTTCACCAAGGTCTTTCATGTCAAAATTTGATGATAAGAACTTCTTTGTCTCTAGTAGTAGACTAACATCACTGCTAGCAAACAAGATGTCATCCACATCCAGAATTAGGAAAATATATTCCCACTTTTGAACTTTGCATAAATGCAGTTGTCCTCAACATTCTTTTTGAATCCAAATCTTTTAATTGTATCATTAAACTTTAAATACCACTGCCTAGAGGCTTGCTTTAACCCATAAATGGATTTCTTTAGGCGGCATCCCATATGTTCCTTCCCCTCCATAAAAAAACCCTTGGGTTGTTTCATGTAAACATTTTCTTCTAAATCTCCATTTAGAAATGCCGTCTTTACATCCATTTGGTGTAACTCTAAATCAAAATGTGCAACTAGTGCCATGATGATTCTGAAGGAGTCCTTATATGAGACCGGAGAAAAAGTCTCATTGTAATCCACGCCTTCTCTTTGCGTAAAGCCTTTTGCCACAAGTCTAGCTTTGTACTTTTCTACATTCCCATTGGAGTCATACTTTGTTTTGTAGACCCATTTGCATCCTACTGTTTTGGCTCCTTTAGGAATTTCCTCTAAGTCCCAAACATTGTTGGAACTCATTGATTTCATTTCATCTTCCATTGCCTCCACCCACTTGGCTGAGTGAGGGCTACTCATGGCTTCTTCATATGAGGTAGGATCACCCTCCATATGAACTACGTTGTAGACTTTGTAAATTTCTTTAGAAATGGCTGGTCTTCGTTCTCTTTTAGACCTTCTGAGTTCATCAGACTCTTGCTCATTTCTTGCCTCGGGTTCAGGCACATTTTCAAGATGTGGTCGCTCGCTCCTTTCGTGCAACCGGGTCTGTGGCTCTGATGGATGTGTTCAACTTTCGCCCATTGTTGTCACGTGTGGAGTCACAACAGGTGCCGGCACCACAACCTCAGGGGTTGTAGATGGTGGCACAACAGGTAGCGAGAAAAATGGCTCCTGAGTCATCGGATTAGGTGCATGCACCCTCTTCTTCTCAAGATCAATTTCCCGAGCTACCGTGCTCCCCCTTATCAATTCGTCCTCTAAGAAGACTGCATGTCTCGTTTCTACAAACTTTGTGTATGTGTCAGGACAGTAGAAACGATAGCCTTTTGACTTATCTGGATAGCCAATGAAGTGGCATGATACTGTTTTTGGGTCTAACTTTGCAATGTTTGGATTGAAAACTTTTGCCTCAGCTGGGCTCCCAGACTCTTAAGTGGTGCAGAGAGGGGACTCTACCTGTCCACAATTCATACGGTGTTTTGGGTACCGACTTACTTGGTACTCTGTTGAGAATGTGAATGGCGGTTTTAAGCGCCTCCATCCATAATCCCAATGGGAGGGTGGAATAGCTTATCATGTTGCGCACCATATCCATAAGGGTACGGTTACGCCTTTCAGCTACTCCGTTTTGCTGAGGTTCGCCCGACATAGAATACTGGGCGACTATTCCATTTTCCTGTAGGAACCTTGCAAAAGGTCCTGGAACTTGACCATATGGAGTATGCCGACCGTAGTACCCCCCCCACGATCGGACTGAACTATCTTAATTCTTTTATCATGCTGATTTTCTACTTCAGCTTTGAAAATTTTAAATTTATCCAATGCTTCAGATCTTTCTTTAATTGGATAAATATAACCATATCGGGAGTGATCATCCGTGAATGTTATGAATAAATCATAGCCATCCACACTTTTCACCGGAAACGGTCCACAAATATCCGTGTGGATTATTTCTAGTGTAGCTATACTTCGGTTTGCACCCTTTTTAATTTGTTTTACATACTTTCCTTTAATGCAATCTATGCATTGTTCTATGTCTGAGAACTCTAACGGAGAGAGGATGTCATTTTTAACGAGGATTTCTATTCTTCCCCTCGAAATATGGCCTAATCTGCAGTGCCATAACTTCGATGAGTCAAAAGTTCGCTTTCTTTTATTTTGATCTTTGTTCGACAAGGGAACTTGTTCATTCACATCACATACAGAAAATATTTCTCATGCAAAGATAATAAATATAGCTTGTCATGTAGGGTAGCAACACCCACACAAATATCTTTTAACATGTCCAAAATAGCACTCATACGAATCTTTGTCCAAGCACGACACACTTATTAAATTTCTATGAATGGAAGGAACAAAAAGAACATCCTTAAGCAAAAGAGAAGAGCCATCAGCCAGCTCCAGAGGGATGTCGCCAACAGCCTCCACTTCTGCTTCAATCCCATTCGCCACTTCAATGAGTCTTTCTCTTTTTAGCAAAATCCTTGTCGAATGGAACCCCTGTAAAGAGTTGGCAACATGAACAGTTGCACCAGAGTCAATCCACCAAATAGATCTAGAAAACTTTTCATACAGAGATTCATTAACAAAAGAGACAGATCTTTACTGCTTTTGGCCATTATGGACTTCACCATCTTGGACAATCCTTCTTGTAGTGGCCAACCTTTTGCAATGGTGTGGCTGGTCTTTTTTCTGTGGTGGGCTGCACTTGATCTTTGTGTTGTTGTGGGCCCTTGCCATGTGGCTTGGAAGGTGAGCCACCATGGTTACTGTTGGTGAAGTTCCTCTTCCTATTGTCCTTCACGTAGTTCAAGGAACCACCGTGAAGAGACTTCAACCTTTCTTCCTCTTGGGAGCACATCCCTATGGTCTTTTCAATGTCCCACTTTTCAGGGGACATGTTATAGTTGATTACGAAGTTCTCGAATGGCTGGGGAAGAGAGGCCATGACAAGGTGCACCAGAAGTGCAGACTTTAGCTCGAGCTCCTCATCCATGGGCTTCAGCTTGGACGCCATGTTTGACATCCTCAAGATGTGCTCTCTTATACCATGTGGCCCTCCCGTGTACTTTTCTGTCACCAGGTGTTTTAACAGCTGGGTTGCATACATCTTTGAAGAGCCAGTAAACTGTCTCTTTATCTTTGCAAGGTATTTGCCCACAGAGGCACACTCTCCAATTGAGCTCACTATAGCGTTCTCAATTGTGTTCTTTACAAAAGCCAAACATTTCTTATTGGCGTTCACCCACTTTTGATTGTCTATCGAGTAGGCCAGCTCCAAAGGAGCATGGTCCCTCTTTCTCTTTTCAAATGCAGCACTTTCCTCAAGATCACCCCTCACGGAAGTCACCGGGTTGCTTGGTGTCAACCACCCAGTCCACCTCGGCGCATACAAACGCCAGATCAACCTTTTTCCTCCATTCGGAATAGTTATCCCCCCTTAGCAGCGGGATGTCCTTCAAACAACTCATGAGGTTGAGACCTCCTGTAAATCACAAAAGATGTGAGATAACCAAAACAACTATATGCATTAACGCAACGTTGGTATAAATTAAGCATGCAATTGTTTGTGCCATTTAAAATTACATCACCGTTGGGTAAAAATAAAATTAAATGCACCTTTAATACTCAATGAAAAAAAGAGATCATGATCATGCTTATTAATAACGTTGGTCAATTAATAACATGAGACACAATCATCTTTAATTATTTTGTCACATCTTTTATAACAAGATTGACACACTTTTATTGCATTCTAGCAATTTAAATCAACTATTTGCAGCGGAAACATTATTCATAAACTTCATAAGACTTTTAAATTTTTACAGAAAAATCTGCCTCTATTCCATTTTCTAGTCAAATATTCACTTGAAATAAATAGGCTAGAAAAACTGTACAAAAAACTGTCAAAAGATTGATGAAAAACATCAAAATATAGATCCTGGAAAAAGGAAAATGCATCCGAAGCGCCCTCGGGCCTATTCCACTGGCGGCAGCAATGCCTTCAATGCCGCTATCTGCTATCTGCCGCCGGCAAGACGGGCAACCCGCACCACGCCATTGCGCTGCTTACAAGCCCAGTTCGCTCCATGTCCTTCGACGCCCAGGCCAGTAGCGGCTCGCTTCTTTGGCGGCAGTGCGCCCGCCAAGGCGGCCACCCGTCCCGCGTCGATCCACGTCGTCCGTTCCTCTACCGTAGATCGGACGGCTGCCCGCGCCCCTCAGAGGGATAAAAGCGCCCGCGCCACAACCCCCTTGAAACCCTAGGTTCATTCCCCGCCCACCCCAAGTCCCTCGTCGCTCTCTGCGACGGCCTCTCATGGTTTGAGGCGGCGCCGCCAAGCGCCCCTCCTCTCCTAGCATGTCGCCCTCCTTCCTTTCGCTCGCCCATGGCGCGACCGCCCGCTCTGCAAAGGCGAGGAGGCGCGAGGCCTTCCTCTCAGCGGCCCAGGAGGCGGCCGTCCGTCCGGCGACAGCGCCGGTGACGGTCCCCTCCTTCTCCTACGCCGTCGACTCCCGCCCCCTTCTTTCCCTCTGTTCCAGCCACCCCCATGCACCCTCCAGTGACTACAACGAGCAAAAGGAGGAGGCCGGCGTCCTCCTGCCCCCTTTGTCAGCGGTGTGTCCACCCTAGGGTGGGCACGCCACCGTCAAACGGCGCAGCGGAGACGCCCTCTGCCGCCGCACGGCGGCGGCCCTTGGTTGTTTTCCTTTTGGGATTTTAGGGCTATGGATCTGGGGCTTTCGTTTGACTTTTCTCTTTCGGGGGGGATTTGCATGCGGGATCTGGGAGAAACTAGGGTTAGGGTTTAGACCCTTGGGATTTTCTTTGCCCCCGAAGGGGTGTGTTCTTCTTCCGACGCCTCGGCATGCCGATGCGCGTCGAGATAGAGAGGAACGGCGCGGCCAGAGGGGCAAGGCGCACTTTGGGGTTTTGATCTAGGGTTTTTCACTTTTGATTTCTTTTGCACCGAACAAATCTAGCCACGATTGGCTCTGATACCAATGTTTGTTTAGCTTTGCAATAGACTAGTCTAGATCTATTCGGTAGCACTTTAATCTTGCGTATCTAGACACTAAACTGAGAGAGGGATCCGAGAGGAGGGAAAACCACCTGCGCCCTAGCTCGACAAGCACGAGCCAGAGGGGATGCCGGAGCTTGTGCCGGAGCTGGAGCCGCCATCGTTAGCCATGGGAATAGGGGGCGAGAGTGTGGCGGCGGTGGAGCTTCCCGTCGGCGCAGCGCTAAGCCTAGATCGGTAGGGCTTGTAGGTGGGGCGGCTACGGCACGGCTAACCTCGTGAGGCGTGCTGCCGGCCCCCCACCTCCTTTATATAGCGCTGGCGACAGGGGCCCACCAACCAGATAGGGTTGGGCGCCCCCGATCAGGGCGCGGATAGGGGCTTGACGGGCCGTTGGGCCCAGTCACGTTTGAGATCTATCTAACATCCATTGCTTGCTGGTCCTTGCATGATATCCTGGGCCGGGTCAAGCCTTCTGCTATGAAAAGCACCGAGTTCCAGTGCTCTAGTCCTGATTACATTAGAAGCAATGACAATCGGATATTCTGTCCAGCCCACTGGATTTCTCCTGTGCTGAAGACTCCTGTCATTCACGTTACTTATTTATTAATTAATTCATGGTTGGGGTTACGGTGCTTCCACGTTTGTTTAGGAAAAGAAAAAAAAGAATGAGTTGGCCTGAACTTTTTGTTTATGATGCAATTTATATCCTGGATTGGGTATTACTGAATATTTCTAGAATATGCGCCAAGTTCCTAGTATCTTTTTCAAATTGTGCTGGGTCAAGTTCATTGAGGATTTCCATCTGTTACCGATGCTGTCAACTCTGATCCATGGGAAGATCTTAGCAGACAAGATATCTGATATCTTCACACATGATAAATTAGATTGTAGTCTTATATATGCTGTAGATTCATACATTCTGTTGAGATAAATATTTATGTAAATGACCAAGAGAAAAATTTACTCTTTATGTGAGTTACATGAGCTAATTTGGTACGTTCTATTATGGATGAGTTTTTTTTATTCTATCGTGTAATACACACTATCTTTGTTGTTCAGATCAAATGGCCGAGGCGATACTCATTGCTGTGACAAAGATTGGTTCCATTTTAGGAGATGAAGCCATCAAAGCCATCATAGCTAAGCTGTCTGAAAAAGTTACTAATCTGAAGGAACTGCCGGTAAAGGTTGAGCAAATAAGAAAGCATCTGAATATGATGAGCAATGTTATAAGGCAGATAGGCACAGTATACCTCACGGACGAACTTGTCAAGAGTTGGATTGGGGAAGTCCGCAACGTAGCCTACCATGTTGAAGATGTAATGGATAAATACTCATACCATGTTCTTCAACTTAAGGAAGAAGGGTTCCTGAAGAAATTCTTCATCAAAGGAACACATTATGTCAAAGTTTTCAGTGAGATTGCGGATGATGTAGTTGGTGTAGAGAAGGAGATTCAGCTAGTTATACAGTTGAAAGACCAGTGGTTGCAGCCCTCCCAGCTTGTCGCTAACCCACTTACTGAGATGGAAAGATGGCACTCCCAAGACAGCTTCCCTGAATTTGTCAAAGATGATGATCTAGTTGGAATTGAAAACAATAGGATATTGTTGACCGAATGGCTGTACTCCGAAGAGTCCGAGAGCACTGTGATAACAGTTTCGGGCATGGGTGGATTGGGAAAATCGACCCTGGTTTCAAATGTTTATGAACGTGAAAAGATCAACTTCCATGCACATGCATGGATCACTGTGTCACAAATTTACACTGTTGACACCCTGTTGAGGAAGCTGCTGTGGAAGATTGGATACATAGAACAATCACCGTCCGCACGCATTGACAAAATGGATGTTCATGACTTGAAAAAGGAAATACAGCAGAGACTTGAAAATAAAAAATGTTTGATTGTGTTGGATGATGTCTGGGAGCAAGAGGTATACTTCCAAATACATGATGCTTTCAATAATCTCCAAGGAAGCCGCATCCTCATTACGACACGAAAGGACCATGTCGCTGGACTTTCTTCTACTGCCCGTCACCTGGAGCTGGAGCCATTGAGTCAGCCTGATGCATTTGACCTTTTCTGCAGAAGAGCATTTTACAACAAGAAAGACCACATGTGCCCCAAGGAGCTTGAGACAATTGCTAATTCTATAGTTGAAAGGTGTCATGGCCTGCCGCTAGCAATTGTTACCATTGGAAGCATGTTGTCTTCAAGACAACGATTGGACATTTGGAAACAAACGTACAACCAGCTTCAAAGCGAGTTGTCAAAAAATGGTCATGTCCGAGCAATTTTGAATCTGAGCTACCATGACCTTTCAGATGACCTCAGAAACTGCTTCTTGTACTGCAGTCTGTTCCCAGAAGACTACCACATGTCACGTGACAGCCTTGTGCGGCTGTGGGTTGCAGAAGGCTTTGTGCAGAGTAAAGAAAAGAACACGCCAGAGATGGTAGCCGAGGGAAATCTCATGGAATTGATCCACCGCAATATGCTTGAGGTTGTGGATATTGATGAGCTTGGTAGGGTCAACACCTGTAAGATGCATGATATTGTGCGTGAACTGGCTATTTCTGTTGCTAAAGAAGAGAGATTTGCTTCAGCAAATGATTATGGCACAATGGTACAGATGCCTACTGATGTTCGTCGTCTTTCATCATATGAATGGAAAGACGACACTGCACTGAGAGTTAAACTTCCACGTCTTCGAACAGTAGTGTCCCTCGGCGTAATTTCATCCTCCCCTGGCATGTTATCTTCAATTTTATCTGAATCCAACTACCTTACTGTTCTAGAGCTGCAAGACTCTGAGGTCACTGAAGTACCAGCATCCATAGGGTCTCTGTTCAACCTACGTTACATTGGCTTACGGCGCACTAAGGTCAAGTCACTGCCAGAATCTATCGAGAATCTTCCTAACCTCCAAACTCTGGACATTAAGCAAACAAAAATAGAGAAGCTTCCGCGAGGGCTTGTCAAGGTCAAGAAACTCCGGCACCTTCTAGCCGATAGATATGCTGATGAGAAGCAGTCGGAGTTTCGGTACTTTATCGGAATGCAAGCACCTAAAGAGCTGTCCAAGTTGGAAGAACTGCAAACTCTCGAGACTGTGGAGTCCAGCAATGACTTGGCCGAGCAGCTTAAGAAACTGATGCAGCTAAGAAGTGTGTGGATTGATAACATAAGTGCTGCTGACTGTGCAAATCTTTTTGCTACCCTGTCAACTATGCCGCTTCTTTCGAGCCTGCTTCTTTCTGCAACGGATGCGAATGAGGCACTTAGCTTTGAGGCTCTCCAGCCAAAGTCTACGGATCTACAGAGGTTGATTATCAGAGGGCAATGGGCCATGGGGACACTAAATTGCCCGATCTTTCTCGCCCATGGAAAAAACCTCAAGTATCTAGCTCTAAGCTGGTGCCACCTTGGGGAAGATCCACTGGGGATGCTAGCACCCCACCTGCCGAACCTCACGTATCTGAAACTTAACAATATGCGTGGTGCAAATACTTTGGTTCTTTCTGCAGATTCCTTTCCAAACCTGACGACGCTTGTGTTAAAGCACATGCCTGATGTCAGCGAGCTAAGCATCGTCGATGGCGCTCTTCCATGCATTGAAGGTTTATACATTGTGTCGCTGTCTAAGCTGGATAAGGTCCCTCGAGGCATTGAATTCCTGCGCTCCCTGAAGAAGCTCTGGCTGCTTGGCTTGCACGAGGATTTCAAAATTCAGTGGGTCGCTAATGGAATGCATCAGAAGATCCTGCATGTTCCAGAGATTCGTGTCTAGACGCGACAAGTCTCTTTCAGCAGCGCCATTCCTGTTTGCCGCATCCAGTGCAACTGCGTCGTACTATTAACCATCCCAATAAGTTTGTGATTATTGACATCACCAGCAGCATTTGGTCAGTACTTCTATGCTGTAACATATTTATTCCTCAGAGACTGGTGTATATTGCCTTCCAGAGGCCTCTGTACCGTTTTGTGTTGTTCAAGTCACATGCTTTAGTACGATTTCATGTAACGGTATGTATTGTTTCTACCGAACATCTTTGTGATGAATCCTGGCAAGCATTTCATTTTGTATCTTGGTCTATGTCACTATAACTTTATCATCCCATGATCTGATGATTCTGATTCACCAAGTGGTATCATTCATACATGGGTGCAGTGTCTTTTGCGTAGCTCACTTGTGTGCTCTCCTGGTGCTTAAGGTCCTCAAATTTTGGATAAAAAATATCTGTGAACCATAATATTTATTTTATCTCCAAAACACTTTCCACGGACCTCAATACATCTTGTTGTAAGATTTATATCATGGAATACTGCCTAGCTTGAATGAAGAAATGTCTCTGCAGCGTGCCCAGGAGAAGAGCCTGGTAGGAGGTCAAGAAGGTTGGTTTGCTACCATGCATCATTCTACCGGTTACTCCGAGTGATCATTTTTCCCTCTTAGTTTGGAAACTAGGCATCCTCTTTGGCTCTACTACATTGTCAACCATCTTGATGCTGCAGCAGAGAGTAACAGACTTCTTCCTTTGTATGAAGAAAGAGATGCATGCGTTTTTCTTGTATTTAGGGGAAAAGCAGCCTGGATATTTCTAATTGTTCAAGCACGCAACTGCGACCACTTAAGACATCGAGTTGATGATGTTGTGTGGTTTCAGGCAAAATTGCAACCACATTCTGCTCCAACCGCAGATATCTGCAGGCCTACAGCCTGACATAGCGCACAAAGATTTCACTAAACAAGTACTGTGGTTCTTTTTGGAATTGGAAGCTTTTATTGATTCAACCACAAAAGTCTTCTGCATCATAGATGCACACGGTCAACATGTACAAGCACGCAAATGGGAACGAACCCGGTAAAAGTCGTAGTTGCAAGAAACATGCCGATATGTGGAGACTAGATTTCCAACCATGATGTGAGCAAATGTCCCTGGCAACCTGCTCCAGCTGTGTACTGGGTATTATTACTGAGAAATCATTTGAACCATCAACTTCATAAAGAAAATCCTCGTTGAAGAGCGTCAATTTGCACTAGCACTAACCTGGAGAAGACCTGCAGGGATGTGAGATTCTTGTGAATCAATCATGTAAGGAGAGAAGAGTTGCATATGGTGACTTGGTGAGGGACGAAGCAACCACACCAAGGTAGCCAAGTCTGATAGTAACTGTAAATTCCTATCTCCACTCGTACTCGGTCAACGTGGACTGTTCCTCGGGGACGCTACTCGACATTATTGTGTTCATCAGTGGAATTTCTATGGCAGAGTCAATGGGGTCTCGGTCTAGTGATTGCGTTCGTGCTCAACCAAACGGGATGATACGCAGGCGGAGAGGGAACAAAAGTTGGCCAAAGACAGTGATCACGCTTCACTTGCAGGTACAAAATTCATTTCAAAGTTTTCTATTGCTTCTATTCCAGATGAGGTAGTCGTGGCTAGGGCTACTAAACTAGGGGTCTAGTTGGCCGCTTCACCTATTGTAGCTGGAAGTCGGCCATTGGTGTGGGGACCACTCCATCGGTATCAATAAAGAAGGTGGTCCTAGAGTTTCTTCCGCGTGAAGATGAAAATCTGCTTGATGTGTACCCTTATTGTTCTGGCCTGGAGAGGCGAGTTCCGGAAGGCTCTGACAGTGAACTCCCATGGATATAACATGCCTGGATATTGCTGGATCGGAAGATATTTGATCATGCGTACCCATACCTTTTTCTGGCCGTTTGGTTTCAGAGGGAGCGTTGCGAAGCTCTGCTATCTGTTACCATCATGTCCCTTGTCTTAGACGATCCATGGTGAATTCAAATAGAAAGAATATCATGAAACCAGAAACATGAGAGCTAGAGATGGTGATTTGAGTCTCTATGGCGATGAGGAACTGACTTCGTGATCTGTAAATCGCAGCAACGACTGTTTGTAGGGCGGACAATAAGGGAGGGAGTTCACAGTCCTACCTTACAGGGTGTAAATCCAAGATCTTACCTTAATTGGTTGTGCCTGACAATGGTCTTGTTAAAGTCATTGTTTTGTGAAAGAGGACTTTTTTCAGGGTGAAAACCTACAATCTTTGATCGGGCGACGACGATGCTTGTGCACTGTTTCTTTCTTGAAGGCGTCGCTATTAGAGTGGTTGGACCACTGGTGTTGTTTTGGTGGTGTTAATGTCGTTGCTACAAGGAATCGTTCTATGTAGCGGGACTTTTCTTTTTTGTAATTCTTTTTTCTTGGCTATGTGCATCTGTAAGGCCGCTAGGGAATCCGTTGTTACAGAGGCTAGGTGTAATTGTATCTCCGCGATATTAATATATGATTTTTATAAAAAAATGGAGGAAATTAAGGATATTGATTTGCAAAGAACTTTGATTTTGTTAAAACGAATGGAGAGAGAGTTAAGAAGAGTGATAAGTCCTTCAATAGTTTGGTTCTTGATAAAGCTAAAGAACTTGATATTGATTTAGAGGAAGAGGGGCCCTACTGAGCATAAGGACCTAGATCTTCCAATATCTAAATTTAAGAGGGTAAACAAGAGGAAAAATTCTGAAGTTCCAATTGTTTGTCGAAGTGCTAGAATCAATAAGAATTCTAGTTAACCATGAGAGGGAGCTTCTGGATTCTGGAATAGTGGTGTTTTTAGAGATTCAGCTAAACATGCGGTAGTGCATGAAACAATTAGGGAAAATAAATTAGATTTCTTTGTCCTACTAGAAACAAGTAGAGATAACTTCTAGGCTTGTTTCTCAAGAAAAATTCTGGCGGTCCCGATTACATATTGTATTGCTTACCATCTCAAGGGTGGTCCGGGTGGTATGTTGGTAGGTTTGAACTCCCAAACTTTACAAATTAGAGATGTTACCCCTAGGGAACAGTGTGTCAAGTTTCACCTTTCACCCAAAGTTGATAATTTTGAGTGGGTGCATCTCTGCATCCAGCGTTGGCCCTTCCGTCGACGCAGGCAACACTGGCACCCTGATGGCATTGAGGCGCCAGCCGCCAGGGAGGGAGACATCATGGTACTCCCAGCCATCCCCTCCTCCCACCGCCACTGGCAGTCGTGCACCGGCACGTCATGCAGTCGCGTTCCCGTCATGGGGTACATGCTGCCGTGTCGTGGGTGCAACGACATGTGGACCGAAAAATCCCCCCCCCCCCTTGGAGGTGGCGGTAGCCTGCGGGGATGCGCTGGCGGTGGCGGGGGCGTTGACGAGCGTTGAGAGCAGCACCGTCCCGGGGACGAGCCAACCTCGTGGTTATTTGTCGTCTTCTTCAATCATGACGACATCTTCACCGTTGCTCCCACGAGGGGGAACTTCTTGGCTCGTTTTGGCAATGGAACTAGGGGGGTGTAGGAGGAACAGACGGACACAAGGCTAGTATAAGAAGTATTCACCATCAATGCTGGAGCAGAGTCCAGCGGCTTTGGTATAAATGTCGGCGTATGAGTTCAAGCGGTGCGTCGCAGCGGCCTCTGCGCCGGAATTGATGGCCATAACTAATGGCACATGTCATCCTTTTGAAGGCAACATCTAAAACAGACATCGAGCGGCTCAGATAGCGTAGACATCAGGCGGCGTGGTCAGCATAGACATCAACCTACCTTCATTGGTAGGAGACCATTGGTCGTCGCCATAGGCCTAGTGACGTATCCGCTGTCTCAAATTTGGTAAACGAATGGATCCTGTTTGCCGTGCGAACTAGTTCGGTCGTTCGGACCGGCTTCTACCAATTAGGTCATGCCGCAGCCCTGACGCGCGTCTGCCTGCCGGTTAACATGCACGGCGAAGCTGTCTACTTCCTTCGTCCACAAATAAGTGTATTTCTAGACTTATCTTAAGTCAAAGTTAGTAAAGTTTGACTAACTTTATAGAAAAACATAACAATATTTATGACTCTAAATTTATAATAGTAGATATGTTTTCAAATTTAGTTTCATAATATGTCAAATTTATATAATATATATTACTATGTTTATCTATAAAATTGGTTAAATTTGATTATATTTAACTTAGACAAAAGCTAAAAGTATACTTATTTGTGTATCGGAGGGAGTATCTTTTTTCCACATGCATTAACAACACGCCGAGGCGACGACTTGACCTGACGAGAATTTAGAAAAGAACAAATTGAATGTGAGCGGAAGAGATTCCAAACGAGACACTGAGCGGGCATAGCAGGTCGAGGTCGCTGTCCCTCACTGATTGCAACACATGCATCTCCTTCCATCTTCTTCCTTCCCCCACCCTGTTCTCCCCTCACCAGGGCATTCCTCCCAGATGAATCAGTTTCACAAGCCGATTTAGTCTGCTCTCAGCTCTCGTCTACTGTTGAGCAAGTCGCTGCTGCCTTCTCGACTCCACTGCAGATCTCGTACACTTTGCTTTCCCGCGAGAATCCGCCAGGTACTAACTTTTTTTATCAACTTCGCGGCCCCTTTGGCAGCCCTTTCGTGTAGATCTCTACCACCTCACCTGGTAATTTGGAAATGGCACACCCGCTGGACCATGTCGGGATTTTGGAAACGTCGTAATCGAGTAGTTTCATGTGGAACTCATGTACTCGAAACAAGCTTTAGGTAGCTGTTTGCAGTCTTACTAGCGCCTGTCATGTGTTCGATAGAATGCCCCGTCGCGTCCTAGGCCGAGACCTGACGCAACTGGGAGGGCCAAGAGAGCTGCCTCCGCTCGTAAACTGCTCCCATCCTGTTCTGCCCAATAGTACCTGTTGTTTATTTCCAAGTTTTAACTCTTAATCGCACCTGCATCCCTGCCATTGGCTACACATTCTGATTCTTCAGCTTCTCTTCTCTTATGCTGCAGAATTTATCACACCCGTCGTTCGACCGGCACGTAGTTGCTGTTCTGCTCTGTGGGCACCTACTACAGATATCCAGAAGGTGAGCGTCAGTATAAAATGTTGCATTTTCAGAAGATAGCTTCTCTAGTCCATGTAGTTTACCAAATGCAATAAATTTGCTAGACAACTGCAACCATGTCAGAAGCAGTCTACCAGTTCATTTGCTGGACTACATGTCAGCTGTGTTCTATGCGCATGCTGCCTCAAAGAGTTTTGCGCTCAACTAGTACAGGCATCCTTACCCGCAAAAGAACGTACTAATTTCATTTTTACCAGATCGAAAAAAAATTATGCCGAAAAGAAAAATTTATAGATCCAATGCCACATTCCGTAAAAAATTATGATAAAAAAGTACAGGTATCCTTACCCACAAAAAAAAGGGTACAGGCATCCTTTGCTCGCTGGTCCTTGTGTGGTATTCTTGGCCTGTCGAGCCTCCTGCAATGAAAATCATAAAGTCCTGTTCGCTAGTCCTGAATCCTGATACATTCAAACCGGGTGAAAATCTGATATTCTATCTAGCCTAGTAGGTTTATCCTGTTTGGATCTTTGTGCCGCCTGTCATTCATGTTATTTCTTTACCCATTAATTTATTTTTAGATTGTGCTGGGTGCTTCCACCTTAGTTTAGAAAAAAAAGAGAATGACTTGAACTGAACCTTTGTTTGTGATGCAACTGATTGGACATTGCTGTTCTAGAACATATGAGCCGAATTCCTCGTATCTTCTTCAAATTCTGCTGGGTCAACGTCATTTAGGAATTCCTTTCATATTATTGCCGTTAACTCTGATCGATGGGAAGACCTCAGTGGACAAAGAGGGATTCTCTGATGTGGTGGTGCCTGGTATCTTCATGCATGACAAATTATACTGTAGTCTTAGATATATTGTATAAATTGAATTAGGTTGGGGCATAATGAAATGAAATGGGCCAATGCGAAAGGCTACTCTGTATGTATGGTTGATGCGCTAATTTGGCACGTATGATTGTAGATGGACTTATTTATTCTATCATGTAATATGCACTATCTCTGATGTTCAGCTCAAATGGCCGAGGCGGTACTCATTGCTGTGAGGAAGATTGGTTCCATTGTAACAGATGAAGCCGTCAAGGGCATCATAGCTAAGCTGTCTGAAAAAGCTTCTAATCTGAAGGAACTGCCGGTAAAGGTTGAGCAAATAAGAAAACATCTGACTATGATGAGCAATGTTATAAAGCAGATAGGCACGGTATACCTCACGGACGAACTTGTCAAGAGTTGGATTGGGGAAGTCCGCAACGTAGCCTACCATGTTGAAGATGTAATGGATAAATATTCATACCATGTTCTTCAACTTAAGGAAGAAGGATACCTGAAGAAATTCTTCATCAAAGGAACACATTATGTCAAAGTTTTCGCTGAAATTGCAGATGAGGTAGTTGACGTAGAGAAGGAAATTAAGCAAGTTATACAGATGAAAGACCAGTGGTTGCAGCCATCTCAGCTTGTTGCTAACCCACTTACCGAGATGGAAAGACAGCGGTCCCAAGACAGCTTCCCTGGACTTGTCAAAGATGAAGATCTAGTAGGGATTGAGGAAAACAGGAAATTGCTGACCGATTGGTTGTACTCCGAGGAGCTGGAGAACACTGTGATAACAGTGTCGGGCATGGGTGGTTTGGGAAAATCCACCCTAGTTTCAAATGTTTATGAACGTGAAAAGATCAACTTCTCTGCACATGCATGGATTGTTGTGTCACAAGTTTACACTGTTGATGCCCTGTTGAGGAAGCTACTGTGGAAGATTGGATACACCGAACAACCATTGTCAGCCGGTATGGACAAAATGGATGTGCATGACTTGAAAAAGGAAATACAGCAGAGACTTCAATTTAGAAAATATCTGATTGTACTGGATGATGTCTGGGAGCAAGATGTATACTTCCAAATGCGTGATGCTTTCCAGAATCTCCAAGGAAGTCGCATCGTCATTACAACACGGAAGGACCATATAGCAGGAATTTCTCCTCCCACCCGTCATCTTGAGCTCCTGCCACTGGGTAATCCTGATGCATTTGACCTCTTCTGCAGAAGGGCTTTCTATAACAGGAAGGGCCACATGTGCCCCAAGGATCTTGAGGCAATCGCTATTTCTATAGTTGACAGGTGCCATGGCCTGCCTCTAGCAATTATTACCATTGGAAGCCTGTTGTCTTCGAGACAACGATTAGATATTTGGAAACAAACGTACAATCAGCTTCGAAGCGAGTTGTCAAACAATGATCATGTGAGAGCTATTTTAAATCTGAGCTACCATGACCTTTCAGATGACCTCAGAAACTGCTTCTTGTACTGCAGTCTCTTTCCGGAAGATCATCCAATGTCACGTGACAGCCTTGTGCGGCTGTGGGTTGCAGAAGGATTTGTGCTGAGTAAAGACAAGAACACACCAGAAATGGTAGCTGAGGGAAATCTCATGGAATTGATCCACCGCAATATGCTTGAGGTGGTGGAGAGTGATGAGCTTGGTAGGGTCAACACGTGTAAGATGCATGATATTGTGCGTGAACTGGCTATTTCTGTTGCCAAGGAAGAGAGATTTGCCTCAGCAAATGACTACGGCACAATGATACATATGGATAAGGAAGTTCGTCGGCTGTCTTCATGTGGATGGAAAGACAACACTGCGCTGAAACCTAAACTTCCACATCTTCGAACTGTAGTGGCACTTGGAGTAATTTCATGCCCCCCTGGCATGTTGTCTTCAATTTTGACCGAGTCTAGCTATCTTACCGTTCTTGAGCTTCAAGACTCTATAGTCACTGAAGTGCCAGCATCGATAGGGCATCTGTTCAATCTACGTTACATCGGCTTAAGACGCACCAAGGTCAAATCGCTCCCAGATTCTATTGAGAATCTTTCTAACCTCCACACTCTGGACATCAAGCAGACCAAAATAGAGAAGCTACCACGAGGTGTTGCGAAGATCATGAAGTTGCGGCACCTTTTAGCAGATAGATATGATGATGAGAAGCAGACAGAGTTCCGTTACTTTATCGGAATGCAAGCACCTAAAGAGCTGTCCAACTTGGAAGAACTTCAAACTCTCGAGACTGTGGAGTCTAGCAGTGACTTGGCCGAGCAGCTGAAGAAATTGATGCAGCTAAGAAGTGTGTGGATTGATAACATCAGTGCTGCTGACTGTGCAAATCTGTTTGCTACCCTGTCAACTATGCCGCTTCTTTCGAGCTTGCTTCTTTCTGCAAGGGATGAGAATGAGGCAATTAGCTTCCAGGCTCTGCAGCCAAGGTCTACAGATCTACACAGGTTGATTATCAGAGGGCAATGGGCCGAGGGGACACTAAATTGTCCGATCTTTCTCAGGCATGGAGAAAACCTGAAGTATCTAGCTCTAAGCTGGTGTCACCTTGGGGAAGATCCACTGGGGATGCTCGCACCCCACCTGCCGAACCTCACATATCTCAAACTTAACAACATGTGTGGTGCAAATACTTTGGTTCTCTCTGCAGATTCCTTTCCAAACCTGAAGACGCTTGTCTTAAAGCACATGCATGATGTCAGCAAGCTAAAAATCACCAAAGGTGCTCTTCCATGTATTGAAGGTTTGTATGTTGTGTCTCTGCCGAAGCTTGATAAGGTCCCTCAAGGCATTGAATCACTTCACTCCCTGAAGAAGCTCTGGTTGCTGGGCTTGCACAAGGATTTCAGAAGTCAGTGGCTCAATAGCGGAATGCACCAAAACATACAGCATGTTACAGAGGTTCGTGTCTAGATGCGGCAAGTCAGTTCTTTCAGCAGTGTCATTCTTGTATGCTGCATCCAGTGCAACTTCTTTGTACTTTTAATCATTCCAATAAGTTCGCAATTATCGACATCACCAGTAACATTTGGTCAGTACTTCTATGTTGTAACACATTTATTCCTCAAAGACTGGTCTCCATTGCTTTCCAGAGGCCTCTGTACCATTTGTGTATTTTAAGTTACTTGCTTTAGTACAAGTTCATGTAAACGTATGGATTGATCCTACCAAACATCTTCTGTGATTAATCCATGCAAACATTCCATTTTATATCTTCATATATGCCACTGTAACTGTATCATCCTGTGATCTGATTATCCTGATTCGCCAAGAGGTATCACGGTAGTATTTGTGTGTTTTCCTGATGTTTAGTTAGGTTCTCAAATTTCAGATCAGAAAGCATACTCTTTATTTTCTTGTCTCTCCAGTCACTAGATTAGTTAGTAGACAATTCTGGTCTATCTGATATGATGTGCGATACACTAGGAAGAAGGAACACAAATTACACGTCTTTTATGAACATGGGCTTTCTGTTCACAATATGTAGAAAACACTTGTGGGAATGCTGCATGGCTTGCATCAAGAAATGTCTCTGCAGTATGATATTGTTTCTTGCCTGAGGTCTCTGGTTCAGAGTCCAGCCAGAGCTTGGTAGGCTTTCAACAAGGTCGTTTTGATACCCTCTTAGTTTGAACACTTTTTTGGCTGCTCCATCTTGTTGCTGCATCAGAGAGCAATACTTTTTTTCCCCTTTATTTAAAAAACAATTGCAAAAATCATATGCATTTTGGTTGTGTTCAGGCGCTCAATGCTGCCTGGGTTTCAGAAAGAACTCTTTAACTGTGCGACCACTGAACACCTTGGGTTAACAATATCGTGTGGCTTGAGGCAAAAGTGAAACTGACAACGTAACACATCCAAATAAACCACATTCTGCTCCAACAATAGAGCCAAGATTTCACTAAACAAAGACTATGTATCATTACTGAGAAATCATCAGTACAACCAACTTTCACGGAATGAATCAACAACATTGTATCATAGAGCAAAATGATGCGGGAGTAGAAGTTACAACAAAAATAAAATTAAGAAGTTCCACCATGATGTGACATCACAGCGTATTATTTTCGAAGAAAAACTCATTCTAGCATTAATATAGCATGTTTCTTCCATGGTGCACATCTGCCCTGAAGAGAAGACCCCAGTTTCATCCTCGCCTGGAACTGGTGGAGATCTGCAATTTGGTAGAGTACATGTTATGGTACAAGCTTAAATAGTACAACATAAAATGAATATTAACAGAATACAAAACATAATAAGAATGAAGAATCTATATAATAAGCAAACTATGGGTGGTAAATAAGTAACTCAAAGGCAGCCAATTTAGCCAATGTGATTCTGCAGATATGAGTTATGAACAATCTTAATCCAACAATTCTGGGATGCAAGTAAGAATTTTTCCCATGCCATGTAGATAGTATGGTTGGCATACCATCAGGTAATTTCACCAGAAAAAGCTAGATAGGGCTTAAATTTCGCGGTTGCTAAGCTGTGTTGTGGTGAATTCATGTTACTCCCTCCGTCTCAAAATAGATGTCGCAGATTTTTCAAAATTTGGATGAATCTATATACTAAATCCAATCTATATACTAAATAGTGTCTAGATTCCTCCAAATTTTGACAAATCTGCAACATCTATTTTGAGACAGAGGGAGTACTTCATATTAAGAAAGAGTAGCCATAAAATTTGAATTCAGTTTGTTGACAAGTTAGATAAATGGATTATCATAATCCACCTTCATCCCAAATGCTTTGAACTATGCATATGAATTGTGGAGGATTTATAATAACTGTTTAGGTTTCAAAATATATACATAAACATTTGCAGAGTTTACCCATTCGGAACATTAGTACTTCATAGGCAGCGGATGAAAAATTTCAGCAATAGATTTATAAGAAATGCTCAGTATACTGAAAGAAAATTATATGCTTCTCCTGTGCACTTCCATGAAACTAAGTGATCTCAAATTCTCAATACAGAGCCTCTGATCCAGTGCATGGTTGATTTTCATACCTGCAAGTTTGCCATATCGTTTGCACACCGTCCGTCGAGCTTCTCAACAATAGTTTCGATGGAAGGTCTGTTCTTCCGATCAATGCTCACACACTCTAGACCAATCTGGATGCATACTTTCACTTCCTGGAGCTCATTTTTATTTAACTGTGGGTACATGGACGTTATATGCCCGTCTGTCCAAATTTTTTGTACCTACATAAGGAATTTGGAACTGTTATCCTTGGTGATAATATGAAGATAAAATATAATGTAAAAACCTCTAGATTTCAACAGTCAAATAATAATCAAGTAATATTTTTCTTACTTTTTCAATAAATTCCCTTGCTGATGGTTCATTCTGTTTGGGTTGATTCTTCTCGCCCGTGGTGGTCTCGATGATGAGTAGGCCTAAGCTGTATATGTCCGACTGGGTGGAGATTTCACCTCTGTATAGGTATTCGGGAGCTATGTACCCACTGCATATAATTAACATTAATAAAAGGATTAGTAGAAGGTGAAAATGCAATTTACTCTATGATAGAGGAACAAAGCTATGGTCAGCTTACTATGATCCAACAACATTCTGTGTGTTGGCCCGTGTTTGTTCTTGGCCAAAGAGCCTGGAAAGACCAAAGTCCGCTATTTTCGGCATCATATTATGATCCAACAATATATTTTCAGGCTTCAAATCCATATGGATAATAGGGATCCTATGGAGGAAGAGTAAACCATTACAGATCCCCTTGATTATTCTGAAGCGCGTGTGCCACGCCATGTTACTGTGTCCTTCTGCAGAAGTCGAAGATCGAGTTATTTCGGTACCTCAGCTTTAATAGTTCAAGGAAGAGATAAGACAGAAATATGTCGGGTAGAGTCACTTACCAAAAAGGTTCTTCTGAAGGCTTCCCATAGCTAGATACTCGTAGCAGAGCAAACTTTCATAAACATCTGCGACAATGTACCTCCCATTGTTCAGCACCACTTTCTTTTGCCCTTCATGGCAGTACCCAACAAGCTTGACTATATTGTCATGCTGGAGAGCCATGATGTTCTGAACTTCATTGGTAAATGCTCTGTCGCGCGGGAGCGGTGCATTCTCCGCGAGCTTCTTCACTGCGATGGTTTGCCCATCAGGCATAGTTCCCTGTTCAGGCTCACAGAGACATTTTCAAGTAAATATGTAGGCACTTTTTCGGAAACTTCGGAAAGGGCAGAGAATGTTAAGGCGGGGTGAGCATACCCTGTAAACTGTTCCGAATGCACCTGTACCAATGATACGCTCCTTTGAGAACTGGTCTGTGCTACTCCTCAAGAAGTCTAGGGGTAGGTCCTTGGGCAATGTGCTCAGAACAGTCTGCTTGTTCTCTCCGTTGTTGGCCATTTCTGATGATATTCCAAGAACAAGCTATGGAACTGAAGAACAATAGAGATGTTCCTTGTAAGGATTAAAACTTTAATAAAGCTGTAAACATGTTTTTAACTAATCCATAAACATGGTTGCTGTACCGAAGTACCAATATCTGAAGATAACAAGATTCTGAATGAAAAAGCACTAACCTGGAGAAGATGGAACTCTTGAGGTATCCTAGAAGCTGGGGAGAGAAGAACGAAACAGGGGTGAGTGAATCTGTGGAATGCGGATCTGTCTTTGTGAGATGAATGGTTTCCTTCCGTAGCCGAAGGGTCATATAAATCAAGCGAAGGAGATGTGGATCTGTCTGAATGTGGAACCATCGTGGAAGCAGCAGTAGGTTGACTTGACTCTGTAGAGTAAAGACGCCCTCAAGTCTTTCTGCCGAAAAGAAAAAGGAAAAGGGGGAAACACGGTCGTTGGGAATCATGTACAGAGACGGGGCTTGGGTACCGGCGAATACGAATTAATTATTTATTTTGAGTTCTATTATGCGTTTTTTCGAAATTCCAGATCTAGGGCTTTGTCGGCCAGGGGCAAGCAGCCAATCGGCCAATGTGCCGGCCGTATGCATCGTCGGCCTGCCTCTGATCGGCCGTGTCTGGCGATTGGCTACGGCTTGCCTCGGCGATTGGTCGATCGGCTTTCCCACGGCGTTGCCTAATCGTCGTGCCCTGCCCAAATCCTGCATGATCAATGCACCTAATCTTCCGCCATTGTTTTCTCGTCAATCCTTCATACCGATTTTTCCGCCATCGCTACCGATTTTTCCCTTAGTACTTTCCGTCCTTTGTTCCCGCCACTACTTCCCCTTTTTTTCCCGCCACTACTTCCCGCCTTTTTTCCGCCTATTCGCTTCGCTTGGTGCCTCTATAACCGCAACGAGATGTATCCTTTACCGTTCTTATCTTCCTCCTCTTACTCTCTCATTTCCTCCTCTCCTCTCGCTCTCATTTTCCTCCTCCTCTCCACTATGACCGACGCTTCTCCACAGCATGTAGATATGTCCATTGGGCTTTTCTTCATAGCCGTAATCATGAGATAGGCGATACACCGGGATACGTTGGTATCGAACCATGATGCTCGTTATACTTGGTAAGTCACTTTATCTAAGAGGGTGGAAACCGAAGACCCCAAATCAGTGCAATGACGAGCTTCTCGGGATCAAGGCAAGGTGGGACAAGCTCACCTTCAAGAGTGAAGCTCGCATGATGGAGGTGGCTAATACACCTTGGTCTGGATAGAAGATAGCGAAGATGAGGATGATATCTTCATGCCGCCACGGTTGGAAGCAAGGCAAGAGCCGAGTGGGACAAGAGGCGGAGAAGAAGAAAGAGCCAAGAAGAGTCAAGTCGACATGACGGTGTGGCACGTGGGGCCTGCATAGAAGAGAGCGAAGATGAGGATGATATCTTCATGCCGCCACCCGTTGGAAGCAAGGCGAAAGCCGAGTGGGACAAGAGGCGGGAGAAGAAGAAAGAGCAGGCCAAGAAGAGCAAGTGCGAGGGATCGTCCAAGGGAAAGGGCGAGGCATCATCGAGGGGAAAGGGAAAGGCATCATGCTAGGGATTGATAGGACTCTTATTTATGTACCGCAAGTTATGTTGAACTGTGTTGCAAGTTATGTTGAACTGTGTTGCAATAAAAATCGTGAAATGATAGAATGATGTCTCATATATAGGTAGATATATGTCTCATACATAAGTAGATGTCTCATGCATAGATAGACATGTCTCATACATAGATAAATATATGTCTCATACATAGATAAATATATGTCTCATACATAATAAATATATGTCTCGGCCGTCGCTGCGCGACGCCGGGTGGTGGTTAGGGCGTCGTCCAACCGAACCTGTGGGCGGCGAACTCGTCGGGAGGAATCACCGACCGTGCTCATCATCTTGAGTCTCCTGTGGGGTCAGTGCAGAGTCTGGAAAATGTTCAGCCAATCGCTGCGTCATGAAATCGAGTGCTATGATCAACGTCTGATCGGTCAGGCGGATCCGGACACGATCGATAGCTGTGCATAGACCCCTGCATTCAATGCTCCTCGCACATAAAAACAAAGTATGTAAGAACTTGACATGAAATGAGCCTCGACGCTTATCTTGTAAGACACATACCACAGTGGTACGTGGGTGAAACCCGTAGTTTGGCATGGGAGGGTGACCCAAAGGCTCCTGGCTGGTGCTGCCACGAACCTCCATCGTAAAGGTGGTGGCTGCTGCTGCCAACATCGAAGAAGATGCCGATGCCATGTCGAACCTCCACTGGCTGGGAGGAGGTCTCGAGCCGTCTGGTGTAAGCCGTGGGACGGGAGCCTGTCGTAGGGGCGAGGTGGCTGCTGCTGTGGTGGTGCGTCGAGTGCCGAGGAGACAGTGGTGCCGGGTGAGAAATGTCCGAAGGCGGGTGCACGTGATAACCCGTGATACGTAGATACGTATCTTCTCCTCCAGCGACTCAGCCAGTCTCCGTCCCCGGTGAATAAGTAGGTGTCCGGACGAAAGAGAGCGTCTGTACTCAGCACTCTCCGTCTCAAGATCGACTAACAGCTGTGCCTGCAAGAGACACCACAAGGTTCGGCATATATAGATGGAAAACTATGTAATAAATAGGTGCATTAGATAAAGAACATACCGCGTGTTGTCTGCTGCCCACAGTCGACTGGCTCGGATAACTATCCCAAGTAGCAGCGCCAGGCATCTCCTCTGGGTGAGATTGCTGCGTGATGCGTAGTCGTGCGGCGCTCATGTAGCTATCCAAGTACCTGTTGAACTCTTCCATGTCAAATGCCTCGTTCGAGTCCCAGACTCGGGTTGTAGCGGTGTCCCACTCTTGAACGTACACCCCAACTCTGTGTAGCCAACCCGTGGCGGTCTTGCTACTTCCCTTCCTCGACAACCTAACATTTAACATGGTTAGTGTCATGTCAATAAATTATGTTAATATGGAAGTAATGTGTAAATGAAACATACGTGTGTACGACTGAAGGAATGGCGCTCTCCGTAGGACGAGGATCAGCCAGCTGGCGAAGACCAAACTGCCTCATTACTCTATGTAGGCTCATCTCCTCTCCCTGCATGTCGAAGATGATCTTCGATTTTATGAGCCAATACGGCTCGTCCCTGGCGCATAGTAAAGACATTTGTGCGGCGTCCCCATCCCTCTGGAATCTAGCAGCGACAGCTTCATTACCGTAGGGCTCCCACATCACCGAACTCGCTAGCAGTACGTCAAACTGCTCGGACAGTGCGGGGTAGCAACCCCTCACCTGATTGTGAGAAAAGCGTCTCTGCGAATAATAATTTGTTAGCTTCATGCATAGGTTATGTCACTTAAATAATAAATGTAACAAGTAACTATGCACATACCTGGCGATGTGCCCAAACTGAACCGAAAGTAGGCAAGTCAATGTGGTCTGGATCTGGATCCAGTCCGATCGAGGGTCGCCCAAAGTAGTAGGGTAAGGCGTCTCAACCATAACGTCCGCCGGCGATAGGAAACCGCTCGGGACCAAAGCTGCAAGTAGTGGGCATCCAAGCAGGCTCGACTTGGCGCCTCCGTTGGCAACCACGCACATACCTCGATGCGTGGCGCTAAGACCGCAGAACCCCAACTCCTCTCATAATCATGTCGGCGCTAGTTGCATTGGCGATCTCCAATGCGATAGGGATGTAGCGGTGATAGTGGTGATATGGTTCTCGTGAACATCACCTTACCGAGAAGCCAAAGTATGTATGCCTCCAAGGACCGAGTGATTTGTGCCTCTGTCAAGAGTCTGGATAGCCTAACAGTTGGATGCATTAATGAAATATGGTTCGATAAGTAACCGATGTAATGTGTAGCAAATGATGAAAAGAAGTTAGCAAACACACGACATCCTAGTAACCAGTCAGAACTTGGGCCCGTGTTCTTCATACTCTAATGGTCTAGTAATACACGGAATCGCTGCCATATCCTCGTTGCCAACCCGGTGCTCAGAAGGGTCCAATGGGCTGTCCAGCCAAAGGAAGTCCCAACAGACATGACACGTCCTGGAGAGTAGGAGCCATCTCTCCCCAGCGAAAGTGAAAAGTATGGGTCTCGGTCCTCCAACGGTCGACCAAGCATGTGAGCAATGAGTGGTCATATATTAGGCGTGTAGAGTCTGCAGTGCCCTCAACCAAGCGAACAAAAGGTAAAAGCCCAGCCCACTTCAACCTGCATGACCAAAAACGTGATCAATCATGTATCGCAACCCAAAAATACTCATATAATTCATATAATTCATGATTAAATCGTACCTAGGAACCCAAGCGGGGTGTATCCTCCAGTTAACATTCGGTGTGCGAGTGACCAAAGGCTCAAGTGAGTGGGGTCATCCTCCAAAATTCTAGCCCGATGCTTCTTTTCAATGTCTGGATCGAGCAACCTGTATCTTCTCGCCATTTAAACAATTTAAAATTAACATAAGCAGTTGCATATTACAACATAAAACATAGTTCGCCACATATTACAACATAAAACATAGTCCACCACATATTACAACATAAAACATAGTTCGACACATATTACAACATCAAACATAATTCGCCACATATTACAACATAAAACATAGTTCGACACATATTACAACATCAAACATAGTTCGCCACATATTACAACATAAAAATAGTTCGACACATATTACAACATCAAACATAGTTCACATATTACAACATAAAACATAGTTTCACCGCGTCCTCTACCTCTTCGACCTCGCTTCCCGTCCTCGTATGTGTGCCTTTGTCTGAAAGTGGGACAATGAGTATCCCTGACCAAATTCATTGCATAGAAAACACTGCGAGTTGGGCCGACTTGATTCGTCCATGTCATTCCGGATGCGTCTACATCAAGGCGTGCCTCGCTTGTTCGCATTAGAGCAGGGTGTGGGATGTCTTGCCTTTCACCGTGGTTCACGGTGTTGAAATTACCCATTACTCGAAATCCCGACATCTCACCCGTCCAAGTATTGACCACAAATTCTTTCGGGTAGGGAGACACGAGCGATATGGCGTCCAACCCTAGCTGCGAAGCGGCAAGCACATGAGAGCAAGGCAGGTGAAGCAACTTTGGTTTGTTGTAGGTGCACTCGAGTTGGCCATTGCTCATTACCTATCTTCACCTCATGCGTTCTCGGTTCATTACCACACCCAAACTTATCGGTGGCTAGCCGCCTCAAACTTTCTATCCTCATTACCTATGCACACGACGGTGTGTGACATAGCCTTCGCCATCTTCTTATCCATGTACCTCATAACCTTTTCACAGAAGCGGGTGTTCGGATTGTTCATGATATGCATCTGAGCACCCTGTCATCTGGTTCTAAAATATGAAATTGTGCCATACAGAATACCTTCGACTATGGATGTCAGTGGAAGTGCCCTGTTACCTCTGAGGACAAAGTTATATGACTCAGCTAGGTTTGTAGTCATGACACCATACCTAGCTCCATGTGTATCGTGTAGCAAAGACCACCTCTCCAAAGGCTCGTGCTCTATCCACTGTTGGAAGTTCTTGATCGATCTGCCGAGCCTTCTCCTTGTACCAGGTGGATCAAATCCAGGCAAGTCACAAAGCCCTACAGGATCTTCCTCCACAGGGGCATCTCCAGTAGCTTGATGTGCGCCATCGCTGCTTGATGTGCAGCTACGGCTGTGTTTTGCGCAGTTTTCCTTGCCCTCACATGTTTCTGAGTAAATTCATTGAGCTTTGCACGTATGAAATCGTGCTTCCATTCTTGGTTCTGCTTGCACAATTTTTTGAATAGATTCATGAGGTTCTTGTTTTACTGTGAGAAGAAATTAGCACCCAAATGGCGCATGCACCATCGGCTTTGCATGTCAAGCCAAGGTGTTTGCTCTTCGCCTGTGTCGGCCCGTTCGACATTCAAGATATACTGCATGCCTATCATGAATGATGCACACATTGGGCTTGTCTTTCATCGCTATTTTGAGCTGCTCAAGAACCATTTCCAACTTTCGGTGTTTTCGCCTCCACGGAAGCAAATGCGAGTGGGACAATCTGATTGTTGCCGTCTTGACCAATGGCGGTAAGGATCGACCCTTGTACTTGCCCGATTAGAAAAGTACCGTCTACACATATCACGGGCGACAATAAGTGAAAGCTTGGATGCATACAAAGAAAGAGAAGAACACTCGATGAAGCACCTTCACGGATGGATCCTCGGGTATCACATAATATTGTATGTCGACATAGGTGCAGGTTTCTATCCTGCGATTATACGAAGTTGTCGGACCACGAGTCATCTGGCGTCTAACGAACCAAACCTCTCCTCAAGAGCCTTTGCTTTTCCCTCCAAGCCTTGCCATACGAAATGGAGTACTTAAACCGGGTCTTTACTTTCTTCTGTATACTGGGTACTGTCAAGGCTTTGCACTCTACTAAGTCCGTGTAAAGCAGCCGAGCTAGAAGTGTGGAGGAGAGGTTAAGATGATCTTTAGGAACCCTGTGTAGCTTACATGTGTGCTGCATAGTCGCTCACCAACCAAGTTGTGTCATACGCAGGACATAGGCATGCACCCTGCCTGGACAATTTATATCCACGCATTCCATTGTCAAGTATTTCTTAGAGGACACGGTTGTTTTCAAAACCCTGTGTGTTGACATTGCCCAAGCAACGACTGCATCTTGCAAATGTTGCTTGTCTTGATATCTCTGGCACTGGGCAATTCTATTGCTGTGATATTCCCAGAATCATGACCATCATCATCAGCGGTCATTCCGGTTGACATGTTTTGATTCCATGAAGCGAGAATCGGCATGTCCTCTCCACCACGCCTTCTCCATCGTAATCATCGTGGTCATCGAATCACCACTCTCTCCATCCATGTAATCCTCCTCTTCCATCATGTTCTGCATGCCTCCATCTTCCTCGTCCGCATCTGCCTCTCCACTATAGTCTTCTCCACCTCCGGCCTGACTGCTCTGCCCCGATTCATAACCACCGCCTCCTCCTCCTCCTATCTCACTGCTCTACCCCGATTCATAACCACCGCCTCCAGCACTGGACATAGAGTACATCCCGTAACTTGAATCAACACTATGGCGCGAAACATGTCCACCATCGATCTCCTTCAAGACAGGAAGCACTAATGCGCGAGGGTTTACATGCCTATCTTCACAACCTTTTAACCACTTAAACCAGTCTCATGCGTATCTACATGCCTTAAAGTCCGAAAATATTTTTCTTGACTTTGTCCATAATCTTACTGCACGGCGGTGTACGTCTCGATGTTATAGCCTAAACATCATGTAAACCATTCCTTCAACTGACTAACACTCCAGGTTTGAGGGGCAGTCAAATCTAACTGTGTACACATAAACTCTCCCAGATCTGCTCCAAAGTCATTTGTTCGAACATTCCCATGACCGTAATAAAGCACGAACT
Organism: Avena longiglumis; assembly: GCA_030063025.1. Taxonomy (NCBI): domain Eukaryota; kingdom Viridiplantae; phylum Streptophyta; class Magnoliopsida; order Poales; family Poaceae; genus Avena; species Avena longiglumis. The sequence goes on from CP125979.1 coordinate 185,616,902, forward strand.
TCACTAAATTGGTCATCTCTGCTGACATAAAATAAACAACCTAATCAATTAATTATCGACAACGCGTATAACTTTGGACAATGCTTGCAAATATTCTAAAAAATATGATATTACTGCTACCGGTCAAATATTGTTACTACTCCACATGCCAAATTTTTGTGCCTAACCCATCGGTCAAATATTGCTACTAATCCACCGGCCAAATTTTTGTGCCTAAGCTACCGGTCAAATATTGCTACTAATCCACCGGCCAAATTTTTGTGCCTAACCCATCAGTCAAATATTGCTACTAATCCATCAGCCAAATTTTTGTGCCTAACCCATCGGTCAAATATTGCTACTAATCCTCCGGCCAAATTTTTACTAATCAACTAGCCAAATATTCTAATAGACTAACCATACGACGAACGTACGTAACTATATACAATATCCATTGATTATCGAGGGATTAGAGTTTACCCTTGAAGCGAGAGAAGCTGCCACCAACACAGCTCGAACACTGCTCCACCACCACAGCCTTAGCTCCTCCACCACAGCTCCACCACCATTGCCATTGTTCCACCACAGCTCCACCACCGTTCCTCCAACAAACCAACACCAAATCAAGCCTGGCCGACTGTACCTGTCGACCGTTGTGGGTCCCATGTTCACCGGGCCGACCTGCTTTCTTCGGCTCTGGACGGTTGCGCTCCTGTCGGCCAGGGCCTGGCCGATTGGCCCAGTCGGCTTGCCCCTGGCCGACAAAGCCCTAGATCTGAAATTTCGAAAAAACGCATAATAGAACTCAAATTAAATAATTAATTCGTATTATTTAAAAAAAATCGCTGGGTACCGAGGCCGCTAGAAATATTTCCACGCTCTCAGTCTTATCGCCGGCAAGTCCGCGTGGCTTGCGAGATGACGACGAGTTAGCGCGTCCCCATTCGTAGGTCGTGCTAGGGACAATAGCATAAGGAAAATGATTCCACTCACCTGGGGATACCACGGTTCTGTCCCCCCCGGGTCCTTTTTTTTCCTGTGTCCCGCGTGCGTGCGTGAAGCGGACAGGTCCCACCCATTCTACGTCTCTTCTCCAGGAAATCGCCGTCTCCATGGATATTCGGATCGAGCACCGCCGCCGGCAAGGCCCCCTCCACGAGCCACCGATCTCCACCGCCACCCACTCCCTTCACGCCGCCGGCCTCCCATCTCCAACTACGGCGTACGCAGCCCCCGCTACTACCTCCATTAGAGCTCCCCGTCGTCGGCCACCACCTCCATGGGAGCGGCCGTGCCACCCCACGTACGGCCTCCCCTTGGCCTCCACCTCGCAATTGCCTTGCCGCCGGCCCCATCTCCTATGAGCCCCAACTCCACCCGAATCATGCAGTCCAGTGTCAATGACGATGGGGATCACCTTCGGCTGGGCCTTGCCTAACGAGGCGTCCTTCCCGGTCCTTCATCACCGCTCTCGTCGCTAGCGGTTCTCACGCAGGCAGCCCGGCCGCTAGGCTCCACCTCCGGCTTCGTGGTCATCGTTTTGCAGTGGAGCCACGAAACGGTGCTACATAGATAGGAAGACAATGCTACTGGAAGTGGTCATCGTTGCTACAGATGAAGAATCGTGATCCTACCGGCCAATAAATGCGTTTTGATATTTTTGCTACAGGTTAAAGCAACAATAGTAGCAATTTTTTGCTATTTCTCTTCTATGCTTTTGCTACAATGGCACAAAGTATTTGCTACGACATATTCGGTTTTGCTACAACCAATCTTTATGGTTTTGCTACGAGATCTCCGACGAGGAATATCCGACGATGTCGCTTTTGCTATATTAGAAAAAATATTTTGCTACAACCGTTTTGTGGTTTTGCTACAATAGCACAAAATTTTTGCTACAAGGTCTCCGGTGAGATCTCCGGTGAAATTCTCCGGTGAGGTCTCCGGCGAGTCTCCGGTGAGATCAGTTTTGCTACATTAGTATTTTTTTTGCTACACAGTCGCCGGCGAGGTCTCGGACGAACTGTCCAGCGAGGTTAGTCTGTTTTTCTATTTCTATGACGAACCATTTTCTGCTTAGTGTAGCAAAAACGGGGCATTATGTAGCAAAAGCGGGTCTGAGTGTAGCAAAAACGGGATTTGGATAGACACATGTCAGCAGGAGGACCCGGAGGATTTTGGGGAAATATCCCCCGGAGACGCGTTGTACGGCCCATAGCATAATACACGACATGCGTGAGTGCGTTGATATAGAGCCCGTCCTCCATAGGACGTTTTTGGGAAATTCCAAAAATAAATATTTTATAAGTTTCGAAAAAATGTGAAATAATTTTTTTGACATAGACAATGATGACTTTTACCTGCGTGCAGAAAACAACGCGAAATCTTTCGTATTTTGGGCTGTGTAAACATGACAAATTTTCATATCCGAGATGGTGAACAGTGTTGGATTCAAATTTCTTCAGATTTGTAAGAATTTGTCTTTTTTGTGTAGTCCGGTATGCAAACTATTTCGTGCTGAAATTTTGCAGAGCTGTAGATCAAGTCATTGCCAACATCAAGAATTTTTTTTATAATTTTTAAAAACATTAAAATCAAGTTTTAAAAAAAATTAAATAAAGTCCTCCAGTGAGGACGGGTCCCAAAAGCATTTTTTGACATGCAAGTCCCCAGTCCTGGATTGGATAAAGCTTGTTGTAATAAAATTTATTATAGTAGATAGATAGAAAATTATCGTGCTAGGGTCGAAGAATCTGAGCAAAAGAAGCAATCATCGCCAATGACAAAAAACATAGACTAAATCAAATGAGATCCTTCGGAGACCCATCTCCACAAGTCTTCCAACAACGCTATACATGCCATCAGAACAAGGGCTATATAGAGAGGACTTCATTTCATTTACAGGGAGTTGTCACCGCCATGTCTTTGAATAGAATACAAACCCTACTCAAACAAAAAAAACAGAAAAAAAATGAAACCCTCTCGTAGACAAGGACCAGGATGCATCACGCTTTCATGGCCCTAAGGCCACATGAGGGTAGACAGATCAGCGTCGACGGAGCGGAAGGGGTTGATACAAATATCAATCATTGATAAATAACCAAAGTACAACGCATATAGCAACTAGACATTTTTTAATCTACTATAGTATGCCGCCAACCATACTGGTTGTAGATATCCTAAGCAACTATCAGCAGACGGCTCCATCCAATAACCATAGGCTTCCGCTGATACACAGGGAGTAGAAAAGACCAAAGCTAGATCCAATGCATCGCCAAACAGTTAACCTGCGAGAAATTTGAAATTATCTTGTTAAAGATACAATAATGTTATTTCTACACTTCTAAATAGACCAACATAAAATAAAACAGAAACACATATGCCTATTTTAGATTTATTTTTCCTATCAATCTCATTAAGCGAATTCTCAAGCATATTTGTGATATTGGTGGGGAGGAATATTGTAAGTGAAGAACACAATGCGCCACACAATTTTCGCAAAGGTACAAAGATAAAAACATGTGCTCACCAGTTTCGTGCTTGTCATAAAAACAACATTTTTGCACCTAGTTCAATTCCTTTTTGCAATATTATCTTTGACCAACAAAACTTTTCTATCAAGGAACCACATAATTTTTTATTTCAGTGCTAACATCCATAAATATCTTCTTGAAAATATATATGGTCATTCATAAGGTTCTCATACATCGATTTCATAAAAATAGTCCTGATGTTGTGCGACTATCAATACTTAGCCAATATTCTGTAAATGCTTAGAATGAGCATCCCAGACACATAACTATAGTAGGCCCCAAACGTCTATTGGACACATCGGACAAAAACCCGCACTCAAGCGCGCCCCCAAAGGGTCATTCGCGGTACAATATCTTGGCAGGCTCCCCAAGCCGTCCTAGAGGTGTTTGGGGGCGCAGTGGAGCGGGGGAGGGAGGTTGTCAGACACAAGCGGCAAATGCAACCACATCAAACATGCCTACATGCGGTCCATGAGCGATCCATTAAAGGATTTTCCCCGCTACGCTCGCCTATGTATATCAAGTGTGTGCGACACGGGTGAGCACACCATCTCTTCACCAAGTGATAAAGATTTTTTGTGGCCACATCCCTTCCTTAGCCATGTTTTTATAATAAATTGTATAGAAGATCCAATGAGTGGTTAAACAAGGTAAGTTTTCCAAGTGCAGGCAATGGACGTGGCTGGAGAGAGGCGCATACCAAAGACGGCTACTTGCATCGACATGCATCATATAACTGCGTTGTTGTCAAACGGTGTTTGGGGGACACAGCTAAAGATGCTCCAAATTTAATTTTTCAAACATAGACAATGACAAATAAAACCACATAGTTCATATAGGATGGAAGCAATCATAATATGCAGCGCAGTGAAGTCACCGCAAATGAGCGAATTTTCCAAGAATTTCTATTCTCAATATTTCAATGAATTTTGTGATACTCTTCTAACATAAGTGGATCATGATGGTAGTCGCCATCGGTTAATAATTCAACGTCCTTGTTCGTACTCGAAGTCCTTTTTCCCATATTCAATTATTACAATGTGCATGATAACACAACATGTCATTATGTATCGAAGGATTCCTTTTTAGAATCCAGAGGTACCCCTCACGATTGTAAATTGAGCTTTTAGAACACCAAATATCATCTTAACATCCCTGATCACTCCTTTATGAACTTTCCAAAATGAACTCTCTTGTAACCTTGTGGATTGGAAATGGTTTTTGCGAAAGTGAACCAAGAGGAGTAGATGCCCGCAAGGTAGTACCCCATGTTATATTTTTGTGATAATTCAGCTTGAACTCCACCTAAAGAGTTTCCACTAAAGTTAGAAATTGTCAAGAGTAATCTCTGGAGGGCATTGATGTCATCGAGAGAACGTGTTAAGCCAGAAAAGAAAAGATTGAGATGCAGCTACTTCAATAATTATTGTCCTGTCCATATGATGATGTTGGGTAGTTCTTACACTTTCAATGCATGCAGCCAGTGCGACTAAGCATTCCTTGCAAACCTCTAGTGTTGTCAATACTCAGCAATCTTGTAGTGTCATCTGCCTTAGGTATTGTTGTTGCTCTAAAGAATTGGTACTTGCATTTGGTCCCAGCTTGAAGTAGTCATCATGTGTCTTCTCGACATTTCTAACCTTCTCCTTAATGTTTCTCCAAAATAATTTTTCAAGGGGCGCAAATATCGTGCCAAACATCTCCCTTGAAACTCTCTAGCAGCCCTTAGATGCATCCATGGTCCCTATGTTTGGTACCTTCATGCACAATGTCTACAGGAAGAGCAGTTCTAATATAGAAAATGTGAATGTTGGACTCCTCTTATTCCTCCAACAGCTGAAGCATCGTGTCATAATCATTAAGTGGTGGGTTGACGGGGCCAAGCAGAGCCACATAGAATCTATTCGGGGATGGGGAGTGAGTCAGCAATGGACAGGAGGAAGGAGGGGTACAATGTCGGGAGTAGATCGGCGGTGCCAGTGATAGGGGTGATCAAGGGCTCGCCACCACTAGGGTAGGAAAGCTAGCAAGTTTTGGCAGGATTCAAATGTCATAAACATGGACTTGAGGCACTAGTAGGTAACCACTTGTAGCATCTCCACTTGTGCTACCCAAAGCCCTGTCCCCCTAATGGTATTTGAGGGTGCCGGTCGAAAAATAGCCCGCATCTGCAGCCCACAAACGTTGTCGGCACCAAGAGCATCCCAAAAATATGTCTGCACTCCTGTGCCGGCCTGGCCTATAGGGAGTGGCCTAGGGCGCTGCAACCGACATCATGTTGGATTGGCCTCATGATCCCCCTTGGTAGCAACCAAACCATTCCCCATGCTTCCTCTCTCTTCTCTCCCATCCCCACGAATCATCGGCGTCACCCTCGCTTCGACGGGCTGCTCGCCATAGCTACCCAACAACAAGCATGGCACCACCCCACAGTAGTCGCCGTTTGAAACACGTCACTCTCTCATCGTTGTTTTGTCTCCACATATTTCTCCTAGACCACCATGTCTCTCGCATCATCGGCCGATGGTTACCATCAGCCTAAGAGCATTGGTGTAGATTCTACCATCGTCTGCATCGACCACGGTTGTCTGGCAGACTCGCAGGTACATAGGTCTGACCGAGACCGCCTGGAGGCCGCCTTGCACAGAAGGTGTTCAACTAATTGCCTAGGTAATAAATTTCTAATTTTTTCCTCGATAAATTAGATGAAGTTCAGTGCTTTGATTCATTTGTTGTCTGATGCATAGAATATGGCTAATGACGATGAAATGAGGATGGAAAAATTGATGCAAGAGGAGGCCGATGCGCAAGCCGATTATCAAGGGCACAACATGATCATTAGTTGTCTTATTCGTCTATGGGCGCAAATGCAGGCTCCTTGGAGAGGAGATGCTAGGACCGGGAAGAACAAGAACAAGGACCCGCAGGGGATGTCTGGTGTAATATGCTTGAGACCGACTATTTTATAAACGAGCCAAAAAATCCACCACACATTTCGGCAACGCTTTAGGATGGACAAGAACTTGTTCGCATGAAGATTGTGTATGGCGTGAGAGAGTTTGATCTGCACTTCATGTGCAAGAAAGACTGCACCAGATTGGTTGGTTTCTCATCTGGTTAGAAGTGCACGGCTGCCTTGAAATGTCTTTTATATGGAGCTCCTCCAGATACGCATTATGACTATCTACGCATGGCTAAGTCCACGGTTTTTAAGAGCGTGTCCAGGTTTTGCCGGGTCATGGTGGAAGCGTTTGGTCCAACCTATCTTAGAGCATTAGGGCCCTCTTGCCGGTTTTGATTAGAAGGTGCGACCGAGTTTGGTGATTCCTCGCATGCATCAAAAAATTCATGATGAACAAGTTCATTGTCAACCACGAGATGATCTAGTGAAAAAAATGTGGATGCTTAAAGGAAACACTGCTTGATCTATTTGAACTTAAATTATTACTAGCACAAAACCCGTGCATCGCTACGACACAACACCAAATCAAATTAATAATGTTTTATATTGTCAAATTCGCAGTCGATCGAATCCAAATGTTATGGAGTCTTTGATCGACATTTCATTTGTACCGCACAATGGCATAGGCTCGTAGTGTGATGAGGCTGCCGCCTAGCCCGCAACGTAGTCGGCGCCCTCTGTAGATCGATGTTACTCGTGAAGTTTGAGATTGGAGGATAGGTCCAGCGACTCTAGCCGCACACGCGTGTTGAAATCGGCATGGATCCCGCCTTTTGGATCAATAGGTGTGCCCGTCTTCCCCTACTCTGTGTTGATTGCGACAATAGATCAACGGGATCGTACTGAAGCTGGACGCCATCGCTGTTAGTGACCGTTACAGCAGGCGTCGTCTGGCTGTGTGCGTCTAAGGCAGGCCTGGCTGTGTTGCGGTCGTTCATGCATATTGGACGTATAGACTTTTTCATTGAAGACCGGACGTTTGGATCTCGCATCTGCCCGATCGACAAACACCTCCAACGCCTTCCTAACTCACCGAGGTCACGTGCATCCATAGGATTCGATCAGGAAAGCTAAGAAACGACCATGACACAATTTAGAAGCCCGCGACACGCATAACTCCAAGTCGGTTACTACTTCGATAGCTCTTGTCCATGTTTACGTAGGTAAGTTAAATCAACCCGGCAATGGATCTTCATCAGGCTTGCAATCGAATATGGCCCGGCAATGGATCTTCATCGGGCTTGCAATCGAATATGGCTGTGGTATGTGTGCTGTCAGACAGGAGATCCGGGCAGTAGCCAGAATTATTTTATCTATCTTCTATTCTAATCGCTATTCCATGCATTATACGCTCGCTTATTACTTGGAAAAAGACTCTACGAACTACGTGACTTGTGATTGTGATTCGTACATGACTCGTGACCCGTGACCAGCTGAACGTAACTTTATTAACGTACGGATGAAAATCGTATTTTTTCTTTTTCACTTACCGGTGGCACTGGTGGGTAATTTATTTTTTGGTCAAAGGGTAAAGTCGTCGAAAAAAGTGTAGCTACTATAAGAAACACTCTTTCCTTTATTATTATATAGATGTGAACTATTTTATTTTTATGTTTGAATTTTTGTAATAAACTTAGGATTTAAACTATGCAATATGGTATCATTGTGGTCAAGATATATGCTTATTTAACAAAAATGACTAAAAGTAATTTGGGAGGTGCCGATGTGGACAGCCCATCCCAAACTGCCAGCACACCCAAAGAGCATGTCCGACGCAGTTGCCGAACACACTTTTGGGGGATCCAGTGGACTGAGTGGAGATGTTGGTGGCACTTACATTGTTGTGGCGACAGTGGTCGGCAGATCTATTGGTTGTGTGTGTGGGTTGCGCTGGGTATGATAGTGGGCATTCCTGCTAAGGAGGATTGACAGGCTTCTTGACAAGATCTGGATGCCACTCTACTCTCATCTAGGTAGCTCGGCCATATAGTCGTCTTTGTTGGCGTTCTGAGGTCTATGAGGGGCTACAGAGTACTCCAAATGGCCTCACGGGGAATTAGTCTCGATTGAGGTTGACGAACGCCAATGGGTCTTGTTCCTCTTTGGTTGGAAGGTAGTGGGTGTATGGATGAAGATCGTAGTTATATGATTCAGGTCACAGGAGGTGGAAGCACTCTAGGAGAATTCTTTATTTTGTCCTTGGTCTAAACTGGTGACGATAACACCCGTGGGTGCGGTAGACTTTCTTAGAAGCGTCACTGAGGGAAACCTCAGATCCTCTAGCTTGGATGATGGAGATGTTGTTTGATCTTTCTCCTCTTTAGAGGCATAATTTCAGAGTCGCCTACAACTAGGGTACTAGTGGATGGTGGCTTGTCCGTGTGTTTGTTGAGATGGATCCTTTGGTGGCATTGTGTGCAGTTTGGCAAGGATGACGCGCCGAAAAGAGTTTGGGTCGTTGCTTGCGCTTTGGTAGTCGCTATTCCGGCATGTCCAATGAGATCTTTTGTGCTTTGATGTGTCGTTGTCTAGTCCATGATGCGGTTGAATGATTCCAGGTGGTGACGATGATAGGTAGACCGTGGTCTTATGAGGGGACTCGGACCGCCCAAGCCCAACACGTTCCTCTTGCAAAGCTCGTTGTCAAAGTCAAAGATTTCTGTCGCTGGCATGTTTGACCGATTGTTGGCATGGGCCGACATGGGTACCGACATCGTTTTAGCGAGGGCTCTATCGATGTTCATTGAAGGCGAAGTCGGAGTTGTCGGCTGCCCGGCTCGATGAGTAGTGATCACTATAACGCTCAAGGACACCCTCAGTGGTTCTCTTTGTTCTGAACGACGTGTGTGGTTCATGTGGGTGACCATGTAGGCCGGTGTTGCTGAATATGGTCATGTTTCATAACATTATTGGTGCATTAGTATCGACTTTTGACTGATTTCACGTTAATAAAATACAGCAATACTACTGGACGATGTCGTAGTGTCGGGCTGGTGGTACCGGCCGGTCCTGAGAGAGAGAGCCTAAGCTCGCCAAAGGCCCATGACAAGAGCCTAGATTCTCAATTGCTGAAGTGGCTTCTTGCGGGGAAATGGATTCTATGTTTTATAAAGTACACAGAAGAAAAAGACGTTAGGAACAAACATACGGTTGGATGGTTAGAACGACAGTGACACCCCGCACACCAGGGATTAAAGCTTAGATTTAGATTTGACACTTTGGTATATCTCGTAAAGGCATAGCAATGATAAACATCAGATGCCGCGATGGCTTCGGTTCTATTAGTTTGTGAATATATGGAATAGAGTTTAGGATCACAATCCAGCGCTTAAATAGTTCCAATGAAACGGATATCAAACGGAATTTAAGTAAAGGAGAACAGGCAACATCCATTGCTCCCGACAGAAACGAGGAAGACCATGTCGGCGTGAAGGATGATGACCAGCTGCTGTTTCAACTGGGCCGTTGGATCTTCATAACATCGAACCGTTATTCGGTGATCTGGTGGGTCCGTTAACTGAACTGTTCTTGGTCTTAATTTCTCTCAGATTGCAAATTTTCAGAGTATCCGTTTCAAAATAAAAAATAAAAAAATCAGAGCATGACACACACATCCGAACACAGATCTGGGATCCTCTCCTTTCCCAGACCAAGATGTATGTCCGAGGCGAGGCGAGGAGGACTGGAGGAGTGGCGAATCTGGCCGGCCAAACCATCGCTTCCCCTAGCGAGGGGAACCGTTCTCGCAGTGCGATACTTCCGGCAACTGCCTCCGGCTTGATTCTTACCAAGGCCTGGCAATTCATCACATTCCACCTTCTCCAGAGCATCCATCAGCCATCTTCGTCCACTGATCAACCACATCAACATCTCCAGTTAAATCCCTTTAATTGATAAATGAGATAGGTTGTTTTTTTGTTTCTTCTCCTGACGATGATGTATAATAACTACTTTCCTGACAGATTATGAAGCAGTATGCTGTTTACTGGAGAAAATTGCAAAAAAATATGACAATTGGGGTTAGGGCTTCAAAAAACTACGACAATTCAGGTTTGCTGCAAAAAAACTATGAACTCCGTGCTTAATTGTTGCAAAAAACTACCAGTTTGTTGTAACCCTCATTTAACACAAGTTTATCATCATTCTGACAGTGATGGCCCACCCGTCACGTGTCATGTGCATTTTGCTAAATAGTCCTCCTGAACATTATAATTTCAAACTTAAAGCCACTTTTTTACTTATTCTTTTTCTTCCTTTTTTATCCTTTCTTTTCCTTTAAAAAATCTTTTTTTCTAATCGAAGCGTCGTGGCCGTGCTAACGCTGCCAGTAGCGTGCCCGGCGGCCGTAGCGCCGCCACCCCAGCGTGAGTCCGCCTCGCCTCGGCCAAAGCGTGCTCGCCGTCTGTGGCGCCGCCCGTACTCGCTGCCGAGACGTGGCGATTCGGGTAGCGCCGCCACCTCTGCGCGAGCCGCCGCCTCGGCACTCGCCCGCCGCTGGCCGGCCGCCCATCCGCCGCCACTCCTTACATAGCTCCTCCGCTCTAGGCATAATCGCTACTCCACCGTCGGCCAGACGCCACCGCACGAGCATACCGGCAAACATGCGGCGCCCGGCGGAGTGGACGGCGGCGAGCCTTCCTTACCGATGCGTTCTTCCGCTACCATGGACCGGCCGGTCTTTGCGCCATGGCGGTATGCGGGGCGACGAGTGGGCGGTGGGCGTCAACGCGTGGCGGCGAGCGGGCGGCGGCTCGGTGGCGATGGTAGCGACGCCGACATCGCTAAGGTGGCTGGCGGCGAGACGCGGACGCCACGATGGCGAGACGGCGAGGGCGCGAGGCGGGCAACCTCCGCTGGTCGACACGCACGCTGAGCCGGCGAAAGCAAGGTCCGGCGGCGGCTGGCCAGCGGCGCGCGTCGGCGAGGGCAAGCTCAGCATGGGCCGACGTCTTTGTGAGTCGAAGAGGCGGCGCGACGTCGAAAGACCCATGGCGGCAAAGGCATTAGCCGCCGAGTGCTCGGGATAGCGGCGATCCCCTCCCCTTCCTGCGTGCGAGCTTGCTCAGATGGGTGGTTGTAGGTTAGGGATGACGGGTGGGTCCACTTGACAAGGAGAGAAAAGAGTAGAGAGTGCACTGACATGTGGGGCACTCAGAAAGATGATCAACTGGTGTTAAACGAGTCTTACAGCGAACTGGTAGTTTTTTTGCAACAATTAGGCACAAAGTTGGTAGTTTTTTTTGCAGTAAACCTGAATTGTCGTAGTTTTTTGAAGCCCTAGCCTCAATTGTCGTAGTTTTTTGCAATTTTCTCTGTTCACTGGCATGGTGGTTGCAGCACAGGCCAGTTTTACATCAGGTCGTATAGCAAGTGGAAAGAAAGAGTAAGAGAAACCAACAGGGACAATGACCATTCAGAGATCAGTATCCATCAGGTCGAACGCGGCTCTTCCCCCACCTTCAAGACCGGCTTCTTCGGATGCTGGAGAAGTTGGCTCTGCACATCTTCCTTCAGTTCGTCACCACAGCAACCCTTAAGCAAGACTACCTTAAGTTCACTTAGATTCTTCAGGCCGGAGAACTTCAAGGAAGACCCACTGCAGCAGTGAGCCTTCAGCAGCTCAAGACTTCTCATTGTTTCTGCTCCAAAAGTGACATCTAAGCTGGAGCTGCAAGTAATCTCGAAGACCTTGACCTTCTGATAAGAGCGCACCTCGAGTCCACTGTTCTCCACAAAAAAATGGAGCTTTCCATCCTGGAGCTGCCTGAGACGAAGAGTGCACAGTGTTGGGAGATCCCCGAGGACCTCTATATCCTCTTGCTTGAATGAGCCTATCTCAAGTTCCAGCTTTGCAAGCTTGCTAAGCTGTTTGATCTCCCCTGGCAGCTTGTCCAAAATCCCATAGAGTTTAAGGCTCCCTAGGTTCTTCAAATGCAGAAAAATACCATCCAAACAATCTTGACTTTCCTTGTCCAGTTGCACTGACAAGGATTCCAAATGGGCATGACCTAAAATTGCAGAGGAAAACGTTTTCTTGTTTCTCTTGTTGATGCCAGATACACCAAGCTTGCGTAATTGGGTGAGATACTCTAGTTCTTTCAGGATGGCCTTCCCCCCAGGTGCACCCACGTTGATAACACCAAGAGTGTGTAACGCCGTCAGTTTGTCAATCCCTACGGGCACCATGACGCCAACTAGGAGGCGACGTCTGCAGATCCCAGATACCGAGAGATGTGATGTTGATGATTCCTCTGCTGGGTTGAAGGTGCCGGAACGAATGTACTGCAGCTTCTGTAGCTTGGTGATGTTTGCTGGCAGTTTCACTATCGAGGTGTGTCTGATATCCAGAGTCTGGAGCTGCCTCAGATCACCTAATGAACTTGGCAAATGGTGGATCTTGCTGCATCCTCGCAGCGAGAGGAACTTGAGACGACGCAGCTGCTTCAGCATCTTCCTGAGATCAGCATCCTCTACGCCCAATGCATCCTCTAGATCAAGCACCCGGAGCAGCTTCATGCTTTCAGAGACGAAGAATTGTTTCCACTCCCCAAATACCGTAAGCGACCTTAGCCTTGAGAAGTCCATGCTCTCGAACACGATCTTGTCCCTGTCCCAGCTGTCCCTTATGATGAGATGACGTCCGGTGCGTTGGGTGGTCACGTCACAGCAACCTTCCAGCTCAAAGACGAGGTTCTCCTCCATTCGCCGCGAGACGATATATTCGTGAATGAAACCATTCACGCGGCATGAGATCATCCTTGTGTCACCCGATGCGGTATTGACTGGCTGCGGTGGATGCTGGATTATGCTCAAATCAAGGAGGTTGGAGAAGAACTTCTCCCCATTTTGCTCTGCTGATTTGTCTTCGCTGTCTCTGGAATAGCTCTCCGCGACCCACCGCCTCACCACACGTCTCCGCCGAATGCTGTCATCTCGGGGGAAAAGTGACATGTAAAATATGCAAGGTTTGAGGGAATCCGGACAACTGCGGAAGTAGGAATACATCCAACCGAATAAACCACGTAGACTGTCGTACTCTGGATTGGTCTCCAACGTGTGCATGAATCTGTCATTGGTAGAACCCACAGTATCCATTAGTGTGACTGTCTTCTTAGCCAATACACCAGCTATTGCAACTATTACTTCTGGAAGCCCACCACACTTGCAAATAAGGTCATTTAGCTTCGGTTCTTCTTTGAGATTTTTCAAAGTGGACAATGGGTTCTTCCTATCTGCCTGTTGTTCAATCAATTTGAGAAATAACTGTTGTTACTATCATAAAGACCAACTACTCGCAAAATATGAAGTGAGAGGCAGACACAAACATGGTATATATACATGCATCAATTCAGGAGAATAATCTGAAAGCAAATAAAAATATTTATTTAATGTGCCCAAATCATATTACAAAGAAGAAAAATGTAAGGGAAGTAAATTACTTTTGCTACCAAAGGCATGTAAAAACCGGACAAAACTTGGAAACATTTATGCAATATATTTACAGCACCGCCATAGCAATAAATTCAAAGATTTAGATATCTAAGATAGTACTCAGTTCTCCTAAGCAGGGTGGGGGGGGGGAGTAATTTTTTGCATGACGAGTTATGATTGTAAGAATATGCATACTGGAAAGTAAACAGAAGGAGCCAAGACAGAGAGAAGTTACTTTTGAGTAAACATACCTCCTGGTGGAAGAGATCAAAGGCTGCATCAGCTTGAAGACCTTTGACATTAAACACGAGCTCTTCCTTATCCGCGCAACATGTGGCGATGCTTGATTCAGTTGAAATGGCAATGATAACGCTTTTAGAGGATCTAGACAATAATGCAGCTTTTATCAAGTCCCATTCTTCCTTGGATTGCAGATCATCAATAACGACGAGGCAATAATGTTGTTCCAAAAGATCACGACACTCTTGAATGGGGTTTTTGGATCTTATCGTTCCATGGTTAACAGTCTCCTTAGCTTGAAAAGATTCAGAATGAAAATCCAAAAGTAAGCTCCGAGAGAAGTCCCTTAAATTGAAGGGATGGGATACATCCACCCAACCATACATTCCAAATAGGCCTTTAGTAAGAATTCTGTCACAGAACAAGTTTCTTACAAGAGCTGATTTTCCAACGCCAGCTATTCCCCAGACAGAAATAACTTGAAGAGAGTTAAAACGTGCAAATGTTGTAAATTGACGAAGCTCATCCATTTCTGATTCGCGTCCAATGATGGGATACTGTCTCATCCAGTCGGTGGCTGCATTGGTTTTGGAGGTGGCAATTGTGGGAGGGCTCACTCCGTTCTCTGCTGGTATGTTCTCAGCTTTCTCTCTATCACCTTGAGATCCCTGAGAGATAGAAGTCAAACTGATGAGCACAGGTAGGCCTTACCAAATGACATCAGGGGAATCAAGTTTAGGTAAATAACAATAAATAAATGATGTGAGACTGTAACCAATCTATTTTTGTTAATTTCATTTCCTAAAAATGGAAAAGAGTATTTTAGCACGTTTCGTTAGTTACTGAAAGAAATAACAAGGAATCTAATGGAAATAGATGCTGGTAAAAAAGCCAAGAGTTGGCCACGAGTCCAACCAAATAATTACATGCATATGGAAGGGAGTGCAAGGATTTCACATCTTCTTCCACCGGTAGGAAGTGCAGCAACTCGTTGTCTTGCACACCACCTTGCCTCATATGTAGGCGAGTCACAGTTTTTCCCTTCTATGCTATGAAAAGCCGTTGTAAGACATGCCATTGGCTATTATTAGTTTCGCTAGCTGTCGAAAGCCCCTATACCAATTTAAAAGTTGAGTTCTGGTGTGGGAAGTTTAATTGCATTTTCTTTGCCTTGGAGAGTTTATGCCCCCAACTAAAATTTCATTTGCACTTTTAGTTAGAAGATGAATACCCATTGGTTAGAAGTTGAGGCTCTTCTGAACTGAATGTTGAATTGGTCGTTTCAAATTGTTGATTGAATAAAGTCCAGATATATCTAGGTCTTGTGCCAGCAACAAAATAGTGGTCAGCATTATGATAAATAATGCATCATTTACACAATAAACTCTAAAATAAAATACACACTTCATCTAGCTTATCAAGTATTCCTTCATTGTCTTCTTACCCCTTAACGGCAGAAAAGAATCTATACATACAGATGTATTCGATACTTTTACCTCATGATCATCAGATAATAATAATAGAATATGTGCTTTACCTCTCTGAAGGCATAAACCGAGTGCTCGGCGGAGAACTGCTTCAGCTCCAACACTTGGTACGAATGTCCCACACACAAGCTTGCTATTTCAAACTGCTGAGTGGACACGATGATCCAGCTTCCATTCTTCTTGTCAGGAAGAAAAGTCCTGACAGAATCCCACTCAGCCATGGTGGACAGGTCTTCCAAGACGATGAGAAACCTGACATCGTTGACTTGCCGCACAAACTCGCCGAAGTAATCGCCTTGGGTGGCGTCGGACCTCGTCAGGACGCCTCTGAGTGCTTCTTCGTGTAATTCTTTGCAAGTGTTTGCGTAGAACTGTGCGGTCAATCCCCGGACGAACTCGTGGGGATTGAAAGGATGCGTGAGCTTCACCCACGCGCGGCAGGCGAAGTTCTGGCAGATCTCCGGGTCGTTGTAGGCCTTCCTGATGATGGATGTCGTCCCGAGATCGCCGCCGGTCCCCCACACCGAGATTACCTGAAGAACATCGTCTTTCTTGGGGATTAGCTGGGTGAGATCCCCGTGCTGGCGTTTCGCGATGTCCGTGGCCTCGACGAGCATGCCGAACACCGCCGCGCCCATGGCGGCGCGCGCCGCCGCGGGGGGCTGCTGCTGCAGGACGGCGGGCTTGGAGCCGGAGTCGCTGATGAGGCTGTAGCGCGCGTTCCTGGAGCTGACGTCCTCGACCCGGGCCTTGAGCTGCCGTATCTCGGCGATGGCCTCGTCGAGTGGCTGCCTGGCCGCCGCGACGAATGAGGGGAGCAGGCGACGCCACCACTGGGACTTCTTGTCGAGGTGGAGGACGAACTCGATGCAGTCCTCCACGTCGTAGGCGAGCTCCCGGATCTGCCGCACCCAGGTCCGCACCACGATGTTCCTCGCGCGCTCGTCGTCGGCGAGCTTCAGGAAGGACTGCATCATCTGAAACTCGCCGGTGATGAACACCAGGTCCCGCTGCGCGCTCTGCCGCAGCTTGGAGTCCTCCTCGATCGCCGACTGGGCCTTGGTCAGCGCGCCCTCCACCACCGATTTGGCCAGGCCGACCGCGAGGTCCGCCATTGCTGCCGGCTTCGATCGGTCTCTCCTTCTCCTTGGGTTGGTCTTGGTTGGATGATTGCTGTGTCCGTGTGGGCTGTAGCTAGCAGACGAGCTTCGACTGAGAATCTTGGGCTTGGGATGGGAATGGGATTCTTGTTGGGGCGAATAGCGGCTGCCGACAGCAAAATTTTGGTGATTGAATTTTGAGCGATTTTTTTTTAAATAATACGAATTAATTATTTAATTTGAGTTCTATTATGCGTTTTTTCGAAATTCCAGATCTAGCGTTGTCGGCCAGGGGCAAGCCGACTGGGCCAATCGGTTCGCCGACGGCATGTGGCACCATGCGGCCCCGCCTAACACATGCAATCGGCCAGAGCAGCCGATTGGCTCGATCGGCAGCCGGCCGATTAGTGCAATCGGCCAGACCTAGACCGATTGCCTAATCGTCCTGCCCCTAACAAAATCATGCATGATCAATGCAGCTCTAATCTTCCGCCGCTGTTTTTCTCGCCAATCCTTCGCGTCGATTTTTCCCGCCATCGCGCCGATTTTTCCTTGATGCCCGTACTTTGTTCCGCCACTACTTCCGCCTTTTTTCCCGCCATTTTTTTCCCGCCACTACTTCCGCCTTTTTTCCCGCTTATTCGCTTGGTGCCTCTATAATCCAACGAGATGTATCCTTTACCAGTTCATCTCTTCCTCCTCTTACTCTCTCATTTCCTCCTCTCCTCTTGCTCTCCCATTTCCTCACTCCTCTCCACTATGACCGACGTCTCCTCGGCTGTAGATATGTCCATTGGGCTTTTCTTCATAGCCGAATCGTTGAGATAGGCGATAAACCAGCCGATCGGGATACGTTGGTATCGAACCATGATGCTCTCGTTATACTTGATAAGTCACTTCATCAAGAGGGTGGAAACAAGACCCCAAGTCGTGCTGGCAGAGCTTCTCGTGATCAAGGCAAGGTGG
Source organism: Avena longiglumis (assembly GCA_030063025.1). Lineage (NCBI taxonomy): Eukaryota > Viridiplantae > Streptophyta > Magnoliopsida > Poales > Poaceae > Avena > Avena longiglumis. The sequence continues at coordinate 185,634,600 of CP125979.1, forward strand.
GACAAGCTCACCTTCAAGAGTGAAGCTCGCATGATGGAGGTGGCTAATGCACCTTGGTCTGGATAGAAGATAGCGAAGATGAGGATGATATCTTCATGCCGCCACCCATTGGAAGCAAGGCAAGAGCCGAGTGGGATAAGAGGCGGAGAAGAAAGAGCGAGCCAAGAAGAGTCAAGGTGACATGACGAAACATGATGTGGCACGTGGGGCCTGCATAGAAGAGAGCGAAGATGAGGATGATATCTTCATGCCGCCACCGTTGGAAGCAAGGCGAGAGCCGAGTGGGACAAGAGGCGGAGAAGAAGAAAGCGCAGCCAAGAAGAGTCAAGCTAACATGATGGAGCAGTTGTGGCACCTAGGGCCTGGATAGAAGAGAGCAAGATGAGGATGATATCTTCATGCCGCCACCCGTTGGAAGCAAGGCGAGCCGAGTGGGACAAGAAGCAGGAGAAGAAAGCGCGCCAAGAAGAGCAAGTGCGAGGATCGTCAAGGGAAAGGCGAGGCATCATCGAAGGAAAGGAAAGGCATCATGCTAGGGATTAATAGGACTCTTATTTATGTACCGCAAGTTATGTTGAACTGTGTTGCAAGTTATGTTGAACTGTGTTGCAATAAAAATCGTGAAATGATAGAATGATGTCTCATATATAGGTAGATATATGTCTCATACATAAGTAGATGTCTCATACATAGATAAATATATGTCTCATACATAGATAAATATATGTCTCGGCGACGTCTGCCCGCGACCTTCGGGTGGTGGGTTAGGAGGCGTCGTCCAACCGAACTCGTGGGGTGGCCGAACACTGGGAGGAATCACCGACCCGTGCTCATCGTCTTGAGTCTCCTGTGTGGGGTCAGTGCGAGTCGAAAAATGTTCACCAACCGCTGCGTCATGAAATCTCGAGTGCTATGATCAACGTCCTAATCAGTCCAGCGGATCCGGACGCATCGGGATAGCGGACATAGACCCCACATTCCGAATGCTCCACGCACATAAAACAAAGTATGTAAGAACTTGACATGAACGAGCCTCGACGCTTATCTTGTAAGACACATACCACTGGTGGTGTGGGCGAAACCCGTAGTTTGGCACGGGAGGGTGACCCCAAGGCTCTGCTGCTTTGCCACGACAAACCTCCATCGTGCAAAGGTGGCTCCTGCTTTGGTCTGCCACGAACCTCCATCGTGCAAAGGTGGCTCTCGATGTCGCCAACAAAAAGAAGACTGCGATGCCACGTCGAACCTCCGGCTGTGCAGGAGGAGGTCTCGGAGTCGTCTGTGGTGTAAGCCGTGGACGGGGAGCCTGTCGTAGGGGCGAGGGTGGCTGCTGCTGCTGGTGGTGCGTCGAGTGCCGCGGAGGACGCTGTGGTGCCGGGTGGTGAGCAATGTCCGAAGGGCGGGTGCACGTGATAACCCCGTAGATACGCCGTATCTTCTCCTCCAGGCGACTCAGCCAGGTCTCCTGGTCCTGCCGGTGAATAAGTAGGGGTCCGGACGAAAGAGAGCGTCAGATCGGACTCTCCGCCTCAAGATCGACTAACAACGTGCCTGCAAGAGACACCACAAGGTTCGCCATATATAGATGGAAAACTATGTAATAAATAGGTGCATTAGATGAAGAACATACCGCGTGTTGTCTGCTGCCCACAGTCGACTGGCTCGGATAACTATCCCAAGTAGCCGCGCCCGGCATCTCCTCTGGGTGTGATTGTTGCGTGATGCGTAGTCGTGTGGCGCTCATGTAGCTATCCAAGTACCTGTTGAACTCTTCCATGTCAAACGCGTCGTTCGAGTCCCAGACTCGGGCTGTAGCGGTGTCCCACTGTTGAACGTACACCCCAACCCTGTGTAGCCAACCCGTGGCGGTCTTGCTACTTCCCTTCCTCGACAACCTAACATTTAACATGATTAGTGTCATGTCAATAAATCATGTTAATATGGAAGTAATGTGTAAATGAAACATACGTGTGTACGACTGAAGGTATGACGCTCTCTGTAGGACGAGGATCAGCCAACTGGCAAAGACCAAACTGCCTCATTACTCTATGTAGGCTCATCTCCTCTGCCTGCATGTCGAAGATGATCTCCGATTTTGTGAGCCAATACGGCTCGTCCCTGGCGCATAGTAAAGACATTTGTGCGGCGTCCCCATCCATCTGGAATCTAGCAGCGACAGCTTCATTACCGTAGGGCTCCCACATCACCGAACTCGCTAGCAGTACGTCAAACTGCTCGGACAGTGCGGGGTAGCAACCCCTCACCTGACTGTGAGAAAAGCGTCTCTGCGAATAATAATTTGTTAGCTCCATGCATAGTTTATGTCAACTAAATAATGAATGTAACAAGTAACTTTGCACATACCTGGCGATGTGTCTAAACTGAACCGAAAGTAGGCAAGTCAATATGGTCTGGATCTGGATCCAATAGTCCAGTCAGAGGGTCGCCCAAAGTAGCTGTAGGGTAAGGCGTCTCAACCATAACGTCCGGCCGGCCGATAGGAAACCGCTCCCAGGACCAAAGCTGCAACAGTAGTGGACATCCAAGCGGGCCTGACTTCGGCGCCCTCCGTTGTCAACCACTGCACATACCTCGGTACGTGGCCGCTAAGACCGCAGAACCCCAACTCCTCTGTATAATCATGTCAGCGCTAGTTGCATTGGCGATCTCCAATGCGATAGGGATGTAGCGAGCGGTGATAGTGGTGACATGTTTCTCGGTGAACATCACCTTACCTAGAAGCCAAAGTATGTATGCCTCCAAGGACCGAGTGATTTGTGCCTCTGTCAACTAAGTCTCTGGATAGCCTAGCTGTTGGATCTGCATTAATGAAATATGGTTCGATAAGTAACCAGTAGCCAGTAATGTGTAGCAAACAGATTAAAAAGAAGTTAGCAAACACACCTGACATCCTAGTAACCAGTCGAACTTGGACCCGTGTTCTTCATACTCCAATGGTCTAGTAATACCCTGAAATCGCTGTGCCATATCTTGTTGCCAACCCGCCGGTGCCTGTAGCGGTCCAATGGGCTGTCCAGCCAAAGGAAGTCCCAACAGGCATGACACTTCCTAGAGAGTAGGAGCCATCTCTCCCCAGCGGAAGTAAAAAGTGTGGGTCTCGGGCCTCCAACGGTCGACCAAGCATGTGAGCAACGAGTGGTCATATAGTAGGCGTGTAGAGTCTGCAGTGCCCTCAACCAAGCGAACAAAAGGTAAAAGCTCAGCCCACTTCAACCTGCATGACCAAAAACGTGATCAATCATGTATCGCAACCCAAAAATACTCATATAATTCATGATTAAATCGTACCTAGGAACCCAAGCGGGGTGTATCCTCCAGTTAACATTCGGTGTGCGAGTGACCAAAGGCTCAAGTGAGTTGGGGTCATCCTCCAAAATTCTAGCCCGATGCTTATTTTCAATGTCTGGATCGAGCAACCTGTATCTTCTCGCCATTTCTGAACAATTTAAAAATTAACATAAGAATTTGCATATTACAACATAAAACATAGTTCGCCACATATTACAAAATAAAACATAGTTCGCCACATATTACAACATAAAACATAGTTCGTCACATATTACAAAATAAAACATAGTTCGCCACATATTACAACATAAAACATAGTTCGCCACATATTACAACATTAAACAAAGTTCGACACATATTACAACATAAAACATAGTTCGCCACATATTACAACTTAAAACATAGTTTCACCCGCGTCCTCTACCTCTTCGACCTCGCGCACCCCGTCCTTGCGTAGGTGTGCCGCCTGTACCGAAAGTGGGACAATGAGTATCCCTGTGACCAAATTCATTGCATAGAAAACACTGCCGAGTTGGGCCGCCAGCTTCTGATTCGTCCATGTCATTTCGGATGCGTCTACACTGGCGTCTGCCTCTGCTTGTTCGCATTAGAGCAGGGTGTGGGATGTACTGCCTTTCACCAGGGTTCACGGTGTTGAAATTACCCATTACTCGAAATCCTGACATCTCACCCGTCCAAGTATTGACCACAGATTCTTTCAGGTAGTAGGAAGACACGAATGATATGGCGTCCAACCCTAGCTGCCGACAAGCAGCAAGCACATGAGAGCAAGGCAGGTGAATCAACTTTGGTTTGTTGCAGGTGCACTCGCAGGTTGGCCATTGCTCATTACCGATCTTCACCTCATGCGTTCTCAGTTCATTACCGCACCCAAACTTATCGGTGGCTAGCCGCACCTCAAACCTTCTGTCCTCATTACCTATGCACACGACGGTGTGTGACATAGCCTTCGCCATCTTCTTATCCATGTACCTTATAACCTTTTCACAGAAGCGGGTGTTCGGATTGTTCATGATATGCATCTAAGCACCCTGTCGTCTGGTTCTAAAATATGAAATCATGCCATACAGAATACCTTCGACTATGGCTGTTAGTGGAAGTGCCCTGTTACCTCTGAGGACAAAGTTATATGACTCAGCTAGGTTTGTAGTCATGACACCATACCTAGCTCCATGTGTATCGTGTAGCAAAGACCACCTCTCCAAAGGCTCGTGCTCTATCCACTGTTGGAAGTTCTTGACCGATCTGCCGAGCCTTCTCCTTGTACCAGGTGGATCAAATCCAGGCAAGTCACAAAGCCCTACAAGATCTTCCTCCACAGGCGCATCTCCAGTAGCTTGATGTGCAGCTAGTGCTGCTTGATGTGCAGCTACGGCTGCGTTTTGCGCAGCTTTCCTTGCCCTCACATGTTTCTGAGTAAATTCATCGAGCTTTGCACGTATGAAATCGTGCTTCCATTCTTGGTTCTGCTTGCACAATTTTTTGAATAGATTCATGAGGTTCTTGTTTCTGAACTATGAGAAGAAATTAGCACCCAAATGGCGCATGCACCATCGGCTTTGCATGTCAAGCCAAGGTGTTTGCTCTTCTGGCCCTGGCTGTGTCAGCCGTTTTACGGCATTGAGTATACCTGCATGCCTATCATGAATGATGCACACATTGGGCTTGTCTTTCACAACTGCTATTTTGAGCTGCCTGAAGAACCATTTCCAACTTTCAGTGTTTTCGCCCTCCATGAAAGCAAATGCGAGTGGGACAATCTGATTGTTGCCGTCTTGACCAATGGCGGTAAGGATCTGACCCTTGTACTTGCCAGTTAGAAAAGTACCGTCTACACATATCACTGGACGACAATAAGTGAAAGCTTGGATGCATACAGCAAAAGAGAAGAACACTCGATGAAGCACCTTCACGGATGGATCCTCGGGTATCACATAATATTGTATGTCGACATAGGTGCCTGGGTTTCTATCCTGCAGTGTCTGAAGTTGTCGGACCACGGAGTCATACGCGTCTCTAAACGAACCAAACCTCTCCTCAAGAGCCCTTTGCTTTGCCCTCCAAGCCTTGCCATACGAAATGGAGTACTTAAACCGGGTCTTTACTTTCTTCTGTATACTGGGTACTGTCATCGCTTTGCACTCTACTAAGTCCGTGTAAAGCAGCCGAGCTAGAAGTGTGGAGGAGAGGTTAAGATGATCTTCAGGAACATTGTGTAGCTCACATGTGTGCTGCACATAGTCGCTCACCAACCAAGTTGTGTCATACGTAGGGACATAGGCATGCACCCTGCCTGGACAATTTATATCCACGCATTCCATTGTCAAGTATTTCTTAGAGGACACGGTTGTTTTCAAAACCCTGTGTGTTGACATTGCCCAAGCAACAACTGCATCTTGCAAATATTGCTTGTCTTGATATCTGGCACCCTGGGCAATCATGACCATCATCAACGGTCATTCTGGTTGACATGTTCTGATTCCATGAAGCAGGAATCGGCATGTCCTCTCCACCATTGCCTTCTCCATCAGAATCATCTGGGTCATCAGAATCACCACTCTCGCCATCCATGTAATCCTCCTCTTCCATCATGTTCTGCATGCCTCCATCTTCCTCGTCCGCATCTGCCTCTCCACTATAGTCTTCTCCACCTTCGGCCTGACTGCTCTGCCCCGATTCATAACCACCGCCTCCAGCACTGGACATAGAGTACATCCCGTAACTTGAATCAACACTATGACGCGAAACATCTCCACCATCGATCTCCTTCAGGACAGGAAGCACTAATGCGCGAGGGTTTACATGCCTATCTTCGCAGCCTTTTAACCACTTAAACCAGTCTCTGTCTGTATCTACATGCCTTAAAGTCTAGAAAATATTTTTTCTTGACTTTGTCCATAATGCTTGCACGCTGACGGTGTACGTCTCGATGTTATAGCTTAAACATCCTGTCAACCATTCCTTCAACTGACTAACACTCCAGGTTTGAGGGGCAGTCAAATCTAACTGTGTACACATAAACTCTCCCAGATCTGCTCCAAAGTCATTTGTTCGAACATTCCTATGACCGTAATAAAACACGAACTTCACTAAATTGGTCATCTCCGCTGACATAAAATAAACAACCTAATCAATTAATTATCGACAACGCGTATAACTTTGGGCAATGCTTGCAAATATTCTAAAAATTATGATATTATTGCTACCGGTCAAATATTGCTACTAATCCACCGGCCAAATATTTTTATCTAACCCATCAGTCACCAAATATTCTAAAAAATATGATATTATTGCTACCGGCCAAATATTGCTACTAATCCACCGGCCAAATATTTGTGCCTAACCCATCGATCAAATATTATTACTAATCCACTAGGCAGGTATTGTAATAGACAAGCATACGCACGTACGTAACCATATACAATAACCGTGATTATCGAGGGATTAAAGTTTACCCTTAAAGCGAGAGAAGCCGCTCGGTCCACCACAGCTCCACCACGCATGACCTCAGCTCCTCCACCATAGCTCCACCACCATTGCCATTGCTCCACCACAGCTCCACCACCGTTCCTCCAACAAATCAACACCAAATCGCGCTATGAGCTAACCCATCCGTAGATCGGGCTTCCACTATCTCTCTACTGGCTTTGGATTGAAGTTTCTGTGGTCAAATCTAGCCAAATCGGGAAAAAAATGTGGTTTTTGGACTAAAACGACGAACATGAGAGAGAAGGAACGGCTGGTCGCGTGGAGAAGAAAGGGCTGGCGGGCGCAAGGCCGCCCTTATCCTGGCCCCATCGGCTGAGCTCGCCGATTAGGCGATCGTCAATGCTTGGCCGGTCGACTGTTTAACCGCCAGGGTCCCATTGGCCGCCGACCTGCCGGCTTCTACCGGACGATTTAGGGACACAGCTGCTCCCATGGCTTGCCCCTGGCCGACAAAGTGCTAGATCTGGAATTTCCTAAAAACGTATAATATAACTCAAATTAAATAATTAATTCGTATTATTTAAAAAAAAATCGTGAATTTTGAAATAGGTGCTCGTTGGAGCTGTGAAATGGGTTGACTGGATCAAAGGATTACAAAACATACGATGAAAAAATACAGAAATTTGATAGGGTTACATGTACCGAAAATAGATGATTAAAAACGCAGAAAAACTGTAGAAATAGTTATTTGGATGGAACACAGAAACATATAGAAGTTTCTCAATCCTACGCGGTTGGGCGTAAAAAAAGACTAAAGTGGATGTTCAAGTTTCTATTGGAGTAAGGTATATCAATATAATCTATAGAAATTTTGGAGGTGTTATTTCTTTAATTCAAAGGGTTTTCTTAGAAAAATATTCTATGGGATGGATTCCTTCAAACTTCCTTTGAAGATCCTTCAATCTAAAGGATCCTTGGTCTCTACCCACTTCCCCATGGCCCTTGTACCACATGATCCGACCCCAGATTTCAAATAGAGTTTATCATTGCAAAAACGGACATGTCCAATGTTATTTCGTAAGAAAACTCGTGATTTAAGTTTATAAACAAAATAGGCGGTAAATCCGGCCACTCGGCGAGAGAAAACTAGCAGCTAGATGGCAGCGTCCTCCATCTCCCTCCAGCTTAGCTTTTCTCTTTTTTTGCGAGTAAAGTCGGGACCTTTATAAGGAGGAAGGGTTACAGAGCGATCAAGATCTAGCAACCAGACAACATCCTCTAGTCCAGACCAATCAAGTACGACATTGCACTCCTGCAAAGTCTACAAGAGAATCACTAACCCCAACCTGCTCACGATCAACTTTAACAAAAATGCACTCCATATCTTTGACTAGCTAAGCTTCTAATCTCATTAATGAAATGAACAAAACCAAACCTATCTCGAGACGAGGAATTAATCGCCTCAATAAGAATAGAGCAATCTGACTCCACAATGATCGACCATTGAGAGAAATGAAGAGAAGAGTGTAAACCTTCCAAACATGCTTGAATTCCCGCCCCGAGAGGGTCTTCGCAATTGTTATGATGGCTGTATAACATGAACATTAAATTTCCCTCCTCCACCCTGAAGACAATACCTCTTCGGCATTTTTCTAGCCCATAAGATGTGGCTATGTATAGAGTAGCTTTGGTCTTTTCATGTTTTTTTTATTTCTTACTATAGGGTAGGTGAAAGAATGTTCATTATATCATCACCGGTGTCTTCTTCTACAGCGGTCCGCGTCATAAGGCAGCATTTGGATAGTATGTTTATGCAAAGAATGTGTCTCCAGTCATGGTTCATTTAACGGTCTAAGTTTCTCATTTTTTTATGGTGGGAGGCGCATAAGCCTTCTTGCACTTAAGGTTGACCTCATAGTCGAAATTGGGAATCTCCAAGGTGTTTACTGACTACACCTAAGGGTAATTTTGGTTTGTCTATGAAAGAAAGGGTGATGTATTTCAATGAATCCACATGAGACCGATCTTATATCGAGATACGCAATAAAGTAAGTCGGTGATTTTTAAACCAGAAGACCTAGTTCCCCGGGAGGGACCCGTCAGAGGTTGCATGTCTATATGCTAAACTAAGTCGACCTGGTCGTCCTTAGTCCAGTTTCTGATTCTACAAGCTACTTGCATTGTGAAATCCCCACTGAAACGGAAGTAGGAACAAGGATTTTGGGGTAAAAAGTAGATTGTATTGATGCCTGTTGATTGTGTGTTTAACTAATCACTACCCCCTCACATGTATATGGGGTGGTTGGTATTTTCGTGGAAGTGTAGGAGAAATATTACACATTTACAGTTGGAAACAAGATCTAAACTAGGAAAGGAAGTATTGCCGGCTTTGTACTGGATCTGGACTAAGTGTCCGTGTGGCTCCTTGTGGAGCTGCATTTCCTTCTGTGTTCGAGTAGTCCTTGCCTCAACTTGTGCTGGTTCCAACCAAGTTATGGTCTCTTGGACGTAAGTCGCCACTTTCATTCCTCACATGGTTTCTACACTCTTCTTGCTAATTTCTTGTCTTCCATGCCTAAGTTGGATCACTATTGCCTTTCCTCCCTAGTATAGGGCTCGTCTCTCGACGATTCATCTACTATCCGTCTTTGATCGAAGTACGGTTTGGAATCATACGCATTCATCTGCTTTTTCACTCTTTTTAGCCTCATCCTTCTAGTCGTCGGTTGGCTCAAAATGGGTGCTATCAAGGCTATTCAGAATCTAGGAGCTTATCAAGATTGTGCAGGTATCAAATTATATTTCTTTGCCTGATGCCTTGAAGAACATCGAGATGCGATTCAACTTTTCAATACAAGGAGATGAGCTGTAAACACTTGTCACACGCACAAACAAGCAATGGATCTGGTTGGATCGATGTGGTATCCCTTCTTACCTTAAATTAGAGCTATCTAGCGGTGTGCACGATGTGTTTTGCTTAATTGTTTAACCAGGTTGACTTATTGTTTGTGATTCAATCGGTACTCTTAAGTTAACTGCACTAATTATTCGTGCTGATTGTGAACTTCAATTGGTCAAACATGGAGCAGCTAAGCAAAATGCCATTGCTTAATGGATCTGAATTTACAAAACATCATTCCATACCATTGAGCGAGCTAACGCGCTTAAGAAAACTATTTTTTTCAATAGTTGAATGTGGAATTACCAACTTAATATTGGTTGGATCTAAAATCATAACAAAACACAAATTCATGTACACATATATACTTACTAAAAAAATGGATCCATTGATTCGCATAAAAAAAATTGATCCATTGGCACATACACCATGATCGTTTAAAGTGATCAACAAGGCTAACGACAATAAGTGGAACAACCCACCACTTATTAAACATATAACACCACATTGTTTAATGCATATAAAATAGTTACAATAATAAGTAAAACATATCACGGTACTTAAGGTGGTAAATGACAAATCTATTAGTAGTCATCTAGTCGGAGCTAATCAACAAGGCTAACAATAATATTTCATTAAATGGACCACTTCTTAAACAAAGTGCTATTCTTTAGTCAAATGTAGAGCATCTAAGCCAATCTCATTGCTTAATAGGTCAGAAATTATAATACTATATACTACTATGCACCATACATAAATATAGACAGTTCGACAAGTGGTCATCACGTTAGGCTGCACACATCCCAAACAACGTGACAGGTCACACATGACAAACATCAAGCATTATCCGGTCTATTACAAGATCGAACATGAATTCCCTGAAAAATATCTCTAGTCTCATAAACTGAACTTCCATCGGCACTAGGTTTTCCAGCTCCTCCAGACAGGCTTTCTCTCTCTATGAATATAGCAGCCACAAGATACTAGGCAGCAGCAAAAACATACCCCAAAGAGATAGTCTCAAATCAAAAGGAAATATTGGGGTAGCAGCAAAAACATGCCCAAAAGAAGAAACAGAAATGGAGACAAAAGGCGGATCGACTAAACGACAACGACCCGCAACTGTTGCGCCCTCCGAAGATGTTTCACCCCCTCGTAGTACCAAACCGTTAAGTATCAAACAACACCTTGAAAAAGGAAAGCGAGACACTAGTGCCTGGACCAACTAGCACCAGACACTCATAGGGAAGTGAACATAGGGTATCCACGACACCCTCTAGGATGCAATGGAGCCACCCGAAGACGGCACAATGACGCTGTCGGTCGAGCCGACAAGGATTTCTCCCGAAAAAACCTCATCCACAACCCTCGGGCGATCTGATGCACGTGAGCCCGGCGAGATTGAAGCCTCAACACCAGTAAACTCGCTGCCCACCAACATGTGTCACTCCGGTCACAAAGCCGCCATCATCGTCTCACTGAAGCTCTCGACATGAGGCCTGCGAGACGGATGCTAATGACAGTTTGAATCGGATCCACTAGTAAAACGACCGCGTAGGAGGAAACAACCCCCACTGTCCCAAAGGAGCTAGTCGACCGAAACGTGACAACAAGGTGCATGAGTCCCAGTTGGGTCCAACCGGGTCCAGTTGGCCCGTAAAGCCCCCAAAGGTACACCGGTCCCAAGAAGGTCCGAACATGCCCGAAAAGCCCGCCACCACACCGCAATAGGCCGTCCGCCGCCACCCCAACACCAATCTTACCACACCGCCGTCCTAGGAAGCGCTGGGGCAGGTCGACCCATCGCAGCCCAGATGGGCTAGAAGGGCCTAGATCTGGGGCGGACAAGCGCCTACCGACGCGACCATTTGCATCGCTTGTGCTCGTCATCGCCAAGCGATAGCGTTGTTGCCTCACCATGATCAACCACGAAACCCTACCTACAACGTCAGGGCCACAAGATCCCGCTGGCCTCCTCATGCGGGTGAAGTCTGGTCGCCGGCGCCGCTTCCAGGACCGCACTGTCCTCACCTGGCAGAAGAGAGGGGTAGGAAAGGGGGTTAAACTCCTGAATATTTCCTGTCGTCCTGTGGCTAGGGTGTCAGGTGGGATCCCACCTAAATCCCACTTCTAGTTCATTTTTCAAAATCTAGTAAAAAAATTTACTTAAAATTTGCACTAGAATTTGGCAAATAAACTACAAGTGAAATTTAGGTGGGATCCCACTTGACACCCTACCTGTGACTCACGACCGTGGGTCAGTCCTGGGTTACGGACAATGTGTGGGTGGAGGAGAGCGGCTGGGGGTCACCATCGTCTCCTGAGTTCAGTGACAATCGTCTCAGGCATGGAGTTACCATGGCAGGAGTCGACCAAAGCTCGTATTTGTCTGAGAGGAGCCTTGTAATTACTCGTATGGAAATAAGACAGACACAGTCAATAATTCTGGAGTACATGTATATAGCTAAAAATGGTTATAATCATCCCAACTGAAAATAATGTGAAGTACGTACGGGGTACTACATAAAAATTACACCGAAGAATTGGTTCATCAAAAATAGATTTTGTCTGGCCCCTGAGCCTCGCAGTTGACCTCATGGAACACGACGACCTCAGGGCCCGGCGGCGCGAGCGGCAGGCCGAGCGAACAGCTCAATCCTAGCTTGCGCTTGTTCCCGATATTGTCGAGCCCCAGGTAGGTGATCTCCCCGGCGAGGCGCACCTCGACGGTGAACACGCCCGTGGCGTTCTGCTTCCGGAAGTCATCCACCACCGCCGCGTCCAGCACGTCCGATTGGACATCCCCCACGGCGTCGACGACGTGCACCTTCGTCTTGAGCGGCTTCTGCCTGTGCCCCTTGCCGGCGACGGTGGCGTTGTACAGGCGCCGGTCGTGGAAGACGAAGGTGGCCACGAGAGGCTTGGTGTGCTTCATGACGCAGCCGCTTGGGTTGCGGATGGCCATGGCGACGGAGATGTTGAAGGCGAAGACCGACGCGTTGGCCGGTCTGGTGGCGAAGGCGAAGCCGTTGAGGCGGGCGTCGACGACCTTCGCCTTGACGTGGGGGATGACGGCGAAGCGCAGGACGACGATGGTGATGGCCGCGAGGACGGCGGCTCCGGCGAGGCAGCTGCTCAAGATGACGAGCCACCGCTTGCAGTTCCGCTTAGCGCCGTAGGGGCAGCATCCATGGCAGCAGCGCCGCGCCATGCCCATGTGTGACACCGTGACTGTGAATCTGACGGATTGTTGGGTGAATCGATTCTGCCCAAGTCGTCGATAAAGAAGTCGTCCAACCTGGCCACTTGTAGTTGGTGAGTCTGGTTGCCGGAATATACTTGTGCAATCGGTTGGTTCTTTTCTGTCTAAGAAAATAACTGAAACTGTTCGATTATTAACAACAGTACAAAGATAATAAAAAATTATAAAAATTATAAATAGCTCTTTAAACCATCTAACAACAACTAAGTATACTGGCGTGAGCCAAAGACGTGCCATCCTCCCGTTGAGCTAGACAAAGCTTGTGGTATGTAAATGATTGAGCCCAAAGATCAGTCAATCGCGGGACAGGCATGCAAATGCCTCCAAGAGATCTACAATAGTAATCCATTTTACACCATTGGATGGGCAATCTGACAGATAGGACAACGAAAGTAATTCATTGAACACCTTTGCGCTTAAACAAACTAAAATCGAGGTATGCAAATGCCTCTAAGGCTTAGCTTGATACTAGTGTATTTGTGAAAATTGGAGGGCTCAATCGTCCACGTACCACAGCTTTGCCTAGCTCTACTGATTCGAGCAGCGGGATGACGGCACGTTTTTGCTCGCGCTAGTACACGTAGTCGTTGTTAGATGGTCTAAAGATTTATTTGTAATTTTTTAATATATTTGACGTTCTTTGTATTGTTGTTAATAATTATTGATAGATTGGTATAATTTTCGTAAAAAATAGTTGACAGTTTCAGTTATTTTTCTTAGCAGGAGAAGAACCCCACCAAATCCCAGATCCCAACATGTTTGGTTGTAGAGTATTGGGTTAGTTTAATCCCTTTTATAATCATTTTTCTCAAGTTTTGGTGTATTTTTTCCAATATTCAATACACTACGCATATCTTTTTTTTGAAATGGGGAGCAGAGCCCCGGCCTCTGCATCAAGCGGTGCACACTACGCATACCTAGTTGATTGGTAGAGATTGGGGTTTTGTGGAGAATAGAGCGGTTTGGGTGAAAGTGGGGATTTCACCCAATCCCTTTGAGATTATCCCCGTTAATTTCTAAAAACAAAACACTAGTACCAAATATGGCCTAAAGTGATCCGCAATAATAACTTTCTTCACGCTCAATGAAAGATGAAATGTCCTGCTACCGAGACGGTTGGTTGATAAGGACAGCACAAGTAAATCCATAAACTGAACGACCTACCGTGCATAAAAGACCAAACATTATTAAACGATAGATAGATGAATCAGCGTATTTAACATTACTAATTTTCTCTGAGACAGCTGTAGATGCAAGGAAATTTCACAAGCTAACTCTAGATTAGGCGGGTAATATGTGATCCATTTTTTTGGCGGCTTCTCCGAGAAGTTGTTCCATCCCAGCTTTCTGGGAAGCTGGTTCCAAAATTTATGAAGCTTTCAAGTTAGTTTAGCCTTGACCACTTTGAAAGCTGGAGGTAGGGCAGCTTCTCAGATAAGCAAACTAAAAAACTAGGCCTAGTCCGATAAGATTTACAATAGCTTATTTTATATAGAGGGAAGGAGGGTAACACATAACGACAAGATAGCGACATGCACGAAGTGAGATCCGGTGGAGTGTGTCAGCACCTAAGCATACGGAGTTGTGGTATCAAGGGAAAAACACTCCGAGTTAGTTAAGCTATACGTTGGTCTACCAATTGGGGCCGGTGGCCTTCACCACTCACTGTGTATGTGAAACCTGTTCAACTTACTAGAATAAGTTGGCAGGTGACACAATTCTTCCCTACCTAAGGGTTGCACCAAGGAGATCGTATGTCCTCAGGAATCTTGCAGTGGGGAATGATAGGTTTTTAGATGTGGAGTAATTAGTTCTTCATTGGAATACTTAGTTGGCTGGCCTACGGGGCCGCAGATGTCCCGTGGAGTAAACGAGTTCTTTGAACCTTATTAACAAAGGTGTCTCAATTGCTTTTGTTGGTAGATCGACATGTATGCCTCCAATTCTAACACTTGGAACTGGATTTGGCTAAACTTGAGTTTCAAGGGGGAGATAGAAAAACCTAATAGTTCTAACAAAGAAAATCAAAATACTAAAATGATGTGCAAACAGAATAAAAAAGTTGCCCCTTTTTCTTGATTCTTGCTTTTAATGATGGATACGCCGATGTATAGAGACTATGAATTAGAGCTACCGGGAAGTGTCGAGCTCCTTCACTCCGGACTTTTAAACTTGATAATGTTGGCATCTCAGAAAGTGTGTATTCTTAGAGATATTGATAGCATTTCTATGAGAAATGACCATGGTTCTAATTCAGTATTAGCAAGATTTTCTTAATAGCCTCATGAACTCAACCCTTGTTTACCACATAGCTTGTTGTAACACCCTCAGAATCGGACCTATGCAAGTTTTAGCGAAACCCGCCAAACCCGCATAGAAACGATTCTAAGGTGCCCACCAGGCACTTTCGTGCGGGTGGAAAACAAAGTAATAACATTACACAACAGTCCTCGATGGGACCCACAGAACAGATATATATAACAGCGACTCAAAGAGTCAAGAATACAGATATAATATACAAAGAACCAAATCACCTTGAAAACGATAGAGCGTCCAGCTACGGACAAGATGCAAATGGGGCTAAGAGCCCTGAAGAATAACCAATGGCGTCCATAACCTGCCCAGCCAAGCGGAAGGGTAACCTTGCTAACGACGCCGATCTCAAAACCTGCTTAAACAAAGGGGTGACAAAGGGCAAAGGAAAAGAAAGAGCGTCGATCGAGAGGCGACACGGCGAGGCTAGAATTGGCGGTCCTCGCCTACATAGGTATGGTGGATCAAGCGGCGGCAGATGCACTAAACAACCTATAGAGACTCGATACAACCGGCGGTTATTAGAGAGGGTGAGAATGACCTATCCGGATCCAACTGAAGCTAACACCAAACAAACCCATCCCGTGTTTCCCTCGAGACCAAACGAGGAAGTCAACCGAGGAACTCGCATCGGTTGGCGCTTTACTTATTCGATTATCGTTGCAGACCTTACTAGTCGAGTTTAGATAATTGTCCGATAAAGTAAACAGGGCATTTTAATTGACCATTCCGTTATAGTTGCAACAATTACTAATCGATTCAGATAGCATGAGATAAACCCATATCCCAAATGGTTGTTGGTACTTTTATTCAGCCATTGTGTTGTAGTTGCAATATTTACCGGTCAGTACAATGGTCGCAAGCGACACAAAACAAGCAATTGTGGGCGTATTAATTAGCCATTCCGTTGTAGTGAAGCTGATTACTAGTCATTATAAGTCAAATTTATAGCGATAAACTTTAGTTATGCTTGTCTATGATCGAGATCTTGTGCTCCAAGTCGTCCATATCCGCGGACACGGCTTTCGAAAGTTTTACCCGCCGGGTGCACCAATAGCAACACGCTCGATCAACCTCGGAAAAACCAAATCAAAACCCAACGAGGCTTTCACGATCGAACAATCACAAGATTCGAAATATTTGAGGCCACCCTTAGAGTAGAATCCATAGCAGTAAGCAAGCTCGAGACGGCCTCAAGGTTATGGAGACGGTGAACGACTGGGAACCCGAAAGTGTGGCTGGGCTTGTCGACACCGGAACGGGCCATTATTTCCTAAGCGATGCGTGTGCACCTCGCACAATCGTAAATAAAGCAAAAAACATGGCATAAGTACAGGATCGTAATAAAACCTCAAACTAGTTTGTGACACCAAGAAATAAGACTGAATCAAGCTCTGGCTCAGGGGGGTCCCATATACCTCGCGGATGTGGGTAGCGCGCAAAATCAAGGAACAGGTATCAAGTACTCGGGGTCTTACGGGACACAAGTGGGCGTTCGAAACCAAATATTATCTATCACCCACCGATGCCTCGCTTAATCAATTTTAGTTGTTAAACAGAAATTAAAGTGACAATAAGTAAAACTAGGATCATCTCCAACATCAACATGCGGCAAAACATCAATCGTGTGGCATATGGCGACACACACAGCAATATAGCAAGCGACGTAAGCGCCAAGACCAACTAGCTACCAAACAACAGCGGGTGTGTCCAAGGCAATATATGGCTGCAAGGGATAACAAGGGTACGGAATCTAGAGCGTCAACACGATAGCAATAGATCAACAGGGGAAATAAAGACTATAAAAGTAAGATAGGTAGAAAGGGAGATGCTACCGAAAACATTGTCGAAAGGTTCATCCAAAGATCGGGGCGAAGCTCACATCAACTCAACGGCCTGATCCGCGAAGAAGCAAAACACTAGAAGAAACACCAGATGCACTATTTAACACAACGGGAAGAGCGGCATGATGCATGTATGATGCATGGCATGGCAAAGGTTCGATGCAATTAGGTCAAATTAAGTGGAACCGGGGTCCCGACATTAATTAGGTGGTGCAAGTTATTTAGAACCCCCGCAATTTAAATGTTGTTTAAACAAGGCAAGATAAGATATCGGTTTGCTACCAAGTTTAAATGAGGCCGATATGAGACTAGATTTGCCCGCATATGGGCCCCATATTTAATTATTAGGTGAATCGGCATAAGGCCCCCAAACCACAGATAAGATGCATGCATGACAATCATTATGCGACAAGTTGTTATGTTATAAAATAGGGTTTCGGGGAGGTTCACACATTAGGGTCTCGACGATCTTGTTAGGGTTCGACGAACTCGGGGTTCCGGGGTCCGGGGTTCGACGGGGAGCAGATCTCGGGGTCCAGGGTCGGCGAGGTTCGGATCTGGGGTTCGACGGGATCGTTCTCGGCCTCCGGGGTCGTGCTCGGATAACGGGGTAGGGTCTTGGCGGATCCGGGTTCCCGGCACGCGTTATGTCGGTCATGGCGTTCGGGACAAAGCACTTGTCGCGTCGGTCTCGTGTCGGGTGAAGATCTTGGCGTCCTCAAGGCATCGCCGGTATCCGTGTCGGTGAACTTGGCGTTCGGGGAAGTTCCGGGGTCCCGTGGTAGACCTTGTCGCGTTGAGGCGGCGGACTTGTGTCGGTGTCGGGCGTGTCGAATTCTTCCGGCCGATGCCGTTCTTGTCGTTCTGACGGTCTTGTCGGTTCCTCGAGTCGGACGGTCTTGGCGTTAAAGTGCGGCGGGTTCAGCGCGGGATCGGTCTTGTTCCGATTCTTGGCGTCCGTAGGCGTTCTTCTTTGTTCTTGTCGAAGGCCTCCGGGAGATCTTGGATTTGGAAGAAACATCGTGTGGAGCACCTACTAGATACATCGTCTCGATCTGGAACCCCACTTGGCCGAGCAGTGCAAAAACCTGCACGATAGGGTCCGGTCGTTGCTCTGCTACAGACTCCACGAGGTTACAAACAGCAAACCGCATGACACCATTTTGGTACTACACGGGGACCCGACACGGTAGGGCAGATGGCTTCGGCGACGGCATGGAGGCCGGGCATGGGCGGCGAGCGCTGGACAGGCGAGGCGTTAGGCGAGGTAACGGCGCCGGCTGGCCGAAGCGAAGGCGGCCTTGCCTGCGAAAGTGAGCGGGCTCATGATGGCCAGCGCCAGCGTCTACATGAGCGGCCCAATGGCGGAACTGTCTTCAGCCAGCCGCAACGTGGCGAGGAAACGGCAGCGAGTTGGTGAGCGACGCGAAGGACAGCGGAGACCGACAGCGGCGTCAGTGGGCGGCAGCCTTGGCCAGCGTGGCAGGCCGAAGCCGGGGTCGCGACGGTCGCCGGAGGAGGGACAGGCGAGGTCGCTCGTGAAGCGTGGCTCGTGCGGGCGGCCAGGCGCGACGGGCCGAGGCGGGGCAGCCCGGAGGAGGCGGCGGCGGGCCCGAGAGAGAGGGAGGAGGCGAGGCGTGGGCGGCGAGGATGTCGGTGCGGGAGGCGCGTGCGTGGGAGGATGGTGGGCGGGAGGAAGGAGAGGAAGCGGTCTTGGGGTGGGCGCGTGGGTGGGGCCAGTGGGGTCCATGGGGCAGGTGCTCTTGGCGTGATGCGTGGCCGGCTGGGGGAGGGGGCATCTGGGGAGGGTTTGGTGAGGGTGGAAGGTGAGAGAGAGAGGAGGGGTGAGGGACAAGTGGCGGTTTCTGGTTGGCTGAGGAAAGGAGAAAGAGGAGGTGGCACGAGCCGATTGGCCCGGGTGATGTGGCTGCTAGGTGTGGGTAGGATTTTAGGTGGCTTTAGGATTAGAGGGGCTGGTTGGGGTGGACCGATTGTGTTATACGGGGGTGGTCGTTCGGGTCGGGTTGGCCCGTTCGACTGCCCCCACTAAAACAAATTAAATCTTTTATTTAATTTCATTGGGCCGTTTGCAACCCGAATGCAACAAAACAAAATACTCCGGAGCCCCGGGGTTTTGGCGTTTGAATAAAGATGGGCGTTTAGAAAACAAAGACGGGTTTTGCAAACATAGTTTTGGCAAACAATGCGTGATGATGACGATGCAATGCACAAATTCAACGCGATTTTCTAGTAGTGGTTTTGCGGGATGCCACACTTGTTCAGTTGTTGTATATTCAATATGATTCTTTAAATGGCCATGAAAGCTAGAAAATATTCTTAATATTCACGATTTCTAATCTTATATTCTTAGAACTTCTTAGCAGTTGTCATCAATGGTTAGGACACTCCCGTTAACATAAAATACCAAGATCACGCTTTCACATGTTAGTCTCATATCGTTTTTTCATTAATCACAAGAACACAATTGGATAGCACTGGATGCATTCTCTCCGTGTCACCTCCATCTTAACGATTTACCCCTTTTGTATGCTCCCTCCAATCCTCAAAAGAATATAAATTTTGGTTAAAGTCCAAAAATGTAAAGATTGACCAAGATTATAGAAAACATCTGATTGGAGATTTGGTGCACATGGGCACCAGTGATCCCATTTTTTAAAAAAATCGTAAACCATATATTCCTGAGTTCCAAAAAGATGAAGCAAATCAAGATGTAACCAATGATGTATACTTCAAACCATGCAAACTATCAATTAAGAATAATGTGTATTTGGTGCTACATAACAATGACAAAATTGTGGATCTAGTATCACATTTTCAAATCTTAAGAAAAATAAGATTTTATAAATATTTTTTCTCCCATTATAAAAGAATTTGGCATTGCGATTTTGCATGCTAGTAGGATATATCATTGACAAAGTTCAGATTTTTTTTCAAAATTTTGAACTTATAAATATGATTGGCAATTGTTGTAATATAGAGGGATGATGGAGCCCATGTCCCAGAATAACTTTTCGAAATATCAACATCTAGAAATGTCAAATCAACATCATTCAACACATAATAAAATATATTTTCATATTATAGCTACATAGTACTAAAGTTTTCAATAGGTTTTTCTAGAAATTTTGTCAAAGTTTACGTTGCCTGACTTCAAAAAAATGCATTGTTTTGAAAAACAGAGGTAGCAGTACGATAAATCTTCATAACATCAATAACCATAACAGATGATGTAAATAAGCAGTGAATGGACCGCAAGCTGGGAGGGGAAGGGGGGTGAGGGGGCACGCTCAGATCATGAGAAGAGGCGGTGAGCGCAAGATGGAATAGAAGCGAGATAAGCGGTGAGCTCTCCATCAGGAGAAACACCCGACTGTGCAGTTTCATCAGCAGAGACTACAACCGTGTGATTAAACGATATCCCTCTTTGTTTTTTGCAAAATCTGTTAATTTTTTTTGTTATGTGCATCATTTAGATAGAGGCCGGAAGACAAGGGAGCATCTTCTTCTAAATATCAAAAACTAAATCAGAACCACCATATAAGACAGGAAGTCCAAAATATACTATCAGAAAGCATATCTTAGTCAAGCATGGTAACTTCAGTGTGCCATAAATTAAGTGCAGCGATATTTGCTAGGAACCAAACAAGCTCTCATCTAGCCAGGAAAAATAAAATGTTACTCCGTACTGAGTACTGACATTGAAGAAACAACAACACTGTATTTTGAGCATACCTATTACCATAAGAAGAGTATTTAGCAGGTTCCACAGTACATCATAGCGATTTTTTTTTTGAACAAGATAGCGAATTATTTTGGAAATAGTCATCGTAGCAATAACAGAGCATGTCCTTCCCTCTTCTGCATCCTCTCCTGAAAAGACCCAAGTTTCATACTCTGCATGGACCGGAGATCTGAAATTCCATATATAGGGTATGTTACCACCCTAATCATGACAAGGGAGAAACAACTATATGTGGCCAGTTTAATTTCGTAACACATACCACATTCAGCCAGTACTTGAACACAGTCCGTTGAGCCTGTCGAGAATCTTTTCTATAGAAGGTCTCTTCTGCCTATCAATTTCCACACATTCTAGTCCGATTTCAATGCATGTTTTTACTTGTTGGAGGCGATCCGCATCCAAATGTGGGCACTGAGACACTATGTATTGTTGTGTCCAATTTTCACGTACCTACATACAGAATCGGAATTATGATCATTTGAGATAGGAAGATCAGTTGTAGCATAAGCTACTACGAATCTCAGTCTTGAAGTAAATAATGTCTCATACATTTTTTATAAATTGCACCGCAGACGGTTCGTTGCCAGGACAGTTCTTCTGCATTGTGGTGGTCTCCAAGATTAATAGGCCTAAACTATATATATCTGACTTGTTGGAGATTTCACCTTTATATAGATATTCCGGAGCTATGTATCCACTGAGAATAAGAGTTCAGGAAGTATTATTGGAGAGATCAAAATGCAGTTCACTTCATAATGAAGGAACAAAATAGTATGTATCCCTGATGGTGTTCGACTTACTATGATCCCACAACATTCTGCGTGTTCATCCGTGTTTGTTCTTGACCGAAGAGTCGAGATAAACCAAAATCCGCAATTTTCGGTACCATCTCATCATCCAACAATATATTTTCAGGTTTAAGGTCCATATGGACAATATTAATGCGATGCACAAAGGCTAAACCTTGGCAGATCCCCTTAATTATATTGAAGCGTGTGCCCCAGGGCAATCTATGAGGTACATCTGAAGAAGTGAAACACTGAATCCTGTGAGTGTTGTAAGAAAATGACTTTCAACAGTAAGTATTTATCGGTAGCTAACACTACCAAAAATGTGTTCAGAGATGATACACTTTCAGTAAAATAACAAATGTCTCCTTTTGATAATACAGAATATTACTGCTGTTTCTTGTACTGGCTGTGTAGCATTGAAAAAGTTTATGTAATATAGACCTGTGTCCAAACATCAACTCATAGTCTTGACAGTTTCAGAAACTTACTTATGACAGTAAAGCATACTGGATAGAAATACATACCGAAAAGGTTCTTTTTAAGGCTTCCCTGAGACAAATACTCGTAGCACAGTAAACTCTCAACAATGTCGGCAACAATATATCTCCCATTGTTCAGCACCACCTTCTTCTGACCTTCATGGCAGAATCCGACCAGCTTCACTATGTTGTCATGGTGGAGGGCCATGATGTTCTGAACCTCGTTGTTGAACACTTTGTCGCGCGCAATGGGCGAGTTGTCCGCGAGTTTCTTCACAGCAATGGTCTGGCCATCTGGCATGGTTCCCTGGTTTCAGCAACATGGTTTCAGCAAAATATTAGCCGTGTTTTTCAGAACCTTCTGAGACTGACTGAGAGGGCGTAGTAGCCGTACCTCATAGACGGTTCCGAACGCGCCTGTACCTAGAACGCGGTTCTCCGAGAACTGCTCGGTGATTGTCCTCAGAAAGTCCAGCGGGAGTTCCTTGGGTAGTGTGCTCAGGACGGTCGGCTTGTTGGTTGTCGCCATTTCTGGATGTTTAAGAAGCTTTGATGAGAGCTGCTACAGGCTATGTTTTGCTCTACAATTCCTCGTATTCCTAGAGGAAAGAGAGATCTAAATACACAAGGATCTTTTGGAAATTAAGCCATGAACATGGTTGTCGGAAGCAAGAACATCTGAAAACAGTCAGCTTCCAAATTAAGACACTAACCAGCTGGAGAAATGGTCCTCTAGCGGCTGTGGAGAGAAGAGCGATTGAACTAAATGGGGATGAGTATTCTGAGAGGAATGGTTACCTTGCTAGCCGCAGCTGGATGAATATAAAGCAGACAACCCAGTTAGATCTGGTCAGGATTGGTCGTGGAGACAAGAATGAGTTGACTTGACTCTTGCCAATGGAGGTGCTCGCCGAATCTTTCTGTAGAAAAAAAAAAAACACCCCGTTGGGAATATAAGAATCGTGTCTGCGTCAGTACTTTAAGTATTCCACACTCTACTTGTCGGGAATAGCTTTCGTCGACCGCGATACCGCGTGACTCGTGAAATGTAGTATACATCAAGTTAGCGCGTCTCCATTATTGTTACGCGGTGCTAGGGGCAAGAACTGCTGTGATATATGTTGGACAGTTCATGATCTGACCAACGGTCAATGAAGGTAGAATAGAAAAAAAATTCATATTTAAGAAAAATGTAGAATAGAAAAGATTTTAAGCGTTTCCGCCTAATATAACGTTCAGAAGGGATCTAATTGGTTCTAGATTCGACTCTTGGATCATGTTGCTACGTCGTCTGGCACATGTACAACTATCGGATGAGCCAGATAAATTCCGTTGGAATCTAACTAAGAACGGGTCTTTTTCTGTTAGTTCTTTGTATGATACTTTAATCCAGCCGTCTATTCCGGCGGTGGATAATAAGATGATTTGGAAGATCAAGATATCTCTTAAAAACAAAATTTTTGTTTGGTATCTTCGTCACGGGATTATTCTTACAAAGAACAACCTTATTAAGCGAAATTGGCATGGAAATCCTGGATGTGTGTTCTGTCATCATGATGAGACAATCAAACACCTATTTTTCCAATGTAGCTTTGGCCGGTCTATATGGTCAATCACCCAAGCAGCTTCAGGCTTGTATCCACCACGTTCTATTGCCAACATTTTTGGGAATTGGTTACATGGGATTGATAACAAGTACAAAAATCTTCTTAGGGTCGGAGCGATAGCCATTATTTGGTCGCTATGGATGTGTAGAAATAATAAGGTTTTTAATGATATAAACTGTTCTCTGCTGCAGGTTCTCTACAGGTGTACTCATACCCTTCGGGTCTGGTCGACTTTACATCGTGCGGAATATCGCGATCTTTTCATGGAGGTGTGCACGCGGCTGAAGGATACGGCGCGTGACTTTTTTACCAGACATGTACAAAATACTAATTTAAAATGCTTTGCATTATGAGGATCTGAGTACACATAGTTTTACTCTAAATTTTATTAGATTTTATCATTTTTGTGTATCCCACAATATAAAGAATTTCCGGTTGAGATTTTTCATGCTTATAAAAATAACATTGTCTATGCCCAGATTTTATTGTAGATTTTCTTTGAAAGTTATAAATAGGGTTTTAAATTTTTTAGACGTAGGGAGCACTAGAGCTTAGGAGCCAAAGACACTTTCCGAGATTTTACTAGATACTCCCTCCGACCCATACTAATTGAGTCACATTTGTCTAGATTTGAATGAATCTAGGCACTATTTAGTATATAGGTTCATCCAAATTTTGACAAATTTAAGTCAATTAATATGGGTCGGGGTTATCATCTTTGCACCTTGCTTTGGATTAAGAGAAGAGATACAATTCTCAACAATCTCGGCTACAAAATTTACTCCACTCAAATCACATTGCTTTTGTGAGAAGTAAGGTTGGCCATGGTTATGGTACGTGTATATAGAGTTATACAATATCCATACTCGTATGCCAATGTGTTTGTTTTTTATCCAAAGTCATAATATATGTATGGAGCAAAACCAATCTGTTGTTGGATGGATAGGAGGATTGTTGTATCCCCAGTCCACCAGAGTTCAAACCCAGGTTTGACTCTGTGTGTTACATGAAAGGCGGAATACTCTTTCAGTGAGAGGCGATGTTCTCGTCGACAGCAAGTCGTCCGTGGTGACTTCGTCAATCTCAAGACCCGATCCGCCGGCTCAGTCTCTTGGAGGTGCTTATAGGGGTATGATGTGCGTGTGTGCGTTTATAGAGGTGGGTGCATGTATGTGTTGTTAGCGTCTACGATTTCTAGAAAAAGGTGTATGAAATTTTACCCGCACTCATATATTTGCCAAAAAAAATTATCTCAGCTCAATAACATGTGACATGACCTGAGTGTGCGGGATTTGGAGAAAGAGAATAAGAAATAAAAATAATAAGAATTGAGAAAAGAAAGAATTGAATCCCACAGAAATCTATACCTAATAATAAAGGAAGGAGTGTTTCTTATAGTACCTACACTTTTTAGACGACTTTATCCTTTGATCAAAAAATAAATTACCCACCAATGCCCACCGGTAAGTGAAAAAGAAAAAATACGTGACTTTACCCTTTGACCAATAAATAAATTACCCACTAATGCCACCGGTAAGTGAAAAAGAAAAAATACGCCACTTTACCCTTTGATTAAAAAATAAATTACCCACCAATGCCACTGGTAAATGAAAAAGAAAAATACACTTTCGTCCGTATGTCAAAGGCGTGTCCCTTTTTCGTTTAATCAGCCGTGCGTGTTTTCTTCCTGGCTGGTTTACCTACGTAAACATGGACGAGAGCTATTGGAGTAGTAACCGACTTGGAGTTGTGCGTGTGGCGGGTTTCCAAATTATGTCATGATCGTTCCTTAGCTTTCCTGATCGAATCCTATGGATGCACGTGACCTGAGTCCGCAAAATAAAGTCTCGATGAATCTCCTTGAACTACACGCTTATATATATGACTTAGTGTACCCGATCCGTCTAGCCAAGAGAAAAAATATGCATTTTTTCAAGCCGCCGCTGCTGTCGACATATGGTCTCGGTAACCATGGACCAATGATCCCATGGACCTGTCCTCCAATCTCAATCTTCACAAGTAACATCGATCTACAGAGGGCGCCGACTGCGTTGCGGGATAAACGGCGGCCTCGGCACGCTACGAGCCGATGTCATTGTGCGGTACAAATGAAATGTCGATCAAAGACTCCATGACATTTGGATTCGACTGCGAGTTTGACGATATGAAACATTATTAATTTAATTTGGTGTTGTACCGTAGCAACGCACGGGTTTTGTGCTAGTTTACTAAAAAACCCAAACACGCCATGCCACGTCATCCCTGGCAGTGGATCCCGCTGTAAGAATAGTCGTTAGTGTGGCAAAATCGTGGCTTCAGCGTACATTGAGAGCTTCCAGCGCAATGCCGGTGAATTTTTACAAAATTTGTATAACCTGGTGTTAACGTTTTTTCAAACTTATCGCACAATTGTGACGTTTTTTGCAATTAACTCCAAAACTTCCGATGGGCAGGTACTCATAACAAAGCAATTTCTCCTTCATAGCAGCACCAATATCACCCTTCTAGCGTCTTCCATCGCAGTACCCTAGTTGGTCTACAATGTTTCTATGCTTGACGTCGTACCGCACGTTGCGCCGTTGCGGTGCACGGGGGGCTCCGAGGCCCTAGCGCCGATGACCAGCTCGGCCACGCATAGCCTGCTCGTCCTCTCGGTGAACCCGAAGTAGAGGCCGTAGTCGGGCACGTACTACGCCCGACTGTCGAACGGCAGCGTCCAGTCGCCTTCCTTGCCCATGTGGCCGCGTTTGGGCCGGTGTCGAAGGTGTAGGTGCCCCGCGACGTCGATAGCCAGATGCTTCCGCCGTCCCTGGCCGCGTAGCTACCTTTGACAACGCTCCCGCTGGCGCTACGGCGCGACGTGTCGTCGAGGAAGGGTGGCGAGGGGAGGGGATCCCACACCCAGTCCTGGAGCGGGCCGTCGTCGAAACGCAACGACTCGAAGCACGGCATGCCGAGCCCACCGGGAAACATGTCGGCGAGGTAGAGCCTGCCTGTACGGCTGCCCAGGCGGGCCGGAGGAACTCGTCGTGCGGCACAGGCCCCGCGGAAGGTCTTGTTGCTTATTTGCAACCCACTTGTAGCTAGAAAAAACTAAGGGTGTGTTTGGTTGAGCTGTGGATTCTGAAAAAGCTGCTGTGAGATGTAAATTGTGAAAAAGCTGCTGTGAGCTGTGAACCGTGGATTTTCTGAAAGTTGTTTGGTTGTAGCAACTGTGAACTGTAGATTTGTTTGGAAAATGTCTATAATGGCCCTAAGGCATGGAGATGACCTTTTGTATTCTAATTAATCAGAAAACATCCATATGTACACTGGTTATTATATAAATCGTCATTTCAATATAATATTTTTAATTTTTGTAATTTCCATACATATAGATAATATTATCAGAAAGTGATATTCCACGCAGAAAACATATTTCACATGATAATATCTTCATCTACATAGATATTTTATTTCTGTCTCGCTATATATAAGCAAAGCATAAGCGATCCTACTCCAAATGTCCGTTCATAAATTCCTTATCCTTCACTTCCGTGACATCATGAACATACTAGCCTAATATATATCATTATACGTATTGTCAGGAAGCCAGAAACACAACTGGTTGTCCACGGTGATCAAAAGTGTATCATTATATATATTGTCGAGCGGTCGGAAATACAACCGGTTGTCCACGATAATTAAGAAATACAGTCAAAATTAGTATGTACGAATCATTATACATGTCACCGAATGGCCGGAAACACACCTAGTGTCCATGGTAATTAACAAGTATAGTCAAAACTAGTATGTAGGTATCATTATACACGTTGCCGGACGGCCGGAAACACGCCTTGTATTTATGGTGATCGAGGAGGAGATGATGCGGCTGGCGGGCAGCGCCGCAGTCATTTTGGCCCCTGGGCGGGTCGCAGTAGAGGACGGGGGCTGCTGGCGGAGCATTAGAGTACGGCGGCTGAGAAGGCGGTGCGCTGTCGGCAATCCGGCGGGTCAGACGAGGCGACGCGAATGCTAGCTAGAGGCGGGGCCGCGGGGTTAGCTCGCGAGGGAAAAGAAAATCGAAACGGTATCACTTATGGGTGGTATTTGCGGGTAAATATTTGTAACTACAGAGTTCGGTTCGCCGTCAACGCGATGAAAGCAGGTTTCGAGCAGTGTTGGATTTTGTACTAAAAAAAGCTGGTTGCGTTTAGATAATCAGATGTGAGATTTTCCCGTTTGGTTGGCATTGAGCGTTGACAACGCGAAAGCAGGTTCCTAACGCGGAACCAAACGGACCCTAGGTACATACCACTTTCAATTAGAAAGAAAACAGTTATCGCCACTTAGAACTCACAGATTGTATGAATCACAATATATATCCAACATAAGTGGAATCAACCGAGCTCTAACTACCAAGAATAATAAAAAAAAAAAAACTACAACCACTCAACTCCATTAACACAAAATCAAAATTGAGTCTGAATCTTATAATTCCTAGCTAGACAAGAAAAATGTTTGCCCACACATATAATTTGTAATAGTTGGGCAATGCTAAGATCGATTCACTTATAAAAACTTGAAAGTAACGTTGCTAGTCGTATACTCTGCTTCACATGGTTACTCTTCCTTTGTAGGATCGAGCACATGCCCAGCGAAAACGACTGTGCCCGACGTCTCCTCAATGATGAAGAAGGCGAACGGGTGGTCAGCGACGAAGTCCACGGTGGGCTCCGGTTCCGGCGTGGGCTCGTCATAATCGTACAGCGAGAAGCCCATGTCATCGTCCGACTCCACGGTGACGGCGGCCGCCTCGCTGCCCTCCTCGTTCATCTCCACCACCGCCTTGTGGACAATCTCGCCGACGCACAGCTGGAAGCCCCCCGAGACGATCCCGGTCATGTTGGCCAGCTCGCCATGGAACGGCAGCCGGAGGCCCAGGTCTTGGAGGATGGCGCGGATGCTGTCCATGTACGTGAGCTTGAACTTGGGCAGCAGGAACTTGCCGGCGGGGACGTAGCTCGTCGGGAGGTGCTCGCGCAGGAACTCCGGGCGGGACGTGAGCCTGTCGACGAGGCCCCACAGGCCGTCGCGCTCGTCGGGGAGGAAGACGCACATGGAGAAGTCCGGCAGGTTCTTGCGCAGCTTCCAGCTGAGCCCCGCATTGTCGTCGTACGACTTGTAGGGCAGCTGGAGCACCCTGAAGCCGTCGTGGCAGGCGATCTTCTGGTAGCACCTCCACGGCCTCCGCATGAAGGGCACGTCGTCGACGGTGCTGCCGTCGAGGAGGTGGAACTCGTCGTCGATGGTCAGGTCCTTGTCGAAGATGCTGCGCCACTCGGCCTTGAAGTAGATGGCGTTGGCGACCACGTGGAGGGTCAGGCCTGGCTTGTACGGGTCCAGCACCTGCGTGATGAGGTTCCTCGTCGCTTTGGCCACCCACGCGTTGATCTCCTTCCTTGACTCCACTCGCTGCACGCAGGAAGTAAAAATAAGTTGGGATGTTTATAGCAAGCTAATTTAGAAATCAACAAAACAGAGGTTACATAGGGCGTACATGATTCTTGAAGTCGACGGCCCACGTCTCGCCCTTGAAGGTCCCGACGACGGTGTCGCGGTACGTGGGGTTGAGCGGCAAGCTCTTGTCGGTCCAGGAGCCGCACGCGAACGCCACGGACGGCCCGCCGACGCCGGACCGGTCAGCGAGGACGCGGTCCACCACCACGCCCTTCACGAAGGCCTCGAGGTCACCCCGCGACGGAGCGCCGGCGACAGAGAGGATCTCGTCGAGCGTGTCCTCGGCGGCGCCGGCGGACATGAGCGCCAGCGCGACGTGGATAGAGAGCGGCGAGAAGATGAGGTTTTTGCTGGTCGTGCCCTCCGAGACGCGCTTCAGGAGGCGCGCCGCCAGCGCCATCTGCCCGTCCTGGCACGCCGTCGGGTTGCCTCCCTCTTCCGCCATATTGCGATCGATCCAACTTTTTTTCGCTACTACCCAAGTATCGTTAAACCTAATAGACGGCACGTTTTGTTATCGATCGATGATATTGCTGGGGTATTTATTTGGCTGGTTTGGAGTTTGGAGTTTGGAATCGTGAGATGTTGTACAGCTGCACGGTCTTCGTGACGGTGCTGACCCAAACTCAGTTACATCCGTCAGATTAAGGTTTCTTTAAAAAAAATTGTACGGATATCTCTAGAAAAATTCTTAAAAATTTTTTTTATGAAATATTGTTGATTATTATTGAAAAAATGTAAGAAATTGTTAATTAAATTATATTAATTAGATTAGCTAATTAAATTAAAAAAATGTATTTGTGAATCACGTTGACGAAAATATATAAAACATAAAAAAACTAGGAGCTAATAAGCAAAACAGCAATGGACTTGAGAAGTGAGGTAAGAAGGTTGTTCCGTAAAATTGATAGCACGAATCTCCAAAAAATAAAGTACAAAGATGGTGCCGAAGGTCCAACTTACAGGGGAATTGCATTGCCCTTGGGATTCTATCCTTCCTTTGAAGGGTCAAGCACATGCCCAGAGAAAACAATGGTGCTCGTCATCTCCTCGATGATGAAGAAGGCAAACGGATGGTCGGCAACAAAGTCCACGGGCTTCGGCGGTGGAGGCTCATCACCGAACAACGAGAACCCCATCTCGTCGTCCGACTCGGTGTAGGCGGCAGCCTCGCTCCCCGCCTCGTTCACCTCAATGACCGCCTTGTGGATGACGTCGCCTACGAACAACTGCGCGCCCTCCATCTTCTCGGTCAAGTCCATCGTGGCAGGTTCGAACGGAAGGCGCAGGCCGAGGCTCTTAAGGACGCCGGCAATGCTGCTCCGGAAGGACATCTTGAACCTGGGCAGCCGGAAGTCGCCCACCGGGACCAACGCCGTGGGCAGGTGTTCGTGGAGGAACTCTGGCCGCGACGTCATCCTGCCGACCAGGTTCGGCAGGCCGTCACGGGCGTCGGGGAGGAAGACACACATCGAGAAGTGCGGGAGGCTCTCCAGCTGCCTCCAGCGGAAGCCCGACGCACTTATGTCCGCCGCCTTGTACGGCATCTTGAGCACCTTGAAACCGTCGTGGCAAGCGATCTGCTCCTCGTGCAACCGCAGCCTCCTCATGAAGAAGGCCTTGACGGGGCTGCCATCGAGGAGGTGGAACTTGCGGTGGTCCACGGTGTGCTCCTTGTCAAAGGGCTGCCGCCACTCGCCCTTGAAGTAGATGGCGTTGGCTACCACTTTGAGGGTCTCTTTGCTTTGGCTGTATGGGTCCACCACCTCGCTGATGAGGTTCCTCGTCACCTTGGCCACCCACCCGTTAATTTGTTTCCTTGCTTCTACTGGCTGCAAGAAATATTCATGTACATAGTTAAACAGTCTGATTTGCTCAGGATTTGTTAATCAATGCATAGAAAAACCTTTTTTCTAAAATACAAAGAATGATGTGTCGATATACGGATACCATCAAGACTTCCCCTAATAGTTCTACTTGGAAAATAAAGTTCTTACAGTTCTACAAAATTTGTCAAGAACCTCCATACATGTCCCCCCTTTTTCAATTTCATTGATTCACATATCTTGATCCTTTTTGTTTACACTGGCCTATGTTGTTTTCTGATGCAATTTGTTGTAATAATTTGCTAACACTATCCTATTTCAAAATAATGATGACGTTGATACTAATTGGCATCTGTTTTAAAATTGCAATTATACTGAGACTAAAAATTTCTTCAACAATTCTATAGTGACTTGGCTCGCACTACTCACTTTCGGTACTTAGTAAATAACATGATCAAGAAAACATGTCAGATACTTAGGAAATAACATGACGATCAAGAAAACATGTTTAGATCTAGTTGTAGGCGACACGAGTACTACTCACATGATTCTGGAAGTCGACGGTCCATGCGCCGCCCTTGTAAGTCTGCACGATGGTGTCGCGGTACGCCTTCTTCAGTGGGAACCTCTTGTCGCTCCAGACGCCGCACGCGAACGCCACGCACGGCCCGCCAGTCCCCGAACGGTCGGCGAGCGCGCGCTCCACCACGGTGTCCCTGACGAATGCCTCGAGCTCGCCCCGCGACGGCGCGCCGGCCACGGCGAGGATCTGGTCAAGCGTGGCCCCGCTGGCGCCCGCCGACATGAGCGCGAGCGCGACGTGGATGGACAGCGGCGAGAAGACGAAGTTGTCGCCGGCCGTGGCCGCAGCGATGCGGTTTAGCAGGCCTGCGGCCAGCGCCGTCATCCCGGATTGGCAGGCGCTCGCCGCGGCGCCGCCTCCGTTTACTGACGCCATGAGGTTTTTGCTAGCGAGTCGTCGGCGGCGGAGCACGGGTTAACCTACCTTTCTGATCCGTTGCAGGAATCGCGGAGCAGTTCAAGGCGATGGTATAGCTCTGCCGCTGCGATCCTTCCTGACCGAGTGAGACACGAACACGATCCGACGATCGCACGAGCTGGTATGCTGCGCAGTGCCTGCTCTGTGCCTTTACCTGACAGATTT
The DNA here is from genome assembly GCA_030063025.1 of Avena longiglumis. Classification (NCBI taxonomy): domain Eukaryota; kingdom Viridiplantae; phylum Streptophyta; class Magnoliopsida; order Poales; family Poaceae; genus Avena; species Avena longiglumis. Next base: position 185,666,807 of record CP125979.1, read on the forward strand.
GATTTTTTTTCTGCGAAAACTTTACAGATCAATTGATAATCACAAAAAAGGGTAAAAAAAAGCTAACAAAAAATAAAACCTCTTTGAGAGTGCAGGTTATTCAATGCATCAAAATTTTACTTGGAATAACACCTCTTTGAGTGATTCTATGTACACAATTATAATCACTGCATTCTTCCAGATGTCATATGGTTAAGACCATGGTTCTCACTTCCAATAAAATCCACCATGTTTCTACTCTAAATTTTTAGTCATTCTATCATGTTTGGGAACATTTGACCTTAAATTAAGGTATATCAAACATTTTGGTAGGCAAATAAGTAATATCCTGAAACAATGGGTAAGAAAATCATTTAATAAACGAAACGTGATTAGTATACAATTTATACAATATAAATTGAAATCATTAAAATATTTTTAAATTTAAATTTATTTTTTGTTTTGATTCTTTAAGAATGGATTTTTAAATTGATTCCAAAGTCATATTTATCTTGATCATCCGGGGGCAGCAGTCAAGTCATGTTTTATATAGACTTTCCCCAAGAAAGAAAAGCCACCACTGGTGATCAGTGCTGCCTTCCGTTGGCGCCGCCGCTGACCCGCTTCATCTTCCGTGGGCCATGGAGGTGTGGTACTAAATTTGAGAGTCAAACTGAAACCAAAACTCGCAGAACACCAAAAAACTTCTTGTGAAAATCCGAGAAATTGCATACTTACTCAAAATATTGATATGAGATCTGGATCTGCTTTGGATTACTAAGAGTTTAGATCAGAAAGCTCTCAATCCAGAGCTAAATATGCAAAAGCAAGTGCTAGTTAAATGGAGTTGTAAAAAATTGTTGGCCGACCTCAACAGCTACTACTACTCCTCGTTGGAGGGGTCGAGGACGTGCCCCGCGAAGACAACAGCGCCGGTCGCCTCCTCCACTATGTAGAACGCAAACGGATGGTCGGCGAGGAAGTCCAGTTTCGCAGGTGGTGGCCGACGACGCAACTCAAAACCTTCAGGGGGCATAACCATGGTGACCGCAGCCGCTTTGGTACCTTCCTCGTTCACCTCGATGACCGCCTTGTGGATGATGTCGTCCACAAGTATAGGCAGTCCAGAGCCGTCGTCCTCCACCATGTCGGACAGATCGGCCCGCTCGCAGAAGGGCAGCTCGAGACCCAGCTTCTTGAGGACGGCGACGACGCTGCTGTGGAAGGAGAGCTTGAACTTGGGCACCCGCACCTCGCGGACGTCGACTCGCCACTCCGGCAGGTGGTCGTGCAGGAACCCTGGCCGGGACGCTATCGTGTCGAGCAGGCCCCGCAGGCCGTCGTGGGCGTCCGGGAGGAAGATGCACATCGAGAACTGTGTCGAGTCAGGCGGACGTTGGAGTTCAGACGCGTAGCTGTGTGGAACAAATGCGTTCCTGTGGTTCACCGGCGCCGCCATCTTGTACCGTAGTTTTAGCACCTTGAACCCATCGTGGATGGCGACGAACCGCTTCTTCCGGCTCTCCATGGAGAGCACGTCGATCTGGCTGCCGTCGAGCCGGTAAAAAGGCTTGCGTACAGTTTCCCTACTATCGAACGGGTCCTCCCATGTGCCCTTGAAGTACACGGCGTTGCCGAGCACCACGCCGGTCGTCGCCGGCTTTATGGAACCTGGAGGGAGGACCGAGTCGATCAGGTTATCCGTCCCCTGCGCCGCCCACGCGTTGATCTGGCCCCGCGCTTCCTCCGGCGCGTGGCGGAAGTCGACGACGCCGGCCTCGGCCTTGTACGTGGCCACGACGGCCTGGCGAAACGCCGGTTTCAGCGGCCGGGTCAGGTCGCTCCACACGCCGCACGCGAACGCCACGCTCGGCCCGCCGGATTCAGACCGGTCCTTGAACGCGTCGGCCGCCGTGAGCGACACCAGCGCCTCGAGCTGGCTGCGTGACCACACCCTGAGCACGCGAGAGGATCTCGTCCAGTGTCGCGCCCCGTGCACCGGCGGCCACCAGCGCGAGCGCGGTGTAGATGGACAACGGCGAGAAGATCAGGTTGCTGTCCCCGCTCCCCACGGCGAGGCGCCTCACGAGACCGGCAGCGAGCGTCGCCAGGCCAGTGGAGCTGGTATTCCTCATCGTCCGCACTGGATCGTCGAAGTGCATCGGCGGGTTTCTGGTCACCGGCGGCAACGCGTATCCTCTAGCCGTGGCCGCAGCAGGCTGTCCTGTCCGCGTCGGGACTTTGCCATCGGTAGGATCCACGACATGCCCCGCGAAGAGGATCGCGCCGGAAGCCTCCTCGACGACGAAATACGCAAAAGGATGGTCGGCGACAAAATCCACGGTCGGCTCCGGCATCATCATGGGTGCACATGTTCCAAAAGTTGGCATGCTGGTGACCGCCCTAGCTACGGTGCCTTCTTCGTTGACCTCGATGATGGTCTTGTGGAAGACGTCTTGGACGACCAAAGGATCGCCGTTGCCGCCGGCCTCCATCATGTCCGACAGGTCAGCATCCATGCCGAACGGCAGCACGAGTCCCAAGTGTTGGAGAATTTCGGTGACATGGCTGGTGAACTCAGGCTTGAACTTGGGGACCCCGAAATCGCCGACCTTGACCATGATGGACGGCAGGTGGTCTTGCACGAAGCCCGGAAATTATCTCGTCGAGGAGGGTACGCAAGCCGTCGTATGCTTCCGGTAGGAAGATGCACATGGAGTACTGGCCGTTCAGTAGGGGTGATTGGGCGTGCAGTGGGGGTGATTGTAGGGATGAAAACAGAGCGAAAACGAACGGAACTGAGTGTTGTCACATTTGTTTTTATATTTTTTTGTGGAAATAGAAACGAATACAGAAATCCCGGAAACAAAAACAGAAATAGATTTTGTCGAAAACAGATATGGACCGAATACGGTGCAAACGTAGAACAATACATATTTTAGCCGAAACCAAGAGAACTCTCAAATCATGCGACAAATCTTAAGCATTTAAAAAACCAACAAAGTTATTCCCTGATTACAGCATGGTGCTAGGATAATGAAAATATCAAATCATGGAAGCCTACTCGATTGCGGGAAGGGATTACATGGTCGCTAGTTCTAGAATCAACAGCTTTGCAAGTTTAGTTTGACAAGGTCATGCGATGGGTCTATTAGATTTTTCCATGCGCATCGACCCTAAAATAGAAATTTCATATTACACGGAAACGGAATTTCCGTTTCCGTGTCGGTTCCGCCGAAAAACGCTGTTCCATTTTTGTTTCCGTTTCCGCCAAACCAATTCCATTTCCATTTTTGTTTTTCAAAATTCCATTTCCATTTCCATTTCCGTATTTTCACTCCATATCCGTTTTTCCGCGGAAAAGTCGAAAACTTTCCGCTCCACTTTCATCCCTAGGTGATTGGGCGTCCAGGCGTACGGAAGACGATGGTGTTGTTCTTGCATCCTTTACCGTAGCTTGAGCACCTTGGACCCGTCGTGCACGGCGATGAAGTGGCACTCCTAGTTGCGCATGAAGGGCGCGTCGACGGCGGCGCTGTCGAGCAGGTGGAACGGCCTATCCGTCGTGTTCCGCTCGTAGACCGGCAGGTCCCACTTGCCCTTGAAGAATATGGCGGTGGCGAGCATGACATCACTCTTCGTGTTAAAGGATTCGGCGGAGACGACGTCGTCGATGAGGTTCCTCGTGGCCTCCGCGACCCAGCCTGCTCCGCCGCTTCATCCGCGTTCCCGTGGAAGCCCACGACGCGCTCTTCGAGCATTTTATTTGCCGACGACGGCCTCGCGGTACACCGGTTTCAGCAGGCGCGTCTTGTCGTTCGACACGCCGCACGCGAACGGGACGCTCGGCCCGCCGGAATCAGATCGGTCTGTCAGCGCGTCAGCCACCATGGCAGAGATGGATTCCTCGAGCTCGTCGCGGGAGCGAGCGCCGAGGATGCGCAGGATCTCATCCAGGGCCACTTCCACGGACGGCTCCGAATCTTCGGTTGGCTCAGGTTCTACCTCGACCCGTAGCCGCAAGAAGAGACGCATCCCTGATGTCTACGCGCTTGCCCCTCTGCCTGTCACCGAGACGCCTGATGTCACAGGACGTCAGACACTCCTGGACCTTGCAAGCTGTTGTGGCCTGCTCAACGTGGATCAGCTGCTGAAGAAGAAGGCCAATGAGGGGACCTCAAACCGCAATGGATCTCATGGCTGAAGTCTCTTTCAGCTCCTCAGTCGCTGCTTGTCATTGCGTAGATATGGTGTATGTTTTTTATTTCAACCACCTGCATTTCCCTTTCCCTTCAAAGTCGGTGCTGCTCACTATGTGTTGCACGCGTGACCGACACTGCACTTTTTATTTACCCACTGTACTCTGTTCTCCACCCTGTAATGCAAGCAGCAATTTGTTTCTCTTAATTGTGTTCTGGTGCTCACATCTTATTTTCACTTTATCACTGCATACTGCATCTCTTTTTTCATTACACCTTTGGGGAAATTTAACGATCAAATGAAGATTATCAGTTGGAATGTCCGAGGCTTGGGGGATGCGGACAAGAATGCAATTATTCTGAAACTAATCTTTGAATCAGAGGCACAGATTATCTGTCTCCAGGAAACTAAGCTGCAAAGCATTGACACGTTCAAGCTGAGAGAATTCTTGCCTCAGAGGTACACCAACTATGTATATCAACCTGCAGATGATACTGCGGGGGGGGGGGGATTCTGATTGCTTGGTCAGAGAAGAACTTCGACATTACAGTCAAGTGCCAGGAGAAATGCTCCCTAACAGTAATGGTCTCATCAACAAGTGACAACACAACGTTTATGCTCACAAATGTTTATGCCCCATGTGAGGCTCGGGAGAGAGTACAATTCTTTGACTACTTGAGAGAGCTCAAGCAGGAAATAACGATGTCATGGGCTATTGCTGGGGACTTTAATATTTACAGGTATATGCATGAGAAGAACAATAACAACATTGCTTGGGCTGATATGGAGGCTTTCAACAGCTGGATCAATGAACTTGAACTAATGGATATAGACATTTGCAACTCAAAGTATACCTGGTCAAACAAAAGGGCTCTGCCGACACTCATCAAACTGGATAGAGTTTTGGTCAATGTAAGCTGGGGGCAGAGGTTTATCCACTCCCAATGCAAGGCAATTGGGCGTCCTACATCTGACCATAAGGCCATCATGCTAGACACTTTGGCGCTATCACAAGCATCAAAGATTTTTCGATACGAAGACTACTGGTTGGGCTGCAATGACCTCATTGAGATCACAAAAGGAATCTTGGCTCGAGGGACAAGGGAAATGTCCGCAGTTTCAAAAATTAATTACAAGCTAAGGGCTATAAGAGCTGCAACCAGATCTTGGCAGAAAAACAAAAAGTCTATCACGACCATACACTCAAATGTCGATCACGTCATCCAATACTTTGATGCAGTTGAGGAATGGCGCCACCTGTCTGTGACTGAATTTGATTTCAGGGCCCTTTGCCACGACAAAGTTAAGGAGCTTTGCAAAGCAGAAAACCAGAGATGGAGGAGAAGAGCAAAGATTAGGTGGTGTCAACTAGGTGATGAGAACACGACCTTTTTCCATACCATGGCTACCTACAGATTCAGGAAAAATAAAATCAAATTACTCAGGCTAGGAAATGAGGATTTCTTTGGAGAGAAGGACAAGTTAAAGATTGCCACTGACTACTTTAAAGAGTTTTTTGCTGAAAGGAGACCCTGGGCAAGGAATATTGACTTACATCGCCTATATGATAACCAGCCTACCATGCTGCTAGGCCTGTCGGCTCCCTTCACTTGGGACGAAATCAAGCAAGCACTAATGAAGGCACCGCCCAACAAAAGTCCTGGACCAGATGGATTCACCAATGAGTTCTTCAAGCATTATATTCTAGAGGTCAAGGACCTCCTTCTTGAGTTATTTAACTCCATGCATAACCAAAGTCTTGATCTATCTGGAGTCAACTCAGCCCTTATTGCCCTAATCCCAAAGACAGACATGCCGCAGGAGGTGAAGGATTACAGGCCGATATCGCTACAGCACTACATCCCCAAACTCATTGCGAGTAATGGCGAACAGACTACAACCAATGGTCAAAGAGTTGGTGGATGAAATGCAATCTGGATTCATTAAAAATAGGACAATTGTTGAGAACTTTGCAGCAGCTATTGAAATGGTGCAATGTGTAAACAAGCACAAAAAAACAATCATGGTTCTGAAGCTGGATTTCCAGAAGGCTTTTGACTCTGTACACTGGGAAGTTGTGTATGAAACCATGAATGCAAGAGGTTTCCCATCGCTGTGGATAAAATGGGTGAAGGAGCTGCTGGAAACCTCTCAAGCACAAGTACTGATAAATGGACAGTGTGGGCAGAGATTCAGGATTAGGAGAGGGGTACGCGAGGGTGATCCACTTTCACCCTACATTTTTATCATACTAGCAGACATCCTACAACAACTGTTTAAAAGAGCATACGAAGCTGGGTTGCTACAACATCCAATCGAGCAAGGTACCCCAATGCCAGCTCTGCAATATGCTGATGACACCCTACTCATACTCCATGGGTCAAGAAACCAGGCCGAGATCGCCAGACACCTGCTGGATGCCTTTGCGGAATTCACTGGATTAAGAATCAACTGTCATAAAAGCACCCTTGTCCCAATGAACCTAACAGAACAAGAAGATGCATCTATTGCGGAAACCATGGGCTGTCAGACTACAAGCTTACCATGCACCTACCTGGGCCTGCCCCTATCACAGACACGGATCACACGGGTAATGCTTCAACCAGTGATTGACCGCATCAGTAGTCGTCTACTGTAACTACCTCGGTGAATTACGCTCCTAGATACAAGCCTGGATGAGTGGTAGTGGTTGAAATAGTACGGTGGGGCCCCAAAAGCCACTCACTGGTAGTCCTTTCAGACGTCCCAACCACTACCCTCTCAACGGGACTCAGACGGCGTAATCGGCAGCGAAGGGATCAACTACACAAGTGGGTATGTACGCAAGCCACCATACAAGAGTACATCGAGCCATACCATCTAGAAAGAAAGGAAATATAGCAACGCCATACGGCAAGATTCAAATGACCTAGATAGATCTATATTTTAGGATACCTCATACAAAGACACATCGAGTATCATGCGGGCGGCAAGCAAAATCCGAGTACGGATAAGAAGCAAATCGGCATAAGATGCCATAGAAATAAGCACATCCCAACTACAGGTCTCACGGATCCTGTTCGAATCTCTACACCGAACGATCGTTGCCACATCTTGACTTCTTCCACCCAAAGATCCGTGAAGGTACCTGTCCATCTGAACCAATAATTTATCGTGTGAGACCCTAAGGGTACTCAGCAAGTCTTAATGCCTCTAAAGGGGACACAACCTGGGGTGACGCAATTGCAGCGAAAGATAAAAACCTAGCAGTTCTACAGATAAACGCTAACCATCCACCTAACCAATGATAGACGGATGTCCGTGAATTAAGAACAACAGTTATAATGGTAATCTCATCAGATCCATCCTCCTCGCTACCAACAAGGAAGCGGACGAACAACCCCCCATCCGTTGGCAATTTTATTAACCATTCCATGGGTGTTGCACTATTTACTAGTCAAGTTACTTAGTCAGGTTAAAGCGGTACTTTAGTTATGCTTGTCTATGATCGACAAACTGTGCTCCAAGTCGTCCATATCCGTGGACACGGCTTTCAGAAAGTTTTACCCGGCCGGGGTGCACCAATAGCAACACACGCTCGATCAACCTCGGAAAAACCAAATCAAAACCCAACGAGGCTTTCACGACTGAACAATCACAGAATTCAGAAATATTTCAGGGGGCCACCCTTAAGTAGATCCCATCGAAGCCACCGACTCGAGACGGACTCAAGGTTTGGGTAGAGCGTGAACGATCGGGAACCCGAAAGTGTGGCTGGGCTTGTCGACACCGCGAATCGTGTCCCGATCCTAACAAGACAAAGCTCCTCGCACAAACGTAAATACAGAAGTAGCATGGCATAAGTACAGGATAGTAAATAAAACCTCAAACTAGTTTGTGGCCCCAAGAAATAAGACGGAATCAAGCTCTGGCTCAGGGGGGTCCCATATACCTCCCAGATGTGGATAGCGCGATAAATCAAGGAACATGAATCAAGTACTCGGGGTCTTACGGGACACAAGTGAGCAGGAAAACCAAATAGCAGATGTTGCTCACCGGTGCCACTTTCATTAGTTATCCCATTACTACTCAGGTTAAATTGTTTAGGTACCTCATTTTCAACAGACTCACATACCCTACACATGTTTCACGACTGCATGGCCCAAACAACTCCTATAGTAGTGGCTCATGGGATGGAGGATCAAGCTGGGTGGGGTTTAAAAGTAAAGGCTATGCATACTTGGGATTCAATTTAATGCAATCGCGACTCAATGATGCAAGAATAAGATAGAGGCAATAGGTATTGTATGTATGCAAGCATGTGGAAGTGCTTGCTGTTAACTCGCTTGAAGTGAGGGACGGATCAGGTAGTGCTCCTGGTTCTCTTGATATAACCCCGCAAAGGTTCATCCGAGACAAACCAAACAAACAAGGCCAACATGAATATAGAGCACAAGCATATGAATAAGATGCGTCAAGCAAACAATCATGCCATGATGAATGATGCACAATTTACATGGCAATAAGGTAGCATGGCATGGTGAGGTGTGGAAGACAAGTAACAACATTTTAAAGGAGTTTTGGTCCACATTTTGTTGTCATAACAGTTGCTGTACACTATATTTTTATATGATGCATGCTGCAATTGAAGTCAAGGATAGCATAAACAGAAAGGTCTCGTCGAGCTAATCATTTTAGACATATCATTTGCAAAATTTGGAATTACGAATCAAAAGTTATTGATTATTTAAATTCTAGTGGCAATTGGTGTAATTTAAATAAACTTGGAATTTTAATTGTGCAAAAGGCAATTTGAATGTCATATTTGGAATCCTCTCATTTTTCTGATCTCAAAACATATATTATTTGTCAAATTTGGAATTACAATGGAAAAGTTATTTAAAATCTGAATTGAATTTGAATTTGAAATCATTTAAACAAAATTTGAATTTAACCAGACGCAGAAAAACCCTTTTTACTCAGGATAACCTACCCTACAGGCACTTACAGGTGGGGCCAGGGATCTGCGGTCCACGCGCCAGCGGCTGAGGGAAACAGGGGACCGCGGGTTGATAACTGAAAACTTCAGGAGCCTTTTTAGAAAACTACACCGACGCTGACAGTGGGGCCAAGGGGACTGCGGGTTGGGAACAAAAGAAGGCAGGGGGTTTTCGGGGAGATGGTCACGGTGGCTGCCTGGTGGGCCTAGAGGGCGCGGGTTGCAGAGAAAAAGAACAGGGAGGGGTGTGTGTGCGAAACAGCCAAGGCCGTACTATTCCTCTTCTCGCCTGCGCCACGAGCGACAGAGAGGCGAGGTGGGGATCGAACCCACGACCTCTGGCGCGCTAGCGGAGGCGGCTACCGCTGCGGCGGCTGCGGTTTGCTGTTAGGGGATAGATCGCGTGCTAGAAAGGGCTAAACGGCGCGCGTCAGCTGCAGATGCTCGCGAACTCTGGCGCGCGGAGGCCGCTCGACGAAACGATCACCGCGTCCAGGAAGCGACTACGAACGGGAGGTTGTCAGGGAGGTCTGGGGGCTCACCGCGGGCTCGGTGGCGTGCTTGGATCGGGTCGGGGCGGTCGTGAACGGCGGCGGGGCTGACGCCGGCGTAGCTAGGGTTTTCCGACGGAGCGGCGTCGGTCCTGGCGCTCCGGTTCTTCTCCTCCTTGCTGGCCCGTACTGATCTGCTGCAGAGGACCGCCTCGCCCTCTTCGATCACTCCCCGACGATCTTAACGGCCAGAGCGACGGATGGCAGGGTGCTGGTGGCGGCCGGCGTTGGCTGATGGTGGACGGAGAGGAAGAAGAAGGGGTAGATGGCGCGGCCAGATCTGGCGAGGCTAGAGGAGGCGTGGGGAAGGGGACATGGCAGAGAGGGAGGAAGGGGTGGCGTGGAGGAGGCGGTGTAGATAAGGGTGGCCTCGGCCACCTTTATCCCTCCCCTCACGTGCTTGGTTCGGCCAGGGCAGGGCAAGGCAGGGCAGGTGGGGTGGCTTCCAGGTGGGTCCAGGGCGAGGCCAAGGAGGCAGGCAGCTGCGGGGTGGGGCTGCTGAGGCAGGGAGGAAAAGAGGGGAGAAAGGGCTCGGGTTGGTGGTGGTAGCCTCGGCTAGGTGGGAGCTAGGGTTAGGTTGGGGGGGTCCTTGGTCGTGTGGGGTGGGTAGCTGGTAGAGGGTTGCTGGGGTGGGGCCTGCATGGAAGAGAGGGGCGAGCTAGGGTAGGGCATGGGGTGATCATACTAGGAAGCTAGAAGGGAGAAGAGAGGTACTTAGGGTTGGTTTAGGGAAAAGGTGTAGATTAGGGGTTTTGTTTAGCTAGGATGGGGAGATGGCATGGGGTATGTTTTAGGGTTTTGGTAAGAGTGGGTAAGAGAGAGGTGGTACTCCAATTGATCAAGCATGCTTCATATACAAACACACAAGATCAAGAGAAAGGAGAAAAGAGGGAAAGGTAGGGAGAGAAGATTATGTTGATGGGGTTTTCTTTGGTCCATGCATGCTACAACAATGACCAAACAAGATCCAAGAGAAGAGGTGGTTCTAGGTTGGTGCATGCCTCATGAGCACATGTGTGTGCATGGGGCATGGGGATAGGGGTTAGCTAAGGGAGAAAAGAGATAGAAGAAATGGTGAAGAAACTACAAGCCAACACAAGATTTAAACAAAGAAAGGATGGTCCACTTAGAATTCAAGTAAAAACCAAATACTAGAAAAGGTGGCACTTGCATGGCCCATGCAAAATAATTAATGACAAAATGATCCTTGTGAAAACAATAATATTAACAAGGCATTATTCATATGCATTCCCAAAAGGTGGGCAAGGCCAAGCAAAGATTATGGGTGGAACCCAACCAACCAACATGAGCTAGAGATAACCCAAATTAAAATGCCAAGCTCATATTAATTGGATGGTGGAATTATAAGGTGGTGAAAAGAAAAGGTGGTGGAGTCAATAAGAGAGATGCCCTCAACTCAACTTGGGCATTTAACAATATATTAAGAACCAAATACAATATCAAGAGACAACTACAATTAATCATGCACATGAGATAAGAACCAAACAAGAAAGGGTTTTATATGATGCTCAAATGCAAGGTGACATGATGACATGAGCATGGTATGATAATGATGCAACAATTATATGTTGGAAGTGGCCCTTTTTATTATTATAACATGTAGCATTACAGGTGTTAGACAACTGGGATGCTACAACTCTCCCCCACTAAACAGGAATCTCGCCCCGAGATTCTAGGAAGAAGAAGAAGATACAAAAAGATAAGGATGGTTGGCACGGAGTTCATCTTCACGCTCCCATGTGGCTTCATCAATGTAATGGTGTGACCATCGCACCTTGCGTAACTTGATGGACTTGTTGCAGTCCTTCGCTCTGGTCTCAAGGATTTTGGTGGGGTGTTCTTGATAAGACAAGTCTTCTTGGAGGTCGATTAGCTCATGATCCACGGTCTGCCGGGATCTTTGAAGCACTTCTTGAGCTGAGAGATGGAAAACATCATGGACTTTGAGTTTTTCCTAAGCTCCAAAGGCATAAGCAACTTCTCCTCTTCTACCACGTATCTTGAAAGGACCGATGTATCTAGGAGCCAACTTTCCTTTGATACCGAAGCGGTGTGTTCCTCTCATGGGAGTGACACGAAGGTAGACGAGATCACCAGGGGCATACACCATATCCGTGTGCTTCCTGTCATAGTTGCTCTTCTGACGACTTTGAGCAATCTTCAGGTTCTCCAGAATGATATGCACCTTCTCCTCTGCTTGGGTCACAATGTCAGGGCCAAACCAGATTCTTTCTCCTGCACCTGACAAACCAATCGGAGTTCTGCACTTGCGTCCATAAAGAGCCTCGAATGGTGCCATCTTCAGACTCTTCTGGAAGCTGTTGTTGTAGGAGAATTCAGCATAAGGAAGACATTCTTCCCACTTCATGCCAAACGAGATGACGCAAGCCCGAAGCATATCCTCCAGAATCTGATTGATCCTCTCCACTTGTCCTTGCGACTGAGGGTGGTAAGCAGTGCTGAAGTTCAACTTTGTTCCCAAAGCTTTTTGGAAACTCTCCCAGAACTTTGAGGTGAAGATGCTCCCACGGTCTGAACTGATTTCCATTGGAACCCCATACAGAGAGACAATTCTGTTGATATAGAGCTCAGCCAACTGAATTCCAGAAATTGTTTCTTTGATGGGAAGAAATGAGCCACTTTAGAAAGCCTGTCGATGACAACAAAAATTGCATTGTTGCCCTTCTGCGACCTCGGAAAGCCAGTGATGAAGTCCATCTCTACTTTCTCCCATTTCCATTCCGGAGGTTTCAATGGCTATAGAAGACCAAATGGTTTCGATGGACAGCCTTCACCCTACGCGGACATCACATTCTCGAGACATACTTGGCGCAATACCGTTTCAACCAGGCCACCAGATTGTGTTTTCAAGTCCATGTACATCTTTGTGCCAGGATGGATAGAAAGAACCGAATCATGTGCCTCCTTGAGAACTTGGTCTCGGACCCGTAGTTTGGAACAAACATCCGTGTTCAAAGAAGAGCGTGCCTTGATCATCAACGTGGAAGGACTCATACTGGAAGGTCAAGCTTAGAGATGAGCTTTTGGTGTGCGGATCACCAAGTCGACGAGAGCGAATCTGTTCTTCCAAGAGAGGAGTAGCCAAGGTTCAGAGATGCCCTTGTTCCACAATTCTGTGTTGAGCCGACGGAATTCCTCGCACAAGAGAGGTCATGCTCTTCCACCATGAGGTTGTTGACATAAGCTTTACGGCTAAGCGCATCTGCCATGACGTTTGCTTTTCCCGGGGTGTAGTTGATGGTCACATCAAAGTCATTGATTGCTTCGATCCATCTCCTCTGCCGAAGGTTGAGATCCGGTTGAGTGAAGATATACTTCAAACTCTTGTGGTCCGAGAAGATCTCACAACGGTTACCAAGCAAGTAGTGCCTCCATAGCTTCAAAGCAAAGACAATTGCTGCTAGCTCAAGGTCATGTGTGGGATAGTTGATCTCATGTGTCTTCAACTGACGAGAAGCATAAGCAACCACCTGTCTCTCTTGCATAAGGACCGCACCCAATCCTTGCAAAGAGGCGTCACAGAATATCTGGAAAGGCTTAGATGTATCCGGAGGAACCAAGACTGGTGTGGAAGTGAGCTTCTCTTTGAGTGTCTCAAAACTTTCTTGACATGCAGGAGTCCACAGGTACTTCTTGCCTTTCTTGAGGAGGTCGGTAAGAGGCTTTGCTATCTTCGAGAAGTTCTAAACAAAGCGACGGCAATAGCTAGCCAAGCCGAGAAAACTCCGCACTTCCTTGACATTAGCAGGAGGAAGCCATTCAACTATTGTCTTCACGGTTTCCGGGTTGACTGCAATGCCCTTGGCAGAGATAACATGACCCAGATATGTTACTTCAGGCAGCCAAAACTCACACTTTGAGAACTTTGCATACAAGCGGTTCTCACGAAGCTTGTTTAAGACACAACGCAAGTGTTCTTCATGCTCCTCCTTAGACTTGGAATAGACCAGAATGTCATCCAGATATACCACGACAAACTTATCAAGGTACTCCATGAAAACGGAGTTCATCAGCCTCGAGAAGGTAGCAGGTGCGTTGGTGAGACCGAAAGACATGACCGTGTACTCATACAGGCCATAGCGGGTGGTGAAAGCTATTTTGGGCACATCTTCTTTGCGAATTTTGATTTGGTGATAACCACTTCTCAAGTCCAGCTTAGAGAACACCACAGCTCCTGCCAGCTGATCAAAAAGATCATTTATCCGTGGAAGAGGATATTTGTTCTTGATGGTTTTAGCATTTAGAGCCCGGTAGTCAACACATAGCCTATCGGTTCTGTCACGCTTCTTCACAAAGATTGTTGGGCTACCCCAAGAAGAAGTGCTGTGTTGAATGAAACCCAACTTCTCTTGTTCATCAAGTTGTCGTTTGAGTTCAGCCAACTCAGAAGGACCCATTTTATATGGCCTCTTGGAGATAGGAGCCGTTCCAGGTTCAAGCTCAATCACGAATTCAACCTCGCGATCCGGAGGCATACCTGGCAACTCTTCAGGGAAAACATCTGGAAACTCACAGACCACTGGTACACTCTGAATAGCTTCCATAGCATCATCATTCAGAGCCGCCAAGGAATAGAGCTGGACAGGAGTCGACTTGGAGAAAAGACTATATGGCCTTCGGGATCTTCAGAGACACCGAGCGTTCAAAGACAATCAATCACATGCATTTGCCTGTCAACCAATCCATGCCCAAGATGACATCAATGTCGAGTTGCCCGAACAATCAAAGAAGCCAAGAATGAAGAACCACCAATCTCAATCGATTGCCATGGTCGATAAGCTCACCCTCATGTTTGCCCAGAGAAAGAACCATTAACCGCTTTTGGAGAGGAACCATGACTAACTCATTCTCATTTGCAAACTTGTGAGACACAAAAGAATGCGATGCACCAGAATCAAAGAGAACTCGTGCAGGGACTGAGTTAACTTAAAGCATACCCATTACAACTCCAGGTGCGAGCTCAGCTTGAGAGGCGTTGACGCAGTTGGCGCGAACAACCGCAGACCCGGGCTTAGTGTTGATGTTGAGAGCCCGAGGCGGTGGTGCACGAACCAAGGAGAGCTTGTTACAGATCTTGGCGGGGTGGAGGGAGAGCTTTGTTCTTCATTGGGCGGTTCGGTTGGGGTGTCCATGATCTCCACATGTGAAACAAGCACCATGAGGACGTGGAGCGAGTAGCTGGGACTCCGCCAGCGCCTGTGGTAATGGTTGTTGTAGCCCCAGGAGCCGCAGTGGTGAAGTTTGGTGGCCTTGACGTGAAACTCGCAGGTCTTGGTGGAGCCGGAGCGACGGTGGGGTGTTAGGAACCCGACACGCCGCTTAGAAGGAGCTGCCATAATCGCAGAGCTTGATGCATCCTGTTGTGTTTCTTGGACTCCTCAAACATTTGCCTGCTTGCCTCCTCTTGCAGAGTTGTGTGTTGGAGTTCCAGGAAGGTTGCCGGTCTTGCATGCGTGATTGCATACTTGATCGACGCATTGAGCCCTTGCCTGAACCTTTTCTGCTTCTTCTTGTCATCAGATACCTCATCACCACCATAACGGGATAGATTCATGAAGTTCCTGATATAGGTGTTGACGTTATCATTTCCAGCTTGAGTTGAGGAAAGCCTCCTTCATCCTTTCCATCACAATCTCTGAGAGAAACTGCTCTTTGAAAGCTGCAGTGAACCTCTCCCAAGTTGGCTGGAACCCAGTGCAGCTTGCCTTCAAGTAGTTTTCCCACCAAAGAGCTGCATCTCCCTTGAGAAGGTGAGTAGCACACTTGACCCACTCCATCTCCAGAACATCAGCAGTCTCGAGCAGCCTTGAGATCTCACGCAGCCAATCATCCGCCAAGAGGTCGGTCGAAACATCAAACCGACGAGGGTTGAATTTGAGGAAGCTCTTGATGTCTCCACGCTTGGGAGGTGGAGGTGGAGCAAACTCGTTTCCGACGCTCTCCTCAAAGCGCTGGTTCTCTTGCATGGCTGCCAAAGCATTAGCAATGTTTGACAACGAGCCCAGCCCGGAGGTATGTCCTCCTCCGGCGTGGTGGAGCCATCCATCATTGATATAAAACTCAAGTCAAGATTATAATGGAGAATGATAATAATCCAAAATAGTACCAAGATGGAATTAACCAAGATTAAAGGATACAATTCTTGAGATGATATTAAAATATCAACAAAGTTCATAGTACCTCAAAGATATTAAGCATATCGCACGATCGAAAAGGAGTGGTACACAAATATATCAAAGAAAAATTTTCCACAAATTTCGCATTACAATACCAATAGATGCATAAAATTACTTAACGAATCAAGATTAGTGACTCTACCGATTCAATATACAAAAGCGAATGATAAAAGTAGTGGTATGGTCGCGACTCCATCCCGCACTCAAATCATTACTCCGCACATGAACAAGTGGAACACATATCCTAACCCCTTCTTCTCACGACGAAACCTAAAGATTGGTAACTACGGAAACGAACACCCCAAACAAGATAGCGTCGGATACAAAGAGGAAGATAGATTGCGTCGGTTTGCAAAAGCCTGTCGGTATGAAATGTACCAACAGTTGATAACCAAAGGCAGATAAGATAACAACTTGGATGCAACAGATAGACAAGGGATTACACACACACACACACAACCTATGGTACTACGGAAACCCAGAACACGTGAATCCTAGTTTGAATCTTGAGAAGAGGATTGAAAACGTTGCACTTCCTTACCAGAAAAGGGTGGGTGGGAGGGTAAGAAGAAAAGTGGAAGCAGTCCTACTCTCGCGTTTTGTCTTTCCCTAATATACATAACTACCAAAATATTTGCTAGACTGACAACGACCGTTTGGCTGAAACCCTGAAGGTCGGGATGGCTCTGATACCAATTGTAACTACCTCGGTGAATTACGCTCCTAGATACAAGCCTGGATGAGTGGTAGTGGTTGAAATAGTACGGTGGGGCCCCAAAAGCCACTCACTGGTAGTCCTTTCAGACGTCCCAACCACTACCCTCTCAACGGGACTCAGACGGGCGTGAATCGGCGAAGGGATCAACTACGACACAAGTGGGTATGTCATAAGCCACCATACAAGAGTACATCAGAGCCATACCATCTAGAAAGAAAGGAAATATAGCAACGCCATACGGCAAGATTCAAATGACCTAGATAGATCTATATTTTAGGATACTTCCTCATACAACACATCGTAGTATCATGCGAAGCGGCAAGCAAAATCCGAGTACGGATAAGAAGCAAATCGGCATAAGATGCCATAGAAATAAGCACATCCCAACTACAGGTCTCACGGATCCCGTTCCTAATCTCTACACTGAACGATCGTTGCCCACATCTTCGGCTTCTTCCACCCAGTATCCGTCCTGTGAAGGTACCTGTCCATCTGAACCAAGAATTTATCGTGTGAGACCCTAAGGGTACTCAGCAAGTCTTAATGCCTCTAAAGGGGACACAACCTGGGGTGACGCAATTGCAGCGAAAGATAAAAACCTAGCAGTTCTACAGATAAACGCTAACCATCCACCTAACCAATGATAGACGGATGTCCGTGAATTAAGAACAACAGTTATAATGGTAATCTCATCAGATCCATCCTCCTCCCTGCTTACCAACAAGGAAGCGGACGAACAACCCCCCATCCGTTGGCAATTTTATTAACCATTCCATGGGTGTTGCACTATTTACTAGTCAAGTTACTTAGTCAGGTTAAAGCGGTACTTTAGTTATGCTTGTCTATGATCGACAAACTGTGCTCCAAGTCGTCCATATCCGCGGACACGGCTTTCAGAAAGTTTTACCCGGCCGGGGTGCACCAATAGCAACACACGCTCGATCAACCTCGGAAAAACCAAATCAAAACCCAACGAGGCTTTCACGACTGAACAATCACAGAATTCAGAAATATTTCAGGGGGCCACCCCTTAAGTAGATCCCGAACGGCCACCGACTCCGAGACGGACTCAAGGTTTGGGTAGACGGCTGTGAACGACTGGGAACCCGAAAGTGTGGCTGGGCTTGTCGACACCGCGGAATCGTGTCCCGATCCTAAACAGTACAGTGTGCTCCTCGCACAAATTAAATACAGAAAGTAGCATGGCATAAGTACAGGATAGTAAATAAAACCTCAAACTAGTTTGTGGCCCCAAGAAATAAGACGGAATCAAGCTCTGGCTCAGGGGGGTCCCATATACCTCCCGGATGTGGATAGCGCGATAAATCAAGGAACAGGAATCAAGTACTCGGGGTCTTACGGGACACAAGTGAGCAGGAAAAACCAAATAGCAGATGTTGCTCACCGGTGCCACTTTCTTTAGTTATCCCACTACTACTCAGGTTAAGTTGTTTAGGTACCTCATTTTCAACAGGCTCTCACATACCCTACACATGCTGTTCTACGACTCGCATGGCCCAAACAACTCCTATAGTAGTGGCTCATGGGATGGAGGATCAAGCTGGGTGGGGTTTAAAAGTAAAGGCTATGCATACTTGGGATTCAATTTAATGCAATCGCGACTCAATGATGCAAGAATAAGATAGAGGCAATAGGTACTGTATGTATGCAAGCATGTGGAAGTGCTTGCCTGTTAACTCAGTTGAAGTGAGGGACGGATCTGGGTAGCGCTCCTGGTTCTCTTGATATAACCCCTGCTCAGTGTCTATCCGAGAAAAACCAAACAAACAAGGCCAACATGAATATAGAGCACAAGCATATGAATAAGATGCGTCAATCAAACAATCATGCCATGATGAATGATGCACAATTTACATGGCAATAAGGTAGCATGGCATGGTGAGGTGTGGAAGACAAGTAACAACATTTTAAAGGAGTTTTGGTCCACATTTTGTTGTCATAACAGTTGCTGTACACTATATTTTTATATGATGCATGCTGCAATTGAAGTCAAGGATAGCATAAACAGAAAGGTCTCGTCGAGCTAATCATTTTAGACATATCATTTGCAAAATTTGGAATTACGAATCAAAAGTTATTGATTATTTAAATTCTAGTGGCAATTGGTGTAATTTAAATAAACTTGGAATTTTAATTGTGCAAAAGGCAATTTGAATGTCATATTTGGAATCCTCTCATTTTTCTGATCTCAAAACATATATTATTTATCAAATTTGGAATTACAATGGAAAAGTTATTTAAAATCTGAATTGAATTTGAATTTGAAATCATTTAAACAAAATTTGAATTTAACCAGACGCAGAAAAACCCTTTTTACTCAGGCTAACCTACCCTACAGGCACTTACAGGTGGGGCCAGGGATATGCGGTCCACGCCAGGGCCGAGGGAAAGGGGACCATGGGTTGATAATCAAACTTGAGAGCCTTTTTAGAAAACTACACCGACGCTGACAGTGGGGCCAAGGGGACTGCGGGTTGGGAACAAAAGAAGGCAGGGGGTTTTCGGGGAGATGGTCACGGTGGCTGCCTGGTGGGCCTAGAGGGCGCGGGTTGCAGAGAAAAAGAACAGGGAGGGGGGTGTGTGCAAAACAGCCAAGGCCGTACTGTTCCTCTTCTCGTCTGCGCCGCGAGCGACAGAGAGGCGAGGTGGGGATCGAACCCACGACCTCTGGCGCGCTAGCGGAGGCGGCTACCGCTGCGGCGGCTGCGGTTTGCTGTTAGGGGATAGATCGCGTGCTAGATAGGGCTAAACGGCGCGCGTCAGCTGCAGACGCTCGCGAACTCTGGCGCGCGGAGGCCGCTCGACGAAACGATCACCGCGTCCAGGAAGCGATTACGAGCGGGAGGTTGTCTGGGAGGTCTGGGGGCTCACCGCGGGCTCGGTGGCGTGCTTGGATCGGGTCGGGGCGGTCGTGAACGGCGGCGGGGCTGACGCCGGCGTAGCTAGGGTTTTCCGACGGAGCGGCGTCGGTCCTGGCGCTCTGGTTCTTCTCCTCCTTGCTGGCCCGTACTGATCTGCTGCAGAGGACCGCCTCGCCCTCTTCGATCACTCCCCGACGATCTTGACGGCCAGAGCGACGGATGGCAGGGTGCTGGCGACGGCCGGCGTTGGCTGATGGTGGACGAAGAGGAAGAAGAAGGGGTAGATGGCGCAGCCAGATCTGGCGAGGCTAGAGGAGGCATGGGGAAGGGGACATGGCAGAGAGGGAGGAAGGGGTGGCGTGGAGGAGGCGGTGTAGATAAGGGTGGCCTCGGCCACCTTTATCCCTCCCCTCACGTGCTTGGTTCGGCCAGGGCAGGGCAAGGCAGGGCAGGTGGGGTGACTTCCAGGTGGGTCCAGGGCGAGGCCAAGGAGGTAGGCAACTTGAGGTGGGCCTTGGCGGGGAGGAAAAGAGGGAAGAAAGGGCTCGGGTTGGTGGTGGTAGCCTCGGCTAGGTGGGAGCTAGGGTTAGGTTGGGGGGGTCCTTGGTCGTGTGGGGTGGGTAGCTGGTAGAGGGTTGCTGGGGTGGGGCCTGCATGGAAGAGAGGGGCGAGCTAGGGTAGGGCATGGGGTGATCATACTAGGAAGCTAGAAGGGAGAAGAGAGGTACTTAGGGTTGGTTTAGGGAAAAGGTGTAGATTAGGGGTTTTGTTTAGCTAGGATGGGGAGATGGCATGGGGTAGGTTTTAGGGTTTTGCTAAGAGTGGGTAAGAGAGAGGTGGTACTCCAATTGATCAAGCATGCTTCATATACAAACACACAAGATCAAGAGAAAGGAGAAAAGAGGGAAAGGTAGGGAGAGAAGATTATGTTGATGGGGTTTTCTTTGGTCCATGCATCCTACAACAATGACCAAACAAGATCCAAGAGAAGAGGTGGTTCTAGGTTGGTGCATGCCTCATGAGCACATGTGTGTGCATGGGGCATGGGGATAGGGGTTAGCTAAGGGAGAAAAGAGATAGAAGAAATGGTGAAGAAACTACAAGCCAACACAAGATTTAAACAAAGAAAGGATGGTCCACTTAGAATTCAAGTAAAAACCAAATACTAGAAAAGGTGGCACTTGCATGGCCCATGCAAAATAATTAATGCCAAAATGATCCTTGTGAAAACAATAATATTAACAAGGCATTATTCATATGCATTCCCAAAAGGTGGGCAAGGCCAAGCAAAGATTATGGGTGGAACCCAACCAACCAACATGAGCTAGAGATAACCCAAATTAAAATGCCAAGCTCATATTAATTGGATGGTGGAATTATAAGGTGGTGAAAAGAAAAGGTGGTGGAGTCAATAAGAGAGATGCCCTCAACTCAAATTGGGCATTTAACAATATATTAAGAACCAAATACAATATCAAGAGACAACTACAATTAATCATGCACATGAGATAAGAACCAAACAAGAAAGGGTTTTATATGATGCTCAAATGCAAGGTGACATGATGACATGAGCATGATATGATAATGATGCAACAATTATATGTTGGAAGTGTCCCTTTTTATTATTATAACATGTAGCATTACAGGTGTTAGACAACTGGGATGCTACAACTACCGGGATGGATGCCCAGGATGCTAAATATTGGATGCCGTGTGCAGATGATTAACTCAGTGATATCTGCCATACCCAACTTCTTTATGAGCTGTATTCAGTGGGATCAAGCCAACATTGACATGATAGACAAAGTTAGAAGGGCATTTCTATGGAAAAATAAGGAGGAAGTTAATGGAGGACACTGCCTCGTAGCTTGGAATATAGTCACTATGCCAAAAGCACAAGGGGGGTTGGGAATCAGGAATTTGGCTACGCACAATAAGGCTCTAATGGCCAACATGACGGCGAAACTGCTATCCAAGGGAACAGGACCCTGCTTTTCATGGCTAGCTAATTGGTACCTGCAAGATTACATCCCGCACCACCCTGCAGCAAAGGACTCGCCATTCTGGAAATCCATCATGCAGCTAATACCAATGGTTCAGCAAGCAACATATTGCGAGGTAGAAGATGGAACGAGGACGACATTCTGGCAGGACAACTGGACAAGTTTGGGCTCCTTACAGTTCTCACTGCCTGTCCTATACTCTTTTGCCATTGACCAATTTTGCACCGTGCAATCGCAATTCCAGAACGCTACCTGGCAGATCAGCTTGCACCAGCCACTATCAAGGACTGTTGAATCCCAACTACAACAGCTGCTCCTAATTCTTGCAAGTGTTACACCAGGAGCCAACGGAACAGGGGACTCTAGACGAGTGATCACAACCGCTAAACCACCACAGACAAGAGACCTATACAAACTTTTCAGTGACCGAGGAACATTGTGGGCACCTGCGAAATGGATATGGATTAGAGCGATCCCACACAGACACAAAATTTTCCTGTGGCTTGCTTATAGAGACAGACTAAACACCAAAAGCAATATGGTAAAGAAGAAATGGTGCGGGGATGGGGGTTGCGATCTATGCCCAGCCGTGGAGACTTTCAAGCACATTGCGCTGCACTGCAGACAAGCGGACTGGGTATGGGAAAAGCTTCAGATTGCAGACACGGCCAAGAAAGGGTCTGAATTATCGGTCTTATTCAATACCCCAAGGAAAGAGGATAAAACCTGGCCAATTTGCATCGCTGCTTGCTTGCTAGCACTTTGGCAAGCTAGGAATGCCCGGGTCTTCAATCACACACAAACAAGTAGAGGAGCACTATTCAATAAAATTGCCCAATACATTTCCCTCTGGGCACACAGAACAGAGAAACTTAAGCCGCAACTACTGATTTGGGCAGCCTTATTTGAGAGTCTTTAGCATTTTTCTCTCTTTTCTTAGCTTAGCTTTACTCCCTAAACCTCCTGGATTTTGCCAGGCTGTAAATGCTGTGATCCTTTGTACACTGCTGTAACCATAAGGTCAGGGTTCCCCCTACCTTCATATATAAATATATATAACTTCAAAAAAAAAAAGAGTTCGAGTCCTAACGAGAACCGAATTAAACGGGGTATTATGTGAAAGTGTATAATTCATTGTTGAAAAGGTCTCGTCTATCTACAAACAATATATAGCCCACGAGGGAACAGTTACCGGGAGATCTGAAATTCCATATATAGGGTATGTTACCACCAGCTGAGACAGGTGTTGTCAGACTATGAGAAAACAGAATAGAAGTTTTCCTTCTGCATTCTCATGAAAACAGAATCACGACAAGGGAGAAACAACTATATGTGGCCAGTTTAATTTCATAACACATACCACATTCAGCCAGAATTTGAACACAATCCGTTGAGCCTGTCGAGAATCTTTTCTATAGAAGGCCTCTTCTGCCGACCAATTTCCACACATTCTAGTCCGATTTCAATGCATGTTTTTACTTGTTGGAGGCGATCCGCATCCAAATGTGGACACTGGGACACTATGTACTGCTGTGTCCAGTTTTCACGTACCTACATACAGAATCAGAATTATGATCATTTGAGATAGTAAGATCAAGTATAGCATAAGTTCCTATAAATCTCAGTCTTGAAGTAAATAAGTAATAATTTCTCTTACGTTTTTTATAAATTGCACCGCAGACGGTTCGTTGCCAGGACAATTCTTCTGCATTGTGGTGGTCTCCAAGATTAATAGGCCTAAACTATATATATCTGACTTGTTGGAGATTTCACCTTTGTATAGATATTCCGGAGCTATGTATCCACTGAGAATAAGAGTTCAGGAAGTATTATTGGAGAGATCAAAATGCAGTTCACTTCATAACGAAGGAACAAAATAGTATGGCTTACTATGATCCCACAACATTCTGCGTGTTCATCCGTGTTTGTTCTTGACCGAAGAGTCGAGAGAGACCAAAATCCGCAATTTTTGGTACCATCTCATCATCCAACAATATATTTTCAGGTTTTAGGTCCATATGGACAATATTAATGCGATGCACAAAGGCCAAACCTTGGCAGATCCCCTTAATTATTTTGAAGCGTGTGTCCCAGGGCAATCTATAAGGTACATCTGAAGAAGTGAAACACTGAATCCTGTGAGTGTTGTAAGATAATGACTTTCAATAGTAGTAAGTATTTATCAGTAGCTACTACTACCAAAGATGTGTACAGAGATGATACATTTTCTGTAAAATAACAAATGTCTCCTTTTGACAATACAGAATGCTACTGCTGTTTTCTTTGTACTGGCTGTGTAGCACTGAAAAGGTTTATGTAAATATAGACCTGTGTCCAAACTCCAACTCATAGTCTTGACAGTTTGAGAAACTTACTTGTAACAGTAAAGCATATTGG
The DNA here is from genome assembly GCA_030063025.1 of Avena longiglumis. Taxonomy (NCBI): domain Eukaryota; kingdom Viridiplantae; phylum Streptophyta; class Magnoliopsida; order Poales; family Poaceae; genus Avena; species Avena longiglumis. Next base: position 185,690,733 of record CP125979.1, read on the forward strand.
ATAATAATACGTACCAAAAAGATTCCTTTTAAGGCTTCCCTGAGACAAATACTCGTAGCAGAGTAAACTCTCAACGATGTCGGCAACGATATATCTCCCATTGTTCAGCACCACCTTCTTTTGACCTTCATGGCAGAAGCCGACCAGCTTCACTATGTTGTCATGGTGGAGGGCCATGATGTTCTGAACCTCGTTGTTGAAAACTTTGTCGCGCGCGATGGGCGAGTTGTCCGCGAGTTTCTTCACAGCAATGGTCTGGCCATCTGGCATAGTTCCCTGGTCAACCCACCCCACAGACAGATACTTTCTCAGCAACATGGTTTCAGCAAAATATTGGGTGCGTTTTTCAGAACCTTCTGAGAGGGCGTAGTAGCCGTACCTCGTAGACGGTTCCGAATGCGCCTGTACCTAGAACGCGGTTCTCCGAGAACTGCTCGGTGATAGTCCTCGTAGACGGTCCTCGTAGGAGTTGATAGTCCTCAGAAAGTCCGAGAACTGCTCGGTGATAGGGCCTTGAACTTATTTCACATGTACCTTCCCATCTTTGAGAATCAACTCCTTGGGATGAATCCTCAACTCATACATGTACGGGTTGAGGACTTCCGCAAAGGAATCCTCCGTGGGTGATCCATAGGAAGACATTGAGGCTCCAAATCTGAGAATTTGCCTGATAGAAATAGATTGAAACAAAAAACACGACAAGAACTTGATACAAGAACCTCGGGGAACCCAGGGGGTTATATATTACGAAGTTTCAAAGCATAAGGAAGGTTTTGATATGAAAACGAGGCGGAGACAGAGCTCGAGGTGGTCTCACCCCCTCTAGGCGCAACTAGTTGGGGCTCGCGCCTAGGGTGGGTTTGGCCACCCCGGCCTCCGGTTCCTCATATGTTCCGTCTCGTAACTTCCCTTATGTATTAAAAACATAAAAAAAATATTGGGGTCTCACAAACCTTCTATTTTCACCACTTTTACCTATTCAAAATCGAACTCTGTAGAATCTGGTGTTTGGCTTCTAATAAATTATTCCGGAGTCACAAGTTGAATTGTGTCAACGTCTTCATTATATGAATCTCCAGAAATATAATGCTTTAGTCTTTGACCATTTACCACCTGTGTTGCATCATCCTTCAGAGAAGATATTTTTATGGCACCTGAACGGTATACTTCCTTGATAACAAAAGGTCCTTCCCATTTTGAGAGTAGTTTCCCTGCAAAAAAACTGAGATGAGACCTATACAAAAGAACTTTCTCACCAACATGGAACTCTCTTTTGAGAATTCTTCTATCATGCCATCTTTTTACTTTTTCCTTAAAGAGCCTAGCATTTTCATAAGCTTCACTTCTCCACTCATCTAGATTACTTAAGTCGAGTAGTCTTTTCTCTCCAGCAAGTCTAAAATCTCTATTCAACTCTTTCACTGCCCAATAAGCTTTGTGTTCTAATTCTAAAGGCAAGTGACAAACTTTCCCATAGACCATTTTGTAAGGATACATCCCCATAGGATTTTTATAAGCAGTTCTATAAGCCCACAAAGCGTCATTCAACTTTTTAGCCCATTTTTTCTAGATCTATTGACAGTCTTCTGCAAGATAGATTTAATTTCCCTATTGGAAAGTTCTACTTGCCCACTGGTTTGGGGGTGATAAGTTGAAGCAATTCTATGGTTTACATCATACTTAGCGAGAGTTTTTCTAAAACCCCCATCAATAAAATGAGAGACTCCATTAGTCATGAGATATCTAGGCACACCGAACCTAGGAAAAATAACATCTTTAAGCATTTTCAAAGAGGTCTTACCATCAGCACTATTTGTAGGTATAGCTTCTACCCACTTTGTAACATAGTCAACAACAACAAGAATATGAGTATACCCTTTTGAAGGAGGAAAAGGCCCCATAAAGTCAAATCCCCAACAATCAAAAGGTTCAATAACAAGAGAATAATTTATAGGCATTTCATTGCGTTTAGAGATGTTACCTACTCGTTGACATTCATCACATGATAAGACAAATTTCCTTGCATCTTTAAAAAGGGCAGGCCAATAAAATCCAGATTGTAAAACCTTTTGTGCAGTCCTATCCCCAGCATGATGTCCCCCATAAGCATTGCCATGACATTTTCTCAATATCTCTTGTTGGTCAAATTCTGGAACACATCTTCGCAAAATGACATCTACTCCTTCTTTATATAAGTGTGAGTCATCACAAAAGTAATGCCTTAGATCATAAAAGAATTTTCTTCTTTGCTGAGCTATAAAGGTTGGAGGCAAATACTTAGAAACAATAAAGTTAGCATAATCGGCATACCAAGGACTCTCATGCGGACTTACCCTTATTGCAGCTAACTGCTCATTTGGAAAACTATCATTAACAGGCAATGGGTCAAAAGAAATGTTTTCCAAACGATAAATTATCAGCAACAGGATTATCGCACCTTTCCTATCCACAATATGCAGATCAAACTCTTGCAAAAGCAATACCCACCTAATAAGCTTAGGCTTAGCGTCCTTCTTTGTCATAAGGTACTTAATAGCAGCATGATCAGTATAAATAGTAACCTTTGAATCAACAATATAAGGTCTAAACTTATCACAAGCAAAGATTACAGCTAAGAACTCTTTTTTAGTAGTAGCATAATTCTTTTGAGCACCATCTGGAGTCTTGCTAGCATAATGAATAACATTCAACTTCTTGTCAACACGTTGTCCAAGGACAGCACCCACAGCAAAGTCACTAGCATCACACATGATTTCAAAAGGTAAACTCCAATTAGGTGGTTAAACAATAGGAGAAGTAGTCAAAGCTTTCTTCAAAGTTTCAAAAGCTTCCTTACAATCATCATCAAAAACAAAAGGTACATCTTTTTGAAAAAGATTAGTAAGGGGCTTTGAAATTTTGGAGAAATCTTTAATAAACCTCCTATAGAAACCAGCATGACCAAGGATACTACGAATACCTTTGATATCTCTAGGACAAGGCAACCTCTGAATTGCTTCAATTTTGGCTCTGTCAACTTCAATGCCTATTTCAGAGATCTTGTGTCCAAGAACAATTCCTTCATTAACCATGAAATGGCATTTCTCCCAATTAAGAACAAGGTTGGTTCCTTCACATCTCTGCAAAACTTTATCAAGGTTGTGCAAACAGTTATCAAAAGAAGTTCCATAGACGGAAAAATCGTCCATGAAAACCTCCACAATTTCTTCACAAAAACCATGAAATATAGTAGACATACATCTCTGAAAGGTAGCAGGAGCATTACATAAACCAAAAGGCATACGCCTAAAACATAAGTACCATAAGGACAAGTGAAAGTAGTTTTCTCTTGGTCTTGTGCTTTCACAGCAATTTGAGAAAACCCAGAATAACCATCAAGAAAGCAAAAGTGAGTCTTTTTGGAAACCTCTCAAGCATTTGATCAATAAAGGGCAAAGGATAATGATATTTCTTAGTAACTTTATTAATCTTTCTAAAATAAACGCACATTATATACCCAACCACTACTCTTTGGGGTATAAGCTCATTATCTGCATTAGGCACGACATTTATTTCCCCTTTCTTGGGAACACAATGAACAGGGCTAACTCATTTACTATCAGCAATAGGATAAATAATACCAGCATCAGGGACTTTTAATACCTCATTTCTTACCACATCCTTCATCTTAGGATTTAGACGGCGTTGGTGCTCAACAACTGGTTTTGCATCAGGTTCTATATTAATAGCATGCTGACATATAGTAGGAGAATCCCCTTTAAATCATCAAGAGTATAGCCCATAGCTCATCGGTGTTTCTTCAGTATTTCCAGTAACCTCTCTTCTTTCTTTCCTGAAAGTTTAGAACTAATAATAATAGTATATAATTTCTTATCATCAAGATAAGCATATTTAAGATCATCAGGTAAATGTTTTAATTCGAAAACAGGGTCCCCTTTAGGTGGTAGTGTGGTTCCCAAGTCTTCCACAATTATATTGTGCTTAAGTTGCTCTGGCTGACGAAGGAAAACCTCGTCAATCTCATTTCTTTCCTTCATGAAGACATCACTTTCATGATCTTCCATAAACTATTGTAAGGCATTGTTAGGAGCAAGATAAATAGCAAAAAGTTGTTCAACCCTGAAATCCTCATGAGGCAGTTCATTTTCATAAGGAGTTTTGGCAAATTTGGAAAAAATAAACTCATAAGACTCTCCAGCAAACTTAGTCAAAACTTTTTCCTTCCTACAATCTATGATAGCCCCACAAGTATTCAGGAAGGGTCTACCAAAGATAATATGATAGGTTTTACTAGCTTCTTTACCAAGTACTAGAAAATCAGCAGGATATTTAATCTTACCACAAAGGACTTCCACATCTCCTACAATGCCAATGGGGCAAACTTGCTCTCTATTAGCAAGGTGAATAACCACATCAATGTCCTCAAGCTCGCAAGGACGAATTTCATGCATAATTTCCATGTAAAGCTCATAAGGAATAACACTAGAACTAGCACCAATATCACATAAACCATAACAACTATGATTACCAATTCTAACAGAAAGCACAGGGACACTAGATTTTCTAGTTTTTTAGGATGAGAAACAATATTAGTAGCGTCTTCACAGAAGACAATATGCTCATCCTCTATATTTTTAGTGACAAGATCTTTCACAATAGCTACCACAAGCTCAATATCAATAAGCTCATCAGACCCCACAGTTTTCTTTGCGCTTTTGCTAACCACATTAGCTATAATAGAATGTTCCCTTACCTCGGAAGGGAAAGGAATTTTCTCAACATAAGGTTCATGCAAAATAGGATCAACAGTACAAACCTCTATGCTGGAAGGAAGATGGGTAACAATGTCTTTATAAGGAGCATGGTACTTGTCCCACTCTTTCTTGGGAATTTCAATATAAGAGGCAAAGGCAATAAAACATTTTGAAATAACTTGAGGATCAAGACCAAACTCATTACTAATATTACAGAAGTCATCAGTTCCCATAAAAGATTTAATGCATTCATAATCATAGTTTATACATGACTTTCTTCCTTTGTCATTCTCCCAAGCTTCAGTGTTCTCTTGAATGCGGTCTAGGAGATCTCATTTAGCTTCTTCCTTCATACGTCTGAATGATCCAGCACAAGAAGCATCTAGTAAATCTTTATCATGAAGAGAAAGCCTGGCATAAAAATTATTGATAATAATATTGTTAGGGAGTTCATGAATAGGACATTTAAGCATTAGTAACTTCAATCTCCCCCAAGCTTGAGCTGTACTCTCTCCATCACGAGGCCAAAAGTTATATATCAGATTTCTATCCTTATGAATCTCACTGGGAGGATACAATTTAGAATAAAAGAGAGATGCCATTTCCTCCCATTCTATGGATTGTCCATTCTTCAGCAGCTTATACCATTCTTCAGCTCTCCCTTTCAAGGATATGGAGAGTAATTTCTTTTTCACCTGTTCAGTTGTGATACCTGCACACTTAAATACCCACATAATTTATGGATAAAAAGCAAGTGATCACCAGGATGGATAGTTCCATCCCCTAAATAATAATTATCCATAACACGATCAACAATACTTATAGGTATCTTAAAAGGATCTATCTCAATAGGTGGTGGTTCATCTACTACCCTAACAGTGGTAGTAGTTTTCCGAAACAGAAAACCAAGTGGGTTATCAATATTGGAAACAAAGCAACAAGCAAAAAAAAGCAATACTCACAGTAGAAGTTTCCCTTACCAGTTCCACTCTTCAATAGTGCTTCACTCCCCGGCAATGGCGCCAGAAAATAGTCTTGATGACCCACAAGTATAGGGGGTGCATCGCAGTACTTTCGATAAATAGGAGTGTTGATCCTAACGAGGACAAGAAGGTGTTGACTAGTGGTATGGAGCAGGAACTCTCTGCAAATACTTAGCAAATGGATTTTTAGTGGTTTTCTGACAAGGCAACAAAACAAAGAGCAAGTAACAAAGACAACAAACAAATGCAGCAAGTGTCCCAATCCTTTCTTAGCAAAGGACAATCCGGTAGAAATACTTATAAGGACCAAACGTTCTCGAGGACACATGGGAATTCTGTCAAGTGCTTTCGCTTCAAATAACTGAGTACTCTTCTTTTGTGTTTGTAAGTGTTGTGTGGGTGAACCTGTGCTAACATACCGACCTTACTTGGACTAATACATACTTGTGATTAAACCCCCTGCAAGCATCCGCAACTACAGGAAAGTAATTAAGATACAAATCTAACCACGACCTTAAACTCTGAGATCCAAAACTCCCTTGTGCAAAGGTGTCCTCACGGGAGTTCAGGTTTCTGTACTTCGGAAACCCCACAATTAGTAGCCAAATATACAACGCATTCCCCTAGGCCCATAAATGGTGAAGTATCATGTAGTCGACGTTCACATGACACCACTACAAGAATATCACCACAACTTAAATACTAAACCATTGAATAATAACTCAACAGAAATCCACTACTAACAACATGACTTCTCCCATGTCCTCAAGAACTAAACGAACTACTCACGAGACATCATATGGATCAAGATCAAAGATGATATGATAATGGATAACAATCTGAACATAAACAATAATCCAATGGTTCCACTCACAAGCATCAACTACAATAGTAATCAACACCGGGAAAGTTTTCCCTAAGAACTAAAGCAATATCCAATACAATTGTTACAACGGTATGGGGTGGTGATGATGGTGCTGGTGGATATGATGGTGTGGATGATGATGATGATCCGGATGAATCCTAGCTTGATGATGGTGTTGATGGCGACGATTTCCCCTCTCCGGGAAGGAATTCCCTGGATGAAATCTGTTTGGCAGAGAGATCTTTCTCTCTCGGTGTTTTCTGCCCCGCAGAGGCGGCGGAAATCTATCTGTGGTCGCTCCCCTGGTGTTAGGGTTCCGTAGGGAAGATATAGACGAAGGGGCAGAGTCGGGAGCCGGACAGGTGGGCCACACCTGTCCTAGGCGCGGCCTAGGGTGGACCCACGCCTAGGGGTGTGGGCCCCTGCGGCCCTTCTTCGCCTCCCCTTCTGGCTTCCTCTATCTTCTGGGAAAATTTAATTTTCCCATATTTTTCTGATCTTCGTGAAATTGCATCAAAACACCTCTTTTTCCATCAGAATCGAGACTCCAGCAGTTCATCCTCCAAGAATCATCCAACATGCATAAACAGATGAAAAGCCATAAGTAATACCTCATAATAAGATATATATCAATGAATAGAGGCAAATTATGATATAGAATGGTGATGCAAATTGGACGTATCATGCCCCGCAAAGACAACCGTGCCGGTGGACCCCTCCACTATGTAGAACGCATACGGATGGTCGACGTCCAGTTGCGGAGGTGATGGCCGATGACGCAACTCAAAAAGTTTAGGAGGCATAACCATGGTGACCGCAGCCGCTTTTGTACCTTCCTTGTTCACCTCGATGATCGCCTTGTGGATGATGTCGTCCACAAGTATAGGCAGTCCAGAGCCGTCGTCCTCCATCATGTCGGACAGATCGGCTTGCTCGCAGAAGGGCAACTCGAGACCCAGCTTCTTGAGAACGGCGACGACACTGCTGTGGAAGGAGAGCTTGAACTTGGGCACGCTGATCTCGCGGACGTCGACTTGCCGCTCCGGCAGGTGCTTGTGCAGGAACCTCGGCCGGGACGCTATCGTGTCGAGCAACCCCCGCAGGCCGTCATGGGCGTCCGGGAGGAAGATGCACATCGTGAACTGCGGCGGGTCAGGCGCGTAGCTGTGTGGAACAAATGCATTCATGTGGTTTGCCGGCGAAGCAACATGACAATAGGGACCATATAGACCAGGGCGATCGTGATCTCGTGCCGCCATCCTATACCGGAGTTTAAGCACCTTGAACCCAGAGTGGACGACGACGAACTGCATCTTCCGGCTCTCCATGGAGAGCATGTTGATCCGGCTGTCGTCGAGCGGTAAAAACGCTTGCGCACAGTTTCTCTACTGTCGAACGGGTCCTCCTATGTGTCCTTGAAGTACATGGCACTGCCGAGCACGACGCGGGTCGTCGCCGGCTTTATCGAAGCTGGAGGAAGGATAGAGTCGATCAGGTGATTCGTCGCCTGCGCCGCCCACGTGTTGATCTGGTCCCGCGCTTCCTCCGGCGCGTGGCGGAAGTCGACGACGCCAGCGTCGTCCTTGTACGTGCCCATGACGGCCTTGCGGAAGGCCGGTTTCAGCGGTCGCGTCAGGTCGCTCCAAACGCCTCACGCGAACACCACCTTCGGCCCGCCGGATTTAGACCAATCCTTAAACGCGTCGGTTGCCGTGAGCGACACCAACGCCTCGAGCTGGCCACGTGACCACACCCTGAGCATGCTCGCGAGCCCGGCAGCAAGCGTCGCCAGGCCAGTGGAGCTGGTATTCATCATCGTCATCGGCCCCTACTGGATCGTCGAAGTGCATCGGTGGGTTTCTGGTCACCGGCGACAACACGTATCCTCTAGCCATGGCCGCAGCAGGCTGTGTCCTGTCCGCGCCAGGACTTTGCCATTGTTAGGGTCCACGACATGCCCTGCGAAGAGGATCGCGCTGGAAGCCTCCTCGACGACAAAATCCACGGTCGTCTCCGGCATCATCATCGGTGCACATGTTCCGAAAGCTGGCATGCTGGTGACCGCCCAAGCTACGGTGCCTTCTTCGTTGACCTCGATGACAGCCTTGTGGAAGACGTCTTGAATGACCAAAGGCTCGCCGTTGCCGCCAGCCTCCATCATGTCCGACAGGTCAGCATCCATGCCGAACGGTAGCACGAGTCCCAAGTGTTGGAGAATTTCGGTGACATGGCTGGTGAACTCAAGCTTGAACTTGGGGACCCCGAAATCGCCGACCTTGACCGTGATGGACGGCAGGTGGTCCTGCACGAAACCCGACCGGGAAGTTATCTCGTCGAGCAGAGTGTTTAGCATAAAACCACCACTTTTCGCGTTAAATTTCTAAAAACCACCACTATTCGTTTGAATCGCAAAAAAACACCACTTTTTATCTGATTTGTTGCAATGTGCACTAAACAGCGATTGGAGACGAATTGACACCAGATCCGACAGGCTGGGCCCACCAAGCAGACAACACTCGGACACGCCCGTCTATTGCCGTTAACAGAGGGAAGTGGGACCCACCTGGCCTGATCGGACAAAACATCTAAGGCTCAGTTCGCTCGTGAGCCACACCCGACCGTGCTGTTGAGCTCAGGATCCGCCGTCGCAGGAGCCGTCATAGTGCAGACGCCGCCGCACCACCATTGCCGTCGAGCCACCAGTGCACTCTGACAGCCACCGTCGCCACGCCAAGCTGGAACGACAGCGAATCTTCCGGCCCTTCTGTGCTAGATGTAAGTTCCCCAAATCCTAGGGTTAGGGTTTGGTTCAAAATTTGGGATTCACCTCGATTTACCTAGATTGAATCCGATTTGTGTCGCATTTCTCATTGGATTAGGAGTTTTCCCCAACTGACTACGCACCTGATACGTGCGTGGACCCCGAGTTTCAAGGGATCGCGAAGGGGTGCCAGGAGGTGTGTCGTGGCCACGGTTTGGTGCCGCAGAAATGTGTTGCTTTCGAAGGGATGAACACAGGACATAGGTTCTACATGTGTCAGATTCGCAATGTAAGTTCTACCTAATCTACAAGCTTGACTCCATCTGATACTGTGTAAGTAAGGTTATCATGGCACAAACAGATATTATAAGTGATTAGCACAAAAAATTCAGTAATTGCAGTGCTTTCTTACTGTCCAGTAGCACATTCTCTTCATGATATTGAGTGCCATTTATTGCCAATAGGTTTTATGGATTCCTTGTACAAAAGATGCTCATGTTCAAGGATGAACAAATGGAGTTATTTGGACCAGTTGACACTTGCTGATTTTGGTTGTATTACTTGTGTGTGGTTACCTAATGATCTCATTACCATTATAAGCTTTGTATTGGCAGATGATCCTTTTATTTAATCCCGCTTTAACTAAATGATATAATGCAAAAAATGTTTATTGCTTAGTGTCCTTAACTGAATAAAATAAATTGTAGTGCTCCCTTAACTGAAACAATAGTCATGCATGAGCACATGGTTCTTTTCATTAACTGAATAAAAGTGTTTACTATTTAGTGTACTACTTCTTTTCATTGACTTAGTTCCTGTTTCTTTTTATGGATTTTAGCAAGTCATGCACTCTAGATTTCAGTCATGGATAGATCATGAAGAGTGGCCAGATACTCTTAAGAATGCACTGAGCAAACTTTGGGGTATGTATGAAGAAGCTCATACTGGTAGAATCAATGACAATTATGAGAATTGCCTTTTGGTTAAGCAATTGTCTAATGAGAAGCAGAAGATAGAGAAGAAGCACAACACTTTGTTGGATGATGTTAGGAAGTTCATGGATGCATCAGAGAGGAAGGTGCTTGAGGCCAATTACAAGAAATATCAGGAAGAAACAGAGGCTGTCAAAGAAACTGATAAGCAGCTTGTTGAGGCCAGAAACTATGCAGCAACTCTAAAGAATGAAGTGGAGGTCCTAAAGAAAGGTGTGGAAGAACTAAAGAACCTACTAAGAACACAGGCTGATGTCATGAAGGGCAAGAGTGAGAAGAATGAAGCTGAAAAGACTATTCTGAAGGAAGAAAAAAAGAAGGTTGAATACCTGTTATATGACCTCTTTCAAGCAAGTTCAGCTCTAAAGGATAAGGTGAAGAAGATCAAGGACATTTGTGAGGAGTAATTGTGTTTGTGTAATGTTAGTTTATCCATCCTGGAGTATTGTAATGAACTATTTGTTTAAGACCATTGTGTAAGAACTATGTGGGTGAGAACTCATGCTTTGTGTGTTGATGGAACTAGTGTAAGAACTATTTGTGTTAAATGAGATGTGTGCTATTGTGGAAATGATGTTAGTTTATCCTATCTATTGTTTTAGAAGTACCATGTCAATGTTGTCGAGACACTAGGGGTCTCGACAACCCTATCTATTATTTTAGTAGTAGCACTTAAATGTTGTTGACAAGGGGCACACATAAATATTGTCTAACAAGAGCAACATCGAAGTTTTACAAGAGCAAAATCAAAGTTTTACAAGAGCAATATCATAATCTGACAACAAAGTGGAATTGTTTGACAAACACAACATCAAAGTCTTACATAAACATAGTAGCATGCACAAACATCAAATTAACCTTTTCTAGCTGATGTGCTTCCCTGCATTTAGGTAGTCCCTCATCCTGCTTGTTGGTTTTGATGCCCTAGAACTTGTCCTTGGCTCTACAACCCTTCTGGGTGTAGAAAAAGGTGATGCAGTTGATGTTGCCCTTCCAGGAGCTGGTGATGCAGATGATGTTGCCCTTCCAGGAGCTGCTGATGCAGCTGATGTTGCCCTTCCAGGAGCTGGTGCTGCAGATGATGTTGCCCTTCTAGAACTAGATGCATCATCAGTGCTGTTACCGTTGATTGCCTATGCAAAGGAAATTGTGCAGGTAAAGTAAATATGCAGGCATTGGTGCAGTTGTATGGAACTAAAAATACAGATAAATAATACTTACAGTGTGCCTAGATTTTCTAAGTAATTCTAGCCTCAGCTATGATGGGCATGTGGTATACCTATGTCCAACTAATTTGCAGTTGCTGCATGAAATGCTAGCCATCCTTGAGGTATCCCTAGGTGCTGGAACATCAAGAACACCCTTTCTCCTAACTATCTGCTTCCTTCCAGGCTTGTCTCTGAAAACAGGTGGATCTATATCCCTGGAATTTGTCTTTGGCCATTCATCAGGACCAGGGACAGGGTATATCACATGCTTGAAGGCCTCTTTGTATATAGATTTTTTGAAGAACTCATGTGCATAATCTTCAGGATGCTGACTGATCTTGGTGATGACAGAGCATGCATGGTTGCATGGGATGCCAGTGAGATCCCATGCTTTGCATCCACAAGTTCTATTCCTTAAGTCAACTGCATGTATTTCTGTCCCCTTAGTGCTAAATTGCCATATGCCTATGTCAGCATTCCGTGCTCTGCATTCTCTAGCATATTTCTTTGCTTGCTCAAGCTTCTCAGCATATAATGGAGTAATATCCCACCTTGTGGTCCCTGCTTTCCTCCTAACACGACTATACTTCACCATCAGCTTGTCTTTGATTCCATAAAGCATTGTATTTATAGGTTTACCCCTCACATCCAATATCTGCTTGTTGAACACTTCACTAAGATTGTTCACTACTAGATCAGTCTTGCAATTCGTATCAAAAGCATGCCCGCACCATGCTTAAACTGGAATTTGCATATCCAATTGTAAGCTTCCTCACATTCTTGCTTGAGCCCTTCCATTTCTTTATCATACCCAGACTTGGTATATGCATAACTTGCATCAAATATGAGTATTTTGAGCTCTTCTCCTCTAAACCCAGCTGATTTAAAGTTTGCATAGATATGCCTCAAATAGAATCTCTGTGGAGAATTTGGGAACACCTTAGAAATTTCTATGAGCAAACCCTAGCATATAAAAGAATGTTTAAGTCAGATACACTAACAATATATGTATTCATAGATAAGGAAAATAGAACAGAATTTCCCTAACCTTCTGCCTATCAAAGATGAAAGTATATCTGCCAAATTTCCCAGTCTCTCCTATGCAATATCTCAGCTGGGTGAGAAACCACATCCAGCTAGATTTATCCTCTTTGTCCATAACACCATAAGCAATTGGGAAAATATTATTGTTGCTATCTCTCCCAGTTGCATATAGGATTTGTTGGCCAGTGGTCAATTTGACAAAACAACCATCCAAACCTAATGAAAATGACATGAATAATCACTAATAATTGGTGCAATGCAACACAATATGAAAAATGCAGTACAGTGGGCCTATAATTACCTATAAATGGCCTGCACCAACTTAAAAAACCTTCCTTGGAAGCATTCAAGCAGATGAACAAACCATGAAATGTGGGATTGGGACTAGGATGCTCCACAAGCTCCTTAGTTGTAACAATGCATCTACTTCCTGGATTAGTTTCTAGGATTGCTTGTAGGTAGTCCCTCAACCTTGTTGTCACATCCCAAAAAAAAATTCCAAATCTTGAAATGTGAAAAATAAATAAACAAAAAAATAATTGTTAAAATTTAGGGGGGGAAAGAAACTTTTTGTTCCTCTAATGAAAATACCAAAAGATTACTTAAAACAAAAAAATAATTTTGAATGAGAAAGTGACAAACAAGCTTTAAAAAAAATCAAATGCATGTTATGCATTATCATAATTAAGAACTTGCATTTTAAACCAATGGAAAAGGAACATACCCAAAACCTAAAGCCTAATAAGGAAATCATCACATCAATTTTAATTCGTATATGTGGCTACGTTCCATATAATTTTTTTAAATCATTTTCTTAATTCATTTGCTATATTTTCAGAGATTTCTAAATTTTCCAAATAGGAAAAATCATTTTCTTTAATATCTCATGTTTCGTGCCGAATTACCAAAGCCCAGATCGTACTTTGTCTTTTCTATCCTCTCAAGTACGTATTGGGCTAATCATATCTCTCTCTTTCCTATTCATTTTCTTTTTCTTTTGGTCTCAACCGAATTGGACAAGGTCCATGTGATTTGTTTGTTCGTGTAGCACCGCAGGAAGTCCCACGAGCGCACACGCACGACCGCCGTCATTTCTGTTCTATACTGTCTGTCACTACCTTGTGAACCATGTCTCCTGATCGATAAATATAATATCCCTGCTGATCCCCGCTCCATTGCTCAGCACGCCTACGCCCAGGCACAGGCGAGTGAAACGTCGCACTGATTCTTCATCTCCTCGCACGCGCACGGACAGAATATTTAAATCAGACTGAAATGTTTGACATAAAGACCAAAAACGCCAGCTCCCTGAAGCCATTACGATGTCCCCTCGTCTCTTCCTATAAAGCGCAGTGCCTCTGCCCGTTTCCCTTCTTCGCGTGTATGCGTCAAAGGAGTCATAGGAATCTAGTTCATCTCCATATAGACGCAGCGCCTCGATCTCTTAGTTTCCCCTGTTGCCCCGCTCCCTCGCTCTGCACGCTACGCCCCAGCTCCATCATAAAATGTGCAGCCGCCAAAGTGCGCACTATGGCCGCCTCAGTGGAATCCAAACAACCAAGTCGCCACCGCTCAATTTCTTGCGCCACCCGCACCATGTAGAGACCAGCAACTTATTCAGGCGACCTGCTTCTCGATTCGTCATTCACAGCTCGCGAATTTCGGCATATACTGCAACTTGATCTGGAAGTTCATCGGACAAATTCGTCACCCACGGTGAGAATCAGAGCAATTAATTTGAACACCAGTCTAATTTTATTTATGCCTATCTCCAGGACATGATCGTACATCTTCTTGTTGTAGTTGGCCTTGCCGTCCGACGTCATGTGTCGCTCCAGCTGTGGATTGTCGTCATCGTTGGGGACGAACGACCTCTAAATCACGTCCAGTAGCACCGCCTCGACGTCCTCTACGTCGTCCACATCTTCTTCTACTCCGAATATGTCCCTAGCGACGGGAACGACAACGCCAAGCCCGTGCCCGCAAATCCGATGAACTTTTCCGGCGAGCTTTTCCGGTAAGCCATCCTGGACCATTAGATCTACATCTAAAGGTCATCATAGATCACTTAAACAAAGAGGTATCTTCCAATTAGAATCTGACAAGTGTCATATCTATTCCTATTTTTGAATTTTTAGACATAAGAACACATAAACTTGAAAAAAAAATCATATCTTTAGTTCTGTATATCCAAATTTAGCAAATAATATGTCTATGGATACACAAAAACGAGTAGAACACAGTGGAGCCATATTTTTGTATTTTTGAGTCTGTTAAAATCACGTTTTATACAGAACCATTTGTGGAGTATTTTGAGTATAAAAATTGTTGTGTAAATTATTTTTAAGTGAATCCTTTTGCAAATGGTTGTAAATTGAACGCTCTACACAGTAAGACCAAAATATAATTTTATTCTAGTATAAAAAAGATCATGGCAATTAATTAGTGAGAATGGTCTTTCCAACTGTTAGAAAATGTTGCTAATTGCTACAATTGCACAAATGGTTGCATTTGTAATCTTAAAAATATAAAATGTTCATAAATCACTTAATAATATTCAGAACCTTGTTATAACAATTTGTACAATAAAAATTGTTGTCTTGCATGTTTGCATACTTTGCATGATTTTTGTGTTGTCATTAGTATTGATCTTGTGATTGTTTTTTCTTGGTTGTTTTGCTTGATAGATTGTGTTGATTGTCAAGTGTGTTATTGCGAAGAGTGTACCAACACCACCAACTACTAAGGCAAGTGACACTATCATCCATGTACTACTATTTTCATTACACTTAGTGGATTTTTGTAACATGCATGATAAGGACTACTATATTTTATGCTATGCTAAATCCTAATAGGATACCCTTATATCTTCCTTAGTGGAAACAATGTAGTTGTAGTATGCTTAGCCCTGCTATATATTTGGGATGGGATACATGATATGATTATATGAAGTGTTGGAAAGATATACGTTTTATATAATAAAACAAGTACTCAATGAACCACCTGGGTGGAAAAGGATACTCAAGGTTGGACAAGGTGGCAACAAAAGAAACCATGTTTATATGGCTATCTTTTTATGTGTGCACTAGAAGAAAACCACCCAGGGACTTAGATATTGAACATGTTTCTCGTATAGTGGCTTCCGTGTACATCCACATGCTAAATGGGCTCTGGCTTAGTCAACTACATAGTGGAAGACCCATGCATTGGCATCTTCAGGTTAACTAGAATTGTGTAAGGGAAATATATCCCTACATTGGTGCCTGGTTGACAAGCTAGCATTGTGTATTGGGAGGACTTCTATGGAAAGACTTTGTCACATTCTCGATCTGCCAGTACTCCATTTTGGTGAGTACTTATCCAGCGGCCACTGGTGGCATCAAGACGAGATTGTGTCATGTGGGTAAAGTGTACAACTTCTGCAGAAGATCAAAAAATTCTAAGTACTTAGCCGTGTCCCCGGTTATGGACAACTCTGAGCAACTAAGGCCTGAAGCTATGAAAGATCTCGACATTCCAATTTCTCAAAGTAAAATCTGATGGTGACAACAAGGTATTAGAAGCACTTGGAGTCTTCCAAGGAATTCAGAAAGATTTGACAAAAGATCAGAACTATTTTGAAAAGATAGGATAAAACTATATTGCTTTCTGCAAAAGAGCCTAAACCCTACTTAGCCAAATATGCATGTAATGATAGGATCCACTTATTTCTACATAGTAGTGAAACTTGCCAATACAATTCAAATGTATTGACCCTTGTGGATGCAACTTATTATGTTGCAGGTTTGTTTGATGTTAGTGAAGTGTGTTGAATAGGATTACAAGTCTACAACCAACATGATTGCCTGTGGCACTTTGAAGATGAAGGACTCCATGCTATATAGATATTCTGCTGCATTGTAATGAGATAGCCAAATGAGCTATTTAAGATGTAATGAATTATTTTATTCCTGGTTATAAAGTTATATTATGACCTTTGTTTCTTGATATTACATCTTAACTGTGGATTCTAGCTATTGATCCAGGGACTAGCATTGTAAACATAGGTATCTCTACCTTATTAAAGGTTGGGAACCTTACAGATGGTATCAGAGCACTGTGTTGCCTGTAGGATTGTAACCCTAGGATTGGTCAAAACCCCTTAGAAAAATAGGAGTTGTGTTTGTTCCAAAAAACTTATTTACAAACAATCTTGTAAACTCTTTCCTCAACCTTTTGGTTTTTGAATTCTACACCTCTTCCTTTTCAACTTGATGGACAAAGCCTTCACCATGACCAATGATTTCAACTTTAGTTCCACCAAGGACTTCAACTTAGACATCACCAAGGACTACAAGTGAAAACCAAGAGACATTAGATTGCCTACCATAAACATTGATATCATGTTAGTGTATGGATCATATTGACCTATGAGGTATGACTATACTAGGTTGATTATTTCAAGAAAACTTGTTGTTTCCTTCAACTCATGAGTTAAGCTCATAAGTTGTTAAGTGAATAGTTGCTTGTTGATTGCTTGATTGTTTGTTTGAACTTGATTGTTTTGAGTTGTGTGTTAGAACTTCTTTAGGTCTATCTGTCATTACTTATCCCTATCAAACCAACAGATGTCTCCCCGTCGTGCCAACCCCAACCAAAACAACAACATCACTCCTGAGATGCAGCAGATGATGACAGCACAGACACAGCTGATGCAGATGATGACCACGTTCATACAGAACAACAACAACAACAACAACAACAACAACAATAATAATAATAATAACAACAACAATCAGAATAATCCTCCAGCACTTGACATGCTCACCAAGTTTCTGAAACTTAGACCTGCAAGATTCTCTGGAACAACTGATCCAATGGAAGCCAATGACTGGTTATGTTCGGTGAATAAGGACTTAGTGACTGTTGGCTGCATCGATGAAGAAAAAGTTAGGTTTGCATCACATCTGCTTGAAGGACCAGCAGCAACATGGTGGGACAACTTTCAGATCATCACTCCCCTTGAAGATGTAACTTGGGCTATTTTTGAGGATGGTTTCCGTACAGCTCACATCTATCTGGAGTGATGAGCTTGAAGAAAAAGGAGTTCCACAATTTGAAACAACGTCACCTCAGTGTGGTTGAGTACATTGAAGAATTCAACAATCTGGCACGCTATGCACCGGATGTAGTTGATACAGATGCTAAGAGGAAGGAGAAATTCCTCGAAGGACTTAATGATGAGTTGAACCTGCAGCTATCTGTTGCCTATGTTCCAACTTATCAATCACTCTATGACAAAGCCACCATCTTGGAAAACAAGATGAATCAAGTTGAGAACAGAAAGAGGAAACATAAACTCAAGTATCACTCAGGATCATCACAAAATAAGCGTTCATTCAAAAAGAGCAATGAATATTCTGAACCACATCAGCATCACCACAACAACAATGGAAGTGATAATAATGGAAATGATATTGACAATGGAGATGACCTTGATCAGAACCAACATGACAGTTTCAGGAAGAAGGACATTAGCCAGTTGCAGTGCTATAATTGTAAGGAACTTGGACACTATGCATCAGACTGTCCTGAGAAGAAAAAGAAAAAGGATGCTAGAAGATCCAATGGAAATGACTCCAATGTGACCCAGAAAGGACTTGTGAACCACATTGACATGGATGGGAACTTTGAAGAGATAGAAGAAGTGGATGTCAGTAATTAGTTAACTCAGTTGAGTCAAATAAGGATTCCTTATCAGGATATCAAGTGTTGAACCCATAGTCAAGTGAACCATCAATGTAACCCTATGAGACTTTCTTTTAAGGGTGGTAGTACCCTAGTTGTTTTCAAGCCAACTTGTAACCTCTAGCCTTCCCAAATCTCGGGACGAGATTTCTTTTAAGGGTGGTAGCCTGTCACATCCCAATTTTTTTTTCCAAATCTTGAAATGTGAAAAATAAATAAACAAAAGAAATAATTTTTAAAATTTAGGGAGGGGGGAAGAAACTTTTTGTTCCTCTAATGAAAATACCAAAAGATTACTTAAAACAAAAAAATAATTTTGAATGAGAAAGTGACAAACAAGCTTTAAAAAAAATCAAATGCATGTCATGCATTATCATAATTAAGAACTTGCATTTTAAACCAATGGAAAAGGAACATACCCAAAACCTAAAGCCTAATAAGGAAATCATCACATCAATTTTAATTCGTATATGTGGCTACGTTCCATATAATTTTTTTTAAATCATTTTCTTAATTCATTTGCTATATTTTCAGAGATTTCTAAATTTTCCAAATAGGAAAAATCATTTTCTTTAATATCTCATGCTTCGTGCCGAATTACCAAAGCCCAGATCGTACTTTGTCTTTTCTATCCTCTCAAGTACGTATTGGGCTAATCCTATCTCTCTCTTTCCTATTCATTTTCTTTTTCTTTTGGTCTCAACCGAATTGGACAAGGTCCATGTGATCTGTTTGTTCGTGTAGCACCGCAGGAAGTCCCACGAGCGCACACGCACGACCGCCGTCATTTCTGTTCTATACTGTCTGCCACTACCTTGTGAACCATGTCTCCTGATCGATAAATATAATATCCCTGCTGACCCCCGCTCCATTGCTTAGCACGGCTACGCCCAGGCTCAGGCGAGTGAAACGCCGCACTGATTCTTCATCTCCTCGCACGCGCACGAACAGAATATTTAAATCAGACTGAAACGTCTGCCATAAAGACCAAAAACGCCAGCCCCCTGAAGCCATTACGCTGTCCCCTCGTCTCTTCCTATAAAGCGCAGTGCCTCTGCCCGTTTCCCTTCTTCACGTGTATGCGTCAAAGAAGTCATAGGAATCTAGTTCATCTCCATATAGACGCAGCGCCTCGATCTCTTAGTTTCCCATGTTGCCCTGCTCCCTCGCTCTGCACGCTACGCCCCAGCTCCATCATAAACTGTGCAGCCGCCAAAGTGCGCACTATGGCCGCCTCAGTGGAATCCAAACAACCAAGTCGCCACCGCTCAATTTCTTGCGCCACCCGCACCATGTAGAGACCAGCAACTTATTCAGGCGACCTGCTTCTCGATTCGTCATTCACAGCTCGCGAATTTCGGCATATACTACAACTTGATCTGGAAGTTCATCGGACAAATTCGTCACCCACGGTGAGAATCAGAACAATTAATTTGAACACTAGTCTAATTTCATTTATGCCTATCTCCAGGACATGATCATACATCTTCTTGTTGTAGCTGGACACGCCGTCCGACGTCACGGGTCGCTCCAGCTGTGGATTGTCGTCATCGTTGGGGACGAACGACCTCTAAATCACGTCCAGTTGCACCGCCTCGACGTCCTCTACGTTGTCCACATCTTCTTCTACTCCGAATACGTCCCTAGCGACGGGAACGACAACGCCAAGCCCGTGCCCGCAAATCCGACGAACTTTTCCGGCGAGTTTTTCCGGTGAGCCATCCTGGACCATTAGATCTACATCTAAAGGTCATCATAGATCACTTAAACGAAGGGGTATCTTCCAATTAGAATCTGACAAGTGTCATATCTTTTCCTATTTTCGGATTTTTAGACATAAGAACACACAAACTTGAAAAAAATCATATCTTTAGTTTTGTATATCCAAATTTAGCAAATAATATGTCTATAGATTCACAAAAACGAGTAGAACACAGTGGAGCCATAATTTGGTATTTTTGAGTCTGTTAAAATCACGTTTTATACAGAACCATTTGTGGAGTATTTTGAGTATAAAAATTGTTGTGTAAATTATTTTTAAGTGAATCCTTTTGCAAATGGTTGTAAATTGAACGCTCTACACAGTAAGACCAAAATATAATTTTATTCTAGTATAAATAAGATCGTGGCAATTAATTAGTGAGAATGGTCTTTCCAACTATTAGAAAATGTTGCTAATTGCTACAATTGCACAAATAGTTGCATTTGTAATCTTAAAAATATAAAATGTTCATAAATCACTTAATAATATTCAGAACCTTGTTATAACAATTTGTACAAAAAAATTGTTGTCTTGCATGTTTGCATACTTTGCATGATTTTTGTGTTGTCATTAGTATTGATCTTGTGATCGTTTTTTCTTGGTTGTTTTGCTTGATAGATTGTGTTGATTGTCAAGTGTGTTATTGCGAAGAGTGTACCAACACCACCAACTACTAAGGCAAGTGACACTATCATCCATGTCCTGCTATTTTCATTACACTTAGTGGATTTCTGTAACATGCATGATAAGGACTACTATATTTTATGCCATGCTAAATCCTAATAGGATACCCTTATATCTTCCTTAGTAGAAACAATGTAGTTGTAGTATGCTTAGCCCTGCTATATATTTGGGATGGGATACATGATATGATTATATGAAGTGTTGGAAAGATATATGTTTTATATAATAAAACAAATATATAAAACAAATATATAAAACAAATATATCAATGAACCACCTGGGTGGAAAAGGATACTCAAGGTTGGACAAGGTGGCAACAAAAGGAACCATGTTTATATGGCTATCTTTTTGTATGTGCACTAGAAGAAAACCACCCAGGGACAGAGATTAAACATGTTTCTCGTACAGTGGCTTCCGTGTACAGCCACATGCTAAATGGGCTCTCGCTTAGTCAACTACATAGTAGAAGACCCATGCATTTGTAGGGTTCGCAGCATAGAAAACAAAAATTTTCCTACGATGTGAACTATATACCAAGATCTATCTACTAGATACAAACAACGGGCGGATGTATATCCGTAGAGAACATACCCTTGAAGACCGACAAAGCTTAACGAGTTCAACTCGTGGTTGATGTAGACGATCTCTTGCCGATCTCAAGATCGAGAGGAAGTCCTAGCGCCGCAAATCATCAGCGCATCCGTGCTCGCACACACGTTCGAGGCACCGAGCAACCTCCGCCTCCTCGCTCCAGCGATGCAATGAGCACAACTCTTTCTTGCCGAATAGCCACGGGAACATGTATCTCGCTAGTCGAGACCATGTGGGATAAATTCTAAAGGGGAGAGAGATCCTTCACGAGGAGGTGTGAGAGACAAGTGAGGAGGGGGATCCTTTTATAGGAGGAGGGGGGGAACCCCAAGGGGGTGGCCGGCGCATGGGGGCTGCCCCCTTGGCCTCCCCTCTTCATGTGGGTGGACACTCCACTCACAAATCTCCTTTAAATTCCCTCCACTCAAAAGTCCACTCAAATTCCCATTAAATTTCCACCAAATTTAATGCAAACTCTCATTAAATAAAACTCTTTTATTTTATTCAGAATTTTGTCAATTACTTTAATGACAAACATTCACAAATAACCCCTTGCTAGAATTCTATTTCACATGCATAACCACTTTATGCAATTTCACCCAAAACTTTGTTTGGTATCTAGTGAAATAAATTCCTGCTTGTTCATTCTTTCGGCATGAAACATTTGCTCCAATTGGATGTCGGTGTCTCTTAAGTGTGTCACCCTACGGTTCGTGAATAATGCGGACATGATCGAGACCCCTCTCGGATCAATAATCGAAGCGGGTTCGGAGACCCATCGACTCCCACACATTCAACGATGACTTTCTTGTGATCGTCGGAACCTTTTACGCTAGTATCTTAATCCCTTTGTTTCACGATATATTACATGTCCGAGATTCGATCATAGGTATCTCCATACCTAGTTTGATATCGTTACCGACATGCACTCTTTTCTCGTTCCTGTGATATAACATTCTAGTGATCAAATCACTTGCTTGCAAGCTAATCAATGTGATATCACCGAGAGGGCCCAGAGTATATCTATCCGTCATCGGGATGAACAAATTCCACTCTCGATCCATGAGCCTCAACATAACACTTTATTAGTTCTGAATCCATCTTTATAATCACTCTGTTACGGTGTGACGTTTGATGTTATCAAGAAACTCTTCCGGTGTTAGTGATTGACATGATCTCATGGTCTAAGGATTAGGATCACTTCGTAAGTTGTTATAGCAATATAAACTCAATGACTTTGATCGTAATGCTATACTTCGGATGAATGTTCATCACACCATTACACTAATGTCGTGATCCCGTTATTAACAACATCCAATGTCCATGATCAGGAAACCTTGATCATCTTGTTAATCAACGAGCTAGTTTATGAGAGAGGCATAACTAGGAACTTTCTGTTTGTTTATTAAACACACATGTATTAACGTTTCCGTATTAATACAATTATAGCATGCAAAATAAACATCTATCATATACTTAGAATACACATAATAAACACTTTATTATTGCCTCTCAGGGTATATTCCCTTCAGTCTCCCACTTGCACTAGAGACAATAATCTAGTTACATAGTGATAAATCTAACACCCATTGAGTTCTGGTGTTGATCATGTTTTGCTCTAGGGAGAGTTTTAGTCAACGGATCTGCTACATTGAGATCCGTATGTACTTTACAAATCTTTATATCTCCATCCTTGACATGCTCGCGGATGGAGTGAAATCGGCGCTTAATATGCTTGGAATGCTTGTGAGACCTTGGCTCTTTGGCATTGGCAATGGCACCATTGTTGTCACAATAGATCACCATTGGGTCCAACGCATTTGCCACCACTCCTAGTTCGGATATGAACTCCTTCATCCAAACTGCTTCCTGAGCCGCTTCTGAAGCAGCAACATATTCGGCCTCCGTTGTTGATCCCGCTACCACAGGTTGTTTGGAGCTCCTCCAACTAACCGCTCCGCCATTCATGAGAAATACGTATCCGGATTGAGACTTAGAGTCATCCGGATCGGTGTCAAAGCTAGCGTCGACATAACACTTAGCGACGAGCTCTTCTTCACCTCCGTATACAAGAAACATATCCTTAGTTCTTCGTAAGTACTTAAGGATATTCTTGACCGCTATCCAAAGGTTCCGAACACGGATCCGATTGGTACCTACTAGTCAAACTAATAGCATGTGCCACATCCGGTCTTGTACATAGCATGGCGTACATTATAGAGCCTATGGTGAAGCATAGGGACTTTGTCCATTATCTCTCTTTCTTCCATGAGCGGACTTTGAGTCTTACTCAATGTCTTGCCTTGCAACATAGGTAAGAACCCCTTCTTACTTCCGTCCATTTTAAACTTCTTTAAAATCTTATCAAGATATGTACTTTGCGATAGCCCTATTAGGCGCCTAGATCTATCTCTATAGATCTTTATGCCTAATATGTATGACGCTTCACCTAAGTCCTTCATTGAAAATTTTCTGTTTAGATAACTTTTAACACTGTTTAAAGATCTATATCATTCGATCAATAATATGTCATCCACATATAATATCGTAAATGCCACATTGCTCCCACTCACTTTCTTGTAAATACAAGCTTCTCCATAAGTTTGGACAAATCCAAACTCTTTGATCACCTCATCAAAGCGGAGATTCCAACTTCGTGATGCTTGCTTCAATCCATAGATGGACCGCTGAAGCTTGCACACCTTGTTAGCATCCTTAGGATCGACAAAACCCTTTGGTTGTATCATATACAACTCTTCTTCAATATTACCATTGAGAAACGCGGTTTTGACATCCATCTGCCATATCTCATAATCGAAATATGCAGCAATTGCTAACATAATCCTAACTGACTTTAGCATCGCTACGGGAGAGAAAGTCTCATCATAGTCAACTCCTTGAATTTGTCGAAACCACTTTGCGACAAGTCGAGCATTATAGACGGTCACATTACCATCAGCATCAGTTTTCCTTTTGAAAATCCATTTGTTCTCCACGGCCTTTCGGTCGTGAGGTAATTCCACCAAGTTCCAAACTTGATTTTCATACATGGATTCCATCTCGAATTTCATGGCTTCTAACCATTTGTTGGAATCCGGGCTCATCATCGCTTCTTCATACGTCACAGGGTCATCATTTTCATCAACCATGAAATTCATGACAGATTCCGTCTGACTCGGGAGCTGCAGCGTCTGTTGACTGCGAGGTTGATAGTACTCTCTTTCGAGTTTCATGATCATTATCATTAGTTCCCTCTTCAACAGGTGGAGACAACTCCGGAACAACTTCCGGCGCTGCGCTACTCGCCATACTTTGAAGAAAAGGTTCCACAACCTCTTCGAGTTCTACCTTCCAACTACTCACACCTTTCGCGAGAAACTCTTTCTCTAGAAAGGATCCATTCTTAACACAAAAACCTTGCCCTCGGATCTGTGATAGAAGGAATACCCAATAGTTTCCTATGAAGACGCATTTTTCCGCTTTGGGTTCGAGTTTATCCGGTTGAAGTTTCTTCACATAAACATCGCATCCCCAAACTTTAAGAAATGACAGCTTAGGTTTGTTTCCAAACCACAATTCATATGGTGTCTTTTCAAAGGATTTAGATGGTGCCCGATTTAAAGTGAATGCAGCAGTTTCTAGTGCATAACCCCAAAATGACAACGGCAAGTCCGTCAGAGACATCATAGATCGAACCATATCTAATAAAGTACGATTACGACGTTCCGACACACCATTTCGCTATGGTGTTCCGGCAGGTGTGATTTGTGAAACAATTCCACACTCTTTCATGTGAGTGCTAAACTCGTAACTTAGATACTCACCTCCACGGTCGGACCATAGAAATTTGATCTTTCTATTATGATGATTCTCCACTTCATTCTGAAATTCCTTGAACTTTTCAAAGGTTTCAGACTTGTGTTTCATCAAGTAGATATAACCGTATCTACTCAAATCATCCGTGAAAGTAACAAAATAACGATATCCACCTCGCGCCGACACACTCATTGGACCACATACATCAGAATGTATGATTTCCAATAAATCATCGCCTGCTCCATTGAACCGAAAACGGCGTTCTAGTCATCTTGCCCATAAGGCATGGCTCACATGTATCAAATGATTCATAATCAAGTGATTCCAAAAGTCCATCCGAATGGAGCTTCTTCATCGTTTAACGCCAATATGACCTAGACGGCGATTGCCACATATATGCGGATATATCATCATTAAGTTTAATCCTTTTAGCATCAACATTATGAATATGTGTAACATTATCATCGAGATCTAATAGAAATAAACCATTCATCATCGGTGCATGACCATAAAAGATTTCATTCATATAAATGGAACAACGATTGTTCTCGGATTTAAATGAATAACCACTTCGCATCAAACACGATCCGGATACAATGTTCATGCTCGGTCTGGCACCGGATAACATTTATTCAAGTTTATAACTAATCCCGAAGGCAAGTGGAGAGGCGTTAAATGGCGATCACATCAACGCTTGATCCATTGCCGACGCATCTTGACCTCACCTTGCTAGCGGTCGCTTGTTCATGACCCCGATTCGAGTTACAAATATTAGCGAACCGGTATCAAATACCGGTGCTCTGCGAGCACTAGTCAAGTACACATCAATAACATGTATATCATATATACCTTTGTTTGCCTTGCCGGCCTTCTTGTCTGCCAGATACTTGGGGCAGTTGCGCTTCCAGTGGCCAGTCCCCTTACAATAGTAGCACTCGGAATCAGACTTAAGTCCAACTCGGGGTTTCTTTTCAGGCACGGCAACCGGCTTGCCGCCCTTACTTCCCTTCCGTTTTCCCTTCTTGTCTTTCTTGAAACCAGTGTTCCTATTGATCATCAACACTTGATGTTCCTTTTTGATATCCACTTCTGCAGTTTTAAGCATTGACAAAATCTCGGGGAGAGACTTCTTCATGCCTTTCATATTATAGTTCATCACGAAGCTCTTATAGCTAGGTGGCAGAGACTGCAGAACACGATGGATGCCTAAGTCAATGGGAATCGATATTCCTAAGGACACAAGCTTATCGGCGTAACCCGACATCTTGAGTAAATGCTCACTAACGGAGCTGTGCTCTTCCATCATGCAGCTAAAGAACTTTTCTGAAGCGTTGTAGCTCTCTACAGCAGCATGTGTGTCGAAAATCATTTTCAACTCACCCATTGTATCAAATGCATTGCCGTTTAAAGCCTTTGAAGTTCGGCTCTAGCCCATACAATATGCCGCAATGAACTAAGTTGTGGTCCTCCGACGAGTCGATAGACATTCTTCTCCTCGTCGGGGCATCATCTAAGGTGGGGGCCTAACGGCGCTTCTAGCACATATTGCTTTTGTGCGTGAGAGGAGAATCCTCAAATTTATGGCCCATTCGGTAAAGTTGCTACCGTTCATTGCTAGTTTCTCTTTCTCCATGAACACATTGAAATTAAAAGCGGTGGTGCCATCTACAACAGAATTTGTAAAGTTTAGACTAAGTGTATGATAGATTGAGTTCAACTAATCTATATTACGAATGAACTCCCACTCAAAAGCGACATCCCTCGTGCCTTTTGGTGATTACATGAACCAAATCCACTACACCAAGTCCGATCATCACGTGAGCTCGGTATAGCTTCAAAGGCGAGCATCAAATGGGCATCATATCAACTATATGACTCATGCTTAACCTTTCGGTCCGTGTTCGAGGCCGTATGCATACATGCTAGGCTCGCCAAGTTAGAACCTTAGTATTCCCGTGTGTAATTGTTTTACACCCGAAATATGGTCGTGGATCCAAGAACACCCGATCATCACGTGATGTCTTGGAGCGACGAAAACATAATCGGTGCATACTAGATACAAACAATGGGCGGATGTATATCCGTAGAGAACATACCCTTGAAGACCGACAAAGCTTAACGAGTTCAACTCGTGGTTGATGTAGACGATCTCTTGCCGATCTCAAGATCGAGAGGAAGTCCTAGCGCCGCAAATCAGCAGCGCATCCGTTCTCGCACACACGTTCGAGGCACCGAGCAACCTCCGCCTCCTCGCTCCAGCGATGCAGCGGAAACACAACTCTTTCTTGCCGAATAGCCACCGGGAACATGTATCTCGCTAGTCCGAGACCATGGGGAATAAATTCTAGAGGGAGAGATCCTTCACGAGGAGGTGTAAGAGACAAGTGAGGAGGGGCTCCTTTATAGGAGGAGGGAACCCCAAGGGGTGGACGGCGCATGGGGATGCCCCTTGCCCTCCCTCTTCATGTGGGTGGACACTCCACTCACAAATCTCCTTTAAATTCCCTCCTCAAATTCCCATTAAATTTCCACCAAATTTAATGCAAACTCTCATTAAATAAAACTCTTTTATTTTATTCAGAATTTTGTCAATTACTTTAATGACAAACATTCACAAATAACCCCTTGCTAGAATTCTATTTCACATGCATAACCACTTTATGCAATTTCACGAAAACTTTTTTGAGATCTAGTGAAATAAATTCCTGCACTTGTTCATTCTTTCGGCATGAAACATTTGCTCCAATTGGATGTTGGTGTCTCTTAAGTGTGTCACCCTACGGTTCGTGAATAATGCGGACATGATCGAGACCCTCTCGGATCAATAATCGAGCGGGATCTGGAGACCCATCTTGACTCCACACATTCAACGATGACTTTCTTGTGATCGTCTAACCTTTTACGCTTGTATCTTAATCCCTTTGTTTCACGATATATTACATGTCCGAGATTCGATCATCGGTATCTCCATACCTAGTTTGATCTCGTTACTGACATGCACTCTTTCTCGTTCCCGTGATATAACATTCTAGTGATCAAATCACTTGCTTGCAAGCTAATCAATGTGATATCACCGAGAGGGCCCAGAGTATATCTATCCGTCATCGGGATGAACAAATTCCACTCTCGATCCATGAGCCTCAACATAACACTTTATTAGTTCTGAATCCATCTTTATAATCACCCTGTTACGGCGTGACGTTTGATGTTATCAAGAAACTCTTCCGGTGTTAGTGATTGACATGATCTCATGGTCTAAGGATTAGGATCACTTAGTAAGTTGTTATAGCAATATAAACTCAATGACTTTGATTGTAATGCTATACTTCGGATGAATGTTCATCACACCATTACACTAATGTTGTGATCCCGTTATTAACAACATCCAATGTCCATGATCAGGAAACCTTGATCATCTTGTTAATCAACGAGCTAGTTTATGAGAGAGGCATAACTAGGAACTTTCTGTTTGTTTATTAAACACACATGTATTAACGTTTCTGTATTAATACAATTATAGCATGCAAAATAAACATCTATCATATACTTGGAATACACATAATAAACACTTTATTATTGCCTCTCAGGGCATATTCCCTTCAACATTGGCATCTTCAGGTTAACTAGAATTGTGTAAGGGAAATATATCCCTACATTGGTGTCTGGTTGACAAGCTAGCATTGTGTATTGGGAGGACTTCTATGGAAAGACTTTGTCACATTCTCGATCTGCCAGTACTCCATTTTGGTGAGTACTTATCCAGCGGCCACTGGTGGCATCAAGACGAGATTGTGTCATGTGGGTAAAGTGTACAACTTCTGCAGAAGATCAAAAAATTCTAAGTACTTAGCCGTGTCCCCGGTTATGGATAACTCTGAGCAACTAAGGCCTGAAGCTATGGAAGATCTCGACATTCCAATTTCTCAAAGTAAAACTTGATGGTGACAACAAGGGATTAGAAGCACTTGGAGTCTTCCAAGGAATTCAGAAAGATTTGACAAAAGATCAGAATTATTTTGAAAAGATAGGATAAAACTATATTGCTTTCTGCGAAAGAGCCTAAACCCTACTTAGCCAAATATGCATGTAATGATATGATCCACTTATTTCTACATAGTAGTGAAACTTGCCAATACAATTCAAATGTATTGACCCTTGTGGCTGTAACTTATTATGTTGCAGGTTTGTTTGATGTTAGTGAAGTGCGTTAATAGGATTACAAGTCTACAACCAACATGATTGCCTGTGGCACTTTGAAGATGAAAGACTCCATGCTATATAGATATTCTGCTGCATTGTAATGAGATAGCCAAATAAGCTATGTAAGATATAATGAATTATTTTATTCCTGATTATAAAGTTATATTATGACCTTTGTTTCTTGATATTACATCTTAACTGTGGATGCTAGCTATTGATCCAGGGACTAGCATTATAAACACAGGTATCTCTACCTTATTAAAGGTTGGAAACCTTACACTTGTGTACTGTTTCTTCTGATCACCCATGACTGTTGTAAATGCTTTTATCCTTGCCCTATAAGCCTTGCTCCTTGGCACCTCTGCTCCAAATTTTTGCTTTGCATTGTCAATTAGTGTGTCCAAAAAAGTGTTAGGATCAACTCTAACTGCATGCTCAGACTTCAAAACCAACTAATCAATTTTCACCTTGGTTTTCTCTCCATGAGGAATACATGTGTGCAATCTTTGGAACTTTCTAATGCAGAAAGTCTTCTCATGGGCAATATTAGAAGCTGAAATGAAAAAGGGACAACCTTTATATTCCTTGGCAGGTCTACCAGTGTCCAGAAAAACTGCTTTTTCACTACACCATGCAATAATTCTATCTTTATTGTTTCTATGGTATGCAAAGTTCCTTAGCTGAGCTACATGAAAATTCCTAAGAGCAGTTCTAAACTGATAAACATCTTGGAAGCACAGATGCAGAGCAAACTGCTCATGTGCATTTTCCCTCACCTCATCATACCAAATTCTCTTCTTACTCTTGACAAGCTTTCTCTCACGTCCAATTGACAAGCACAACTTCTTGACATATCCATCATCATCACTAGAGCCAAGTTCATCATCACAGACATCCTCATCATCTGATGGCACAAATTTTTTTGGAATTGTTGGGCCTGGCTCATAATGTGACCTACTAATAGGCCCTGGCCTCATTGGAACTACCTTCTCTGTCAAAAAATCCAATTCATGTTCTTCTTGTTCACTTTCAGACTCACCATCTTCTGTAAAAACCTCTTCCACCTCTGTGTCACCTTCAATGTGCATGTCATGATTAGCTCTGTGCTTTTTCTGCTTCCTAAGCATTCCTCAAAAATCATATCTTCTGGATCTTCTTCTTCCCTCTCTTTCCTTTGCCTCTTCAATTTCTGAATAAGTTCTAGCTCCTCTTCTACTGCTCTGTTACGATCTTCAGGGTTGAATTGACAGGGTTGAAACAGAAAGTCATCATCTGATTCATCAAGCACTTCTACTGGTAATGTAAATGCAGTCATAGGATTCTTCCCCTTGTCCATGTTGCAGCTTTGTTGAGTACCAATGAAAAGCACATCTGAGCAATCCATTGCAACTAGGTACATAGTTTTATCTTCATCATCACTGATATGAGTCACACCATGCTTGTCAATAGAGAAAAGCATTGAATCATTGCTTTGCAGCTTAGCTTCCATCAGATCTTGGTTTAATCCAGCAGGAAATCCTGTATTTGTCTTAATCACTGTCAACTCTAGCACCTTCTTGTGATCAAATATTTCCATCATCTCCTTCACCTTGTGCATGCTGCTGACTTCCACCATTCCTTCAACTCATTTTCCCTTGTCTCTGACATAATAAATTTCAACTTGGCAATCATAACCATTATCTTGAATCATGGCTCTAAGATTCATGACTATAACATCATAGGAGCATAATGTCCTCTCTAAATTGTCTTCACCAGGGAAATTAAACCTTATATCCCAAAATGTTATCATCTAAACTGAATTTTGAGAAAAAAAATGAATCAGTTAACTACAACTTAACAAGCTAACATGTGTTAAGTGTTTAGTGAGTTGCAATCAAACTAAGACAATGATTAGGTTAACAAGCTAATTCAGTTGCAGTCATTATCTAATTCATCAAACTACTCTATGTGGCTGTAAAATTACAGAGACAAGGAACATTGCTAGATGTATGTGGTTTGCAGAGAAGGAAAAAAAGGAAACTTACTCTATGCCGCCCAGAGATGACCCCCAACGGTGGCTGGTCTTCGCCAGCGAGGCCATGACAACTCGCGCTAGAGCCGTTGCTGCATTCGGGTCGCCATCGCCATCGCCATCCAATGAATCGTACCCACTTCCTCCATTCGGGTCGCCATCGCCATCCAACACAGGGTCGTCACCGCCGCCGGCGTCGCCGAGAGGGTCGCCACAGCCGGGAGTAACCGTCGTCATGGAGGGGGTCAAGATGCGGGTGTGGCTCACGAGCTAACTGAACCCTAGACGTTTTGTCCGACCGGGCCAGGTGGGTCCCACTTCCCTCCCTTAACGGCAACAGACGGGCGTGTCCGAGCATCGTCTGCTTGGTGGGCACAGCCTGTCGAATCTGGTGTCAATTCGTCTCCAATCGTTGTTTAGCGAATATTGCAATAAATTGAATAAAAAGTGGTGGTTTTTTGTGATTCAAATAAATAGTGATGGTTTTTCAAAATTTAACACGAAAAG
Source organism: Avena longiglumis (assembly GCA_030063025.1). Classification (NCBI taxonomy): domain Eukaryota; kingdom Viridiplantae; phylum Streptophyta; class Magnoliopsida; order Poales; family Poaceae; genus Avena; species Avena longiglumis. The sequence goes on from CP125979.1 coordinate 185,722,638, forward strand.
TGATGATTTTATGCTAAACACTCCGTCGAGCAGGGCGCGCAAGCCGTCGTATGTGTCCGGCAGGAAGATGCACATGGAGTACTGTGTTTCTTTCTTGTAGCTGGCCGTGCAGTAGGGGTAATTGGGCGTCCAGGCGTACGGAAGACGACGGTGTTGTTCTTGCATCCTGTACTGTAGCTTGAGCACCTTGAACCCGTCGTGCACGGCGATGAAGTGGCGCTCCCAGTTGCGCATGAAGGGCGCGTCGATGGCGGCGCCGTCGAGCAGGTGGAACGGCCTGTCCGTCGTGTTCCGCTCGGCAGGTCCCACTTGCCTCAGAAGTATATTGCGTTGGCAAGCACGACGTCAGTCTTCGTGTTAAAGGATCTGGCGGAGACGACGTCATCGATGAGGTTCCTCGTGGCCTCCGCGACCCAGCCATTGATCTGGTCCGCCACTTCATCCGTGTTCCCGTGGAAGTCCAACGAGCGCGCTTCGGCATTGTACTTGGCCTCGCGCACGAGCGGAGCCAGGAATTGGACCCGTGTGTGGGAGGCCGAGGTCAGAAGCTTAAAAAAAAATAGCATGTTGCACATAGCAATAGAGAAAATTTATATATTTCTCTCCATTTCTATTCATCTAGAGGCTAACTAAAAGTAAATTCCGAACGCCATTATAATAAAGCCGTACAAAGTAATTAGAGGAATATTTTGGACCATCAATTAATTTGTTTCGTAAATATAAACAGTTGAAGAAAATTTCTTTTCATGAGCACGTTAATTGAATCAACTACAAAGAAAAAATAGGAAATATAGAGTATCAGTTCACTAAAGAATTAGAGTTTCAGAACGTAATTTTTCCATCAAATAAAACTAGTTGTATGCATACCTTTTAGAAAACTAAGGGCTGGAGTTGATCGGACTCTGATGGACTTTGCGGCACCACAGCTCGGCAGCAAGATCAACAAATTAAGCGGCCGTGTTCTGATAACCTGATCCGCGTGGCTTCCTTGCCTGTAGACGGGCGGCGGCGGAAACATCAACCGAGCAAGCGGCGGTAGGCGCCCTACAGATCGATCTTATTTAGGGGTCTAACAAACATATACGGAGAGAAAGCTTTCTAGGCTTCGTAAATTGCTCCCTGCTTAGAAGATGGGCTGTTTGTTGTCAGCTGGGCTTGAGGCTTCGATGCTTACACAAAACGGATCAGCGCTAACTCTAGGCTCAATTACTAACCAAGCAATTACTATACGGCAATTAGTACTACAGGACGTTACCAGAGATTAGGGGGTCTGACCCCTGCTCGCCCCCTGTCTCTGCTCGCGGTATGCCGGTTTCAGCAGTTGTTCCACACGCCGCACGCGAACGCGACGCTCGGCCCGCCAGAATAAGATCGGTCATTCAGCGCGTCGGCCGCCATGGCAGAGATGGATTCCTCGAGCTCGTCACGGGAGCGAGCGCCGAGGATGCGTAGGATCTCGTCCAGGGTATCTCCCCGTGCGCCGGGCACCAAACAGCGCGACGGCGGCGTAGATGGACAGCAGGGAGAAGACGAGGTTGCGGCCAGGGTTCTCGCCGGCGAGGCACTTGGTGAGGCGCGCGGCGAGCCCCGCCAGGCCGGCGCCGGACTGACACGACTTCTGTTATAGGTTCATCCAAATTTTACAAAGTATATATCAACTTCTGATGAGTGGAGCGAGACCCGTCACCAAAGGTTTGAGCCGAGTGTAAATTCTTTACCAAGGTTGCTTTTTTTTTATTTTTTTGCCGTGGCCTGAGCTTGGTAACAATACACACTTGTAATGGATCGACATGGCATGTATCGCATCATATCCCGCACCAACTACCACAACAACGAACACAACCCGCGAATCAAAGCACCGGCGAGAGCAATCAGCAAACGCAGTCCGCAAATCAAAGCACCGGCTCGAGCTAACCACCACAACATAATAAAAGAAAATTTTGAAGAAAAGAAAAGAGGAAACGAACCAGAGCTAGGAACAGACAACCCGGAGAACGCAAGCGGTCATACCTAGAACATAGTAAAGACAGTCTTAACGGTCAATACATCAGCGTACCGACCCTTCGGCCTGCGTCTCCCTTCCACATAGAGAACATATATGGCCCCAAGCGACCGATCACAATGTCACCGATGCATAAGCTACTTAGAGAGGCTTGCTCGCAAGGAGAAAAATAGGACACTGTCAGGTAAGCCAAACCTAAGACCGACAAACGAAGCAACCATGTATCGTCATTTTTATGAGCAGCAGAACAACAACACTCAAGTATGTAGGCCCCTTTAGCAATGCACGGCCTAAGCAACGTAGAGCCCCAATTTCACTGATAGCATCGTACCAGGTGGTCCTATCCAACGGGACATGGCCGAGCAATCAATGAATCCCAAGTCCCTGATTAGTAGCGAATGAGTAACACACCCATATATGGTCCCATACATCTGAAAATGTGTAATACACGTGGTAGAAAAACACAATATGTTTTATTTTAGAATTATAATTTAGACAAAGAATTAATTGACCAAGTGGTATTTAGCAAGTAAAATAATATCAATATGTTAGAGGTTTAGCCAGAAAACTTGACCAATACAAATCTTAATTTAATATAGAGTCGATCTTCCCATCTTTTAACAATTAAAATATTTTTATGGAAGGAATTTTTAGTCCGAAAAAATACCATTGTCCAATTATTCATTTGTTGTGAGGCTACGAAAATCGTACGTGGACAAATTTTAGACCATTTAAACCAACAAAATCATATATTATAAATACAATTGATCCATCGGATAAGAGTTCAATTGGTGCACGTCGAGTGACACGGTCTAATTCAATTTTAAATCTGAAAACAGCTGCTTGTATAGGAGCTAACACACCAGCAAGTAGATCCCATGAAAACGACCTCCCAATCAACCATAGGTGCTCACAGCTAGGGGAGCTTAGATCTCTTTAGAGATACTTTTATCATACCATCGTCCGGGGTAGTTTCACCTTTTCTTTTCTTTTAAGGACATATCCATTGACCTGATCATCGTGTCCGAGCGTGTCCGAAATCGTCGCGTAGGACGTACGCGGCGTTTCAGTAGCCCGACCCATTTGGACAAACACGCCCGGCTTGACCCATCCATACATGGTTGCGATGGTCCGGACGTGCGCGAACAGCGTGAGTGTCCTGTCCGTCAGCCACTCAGGGCCCATATGTAAGTGAAACACTAGTACTTAACGGTAGCTATTCATTAAATTAAGCCCTGCCAGTTAAAAAAGGCCGTTTGAACAAAATAGGGGATGCTACTGTTGCTACGGCTGATGGAGGTGGACGTCGCGGCGGCAGGGCTAGGGAGGGTGGCATGAACGAGGTAGGGATAGATGATGGTTGGAGAAGGAGGAAGAGAAGAGAGAGGAGGGGGCGATGGCGGATGAGTAGAATGGAGAGGAGGGGACGCGCATGATGGATGAGAAGGAGAAGGGAGAGGAGGGGGGCGACGTTCACCTCGATGACCGCCTTGTGGATGACGTCATCCACCACGATCGGAAGTCCAGAGTCGTCGTCCTCCACCATGTCGGACAGGTCGGCATGCGCGCTGAAGGGCAGCTCGAGACCCAGCTTCTTGAGGACGGCGACGACGCTGCTGTAGAAGGAGAGCTTGAACTTGGGCACCTTGATCTCGCGGACGTCGATTCGCTGCTGGGGAAGGTGGTCGTGCAGGAACCCGGGCCAGGACGCTATGGCGTCGAGCAGCCACCACAGGCCGTCGACGGCGTCCGGGAGGAAGATGCACATCGAGAACTGTGTCAGGGCATCGGCACGTTGGGGTGGTTCAGTCGCGTGTTAGATAGATCTCAAACGTGACTGGGCCCAACGGCCCGTCACGCCCCTATCCGCGCCCTGATCGGGGGCACCCAACCCTATCTGGTTGGTGGGCCCCTGTCACCAGCTCTATATAAAGGAGGTGGGGGGCCGGCAACATGCCTCATGAGGTTAGCCATGCCCTATCCGCCCCACCTACAAGCCAATCCGATCTAGGCTAGCGCTGCGCCGACGGGAAGCTCCACCGCCGCCACCCTAACCGCATGCTCGCCCCACTCCCTTTTCCCATGGCTACGGACACCGGAGCTAGCTCCGGCATCCCCTCCGGTTCATGCTCGTCGATCACGGGCGCATGTAGTACTACTCTCTCTCCCTCTCTCTGATCTCCTAGATCTAATCCTATAGTGCATCTACCGAGAGTGGCTAGCACTAACAATGGTATCAGAGCATCTTAGATGCTAACTTTTTCGGTAGAAAGACTCAACAGACAAAGAAAGCTTGGGCATCCTAGATCTAAAGTGTGCCTTGCCCCTCGGGCCGCGCCGTTTCTCTCTATCACGATGCGCATCAGCAAGCCGAGGCGTCGGAAGAAGAACATACCCCTTCGGGGGCAAAGAAAACCAAAGGAATCCCCAGATCTAAAGCTCCAAAAGGAAAACCCTAATCCCAGATCCCGCGAGAAAGAAACCCCAAACCCCAGATCTAACCATAGATCCCCACAAATCCCCAAAAGAAAAGTCAAACACACACAAAAAAGGGTTGCCCCGGCCATCGCCGGGAAAGGCTCTGCCCCACCTCGGCCACTTGACGGCGGTGCACCCACCCTCGGGTGGATGCACGCATCGGCAAGGAGCCAAGGGGGAGGCACTGCCGTTGTCTCCCTCTCTGGTCTCTACTGCTCGCGGGGAGGGGGGAGGTGAAAGAAAAAGGAAAAGGGGGACCCATCGGCCCGCCGCCGTGCGCCGGCGATGGGCGCCGCCGCTACGCCACTTGATGGGGGTGCACCCATCCTCGGGTGGACGTGCAACCGGCAAGAAGGGCAGGGGGCGCCGATGCTCGTGGGAGAGGAGGGTCGCGGCTGCCGGCGTTGCGTTCGCCTCGATCCCCACCGGCTTGGGAACCGAGAACAGCAGAGGGAGGGCACGTCCGCCGGCCCGGCGTCGCCAGCGGCCACCTCGCCTCACCCGCTCGCACCACTCACCGAGGCCCTCCGCCGGCACACCGAGCACGGGGCTGGACGCCACCGCTGCTGCGGGAGGCTAACGGGGAGAGCTAGCGCATGGGGAGAGGGGCTCGCCGCCGGCGGTGTTGCCGGGCGGCGCAGCCGCCTCACCAAACTTCCACAGCGCCGCCAGGGAGAGGGGCAGAGGGGGCGCGGGGCGGACGAGGGGGCAAATGGCTAGGTTTTCAGTAGGGGGGGCACCGCGGTGGACCGTTTTATACGGCCGAAAGGCGCGGACAGCCGCACGATCAAAACCCTAGGCGATGGATGGCTAGGATCGAAGCGGGCGGGCGGTCGCCGTTGCTAGCGGGCCAGGTGGGCCAAGTGGGCAGCTGGGGGGCAGCTGCTGGGCCGTTGGCGAGCAAGCCCGCTTGCGCGTCTCTGGTGCGTGTGGGCGACGCGCAAGCTAGCGAGCGGGCAGGCGCAGCAGGCCTTGGCGGGCCAGGCGGGGCAGCCGCCGCTCTAGCCAGCGCCATGTGGCAGATAAGCCAGCAGTTGAGCCACCGCCCATGTAGCAGTTTCTGTTTATTGTTTTTTTAGGAGCTATGTTTGATGTTTTTTATTAGTTTTTGATGGAATTTTGTACAGTTTTTCTCTAGTCATATTATTTCAATGGATATTTGTCTGGAGAATGAAATAAAGGCAGAATTTTTCTGCAAAGTTCAAAGTTTTATGAATAATGTATTAATTGTTTCCGCTGCAAATAGTTGATTCAAATTGCATGAATGCAATAAAAGTGTGTTAATTTTTTGTTTTAAAAGATGTGACAAAGTAATTAAAGACGATTGTGTCTCATGTTATTAATTGACCAACATTATTAATAAGCATGATCATGATCGTTTTCATTGAGTATTAAAGGTGCATTTAATTTTATTTCTACCCAACGGTGATGTAATTTTAAATGGCACAAACAATTGCATGCTTAATTTATACCAACGTTGGATTAATGCATACAGTTGTTTTGGTTATCTCACATCTTTTATGATTTTCAGGAGGTCTCAACCTCATGAGCTGCTTGAAGGACATCCCACTGCTAAGGGGGGATAACTACTCCGAATGGAGGAAAAAGGTTGATCTGGTGTTTGTATGCGCCGAGGTGGACTGGGTGGTTGACACCAAGCAACCAGTCAAGCCTGCTGACCCTGTGAGGGGTGATGTTGAGGAAAGTGCTGCATTTGAAAAGAGAAAGAGGGACCATGCTCCTTTGGAGCTGGCCTACTCTATAGATAATCAAAAGTGGGTGAACGCCAATAAGAAATGTTTGGCTTTTGTAAAGAACACAATTGAGAACGCTATAGTGGGCTCAATTGGAGAGTGTGCCTCTATGGGCGAATACCTTGCAAAGATAAAGAGCCAGTTTACTAGCTCTTCAAAGATGTATGCAACCCAGCTGCTAAAACAGTTGGTGATAGAAAAGTACACGGGAGGGCCACATGGCATTAGAGAGCACATCTTGAGGATGTCCAACATGGCGGCCAAGTTGAAGCCCATGGATGAGGACCTCGAGCTCAAGCCTGCTCTTCTGGTGCACTTGGTCATGGCCTCTCTTCCCCAGCCATTCGAGAACTTTGTAATCAACTATAACATGTCCCCTGAAAAGTGGGACATTGAAAAGACCATAGGGATGTGTTCCCAAGAGGAAGAAAGGCTGAAGTCTCTTCCCGGTGGTTCCTTGAACTACGTGAAGGACAATAGGAAGAGGAACTTCACCAACAGTAACCATGGTGGCTCACCTTCCAAGCTACATGGCAAGGGACCACAGCAGCACCAGCATCAGTACTAGCAGTCCACCCCTGGGGAAAAAGACCAGTGCCACCACTGCAAAAAGGTTGGCCACTACAAGAAGGATTGTCCAGTATGGCTGAAGTCCATAATGGCCAAAAACGGTAAAGATATAGTCTCTTTTGTTAATGAATCTCTGTATGAAAAGTTTCCTAAATCTACTTGGTGGATTGACTCTGGTGCAACTGTTCATGTTGCCAACTCTTTACAGGGGTTCCATTCAACAAGGATTTTGCCAAAAAGAGAAAGACTCATTGAAGTGGCGAATGGGATTGAAGTAGAAGGGGAGGCTGTTGGCGACATTCCTCTGGGGCTGGCTGATGGCTCTTCTCTTTTGCTTAAGGATGTTCTTTTTGTTCCTTCCATTCATAGAAATTTAATAAGTGTATCGTGCTTGGACAAAGATTCGTATGAGTGCTATTTTGGACATGGCAAATGTGCCATTTGGTTGAAAGATACTTGTGTGGGTGTTGCTACCCTACATGACAAGATATATTTATTATCTTTGCATGAGAAAGTATTTTCTGTGTGTGATGTGAATGAACAAGTTCCCTTGTCGAACAAAGATCAAAAGAAAATAAAGCGAACTCTTGACTCGTCGAAGATATGGCACTGCAGATTAGGCCATATTTAGAGGGGAAGAATAGAAAGCCTCGTTAAAAATGACATTCTTTCTCCGTTAGAGTTCTCAGACATAGAACAATGCATAGATTGCATTAAAGTAAAGTATGTAAAACAAATTAAAAATGGTGCAAACTGAAGCATATCTACACTAGAAATAATCCACACGGATATTTGTGGACCATTTCCGGTGAAAAGTGTGGATGGCTATGATTCATTCATAACATTCACGGATGATCACTCCCGGTATGGTTATATTTATCCAATTAAAGAAAGATCTGAAGCATTGGATAAATTTAAAATTTTCAAAGCTGAAGTAGAAAATCAGCATGATAAAAGAATTAAGATACTTCGGTCCGATCGTGGGGGGGGGGGGGAGGACTACAGTCGGCATACTCCATATGGTCAAGTACCAGGACCCTTTGCAAGGTTCCTGTAGGAAAATGGAATAGCCGCCCAGTATTCTATGTCGGGCGAAACTCAGCAAAACGGAGTAGCTGAAAGGCGTAACCATACCCTTATGGATATGGTGCGCAGCATGATGAGGTATTCCACCCTCCCATTGGGATTGTGGATGGAGGCGCTTAAAACCGTCATTCACATTCTCAACAGAGTACCAAGTAAGTCGGTGCCCAAAACACCGTATGAATTGGATGTGCGAGTCCCTCTCGCACCAATTAAGGGTCCAGGGAGCCACCGAGGCAAAAGTTTTCAATCCAAACATTGCAAAGTTAGACCCCAAAACAGTATCTTGCCACTTCATTGGCTATCCAGATAAGTCAAAAGGCTATCATTTCTACTGCCCTGACATATACACAAAGTTTGTAGAAACGAGGCATGCGGTCTTCTTGGAGGACGAATTGATGAGGGAGCACGGTAGCTCGGGAAATCGATCTTGAGGAGAAGAGGGTGCATGCACCTAATCCGATGACTCAGGAGCCATTTTTCGTGCTACCTGTTGTGCCACCATCTACAACCCCTGAGGTTGTGGTGCCGACACCTGTTGTGACTCCACACATGATAACAATGGGCGAAAGTTCGGAACCTGTCCATCAGGAGCCACCTGAACCCACTGTTGAGCACGAAAGGGAGCCAGAACAGCCTCATACTGTAAATGTGCCTGAACCCGAGGTAAGAAATGAGCAAGAGTCTGATGAACTCAGAAGGTCTAAAAGAGAACGAAGACCAGCCATTTCCAAAGAAATTTACAAAGTCTACAACGTAGTTCATATGGAGGGTGATCCTACCTCATATGAAGAAGCCATGAGATGGGTGGAGGCAATGGAAGATGACATGAAATCAATGAGTTCCAACAATATTTGGGACTTAGAGGAAATTCCTAAAGGAGCCAAAACAGTAGGATGCAAATGGGTCTACAAAACAAAGTATGACTCCAATGGGAATGTAGAAAAGTACAAAGCTAGACTTGTGGCAAAAGGCTTTACGCAAAGAGAAGGCGTAGATTACAATGAGACTTTTTGTCCGGTCTCATGTCAGGACTCCTTCAGAATCATCATGGCACTAGTTGCACATTTTGATTTAGAGTTACATCAAATGGATGTTAAGACGGCATTTCTAAATGGAGATTTAGAAGAAAATGTTTACATGAAACAACCCAAGGGTTTTTTCATGGAGGGGAAGGAACATATGGGATGCCGCCTAAAGAAATCCATTTATGGGTTAAAGCAAGCCTCTAGGCAGTGGTATTTAAAGTTTAATGATATAATTCAAAGATTTGGATTCAAGAAAAATGTTAAGGACAACTGCATTTATGCAAAGTTCAAAAGTGGGAAATATATTTTCCTAATTCTGTATGTGGATGACATCCTGCTTGCCAGCAGTGATGTTAGTCTACTACTAGAGACAAAGAAGTTCCTGTCATCAAATTTTGACATGAAAGACCTTGGTGAAGCTTCTTATGTTTTGGGCATAGAAATTCACCGAGATAGAAAGAATGGAGTGTTAGGACTGTCGCAGAAAGCATATTGTGAAAAGATTTTAAAGAAATACAATATGCATGAGATTAATGCAACACCTGCTCCCATAGTCAAGGGCGATAGTTTTGGGAAATCCCAATGTCCAAAGAATCAATATGAGATCGATCAAATGAAGTCAGTACCATATGCTTCGGCTGTTGGAAGCTTACAGTATGCACAAGTGTGCACTCGCCCTGACTTAGCTTTTATCACTGCGGTACTCGGTAGATATCAAGAGAATCCAAGCATAGAGCACTGGAAGATGGTAAGAAAGCTTTGCGTTATGTGCAAGGCACAAAAGGCCTCATGCTAACATATAAAAGATCTGATTCCCTAGAGATAAAAGGGTACTCAGATGCGGATTTTGCGGGAGATAAAGACGACAGAAAGTCCACGACAGGATATGTCTTTACTCTCGCAGGAGGCGCTATTTTGTGGAGAAGCGCCAAATAGTCGATAGTTGGATCATCTACGATGTATGCAGAATTTATAGCATGTTATGAGGCCATGGGACAGGCGTTATGGTTAAAGAAATTTTTACCTGACTTGAAAGTGGTTGACTGCATCAGCAGGCCACTAAAGATGTACTATGACAAAGAGCCCGCAGTATTCTATGCTCACAACAACAAGTCGAGTAATGCTACAAAGTCTATAGATATAAAGTATTATGTTGTGAAGGACAAAGTCCAGGATCAAACTATAAGACTCGAGCATATAAGGACAAAGGATATGCTTGCAGATCCGCTAATGAAAGGCTTACCACCCAATGTGTTCAAGGAACACATAGCCGGCATGGGTTTAATGGAAATCCTATGATACCTGGACTACAGAGGCCCAAAAGTAACAGGATTTGTTTCAAAACATAAAGGTATATAGTGGATGTCTGATTCTATCGGCAATTGAGCTGGGACGATGAAACATGCTCTATGTATCGATATGTGATGAAATGAGTAAAGTACAAAGTTAAAAGTAAAGTCGAGATCTAGGGGGAGAATGTTAGATAGATCTCAAACGTGACTAGTGTCGTGGTGGTTGCACAATAGATGCCATGGGTAGGCTAAAGTATGGGGCCAATGAATGCTAGAGGGATCTGGGGAGGGAAGATGCAGTTGATTCTACACACAGAAGACAAAGGCAAAGATCTTTATTTCTCCTTCCTTGGGTTACAAGTGCTCCTTGAGCTGTATTCAAGGAGAAAGCAAGAACTTTACCAGCCTAACGGTACTAAATGAGCCGATCCGTTCCTCAGGGTCCAAGCCTCCCCTTATAAAGGAGAGCCTGGGTGCCTTTAGGGCTGACGGGGCAAGCATATTCGAGGAATATGCTTGTCCCAAAATAGTAGTTCGGCGCCCTCCTTTCCTTGTCGCCCTTCTAACAACGGCAAAGCTCCAGAGGGCCCCTTAGCGTGCCTCGGGCTTCAGGACTGTCGCCTCCGTGACCTCCTTCTGCCCCTCTGACGTTCTGCGCCTTTGTCTCTAGTGCTTGGCTCCGCTCAGATTCCTTCTAGCCTGCAGCTAGGGTTTGACCTTGGGTTTCTCCTTCTCCTGCAAGCTTTGTATCATTCGGCCTTACCTCGCGTAGCTCGGCTTGTCCTTCACCTGCATCAAGATTATTCGGACTAACCCGGCCGACTTACATAGCATCTCGGCCGGGTAATGCCTTGCCTTTGTCATAATGGTCCTGTCCTTCCCTATCCTGGCCGACTGAAGGGAATATGCCCTGAGAGGCAATAATAAAGTGTTTATTATGTGTATTCCAAGTATATGATAGATGTTTATTTTGCATGCTATAATTGTATTAATACGGAAACGTTAATACATGTGTGTTTAATAAACAAACAGAAAGTTCCTAGTTAAGCCTCTCTCATAAACTAGCTCGTTGATTAACAAGATGATCAAGGTTTCCTGATCATGGACATTGGATGTTGTTAATAACGGGATCACAACATTAGTGTAATGATGTGATGAACATTCATCCGAAGTATAGCATTACGATCAAAGTCATTGAGTTTATATTGCTATAACAACTTACGAAGTGATCCTAATCCTTAGACCATGAGATCATGTCAATCACTAACACCTAAGAGTTTCTTGATAACATCAAACGTCACACCGTAATGTGGTGATTATAAAGATGGGTTCGTAACTAATAAAGTGTTATGTTGAGGATCATGGATCGAGAGTGGAATTTGTTCATCCCGATGACGGATAGATATACTGGGCCCTCTCGGTGATATCACATTGATTAGCTTGCAAGCAAGTGATTTGATCACTAGAATGTTATATCACAGAACGAGAAAGAGTGCATGTCGTCAACGAGATCAAACTAGGTATGGAGATACCGATGATCGAATCTCGGACATGTAATATATCGTGAAACAAAGGGATTAAGATACTAGAATAAAAGGTTCCGACGATCACAAGAAAGTCATCGTTGAATGTGTGGGAGTCGATGGGTCTCGATCCCGCTTCGATTATTGATCCGAGAGGGTCGCGATCATGTCCGCATTATTCACGAACCGTAGGGTGACACACTTAAGAGACACCGACATCCAATTGGAGCAAATGTTTCATGCCGAAAGAATGAACAAGCGCAGGAATTTATTTCACTAGATACCGAAACAGGTTTTCGGGTGAAATTGCATAAAGTGGTTATGCATGTGAAATAGAATTCTAGCAAGGGGTTATTTGTGAATGTTTGTCATTAAAGTAATTGACAAAATTCTGAATAAAATAAAAGAGTTTTATTTAATGAGAGTTTGCATTAAATTTGGTGGAAATTTAATGGGTTTTTTTGAGTGGACTTTTGAGTGGAGGGAATTTAGAGGAGTTTTGTGAGTGGAGTGTCCACCCACATGAAGAGGGGAGGGCAAGGGGGCAGCCCCCATGCGCCGGCCACCCCCTTGGGGTTCCCCCCTCCTCCTATAAAAGGAGCCCCCCTCCTCACTTGTCTCTTACACCTCCTCGTGAAGGATCTCTCTCCCCCTCTAGAATTTATCCCCCATGGTCTCGGACTAGCGAGATACATGTTCCCGGTGGCTATTCGGCAAGAAAGAGTTGTGCTTCCGCTGCATCGCTGGAGCGAGGAGGCGGAGGTTGCTCGGTGCCTCGAACGTGTGTGCGAGCACGGATGCGCTTTGCTTTTGGCGCTAGGACTTCCTCTCGATCTTGAGATCGGCAAGAGATCGTCTACATCAACCACGAGTTGAACTCGTTAAGCTTTGTCGGTCTTCAAGGGTATGTTCTCTACGGATATACATCCGCCTGTTGTTTGTATCTAGTATATATAGATCTTGGTATATAGTTCACATCGTAGGAAATTTTTTGTTTTCTATGCTGCGAACCCTACAGTGGTATCAGAGCCGGATCTATGCGTAGATACTTTACACGGGTAGTACACATATGAGTATGTGGGTGATGATGATCATGTTGTTGCTCCTTTGTTGTGATTTTGGATATTGGTGGCATAGTGGGATGAAGCGGCCCGGACAAACTTTACATGTCCTCGCACATGAGACCTGTTCCACGCTTGACATGCAACTAGTTTGCATAAGTGGCTAGCGGGTGTCTGTCTCTCCTACTATAGTCAATATCTATTTTGCAAGCGAGTTGTCAACAATTTGATTATCCTCGTTGTGGTTCATGTTCGTTTGTATGAACGGTTCTATCTCGAAAGCCCTAAGCCACGTAAAACTTGCAATGGATAAATTAGAGGCGTCTAGTTTAGATTGTTGCTGGGCTAGTGTTATGATATGGTAGTGTTGTAAGTAGAAGTATGAGATGATACTCTTACAACACACATAGCGTGTAAAATCCATAGACCTTGGATTTACACATATAGGTATGATAGTGATCATACCACGATGCACATGATAGAGATCATCTGCGGGAACCATATAATTTCACTAATAAACATATGATGTTTGATTGCATCTTATATTGCTTGTTTAGCGCTTTGTTAAGCATAATAAGATGATCCCTCATTTAAATATCAAGATAAGAATGTGTTCTTCCTTTAGTATGCACCGATTATGTTTTCGTCGCTCCAAGACATCACGTGATGATCGGGTGTTCTTGGATCCACGACCATATTTCGGGTGTAAAACAGTTACACACGCAAATACTAAGGTTCTAACTTGGCGAGCCTAGCATGTACAGACATGGCCTCGGAACACGTAATCAAAGGTTAAGCATGAGTCATATAGTTGATATGATGCCCATTTGATGCTCGCCTTTGAAGCTATACCGACTCACGTGATGATCGGACTTGGTGTAGTGGATTTGGTTCATGTAATCACCAAAAGGACACGAGGGATGTCGCTTTTGAGTGGGAGTTCATTCGTAATATAGATTAGTTGAACTCGATCTATCATACACTTAGTCTAAACTTTACAAATTCTGTTGTAGATGGCACCACCTGCTTTTAATTTCAATGCGTTCATGGAGAAAGAGAAACTAGCAACGAACGGTAGCAACTTTACTGAATGGGCCATGAATTTGAGGATTCTCCTCTCTGCTGCACAAAAGCAATATGTGCTAGAAGCGCTGTTAGGCCCCCCACCTTTTGATGATGCCCCTGACGAGGAGAAGAATGTCTATCAGACTCGTCAGGAGGACCACAACTTAGTTCATTGCGGCATATTGTATGGGCTAGAGCCGGAACTTCGAAAGCGTTTCGAAAACGGCAATGCATTTGATACAATGGGTGAGTTGAAAATGATTTTCGACACACATGCTGCTGTAGAGAGCTACAATGCTTCAGAAAAGTTCTTTAGCTGCATGATGGAAGAGCACAGCTCCGTTAGTGAGCATGTACTCAAGATGTCGGGTTACGCCGATAAGCTTGTGTCCTTGGGAATAACGATTCCCATTGACTTAGGCATCCATCGTGTTCGGTCTACGCCACCTAGCTATAAGAGCTTCGTGATGAACTATAATATGCAAGGCATGAAGAAGTCTCTCCCGAGCTTCACAATGCTTAAAACTGCAGTGGAGATCAAAAAGGAACATCAAGTGTTGATGATCGATAGGAACACTGGTTTCAAGAAAGACAAGAAGGAAAACGGAAGGAAGTAAGGCGGCAAGCACATTGTCGCTACCGAAAAGAAACCCCGAGTTGGACCTAAGTCCGATAAAAGTGCTACTATTGTAAGGATCGCCATCGAAGCGCAATCGCCCCAAGTATCCGCATAAGAAGGCCGACAAGGCAAACAAAGGTATATATGATATACATGTTATTGATGTGTACTTGACTAGTGCTCGCAGAGCACCGGTATTTGATACGGTTCGGTTGCTAATATTTGTAACTCGAATCGGGGCTGCGGAAAGCGACCGCTAGCAAGGGGTGAGGTCAAGATGCGTCGGCAATGGATCAAACGTTGATGTGATCACCGTCGAACGCTGCCTCTCCACTTACCGCTTGGATTAGTCATAAACTTAAATAAATGTTATCTCGCTTGACCGAGCATGAACATTGTATCTGGATCATGTTTGATGCAAAGTGGTTATTCATTTAAATCTGAGAACAATGGTTGTTCCATTTATATGAATGAAATCTTTTATGGTCATGCACCGATGATGAATGGTTTATTTCTGTTAGATCTCGATGATAATGTTACACATATTCATAATGTTGATGCTAAAAGGATTAAACTTAATGATGATATATCCGCATATATGTGGCACTGCCGTCTAGGTCATATTGGCATTAAACGCATGAAGAAGCTCCATTCGGATGGACTTTTAGAATCATTTGATACATGTGAGCCATGCCTTATGGGCAAGATGACTAGAACGCCGTTTTCCGGTTCAATAGAACGGGCGACAGATTTATTGGAAATCATACATTCTGATGTATGTGGTCCAATGAGTGTGTCGGCGCGAGGTGGATATCGTTATTTTGTTACTTTCACGGATGATTTGAGTAGATACGGTTATATCTACTTGATGAAACACAAGTCTGAAACCTTTGAAAAGTTCAAGGAATTTCAGAATGAAGTGGAAAATCATCGTAATAGAAAGATCAAATTTCTACGGTCCGACCGTGGAGGTGAGTATCTAAGTTACGAGTTTAGCACTCACATGAAAGAGTGTGGAATTGTTTCACAACTCACACCGCCGGAACACCACAATAAATGGTGTGTCGAACGTCGTAATCGTGCTTTATTAGATATGGTTCGATCTATGATGTCTCGACGGACTTGCCGTTGTCATTTTGGGGTTATGCACTAGAAACCGCTGCATTCACTTTAAATCGGGCACCATCTAAATCCGTTGAAAAGACACCGTATGAATTGTGGTTTGGAAACAAACCTAAGCTGTCATTTCTTAAAGTTTGGGGTTGCGATGTTTATGTGAAGAAACTTCAACCGGATAAACTCGAACCCAAAGCGGAAAATGCGTCTTCATAGGATACCCTAAAGAAACTATTGGGTATTCCTTCTATCACGATCCGAGGGCAAGGTTTTGTTGTTAAGAATGGATCCTTTCTAGAGAAAGAGTTTCTCACGAAAGGTGTGAGTAGTCGGAAGGTAGAACTCAAGAGGTTTTGGAACCTTCTCTTCAAAGCATGGCGAGTAGCCTTGTGCCGAAGTTGTTCCGGAGTTGGCTCCACCGTTGAAGAGGGAACTAATGATAATGATCATGAAACTCCGAAGAGAGTATCACGAACCTCGCAGTCAACAGACGCTGCAGCTCCCGAGCTGACGGAAATCTGTCATAAATTTCATGGTTGATGAAAATAATGACCTGCGACGTATGAAGAAGCGATGATGAGCCCGATTCCAACAAATGGTTAGAAGCCATGAAATCCGAGATGGAATCCATGTATGAAAATCAAGTTTGGAACTTGGTGGAATTACCTCACCGAAAAGGCCGTGGAGAACAAATGGATTTTCAAAAGAAAAGCGATGTCGATGGTAATGTGACCATCTATAAAGCTCGACTTGTCGCAAAGGGGTTTCGACAAATTCAAGGAGTTGACTACGATGAGACTTTCTCTCCGTAGCGATGCTAAAGTCGATTAGGATTATGTTAGCAATTGCTGCATATTTCGATTATGAAATATGGCGATGGATGTCAAAACCGCTTCTCAATGGTAATATTGAAGAAGAGTTGTATATGATACAACCAAAGGGTTTTGTCGATCCTAAGGATGCTAACAAGGTGTGCAAGCTTCAGCGATCCATCTATGGATTGAAGCAAGCATCGCAGTTGGAATCTCCGCTTTGATGAGGTGATCAAAGAGTTTGGATTTGTCCAAACTTATGGAGAAGCTTGTATTTACAAGAAAGTGAGTGGGAGCAATGTGGCATTTCGATATTATATGTGGATGACATATTATTGATCGAATGATATAGAACTTTTAAAAGTGTTAAAAGTTATCTAAACAAAGAATTTTCAATGAAGGACCTAGGTGAAGGTCATACATATTAGGCATAAAGATCTATAGAGATAGATCTAGGCGCCTAATAGGGCTATCGCAAAGTACATACCTTGATAAGATTTTAAAGAAGTTTAAAATGGACTAAGTAAGAAGGGTTCTTACCTATGTTGCAAGGCAAGACATTGAGTAAGACTCAAAGTCCGCTTCAAGGAAGAAAGAGAGATAATGGACAAAGTCCCCTATGCTTCAGCCATAGGCTCTATAATGTACGCCATGCTATGTACAAGACCGGATGTGGCACACGCTATTAGTTTGACTAGTAGGTACCAATCGGATCCAGGTTCGGAACACTGGATAGCGGTCAAGAATATCCTTAAGTACTTACGAAGAACTAAGGATATGTTTCTTGTATACAGAGGTGAAGAAGAGCTCGTCGCTAAGTGTTATGTCGACGCTAGCTTTGACACCGATCCGGATGACTCTAAGTCTCAATCCGGATACGTATTTCTCATGAATGGCGAGCTTAGTTGGAGGAGCTCCAAACAACCTGTGGTAGCGGGATCAACAACGGAGGCGAATATGTTGTTGCTTGAGCGGCTCAGAAGCGGTTGGATGAAGGAGTTCATATCCGAACTAGGAGTTGTGGCAAACGCGTTGGACCCAATGGTGATCTATTGTGACAACAATGGTGCCATTGCCAATGCCAAAGAGCCAAGGTCTCACAAGCATTCCAAGCATATTAAGCGCGGTTTCACTCCATCCGCGAGCATGTCAAGGATGGAGATATAAAGATTTAGAAGTACATACGGATCTCAATGTAGCAGATCCGTTGACTAAAACTCTCCCTAGAGCAAAACATGATCAACACCAGAACTCAATGGGTGTTAGATATATCACTATGTAACTAGATTATTGTCTCTAGTGCAAGTGGGAGACTGAAGGGAATATGCCCTGAGAGGCAATAATAAAGTGTTTATTATGTGTATTCCAAGTATATGATAAATGTTTATTTTGCATGCTATAATTGTATTAATACGGAAAAGTTAATACATGTGTGTTTAATAAACAAACAGAAAGTTCCTAGTTAAGCCTCTCTCATAAACTAGCTCGTTGATTAACAAGATGATCAAGGTTTCCTGATCATGGACATTGGATGTTGTTAATAACGGGATCACAACATTAGTGTAATGATGTGATGAACATTCATCCGAAGTATAGCATTACGATCAAAGTCATTGAGTTTATATTGCTATAACAACTTACGAAGTGATCCTAATCCTTAGACCATGAGATCATGTCAATCACTAACACCGGAAGAGTTTCTTGATAACATCAAACGTCACACCGTAATGTGGTGATTATAAAGATGGGTTCGAACTAATAAAGTGTTATGTTGAGGCTCATGGATCGAGAGTGGAATTTGTTCATCCCGATGACGGATAGATATACTGGGCCCTCTCGGTGATATCACATTGATTAGCTTGCAAGCAAGTGATTTGATCACTAGAATGTTATATCACAGAACGAGAAAAGAGTGCATGTCGAACGAGATCAAACTAGGTATGGAGATACCGATGATCGAATCTCGACATGTAATATATCGTGAAACAAAGGGATTAAGATACTAGCGTAAAGGTTCACGATCACAAGAAAGTCATCGTTGAATGTGTGGAGTATGGGTCTCCGATCCCGCTCGATTATTGATCCGAGAGGGTCTCGATCATGTCCGCATTATTCACGAACCGTAGGGTGACACACTTAAGACACCGACATCCAATTGGAGCAAATGTTTCATGCCGAAGAATGAACAAGCGGAATTTATTTCACTAGATACCAAATGGTTTTGGGTGAAATTGCATAAATTAGTTATGCATGTGAAATGGAATTCTAGCAAGGGGTTATTTGTGAATGTTTGTCATTAAAGTAATTGAAAAAATTCTGAATAAAATAAAAGAGTTTTATTTAATGAGAGTTTGCATTAAATTTGGTGGAAATTTAATGGGAATTTGAGTGGAGGGAATTTAAAGGAATTTTGTGAGTGGAGTGTCCACCCACATGAAGAGGGGAGGGCAAGGGGGCATCCCCCATGCGCCGGCCACCCCCTTGGGGTTCCCCCTCCTCCTATAAAAGGATCCCCTCTCCTCACTTGTCTCTTACACCTCCTCGTGAAGGATCTCTCTCCCCCTCTAGAATTTATCCCCCATGGTCTCGGACTAGCGAGATACATGTTCCCGGTGGCTATTCGGCAAGAAAGAGTTGTGCTTCCGCTGCATCGCTGGAGCGAGGAGGCGGAGGTTGCTCGGTGCCTCGAACGTGTGTGCGAGCACGGATGCGCTGCTGTTTTGCGGCGCTAGGACTTCCTCTCGATCTTGAGATCGACAAGAGATCGTCTACATCAACCACGAGTTGAACTCGTTAAGCTTTGTCGGTCTTCAAGGGTATGTTCTCTACGGATATACATCCGCCCGTTGTTTGTATCTAGTATATATAGATCTTGGTATATAGTTCACATCGTAGGAAATTTTTTGTTTTCTATGCTGCGAACCCTACACCGACCTCTACAGGATTCGGCCGACTCAGTCAATAACTCGGAAACAAGACGGGCAACTTCCTTTCATCTTTCCCTGTCTTTACCCTACCCGAGGTCATCTCCCCAACATTAGTCCCCGAAGCTGGTATGGCCCTGCCAATAAGTTTGGTCGGGCTGTATCAGTTTCAAGAGATTCCTTTTGCCTTGTTTCCGAGTTGATCTGCTCGTGGTATCATCCTATATTCTCGCGTACGCATCATCCTACGTGTCTTACTCATCATTGTATTTCTAGTTTTTTGTTCCTCAACAGTATTTATTGTCGATCTGACTCTTCGCCGCTACCGTCGGCTCTGCGACGCCTCGCGTGCCATTCCCATCGGGGATCGTGGCTCTCTTTCCCGCTGTGTGGCCGCTGGTGCGTTTCCCCTCATCATCGTGCGTTGGTGCTACATACACGATCTACACGACCAACTGCCTCACGCACGATCCCACTACCTTGCAAGTAACGCGGTTATAAAGAGGGGCGCGGCGCTGGGAGATTCACTTTCCCCTTTTCGCTCGCCCGTGCCCTTCTTCTTCCTCTCGCCCTTGCGCCCGCTCGCGTTTCCGCCGCCGTGCGCTCGTCTGGGTTCTTGGTAGCACGTATCCGACCGCACCGCTCCGTCGTCGTTGTTGCTGTTCGCCCGCTTTGGCGCCGTCGCCGGTGAGTTTCTCCGGTCCCATCGCCTGGCTTTTCCTCTATAGATCTCAACTCATCTTCTGTCATTGCGCGGTGGTTCCGTCTCCGCTCTGCCGCCGTTTTCTGGATAGAATCGCGACGGGGCCTTGTAGTTCTAAATTCTCCTCCGCCGCTAGTTCTTCCTCCGCGGACTTCTCCGGCGAGCCCATGTCTAGCTCCGTCAGCGGTGCCCTGATAGAGGATGATGATGCTGGCTCTGGGCCCGAGCGAGGCTCGTGGCAGGGCTCCTCCGTTACTCTCCGCGAGATCGAGTGGCTTATCCAGACTCGGAGGATTCCCGCCGAGGTAGCTTGTCGCTTACCCGACAGCGAGTCCTCTCCCGACCTTAGGGAGGGCGAGTATGTAGTTTTCATGTCGCATTTCTCGCGCGGCTTTGATCTCCCTCTTAGCGACTTTGCTAGGAATTTCTTGACTACTTCGGCCTTCAGCCGCATCATCTTCCCGCAAATGCCATCGCCTCTCTTTATCTCTGCCTCGGAGGGATACTTTGGCCTATGGCTGTCCGTGCATGTCTGGTCGAAGTTTTTCCAGATTCGTTCTAACATTGTCCCTGACAAGTCTCTGCACCCTTCCGATAATCTGCTTACCCAATGTGGGGCAGCGTCCATTACACCTCGGAGGAAATCCGTATTTCCTCGTGTCACGGGGCTAGAGTCGTGCAAGAAGTGGCACAAGTCCTTCTTCTATGTCAAGAACACGAGAACGGAGGACAAGATTCAGCTCCCTGCCTTCTCCATTGGCACGCCCTCCAAGGAGAACTGGACTTATAATCCGAGGAAGAGTCACGCCTTGGCCGAGGCTTTTGAGATTTGGCTTAAGGAGTTGATCCGCGCCGGGTTACGCGGCGAGGATCTGATGGCTACCTTCATCAGTAGCCGAATTTTCCCATTCCAGAAACGCACGCACAAACTCTGCTACATGAGCGGTCCTCTTGACCCCAACCGAGTCTCGACCGTGGAGTTGGACAACTATCTCATCTTTAAGCGTGTCCGAGCTATCTTCCAAACGGAGATGCCTGAGGACTGGGCTTGGGGATTGAAGCCGTTCACCCGCGAGCGTCCCCCTCCCAAAGTAAGCTTAATCGCCAACGCTTTGATTTCCAATTGTTTTCGTAACTGCTTTTGCTAATCTTTCTCTTTCTTGTCTTATAGAGGTTTGCAGAGCAGAAGGATGAGGATGCCGAGGTTTTGTCGCTTCCGTGGCCTGCGGACCAGAATACCCCGGACATTGGGGAGCCGGACTCGGAAGAGTTCGTCCCTAAGTCGGATCTCGCTCCGGCTCGTGTTCGTGGCAAGACCTCGGCCCATGAGGAGGAAGGTGATTCGGACGAGGTCCAAGTTCTAGAGGTAGTTGCCGCAATGCCCATTTCTTATGCATTTCCGGCTTCTACTTTCCCAGCTAATCCGCCGATCAGGTTCACGACACCGAGCCTATTGCTTCCCGGCCCCCTATTACCTCGGGGAAACGTGGGGCTCCCGTTGGTGCCTCAGAGGCGGCCCCCAAGAAACGAATGAAGAAATCCGCTCCGAATCCTCCCAGGCGCAAGACCATGCCTGGAGTCGCAGGGTAAGTTCCTTTTGCTCGTATTTCTTGTTTCTCTCTTTCTTCTTTTCAACCTGACCCTTTTTTTTGCAGTGCTCCACTTTCTGTTAAGCCCGGCGGTCCTAGCATGACTAGTCGTATGACTCGGCAGCCGTCTCCTCCACCTACTGAAGATACCAGGATTCCTAGTCCTGTTCGCGCTGCATCTCCTCCAGCTCCGAATCGGACGCCACCTCGCCACGATGTCCCCGAGATTCCTCCCGTTGATGTTGATTTCACTCGGCCCACAGATATTTCTGCCAACCCTGCTGCCTTCTCTGTGAACCCTAATGTCTCTACTGAGCCTCTTTCTGCCCCCGCAGTTTCCACAGTTACCCCTTCCCTAGCCGAGGACGTCCATATCTCAGCGCCTTCTGCGACCGTGAATCCTCTGGCTCCTAAAGACGTCGTTCCCATTGCCGAGGTATCAGCTCCTACTGATGCCTCTTCTAAAACAAGAAAAGCCGTCGTCACCAAAGCTTCCTCCTCCCAGAAAGGCCTTGCCGGCTCTTCTCAGCCAAGTATAGCCGATGTGCTGCACAAAGGAAGTGCCTTCACCAAAGCCTCCGTTACCCCGGCCGCCGGTACCCAGCTCGCTCTTCATAAAAGCCCAGCGGCAGCGGTGGTTACCTAGCACGTCCGAGGTAAAGTCCTAACTCGCACGGCGAGTGGAAACAGCCTCGGCTCGCTGGTTGAATACGCCAACAACGGTAATGATGCCGATCAGTTCGAGGGTAATCCAGCCAGCCAGCCATTCCAGCTTTCCCACATCAGCAGCCGCCTGCATCAAGCCGCCAAGATCGTTCTTGATAGTAACAAGATGAATGAGGTAATTGTTTTTTTATGGAGTTTTGATTAATTCCCCAGATGCTATTATATATATTCTAGTCCCTGAAGCTTGCGAGCGAATAACTTGTTATTCGTTTGGAAGTTTTATGATTCGAACCTCTATCCAGCTAGATCTGTCTTAAATTCTGCTTGATTTGTCTCTATCTGAATTTGGATTATCCAGCCACCTAGGTCCGAGTTAAGTTTTGCTTGACTCGGATCTGTTTTATCTTCGAATATCTAGCCACCTAGATCCGGGTTAAGTCTTGCTTGACGTGGATCTGTTTTATATTCGAATATCCAGCCACCTAGATCCGGGTTAAGTTTTGCTTGACTCGGATCTGTTTTAGCCTCGAATATCCAGCCACCTAGATCCGGGTTAAGTCTTGCTTGACTCGGATCTGTTTTAGCTTCGAATATCCAGCCACCTAGATCCGGGTTAAGTTTTGCTTGACTCGGATCTGTTTTAGCTTCGAATATCCAGCAACCTAGATCCGGGTTAAGTTTTGCTTGACTCGGATCTGTTTTATATTCGAATATTTATTCATTGTTTGCTCTATTGCTTAGGTTGCATGACCGGCGGACTGCCGAATTTCAAAGATTGCTTTTTTCGCACAGAAAATTGGAAGAAAAATATGAGAAAGTTATTCCTGTGGTGAAAAAAGCTGGTAAGTCGACAATTCTTTTCGTCATCTCTGACACTCTTACTGTTTTGTATGCGAGATGTCGGCTCACTTTGTTGGTAAACAGGTAACATCAATAATCTTAACATCCGTCTTGAGAAGAAAGTCAAGACCCTGGAAGGTTAGTTCCCCTTTTACTTTATACCTTCCTTCTTAAAAATGTGCGCTAAGTTTCTTTTATCTCTTTTGGCTTTGGTAAAGCCGAGTTACAAACCTTTGCAGCATCTCACCAAGATTGCACGCCCATGCCTGATGTGATGCTGCATTTTTTAGAACAAAGCGCTACTCATTCGGCGCAGCTAAAAGAAAAAGACGATGAAATAGCTCGCCTGCGCGCCGAGGTGGAGGCCCTTAAGCTCTCTCAGAAGTCCGAATTAGAAAAGGTCGACCAGGAGTTCTCCGAGGAGAAAAATCGGCTAGCTCTTGAATCGCAGAAAATAAAGAGCTCCTTGAGGCCGAATCAAAACTCGGGAATGAGCGAGAGATCGCCGCTTTGAGAAGAGCAAGATTGATGGGCTAAAGACCTTCGATAATGCTGAGTTATATTCATCGTAGCTTTGCACGGCGGATTATCTTTTTCGTTTTCCTCTTCGCCGATCGACATTCGTGTTTTGCGCAGATCATTTTCCAGAAGCTAAGCCCGTGAGCTCTAAAGCGGTTCTAGTGCTCGTGTGCGCCGAGGTGTTCCTGTTGACGCGGACTCGGAGTACTCGATGGAAGATTTCTTGGTTGCTGTCGGTGCTGCAGTTGGTCCAATGAAGATCATGGGAAGGGATTTGGAGCAGGCAGCTATCCGAGCCTACCATGTTATCTGGCCGAATACTTCTGGAACTCCTGATATCAATGAGGTCCAATTGCTGGTGGAAAGATTAATGGCATCCGAGAGGCAACTAAGTCTTTGGAGGGAATCAGCCGGACGAGCTGGCGCTGATATGGCTCTCACTGTTATCATGTCATGGTATGAAGATATTTCTATTGATATCTTGAGAAATTTGTGCACTGGTTCCCGTTGGGTTGAGGACCCAACCTTTGCCGCTCTTTGGCAATCTCGCGCCTTCCAGCTCGTTGAGTATGCCGACGTGCATACCTGGAACGAAGGTCCGAGTTTCCTTCCTAACCCGAAAGATGAGGTCGTAGTTGAGGATGCGTCGGATAACAACTCAGCTGAACAAGGAGAAGATGAGGATGACTCGGCTACTTCTGGTGATTCCAGTTCGAGCTCAGATGGCAATGGCGACGCGCGATCCTCATCCAAAGGTACTAGGCATTCTACTGCACAAACTGACGCTCCTCAGCAGCCTCTGGCTTCCTCCGAAGTCGCTCCTGGGTCTGTGGAGGGCGAGGCAACCTCGGCCGAAGTTCCACCTACCTCGGAGTGCCCAGCCCCTGACCAAGTTATTGCCTCTCCAGCTAAAAACCTCTAAGTCATTTCTTATCCCTGGTATGCCGGGCGTATGATGTACATGGAATATTTGTCCGTCTTCTGTGTGGTATGAATTTATTTTGCCGTGTGCTGCTGAGACATATATGTTTGTAATTGTCATCACTTTGTTTAAGTGGTCTTGTTCGTCCAAATCCTTGCTTTGGCGGCCAGCAATTTCTTGATGTTGAGATATATATTTGCCTTTGTGCTCCCGTGGTTTAGCCCATTAATCTGGATGTGGACTTCGAATATCATTCGAGATTGAGCTGTTCTTACTTTGAGTGTCGAAGTTTGATACCTTCCTTGTATCAAAGGCTAACCACTACTTCGAAACAATATATGGCAGTCCCCGAGTTACTGCCTATGGCGCCGAAGTCTAGTGTGTAAACCAAATTTCAGAAATAATATAAGACGGTTGCCGAGTCGCTACTCAAGGTGCCGGGGTTTAGTACATAACATAAAATTGAAACAACATACGGCAGTCCCCGAGTCACTGCTCTGGATGCCGAGGTTTAACACATCACATAAAATTGAAATAACATATGGCAGTCCCCGAGTCACTGCTCCGGATGCCGAGGTTTAATACACAACATGAAAGTGAAATAACATATGGCAGTCCCCGAGTCACTTCTCTGGATGCCGAGGTTTAATACACAACATGAAATTGAAATAACATATGGCAGTCCCCGAGTCACTGCTCTGGATGCCGAGGTTTAATACACAACATGAAATTGAAATAACATATGGCAGTCCCCGAGTCACTGCTCTGGATGCCGAGGTTTAATACATAACCTAAAATTGAAATAACATATGGCAGTCCCCGAGTCACTGCTCTGGATGCCGAGGTTCGAAACATAATTGGTGCTTGATCTTGAGATACTACTTTACAATGTGTCACTGATGACTGCTACGAGTAAAATGGACGAAGTAAAGCTACGTTCCATGGCCTTTTCGTTTCTTCGCCGGCTTTGTCTGCCCTGTTCTTTCCAGGGGATTGAGCATCGATTAGGTAATAGGCATCATTGTGCAATGCTTTGCTCACGACGAATGGTCCTTCCCATGGAGGCGATACCAGCATGCCGTGCGTTGCACCAGTCGGAGAACTAAATCTCCTTCTTTGAACACTCTTGGATTCACCTTCTTGTTGTGATATCGTCGCAAGTTCTGCTGATAAATAGCTGATCTTGACAGCGCCAGCTCTCTAGCTTCTTCTAGCAGATCAACAGTATCTTGCCGAGCTACTTCATTTACTTCTGAAGTTGTATATTGAGTAACTCTTGGCGAGTCATGTATTATGTCGGCTGGAAGCACGGCTTCTGCCCCGTATACCAGAAAGAATGGTGTATAACGTGTTGATCTGTTGGGAGTAGTTCTGAGGCTCCATAATACTGCTGGTAGTTCCTCAATCCAATATCCTGCCGATCTTTGCAGCGGTTCGACGAGTCGTGGTTTTATTCCAGACAATACTAGTACATTAGACCTTTCCACTTGCCCATTGGATGCTGGGTGAGCCACAGAGGCAACATCTAATCTTATGTGTTTCTCTTGGCAAAATCTAGCGAAAGCTCCTTCTGCAAAGTTTGTGCCGTTATCTGTAATAACACTGTGCGGGTATCCATATCTTAAGATAATATCTTTGAGAAACTTCACTGTTGTGGGCCCATCGCATTTTTTATTGGTTTCACTTCAATCCATTTTGTGAACTTGTCCACCATAACCAATATGTGGGTCATCCCCCCTCGGGCCGGCTTAAATGGTCCCACCATATCTAAGCACCACACAGAAAACGGCCAAGTAATGGGTATCGTTTTTAACTCGGACGACGACATGTGTATCTTGGTTGCATATCTCTGACATCCATTGCATTTTTCAACCAGTTCTTTGGCTTCTTTCAACGCCGTTGGCCAATAAAACCCATGCCTGAATGCTTTGGCCACTAAGGCACGAGATGAGACATGATGTCCACATTCTCCTTGATGTATATCTAAGAGGATCTCCTGGCCTTCTGCTGAACTCACACACCTTTGCAATACACTTGTGACGCTTCTTTTGTATAGCTCATTATTTATGATCGTATAAGCTTTAGCTCTCCTTGCTATCTGTCTTGCTAACACCTCATTATTCGGCAAAGTCGCATCTTTAAGGAAAGATAATATGGGTTGCGCCCATACAGGCGTGATTTTCTCTGGTGTGGTCTCACTGTCTATTTCCATGTTTTTTGCCGACATAACTACCTCGGCTTTCTCCATAGTTACGCTTACCTCAGCTGCCTTCCTCTTGGGGAATTCCGGGTTATATTGCTGGTCAAGTTCCATCGGCACACTATCTTCTGCTGAAATTGCCGGAATAAAGATGGATTCGAACTCCGGTGATGGTTTTATCGATGGTTTCCTTAGGTGCTCTAGGGCAATACCTGGGGGAATTGACTTCCTGGTTGATCCTAGCTTTGACAACGTGTCTGCGGCATCGTTTTCTGCCCGAGGTATGTGGTGAAATTCACACCCTTCAAAGTATCCACTGATCTTTTGCACATGAAATCTATACAAAGTCATATTATCATCCAACGCGTCCCAATTGCCTGAGACTTGTTGTACTACTAGATCTGAGTCCCCATAGCATAGGATTCGGCGTATGCCAATCTCTTTTGCCACCTTCAATCCATGGACCAGTGCTTCATATTCGGCTACGTTGTTTGACGCGGCAAAATGTATTTGCAGCACATATTTCAGCTGATCTCTTTTGGGCGAGGTTAACACTATTCCTGCCCCCAAGCCATTTCTTAGTTTGGAACCGTCAAAGTGCATCGTCCAATAATTCGGGTCTGGTAATGGTGTCTCATATTGCACCTCGGCCCAATCTACAAAGAAGTCGGCCACAACCTGAGATTTGATTGCATCTCTCCTATCGAATTGCGGAGCATAAGGTGACAATTCAATTGCCCATTTTGCTATTCGGCCACTTGCATCTTTGTTGCTCAATATGTCGGCTATGGGTGCTTCACAAATCACTTTGATGGGGTGCTCTTCGAAGTAATGTTTAAGTTTCTTTGCCGACATGTACACTCCATAAGCCATCTTCTGATAATGTGGGTAATTTTGCTTTGAAGCGGATAACACCTCGCTCAAATAATACACCGCCCTCTGTACTGACTTATAATTTTCGACTCGTTCTACGACGACTACACCACTCACTACTCTGTTGGTAGCCGCTATGTAGAGTAACATAGGCTCTTTTGATAATGGAGAAGCTAAAATGGGCGCTGTGACCAACATCCTTTTCAATTCATGAAATGCGTTGTCTGCTTGTGGAGTCCAAATGAACTTATCTGATTTCTTCATCAGTTGATAGAGTGGTAATGCCTTCTCTCCCAGCCGACATACAAACCGGCTGAGCGACGTGAATTTTTGTACGTCATTTAGACACCTTGGAAACTCCATTCTTTCTACTGCCCTTATCTTGGTTGGGCTGGCCTCTATACCTCGGCTAGATACGAGAAAATCGAGTAATTTTCCTGCTGGCACGCCAAATGTGCATTTTTCCGGGTTAAGATTCATTCGGAACCTCCTCAGGTTCGCGAAAGTCTGTCGTATATCATCCAGTAGTGTTTTGCTTTCTTTGGTTTTGATGACCACATCATCCACATATACTTGTACATTTTTTCCTATCTGGTCATGTAGACATTTTTGCATGCATCTTTGATACGTTGCTCCTGCGTTGCGCAGGCCGAATGGCATTGTGCGATAGCAATAAGCCCCGTACGGGGTAATAAACGCAGTCTTTATTTGATAGGCCGGATTTAACGGTATCTGGTGAAAACCAGAATACGCGTCTACAAATGACAATAATTCACAACCAGCGGTCGAATCAATGACTTGGTCTATTCTAGGTAAGGGAAAAGGATCTTTTGGACACGCCTTGTTTAGGTTCGTGTAATCTATACACATTCGCCATACAATGGCTACATTCGGATCATCTTTTTTCTTTTCTACTAGCACCAGATTTGATAACCAATCCGGATACAACACCTCCATGATGAACCCGGCCGCAAGGATCCGAGCTATTTCATCCCCTATTATTTTTCTCCTGTCTTCGGCGAAGCGGCGGAGAGGTTGCTTCACCGGCCTTGCTCCTGGCCTTACATTCAGAGAGTGCTCAACCAACTCCCTCGGAACACCTTGCAGATCCTGAGTTGACCATGCAAAGATATCACGATTCTCACGGAGGAAGTTGGTGAGCTCGCTTTCCTATTTAGCATCTAGGCCTATACCAATAGTAACAGTACGCTCTAGGAATTGCTCATCTATCTGAAACTTCTTTGTTTCTTTAGTCGGCTGAAAGGAGACACTTCCATGTGGATTGGCTAATGCCGGCATATTCAGCTGTGCCGACTGAGCGAGGGCTGCTACCTCCTGAATCCTTCTTTTTTCTCTTGCTATAACCAATGACTCTGCCAAATTTGACCCGGCTGAAGCACATTCCATTGAATTCTTGTAATCCCCTGCTACTGTTATCACTCCTCGTGGTCCGGGTAGCTTCATTTTCAGATAACTTACATGACAACTGCCCATGAATTTGGCCAACGCTGGCCGTCCGAGTAAAGCATGATAACAACTCTCTAGGTCCACCACTTCAAACTCTAAGTTTTCTGCTCTGCAGTTATCTCTTGTGCCGAATAACACATCCACTCGGACCCTTACCAATGGGTTCGCATGAAAGCCCTGGTACTATCCCATGGAAAGTGGTCCTCGTGGATTGCAGCATGTTCTGGGATATTCCGAGTTTATGCATGGTATCTTTGTACATGATGTTGATACTGCTCCCATTGTCAATGAGAACCTTTGAAAATTTCACATTAATGCTCGGTCCAACAAATGTTGGATCCAACACGAGTGCATACGACCCCGGACTCGGCATTATCTTGGGGTGATATTTTATGCTCCAAGTTACTTCTTGATCTGAACAAGGCATATATCTTGGCACTGCCGGCATAACCGCATTTACTTTCATATGCCGGTGCTGCACACTCTGCTTGTCTTGCTGTTCCGTCGTGAACACGCAATAAGACTGATGATGTTCTCTGTAATCATTGCGTCCATTATTTTCCTGGATTTGTCCTTCCATCCTGGCCTTGGTTCATCACTTGATGTACCGGATCTCTCCGGTCCGAGTTATCGTATCTCGGGGGAGGAGGCGGTAATATCAGTTGCTGTGCATTTGCTCCAGTCAACTGCGGCTGATGCTGCTGATGCACTTGGAGAGGTGCTGCCTGAATGCCTGCGGGGTTTCCCATTGCATTTTTCATCCATGCACATTGGCGGGTCGTATGGTTGGCCGGTCTGGCTGGGTTTGACGTGTGAAATTTACACGGCTGATCTAACATAGATTCGAACGTGTACTTCGGCGTCTCCTGCCATTGATTCTTTTGTTCTGGAGTCCACTGTCTTTTTCCTTCATTCCTTGGTGTCCACTGCTGAGGACCATTCTTTTGTCGTTGAGTCGTTCCGTGACTCAGCTGATCTTGCGCTACCGCTGCCACTTGGGCCGAATTATATCTATAATCCGGCCTTTCTTCTCTTCTTCTTCCTCTAAAATTATTGCGCCTGGATGACCCGGCCAAATCTCTAGCATACTGGTCTTGTTGCTCCCGATGATCTGCCGACATTAATTCTGGTTGCGTCGGATCTCCCAATGCATAGGAGTCCGCTATTCTGATGGTTTCTACTAATGTGGTTGGCATATCTCTTTGCATTCGCTGCCATAACACACTGGCATAACGACATCCTTGTGCGAACCAAGCTATTGCTTGTGACTCTATAACTCCTTCACACGAGTTTCTCAGGTTACACCACCGACTTAAAAACTCTCTGTCCATTTCATTCGGCCTTTGCTTGCACATGGCTAATTGTTGCGGCCTGTTCGACCTCTTGTAGGTGCTGGTAAAGTTGCTAACGAACATTTCTTCAAAATCCAACCAACAGTTGATGCTGCCTGCTGGTAGATTATTCAGCCATACCCTAGACGGTCCCTCCAACATTTGTGGGACATACCATACTGCCCATCGCAAGTTCCCACCTGCTATTTTCACAGCTGTGGCATAATCAATCAACCATTCTTGTGGTTTGGTGCTCCCATTATATGTCTTAGTGCCTCTTGCCAGCTGAAAGTTCGGCACAGGTGGTTCGCCCATGATCCGTGGTCCGAAGCACGTCGGACCCGGTGGACCCTGTTCTTCCAGCAGCTCGGATCGGTATAGCCAGTCTAGCTTTACTCTGGCATCATTTGACGGCAAATCTCTGTACAGAACTCTGTCTTACATTCCATAATGGTTATTTCCACCATGGATCGCATATTCCATCTCGTAATAACCATCATTGTACCTTTCATTTACTTGATTGTGGCGAGCCGGTCTTGCTTCTCTTTCCTGCCGAGGTTCATGTCTTGTCTGCGGGTTGAGCGGTGGTTCTCTCCTTACTTCAACCGGGATATTGTTCTCGTGATTGCCTCTTCCGAGTTCTCTTCTGCCGAGGTCTCCATTGCCTCGGCTTCTGCCGTCTTTCTCAGCACGGCCGAGATTCCTCTCACCACTGTTACCTCGGCTTTCATTGCCTCTGTTCTCGTTTGCTTTCCCAGCTATCGCCGGATCATACAGAACGATTTTCTTGTTTCTCTTTCCTGAAGTTACCGCTTTGTCCCTTCGTGCATTGTTCCCGGGTGAAGACGATGCTGCTACGGACAAGGCATGTGCTGCTCCAGCCGAGTGAACCATTCGAGGCCCCGCCTCACCGGGTCTCGAGCATTTTTGTTTTGCTGGTTCGCGATGCGCACCAGCTCATTCACTCTTTCTTGTTGTTTCTGCCGGGCTTCGCCGGTCAATCCCTCTAACTCTAATGCTGCCGCATTTGCCGCTCTCAGGTTCTTTGCCGGGGTATTGTACCTCGGCAAACCCAAATCAACTGATTCTGCCTTATGAGCATCATGCTCCTTGTTGATATCATCTATGAGGTTCTTTCCTCTTAATCTCAACTCATCAACCCGTTCGGGAGCGACGTCAAGCTTATTAGCTTTGGCATATTCTCGCAGGGTCCTGTTTAAGGACTCCCGCAAGGCCGACACCTTTTTTGCTTCTACCAGCACCTTTTGCCCGGTTTCTTCTAACTCTGCCTGAGCATTTGCCGGATCAAGTATCGGCGCTACAGGTGCAGTCAGGTTTTCTATGGTTGCCTGAAGAATGTTTTCTGGTCTTTCCAGAGGTGGCCCTCTCACTCTTGGTGCCTTTGGGGTAGTGTCTTGTACTTCGGCCTGGTTGGTCACTGGGGGGATTACCTCGGTGGGTGGTGGTGCCGTCTGCCTAGGCGCGATCTGCACGCCCGCGGCGAGGTCTCTGGTTGATCCGGCACCTGTTACTCCCGCCTATACTCCGGCCGCAACCATCACCTCGACGCTGCTCACCGGATGCGCTCCGCGCTGAGGGCTCGTAGCGCTAAGGGGTGGCTCTCCTGCATCAACAACCTGGTGAGGATAAATGCCGAAGATGTCGACGCTGACGTAGACCCTGTGCCCGCCCAAGCTGATGAAGACACCGTTGCACGGGGGAGTTTTTCCCCTGAAGCTGCCCGCATTGTCACTGACATAGTCACAGAGATCGAATCTCCGGACCAAGCCAGAAACAACGCGCTCGCCAGTATTGATGAAGTTTCCCGTCCGGATCATGACTCCAGCTAGCACCGCTGCTGGCCCCACGGTGGGCGCCAACTGTCGTGGTGGTGGCACAGCAGATGCCATGGGTAGGCTAAAGTATGGGGCCAATGGATGGTAAAGGGATCTAGGGAGGGAAGATGCAGTTGATTCTACACACAGAAGACAAAGGCAAAGATCTTTATTTCTCCTTCCTTGGGTTACAAGTGCTCCTTGAGCTGTATTCAAGGAGAAAGGAAGAACTTTACCAGCCTAACGGTACTAAATGAGCCGATCCCTTCCTCAGGGTCCAAGCCTCCTCTTATAAAGGAGAGCCTGGGTGCCTTTAGGGCTGACGGGGCAAGCATATTCGAGGAATATGCTTGTCCAAAAATAGTAGTTCGGCGTCCTCCTTTCCCTGTCGCCGTTCTAACGACGGCAAAGCTCCAGAGGGCCCCTTAGCATGCCTCGGGCTTCAGGACTGTCGCCTTCGTGACCTCCTTCTGCCCCTCTGACGTTCTGCGCCTTTGTCTCTAGAGCTTGGCTCCGTTCATATTCCTTCTAGCCTGCAGCTAGGGTTTGACCTTGGGTTTCTCCTTCTCCTGCAAGCTTTGTATCATTCGGCCTTACCTCGCGTAGCTCGGCTTGTCCTTCACCTGCATCAAGATTATTCGGACTAACCCGGCCGACTTACATAACATCTCGGCCGGGTAATGCCTTGCCTTTGTCATAATGGTCCTGTCCTTCCCTGTCCTGGCCGACCTCTACAGGATTCGGCCGACTCAATCAATAACTCGGAAACAAGACGGGCAACTTCCTTTCATCTTTCCCTGTCTTTACCCTACCCGAGGTCATCTCCCCAACAACTGGGCCCAACGGCCCGTCACGCCCCTATCCGCGCCCTGATCGGGGGCGCCCAACCCTATCTGGTTGGTGGGCCCCTATCGCCAGCGCTATATAAAGGAGGTGGGGGGCCGGTAGCACGCCTCACGAGGTTAGCCGTGCCCTAGCCGCCCCACCTACAAGCCAATCCGATCTAGGCTAGCGCTGCGCCGACGGGAAGCTCCACCGCCGCCACCCTAACCGCACGCTCGCCCCACTCCCTTTTCCCATGGCTACTGACACCGGAGCTAGCTCCGGCATCCCCTCCGGTTCATGATCGTCGAGCACGGGCGCAGGTAGTACTACTCTCTCTCCCTCTCTCTCTGATTTCCTAGATCTAATTCTATAGTGCATCTACCGAGAGTGGCTAGCACTAACATCGCGTAGTAGCTGCGAGGAGCAAACGCGTTCGTGTGGTTCACTGGTGCAGCAACATGAGGAGGATAGCTGTGAGGGCCATATGCATTAGGTGGATAGCCATATGCATTAGGCGGACCAAATTGAGGAGGATATGGCGCCCAAGGATATGTGTAAGGAGAAACTTGAGGGTAGGGGGCGGCGAACTGCCGGATGGGAGGTCTGTAGAAGCCAACGTATGGTGGCCGTGCCGGCAGCCGCACCGGGATCCAATACTGTGGAGCATCATAGCCAGCACTAGGACGAGGAGGATTGACGTACGGACCACCGACGAACCGGGGAGGAACACCATTGTACCTGTAGGGATCACAATCAACACGGCCAAAAGGAGGGTGCGGCGCCGGGGGCGGCAGTGTCCTACTGCCATTGGAGTCCATTTGGTACCGGAGTTTGAGCACCTTGAACCCGTTGTGCACGGCGACGAACTGCTCCTTCCCGCTCCGCATGAAGGGCACGTTGACGTGGCTGCCGTCAAGCCGGTGGAAAAGCTTGCGCTCGGTGTTCCTCCTGTCAAATGTCTTGTCCTCCCATTCGCCCTTGAAGTACACGGCGTTGCCGAGCACCACGCTGGTCGTCACCGGCTTTATCGATCCCGGAGGGAGCACGGATTTGATCAGGTTCCTCGTCGCCTGCGCCGCCCACGCGTTGATCTGGCCCCGCGCTTCCTCCGGCGCGTGGCGGAAGTCCACGACGCTGGCCTCGGCCTTGTACGTGCCCACCACGGCCTCGCGGAACGCCGGTTTCAGCGGCCGCGTTATGTCGCTCCACACGCCGCACGCGAACGCCATGCTCGGCCCACCCGATTCGGACCGGTCCTTGAGCGCGTCGGTCGTCGCAAGCGAGACGAACTCCTCGATCTGGCCGCGTGACCGCACCCTCAGAACGCGGAGGATCTCGTCCAGCGTAGCGCCCCGGGCGCCGGCGGCCACGAGCGCGAGGACGGCGTAGATGGACAGCGGCGAGAAGATCATGTTACCGTCTCTGTTCCCCTCGGCGAGGCGCCTCTCCAGCCCGGCGGCAAACGTCGCCAGGCCAGTGGAGCCGGTATTCCTCGTCGCCCCTACTCGATAGTCGAAGTGCATCGGCGGTGGTCAACGGCGGCGGCAGCTCGTATCCTCCTCTAGCCGTGGCCACAGCAGGCTGTCCTGTCCGTGTCCGAACCAGGCCTTTTCCATGGGTAGGGTCTACGACATGACCTGCGAAGAGGATCGCGCCAGAAACCTCCTCAACAATGAAATACGCAAAAGGATGGTCGGCGACAAAATCCACCCTTGGCTCCGGCACCATCATCGGCGCACATCCAGGAGACATCAGCATCATGGTGACCGCGGCAGCTTCAGTGCCTTCCTCGTTGACCTCGATGACACCCTTGTGGAAGACGTCTTGGACCACCAGCGGGTCGCCGCTGCCGTCGGCCTCCATCATGTCCGACAGGTCGGCGCGCACGAGTCCCAGGTGTTTGAGAATTTTGGTGACGTTGGTCATGAACTCGAGCTTGAACTTGGGAACCCCGAAATCGCCGACCTTGATCGTGTCCGATGGCAGGTGGTCGTGCACGAAGCCTGGCCGGGAGGTTATCTCGTCGAGGAGGGAGCGCAGGCCGTCGTGCGCGTCCGGGAGGAAGATGCACATGGAGTACTGCGTGTCTTTCTTGTTGGCCGTCCAGCCGTATCCGCACGAACGAATGTAGTCTTGCTGCTGCATTTTGTACTGCAGCTTGTTAGGTAATCACATGTGTACGTGTCCGATACGTTTTGAAGTTCTTGTCCGGATAGGATCGGTTCTCGTCTCCTAGTCGGACGGTAGCAGGTTCTAGCCTAGAATATATATACACGTGTATACACCCCTTGTAATTTTGTACCGTGACCGTGGAGTTGAGCAATATAAGAGAGAAAGCAAGGCTCGACAAGAGCCTTTGGCAATCAAAGTTATTTTGCGTGTGCGTGCGTGAGTGTACTAGTTAGATCAAAAGAATCGATTGGCTAGCAGCACGTGTATCTCGGCGGAAGTTATCGGATACGTGCGTGTCGTCTCGTCGGAATTTCCTTGTCGGTGTCGTCGGAAAGTACTCGGCGGCAGAGGCTGTGCTAACAATTGGTATCAGAGCCTCGTGAAGGATCTCCTAGTAACAGGAGGTCATGACGAAGGAGATGGGCGAGTATTCTGGTGCGGCTACGGGTGTACCGGTGTCGATGCAGTATCCGCGGTACAGCCGCGAAAACTACATGGTCTGGGCGGTCCAGATGGAGTGGGCGTTAGAAGGCGCCAGACTTTGGGAGGCTGTCGATCCAGGCGGCGATGAGTTCAAGAAGGGTGCGTCGAAGTACCACCTAGACCGACTAGCACTCACGGCCATCTGCTCGGTGGTGCCGACGGATCTGATGCAACACCTGATCTCGAAGAAATCTGCAAAGGAGGTGTGGGATACGCTCAAGACGCTAAATCTTGGTCACGAGCGCGTCCGCGAGGCGACCCTGCAAACCTTGCAGAAGAAGTACGAGAATCTGGAGATGGGAGAAGATGAGACGCTAGAAGTCTTTGCTTCAAGGGCCGCTACACTGGTCAATGGGATTCGCGGGCTCGGCGAGAAGCTGGATGAGATCTCTATTGTGAGGCGTTTCCTCCGCGTGGCGCCGCCGCGTTACTCACCCGTTGTCTCGGCAATCGAGCAATGCGCTGATCTCAAGACTCTCACGATGTAATGATCTAGTTGGACGGTTCAAGGCGCACGACGAGCGGATGAAGATTACCTATGGCGACGCGAAAGTGGATGAGCATCTCATGCTTATGGCTCGAGCGTTGTTCGCCAAGGAGAAGAAGGGCGATAAAGCATCCGACAGCAAGAGTGATAGAGAAGATTCTCGCCCAGCAAAAAAGTATATCGCAGGGGAGGACGAGGACGAGGACGAGCCTCCGCCGCGGAGGAAGTTTGACATAAAGAAAGTAAGATGTCATAAGTGCGGCGAGCTCGGTCAGTTCAAGAAGGATTGCAAGAAATCGTCGAAGGAGAGGGCTCTCATCGCCCAGGAAGATGATGATGGACCGATGATGCTGATGCTCGAAGTAACTGAGCTGAAGGATGAGGAAGATCCTCCATCATCGGGTACGGAGATTGTGGCGCAAGTGGATCACGATCTACTGTGTGTGGATCACGAGCAACGAGGTGCCCCGTTTCTGCGTGAAGCCACGTTTGAGGCAAGTGAAGCTTCAGAATCTGATCATGGTGATCTATGCATTGGAATTTCACCTGCAACTCCGTCCGGCAATAAGTTCTTCATGCTTGTGGTGGATGATCATAGTAAATACATGTGGATTGTGTTGCTCAAAAGTAAGAATCAAGCTCAACAAGCATTCGAGAAGATCAAGGAAGATGAAGAGTTTAAGGTGGAGGTGAAGATAAGAGCTCTACGCATTGATCAAGAAGGCGAATTACATCAAACCGTGTTGACCATGGCACGGAGGATGATGAAGAGTAAAGGTTTGCCAGGAAACTTCTGGGGTGAGGCAGTCAATACTGCTGTGTATTTGCTGAACATGGATCCAACTGAGAGTGGAGTTGGTATGACTCCGTATGAAGGATGGTACGGATGTAAGCCCTCGGTTGATCATCTTCGCACTTTTGGATGCGTGGCGCATGTGGCGGAGACGAGGACTCCAATGATCATGACATGATATGAAGGCTCGAAGAAGTACCGTTTGTGCAATCCTTATACAAATAAGGTGGTTTTCACGGACGACGTAGTCTTTGAGAAATAGAAATCATGGAATTGGGGCTCCAAGGAACCGGAATATTCATCTTTTCACATCACGTGGGATCTTGAGTATAAAGAAAATATGGATCAACCAAGCTTATCTTTGTCAGCAAATTTGGAACCAGAAGAGATTGAAGGCCTAGGGGATGCTCTAGGCGTGGACACCAGGCCAGAAGCACTAGGGATACTCGCAGAAGAAAAAGTGTCCGGAGAAAAGGCTAGTCCATGGTCAGAAAAAACAGAGCTAGAAGGTGTTGTGTTTAGCTCATCATCTGCTAGTACAGGAGGTGATGATCCACGTGAAGAGCTTGGGGCAAAGGAGTGTCCAGAAATGCAAGGGCCATGTGATGTGGTGGTGAGTCAAGAAATTGGCTCAGAAATAGGCATGCAGGATACGCTACATGTATAGCCGTTGGCTCCAGGAGCTTTACGGGGATGCACACAAGGTTCAGAAACTGAAGAAACAAGCGCGTTGTCGGACGCAGAAGAGTATGTCGCAGAGCCTCTGACTGCAGTGGAGATGAGACGACTACAACCGATGCAAGCACGCATGCGAAACGTGCTGGACTACTATCCGAAGAAAGAATTTTGGACAGTAAATTATCTGGTGAAGATGGAGTACGAAAATCAATGTTTGTTCATTAAGGAACCGGTGAAGACTGAAGACACAGTCATGGACGATATCGACAAGGAGGATGTGGAAAAGAAGGACGCAGACGAGAAGGGTCGGTGTGAAGCCATGGAGAAGCCGACAAAAATGAAGTTGGTGACATGGGTGCTAGGGACGGAAGCGGTGAAAGCAGTGCCGTGGATGACGCCCGCGAGGAACATCTGGCGTATTTGGAACCCAGGTCAAGGTGACGAGTACATCGTGATTAGGGGGTGATTGTTAGGTAATCACATGTGTATGTGTCCGATACGTTTTGAAGTTCTTGTCCGGATAGGATCGGTTCTCATCTCCTAGTCGGACGGTAGCAGGTTCTAGCCTAGCATATATATACACGTGTATACACCCCTTGTAATTTTGTACCGTGACCGTGGAGTTGAGCAATACAAGAGAAAAAGCAAGGCTTGACAAGAGCCTTTGGCAATCAAAATTGTTTTGCGTGTGCGTGCGTGAATTTACTAGTTAGATCAAAAGAATCGATCGGCTAGCAGCACGTGCATCTCGGCGGAAGTTATAGGATACATGAGTGTCGTCTCGTCGGAATTTCCTTATCGGTGTCGTCGAAAAGTATTCGGCGGCAGGGCTGTGCTAACACAGCTTGAGCACCTTGAAACCGTCGTGCACGGCGATGAAGTGGCGGTTGGAGTTGTCCATGAAGGGCACGTCAATGGCGGCGCCGTCGAGCAGATGGAACGGACGGTCCCTTGTGTCCCGCTCGTGGAACGGCATATCCCACTTGCCTTTGAAGTATACGGCGTTGGCGAGCACGAGGTCAGTCTTGGGGTTGAAGGATCTGGCGGGGACAACGCCGCTGATGAGGTTCCTCGTGACATCCGCGACCCAGGCGTTGATCTGCGCTGCCGCTTCCTCCGCGTTCCCGTGGAAGTCCAAGGCGCGCACGTCCGCCCTGTACGTGCCGACGACGGCCTCGCAGTACGCCGGCTTCAGCGAGCGGCTCCTGTCGTTCCACACGCTGCACGCGAACGCCACGCTCGGCCCGCCGGAACCGGATCGGTCCTTCAGCGCGTCGGCCACCATGGAAGAGACAGATTCCTCGAGCTCGTCGCGGGACCGGGCGCCAGGAGCGCCACGGCCGCGTAGATAGACAGCGGGGAGAAGACGAGGTTTGCGCTGGGGTTCTCGTCGGCGAGGCGCTTGGTGAGGCGCGCGGCGAGCCCCGCCAGGCCGGCGCCGGACTGCCGCAACCTCTTGGTCGGCCCGGCCATCATCATCGCGACTTCTTGCACAGAACGCGTACTACAGATTGTTCTCTATATATATGGCGGCGCGCGCACGGCGTGCGATCTGATTAGGATTAGGATTGGGAGACAAACGTCGGTTTCGATTTTGTTTTGGGGACCGGCGTGCAACGTCGGTTTCGTCTTTCTTGCGATCGATGGCGGTTTGGTTTACTTTCTTTTATGGAATTAGTATAATCAAACTGTAAGGGCACGTACAATGGTACAAAAGAGTGGTGTTCTCATAGATCTTCACACAATATCTAGAGAAGTCAATAAAAATAAGTCATACATTCTTATTGTAATCTCTAAAAATAATCTTAATCTATATTGACTAATTATTGTAAGAAATTGGCTATTTTTTTAAATATACGTATTATTTAATCAATATCACGAATAATATATAAAATGAAGATTTTTAAAAAGTAGCGCAGCCTCGACGTCTTAAACACCAATCAACACACTCGTCGGTGTTTGAACCACCGACAAGCACTCGACAAGCACCACCCTGCGCCTGCCTATGACCAACCGGCCATGAGTTAAACTTTCGAAAGGTCCTTGTCGGGAGTTCAAACCTCAAGGCCGCGCTAGTTTTCTAAATTAACAATTTCATGCATTATTCGTGAAATTGACTTTAAAAATGTATTATTTTTAAAAAAATAGCAAAAAATTGTGTTGATAAAAGAAGCATAAGGTACATTGAGAAAATAGTTTTATCTTATTTTTATGGGACCGTCCATTAGCTAAGGGAAAGCAACCTTATCTTTCTTCATTCTCTCTCGTTAAGCAAAAATCCGACGAGGAAACTCTAAGTGAATGTTGACGTCAACCCATTTTGCATGCCCTTAATAAGCCGGTTCTGGACAGTTTGGTTTTGCGTTTTCGACGGGTCGACCCGTTGAAGTACAACATGTGACGCCACTGTGCTACTCAACAAGGTCCTACTCGGCCAGCAGACTCACTGAATAGCTCTACCTTTCGACCCTACCGATGCGTATGCACCGATGGCGCTCGCTCTTAGGGCACGTACAATGCGGTGACGTCAGCCTTCCCTTATGATCGCCATGTTGGATTTTTGCTTAGTTGAAGAAGAGAGAAACAAGAAAGAGAGGGTTGTCTTCCCTTAGCTAAGGGATGATCTCTTAGCAATAAGAGAAGACTATTTTTTTCATTGTACCATATGTCTTCTCTTAGTCAACCAATTTTTTACTAAAAATAGTTAATTCTATTAATTGCTAGGGATAGCAATAAGAGATAATGCATTGTACAAGTTATATATTGTGTCTTCTCTAAATGATGTGGAAAGCTAAGAAAAGACATGTCTTCTCTAGCATTGTACATGCCCTTATTGCCTTGATAGAGTGATGTGCTGCTCCACTCACCTCCCACATAGGTAATGTCATTGCCACATAGTACCACAAAGACAGACGCTGAAGCACTTGTGACACCGCTTGAAAACAGTAAAATGTTAGAAATATGCCCTAAAGATAAATAATAAAATAAGTTTATAATAATATTTTATTAGTTCATAATAGTTTTATACAATGTTATAACCGTGTCAATCAGAAATATTGATACACGTGGTATGTAAACAAACCAAGTCCCTAATAGTCTCTATTTAATTAGTTCATTGGGCAACCCATGATCAAAGTTTTTTGATCATGAAGCATTTATGCCAATTAACAATTAATAAGGTCATATTATTAGTGAATGATATGATGGACATATACCCAACATAAGTATTGCAGCACAATCAAGTCATAAAGTTTATCGTTGCAATAATTAGAAACGACGCATCCTACTCCTTTGACCGTGAGATCATATCTAATCATTCTCATCCGAGACTGGTTTCATTGAATCAATCATCACACTGTAATAGGATGATCATAAAGTTGTATGCTACGTATTCCAGAGGGATATGTTG
Organism: Avena longiglumis; assembly: GCA_030063025.1. Taxonomy (NCBI): domain Eukaryota; kingdom Viridiplantae; phylum Streptophyta; class Magnoliopsida; order Poales; family Poaceae; genus Avena; species Avena longiglumis. The sequence goes on from CP125979.1 coordinate 185,763,757, forward strand.
AGCCGTATGCATCGACATCAGGATTTGTTCTCCCACGTGACGGAAAGATACACCGGCCCAGTCGGTGAGATAACATACATAAACTGCGCCGCATGTGACTAGGTCACACGGATGGAATATCACAAGAATGAGTAAAGCAGGAATTGTCAAAAACGAGTTTGAACAAGGTATCGTGATACCAATGATCAAATCTTAGACAAGTCAGGTATCGAAGTAACAAAGGAAATTGGACTCGACATCGATGCTTCAAACGATATTGAAATCATGAAATGCACACGGGTCATTATGGGTAGCCAGATCCCATTGATGGTCATTGATCCGAGAAGCGTCTCCATCATGTCTGTGATGTTCCCGAACCATAAGGTAACACGCTTAAGGGTTTTATAACGCTTGGAGATCGTTTTGGAATCATCGGAATCACCGGAAGAAAGAGAACAGAAAGCCGAAAATATTTTGTGAGAAAATCGGAAGGTGTTTTGGTTCAAAAGGAATTTATAATACTTATTTTATATTAATTGTTTGAATTTATATTAAATATTTAAAATTAATTTTAGGGGCAACTTACCTTAATGGGCCAACCCGGAGGGAAGACCCAAGAGGCAAGCCGTCGCCGCCCTAGGGCTCCCACCTGGCCGGCCTTTGGCCGTGCACGGGGGTGGAATCTCACCCGGCCAGCCCCTCCCCATAGCACCCCTCCTCCCCTCCCTTTAGTCCCAACTCGGAACTTGAATAGAAGGGGTCCCATTATCCCCTATATAAGAAAGGGTCTCCCCTTTTCCCCTATACAAGTGGACGGAGACGCGGATAACTGTCGCCAAGAATAGCGTGGGCTACGACCCCAACACGACGCTATCAGCTGCCTTTGAAGGTCGTCCCATTGGACAGAAGAAGGTCAAGTCTTTGAGGGATTCGGCGTTGGCCATTGAGAAACTACACTCGTCCATCATGGCGTGCATGGCCAACACTGCTTCGCACGTCACAATCAAGGAAGAGCAAGCCACGAAGATGGAAGAGATCGTTGTGGCAAGCCGGCTAGCCTGATCTTGGTTGTTCTCTAATCCAGCAAGCCTAAACCGATCCACCCATGGACATCTTTACCAAAGAAAGACAAAGAACTACTCACTCGGCGCAAATGCCATTTCCTATTGTGCGGTATCATAGTTAAACATCACGACACTAAGATATTATTGCACGCAGACTTTTTGCCGTGTGGGCAAAAGACTCGGCAAAGGCCTTTCGAAACACGGCAAAGGATTTGGCGTATTTATATACACGGCAAATGCTACACAGCAACGTTCGCCACGGCAAAAGTCCTTTGTCGTGTGTTTTCTAAATAAGACAAGGCAACGACTTTGTCGTGTGTCTTACGCGTAGACACGGCAAAGTAAGTAAGATGACGGTTTCTGCAGAGATGACGGTGTCTATTCTTTGCCGTGTGTCTTCTTGAAAAGTACACGGCAAAGAAGCTGTCTTTGCCGTGTGTTTCCTCGAAAAGTACACAGCAAAGAAGTTGTCTTTGCCGTGTGTCTCGTGAAAAAAGTACACGGCAAAGAGACTGTCTTTTCAAAAAAATTAAAAAAATTCAATTTTGTTTCAAACTTTTTTGAATATTATTTACTTGATAATATCATATAGGATATTTTAACCTTTTGTATGTTTAATATTAGGTTAAATTGCGTTCATAATCAAACTTCCTCTTTGGTCACTCATCCTAATACTACTCTAGCTCTAGCACGATTAACTTCTTCGTTCTTTCGGAATGAGCTTTCGAGAAAGAAATCATACCTTGTTGATAATACTTCCATATCAATCCTATTAACTCTTGGACCACGATGTCACACATCTCAGTTTTAGATTCTAAACAATTATTTAAGTATATAATAATGAATAAGTAATAATAATCTTGAATCCAAATAAAAAATAAAATGATTTTATTTTATTTCCTTTTTCTATTTAATACAGAATAATTCATATATTTAAATCCGTAAATCGGAATTCGACAAATAAATTGTCTTAATCGATCAGAAAAATGTGAGGAATCCAAATATGACATCCATATAATCTTGTGAAAATGGGGTGGTAGCATTTTGAATTAGCCATTTGGTTGTTGCTTCATAAAATCCCCCGTTTTTACGCTCGGAAAATGGAAAATGGCTTTTTGGTGCGACGAAAAGAAAAACTTCCTCCTGCAACATTGTTCGTCATTCCATGATGCACATACATGCATAATATGGGCACAATATAACAAACTATGCCTTGATTCTAGCCATAACATTGGTCATTTGACTCGAAAGCCAGGAAACCTCGAATGAGATAGGTCATTTTGTGAAGTTTTTTTTGAGACATATTCAATATAACAAATTTGGTATTTTTACTTCCAACTATGTCACATAATATGACACCACGCGAAGGTTTCATATTTTTTCGATCGTTTTTGAATTTTTTATGACTCTTTTAAACTATCGACAAACTTTGTCGAACGACGGGTATGAAGATTCTTAACTCAGAACTGAGCCTCTCTAAACTTTCATTGGATCTCTGATGAAATAACATATTGTGAACCTAAAAATGTTTTTTAAAGCATTCCCATCAGATCATGTACCCGTAGTTCATATCTAAACCACTTCCTATCGATTCAGCAGGAATTTGTCTTTTTCACCTAGAGATGATGAAAAGGTTTGAGATCCCCCTGTTGGGACATTGTCCATTTAAGGTGGTCTATTAATTTTGAAAAATAGGGTGGTAGCATTTTGAATTAGTCATTTGGTGGTTGCTTCATAAAATCCCCCGTTTTTTACGCTCGGAAAATGGAAAATAACTTTTTGGTATGACGAAAAAGAAAAATTGCTCCCGCAAAGTTGTTCGTCATTCCATGATGCACATGAATGCACAATATGGGGATATTATTACAAACTATACCTTGATTCTAGGCATAACATTGGTCATTTGACCCGAAAGTCAGGAAACCTCGAATGAGATAGGTCATTTTGTGAAGGTTTTTTGAGACATATTCAATATAACAAGTTTGATATTTTTCCTTGCAACCATGTCACATAATATGACACCACGCAAAGGTTTCATATTGTTTCAATCTTTTTGATTTTTTTATGATTCTTTTAAATTATCGACAAACTTTGTCGAGCGACGGGTATGAAGATTCTTAGCTCGGAGCTGAGCCTATCTAAAATTTCATTGGATCTCTAATGAAATAGCATATTGTGAACCTAAAAATGATTTTTGTAAAAAATCATGCCCATTAGATCATGTACCTGTAGTTCATATCTGACCCACTTCCTATCGATTCGGCAGGAATTTGTCTTTTTCACCTGGAGTGGACGAAAAGGTTTGAGATTCCCCGGTTAGGACATTGTCCATTTAAGGTGGTCTATTATTTTTGAAAAATAGGGTGGTAGCATTTTGAATTAGCCATTTGGTGGTTGCTTCATAAAATCACCCGTTTTTTACGCTCGGAAAATAAAAAATAGCTTTTTGATGCGACAAAAAGGAAAACTTCCTCCTGCAACATTGTTCGCCATTCCATGATGCACATGCATGTACAATATGGATACAATATCACAAACTATGCCTTGATTCTAGCCATAACATTGGTCATTTAAACCGAAAGCCAGGAAACCTCAGATGAGATAGGTCATTTTGTGAAGATATTTTTGAGACATAATCAATATACCAAGTTTGATATTTTTTCTACCAACTAGGTCACATATAATGACACCACGCGAAGATTTCACATTGTTTCGTTCATTTTTGAATTTTTAATGCATGTTTTAGACTATGGTCAAAACGGCGAGCATGAAGATTCTTATTCAATATAAATATCTAATATTTGAGTGTAGATAGATAGATCTTATTTTTTTTGCAAATTTTGATATATTATTTGTATTTTTCTGAATTAGAATGTTTTTTCTATAATTTTTCTAAGAGTAATGTGATAAAAGAGAAAAAAAGACTTTGTCGTACGTATTGCGAAATACACACGGCAAAGACCATTTGCCGTGTATATTGCAGAATACACACGGCAAAGCACCGGCGAGGGCACACATCAAAGGGACCACAGTCTGCAGCCGTTAGCTCCTCCCGTCAAATGGACATGTGGAGTCACGGGTCCCACCTCGTTGCCGTGACAACACCTATGCCGTGTGTCGTTATCGACTTTGTCGAGTGTATTTTTTTTGCCGTATTCCTTTGTGGGTCTTTGTCATGTGTATTTCCTTGCCGTGTTCTTTTTAGAAATTTACCGTGTTCACGTACTTTGTCGTGTAATTTCTGAGTTACACACGACAAAGTCTGTTTTTGCCGTGTTCCCGTCGGTTTGGCACATGGCAAAAACATATCTACACGGCAGCAGTGATATTTTTCCCCTAGTGAATTAACTTTTTGGTTTTAAAAAAATAGTATTTCACGGAAGACTTCAATACTCTGATACAGAAATCCACGAATTATTTGGCCATAATGAGCGCGGCGTGTCTCCCAAAGTCCCTAGCTATAGCTAATCTGGCATCCAAGGAATTCGACGGCCGGCCGGCAGGCCGGATGAGCTAGCACCGCGGCGAGGCGTCGTAGAGGGTGAACTCCAGCGTCTTCCTGGACGCGTAGGTGAAGGTCACCGGCTTGCCCTTGAACATCTCCAAGCCGCTGTCGACGAGGCACAGTCCTCCGGTTTTGTCCAGCACGCGGATCTTGGTCCTATCCACGGGCCCCGCGCTCGCCGCCAGGGCGTCCGCGTCGCAGTACACCACGACGCCCTGCTGCGGGCACGAGCACAGGTTCTCCACCGTCACCTTGTGCTCCGGCTTCCCACGCACCACCCGCCCTGTCGCCGCCGTCGTGAAGCGGATGTCCTCCAGGCGGCATGATGGTTCGTCTTTACCGGCGGCATAACCTGCGATCCATGTAAGCAGACCCGTAAGATCAAAAGCTAGCATGCCTCGATGAGATTGAAAATTTGCTAGAGGACACCGTTATTTTTTGCGTTTGCAAAGAGACGACTGAGACTTAAAAAGTTCTCAGACGCACGAGAACTAGCAAATCCGAATATATAAAACAACCCAATTCTACATTGTTAAATACAAAACCATACAAAGTACTATGGGCAATTCTAGACTCCGTGCAACGAGCTAGTTGCATACATTTTTTTGAGCTGCTAGTTGTTTTATTTATAAACCAATAATACGTGTTTGAATTTATCAGAGGGCACAATCTTTTCCTTTCTCAAAAAAATTCTAAAACTTGCACGGATCTCAGCGCAAGATTTGATAGTCGAGAAATCAACCACGATTTGATAGTTGAGAAATCTAGGATATTAAATTACCACGGTCGCGGTGCCTTTAGGACAACAAGGTCAAGAGCGCCGTTGCGGTTGCCCAGGGTAGTTCATGGATGTGGCGGCGTGGCGGTTGGCTATGGCGTGGCCAGGGCGTGCGGCATGCGGAGGTGCCCATCCGACCCAGATCTAGGGCCCTCGTGCCCATATGGGTCGGTGCGGTTCTCCGCAGCGCTAGATCTTCCTGGAGGGGAGGTGGGGACTCGGTGGACGTTGAGTACACCGTCAGTTGGCTTGCTACAGCGTGGTTGCATGGGCTTTGCAGGCTTGATTCGGGACCACTGGGCCTATAAGGGCCTGGTGTGCCCCTGCTTCCGCGTCCAATTGTCTACCACCACGATGGTGGAGACAGTTTCCTTCCACGGTGTCTGGTGTTGTCGCCCCCGATTTCCGATGTGTTTGCCTATTCTGTCCTCTAGTCCTCGTGACGGTGTGTATAGTGAGATGACAAGAGTGTTGGAGTTCGTAGTAGGAAACAAAAAATTCTAGCTATGCGAACACGACAACCAAGATCTATTCTATATAGACATAAGTAACGGAGAGGGAGGACGGAGTTCATACCCTTTGAAGACCGTGGCACGTCTTACGCATGAAAGCGTATAACAATGAAGACAAACGCCCCAAGTGTTGCACCTCGAAGATCTCTACACACGTCCTGTGTAGGGACGTCTTCCAGGCTCCGATCCAACTGAGCAGAAGAAGAAGATGGAAGTTGGACCGTCCTGCACACGATGGTAGTGCGGAGGTGTAAATCTAATCCCTGAGAGCTAGATCCAAATCTTGGTGGAGAGCGCTCTAGGGAATAGAGGGAGAGAGGAGAGAACTTGTGCAAATAGAGGGGAGGGGGCTCCTCTATTTATAGGAGGGAGGGGAGGAGCAAACCCTAGGGCCAAGGGGGGAGGGAACCCCCAAAGCTGCCGCTGGACCTAGGCCCCACCCCGCAAGTGGGAAACCCTAGGGTTTCGGCCGGGCCCCCTTCTCCCCTTTCTCCTTTGGCTCCTATGCCTATGGGACCTTCCACCCGGGAGTGGCCCAATAATAAATAGTTGCCCATAAATATAAATAATAAAATATGTTTAATATTAATTCAACTAATTAATATAAAAACATATACTATTATATTTCATACTCCGAAACTCCTTTCGGACCCTCCGATCAACATCGGATGTTACCCGGAACCTTTCTAGTTTCTCTCTCTCTCTCTCATTTATCCTTGGTGCCGTTTCGATCCCAATGCGTCCCCATCCTTAAGTGTGCCAACCTTCGTCTCGGAGATGCTCCGGACATGACTAAGACCCCTCTTGCGTCAATGATCATCAGCGGGACCTGGATGCCCAGAATGACCACCCGTGCATTCACGAATCTCATCGCTTGAACATTAACTATGTAGTCCTATTGCCTTTGCCATATGATACCTAGGTCATCCGAGATTTGATCTCAAGCATCTCCATACTTGTGTTCGATCTCGTTTCTGATGAGTTCGGTTACTCGTTTTCGTATCGTTGCATTCAATAGCCTAGTCATACGCTTGCAAACTTCATTAATGCAATGTCGCCGAGTTGGCCACGTGTATCTATCCATTACTTGGATTGGCAAATCTTTGTCTAGATAAAAACTCCTCAACCCGTTACTTCAGGAAACCCAATGATACCTTAATGATCACCCTTTCACGGCTTGATACTTAATATCATCAAATTCTCCTTATAAAACAGTGATTATGCATTATCTCACAGACGGAGGATATAGGCCACGATGTTTTCTATGTTATCATTAATGATGAACGTTAAATAACTAGATCTCATTGTGATTAACTTAGGGTGTTTGTCTATCACATTTTTCTCCAATTATGTGACCTCATTTTCAATCGACACTATCACCATGATCTCAAAACCATAAGATCATCACTTGGCCAATGAGCTAGTTTTCTAGAGGTAACTAGAGACCCGGTTATTGTCGTGGTATTGCCGACGAGTACGCCATGGAGGGGTCCTCTGTAACACCCTCAGAATCGGCCCTATGCAAGTTTCAGCGATTCCCGCCAAACCCGCATAGAAACGATTCAAAGGTGCCCACCAGGCACTTGCGTGCGGGTGGAAAACGAAGTAATATCATTACACAATAGTCCACGATGGAACCCACATAAAGATATATACAACAACGACTCCATGAGTCAAGAATACAGATATACAATACAAAGATCCAAATCACCTTTAAAATGATACAGCGTCCGAGTACGGACAAGATGCAAATTGAGCTAAGAGCCCTGAAGAATAACCAATGGCGTCCATAACCCTGCCCAGGCCAAGCCGGAAGGGTAACCCTGCTAACGACGTCAATATCAAAACCTGCTTAAACAAAAGGGGTGCCGACAAAGGGCAAAGGAAAAACAGAGCGGTCAGTACTGAGGCCAGTACACGACGAGACTAGAATTCGGCGGTCCTCGCCTACATAGGTATGGTGGACTGAAGCGGCAGGGCATCATGCACTAAACAACCTATAGAGACTCGATATAACTGTCGGCTATCAGAGAGGGATAAGAAAGACCTATTCGAAACCAACCTGATACTACCACCAAACATACCCATCCTGGTATTTCCCCCTCGAGACCAAACGAGGAAGTCATCCGAGGAACTCACACAGTTGACAGTTTTATTTATTCAGTTATCGTTGCAGCAATTACTAGTCAGGTATAGATAGTCATCCTGATATAATAAGCAGTGGGCACTTTTAGTTAACCATTCCGTTGTAGTTGCAACACTTACTAGTCAGATACAATTAGCATGAGATATCCCAAACCCAGCAGTTGTTGGTACTTTTATTTAGCCATTCCGTTGTAGTGAAGCTGATTACTAGTCATATCGGATACAAGTCAAATTATAACAGTAAACTTTAGTTATAGTTGTCTATGATCGAGAACCGTGCTCCAAGTCCATAATCGCGGACACGGCTTCTAAAAGATTTAACCTAGGGTGCACCAAAGTTTCCACACGCACATACACCCTTGTTGTCAGATCAGGTAGGTACAAGATCACAAAACATACACCCAACGGTATGTCGACGGGGTTTCGGACACGACGTTTCCCAGACCCAAAGCAAGCACATGGGGGCCACCCCACTAAGCTACCCGTAATGAAGTCGGCCGGTCTCCGAGATGGACCCAGGGTTTGTGACGACGGCTGTAAATGACTGGGAACCCGAAAGTGTGACTGGGCTTGTCGATACCGCGAAAACGTGGCACGGAGTTCCAAAACATTACAAGCGCTCCACGCGCAATAGTAAATAAAGCAGTAAATCATGGCATAAGTACAGGATAGTAATAAAGCCCTAAACTACTTTGTGGCCCCCGGTACAGTACTTTGAAATCAGGTACTAATCGATGGGGGTGCCCACACACCCCACCTGTGGTTAGCGCGCTCGATCTCGGAACAGGAGTCAAGAACTCGGGGTCCTACGGGACACAAGTGGACGGTTAAAAACCAAACAACTTCTATTGCCCACCTGTGCCTCTGCATTATTTACCTACTTCAATTTTAGTTATTAAACAATAATTAAAGCCCTGATCATCTCCAACATAAAGCTTATGGCAGCCTTCCAACAACCGTGGTACTGGACGACACGCAACAACACTTGAGCAAGCGACTACGACGCGCAAGTCCAACTATCTACCAAACAATAGGTAATAGGATGTGTCCAAGGCAATATAAGGCTGCAAGGGATATCACGGGTACAAAAACTAGAGCATCGCAACACAGATAGCAATAGATCAAGAGGAGGGAATAAAGACTAGAAATGTAAAATAGGTAGAAAGGGGGAGAATGCTCGCCTGAAAACATTGCCGAAGGTTCTTTCGAAGATCGGGTCGACACTCGCATCAAATCATCGGCCTAATCCGCGAAGAAGCAAAGCACTAGAAGAAACACCGGATGCACTATTTAATACTACGGCAAAAGATCGGACATGATGCATGTTGATGTATGACATGGCAAAGATGAGATGCAATTAGGCCATATTAAGCGGAACCGGGGTCCCGACAATTAATTAGACGGTTCATGTTGTTTAAGATACCCCGTAATTTAAATGTTGACTTAACAAGGCAAAAACATGGCATCGGTTTGTAGGGGTTCGTAGCATGGAAAACAAAAATTTTCTATCGCATACAAACAAACAAGCCAAGATCTATCTACTAGATTGTAGCAACGAGTCGATGGAATAACTTACCCTCGAAGATTCCAAAGTGTTTAACGAGAGCGGATTCTCGTGGGTGATGTAGTCGATTTCTTTCGATCTCAAGATCGTGTAGACGATCCTTCCGGCTGTTCCCAAGCGCTTACCTGATCGGTCACATCGTTCGACGAAGACCTTCCTCTCCCTTGTTCCAAAGAAAGGCGGAGGTTGTAGCACTCTCCTCGCGATTCCCGGCAACTGGCAGTAGTGCCAAGTAGAGGAGATCCGTGAGGCTTCGCCTTTAGCCGAGCGAGTATGGTGGAGTATGAGAGAGGGCTATTAGTGGTCTAGAGATTAGACACACCAATTAGAAGGCTCTAAACCGCAGGCTAAAGCAATTAGAAGCTCTAAACCAAAACGGCTCTAAACCGGAGATTAGAGGATAGGAACTTGTGTGTCTAGGAGGAGGCCCCGCCTCCTTTTATAGGTGGAGGCTGGCGCCAGGAAGGAGTCACTCCCAACTCGCCAAGGCTGGTCCGGCTTGGAGGAGAGGACTCCTCCTCCAAGTTGGTTTCAACCTCCTCTTGCTTGTTTCCCACAGCTTCTGTTCACAGTTCTGTTTTCCACAGCTCTGTTTTAGCTGTTTGACTTTCAAACTGGCAGTTTGACTTTCAAGTTTTGGAACAAGAAGAACACTTAGTACATGATGCAATCATTCAATGACACATTCATGTACCCTCCCCGGAGTGCTTGGACAATCCGAACCTTCTAGAACATTCACGATGAAAACACCGAATCTTATTCTCCGGACCATTCCGGATCACCTCGTGATATCCGGATCCCATCCGAGACTCGAACAACATTCGGTCTCTTTCTCATAATACCATAACTACTCAAAACAACGTCGAATCCTTAAGTGTGTCTCCTACGGTTCGTGAATTATGCGGACATGATCGAGACACTTCTAACAATAACCAATAGAGGAATCGGAAATTCATATGGCTCCCACATATTTCTACGATTACTTTGCGATCGAATGAACCACTTACATACGATACCAATTTCCCTTTGTCTCACGATAGTTTACTTATCCGAGGTTATGATCGTCGGTATCTTTGCATACCTAGTTACCGATAAGTACTCTTTTCTCGTTCGTGATATGTGATCCTGTGACCCATCACATGCTTGCAAGCTAATTGGATGACATTCCACCGAGAGGCCCAGAGTATATCTATCCGTCATATGGATGGACAAATCCCACTCTTGATCCATGTGTTTCAACCAATACTTTCCGAACACTCAATGCCACCTTTATAGCCACCCGATTCATGGTGTGGTGTTTGATGTCATCAAAGCATCCATCCAGCAAAGGTGATATGCATGATCTCATGGTCGAAGGAATTAGGTTACTATGTATCAGAACGCATATAGCAATTGAACTATTGAAATGACTTGATCTTTATGCTATGCTTATCTATAGGAGTATGTCCACCATATCATTCTCCTAACGATATGATCTTGTTGTTGATAACATCTCAATGTTCATGATAGGGAAACCACAATCATTAATCAACCAACAAGCTAGTGAAGTATAGAGGCTATACTAGGGACTTCAAATTAAGTTTACAAATCACACAAGTATTAATGTTTCCTTGTTAATACTATTATAGCATGAATGTAAACATTTATCATAAACACAAAGATATAATAATAACTACATTTATTATTGCCTCTAGGGCATATCTCCAACAGTCTCCCACTTGCACTAGAGTCATCTAATCTAGATTACATGGTAATATACCGAACACCCATGGCAGTTTGGTGTTGGTCATGTTTTTCCCTCGGGAGAGGTTTAGTCAATGGATCCGCCACATTCAGATCTGTGTGTACTTTGCAAATCTTTATATCCCCATCCTGGATATGTTCTCGAATAGCGTGAAAACGCAGCTTGATATGCTTCAGCTTCTTGTGTGACCTTGGTTCTTGCGCATTGGCTATGGCTCCCATGTTATCACAGTAGATAGACATTGGGTCCAGCGCACTAGGAACCACACCCAGCTCTGTAATGAACTCTTTCATCCATATCGCTTCTTGTGAAGCCTCCGAAGCAGCCATGTATTCCGATTCAGTTGAAGATCTCGCCACAACGCTTTGCTTTGCACTCCTCCAGCTAACTGCTGCACCATTCTGTAGGGTTCGCAGCATAGAAAACAAAAAATTTCCTACGATGGGAACAACTATGTACCAAGATCTATCTACTAGATACAAACAACGGGCGGATGTATATCCGTAGAGAACATACCCTTGAAGACCGACAAAGCTTAACGAGTCCAAACTCGTGGTTGATGTAGACGATCTCTTGCCGATCTCAAGATCGAGAGGAAGTCCTAGCGCCAACAAGAACGCATCCGTGCTCGCACACACGTTCGAGGCACCGAGCAACCTCCGCCTCCTCGCTCCAGCGATGCAATGGAAGCACAACTCTTTCTTGCCGAATAGCCACGGGAACATGTATCTCGCTAGTCCGAGACCATGGGGATAAATTCTAGAGGGGAGAGATCCTTCACGAGGAGGTGTGGTGTGAGAGGAGAGAGGGGGCCTTTATAGGGGAGAGGAGGGCACCCAAGGGGCCATGCGCCCAGCCATGGGGCTGCCCCCACCTCTTCCACATTCATGTGGGTGGAGCTCCCACTCAAAATGAAAAGCCTCCACTCCCATTAAAAGCCTCCACTCATAAATCCACTCACATGCATTAAATTTCCACCAAATTTAATGCAAGCTCTCTTTAAATAAAACTCTTTTATTTATTTATTCAGAATTTTGTTAATTACTTTAATTAACAAACATTCACATAAAACCCTTGCTAGTATTCCATTTCACATGCAGAACCAGTTTCAGAATTTCAACCGAAAGCTTTGTGTCTAGTGAAATAAATTCCTGCGCTTTCCTTTTCTTTTCGGCATGAAACTTTTGCTCCAATTGGATGTCGGTGTCTCTTAAGTGTGTCACCCTACGGTTCGTGAATAATGCGGACATGATCGAGACCCTCTCGATCAATAATCGAGCGGGATCTGGAGACCCATCGACTCCCACACATTCAACGATGACTTTCTTGTGATCGTTGGAACCTTTTACGCTAGTATCTTAATCCTTTTGTTTCGCGATATATTACATGTCCAAGATTCGATCATCGGTATCTCCATACCTAGTTTGATCTTGTTACTGACATGCACTCTTTCTCGTTCGTGATATAACATTCTAGTGATCAAATCACTTGCTTGCAAGCTAATCAATGTGATATCACCGAGAGGGCCCCAGTATATCTATCCGTCATCGGGATGAACAAATTCCACTCTCGATCCATGAGCCTCAACATAACACTTTATTAGTTCTGAATCCATCTTTATAATCACCCTGTTACGGTGTGACGTTTGATGTTATCAAGAAACTCTTCCGGTGTTAGTGATTGACATGATCTCATGGTCTAAGGATTAGGATCACTTCGTAAGTTGTTATAGCAATATAAACTCAATGACTTTGATCGTAATGCTATACCTCGGATGAATGTTCATCACACCATTACACTAATGTTGTGATCCCGTTATTAACAACATCCAATGTCCATGATCAGGAAACCTTGATCATCTTGTTAATCAACGAGCTAGTTTATAAGAGAGGCATAACTAGGAACTTTCTGTTTGTTTATTAAACACACATGTATTAACGTTTCCGTATTAATACAATTATAGCATGCAAAATAAACATTTATCATAAACAAGGAATACGATAATAACCACTTTATTATTGCCTCTCGGGCATATTCCCTTCAGTCTCCCACTTGCACTAGAGACAATAATCTAGTTTGAAAACTTTGTGTATTGAACACCTATGGCTTTCTGGTGTTCCAAATACGCAATTGCAAGTGGTTAACATAATCTCTGGATCGACGCTTTCAGTCCGTGTGTATTTGCATGTCTTTGCGTCTTCACGCATCACTCATTCTCCAATGAGATGGCATTGTATAAATTTGGTCTTTCGGTGAGACCTTTAGTTCCTTGGGGTTAAAACACGTCGATACTATTGTCATACAATATATCTTTAGTGTTAGCCCGTTGAACCACACCTTAGTTTGATAACAAACTAATTGACACAAATTCCTCCTTCTTTGCTACTATAGCAGTCATATACTTAGCCTTTTGTTGTAGTATTCGTCACAATGTCTTAACTTTGGAACTCTTCCAAATCCATCATGGAATCTCCTTTCCATTACATTGTGCCACCCATAGTTTAAATTGAGATAAACTTAATTTGTATCTTGTGACAAAACTAGTATCAATGTAACGCTTTACAATGAACTATTTGTAATTGTTTGTCACCTCTACACAAATATATTCTTAGTTCTTCCAAAAGATCATAAGAATATCCTCACTATCGTCAATGATCATTTTATGATTCATTCTGGTATATGCTCATAACACTTAGAGCATAGGACATATCTGGATGTGTACATATCATGGTATGATTGATCAAAACATTCTCGTGATTGCACTCATCAAGTGTCAAAGCACTTGAATCTTGTTTCACTTATCAAGTGTCGATACACTTGAATCTTGATTCAATTCCTTTCCATGCAACAAGAACGTTTCTTGTTGATTCTATATTGAACTCCTTCAATATCTCATATATACGTTTGGCACAACCATATTGGCGTTCATACCATCCACTATAGACATTCACGCTAAATATTCGGGTTTTGCCTAAGTCTTTCATCGAAATGAAATTCTTAACCTTTGTCAATAAAAGATACATCATTTCTAATCAACAAGATGTCCTCCACATAATGTATTAGAAATATGTCTTAGCGCTCCCACTTAATTTCTTGCAAATGCAAGCATCTTCATCGTGTCCTGATGAAAACTCCTTTTCATCACGGTGAAGATTCCAACTCCGCGATGCTTACTTCAACCATTGAAGTTTGCATGCCCTTTTTAGCATCCTTTGAATTTAACAAAACCCTTTGGACCGTGTCATGTACACGTCCTAGGTAACCATTCTATTAGAAGAACTTTGTTTTGTTTATTCATCTACCATATACCAAATTATATGTAGTGGTTGCTACTTTAATCCGTTCAGATTAAATATCGCTATGAAAGATCAAATCTTGTCATAGTCAACTCTTTGAACATTGTCATAAAATACTTTACAACATGTCGAATATTTCATAGATGTGAGACATCCATGTCTGTTTCTTTATAGATCCAAATACGACCGATAGGTTTTTACACCTTTAGGAGGGTCTTCCAAGTTCAAAACTTGATTTCGTATATGGAACTATCACGGATTTTATGGCTTCAAGCCATTTGACGAGTCAGGCCCATCATCGCTTCTTCTTTGTATGTATTCGGTTCATCATTGTCAAACAATAATGATTTACTCTCAAATCTTAGTATTTGATTGTTTAACCGACCTTCTTGGTTCAATAGGAACTTTAGACCTCGTGACCACAACCTTTGAGGCACATAAGCTATGAGCATTATGGCAGCCTCGAGCGATTTCAAGGCCTGACTTAGCACATTTAGCTAAGGTTCGTTAACCTTATCAAAGTTCTATTGTCCTCCCACTTAACTTTTATGAAAAATTCCTTCTTCAAGAAACTTCACATTTCAAGCGACAAACCCTTTTGTCCTCGGTGTTAAGGAGGAATAACCAATTGTTATTCAAAATAACCTACAAAGACATGCTCATCCGACTTTGGTTGTAAACATCTTACTTATGTTTAGCATACCAAAATTTAAGAAAGGACAACTTGGGTTTTACCCCAAACCATAACTCATATGGTGTCATTTCAACGGATCAAGATGGAGCTCTTTTCAGTGTAAAAGCGGTAGTCTCTAAAGCTTTAATCTTTTAAAACATAATGGCAGTTTTATAAATAACACCTTTGATCCAACCATGTCAAACAAGGTTTCATTACAAATCTCAAACACTCCATACTCCTATGGTGTTTTGGGAGATGTAAATCTAGGTGTTTTGCTAAACTTGCAACTCAAATAAATCCCTTTATGATAAAATCATAATTCATTTATTTTCTTGTTACACTTGTAACTCAAATAAATCCCTTTATGATCAAATCATAATTCATTTATTTTTCTTGTTACACTTGTAACTCAAATAAATCCCTTTATGATCAAATCATAATTCATTTATTTTTCTTGTTACAATGATTTTCCACTTCATCTTGAAAGTCTTTGAAAACGTTTTTCAAATATTTCATACTTCTTTCTCATTAAGTGAATATTCACTCAAAAATCCGGAGAAAGCATATGAAGTTGAAACCCATCGCTTACGACTGCACATAATGGACTACATACATCGATATGTATAAATTCCAATATTTTAGTCGTTCGTTCTTCTTTGGCCTTTGAACGAAGTTTTAATTATCCAGCGGCAAGTCTCACAAGCGTCACTTGATCAAATCAAAGACTCCAAAAATCCATGAATATGGAGATTCTTCATGTTTACTTTCCAATCTAATTTAACAAGCGATGTCACTTCATAAGTGATCTTTCAATCATTTGTCTTGCAACATTTTAGCATTAGGATTTATGGATGTGATTTCTTCAACTAGATTTGTAAATCATCCATCTTATATGGAATACGGTAATTATTTGAACAACCTTTGTTCTTATAATACCTGATTCAAATAACAATTATTAAAACAAATCTTGAAGTCAAGCTTTGATGTCAACGAGAAATACAAACAACGGTTTGTTTGTTTTCGATGAACATCATCACATATTCTCTTGCTAGTTACTTAGGTCATTGTGGTTCATGAATTGCGTTGTTCCGTATGACATTTCATACCAACCAATTCGGTATCCAATACCCAAGAACCACATTGTTTAACAAGCAAAGAATACAACCATAACATGTATATCATCTATATACCTAAATTGGATATTTCCAATCTTTTCTTTTCTGCCAAATATATTTTATAGATTCTCTTTCAGCATTTCCTTTTCCTTTTTAAAAGAAACTATCAACATCAACAGTGGCGCCATACACATGACACATAGTCCAAAGCGTGTATATTCAAATAATAATACATTTGGACTTGCACTTTGAAGTAGATCACCATCATCAAAATGATCGGCATTCTTTCAAAATCCATTCTTTAGTAATCTTTTAGTGTAGTAAACATTTTACATACATATTCTATTCACCCTTATCATGACGACTTTCATGATCAAGCTACTTTAGCTTATAAAGGCGAATCGTGAGTATAACATTACTTTCCAAAACCCTTTTGGATGATTAGGATGTCTAGCATCTCCAACCTTCGCAAATTATCATCCAATATGAGAACATATATTATACTCTATCATATTGCAACCAAAACATTGTTTCAGATATCGTTATATCTGCCACACATGATGGTTTCTGAAACAATTCTTTCAGCTCCTAGATAAACTTGATGTTTAAATCAAGAATCATGGAGGCAAACATGATACTTAAGATACTAACACTTGAATTGTCACTCTCGATTTAATACCAACTATTAAATTTCACGGAGTAAATAGAATTTTGCTGAAAGTTTGCAATAGGACTTTAAACTTTAGATTGACACTCAACACAATACGATACCAGTTCGTAAAGTATATATCCAGAATTCTATAGTTCTATTATCTCAATTACAACTATGCATAAGGTGGTGAACGAATGCCAATGACTACAACAAATTATGCAAATTCACTTTGATTTAATTTATGATAAATTGAGTTCTACTAATCCAAATTAGAAATGAACTCCCACTCAAAAACGACATCCCTCGTGCCTTTTGGTGATTACATGAACCAAATCCACTACACCAAGTCCGATCATCACGTGAGTCGGTGTAGCTTCAAAGGCGAGCATCAAATGGGCATCATATCTACTATATGACTCATGCTTAACCTTTCGGTCCGTGTTCCGAGGCCATGTCTGTACATGCTAGGCTCGCCAAGTAAGAACCTTAGTATTCGCGTGTGTAACTGTCTTACACCCGAGATATGCTCGTGGATTCAAGTACACCCGATCATTACGTGATGTCTTGAAGCGACGAAACATTGTCGGTGCATACTTAAGGAAGAACACATTTTTATCTTGATATCTAAATGAGGGATCATCTTATTATGCTAATAAAACGCCAAACAAGCAATATAAGATGCTATCAAACATCACATGTTTATTAGTAAAATGTTATGGTTCCCGCAGATGATCTCTATCATGTGCATCGTGGTATGATCATTATCATACCTATATGTGTAAGTCCAAGGTCTATGGAGTTTACACGCTATGTGTGTTGTAAGAGTATCATATCATACTTCTACTTACAATACTACCATATCATAACACTAGCCCAGCAACAATCTAAACTAGACGCCTCTAATTTATCCATTGCAAGTTTTACGTGGCTTAGGGCTTTCGAAGATAGAACCGTTCTTACCTACGAACATGAACCACAACGAGGATAACCAAATTGTTGACAACTCGTTGCAAATTAGATATTGACTATAGTAGGAGAGACAGACACCCGCTAGCCACTTATGCAAAACTAGTTGCATGTCAAGTGTGGAACAGGTCTCATGTGCGAGGACATGTAAAGTTTGTCTGGGCCGCTTCATCCCACTATGCCACCAATATCCAAAGTACAAATAAGAAGCAATAAAATGATCATCATCGCCCACATACTCATATGTGTACTACTCGTGCAAAGTATCTACGCATAGATCCGGCTCTGATACCACTGTAGGGTTCGCAGCATAGAAAACAAAAAATTTCCTACGATGGGAACAACTATGTACCAAGATCTATCTACTAGATACAAACAACGGGCGGATGTATATCCGTAGAGAACATACCCTTGAAGACCAACAAAGCTTAACGAGTCCAAACTCGTGGTTGATGTAGACGATCTCTTGCCGATCTCAAGATCGAGAGGAAGTCCTAGCGCCAAGAAACAGCGCATCCGTGCTCGCACACACGTTCGAGGCACCGAGCAACCTCCGCCTCCTCGATCCAGCGATGCAGCGGAAGCACAACTCTTTCTTGCCGAATAGCCATCGGGAACATGTATATCGCTAGTCCGAGACCATGGGGGATAAATTCTAGAGGGGGAGAGAGATCCTTCACGAGGAGGTGTGGTGTGAGAGGAGGAGAGGGGGGCCTTTTATAGGGGAGAGGGGGGGCACCCAAGGGGCCATGCGCCCAGCCATGGGGCTGCCCCCACCTCTTCCACATTCATGTGGGTGGAGCTCCCACTCAAAATGAAAAGCCTCCACTCCCATTAAAAAGCCTCCACTCATAAATCCACTCACATGCATTAAATTTCCACCAAATTTAATGCAAGCTCTCATTTAAATAAAACTCTTTTATTTATTTATTCAGAATTTTGTTAATTACTTTAATTAACAAACATTCACATAAAACCCCTTGCTAGTATTCCATTTCACATGCAGAACCAGTTTCAGCAATTTCAACCAAAACAGTTTCGGTGTCTAGTGAAATAAATTCCTGCGCTTTCCTTTTCTTTTCGGCATGAAACTTTTGCTCCAATTGGATGTCGGTGTCTCTTAAGTGTGTCACCCTACGGTTCGTGAATAATGCGGACATGATCGAGACCCCTCTCAGATCAATAATCAGAAGCGGGATCTGGAGACCCATACTGACTCCCACACATTCAACGATGACTTTCTTGTGATCGTCGGAACCTTTTACGCTAGTATCTTAATCCTTTTGTTTCGCGATATATTACATGTCCAAGATTCGATCATCGGTATCTCCATACCTAGTTTGATCTTGTTACCGACATGCACTCTTTTCTCGTTCCCGTGATATAACATTCTAGTGATCAAATCACTTGCTTGCAAGCTAATCAATGTGATATCACCGAGAGGGCCCAGAGTATATCTATCCGTCATCGGGATGAACAAATTCCACTCTCGATCCATGAGCCTCAACATAACACTTTATTAGTTCTGAATCCATCTTTATAATCACCCTGTTACGGTGTGACGTTTGATGTTATCAAGAAACTCTTCCGGTGTTAGTGATTGACATGATCTCATGGTCTAAGGATTAGGATCACTTCGTAAGTTGTTATAGCAATATAAACTCAATGACTTTGATCGTAATGCTATACCTCGGATGAATGTTCATCACACCATTACACTAATGTTGTGATCCCGTTATTAACAACATCCAATGTCCATGATCAGGAAACCTTGATCATCTTGTTAATCAACGAGCTAGTTTATAAGAGAGGCATAACTAGGAACTTTCTGTTTGTTTATTAAACACACATGTATTAACGTTTCCGTATTAATACAATTATAGCATGCAAAATAAACATTTATCATAAACAAGGAATACGATAATAACCACTTTATTATTGCCTCTCGGGCATATTCCCTTCACATTCAAAATAAATACGTATCCAGATTGTGATTTAGAATCATCCGGATCGGTGTTCCAACTAGCATCGGTGTAACCATTAACAACGAGCTGTTCATCACCTCCATAAGAAAGAACCATATCCTTAGTTTTTCTCAAGTACTTAAGGATGTTTTTGACCGCTGTCCAATGATCCACTCCTGGATCACTTTGATATCTGCTAGTTAAACTAACAGCATATGCAATGTCGGGTCTAGTACATAGCATGGCATACATTAGAGATCCTATGGCTGAGGCATAGGGAGTCTTACTCATCCTTTCTCTATCTTCTGTCGATGTCGGACTTTGAGTTTTACTCAAGGTCGTATTGGGCAACATGGGCAAGAACCCTTTCTTGCTTTCTTCCATTCCAAACCTCTTTAGAACTTTGTCCAAATATGTACTCTGTGACAATGATATTTGGCGTTTCGATCTATCTCTATAAATCTTTATGCCTAATATGTAAGCTGCTTCGCCAAGATCCTTCATTGAAAACTATTATTCAAATATTCCTTGACACTATTAAGAAGGTCTACATCATTCCCAATCAACAATATGTCATCCACATACATATTAAGAATGCTCTGAGCTCCCACTCACTTTCTTGTAAATACAAGCTTCTCCATAAGTTTTATAAAACCAAACTTTTGATCACCTTATCAAAACGTTGATTCCAACTTGGATGCTTGCTTCAATCCATAGATGGACCGTTGAAGTTTGCATACCTTGTTAGCATCTTTAGGATCGACAAAACCTTTGGGTTGCATCATATACAACTCTTCATCAATATCTCCATTGAGGAATGCTGTTTTGACATCCATCTGCCATATCTCATAGTCATAATATGCAGCGATTGCTAACATAATCCTCAGACTTTAGCTTCGCATCGGTGAGAAAGTCTCATCGTAGTCAACTCCTTGAATTTGTCGAAACCCTTTTTGCGATAAGTCGAGCTTTATAGATGATAACATTACCAAAGATCTGCTTTCTTCTTGAAAATCCATTTGTTCTCGACAGCCTTCCGCCATCCGGTAAGTCCACCAAAGTCCATACTTGGTTTTCGTACATGGATCCAATCTCGGATTTCATGGCTTCTTGCCATTTATTGGAATCTGGGCATCATCGCTTCCTCATATGTCTCGGGGTCATCGGTGTTGTCCACCAACATGACACTCATAACGGAATCATACCAACTGGAGTGGTACGAGTTCGTTGACCTCGAGGCTCAGTAGCAACTTCAACCGAAGTTTCATGATCATCATCATTATCTTCCTCTCTAATTGGTGTAGGCACCACAGAACTTCTTCCGTGCTGCGCTACTCGCAATTTCGAGAGAAGGTTCGACAACCTCGCGAGTTCTACTTTCCTTCCAGTCACTTCTTTCGAGAGAAATTCCTTCTCTAGAAAGGATCCATTCTTAACACGAAGATTTTGCCTTCGGATCTATGATAGAAGGTATACCCAATAGTTTCCTTCGGGTATCCTATGAAGACGCATTTTTCCGCTTTGGGTTCAAGCTTGTCCGGCTGTAACTTCTTTACATAGGCTTCGCATCCCCAAACTTTAAGGAACGACAATTTAGGTTTCTTCCCAAACCATAATTCATACGGTGTCGTTTCAACGGATTTAGACGGTGCCCTATTTAAAGTGAATGCGGCTATTTCTAATGCATAACCCCAAAATGATAGCGGTAAATCTGTAAGTGACATCATAGAACGAACCATATCTAAAAGAGTTCGATTACGACGTTCGGACACACCATTACGCTGTGGTGTTCCCGGTGGTGTCAACTGTGAAAGTATTCCGCATTTCTTCAAATGCTCGCCAAACTCGTAACTTAGATATTCACCTCCATCGTAAGCAGAAATTCAATCTTCTTGTTACGTTGATTCTCTACCTCACTTTGAAACTCCTTAAACTTCTCGAAAGTTTCGGACTTATGTTTCATGAAATAGATATACCCATATCTACTCAAGTCATCCGTGAAGGTAAGAACATAACGATAACCACTCACGATGCTACACTCATTGGTCCACACATCGGTATGTATGATTTCCAATAAGTCCGTAGCTCGCTCCATCATACCGTAAAATGGAGTCTTAGTCATTTTCCCATCGGACATGCTTCGCATCTCTCAAGTGATTCAAAATCAAGTGATTCAAGAAGTCCATCGGAATGGAGTTTCTTCATACGCTTCACTCCAATGTGACCAAGGCAGCGGTGCCACATATAGGTCGAATTATCGCTTGATTTCAAACGTTTAGCCTCAATGTTATTGATATGTGTATTTCCACTATCGAGATTCAATAAGAATAGACCATATATCAAAGGTGCATGTGCATAAAACATATTACTCATATAAATCGAACAACCATTATTCTCTGATTTAAACAAGTAACCGTCTACAATAAACAAGATCCCGATATAATGTTCATGCTCAACACAGCACTAAATAACAATTATTTAAGTATAAAACTAATCCCGATGGTAGATGAAGGGTAGCGTGTCGACGCGATCACATCAACCTTTGATCCGCTTCCCACGCATCGTCACCTCGTTCTTCGCTAGCTTCCGTTTATTCTGCAGACTGCTTCGAGTTACAAATATGAGCAACCGAACCAAGATCAAATACCGTGCACTACTACGAGTACTAGTGAGATACACATCAATAACATGTATATCGATATACCTTTCTTCTTGATGTTGCCGCTCTTGAGATCCGCCAAGTACTTTGGGAAATTCCGCTTCGAGGACCTTCTCCCTTGCGTAAAGCATTCATTTTGTGCTTGGGTCCAGCACTTTCTTCTTCTTTCGTGGTAACTTTCTTACCACCCTTCTTGAAGTGTCACTTTTGCTTAGACTTGCCTTTCTTGAGTTTGGTGGTCTTATTGACCATCAACACTTGGTGCTCTTTCTTGATCTCCACTTGCAGACTTTAACATAGCAAACAGTTACGCAACTCTTTGTTCATGTTCGCATGTTGTAGTTCATCACAAAGTTCACGTAACTTGGTGGCGGTGACTGGAGGACGCGGTAAATCCCCAAAGCATTAGGAATCACTATACCCAAGCTTTGAAGTTTGTTTGCGTGCCCGCACATCTTAAGCACATGCTCACTTGTGAGCTGCCCTCTTCCATCTTGCGCTTAAAGAACTTTTGAAGCCTCATAGCTTTCAATTGCCGCATGAGTCTCAAAAATCAATTTGAGATCCTCGACAATATCATATGGGTCTGACTCTTCAAACCTTTTCTGAAGCTTCGATTCTAAACCATACAAGATAGCACACTGAACTATGGAGTACTGATTCTTCCGAGCGAGGTAAACATTCTTTACTTCATCGGAAGCATCAGCTGCAGGTGGGTCACCCAGCGGTGCATCGCACATAGGTCAAATTACCAACTGTGAGGACAATCCTCAAATTGCGGAACCAATCCGCGAAGTTGCTTCCATTGTTTTTCAACTTTTCTTTCTCTAGGAACGCATTAAAATTGATGGTAGGGGCTGCCATTGATCTACAATATATTTGCAATAGTTTAGACTAAGTTTATGACAAATTGAGTTCAAATTAATTAATGAAATTAAACTAGGTGAACTCCCACTCAAAACAACATCCCTCACATTGTTTTAGTGATCACACGAACCAAATTCACTACATCAACACCGATCATCACGAGAGTTGATATAGTTTCAATGGCGAACAATCGTCATGTTCATCATATCTACTATATGATTCATGCTTTACCTTTCGGTGATCCATGTTCCGAGACCATGTCTGTACATGCTAGGCTCGTCAAGATCAAACCTTAGTTTCTGCATGAGCAAATCTGGCTTGCTCACGTTGTATACACTTGCAGAATCTAACACACCCGATCATCACGTGGTGCTTCGAAACAACAATCTTTAGCAACGGTGCTAACTAAGGGTGAACACTTTATGACTTGAAATTGATGTGCATGAGGGATCATCTTATAATGCTACCGTCGTCTACCAAGCAATACAAGATGCATAAAGGATTAACATCACATGCAATTCAATAATATGTGATATGATATGGCCTTTCTTCTTTGTGCTTCCGATCTCCATCTTCAAGCACGAACATGATCTCCATCATCACCGGCATTGCATCAAGGTCAATGACGCTTCACCATGGTTGTCGTCCACCGGCTTCAACTATTACAGCTACTTTGAATAGACACGCGGGTCTTAACATAAATTAAAGACAACCATATGGCTCCTTCCGGTTGCCAACTTACAATAAGGAACATTGCATACATCAAATATAATCACAATCATGGCCATATCACATCACTGCACACCCCTGCAAAACAAAGTTAGACGCCTCTACTTTCTTTGCATATTTTACGTGGTTTGGGGCTTTCAATAAGTGTCGTTCTAACTTACGAACAAGAACCACAACATTTATACTAGCATTGTTGATCACCTGTTGTAAATTGGATCTTAACTATGCTAGGAGAAACAGCACCATAAAGCCACTTATGCAATACAAGTTGCATGTTAAGCGTGGAGCAAGTCTCATGAACGATGTCATGTAAGGTTAGCCCGGGCTGCTTCATCCCAACATACCGCAAGATGCAAAGTACACAAAAAGCAATCGACAATAAAAGCATCAACGCCCACAATGACCATTGTGTTCTACTCGTCTGCAGATCTACATATAGACACGGCTCGATACCCTTTGTAGGGGTTCGTAGCATGGAAAACAAAATTTTCTATCGCATACAAACAAACAAGCCAAGATCTATCTACTATATTGTAGCAACGAGTCGATGGAATAACTTACCCTCGAAGATTCCAAAGTGTTTAACGAGGCGGATTCGTGGGTGATGTAGTCGTACTCTTTCCGATCTCAAGATCGTGTAGACGATCCTTCCGCGTTCGGCAGCGCTTCCATGATCGGTCACACGTTCGGTACTCGAGGAAGACCTTCCTCTCCCTTGTTCCAGCAGGCAGCGGAGGTTGTAGCACTCTCCTCGCGATTCCGGCAGCACAACGGCGTAGTACCGAAAGTAGAGGGGAGATCCCGCAGGGCTTCGCCTTTAGCCGGAGCGAGTATGGTGGAGTATGAGAGAGGGCTATTAGTGGTCTAGAGATTAGACACACCAATTAGAAGGCTCTAAACCGCAGGCTAAATCAATTAGAAGCTCTAAACCAAAACGGCTCTAAACCGGAGATTAGAGGATAGGAACTTGTGTGTCTAGGAGGAGGCCCTGCCCCTCCTTTTATAGGTGGAGGGGCTGGCGCGCCAGGGAAGGGGAGGGGAGTCCCTCCCCAACTCGGCCAAGGCTGGCCGCTGGCTTGGAGGAGAGGGACTCCTCCTCCAAGTTGGTTTCAACCTCCTCTTGCTTGTTTTCCACAGTTTCCTGTTTCCCACAGTTTCCTGTTTTCCACAGTTTCCTGTTTTAGCCGTTTGACTTTCAAACTGGCAGTTTGACTTTCAAGTTTTGGAACAGCAAGAACACTTAGTACATGATGCAATCATTCAATGACACATTCATGTACCCTCCCGGTCTTGGGACAATCCGAACCTTCTAGAACATTCCCGATGAAAACAGTGGAATCATTCCCGAACTCAAACGGGACTTTCCTTATATGAATCTTATTCTCCGGACCATTCCGGATCACCTCGTGATATCCCGGATCCCATCCGAGACTCCGAACAACATTAGGTCTCTTTCTCATAATACCATAACTACTCAAAACAACGTCGAATCCTTAATTGTGTCTCCCTACGGTTCGTGAATTATGCGGACATGATCGAGACACTTCTCCGAACAATAACCAATAGAGGAATCTGGAAATTCATATGGCTCCCACATATTTCTACGATTACTTTGCGATCGAATGAACCACTTACATACGATACCAATTTCCCTTTGTCTCACGATAGTTTACTTATCCGAGGTTATGATCGTCGGTATCTCTGCATACCTAGTTCAACCTCGTTACCGATAAGTACTCTTTTCTCGTCCGTGATATGTGATCCCTTGTGACCCAGTCACATGCTTGCAAGCTAATTGGATGACATTCCACCGAGAGGGCCTAGAGTATATCTATCCGTCATATGGATGGACAAATCCCACTCTTGATCCATGTGTTTCAACCAATACTTTCCGAACACTCAATGCCACCTTTATAGCCACCCAGTTACGGTGTGGTGTTTGATGTCATCAAAGCATCCATCCAGCAAAGGTGATATGCATGATCTCATGGTCGAAGGAATTAGGTTACTATGTATCAGAAAGCATATAGCAATTGAACTATTGAAATGACTTGATCTTTATGCTATGCTTATCTATAGGAGTATGTCCACCATATCATTCTCCTAACGATATGATCTTGTTGTTGATAACATCTCAATGTTCATGATAGGGAAACCACAATCATTAATCAACCAACAAGCTAGTGAAGTATAGAGGCTATACTAGGGACTTCAAATTAAGTTTACAAATCACACAAGTATTAATGTTTCCTTGTTAATACTATTATAGCATGAATGTAAACATTTATCATAAACACAAATATATAATAATAACTACATTTATTATTGCCTCTAGGGCATATCTCCAACACGGTTTGCTACACAAATTTAAATGGAGCCATTATTGGACTAGATTTGCCCGCATATGGCCTCCATATTTAATTTAGGCGAATCATCTGGATACCCCAAAACACCCACAATATGTATGCAAACATGTTCATTTAATATGCAACAAGACCAATATCATTTATAAAATAGGGTCTCAGCAAAAAAGGTCACACATTGGGGATCGACGATCTTGGCGTGCTATGGTTCGGGTTCGGTCTTCGGATCCTCGGTTTCTTGAACATCGAATCCTCGTACTGGCTATACTGAAACATCAGCAACACCCCTTCACACTTGGTGTTTACAGCATCTGAACGCGCCAAGGACACGAGCAGAGGACTCAGCCGCAGATTCCAGAGGCGGTCGAAGGGGATCGAAGGCCTAGCGCTTGCGCCAGTACGGATAGCATCAGACGACCCTCGCGTAGACAGCGGGCCTGGGCACGAGTCAGATGGCCTCGACCATGGCCAGGATGAGGCGCAGCCAGAGCAGGGCCTTGTTGCATGTGATGGGCGTGCAACAGCACACCAAGGATGGAGAGACGTCGGGATAGGGACGGCAGGAACCTCACGGCGGCGGCGCTCGCTGTAGAGGAAGGCCGGCATCGTGGCAGAAGGAGGCGGCCGACGGGAGGAGGGAGGCCTGGGGAGGGAACGAAGCCGACAGCGGGCTTGCTGGACGGAGGGCTCGAGGGTGGAGCTCGACGGATGCGAGCGCGACATAGGCATCTTGCACGGATCAAGGAGAAGGCCACGACAGCGGGGAGCAGGGAGTTGAGGCTCCGTGCGAGTGGCGACGCCGTCATTCCTGGGGAACATCGACGGGGACAGGGTGGATGAGCGTGGAGGCCAGCCAGAGGAGAGGAGAGCGGAAGCAGGGGTTCATGGGGAGAAGAGCACCGGGCGGCGGGGGGCAACGGCGATGGCTGGTGGCGACGCGGGCCGGGAGGCGGCGACCTCAGGCGCTGTAGAGGGCGGTTGGAGATCGAGGAGGAAGGTGGGTTTGGGGTTCGTTCGGGGTGGGGATCGTGAGGAGAGACAGGGAAGCGAGATGGTGGGACCAGGGCGCAGCGAGCGTGTCGGTATGGGTCGGCCGCTGGGTCAGGGTAGCTGCGTGCGTGCTTGCTTGTGGTGTACTCGGTGTGTGTGTGTCGCTGCGGGTGCCAGGGGAGAGTTGCGGCGGGGTGGATGGGAAGGAGTGGAGGCTGTGGCGGCGGGACCGAGGGTAGGATTAGGGTTAGGGTTTGCAATGTGGGGTGGTAGGTGGCTGCCGGTTGGGCCTTTTGGGCCTGGTCGGTGGCTACCTCCCTCGGGGATAAAATAGGTTTTTATTATACTATATTTATTTTATTTTGTTTAGAACAAAACAGTTGCAAATATGTTTAGACAAATAAAGATCCGAACGAACCGGGGTTTGACTTTTGAAATAGAAAAGGGGATATTTCGAAAACAAAATATGGATTTTCGGAAATAGTTTTAGATAGATAGATGCATGATGATGTCATGATGATGCACAAAATATAAACAACAGCGATTTTCTAGTAGTGGTTTTACCCGGGGTGCTACAATTCGACACCACTAACAATGGATCTCGCCCTCGAGATCCGCCTCATGATACGGGGAAGAAGGCCGGCGATATGAATCTTCTCGCTTCATGTAGAGCTTCACGACACCACTAACAATGGTTCTTTCTCCATCTTGAAATCGGCGACACCACCAACAAGAGGTCGTTGATCATGTTCGTCGAGAGAACACTCCGGATAAACAACGGACGAAGTTAAAGGTAAGGCCACCTCTAACTTCCATGGAAGGAGTAAGAATTGCATCTATCCACCATCCAATGTACAAAAGTGAATGATAAGAGTAGTGGTATGGTCGCGACTCCATCCCGCACTCAAAGCATTACTCTGTACACGAACAGACGGATTATGCATCAAACCCTCAGATTTTAGACTGAAGATCTCGACAAACGAGGTTCAGAAGCAAAGAAGCGATGTAGAGTCTTTATCGGATATGATGGATATGTGGTCGTCGCATTGAAAAACACCGGAAGATACAAAGAATTTTTTTAGTGAATTTTTGGTCCACTGAAGGTACATAGAGGGAGATTCCTCAGATGGAATGAAGACAAAATGTCGAAGCACCGTTACAAGAGGAAGCGAAACCCTGAAGGTACGACAGAATCCCAACCATGAGAGTTCCTGGACTCGAGGAAAAGATAAGAAAGTAGATACAAATAACGCAAAGGTAAGAGGAGACTAGCAGAGGGGTAAGGAGTAAAAACAAACCTACTTAGATCTATCCAACCGATATTTCAAAAATAGTTTTGACACTCTATAGCGACCGTTAGCTAGGTTATCCTACAGGATGGACCAGCGGGTATCGCAACTGCTGAGCTCTGATACCACTCTGTAACATCCTCAGAATCGGCCCTATGCAATTTTCAGCGATTCCCGCCAAACCCGCATAGAAACAATTCAAAGGTGCCCACCAGGCACTTGCGTGCGGGTGGAAAACAAAGTAATATTATTACACAATAGTCCACGATGGAACCCACAAAAAGATATATACAACAACGACTCCATGAGTCAAGAATACAGATATACAATACAAAGATCCAAATCACCTTTAAAATGATACAGCGTCCGAGTACGGACAAGATGCAAATTGAGCTAAGAGCCCTGAAGAATAACCAATGGCGTCCATAACCACCTTGTGCCAAGCGGAAGGGTAACCACTAACGACGTCAATATCAAAACCTGCTTAAACAAAAGGGGTGCCGACAAAGGGCAAAGGAAAAACAGAGCGGTCAGTACTGAGGCCAGTACACGACGAGACTAGAATTCGGCGGTCCTCGCCTACATAGGTATGGTGGACTGAAGCGGCAGGGCATCATGCACTAAACAACCTATAGAGACTCGATATAACTGTCGGCTATCAGAGAGGGATAAGAAAGACCTATTCGAAACCAACCTGATACTACCACCAAACATACCCATCCTGGTATTTCCCCCTCGAGACCAAACGAGGAAGTCATCCGAGGAACTCACACAGTTGACAATTTTATTTATTCAGTTATCGTTGCAGCAATTACTAGTCAGGTATAGATAGTCATCCTGACATAATAAGCAGTGGGCACTTTTAGTTAACCATTCCGTTGTAGTTGCAACACTTACTAGTCAAATACAATTAGCATGAGATATCCCAAACCCAGCAGTTGTTGGTACTTTTATTTAGCCATTCCGTTGTAGTGAAGCCGATTACTAGTCATATCGGATACAAGTCAAATTATAACAGTAAACTTTAGTTATAGTTGTCTATGATCGAGAACTGTGCTCCAAGTCGTCCATAACCGCAGACACGGCTTCTCGAAAAGATTTAACCCTGCAGGGGTGCACCAAAGTTTCCACACGCACCTATACCCTTGTTGTCAGATCAGGTAGGTACAAGATCACAAAACATACACCCAACGGTATGTCGACGGGGTTTCGGACACGACGTTTCCCAGACCCAAAGCAAGCACATGGGGACCACCCCACTAAGCTACCCGTAACGAAGTCGGCCGGTCTCCGAGACGGACCCAGGGTTTGTGACGACGGCTGTAAACGACTGGGAACCCGAAAGTGTGACTGGGCTTGTCGATACCGCGAAAACGTGGCACGGAGTTCCAAAACAGTACAAGCGCTCCACGCGCAATAGTAAATAAAGCAGTAAATCATGGCATAAGTATAGGATAGTAATAAATCCCCAAACTACTTTGTGGCCCCCGGCACAGTACTTTGAAATCAGGTACTAATCGATGGGGGTGCCCACACACCCCACCTGTGGTTAGCGCGCTCGATCTTGGAACAGGTGTCAAGAACTCGGGTTCCTACGGGACACAAGTGGACGGTTAAAAACCAAATAACATCTATTGCCCACCTATGCCTCTGCATTATTTACCTACTTCAATTTTAGTTATTAAACAGTAATTAAAGCCCTGATCATCTCCAACATAAAGCATATGGCAGCCTTCCAACAACCGTGGTACTGGACGACACGCAACAACACTTGAGCAAGCGACTACGACGCGCAAGTCCAACTATCTACCAAACAATAGGTAATAGGATATGTCCAAGGCAATATAAGGTTGCAAGGGATATCACGGGTACGAAAACTAGAGCATCGCACCAAAGATAGCAATAGATCAATAGAAGGGAATAAAGACTAGAAATTTAAAATAGGTAGAAAGGGGGAGAATGCTCGCCTGAAAACATTGCCGAAGGTTCATTCGAAGATCGGGTCGACACTCGCATCAACTCATCGTCCTAATCCGCGAAGAAGC
This sequence comes from Avena longiglumis, assembly GCA_030063025.1. Taxonomy (NCBI): domain Eukaryota; kingdom Viridiplantae; phylum Streptophyta; class Magnoliopsida; order Poales; family Poaceae; genus Avena; species Avena longiglumis. Next base: position 185,794,659 of record CP125979.1, read on the forward strand.
AAAGCACTAGAAGAAACACCGGATGCACTATTTAATACTACGGCAAAAGATCGGACATGATGCATGTATGATGTATGACATGACAAAGATGCGATGCAATTAGGCCATATTAAGTGGAACCAGGGTCCCGACAATTAATTAGAAGGTTCATGTTGTTTAAGATACCCCGCAATTTAAATGTTGACTTAACAAGGCAAAAACATGGCATCGGCTTGCTATACAAATTTAAATGGAGCCATTATTGGACTAGATTTTCCCGCATATGGCCTCCATATTTAATTTAGGCAAATCATCTGGATAACCCCAAACACCCACAATATGTATGCAAACATGTTCATTTAATATGCAACAAGATCAATATCATTTATAAAATAGGGTCTCAGCAAAAAAGGTCATACATTGGGGATCGACGATCTTGGCGTGCTATGGTTCGGGTTCGGTCTTCGGATCCTCGGTTTCTCGAACATCGAATCCTCGTACTGGCTATACTGAAACATCAGCGACACCCCTTCACACTTGGTGTTTACAGCATCTGAACGCGCCAGGGACACGAGCAGAGGACCTCAGCCGCAGATTCCAGAGGCGGTCGAAGGGGATCGAAGGCCTGGCGCTTGCGCCGGTACGGATAGCAGCAGACGACCCTCGCGTAGACAGCGGGCCTAGGCACGAGTCAGATGGCCTCGACCATGGCCAGGATGAGGCACGGCCAGAGCAGGGCCTTGTTGCGTGTGATGGGTGTGCAACAATACACCAAGGATGGAGAGACGTCGGGATAGGGACGGCAGGAACCTCACGGCGGCGGCGCTCGCTGTAGAGGAAGGCCGACATCGTGGCAGAAGGAGGCGGCCGACGGGAGGAGGGCGGCCTGGGGAGGGAACGAAGACGGCAGCGGGCTTGCTGGACGGAGGGCTCGAGGGTGGAGCTCGACGGATGCGAGCGCGACATAGGGATCTTGCACAGAACAAGGAGAAGGCCACGACAGCGGGGAGCAGGGAGTTGAGGCTCCGCGCGAGTGGCGACGCTGTCGTTCCTAGGGAACGGCGACGGGGAGAGGGTGGATGAGCGTGGAGGCCAGCCAGAGGAGAGGAGAGCGGAAGCAGGGGTTCACGGGGAGGAAAGCACCGGGCAGCGGGGGGCGACGGCGATGGTTGGTGGCGACGCGGGCCGGGAGGCGGCGGCCGCAGGCGCTGTAGAGGGCGGTTGGAGATCGAGGAGGAAGGTGGGTTTGGGGTTCGTTCGGGGTGGGGATCATGAGGAGAGGCAGGGAAGCGAGATGGTGGGACCAGGGCGCAGCGAGCGTGTCGGTATGGGTCGGCCGCTGGGTCAGGGTAGCTGCGTGCGTGCTTGCGTGTGGTGTACGCGGGGTGTGTGTGTCGCTGCGGGTGCCAGGGGAGAGGGGCGGCGGGGTGGATGGGAAGGAGTGGAGGCTGTGGCGGCGGTACCGAGGGTAGGACTAGGGTTAGGGTTTGCAATGTGGGGTGGTAGGTGGCTGCCGGTTGGGCCTTTTGGGCCTGGTCGGTGGCTACCTCCCTCGGGGATAAAATAGGTTTTTATTATACTATATTTATTTTATTTTGTTTAGAACAAAACAGTTGCAAATATGTTTAGACAAATAAAGATCCGAACGGACCGGGGTTTGACTTTTGAAATAGAAAAGGGGATATTTCGAAAACAAAATATGAATTTTCGGAAATAGTTTTAGATAGATAGATGCATGATGATGTCATGATGATGCACAAAATATAAACAACAGCGATTTTCTAGTAGTGGTTTTACCCGGGGTGCTACATCCTCATAGAGCGTGTTTAGAGACGTGGGAGAAGGCGGAAGGTTAGCGGGTACGAGGTGTAACTACCTCGGTGAACTACGCTCCTAGATACAAGCCTGGATGAGTGATAGTGGTTGAAATAGTACGGTGGGGCCCCAAAAGCCACTCACTGGTAGTCCTTTCAGACGTCCCAACCACTACCCTCTCAACGGGACCTGTACGGGCGGCGTAGTCGGCAGGCGAAGGGATCAACTACGTACACAAGTGGGTATGTACGCAAGCCACCATACAAGAGTACATCAGAGCCACACCATCTAGAAAGAAAGGAAAATATACCAACGCCATACGGCAAGATTCAAATGACCTAGATAAATCTATATTTTAGGATAACTCCTCATACAACACACATCAGAGTATCATGCGGAAGCGGCAAACAAGATCCGAGTACGGATAAGAAGCAAATCGGCATAAGATGCCATAGAAATAAGCACATCCCAACTACAGGTCTCACGGATCCCCGTTCCCGGAATCTCTACACGAGCGATCGTTGCCCACATCTTGACTTCTTCCACCCAAAGATCCGTCACGAGAAGGTACTGCTCATCTGAATCAAGAATTTATCGTGTGAGACCCTAAGGGTTTTCGGCAAGTCTTAATGCCTCTAAAGGGGACACAACACAGGGTGACGAATTGCAGCGAAAGATAAACCCTAGCAATTCTACAGATAGCGCTAACCATCCGCCTAACCAATGATAGACGGATGTCCGTGAATTAAGTACAATGATTATAATGGTAATCTCATCCGATCCATCCTCCTCACCTTACCAACAAGGAAGCGGACGAACAACCCCATCCGTTGGCAATTTTATTAACCATTCCATGAGTGTTGCTCTATTTACTAGTCAAGTTACTTAGTCGATTAAGCGGTACTTTAGTTATGCTTGTCTATGATCAAGAAACGTGCTCCAAGTCGTCCATATCCGGACACGGCTTTGAGAAAGTTTTACCGGCGGGTGCACCAATAGCAACACACGCTCGATCAACCTCGGAAAAACCAAATCAAAACCCAACGAGGCTTTCACGGTGAACAATCACAGGATTCAGAAATATTTGAGGCCACCCCATTAAGCTACCCGCAACGGTAATCTAGCTCGAGACGGACTCAAGGTGCAGGTATACTGCTGTGAACATCGGGAACCCAAAAGCTGGGCTTGTCGACACCGGAATCGTGTCCCGATCCTAATGATGCAGTGTACCTCGCTGATTTAAATACGAGAAAAGTAGCATGGCATAAGTACAGGATCGTAAATAAAACCTCAAACTAGTTTGTGGCCCCAAGAAATAAGACGGAATCAAGCTCGGCCTGTGGGGTCCCATATACCTCCGGATGTGGATAGCGCAATAAATCAAGGAACAGGAATCAAGTACTCGGGGTCTTACGGGACACAAGTGAGCGGAAAAACCAAATAGCAGATGTTGCTCACGGTGCCTCTTTCTTTAGTTATCCCGAACTACTCGGGTTAAGTTGTTTAGGTACCTCATTATTCATCGACTCTCACAAACCCTACATGTTGTTCTCGACTCGCATGGCTCAAACAACTCCTATAGTAGTGGCTCATGGGATGGAGGAAAACAAGCTTGGTGGGGTTTAAAAGTAAAGGCTATGCATACTTGGGATTCAATTTAATGCAATCGCGACTCAATGATGCAAGAATAAGATAGAGGCAATAGGTCTTGTATGTATGCAAGCATGTGGAAGTGCTTGCAGTATCTCTGTTGAAGCAAGGGACGGGTGCAGGTAGTGCTCCACGGTTCTCTTGATACAACCCACCTCGATGTCTATCCGAAAAACCAAACAAACAAGGCCAACATGAATATAGAGCACAAGCATTGGAATTAAATGCGTCAAGCAAACAATCATGCCATGATGAATGATGCACAAGTTGCATGGCAATAAGTAGCATGGCATGGGTGAGGTGTGGAGGACAAGAAAATAACATTTGAATTGGGTTTTAGTCACATTTTGTTGCCATAATATTTGCTGTTCATTATATTTTTATATGATGCATGCTGCAATTGAAGTCATGGATAGCATAAACAGAAAGGTCTCGTCAAGCTGATCATTTTAGACATATCATTTGCTTAATTTGGAATTATAAAACACAAGTTATTGATTATTTAAATTCTAGTGGCATTAGTTGTAATTTAATTAAACTTGGAATTTTAATTGTGCAAAAGTCAAATTGGATGGTATATTTGAATTCCTGGCATTTTTCTGATATTCAAACATATATCATATGTCAAATTTGGGTTTATATTGAAAAAGTTATTTCAAAACTGATTGGGAAATTTGAATTTGAAATTATTTGAACTAAGTTTGAATTTAAACAGATTCTGAACGTTTAATACACAGCCTAAACTAGCCTGGTTCACAGACAGGTGGGCCAGGAGTTTTGCTGGCCCACACACCAGTGCCTGGGAACAGGAGGGACCGCGGGTTGATATATGAAAAACACAGGACCCTAAATAGAAAACTGCGACGGTCACTGACGGGTGGCCCTGGCAGGACTGCGGGTTGAGGGAGAGAAAAGGGCAGGGGGTCATCTGCTAAAAGAACTAGCGGGCGTGGGGGAGGGCTGCGGGTTGAGTTCGGGTTATTGCGGGAGCCTTTTTAGAAAAGGACCACCACCGCTGACAGTGGGGCCTCGGGGGTCGCGGGTTGCTAAAAAGATTCTGCAGGGGGTTTTTCGCAAAAGGCCATGGCGCACTGTGGATCTTCCCTAATCTCTGAACCGAGCGTGCGCGTCAGTCGCTCATGACATGGCGCGGTGGGAGTTGAACCAGCGCCCTCGAGCGCTATGGCGGCTACCGGCTGCGGTCTTGAGGTTGACGAGGAACGCGAGGGTCTAGGTAGGGTTTCTGTGACGGAAGCGGGGCAGCAGCGACGTTACACCGTGCACCGAGGGTGTTCGTCGCCGTGCCACGCGCAACCAGGAAGCGATCAGGGGGGGACAGTGTCTAGGAGGACCAGTGGCTTACCGCGCGGCTGATGGCGAGCTTGGATCGGGTCGGGGCGGTCGTGAACGGCGGCGAAGCAGACGCTCTGCTTGCTAGGGTTTACGGTGGCGACCCGGCGTGCAGCGACAGGGCAGGCCGTCTCCTCCTCGCGTCTGGGTCCAGGGCGTCGCAGGCGAGCCTCCAAAGCTTCCTCGACACCTTGCAGCAACACGACACCGGCTAGAACGACAGGGGCATGAGGTAGACCGGCGTGGCCGGCGAGGGGACGATGGGGCGGTGGAGAAGGAGGCAGAGGAGGGGAGCGAGGCAGGGCTGCTGGGATGGGATCTGGGGAGGCCAGGGAGGGGAAGGAAGAGGATAAGAACGAGGCGAGGTGGGGGCTTGCGTGGGGGAGGGGCAGGTCGTGAACGGCCACCTTTTTGCCCTCCCTCACGTGCTCGGCATGGCCAGGCCAGGCAAGGCAGGGCACTAGGAGGAGGGGGGTGAGGCTGGCAGGTGGGGTAGGCGAGGCTAGGGGCAGGCAGGTGGACCTGGGGGCGTGGGCAGGTGAGGACAAGAGGGGAGAGGGGAGGCTCGGGCTAGGGCTAGGTGTGGGGTGCCTTGGCGTGTGGGGGTAGCTAGGGCATGGAGGTGGGGTCCTCATGCAGGGAGAGGGGGAGGTTGGCGAGCTGGGGCAGGACATGGTGACCATGCTAGGTAGAAGGGGAGGGGTAGCTAGGGTTTTTGCTAAGGAGGATGTAGATTAGGGGAAAGGTGGTTTAGGTTTGGTTTAGCTAGGTAGAGTTTAGGGTTTTGGTTTAGAGAGGGAGAGGATGGAGGAAGGTGGCAATAGATTGATCATGCATGCTCCAAACTAGGCTTAGCAAGAACAAGCAAGAAAAAGAGGGGAGGGAGAGAAATATGGCCAAGTGAAGATGGTGCTCTTTGATCCATGCATGCTCCATCAAGGATCAAGCAAGATCAAAGAAAAAGGGGGGGTGGTTTGAGATGTGCATGCCACATAGCACATGTGTGTGCATGGGGCATGGGGGAGGGGTTAAGCTAAAGGGGGGATAGAGAGGGAGATGGTTTGATGTAGCAACTACAAGCCCAAAACAAGATTTAAGCAAGGGAAAAGATCCACTTTGAATTTCAAGCAAAAACCAAAACTAGAGACGGTGGCACTTGCATGGCCCATGCAACATAATTAATGCCAACCATATCCTTGTGAAAACAATAAGATTATCCTGGCATTACTCATATGCATTCCCAAAAAGTGGGCAAGGCCAAGCATAGATATATGGGTGGTTCCAACCAACTAATCATGAGCCAGAGATAAAACAACAAAATGCCAAGCTCAGAATAGTTGGATGGTGGAATATAAAAGGTGGTGAAAGATAAGGTGGTGGAGTCAAAAGAGAGATGCCCCCAACTCAACTTGGGCATTTAACAATTTATTAAGACCCAAATACAATATCAAGAGGCAAATACAATTAATCATGCACATGAGATAAGAACCAAACAAGAAAGGGTTTTATATGATGCTCAAATGCAAGGGGACATGATGACATGAGCATGATATGATGATGATGCAACAATTATATGTTGGAAGTGGCTCTTTTTATTATTATGACATGTAGCATTACAGGGGTTAGACAACTGGGATGCTACACGAGGTAACACAGCTTACCCAGGTTTAGATCCCACGATGGTGGCGGAATCCTACTCCTGTTATAAATCACTATAATGGCAATACGCCGAGTTACAGGGATCGGTTTGCTATGCGCAATATGAGTTGATTGGTCTAAGTTATGCCCTAAAGGCTCCCATAGGTCCGGCTTATATAGTCGCCAGATCCTAGGGTTACAGGCAAAGTCCTAGCCGGACAGGTCACAAAGTCCTACACGGTATACAACTAGTCTAACGTGTCTTGCACTCGAAGGCTCCGGGTACATTGGTGATTCCTCCGTAGCCTTCCTTTATCCGGCATGGGCCGCCCAGCAGGCCATGGGACTTGCTACCAACTGTGGGTCACCCAGGTTATCCGGATTAGAGACATGCTATGGTGATACCCATTTAGCATATCCCCAACAGTAGCCCCCGGAGAACTCCGAGATCTTGCGCCGTCTTGCCTCTTCAGATTGAATGCTCCGTCTAGATAAATGTTGGCAAATCATCAAGCAACATCTTGTAGTCCTCCCAAGAACCTTGCAACGTTCCCCGTCTTCAACTTGTAAGTCGGAAAACAGCTGAATCTTCCACCATACTCTTCTCGTAGCCGGACTGGATCCGTCCATGCCGGAATCTTCCGATGGGATAGTTCACCTGCCCGTGTCAGCTATAGCGACCTAGACCGTAGGTCATCGACGCCTCATAACTCACACATGCAGAGAACAAATTCATGTCTGTTTTCCCCGCGCGAAGGATACGAACCGTTGGCAGCGGCGGTGGGAACATGGTGAAATTTCCACGCACGCGCACACACACGTCGTCTACGCAGCAAACATTCGATCGACTTGCACAAATCTTGACGCTAGGGGTTATAAATTACAACCGTGGTAGATTTTATCTTTTTACCTCATTCTCCCCCATGTCATCATCTTCCTCCTGCGAACCACCTCCTGGAGCTCTCCACGCGCATAGGAAAAACCCTAGTTCTTCCCCAATCTCCCAGTCACCTCTCTCCTCACTTCAACGACAAGCAGCATATCCAACCCATCCATGGCGGCAACGGGCGATGCTGCGACGAAGCCGGCAAGCTCTGTCCAGGTGCCCCTAGAGGGCCTGGTGCTGCCACGTTTCGCGGTGGTGGAGTCCATCGGTGGCGACGATATTCCAGCGGCGCTGGAGCCGCTGGAGGAGGAAAGCGACTCTCATAAAGGAGAGTGGCATGGCTCTGATATCGCTGACGGCGATATCAAGGAGCTGCTCGCCGAAGGATACCTCCCCGCGACGGAGGGGCTGGTATGGCGGGCGGCGCCGGCCGGCGAGGTCACCCCTTCTACCCAAGCCGGAGAGAAGGTGTACCTCAAAGCGCAAATGGTACGCGACGTCTCCCTCCCGATCTCCGACTTCTTCCTTTCTGTCCTTAGCCATTATCGGGTTCAGCCTCAGAACCTTTCTCCGAATAGCATCCTAGCGCTTAGAAACTATGTAGCGCTTTGCGAGGGCTACCTAGGAATTAGACCTAGGTTAGATCTGTTCATCTATTTGTTCATTGTTGAGAGGGAAGCCGGAGCTATCAAGGAAGAGCTTAGGAACTGTGGAACCATTAGCTTCAAGATCCGTCCTGACCGGCGGTTCCTCGACATCGTAGGCCATGAGTCCTGCAAGAATTGGCAGTGAACGTACTCCTACGGCCCAGATATCCCTCTGGCCGGCCGAGAAGAAACGTACCCGGACTTCGTCGATGGGGCCGCCGCTGAAGCCCCGACATGGCGATCCCAGGCCACCCTTCCCTTCAACAACGACGCTTCTCGCTCCATAAGGCGGTTCGAGTGGTTCGTAGAAACGGGTCTGACCGGATTGGACCTAGCCATGTGCTGGTTCGTCAGGCGGATCCAGCCTCTGCAGCACCGCGCGAAGCTGATGCATCAGTATACCAAGGACAGGAAGGATAGCCACCGCATCTCCGAGGACAACTTCTTGAGTGACTCCATCAAGCTCCGCCTCAAGGACATCGTCAAGGTGAAGGATAGGAAGCGTGGCTTCACCATCACCTACGACATGTTCGTTGATGGCACGTGCCCACAGGTATGTTTTTATTTTCCGTGTATGACATATACTCCAGTTCTTCCGTCTAGCCAATACCATGTCATCTAACACTTTGGGATTTCACTTAATAGCGCAAAAGTGTAGAGGAGGATAGCATGGTTGTACAAATCTATGACCCCAAGATGAAGGAAGTCACCATCGTGTCCGACGACGATGTCCCATTGGCACGTAAGCGGAAGAGCTCCACCTCTGACGCTGCCGACGGGGGCAAGAAGAAGAAGAGGGAGGGTGGAGCCTCCAAGAAGTCCACCACCTCCCTGGAGTCGGAGAAAAGAAGAATTACCGTCATCCCTTTCACCAAGGCACCCGCTTTTGTGTAAGCTTATTTTCCGACATTGTCCATTACTCATCTTATTCCTGTACTTATACGTTTGCACGTTTCAGGAAGAAGGCCAGTTTAAGTTTGAAGAAGACCTCCAAAACATCGGGGGCTTCTATAAACATTAGAGATATGTTGCAGCAAGCGTCTCCTGCCATCGCCCCTATTACTCCCATCGTCCAGCCTACCGCCGCACCGACAAACTCTCTGGCTAAGGTGGCATCTGTCCCCTCTGCCATGGAGGTGGATCCAAATGTCTCCGCGGATCTTGCCGTTGTCGGCAAGTAGGCGACACAAGAAAGTACCATGTCCAAAATGGCTGAATCTCTGTCTAAAGATGCCATCGGTAGTGGTAAGGCGATAGTGGAAAGCAGAACGTCTGCCGAAGGCGGCGCTACTGCACCCCAGAAGCCAGCAGAGCTCCCGAAAATTGGCTATCCGGCGCTTACGCCGAGTAGCTTAGCTCTGGCTCCTGGTGCAGCACCAACTTCTCCGACATGCGGCAATGAGGAGCTGCTCAAGTAGGCGGATATCCTGCGAGGAAATAGCCTTTCCTTCAGCAAGATATTTGCCGAGAGCGCCACCAACCTAAAGATCATCACACTTGTAAGTTTTATCTGCCTTTTGCATTTCATAAGTAGTATCCCACTGTAGCCCCCGAGGATTTAGACGGAAAATCATAGGTCTTTGCATCGGAATGCTCTAAGAGTGACTAAGCTAGAAAACTTCTCACTGTAGCCCCCAAGTATTTAGTTTGAATGAATTATTCCGACTAGATACTTTTTAGAGTAGCATACGCAGTGTTTGTAAATTTCAATACTGTAGCCCCTAAGCCTCTAGTTGAAACAGAATTAGTTCCGACTAGATGCTTAAAGATAGACTAAGCATATTGTCGAGTTAAAAACTCTTACTATAGCCCCCAAGCCTCTAGGTGGATATTTATCCGGCTAGATGCTCCAAGTAGACTAAGCAGCTTTAAATTTCTTTCCATGGAATGAGAATGCTCGGAGAGGCGTCGCCAACGAGAAGTTCCACAAGATGCATGCTAAGATGGAAGCTGAAAAGGGTAAAACTGCCTTCTTGAAGGAACAAAACACCAAGAGCAAGAGTCTGTTTTTACTTTCAGTTTTGTACTCAAACTTGGTCTTGTGCCATCACTCTCTGACTACTCATAGTGTGTTTGTTATTTCTCCGACATGCAGAAGCTATCGCCAAAGCCAAGGACATTGTTGAGAAATCCAAGCACATTGAGTTGCTGGATAGCGAGAACAAGATCCTTAAGCAGGAGAGAGAGATGACACTTTAAAGATGCATGAGGAATCCATGAAGGCCTTGCAAGAGTCCGCCAACACGGAGATGAACCGTCTAAAGGAGGAAATTACAATCCTCAAGGAGAAGAAGAAAGCTGCTGATGAGCAGAATCAGCGCAACCTTGAGGCTTACAAGGTTCTCCGACAAGAACGGGACTCCATGGCGGAGACACTCCAGCAAGCAGAGGCAAGCATATTTGGTAAGCAGTCTCCGTCTTGTGCTTCTGTAAGCTAGGTACTTTAAATTTTTTTTGATCATATAAGAGGTACACAATAGATAAAAAATGCTAAGTGTAAAAAGGACGTAGCTGTGCTATGTTCCATGGCCGATCAAGCTCCGGGTAGTCATCATCCGGGTCACGTCTCTTACGCTTATGATCATTGCTGGGTCTATCCTCAGGTTCACGATTGTCAACGAGGTAGTAAGACCCATTGAGCAGCGCCTTGCTTATGATGAACGGTCCTTCCCATGGCGGGGATAGTTTGTGTGACTTCTTATGCTTAAGTCGGAGCACCAGATCCCCCTCTTTAAATGAGCGATGCCGAACGCGGTGACTATGGTAGCCGCGTAGCTTCTGCTGGTAGATGGCGGATCTTTCGCATGCCAATACACGCTCTTCCTCGAGAAGGTATACATCTAGGCGCCTGGATTCTTCAGCGTCATCTTCGTCGTAGGCGGCAACTCTTGGTGAATAGTGAACGATGTCGGAAGGTAGGATGGCTTCTGATCCATATACCATGAAATAAGGGGTGTAGCCGGTAGACCTGTTGGGTGTAGTTCGTAAACTCCACAACACAGATGGTAATTCCTCCGCCCAGGCTCCAGCTGCTCTATGTAGCAGTGCCTCGAGTCGTGGCTTGATTCCCTGCAGAATTAATCCATTGGCTTGCTCAACTTAGCCATTGGACTATGGATGTGCCACAAATGCTAGGTCAATTCGGATGCCTTTCTCCCAACAATAAGCTTCCACTTATCCAAGTGACAAGTTACTGCCGTTGTCGGTGATAATGCTATGTGGGAGACCAAATCTCACCACTAGATCCCGGACAAACCTAAGGGCAGTTGCCCCATCAAGCTTTCTAATGGGTTTAGCTTCTATCCATTTGGTGAATTTATCAACTTCTACTAGCAGATGCATAAACCCACATGATGTCGTCTGTAATGGACCAACCATGTCTAGCCCCCAGACTGCAAACGACCAAGTTGTTGATATTGTTCGCAATTCTTCAGCTGGAACATGTGGTTGTCGGGCATAAAACTTGCATCCCATGCACATCTCACCAGCTTGTCGGCGTCCGCCTTCGTGGTCAACCAGTAGAATCCTTGTTGGAAGGCTTTGGAGACCAACGATCAAGGAGCGGCATGATGCCTGCAATCTCCGAGATGGATCTCACGAAGGATTTCAATACCTTCTTGCTGGGAAACACACTTGAGGTATACACCAGTGGTGCTTCTTTTGTAGAGTTGTCCATTGATTATGGTATATCCCTTTTCTTGACGTACTATTTGTCGTCTTTCGACCTCATCGTCGAGCAAAGTTTTGTGTACAAGATATTCCATGAACAGTTTTGTCCAAGCCAGAGGGACCTTTGTCAGTGTGTTAACGAAAGAGTCAACTCTATCCGGGTTCTCGGGGTCCGCCCCCTTCACGGATGGTGTCCGTAGATGCTCCAGGAAAATGCCAGGCGGAATTTGTTTGCGATCTGACCCAAGCTTTGACAGTAGATCAGCCGCCTCATTTTCTTCCATCGGGACATACTTGACTTCGTAGCCCAAGAAGATCTTGGCTATCTCGTCCACTTTGTCTCGACATGCAGCCAACATAGGGTTCCGCGCATTCCAGGTGCCAGCCACCTACTGGGCAACCAAGTCAGAATCTCCACAGCAAACTATGCGCTTGATGCCAATATCCTTGGCTATGCGTAGTCCTTGAATGAGTGCTTCATACTCCGCCATGTTGTTTGTAGCCTCGAAGTGGATCTGCAGAACGTAGTGTAGCTTTTCCCCTATGGGTGACTGTTGGGGATATGCTATATGGGTATCCTCATAGCATGTCTCTTATCCGACTAACCCGGGTGGCCCATAGTCGGTAGCATGGCCTGTGGCCTGCTGGGTGGACCAGTTAGGTGGATCCATAAGGGAGGCCCATGCCGGATAAAGGAAGGCTACGGTGGAGTCACCAGCGTACCCGGAGCCTTGAAGTACAAGATACACAAGACTAGTGATAGACGGTGTAGGACTCTGTAACCTGTCCGGCTAAGACTTTTCCCTGTAACCCTAGGACCTGGCGACTATATAAGTCGGGCCTATGGGAGCCTTTAGGGCACGGTAACTTAGACTCTCTAGTCACCTCGCACAGCGAACCTATCTCTGTAACTCGGCGTACTGCCATTATAGTGATTTATAGCAGGAATAGGATTCCGCCACCGTTGTGGGATCGAACACAGGTAAGTTGTTACCTTGTACCCGTCAACCGTCCGCCTTACCCCACGTCTCTAAACACGCACTATGAGGACCCCTCCATGGCGTACTCGTCGGCAATACCACGACAGTTGGCGCCCACCGTGGGGCAAGAGGCGCTTCAGGATCTTCAGCGGGCGAGGACCAAGATCTTCGCGGGAATCGGCGAAACCGTAGCCATCGTTCGCGTTCTCTTCTCCGGCAACGTTCCTATCGTCCCCCTGACGAGTTCTGGATCCCGGCGAAGACGAACCCTAAGCGGTGTTGGATCGTTCCTATCAGAGACATCCACCTCTTCATCGCCGAAACCGACTCGGGTACTAGTTCCCTGGGAGTCGGAGGAGCATCAAGACCCGCACGGAACGCCTACGGGAAAGACACGTTCGTGGAAGGATCGATGTCGGATCTCTCTTCGGAGTTTGCCGGCAAAGATCGGAAAGCATCAAGACCCGCACGGACCGCCTACGGGCAAGATACGTTTGCGGAAGGATCGATGTCGTATCTCTCCTTAGGGTTTGCCGGCAAAGATCGGAAAAATTCAAGACCCACCCAAACCGCCCCTGTGCAGGATATAAAGGTGGAAGATCACTGCAAATCCGTCGGCTTTGTCCGTGCGTCTAGACAGCAGAGATCCAAGTTCGTCGGCGTGGTTACCATCTTCGATCTGGCGCGTTGCGTTCAGGGAGAGGGCGAAAACCCCCGCGACTACCTTGCCAGGTGGCTCCGTATACGGGCCGACCTGGCCAATTACCCCAATGATGATGCCATCTATCACTTTGTGGAAGGACTGGACCATGGCACGCTTCTCCGACATTCTCTAAGGCAGCAACAGGCGTCAGGCCGACTTACCTTCGAAGGCATGGTGAACACCGTCAACAACTACGGGGAGGCCGAAGCGGCAGCTCAGACAGCGCTTGCGCTCATTGACGGAGCCCCTCCGGTTCAGCCACCACCACCGCCTCCGGCCGCCATCATCGCAGCAGCACCACCACCTCCATTCATCGTCGAGGCTATTGCACCTCCACCGCCCGTCATCGAGGAAGTCCTGGCACCCTCCGACTCTGTCATTGACGCACTTTATGCTGATTTCAGTGCAGATTCAGAGGAGATAGACTTCAGTCCAGAAGAGCTAGACTCCGCTATGCAGGAGATGGAGGAGGAGTACTCGCGCGACGAGCAAGCTAATAACACCGTTATGTCCCGAGGGGTGTTCGTCACCATTGGGACAGCGATGGATGAAGACCAACCCGGGCAAGCTCCGCCTACGGCGCTGGAAAAAGGGTAGGGGCCATTTATTGCTGCCGACAATGATCGCGCAAAAGTCATGCCTCCTTCGCCTAAACCAGTGCAGCAGCCGCAGGAACTCGGCACCGGTCCAATAAACAACAACACCATAAACTTGCCGCCTCCAGCATCCACGTCGGCAGCAGCCCATGTTACTCCAGCTGATAGAGTGATGTACGGCAATCTCCTCGTTGAGCCACTAACCGTTGATCATATCCGGGCGTGATTGACAGCGAAGCGCCAGGCACTCTTGGAGGGCGCAAGCCATCGCGGAGCAAGGCGCTAAACTAGATCGAGATCTGGTCAATGCGCAGAAGTCCATAGAGAAAGCTAGAGCAATGGAAGCCGAGTACAAGACTCTACTGCAGCAGCAGAAGGCTAAGAAAGCTCCGGCTCGCGTCATCAACGATCCTGGTGTACGACGCAACCTAGGATGGGCTCCCTCGAAGCCGGCACAGGCCAAGCCATACATCGATAGTGAAGGCAAGCAGGTGATGCCCACCCCACTCCTTAACCTCGCCGTCGCCAAGACCCTTCTGGAGCAGGATAGATCGCCTGAGGCAGTAGAACAGGTTTATGACCTTGTGGCCAAGGCGGTAAAGCAGCAGGAAAAGGCCACCTCTCAGAGGCTTGAGTCTGACCCAGCGCTCTGCCGATCTAGCCAGTACAAACCGTCAAGGGACAAATCTCCTCAAGATGTCGGATCACGGACGGGTTCATCAGAACGAAGACGGAGGGATGCGCGCAACAGGAAGGATGCTATCCCCATATCCTCCGACCACGGAGAAAGAGCCCAACCTCGCCGCCCATCGCCACTGCCCCGATCCCCCCGACGCCAGGAAGACTACAAGACTCACCATCGCACGGATATGCCTCCACCAAAGCAGTGCGACATCGTCATCCGCGACAACGCGGCATAGACCCGTCATGATGAAGAGCGCCACCAAGGAGATAAGAGCAGGTCACACCACGACCCTCCGCGTCCGACAAGCAACCGCGACAGGTGTGGGGCGTCACAGGAGGGTAACAGCAAGAAGGTTAACCCACCGCCACCTCCGCCTCCGTCACCGCCAAGCCGTCACCATGGCAGAAGAGGCCCGCGTCATTCACGCAGCCCGTCCCCTGTTGACAACAAGAAGAAGAACCCGGAGCCATACGATGCACGTTCGCGGATCGATAAGATCCACGAGGCCCGGGAAGGACCATACCTGGGACCACGTTGCTTTGGACCTACAATACGGTCCGCAACTTACCCCAAAGGTTTCCGGATTGACAAGACCATCAAGCCCTATGACGGCACCGCCAAGCCCGCCACATGGTTGCAGGACTACGACAGCGGTGCAGTTGCGGAGGCAACCCCAATGTCGTCAAGTACCTCCCGTTAATGTTGGCGGGCGGCCGTCAATGGATCGACTACTTTCGAGAGATCTATCTACAACGGCTGGACATGCAAGAAGCATTCACCAAGAACTTTGAGGGTACATATAAGCGTCCACTGCGTGGCGATCTATGATGTGCATGCAGGAGAAAGACGAGACATCTCGCCTACCTCTCCCGTGGCTGGATATGAAGAATTCTGCGCGAGTGCGCCCAGACCGCCATGGCCGCCTTCATCGATGGGTTGGAAAGGGGCACGTTGCTCCGACATAAGCTGAAGCGCTTGCAGGACAATCATCAGCTTGACTTGAATCAGATGATTCAGTTAGCTAGTGAGTTCGCAGCTGCCGACAATGATGCTCGTGACTCTTTGCCGGCAACGGCCGTTCCAACTCAAGCTCGGAGGAACAGCAGTACAAAGCGGAAAACCGCTCCAGAAGAAAAGCAATCTACCGACATGGTCGCAATGACTTTTGCAGGACGAGGAGAAGGCGGACAACGTGGCCGAGGAAGGGGAGCAGGCCGCGGGCAACGAGGAAGTGAAACCAACTCGGCGCTCCGCGTTCCCCAAACCTCTGAAGAGTACGCGATATGTCGTGCCTCGTACACCTCGGCATGCAGCAAGGCCACCCATACCAATCGACAATGCAAGTTCGTCAACGACCTCAAGGAAGACCCGGAGTCCGGCTATAAGCAAAGTCGAAAGAACAGACCGCGAGGCAAGGGAAAGGGGAAGAAGAAGGAGGAGGAGTCCAAGGATTCAAGTGACATGGACGAGGAAGTTGACCCAAAGCACGCCGCCAAGAGCAACGACAAGGGCAAGAACCCCTTCGCAAAGAAGGCCCCAGTCTACCACACTTTCCTTGGCACCCCCACCGTCCGACAACAGAAGACCTCTCTAAGGGTCTTGATGGCAACTCTCCCCCCAGTCCCCCAATACCTGCGCTGGTCGGAGGTTCCAATAACTTGGGACAGGACGGACCACCCAGACCTTGTGCCCACGGAGAACCAATACGCCATGGTCATCAACCCGTTGATTGACGGCACGGAGTTCACCAAGTGCATGGTGGATAGTGGAAGCATCATCAACATCATGTACCTGGATACACTGCAGAAAATGAACTTGACGGAGGAAAACCTAAGGCGGACCAACACCGTGTTCCATGGCGTAGTGCCTGGTCGGGAGGCTCGGTCCCTTGGGTGCATCACACTTCAGGTAGCCTTTGGCGACATTAATAATTACCACCAAGAGCGCATGACCTTTGAGGTGGTCCCCTTCAAGAGCGTGTACGATGTCATATTCGGCCGCGACATATTCCACACGTTCATGGCCAAGACATGCTTCGTCTACAACAAGCTCAAGATACCCGGACCAAACGGTATCATCACCGTATCCGGAAGCTTTACCAAGGCAAGGGACCACGAGATCAATGAAGCAGCCGTTGCAGAAGCTGTCCTCTACAGCGAAGAATTCAAGGAGATCCAGAGCAAGGTCAATGACTCAGAGATGCCTGTATCAAAGAAGCAGATCTCCGACTCCGCTCCTGCGTTCAAGGCCGCCATCGAGACCAAGCCAGTGGAACTTGTGGTAGGCGATGCCTCCAAGACCGTCGCCATTGGGACGAACCTGGATCCCAAATAGGAAAGCGCGCTCGTCGAGTTCCTCCGTGAGAATAGGGACATCTTTGCCTGGCAACCTGCCGACATGAAAGGTGTACCTAGGTAACTTGGCGAGCACAGCTTAAACATAGATCCAAAATTTAAACCAGTGAAGCAACCTCTACGACGCTTCGGAGATGAGAAGAGACGCGCCATTGGCAAAGAGATAGCTAGGTTACTTAAGGCTGAGTTTATCCGAGAAGTCCTTCACACCCGATGGGTGGCTAATCCTGTACTTGTTCCCAAAAAGGGAACCAATGAATTAAGAATGTGCGTTGATTACACCGGCTTGAACAAAGCATGTCCCAAAGATCCGTTTGCTTTGCCTCGCATTGACCAAGTCATTGACTCGACGGCTGGCTCGGAACTTTTGTGTTTTCTCGATGCATACTCAGGATACCACCAGATCAAGATGAGGAAGTCGTACCAATTGGCCACTTCGTTCACTACCCCATACGACACGTTTTGCTATGTCACGATGCCCTTTGGGCTGAAAAACGCAGGTGCTACCTATCAGCGGACAATGCAACGTTGCCTTCACGACCAAATTGGTCAGAACGTTCACGCCTATGTGGACGATATCGCGATGATGTCTAAAAAGTCAAACGACTTAATCTCCGACTTAAAAGAAACCTTTGATAATCTCCGGAAATACAACATGATGCTCAACCCTAAGAAGTGCGTCTTCGGGGTTCCAGCCGGCAAACTGTTGGGCTTCATCGTTTCCCATCGCGGAATCGAGGTCAACCCGGAGAAAATCAAGGCCATCTTAAACATAAATCGTCCGACATGCCTAAAGGACATCCAACGACTAACAGGTTGTGTTGCAGCAGTTAGTCGGGTCGTCAGCCGACTTGGAGAGAAGGCTCTGCTGCTGTACAAGTTACTGAAGAAGGTGGACAAATTCACGTGGAAGGATGAGGCAGATGCAGCATTGAAGCAGCTCATGGATATTCTTTCCTCGACGCCCATCCTTGCAGCACCCGAGCCTGGTGAGCCCCTGTTAATTTACATGGCGGCAACCAACCGGGTTATCAGCATCGTCGTCGTCATAGAGCGGAAGGAACCAGGCTATGAGCACGGAGTTCAACGACCATTTTACTATGTAAGCGAAGTATTGACGGAGTCCAAGAAGCGTTACCCGCACTACCAAAAGATAGCTTATGGAGTATTCCTCGCTTCGCGGAAGCTGAGGCATTACTTTCAGGAGCACCCAATCACAGTAGTGAGCAAGTCTCCACTGTCCGAAATTATCAACAACATCGACGCTACAGGAAGGGTCGCGAAGTGGGGAATTGAACTTGCCGCCTTCGAGATCACCTACAAGAGACACGACGCTATCAAGTCACAAGCCTTGGCAGATTTTATTGCAGATTGGACGGAGATGCCAGATGCCACTCCGTTGCCAGAACCAGAGTACTGGGTGATGCACTTTGACAGATCAAAGCTGCTCAACGGCTCGGGGGCTGGTGTATTGCTACAGTCACCAAAAGGAGACAAGCTACACTACGTTCTGCAGATCCACTTCGAGGCTACAAACAACATGGCGGAGTATGAAGCATCATTCACGGATTACGTGCAACCAAGGATATTGGCATCAAGCGCATAGTTTGCTGTGGAGATTCCGACTTGGTTGCCCAACAGGTGGCTGGCACCTGGAATGCGCGGAACCCTATGATGGCAGCATATCGCGACGAAGTGGACGAGATAGCCAAGAGCTTCTTGGGCTACGAAGTCAAGTATGTGCCTAGGGAGCAAAACGAGGCGGCTGATCTACTGTCTAAACTTGGATGAGGGCGCAAGCAAATTCCTCCAGGAGTTTTCCTAGAGCATCTACGCACACCATCCGTGAAGGGAACCGACATACAACCCGGATAGAGCTGAATCTTTCATCAACATGGTGATAAAGATCCCTCTGGCTTGGAAAAAACCGTTCATGGAATATCTCGAACACGGAACTTTGCCCGACGACGAGGTCTAAAGACGGCAAATAGTACGATGAGCAAAAGGTTATACCATAATCAATGGGCAACTTTACAAGAGGAGCACTACCGATGTATACCTAAAGTGTGTTTCCCAGCTGGAAGGTATGGAAATCCTACGCGAAATCCATCTCGGAGATTGCGGGCATCACGCCGCTCCTCGATCGTTGGTCGCGAAAGCCTTCCGGCAAGGATTCTCTTGGTGACGACCGGACGACAAGGTGGTTGAGACATGCACAGGATGCCAGTATTATGCCCGACAACCACATGTTCCTGCTGAAGAATTGCGAACAATACCAATAACTTGGCCGTCTGCAGTCTGGGGTCTAGACATGGTGGGGCCGTTACAAACGGCACCGTGTGGATTTATGCATCTGCTTGTAGCAGTTGACAAATTCACTAAATGGATAGAAGCTAAACTCATTAGAAAGATTGATGGGGCAACTGCCCTCAGATTTTTCCGGGATCTAGTGGTGAGATTTGGTCTCCCACATAGCATCATCACCGACAATGGAAGCAACTTGTCACTCGGAGAAGTGGAGGACTATTGCCGGGACAAAGGCATCTGACTTGACCTTGCATCTGTGGCACACCCACAATCCAATGGTCAAGTTGAGCGAGCCAATGGATTAATTTTGCAGGGAATTAAGCCACTTCTTGAGGCACCGCTACATAGAGAAGCTGGAGCCTGGGCGGAAGAATTACCATCTATGCTGTGGAGTTTACGAACTACACCCAACAGATCCACCGGCTACACCCCTTACTTCATGGTATATGGAGCAGAAGCCATCCTACCTTCCGACATCCTCCACGATGCACCAAGAGTTGCCGCCTACAACGAAGATGACACTGAAGAATCTAGACGCCTAGATGTGGACCTTCTCGAGGAGGAGCGCGTTTTGGCATGCCAAAGATCCGCCATCTACCAGCAGAAGCTACGCAACTACCATAGTCACCGCGTTCGGCATCGCTCGTTTAAAGAGGGGGATTTGGTGCTCCGACTTAAGCAGAAGAAGTCACACAAATTATCCCCGCCATGGGAAGGACCGTTCATCATAAACAAGGCGCTGCTCAATGGGTCTTACTACCTTGTCGACAATCGTGAACTCAAGGATAGACCCAACGAGCATCATAAGCGTAAGCGACGTGACCCGGATGATGACTACCCGGAGCTTGATCGGCCATGGAACATAGCACAGCTACGTCCTTTCTACACTTAGCATTTTTTATCTAATTGTGTACCTCTTATATGATCAATGAAATAAAGCTCTTTGGTTCACTCATTTTGCTGAGTCTTCTACCTCCTTTAGTGTTCATTTTTGGATCATATAAAACTTTTATGCACAAGTCTTGCGATTGCACTTGTGAAAATTCCGCCTACGGGCGTTAGCTTAAGTTTTCTGATCTACACGTTCTTTGTTGTTTTTATGTGGATTCTGGAGTAGTGACTTTCGGCATTTATTGTCGGCGATTTTGTGCTCAGGTTATTGACGATGCCATTGGGCATCATCACCTAAGCGCATGGTTCCGACAACGAGTCTTCTGACTCACGAAAAGTCAAGCATAAAAACCAAAGTAATGGATAAGCCAGCAATTTCTTAAAAATATATACATACTGGGAATTAATTCTTAAGTAGCAGGATACAACAACCACTGTTTTCCGCCTTAAGATTACATCACCAAGTTTTTTCAATGCACACGTCAAGGGTGAAACAAGAATTACAAAGTGTTTTTCACTCTTTGGATGCAGGGGACTTGGAGGCCGCATCATCACCAGCCGGAGAATCACCCTCAGCATCGGCGCTGTGGTGAGACTCGGAGGATTCCGGGTTGGCGTTGTCGAGAAAGTTCCTGGGCACGAAGACGTCAACATCTACCAACTCGGCAACCCTGGTATCATACCCCGCGAGTGATGACAGGATGGCTTCGTGATTAATCTCTTTGCCGTCATCATCCACATCGGGGATACCAGATGTCACCGTGTCGATGTAGGCATCTTCATAGTGTGCCTTCACCATAGACAGTGCCATCCTTGCGCCAGCCCGTGCGCATGAAGCTTTCCAGCTTGCGACACGCTCGGGGGCTCGGCGTAGAATCTCCGAGTACTTCACCACGGAGTCCGAGGCCTTGATATAGATCTAGAGGGGCTTGGCAATCTCCTTGGCTTGGGTGATGGCGGTCTTGATGAAGTTGCCGGCAAGAATCATGCATTCCTTGTCCGAAGGAGGCGAGCGGGTTAAACCCATGGGCGCTGAAAATTCCGACAATGATTGCATGAGTTCAAAAAATTCTAAGTATCCAGACTACAGAACTACAAGGCGGAGGACACTTACTGAAGATGCTGGCCTTGGCCTGCCAGACGATGTCTGCCAAGTATTCCTTCTCTTGTTGGAGGAGCTTAAACGCCTCGCTATGGCGAAGGTTTTTCTCATCGACATCTTGCTTCTGATCCTTTAGGATCGCAAGCTCCTCCTTCAAGCGATTGATCTCCACGGAGGCGGAATCCTGCAAGGCTTTCATAGAATCCTCGTGCATCTTCAGAATCTCCTTCCTCTCCTCCTTCAGGATCTTATTCTCGCTGTCCAGCTGTTGGATATGCTTGGACTGCTCAACAATGTCCCTGGCCTTGGCGACATGTTCTGCAAGTCGGAAAAAGCACAGTGCATAGTGAGTACTCGGAGATTGTGGGCACAAAAATAAGACGGAAATGCGTCATAAGAAAACAGACTCTTGTTTTTGATGATCTATTCCTTCAAGATGGCAGTTTTACCCTTTTCATCTTCAAGGTCTGCGCATCTTCTGGTACTTGTCATTGGCCATGCCCCTCTGAGCATTCTCGTTCTGTGGAAACTAATACAAAGTCAAGTCGTTGTTTAGTCTGCTTGGAGCTTCTAGTCGGAAATTTTCTACCTAGATGCTCGGGGGCTACAGCGAGAGTTTTTAACTTAGCAATATGCTTAGCTTTTTCTTTAAGCGTCTAGTCGGAGCTAATTGATTTCTCAACTAGAGGCTTGGGGGCTACAGTATAAAGTTTTTAACTCAGAAAATGCTTAGCTTTTCTTTACAGCATCTAGTCGGAGCTAAATTCAGTTACAACTAGAGGCTTGGGGGCTACAACATTGAAAATCATGAACACTATGTATGCTACTCTTAAAGCATCTAGTCGGAATAATTTCTTCCATCTAAATGCTTGGGGGCTACAGTGAGAGTTTTTTCTAACTTAGTCACTCTTAGAGCATATAGATGCAAAACCTATGGTTTTCCGTCGATATCCTCGGGGGCTACAGTGGGATACTCATACGAAATGCAAAAGGTAAAGTGAAACTTACAAGTGCGATGATCTTGAGGCTTGTAGCGTTCTCGGCCAGCAGCTTGCCAAAGGCAATGCTGTTTCCTCGCAAGATGTCTGCTTGCCGGAGTAGCTCCTCAAGACCGCACGTCGGAGATGACGACACTCCTCCAGGAACCATAGTTGTGTTACTCGGCATGAGCACCGGGTAAACAATATTCGGGAACTCGAAGGGTTTCTGAGGAGTAGGGGCGCCGCCTTCGGCAGAGATACCAGCTCCCATCACTGCCTTGCCGCTACCGATGGCATCCTTAGCCGGAGCTTCAGCCATTTGAAGAGCAGCACTCTCCTGCGTTGCCTGCTCACCGACAACAGCAAGCTCGGTTGAGGCGCCAGAGTCCACTTCCATGGCGTAAGGGCCTGGTGCCTCCTGGACTTGGGAGCTTGTCGGAGCGGAGGAGGGCTTGACGGGAGGAGTGGCAGGGGCGATGGCGGGAGAGGAGTCGCGATGCAGCATATCTTTAATATTTCTAGAAGCCCAAGAGTCTTGGAGCACTTCTTGAGGCTGGTTGTGGCTTTCTTCCTGAAACGTGCAAAATGCATAAGTACAGGAATAAGACAGATAAATGAGACGATGTCGGAGAATGAGAAGCTTACACTAGGGGGGCGCTTTGGCAAACATCCCGGTGGCTTTCTTCTTTTCCGCCTCCAGGGCGGCAGTACTCTTTTTGGAGGCTCCACCCTCCGTCTTCTTCTTCTTACCT
Source organism: Avena longiglumis (assembly GCA_030063025.1). Lineage (NCBI taxonomy): Eukaryota > Viridiplantae > Streptophyta > Magnoliopsida > Poales > Poaceae > Avena > Avena longiglumis. The sequence continues at coordinate 185,817,643 of CP125979.1, forward strand.
CCGTCGGTAGCGTCAGAGGTGGAGCTCTTCCGCTTTCGCGCCAACGGGGCATCGTCGTCGGACACGACCGTGACTTCCTTCATATTTGGATCGTAGATTTGGGTAGCTAGGTTGCCCTCCCCTAGATTGCTAAGCTGTTAAGTGAGAAATCCTCGTGTTAGACAATATGGTATTGGCAAGACGGAAAAACTGGAGCAATGTCATACACGGAAAATAAATATCTACCTTTGGGCACTTTCCGTCTACGAACATGTCGTAGGTGAGGGTGAAGCCATGCTTCTTATCCTTCACCTTGACGATGTCCTTAAGGCGGAACTTGACGGAGTCGCTCGAGAAGTTGTCCTTGGAGATCCGGAGGGTATCCCTTCGGTCGCTGGTGTACTCGTGCATATACTTCGTGCGGTGCTGCAGAGGTTGGATCCGCCTAATGAACCAGCACATGGCTAGGTCCAAGCCGGTTAGACCCGTCTCTACGAACCACTCGATCCGCCTTATTGCGCGAGAAGCGTCGAGGTCGGAGGGAAGGGAGGCATGGGACCGCCATGTGGAGACTTCAGCGGCAGCTCCATCCACGAAGTCCGGGTACGTTACTTCTCGGCCCGCCAAAGGAATGTCGGGGCCGTAGAAGTACGTCCGCTGCCAGTTTTTGCACGACTCGTGGCCGACTATGTCGGGGAACTGCCGGCTAGGTTGGATCTTGAAGCTTATGGTGCCGCAGTTCCCGAGCTCCTCCCTACTGTGTCCGACTTCATGTTTGACGGTGAAGAAGTATACAAACAAGTCTAACCTTGGCCTAATCCCTAGGTAACCCTCACAAAGTGCCACGAAGTTGCTAAGCACTAAGATACTATTGGGGGAGAGGTTATGGGGTTGGACCTTGAAGTGATTCAAGACGTACAGAAAGAAGTGGGAGATGGGCAGAGAAACACTGCGTACCAATTGCACCTTGAGGACACTTTCTCTCCGGCTTGGGGAGAAGGCGTCACCTTGTTGGCCGGTGCCGCCCGCCAGGCGAGCCCCTCCGTCGCGGGGAGGTAGCCTTCGGCGACCATCTCTTGGATGTCGCGGTCGGTGATGTCCGAGCCGCGCCAGTCGCCTTTGTGCGAGTCTGGCTCCTCTTCCAGGGGCTCCAGCTGCGCCAGATTGTGGTCGCCGCCGGTGGTTTCAATCACCACCGATGCGGGGATGACCAGGCCCTCTGGGGGCACGACGACGGAGCTCGCCGGCTTCTCCGTGGCTTCGCTCGATGCCACCATCGACGGGGAGGAGCTGCTGCTAGCCATGGAAGGAATGGAAGGTAGCGACTGGTGCAGAGAGAGGCTAGGGTTTCTCGAGGTTTTCCGCGGGGAGCTCGAGGAGGCCTGTGGCTGGAGGAAGAAGACGATGACGCGAGAGGATGGGGTGAAAAAGTGGCAAATGTCCCACGGTTACTATTTATCTTACTCTGCGTCAAGATTCATGCAACTAATCGGACGGTTGCCGCGTAGACGACGTGTTCGTGAACGTGCGCGGTAATTTCGCCACGTCTCCAACCGTCGCCGCCAACGGTTCGCATCGCTCGCGCGGGAAAGTCGGATATGATTGCATTCTCTGCATGTGTGAGTTACGAGGCGTCGTTGACCTACAGCCTACGTCGTCATAACTGACATGGTAGATGAGCCGTCCCATCGAAGATTCCGGCATGGACGGATTTAATCCGACAACGGGAGCGGACGATGGAGGATTCAGCATTTCTCCGACTTACTCATAGAAGACGGAGAAACCTTTGCAGGGTTCTTTGGGAGGACTACAAGATATTGCTTGACGATTTGCCTACATCCATCTAGACGGAGCATTCCATGGGAAGAGGCAAAATGGCGCAAGATCTCGGAGTTCTCCGGGGGCTACTGTTGGGGATATGCTATATGGTTATCCTCATAGCATGTCTCTTATCCGACTAACCCGGGTGGCCCATAGTCGGTAGCATGTCTTGTGGCCTGCTGGGCGGCCCAGTTAGGTGGATCCAGAAGGGAGGCCCATGCCGGATAAAGGAAGGCTACGGTGGAGTCACCAGCGTACCCGGAGCCTTGGAGTACAAGATACACAAGACTAGTGATAGACGGTGTAGGACTCTGTAACCTGTCCGGCTAGGACTTTTCCCTGTAACCCTAGGACCTGGCGACTATATAAGTCAGGCCTATGGGAGCCTTTAGGGCACGATAACTTAGACTCTCTAGTCACCTCGCACAATGAACCTATCTCTGTAACTCGGCGTACTGCCATTATAGTGATTTATAGCAGGAGTAGGATTCCGCCACCGTTGTGGGATCTGAACCTGGGTAAGCTGTGTTACCTCGTACCCGTCAACCGACCGCCTTTCCCCACGTCTCTAAACACGCACTGTGAGGACCCCTCCATGGCGTACTCGTCGGCAATACCACGACAGTGACTGTAGTAGTACACCAGCCCCCGAGCCATTGAGTAGCTTTTATCCGTTAAAGTGCATCACCTAGTATTCTGACTCTGGTATGGGGGTAGCATCTGGCATCTCCGTCCAATCTGCGATGAAATCTGCCAAGGCCTGTGATTTGATAACGTCGCGTCTCTTGTAGGCGATGTCGAAGGCGGCAAGTTCAATGCCCAACTTTGCTACCCTTCCTGTAGCGTCGCTGTTGTTGATGATGTTGGACAGTGGATCTTTGATCACAACTGTGATACGGTGCTCCTGGAAGTAGTGCCTTAGCTTCCGAGAAGCAAGGAACACTCCATAAGCTAGCTTCTGGTAGTGCGGGTAACGCTGCTTGGACTCCGTCAAGACCTTGCTTACATAGTAAACTGGTCATTGAACTCCGTACTCATGCCCTGGTTCTTTCCGCTCTACCACGACGACGATGCTGATTACCCGGTTGGTGGCCGCAATGTCAATCAACATAGGCTCCATAGGCTCGGGTGCTACAAGTATAGGTGTCGAGGAGAGTATCTCCTTTAGCTTCTTCAGTGCTGCATCTGCCTCATCCGTCCAAGTGAATTTGTCCACCTTCTTCAGCAACTTGTACAGCGATAGAGCCTTCTCTCCAAGTCGGCTGACGAACCGGCTGACTGCTGCTATGCAGCCTATGAGCCGTTGTATGTCCTTCAGGCATGTTGGACGGTTTATGTTTAGGATGGCCTTGATCTTCTCCATGTTGACCTCGATTCCGTGCTGGGAAACGATGAAGCCCAACAATTTGCCGGCTGGAACCCCAAAGACACTTCTCTGGGTTAAGCATCATGTTGTATTTCTGAAGATTATCAAAGGTTTATTTTAAGTTGGAGATTAATTCGTTTGATTTTTTAGACATCACCGCTATATCATCCACATAGGCGTGAACATTCTGACCAATTTGATCATGTAGGCAATGCTGCATAGTCTGCTGGTATGTAGCACCTCGTTTTTCAGCCCAAAGGGCATCGTGACGTAGTAGAACATGTCATAAGGTGTGGTGAACGAAGTGGCCAATTGATTCGATTTCCTTATCTTTATCTGGTGGTATCCTGAGTATGCATCGAGAAAACACAAAAGCTCAGAGCCAGCCGTCGAGTCAATGAATTGGTCAATGCGAGGCAAAGCAAACGAATCTTTGGGACACGCTTTGTTCAAGCCGGTGTAATCAACGCACATTCTTAATTCTTTGGTTCCCTTTTTGGGGATAAGTATAGGATTGGCCACCCATCGGGTGTGAAGGACTTATCGGATAAAACTATCCTTAAGTAACCTAGCTATCTCTTTGCCTATGGTGTGTCTCTTATCGTCTCCAAAGCGTCTAAGAGGTTGTTTCACTAGTTTACATTTTGGATTAATATTCAAGTTGTGCTTGGCAAGTTCCCTAGGTACACCTTTCATGTCGGCAGGTTGCCAGGCAAAGATGTCCCTATTCTCACGGAGGAACTCGACGAGTGCGCTTTCCTATTTAGGGTCCAGGTTCGTCCCAATGGCGATGGTCTTGGAGGCATCGCCTACCACAAGTTCCACCGGATTGGTTTCGATGGCGGCCTTGAAGGCTAGGGCGGAGTCAAGTATCTGCTTCTTCGATGCCAGCATCTCCGTGGCATCGACCTTGCTCTGGATCTCCTTGAATTCTTCACTTTAGAGGAAAGCTTCTGCAAAGGCTGCTTCTCCAATCTCGTAGTCCCTTGCCTTGGTAAAGCTTCCGGATACAGTGATGATGTCGTTTGGACTGGGTATCTTGAGATTTTTGTAGACGAAGAATGGCTTGGCCATGAAGGTGTGGAATATGTCGCGTCCGAAGATGACGCGGTACATGCTCTTGAAGGGGACCACCTTGAAGGTCATGCATTCTTGGCGGTAATTGTTGACATCGCCAAAAGCGACCTGAAGCGTAATGCACCCAAGGGACTGAGCCTCCCGGCCAGTAACTACGCCATGGAACACGGTGCTGGTCCGTCTTAGGTTGGCCTCCGTCAAGTTCATCTTGTGTAGTGTATCCAGGTACATGATGTTGATGCTGCTTCCACTATCCACCATAAATTTGGTGAACTCATTGCTGTCAATCAGGGGGTTGATGACCATGGCATGCTGGTTCTCCATAGGGATGAGGTCTGGGTGATCCTTCCTGTCCCAAGTGATTGGAATCTCCGACCAGCGTAGGTACTGGGGAACTGCGGGTAGAGTAGCCATTAGTATCCTCATAGAGGTTTTCTATTGTCGGACAGTAGGGGTGCCAAGGAAAGTGTGGTAGACAGCAGCCTTCTTTTCAAAGGGGTTCTTTCCCTTGCCATCGCCCTTGTCGGCGTGCTTGGGGTCAACATCCTCGTCCATGTCACTTAAATCCTTGGACTCCTCCTCCTTCTTCTTCCCCTTGCCCTTGCCTCATGGTCTGTTCTTCTGGATTTGCTTCTAGCCAGACTCCGGGTCCTCCTTGAGATCATTGACGAACTTGCAATGGCGGTTGGTGTGAGTGGCTTTGCCGTTGGCATCGAGGTGTACAAGGCACGACATATCACGGTACTCCTCGTATGTTTGGGGAACGTGGGGTGCTGTCGGGATAGTTTCACTACCTCTCTGCTGCCCACGACCAGGCCCCCGTCCTCGGCTATGCTATCTGCCATCACCTCGTCCTGCAAATGTCATGGTGACCATGTCGGAGGTTTGCTTTTCTTCTGGCGGGCTCTTCTGCTTGGTGTTGTTTTTCCTCCTAGCTTGAGTTGGAACGGCCATTGCCGGCAGGGAGCCACGAGCATCGTCATCGGCAGCCGCGAATTCACTAGCCAGCTGGATCATCTGGTTGAGATATAGCCGGTGATTCTCCTGCAGGCGCTTCAACTTATGTCGGAGCAACATACCTTTCTCCAACCAATCGATGAAGGCGGCCATGGCGGTCTGAGCGTGCACTTCTTGAAGGGAATATGCCCGAGAGGCAGTAATCAAGTGGTTATTATTATATTCCTTATTTATGATAAATGTTTATTTTGCATGCTATAATTGTATTAATACGGAAACGTTAAAAGATGTGTGTTTAATAAACAAAAAGGAAGTTCCTAGTTATGCCTCTCTTATAAACTAGCTCGTTGATTAACAAGATGATCAAAGTTTCCTGATCATGGAAACTGGATGTTGTTAATAACGAGGTCACAACATTAGTGTAATGATGTGATGAACATTCATCCGAAGTATAGCATTACGATCAAATTCATTGAGTTTATATTGCTATAAAAACTTACAAAGTGATCCTAATACTTAGACCATGAGATCATGTCAATCACTAACACTGGAAAAGTTTCTTGATAACATCAAACGTCACACCGTAACTGGGTGATTATAAAGATGGATTCAGAACTAATAAAGTGTTACGTTGAGGCCCATGGATCGAGAGTGTAATTTTTTCATCCTGATGACGGATAGATATACTCTGGGCCCTCTCGGTGATATCACATTGGTTAGCTTGCAAGCAAGTGATTTGATCACTAGAATGTTATATCACGGGAACGAGAAAAGAGTGCATGTCGGTAACAAGATCAAACTAGGTATGGAGATACCTATGATCGAATCTCGGACATGTAATATATCGTGAAACAAAGGGATTAAGATACTAGCGTAAAAAGGTTCACACGATCACAGAAGTCATCGTTGAATGTGTGGGAGTTAGTACGGATCTCCAGATCCCGTTGCTGATTATTGATCGGAGAGGGGTCTCGATCATGTCTGCATTATTCGCGAACTGTAGGGTGACACACTTAAGTGATACCGACACCATTCAGAGCAAATTATATGTCAGAAAAAGAAAAGGAAAGCACGGGAATTTATTTCACTAGACATCGGAACTATTTCGGTTAAAATTGCTGAAACTGGTTCTGCATGTGAAATGGAAAACTAGCAAGGGGTTTTATGTGAATGTTTGTTAATTAAAGTAATTAACAAAATTCTGAATAAATAAATAAAAGAGTTTTATTTAAATGAGAGCTTGCATTAATTTTGGTGGAAAATTAATGCATGTGAGTGGAATTGTGAGTGGAGAGGTTTTTACTTGAGTGGAGCTTCCACCACATGAATGAGGGAGATGTGGGGGCACCCTCCATGGCCGGATGCCATGCCCCCTTGGGCTTCCCCCTCCCCTATAAAAGGACCCCCTCCTCTCACTTGTCACTCACACCTCCTCGCGAAGGATCTCTCTCCCCCTTTAGAATTTCCCCATGGTCTCAGATCAGCGAGATACATGTTCCCGGTGGCTTTTTCTGGAAGGATTTGTTGCTTCCGCTGCTTCGCTGGAGCGAGGGCACGGAGGTTGTCGGGGTACCCGTACGTGTGTGTGATCACGGATGCACCACTGCTTTGAGGTGCTAGACTTGATCGTGCTGGACCGGCTGGACCAGACGGACTTCATCACGATCTTGAGATCGGCAAACGTTCGTCTACATCATCCACGAGTACATCCTCGTTAACACTATTCGGTCTTCGAGGGTATGTATTCTATGGATGTATATCCACCCGTTGCTTGTATCTAGTAGATAGATCTTGGTACTTAGATGTTCCCATCGTAGGAATTTTTTTGTTTTCTATGCTGCGAACCCTACAGTGGTATCAAAGTCGGATCTATGCGTAGATGCTTTGCATGGGTAGTACACATATGAGTATGTGGGCGATGGTGATCATTTTATTGCTTCTTAGTTGTACTTTAGATATTGGTGGCATAGTGGGATGAAGCGGCCAGGACAAACTTTACATGTCCTCGCACATGAGACCTGTTCCACGCTTGACATGCAACTAGTTTTGCCTAAGTGGCTAGCGGGTGTGTGTCTCTCCTACTATAGTCAATATCTAATTTGCAACGAGTTGTCAACAATTTGGTTATCCTCGTTGTGGTTCATGTTCGTAGGTAAGAACGGTTCTATCTTCGAAAGCCCTAAGCCACGTAAAACTTGCAATGGATAAATTAGAGGCGTCTAGTTTAGATTGTTGCTGGGCTAGTGTTATGATATGGTGATATTGTAAGTAGAAGTATGATATGATACTCTTACAACACACATAGCGTGTAAGTTCCATAGACCTTTGCCTTACACATAAAGGTATGATAGTGATCATACCACGATGCACATGATGGAGATCATATGCGGGAACCATATCATTTCACTTACAAACATATGATGTTTGATTGCATCTTATATTGCTTGTTTGGCGTTTTATTAGCATAATAAGATGATCCCTCATTTAGATATCAAGATAAGAATGTGTTCTCCCTTAAGTATGCACCAACAATGTTTCGTCGCTTCAAGACATCACGTGATGATCGGGTGTACTTGAATCCACGAGCACATCTCGGGTGTAAGACAGTTACACACGCGAATACTAAGGTTCTTACATGGCAAGCCTAGCATGTACAGACATGGCCTCGGAACACAGACCGAAAGGTTAAGCATGAGTCATATAGTAGATATGATGCCCATTTGATGCTCGTCTTTGAAACTACACCGACTCACGTGATGATCGGACTTGGTGTAGTGGATTTGGTTCATGTAATCACCAAAAAGACACGAGGGATGTCGTTTTTGAGTGGGAGTTCATTTCTAATTTGGATTAGTAGAACTCAATTTATCATAAAATTAAATCAAAGTGAATTTGCATAATTTGTTGTAGTCATTGGCATTTGTTCACCACCTTATGCATAGTTGTAATTGAGATAATAGAACTATAGAATTCTGGATATTTACTTTACGAACTGGTATCGTATTGTGTTGAGTGTCAATCTAAAGTTTAAAGTCCTATTACAAACTTTCAGCAAACTCTGTTTACTCCGTGAGATTTAATAATTGGTATTAAATCAAGAGTAACAATTCCAGTGTTAGAAAGTATCATGTTTGCCTCCATGATTCTTGTTTTAAAATCGAGATTATCTAGGAGCTGAAAGAATTATTTCAGAAACCATCATGTGTGGAAGATATAATGATATCTGAAACAATGTTTTGGTTGCAATATGATAGAGTATAATATATGTTCTCATATTGGATGAGAATTTACAATGGTTGGAGATGCTAGACATCCTAATCATCCAAAAGGGTTTTGGAAAGTAACGTTATACTCATGATTCATCTTTATAAGATAAATTAGCTTGATCATGAAATTCGTCATGATAAGGATGAATAGAAGATGTATGTAAAGTGTTTACTACACTAAAAGATTACTAAAGAATGGATTTTGAAAGAATGCCAATCATTTTTATGATGGTGATCTATTTCAAAGTGCAAGTCCAAAGGTATTATTATTTGAATATACACTCTTTGGACTATGTGTCATGTATATGGTGCCACTTTTGATGTTGATAGATTCTTTTAAAAGGAAAATGAAATGCTGAAAGAGATTCTATAAAATATATTTGGCAGAAAAGAAAAGATTGGAAATATCCAGTTTAGGTATATGGATGATATACATGTTATGGTTGTATTATTTGCTTGTTAAACAATGTGGTTCTTTGGTATTGGATACCAAATTGGTTGGTATGAAATTTCATACGGAACGACACAATTCATGAACCACAATGGCCTAAGTAACTAGCAAAAGAATATGTGATGATGTTCATCGAAAACAAACAAATCGTTGTTTGTATTTCTCGTTGACATCAAAGCTTGACTTCAAGATTTGTTTTAATAATTGTTATTTAAATCAGGTATTACGAGAACAAAGGTTGTTCAAATAATTACCGTATTTCATATAAGATGGATGATTTACAAATCTAGTTGGAGAAATCACATCCATAAAAACTAATGCTAAAATGTCGCAAGACAAATGATTGGAAGATCACTTACGAAGTGACATCGCCGTTTAAATTTTATTGGAAATAAAACATGAAGAATCTCCATTATCATGGATTTTTGGAGTCTTTGATTTGATCAAGTGACGCTTGTGAGACTTTCCTCGGGATAATTAAAACTTCGTTCAAAGGACAAAGAAGAACGAATGACTAAAATATTGGAATTTATACATATCGATGTATGTAGTCCATTATGTGTAGTTGTAAGCGATGGGTTTCAACTTCATATACTTTGTCCAGAAATTTGAGTGAATATTCACTTAATGAGAAAGAAGTGTGAAATATTTGAAAAAGTTCAAAGACTTTCAAGATGAAGTGAAAATCATTGTGACAAGAAAATAAATGGTTTATGATTTTATCATAAGGGATTTATTTGAGTTACAAGTGTAACAAGAAAATAAATGAATTATGATTTTATCATAAAGGGATTTATTTGAGTTGCAAGTTTAGCAAAACCACCTAGATTTACATCTCCCGGAACACCATAGGAATATGGAGTGTTTGAGATTTGTAATGAAACCTTGTTTGACATGGTTGGATCAAAGGTGTTATTTATCAAACTGCGATTATGTTTTAAAAGATTAAAGCTTTAGAGACTACCTCTTTTACACTGAAAAGAGATCCATCTTGATCCGTTGAAATGACACCATGGAAGTTATGGTTTGGGGTAAAACCCAAGTTGTCATTTCTTAAATTTTGGTATGCTGAACATAAGTAAGATGTTTACAACCGAAGTAAGATGAGCATGTCTTTGTAGGTTATTTCGAATAACAATTGGTTATTCCTCCATAACACCAAGGACAAAAGGGTTTGTCGCTTGGAACGTGAAGTTTCTGGAAGAAGGAATTTTTCATAAATGTTAAGTGGGAGGACAATAGAACTTTGATAAGGTTAACGAACCTTAGCTATCAGAAAATGTTCCGGAGGCAGCCAGAATGCTCATGGCTCACGTGCCTCAAAGGTTGCGGTCACGGAGGTCTAAGTTCCTATTGAACCAAGTAGGTCGGATAAACAATCAAATGTTGAGATTTGAGAGTAAATCATTATTGTTTGACAATGATGAACCGATTACATGCAAAAAAGCGATGATGGGCCCTGACTCTGTCGAATGGCTTGAAGCCATAAAATCCGTGATAGGTCCATACACGATAAATCAAGTTTTGAACTTTCAAGACCCTCCGGAAAGGTGTAAAACCTATCGGTCGTATTTGGATCTATAAAGAAACAGACATGGATGTTTCACATCTATGAAATAGTCGACATGTCGTAAAGTATTTTATGACAATGTTCAAGGAGTTGACTATGACAAGATTTGATCTTTCATAGCGATATTTAGTCTAGACGGATTAAAATAACAACCACTACATATAATTTGGTATATGGTAGATGAATAAACAAAACAAAATTCTTTTAATAGAATGGTTACCTAGGACGTGTACAAGACACGGTCCAAAGGGTTTTGTTAAATTCAAAGGATGCTAAAAGGGCATGCAAACTTCAATGGTTGAAGTAAGCATCACGGAGTTGGAATCTTCACCGTGATGAAAAGGAGTTTTCATCAGGAGACGATGAAGATGCTTGCATTTGCAAGAAATTAAGTGGGAGCGCTGAGACATATTTCTAATACATTATGTGGAGAACATCTTGTTGATTATAAATGATGTAATTTTTATTGACAAAGGTTAAGAATTTCATTTCGATGAAAGACTTAGGCAAAACCCGAATATTTAGCATGAATGTCTATAGTGGATGGACTATGACGCTAATATGGTTGTGCCAAACGTACATATATGAGATATTGAAGGAGTTCAATATAGAAACGACAAGAAAAGGTTCTTTTCACATGGAAAGGAATTGAATCAAGATTCAAGTGTATCGACACTTGATAAGTGAAACAAGATTCAAGTGCTTTGACACTTGATGAGTGAAATCACAAGGATGTTTTGATCAATCATACCATGATATATACACATCTAGATATGTCCTATGCTCTAAGTGTTATGAGCATATACCAGAATGAATCATAAAATGATCATTGGACGATAGTGAGGATATTCTTATGATCTTTTGGAAGAACTAAGAATATATTTGTGTAGAGGTGACAAACAATTACAAATAGTTCATTGTAAAGCATTACATTGATACTAGTTTTGTCACAAGATACAAATTAAGTTTATCTCAATTTAAACTATGGGTGGCACAATGAAATGGAAAGAAAGTTTCCATGATGGATTTGGAAGAGATCCAAAGTTAAGACATTGTGACGAATACTACAACAAAAGGCTAAGTATATGACTGCTATAGTAGCAGCAAAGGAGGGAATTTGTGTCAAGTAGTTTGTTATCAAACTAAGGTGTTGTTCGCAATGGGCTAACACTAAAGATATATTGTACGATAATAGTATCGACATGATTTAACCCCAAGGAACTAAAGGTCTCACCAAAAGACCAAATTTGTACAATGTCATCTCATTGGAGAATGAGTGATGCGTGAAGACGCAAAGACATGCAAATACACACGGACCTGAAAGCGTCATATCCGAAGATTATGTTAACCACTTGCAGTTGCATATATGGAACACCAGAAAGCCATAGGTGTTCAAATACGCAAAGTTTTCAAAGTAGATTATTGTCTCTAGTGCAAGTGGGAGACTGAAGGGAATATGCCCGAGAGGCAATAATCAAGTGGTTATTATCGTATTCCTTATTTATGATAAATGTTTATTTTGCATGCTATAATTGTATTAATACGGAAACGTTAATACATGTGTGTTTAATAAACAAAAAGTAAGTTCCTAGTTATGCCTCTCTTATAAACTAGCTCGTTGATTAATAAGATGATCAAAGTTTCCTGATCATGGACATTGGATGTTGTTAATAACGAGGTCACAACATTAGTGTAATGATGTGATGAACATTCATCCGAAGTATAGCATTACAATCAAAGTCATTGAGTTTATATTTCTATAACAACTTACGAAGTGATCCTAATCCTTAGACCATGAGATCATGTCAATCACTAACACTGGAAGAGTTTCCTGATAACATCAAACGTCACACCGTAACTGGGTGATTATAAAGATGGATTCAGAACTAATAAAGTGTTATGTTGAGGCCCATGGATCGAGAGTGTAATTTGTTCATCCCGATGACGGATAGATATACTCTGGGTCGTCTCGGTGATATCACATTGGTTAGCTTGCAAGCAAGTGATTTGATCACTAGAATGTTATATCACGGGAACGAGAAAAGAGTGCATGTCGGTAACGAGATCAAACTAGGTATGGAGATACCGATGATCGAATCTCGTACATGTAATATATCGTGAAACAAAGGGATTAAGATACTAGCGTAAAAAGGTTCACACGATCACAGAAGTCATCGTTGAATGTGTGGGAGTCACTATGAATCTCCAGGTCCCGCTGCTGATTATTTATCGGAGAGGGGTCTCGATCATGTCTGCATTATTCGTGAACCGTAGGGTGACACACTTAAGGGATACAGACACCATTCAGAGAAAATGATATGTTAGAAAAATAAAATAAAAGCGCAGGAATTTATTTCACTAGACATCGGAACTGTTTGGGTTGAAATTGCTGAAACTGGTTCTACATGTGAAATGGAATACTGGCAAGGGGTTTTATGTGAATGTTTGTTAATTAAAGTAATTAACAAAATTCTGAATAAATAAATAAAAGAGTTTTATTTAAATGAGAGCTTGCATTAATTTTGGTGGAAAATTAATGCATGTGAGTGGAGAGGTTTTTATGTGAGTGGAGCTTCCACCACATGAATGAGGGAGAGGTGGGGGCACCCTCCATGGCCGGCGGCCATGCCCCCTTGGGCTGCCCCCCTCCCCTATAAAAGGACCCCCTCCTCTCACTTGTCACTCACACCTCCTCGCGAAGGATCTCTCTCCCCCTTTAGAATTTCCCCATGGTCTCGGATCAGCGAGATACATGTTCCCGGTGGATTTTTCTGGAAGGATTTATTGCTTCCGCTGCTTCGCTGGAGCGAGGGCACGGAGGTTGTCAGGGTACCCGTACGTGTGTGCGATCATGGATGCACCACTGCTTTGAGGTGTTGGACTTGATCGTGCTGGACCGGCTGGACCAGATGGACTTCAGCACGATCTTGAGATCGGCAAGCATTTGTCTACATCATCCACAAGTATAACCTTGTTAACGCTATTAGGTCTTCGAGGGTATGTATTATATGGATGTATATCCACCCGTTGCTTGTATCTAGTAGATAGATCTTGGTACTTAGATGTTCCCATTGTAGGAAATTTTTTGTTTTCTATGCTGCGAACCCTACACTTCTGCGCAGGAATTCTTCATATCCAGCCAGCGAGAGAGGTAGGCGCGAGATGACTCGTCTTTCTCCTGCATGCACCGCTGTAGATCGCCAACAGTGCATGGAGGCTTATACGTACCCTCGAAGTTCTTGGTGAACACTTCTTGCATGTCCAACCAGTTGCAGATGGACTTCTCCGGCAAGTCATCAATCCATTGGCGGGTCGTGCCCACCAGCATCAGTGGGAGGTACTTGACGGCAACGTTGGGGTTACCCCCGGCGATCTCCACCGTGTTGTCGTAATCCGGCAACCACGTAGCTGGTTTGGCGGTGCCGTCATAGAGCTTGATGGTCTTGTCAATCCGGAAACCCTTGGGGTAAGTTGCGGTTCGTATTATAGGTCCAAAGCAACGTGGTCCCAGGTATTGTCCTTCCCGGGCCTCGTGAATCCTGTCCAGGTGTGAACGTGCGTCGTATGGCTCCGGTCTTGTTCTTCTCTTCTTGCCGCCAGGGGATGGGCTGCGTAAACGACGCAGAGACTCCTCCGCCATGGTGGCTGCTAGGGGGGCGACAGAGGTGGAGGTGGCGTTGGGTTAGCCTTCTTGCTGTTACCCTCCTATGACACCTCACGCTTGTTGCGGTTGCTTATCAGACGTGGAGGGTCATGGCGTGACCTGCTATTGTGTCCTTGGTTGGGCTCTCCATCATGACGGGTCTGCTCCGTGTTGTCGCGGATGATGATGCCACTCTGCCTTGGCAGAGGCATGTTCGTGCGATGGTGAGCCTTGGGGTCTTCGTGATGTCGGGTAGACCGAGGAGATGGAGATGGACGACGGGGATGAGCCTTGCCTCCATGGTCGAAGGATATGGGGATAGCATCCTTCCTATTGTGTGCATCCCTCCGTATTCGTTCTGATGAACCCGTCTGAGACCCGACATCATGACGAGATCGGTCCCTTGGCAGCTTAGGATTGCTAGACTGGCAATACACTAGATCAGACTCAAGCCTCTGGGAGGTGGCCTTTCCTGATGTTTCACCGCCTTTGCCACAAGGTCATAGACCTGTTCCACAACTGTGGGTGATCTATCCTGCTCCAGAAGGGTCTTAGCGACGGCTAGGTTGAGAATAGGAGTGGGCATGACCTGCCTGCCCTCGCTATCAATGTATGGCTTTGCTTGTGGCGGCTTCGAGGGTGCACATCCTAGGTTTTGCCATACACCAGGATCGTTGATGATGCGAGCCAGAGCTTTCTTAGCCTTCTGCTGCTTGAGCAGAGTCTTGTACTCGACCTCCATGGCTCTAGCTTTCTCTATTTACTTCTGCACTTTGGCCAGATCTCGATCCAGCTTTACGCCCTGCTCCGCGATGGCCTGCGCTTCCTCCAGCAGCTGCTGGCGCTTCTCGTCAAGATGGACCACGTTCCGAATATGAGCCACGGTCATGGGCTCGACGAGTAGGTTTTCGTACATCACTCTATCAGCTGGAGTGATTTGGGAAGCAGCAGACGTAGATGCCGGAGGCGGCGGTTTTGCGGTGTTGTTGTTACTCAGACCGACGTTGAGTTCCTGCGGCTGTTGCACTAGGTTAAGCGGAGGGGGCATGACCTTTGCGCAATCATTGTCAGCAGCAACAAGTGTCCCCTTCCCCTTGTCCAACCCTTTAGGCGGATCTTGTCTGGGTTGATCTTCCTCTATCACGGTCCCAATAGCGACGAACACTTCTCGGGATGCGATGGTGTTGTCGGCCTGCTTGTCGTGTTTGATGTCCTCCTCCATCTCCTGCATAGCAGAGTCGAGTTCCTCTGGGCTGAAGTCTATCTCCTCCGAGTCAGCGCTGAAGTCGGCGTAGAGTGTGTCCAGGACGGAGTCGGAGGGTGTCGGGGCTTCCTCGATGACGGGCGGTGGTGGCGCGACAGCAGCGATGATGACTGGAGGTGGTGGCGCGACAGCAGCGATGATGATTGGAGGCGGTGGTGCGGCCGTAGAGACGACGACCGGAGGCGGCGGTGGCTTAGGCGGAGGCACGCCGGGTAGATTCGTGAGTGCTACCTGATCTTCTGCGTCAGCTGCCTCATAGCTGTTGACGGTGTGAACCATGCCTTCGAAAGTGAGGAGACCCGCTCATCACGTCTT
Source organism: Avena longiglumis (assembly GCA_030063025.1). Lineage (NCBI taxonomy): Eukaryota > Viridiplantae > Streptophyta > Magnoliopsida > Poales > Poaceae > Avena > Avena longiglumis. The sequence continues at coordinate 185,833,352 of CP125979.1, forward strand.
AGCGTATCTTTGGAGAAGCGATCATGTCCAGTCCTTCCACAAAGTGATAGATGGCATCATCACTGGGGTAATGTTCCAAGTCGGCCCGTATACGGAGCCACCTAGCTAGGTAATCGCGGGGGTTTTCACCCTCTCTATGAACGCAGTGCGCCAGATCGAAGATAGTCACCACACCGACGAACTTGGAACTCTGCTGTCCAGACGCACGGGCGAAGCCGGCGGACTTGCAGCAATCTTCCACCATTATATCCTGCACAGGGGCGGTTTGGGTGGGTCTTGAATTTTTCCGATCATTGTTGGCAAACTCCAAAGAGAGATCCGACTTTGATCCTTCCGCGAACGTATCCTGCCCGTAGGCGGTCCGTGCGGGTCTTGACGCTCCTCCGACTTCCAGGGAACTAGTGTCCGAGTCGGTTTCACCGATGAAGAGGTGGATGTATCCGATGGGGACGATCGAGCAGCGGGTGGGGTTTGTCTTCGTCGGGATCCAGAATTCATCGAGAGGGACGATCGAAACGTTGCCAGAGAAGAGAACGCGACCGATGGCTACGGTTTTGCCGATTCCCGCGAAGAGCTTGGTCCTCGCCCGTTGTAGAGCATGAAGCGCCTCTTGCCCCATGGTGGGCGCCAACTATCGTGGTATTGCCTACGAGTACGCCATCGAGGGATCCTCACAGAGCGTGTTTAGAGATGTGGGGGAAGGCGAAAGTTTAGCAGGTACGATGTAACATAGTTTACCCAGGTTCAGATCCCACGACGGTGGCGCAATCCTACTCCTGCTATAAATCACTATAATGGCAATACGCCAAGTTACAGGGATCGGTTCGCTATGCGCGATATGAGTTGATTGGTCTTAGTTATGCCCTAAAGGCTCCCATAGGTCCGGCTTATATAGTCGCCAGATCCTAGGGTTACAGGCAAAGTCCTAGCCTGATAGGTCACAAAGTCCTACAAGGTATACAACTAGTCTAACGTGTCTTGCACTCCAAGGCTCCGGGTACGTCGGTGACTCCTCCGTAGCCTTCCTTTATCCGACATGGGCCTCCCTTCTGGATCCATCTAACTGATCCGCCCAGCAGGCCATGTGCCTTGCTACCAACTATGGGCCACCCGGGTTATCCGGATTAGAGACATGCTATGGTGATACCCATTTAGCATATCCTCAACAGTTATTTACATACCACACATGTATTAACGTTTCAAATTAATACAGTTTTAGCATGGTAAAAACATATTATGATCATACAAGAGATACATCAAATAAAAACACTTTATTATTTGCCTCTAGGGCATATCTCCTTTAGTCTCCCACTTTCACTAGAATACACATTAATCTAGCTTTATAATAGGAAATGACCTAACACCAATAATATCCTGGTGTTTCTCATGCTTGGCTTGTGGAAGTCCTTTGGTAAACGGATCCGCAACATTTAGATCTGTATGCACTTTGCAAATCTTGACTTCACCATTCTCAACATTTTTTCTAATGGCATGGATTCTCAGCTTGATATGCTTGGATATGGAATGAGTTCTTAGTTCCAACGCGTTTTCAATGGCACATGTGTTATCGCAGAAGATGGGTCATCTGCATTAGGAATAACTCCCAGTTCGATGATGAAATTCTATAGCGAGAAAGCTTCATTCGCCACTGAGTTAACTGCAATGTATTCCGACTCCATTTAAGATTGTGCCACCACTGGTCGTTTCACGCTTCTCCAGGTTACCGCGCCACCATTCACCAAAAACACATATCCTGTCTAAGACTTCAAGTCGTTGGAGTCTGTGTTCCAGCTTGCATCCACGCAACCAGTTATGTTCAGAGCTACATCAACACCTCCAAAGACTAGGAACATATCCTTAGTTCTTTTCATATACTTCAGGATATTCTTCACAGCTATCCAATATTCCACTCCTGGATCACTTTGGAAACGGCATGTCCAACTAAGATCTAGGGCCACATCAGGTCGAGTACACAACATAGCATACATGATAGAACCTATGGCTAAGGCATATGGATATTAACCATCATCTCTCTATCAGCAGCTATTCCTAGACATTGAGTCTTACTCAATGACACACCTTTCACAATAGGCACAAAACCCCTTTTGGCGTCTTCCATTTTGAACTTCTTTAAAATCTTATCTATGTAAGTACTCTGACTTAATGCTATCAGGTGTCTTGATCTATCTCTATAGATCGTGATACCTAATATGTAGGCTGCTTCAGCTAGATCCTTCATGGAAAACTGACTACTTAGATATCCCTTTATGCTCCCTAATAATCTCACATCATTCCCAATGAGTAATATGTCATCCACATATACTACCAGGAATACCACCGATCTCCCACTCGCTTTCTTGTAAACACAAGCTTCTTGATTATTTTGGACAAATCCAAAACCCTTCAAATCGCTTATTCCAACTCCTAGATCCTTGCTTTAGTCCATAAATGGATCGCTTAAGCTTGCATACTTTTCCAGCATCCTTAGGATAAAAAAAACCCTCTAGTTGCATCATATACTACTCTTCATCAATGCATCCATTGAGGAAGGCGGTCTTGACATCCATCTGCCATATCTCATAATCATAATATGTAGCAATTGCTAGTAAAATCCAGACAGATTTCAACATTGCTACAGAAGATAAGGTCTCGTTGTAGTCAATTCGTTCCACTTGTCAAAAACCCTTTGCGACAAGTCTTGCCTTGTGTACAATCACATTGTCATCAGCATCTGTCTTCTTCTTAAATATCCATTTATTCTCCACGGCCTTTCGACCTTCTGGGAGATCTACCAAGTTCCAAACTTGTTCTCATACATGGATCCTATCTCAGATTTCATGGCTTGTAGCCATTGTTCGTAGTCAGCACTCTCCATTGCTTCCTTGTAGTTTCTAGGTTCCTCTTGTTCATCTAACAATACTAAAATCAAAAGGCTACTATACCAATCTGGGATAGTACGTACTCTTGCTGGTCTCCGAACTGTAGGAGCTTCGATGTTATGGTATGTATCATTTGTTTCTTTTTCCATTGTAGAGGGCGGTTCCGGAACAGCTTCCGTTGCGCTACTCGATATTTGGAGAGAAGGGTCAACGACCTCATTAAGCTCTATCTTCCTTCCACCAACTTCTTTCGCGAGAAACTCTTTCTCTAGAAAGGCGTCTTCCTTAGCGACAAACGTTTTGCCCTCGGCTTTGTTGTAGAAGATATACCCAATAGTTTTCTTTGGGTATCCTACGGAGATACACTTTTCTGCTTTAGATTCGAGTTTGTCAGGCTACAGTTTCTTGATGTAAGCCTCACATCCCCAAACTTTTAAGAATGACAACTTCGGCTTCTTGCCATCCATATCTCATATGGTGTTGTCTCTACGGATTTGGAGGGTGCTCTATTTAAAATAAAAGAGGTGGTTTCTAATGCATAACCCCAGAACGACACAGACAAATCGATTAAAGATATCATGGACCGGACACTATCCAATAGAGTATGGTTACACCGTTCCGACCAAAGGCGAGTCCAGGAATTAATTGGAGTGTGGGCTCAAAAAAATTTAAGACAAATATACCACAATGTTTGATGTCAAAAGCTTACAGTTCGCACACTAATACCAGTACTAAAAAATCAACAACAAAAGCTAGTAAAATGAACTGAAATGTACCTCTAAATCTGTGACAACCCCGGGATTAAGGCTAGATAAATCCCATACCTTCGTATGAACATAAGCCTAACCTAATCTCAAAAGCGTACAGGGAGAGAATCGGTAACACAACGGTGACCCTACGACACAAAATTTATTACATCAAGCTCATAACTAAGCGAAGAACCAAAATATTACAAGCAGAGGTCACTGACCACAAGACATCACACAACGGAAGGCAAATTATGCTATTAAGTATAGCAAACTTAACAAATGACCTAAGAGGCCTGAAGCATAATGATGACATCCAATTCATAGATCCCAGACTGCCGACTGGGAACTCCAAACTACTCGTCGATGTTGATGCCGTGAAGAACTCATCTTCTATGGTAACAATTATGCAACTGCAAAAGTATCAATGAAGCAAGGGTGAGTACAGGGTGTACTCCGCAAGACTTATGGCTGGTGGAGTTGTTTTGCATAAAGCCATCTTTGTTTTGTAAAACAAGAGGGAGAAGAATCTCGACTAATTATAAAGTTTTAAAAGGGGATAAGAGAGCGGTATCTCTAACTTTGATCATCTCTTGATATCCACCAAAACATCATCAGCTGAACCTAACTAGGATCACCCCATCGTACCCATGAGGAAGCATCCTTGAGCACACATTACTTAACTTGCCAAGTTTTACGATTAGGTTCAAGTTCTCTATAATCTTCACGTTCGTTCCCAAGTTCGTCCATAACCGGAAACGCGACTTTTCAAAAAGATTAATAACCCTGCAGGGGTGTACAACTTTACCCACATGTACTAACCTTCTCTTAATGCCAGTACATTAGCCCTCTTCCTTGGAAGGCCGGCAGAGGGTGGTTAGACACGACCTTTACCTTGCTTTTGCCGAGACCATGAGTCACGCACTAGGGAGATACCACCGTAGCGGGTCGAGTCCCGAAGCCGGTCCCTAATGATGTGCGCAGGGTTCAAGATTACGGATGTCGGGCATCTCTTGTTCCTGGCCACACTTACCTACCTGTTATGAATGCACGTCCTTCACCTCCATTCAAGAACAACCAAGATGTGTATGTCGAATGGAAAGCCTGAACTATGTGACTCATGGAATCTACTCGGCATGTTAGTTGGTCGAGGGGGTTTCCAGGCCCCCGTGTGGCTGTACGCTCGTCTTGGTTCAAGAGGCAAGAACATCGGGTCCTAAGGGTGGCAAGTATGGGACTGCAAAAACCACAACCCACGTGGCCTCCCATATAAGCCTTAGCATTTTTATCTTTCATCTCTGATCATACCACGTCATCCTATCATACTAGGTTCATTCGTAGCTCTGATTCATCAACCGGATGGATCAGTGGTAATAGCTAAGCATGGCTAAGCACAACAGATGTAATAGCTCTAGCAACGCTTCACAAGCTCAAACCCTAGTTATGCTAGGAGCAGTGGATCAGGGAGTATAGGCTAAAAGGGAACATGCATCATATAGGATTACCCTATCTATCGATGAAAGTCTTTGGAATCGTATGCACATGGCAAGAATTGAAATACTTGAAAACATAGGATTATATCATGTGTGGGGCTTTGCTTGCCTTTAACATTTGATATCCAGAAAGCAGAGCTTCGGACATCTGGTACTTGACTTAATTATAGTTGGTCAAGTATTATTCTTCGAGCTTCGACGGTGTTGATCTTGGTCTTCAGTCTTTGTCTTGATCTCGACTCCGATATCGTATTCTACCGGAGAAGAACCAAATACTGTAAAGGAAGGGAAACAATCAACACATGGCATCGATGCAATGCTCAAACAAGGATGATGATATGACAAGTTAATTTGTATTGAAATAACCCCTAAGGCATGCTTGAAAATTTAATCGGGGTTCCGAGGGGTATAAACCCTAATTCGGAGAAAACCCCGGAGGCATATGAGAGGGTTCATTATGTTCTCTAATTAAACTTCTCATGTAAGTTGTTTAACAATGCATGATGATAGCTTAAAGACATATGTCTCATTTTTCTGAACATTTTGATATATTATTTGTATTTTTCTAATTTAAAATGAATTAGTTATGATTTTTCCCAATTTGAATCCATTTTAAATTATTTTTTGAATATTAGAAAATAATTAAATTTTGGAAATACTTTAATATTTTATTTAATCAGAAACATTTCTGAAAATATTTATCTCTCTTACAACTCCACATGTCATATATTTCTTAATTACCGAAATGATTTATGAAAAACATTAAAAATAAAAGAAAACAGGGATTATTGCCTCAGGTTGACGTCATGCTGACGTCATCCATGGCGCTGCTCCCAGGTGAGGCTCGGGCTCGAGGTTAGAGGCGATGTGGGGCTGCGGGGAGTAGCGCGCTGGAAAGAGGGGATCACGGCGAGCAGAGTAGTGGTGGCGCCGCCCTTAAATGGTCGCCAGAATAGTGCTCCCGACGAGCATCTGCGGCGGCGCTCGGTGGCGCACGGCGGTAGGTCGAACCAGGAAGCAAGGAGAGTAGAGGAGGGGTCTGGCGTGACCAGTGGCTCACCACGAGAGTGATGGAGGGGTCGACGAAGCTCGAGGAGGACGGGCGGCGAAGAATCGAGACGTTGACTGCGGCGGCCGACGGCGAGGTTGAGCACGATTCCGAGCAGAGGGCTACTCCCCTGCTTGAATGGTTCCACGGCTGGTGTGCGCGAGCGGCGAATAGGAGGGACAGGGAGATGGGTCGGGCTAGAATAGGGTGTTGGCTCTGTTTTTCTTCCTGAAGTTCTTTTCTTTTTGTTTTCTCACTTTTCTCTTTATATTTTCAAATACAAATCTGTTTTGAACATTTTCAAAATACAAGAGACTTTGTAAATATTTAAAATAACATGGAGACCCTTAATAACCATTTGGGTTCCAAGTTTTTATACTTTTCAAATATATGAAAACCATTTTGAATACATTTGAGAGGAAGAGGAAAATTAGGGGTAGGGTTTTGTGATTATTTTCTTGCATGCATTTTATTTAGAAAATATGATGCACATGCTATGGACAAATCAAACCCTAATTACTATTTACTAAAACAAGGGTTGTTACAATTCTATCCCCCTTAAAAGAATCTCGACCCGAGATTCCTAGGTAGGAAAATAGAAGGAACAGGGTTACACTAAACTTCGACGATCTTCTCGAAGGGGTTGATCCATGCCACCATGACTGTCACATCCCAAGATTTTCCAAATCTTGTAATGTGAAAATAAATGAATAAAATAAAACTTTGTTTGATTTTTAGGGCCAGAAGAAACTTTTTAAATTCAATTGGAACTTCAAACCCATTTGAATTAAATAAAATCCTAAAAGGATTTAAAAAGATAAACATTTTAAATAAAGGAAAATAAAATATTTTGGTATTACTATATTGGATCCTTTAATAAAAGATTTGGTTTTCAAAAGAAAAGGTGGATTTATAAATAAAGATTATTTAATAAAGCCAAATTAAACCCTGACCAAACTTTGGAAATTAAAACATTTAGTTTTGAATAAAAATAACAAAGGTTTATTTAAAATAAAATAATAAGGAATTAATATCAAATTTTATTCAAATAAAAGGTTTTACCATTTTAATTAAAACATCAAAACTTATTAAAATTATTTTAAATAAGTTTTCTAAGTATTTTATTTTCTTAATTAAAACCTACTAAAGTGTTTTGACCTTATTTTTAGATTTCAAAATAAATATCTCAACAAAACAAATCCTATTTGATTTAATAATGAAGGTCTATTATATTTAATTAATAATGGACTCTAAAATAAAAGGTTATTTTGTTTTAAAACAAATTTCCAAATATTATGTATTTCCCAAATTAAGCCTACTAATTTGATTTTGAAAATATTTAGGTTCAAATAAAGATTTTAATAATAAAATCAAACTCTATTTGATTTAATAACTAAGGTCCATTTTATTTAATTATTAATGGACCCTAAAGTAAAAGGATTATATTATTTTAAACAAGTTTTCCAAATATTCTTTATTTCCAAAGGATACCTACTGATTTGATTTTGAAAATATTTGGATTTAAAATAGAGATTCTATTAAATAAACCAAACCTTGTTTTGTTAATAAACCATGGTCCATCTTTATTTAATTAATTAATAAATGGAACCTAAAAAGATTTAAAATATTATTTTATTTTGGAGTGTTGGATTATGTTGATGAACAGAACCAAAAACACAATGCAAAGTTTAAGGATTGTTTGAATTGTTGAATTATTTGAATGCTTGAATAATTGTTTGAAATAACAAATCAGGAAATAGAAATAGAAAAAGGAAAAGAATTAGACAAAAAAAATAGAACAATCCAACAAATCTGGCCCAACTCAGCCCAACCGAGCCCACCTCCCTCTCTCAGCGAAGTGAACCGTTTTTCACCGCAAAACTAACCCACGCAGTGTGTGACAACTGGAGCCCACCTGAAGCCTTTCTCACTCACTGACAAGCAGGACCCACCCATCGCTGTTCATCGTCTTCAACGGGACTCCGTCGCCCTGTCCGTTGCAGTGAGTTACTCCGGCGATTGATTGCGCGTGAAGGAGACATTGATTCCATGTAATGACCACGCCCCTTTAAACGCCAACCACTTCTCTCCGCTTCTCCGCCTTCTTCCCGAAAGCACGCCCAGGCCGCAATTGCCCTCGAACAGCTTCGTCCGACGAGCTTCCACCGACACGGCCGAGCCACACCACCTCGCCTCCCAACACACGAGAACGCCACCGCACTTCGGCGCATCTTACTGCGTTAATCATTCATCCGCGCGCGAGCATCGGCCGACAACATCTCGATCAGCGCTGCTCGCCTCGCCCGACGAGCTCCTCGTAATTCAGACCACCGACCCCTTCCGCTCACGCACATCCTTGCCATGGTCTTGCGCAGCTAACCCGCCTCCGGTTGTCTTCCGTGGACCACAGATCGCCCTCGACCTCGATCAAGACGACCGCCGCCGTAACCAACTCCGCGAGAAATCCGCCTGCTCTGCGCGCCTTGCCACGACGACCACACTAACAGCATCCCCTCATCCTCGCGACTTGTGAGCTTGCTCCTCACTGTTTTCGCTTCGCCAGCCGCCGCTAATCGACCGCCCGCCGTCACGGTGATATTCCGCCGTTCTTGGCTGTGCAAGAGTGCCGTCCGACATGATCCGAGGCACACGATTGAATGACTTATCGAAGGGGTATCGAGCAACCAGTGCGGCGATCCCACTTAGATCTAACGATCCAGAGGTCAATCCGACCGAACCGGTACCAACCAGTTAGATAACGCCGTGTCACCAGATAGATTGAAATTAGAATTTGAAATCAGAATTATTTACAAACTTCAAACCCTTATAACTTTTGATCCACACGTCCAAATTTGGCAAATTTTATATCAATAAATTCAGGAGAACAAGCCCTAGCCAACCATGGCCTTAGTTTAGCAAATAGTATCTGTTAGCTTGTTTAAATTTGCAGAAACTTTTGTGAGCTTGTTTAGAGTATAAAAATTGTTTAAAAATGATTTTTGGATTAAAAACTTTGCAAAATGGTTTGTTGTGACCTTACTGACCCTAGGAACCAACCCTTGGTATTAAAAAATGATTTTTGTAAGATTTAGGTTGGATTACTTGACTTAGTCATTTTCTAGCCAAATAAAAAGAATTGATTTTATTATGGAAATGTTTATGGGAAGAAAACTTTGAGTAGATGGTTTGGACCAAACCTACTGACAAAAACACCAAGTTTTGCAATAGCAACTCATTTGGTGAACCCTATGGGCTAATGCCTTAGTAAAAATATTTCTACACCACATAAAATAACACTTTGTTTTGAAAATGGTTTTAAAGTGAAACCCTCTTGCTAATGACTTTGCCACTTTGGTAAATGACCAAATTGGATCTTACAAAGTTTAGAAACCCATAGAGACCCCCTTTGCAAAATAAAACTATCTGGTGCATGCTCCCTTGCATGACTTAGATCCCATTACTTTGTGTGTGTGAAGAATTGTTTCTTTGACTTTGGTTGGAATGTGGATTGAATTTGTGTTTGCTTGTTTGACTTGTAGTGAAGTGTGAGACTAGCAAGATCAAGGAGTGAACTACCATTTCCTTCCAAAAAGGCAAGTGATGCTTCATGTCGTGGGAATGACCACGGCAGATGCTGCAATCGGCAGCGAGTAGTAGAACGAAGGGCAAGGGCGGCCAACCATCTGCGGTGCGAGATGAGGGCAAAGACACAGGGGTTTACCCAGGTTCGGCCCCCCGGAGGGTAAAGACCTACTCCTGCTAGATTGTATTATGGAGGTGTTTACAATGGGCGAACTCGGCGACTAGGCGGCGAGTTGCTTGGGTGTATGAGGGAACGTGTCTCTACTCACCCCATAGGGAGGTTTATATAGGCTCACCTCCCCTAGGGTTTACATATCTCAACCGATTTGGTTACAACTTCGGTAATCATTCAACCTAGTCCGACTGGGCCTATCTGCTCGCCTGGGCCTTCAACTTCCAGTCGCCTGGTACCTCGCTGGGCTTTGATCCACTCGCCGTTATGCAGCCCACTCGCCAGCCCTTGGGCTGGGCGGAACGCCCCGAGCATACCCCAAGAGGCGTATCCCCATCGCAGTCTCCGAGGCCGCCGTTGATTAGGCGTGAGTGGCCGGCAATGGAGTATACGGCTTCAAGTTGGCATCCAATAATCGTCGGCGGGCTCGCTTAAAGGAAAAATCCGTAACCGAAGTCGCTGGCGAAGTCGAGCCAACGGACGCGGTTTCGCGAGTGACTTAACGAGCCGAGTGGCTAAAGTTGGACCGTCAGCGTGGTCAAACTAGCCGTTAAGGTAACTCAACGGTAACTCCGCGTAATCATCATCGCGTAACGGCCCGACTTGGCGGGAGCTCCCATTATATAAGAGGAATGGTAGGCTATCGTAAAGCCAACCGCCCACCATTTTCTCCGAAAGCGCATCTTCCTTCCTTTGATTCCGCGATCCAATCGACCGCAATCTTCCGACCTCCGAACAGATCCTCACCATGGCCTCTTCCACCAACCTTGGGTAGATCCAAATGCACCAGGCGCAATGGCCTCCTTCGAGGAGGCCGGAATCCACGGGCCGGGCGTATCTCAGCCGGGAAACCACCCCAACCCGCGAGAGAGAGAGAGTTCGCCTTCACTAGCCACCTCGAGCGGGGTTAGGTTCCCACATCCTTGTTCTTCCGCTTGCGCTTACCACGGATCCAGCCCTCGGATCTGGGTCCCCATAGTATCGAGCAGCTCGCCATCTTCGTGGCTCTGCGAGTGCTACTTGGCTGCCGCCCTATTTTCCCTCGGGCAAGATCTGCTCCATGGACGGATCAGCCATGCGAGGCGGCCCAATGCTAGCCGGGCGGCTTGACTTTCCAACTCAAATCCAAAGCCTCCTTCTTCGACCTGATGCCACCAAAGCGGCAAGCGAAAAAGTCATGGTTCTACGTGACCGAGGCGACTCGAGGGCGGCGGCGATCCGCGGTACTCGGCTAATCGCTCCGAGCCACGCCATCTCCAGTCGGCAAGCTCCCCGTCGACCAGCGGATGGTCGCGTCGACGAGATGCTCCAGACCATCCGCGGTCCAAGAAGAAGGGCTCACGATAAACCTGTACAATTGTTGGCTTGGGCGACGGCTCGCTCCGCCTAACGCGATCATTACATGTACCAGTACACGGGCCGAGGAGACCCGACGAAAGCCTGCCTCGCCGAGTGGAAGCTGGAGTACTACCTCTCAGCGCTGAAGAAGATCACCCAAGCGACATACGCGGACGCGCAGGCTGGGGTGCCTCCTACCGCTAAGCGTCCGACGGTAATCCTTTTGTCTTATTCGCAGTCGCAGCGTGTGCAGTCGCGGTAGCTCTAATTCTGTTTCGTGTTTGACGCAGCTGTTCCAAGTGGTGGAAGGGTGGTTACCACCCGCCGACGACGAGAGCCCCGAGCCATCCGCCCAGGACACAAGCGAGTCGCCTCCCGCCAAGGGTAACGAGGACGATGAGGACGAGTCCGAAGAGGAGATTGCCCCACTGGCCCGAAAGACCCGCGGGCAACGTCAGCGCGAGATCGAGGCGAGCAGGAGCCTCGAGCGTCATGACGATGACGACGAACTCCCAGAGACCACCTCGCGCCGTCAGGCCACTCCCGCGAAGAAGAAGAAGGAGAAGAAGGAGGCGAGGGCCCCCCTGCGAAGGAAGATGAAGCCGCCGAAGATGGCTTCACCGCCACACTCAACGAGCAGCTCTGATGCTCAGAGCTCGGCCGGTGACGGCGCGGCTCCGGCGACAACCGCGCTAGATGCGCCCTCTACGGAAGCTCCACTGGCCTCACTGCCTCCGCCATTCGCGTCGGTTTCCGGGCTAGGGAAGGCTCCGATCGTGGCGACTTCGCCTCGCAAGGAGGTCCCGAGCGCGGTGGCCTCGCCCCGCAAGGAAGTTTCGGCCGCGGTGGCCCCAACTCACGAGGAGGCCTCCGCCGAAGGCGCCCCGGAGGCGCCAACCGCTACGTCAACATCGAAGAAGCCGTCTGTATCCTGGGCCCCCGACGTCCTGGATCTGGGGCTCAATCGCCGATTAGGCCCTGAACTGGAAAAACCGGCTGGCCTTCGTACAGGGCTGCGCTTCATTCCAGTCGCTAAGTGAGTGCATTCGGCATTCGTTATTTTCCTTTAGTACTTTGATTGTCTATTATTGATTTGACTCAATGTGCAGGACCGGAGTGAAGAAGATGGGTCACTCGACCGTGGCCAAGGTATCGTCCGCCGCTGGCGAGGAAGACCCTTCCCGCAAGAGGAAAAGTGACGAGGTCGCCGCCTCAACGGAAGGCAGCAAGAAGGCCAAGGGCGACGACATCGTCGCCGTCTCTGATGACGCGGCGGCGGCGCTACCGGACCCGCAGTGAGGCAACCGGCCCACGAAGGGCGCTTTGCCCCGACCGGAGGAAGCGACTTCCTTTGGGGCGGGCGCCTCGGTTGCTACCTTCCCCCGTTTCGTGACCAAGGCGGCCACGGCGAGTGGGGCTGCGACCCCGAGCCCCGCTCCAGGGACCACCGACGCTGAACCCGACCAACGTCGCGGGCACACGCCGGCGCTGCTTGCGTCTGTGGACGCGGTGCAACTTCACGGCATGCTTGGTGCGGCCATCCAGGTACCTCCAGTCCCCGAGGATCAGGTCGGTGCTTAGAAGCAGCTTGATCCTTATAATTACTTGTTTTGTACTTTCAAATCCAGTCCCCGAGTGCATATGCGCTAAATTTTAGCGGGTATGCGCTGAGGAATTTTCGTGATCGCCAGTCCCCGAGTGCGCACCCGCTAAATTTTAGCGGGTGGGCACTGAGGAATTTTCGTGATCGCCAGTCCCCGAGTGCGCACCCGCTAAATTTTAGCGGGTGGGCACTGAGGAATTTTCGTGATCGCCAGTCCCCGAGTGCGCACCCGCTAAATTTTAGCGGGTGGGCACTGAGGAATTTTCGTAATCGCCAGTCCCCGAGTGCGCACCCGCTAAATTTTAGCGGGTGGGCACTGAGAAATTTTCATGTGCCGACTTTGAAGATGTCAGGTCTGCACGGAGTCGGCAGAGCGATTGGCTGCGAAGCAGCGTGCTGAGAAGGAACTGGCCGCTCTCCAGAAAGCAAACAAGGAGCTTCAGGTTGTTGCTGCGCAAGCGGAGGTGGCTCGCCAGGATCTTGTCCCTGCTGGAGAACTGGAGGCGGTGCGGTCTGCGTTAGGCACCGCCGAGCAGAAGATCGCCGACCTCGAGCGCGAACTGCGGGAGGCAAAAGAAGAAGCGAGCTCGGCGAACGGGCGAGCGAAGGCCGCCATTGCGGCCTCGGAGGATGACTGAAAGGCGTCTGAAGCCCTTATTGTTGGGCTTCAGGACGATCATACATCGCTTCAAAGTTTCATCACGGGGCTCGCCCGCCCATTGCTTGGTGAGTGTGTCTTCCCTGTCTTTTGATTGTATTGTTTGTGGTTTCCATGGTACTCATACTTGTATTCTTCTCGCAGGTCGTGTTATTGGCTGCCAAGAAGAAGCGAACTCTCTTGACGCGAGGGAGTGCGTAAGCATGCTCGTCGACTCGGCGACGCTGTCGGCGACCTGCATCCGCGCCTACCTCCAAGAGATGTCGCCCACCGAGGTTATTCCCAGTGACCTCGTTGAAGTGTGGGAGTACTTGGAGAAGGCGCCATGTCGAGAGTTCATGACGCGGTCGGCGCTTTCGTCGCGCGAGCCGACAGCCTTGAGCCTTGACTCGCCCACTTCCCGAGGACTTCGATCTCGACGATGTGACGAGTGGGTATCCTTCATCGACCGGCGCGGTGGATCTGTCCGAGGTTCTCAAGCTGCGAACGCGTGCCTCGCAGACTCGAGCGCGTCGGGCGATGGGCGACCTCCTTCCTTACCAGAAATGGTCGTCGCGAACGACCCGAGCCGCATCGCGACTTCAAGGTTGAGCAGCCTTTCCGCTCGGCGATGGCGGGCGAGCCGACGACGTATCCGCTAAACCCGTACACCGCGTTCATCCGTAAGCGCCGGGATGCCGCCGTCGAAGCCTCGCAGAGTAGTTTAGTTTGCCTAAATGTGTTAGCAGTAGCTTCTGCGAGTAGGCATATTTTGTAATGTAAGACAATGCGATATGCGATTGAATGGAACGTTGTGTTCATTTTGCTGCGTGTTTTGGATTGATTTTGGGTGAGTCCCCGAGCGCGTCCGCCCTTTTGTGGGGTTCACCTTATATATGATGTTTTGTTGTTTATCATGTGTGTTGTTGGTTTAGTCGACTCGCCCGAGCTCGGAGAGCCAGTCGCAAGGCGACTCCCTTGAGTGCTCTGTACTTTACCGTTTTCCCGTACGCGAACGGGGCCGGGTGGCCGAGTCCCCGAGCGTGGTACTTGGTAGTTCAAGGCGCGACTCGAGGGTGGTTGAGGACTGAGCGCGTTGGTGTGAGCGCGTCACTCCTGCCTGGCCCGGTGGGTCAGTCGCGTGGCGAGTCCTAGGCACGCTCTCTTACTTGGCGTTTTCCCTGTCCGATCGAGACGAACTGGTATTCAGTCCCCGAGCGTGGTACTTAGCCGTTCGAGTCGCTATGCCTAGGATGCGGAGGACCAGGGTCAGGGAAGCGGACAGATGTCTTGGTTCAGAAACCAGTCGAGCTAGGCGACTCATGGGGCTCCGGATTGGCGTTTTGTGGACGATGCAAGACCTGAAATGACTCGGTTTTACATCGCACTACTTAGCCGGTCGCTGTACCAAGGGTTGACTTCTATTTTAGCATGACGTTAATTACGAAAAGTGCGAGTGGCACAAGGAATGGAGAGTAGACGAATTTTGCGGTAACCGCTTCTTTTATTCATAGCGACCGAGAGTACATATGTGGGGTTCTAGGAATAGAACTTCCGGAGGAGATTTACATTCCATGGCCGCTGACGTCGAGTTCGCCGCCCCGCGACGCCGACGAGGTAGTAGGCGCTGCGTTTAGCACGCCCGATAGCGAACGGGCCTTCCACGGAGGGAGAGCTTGTGCATGCCCTTCTTGTCCTGGATGAGGCGTAGCACCGTGTCGCCTTCTGGAAGGTGCGGGTTTTCACCCGTCGGCGTGGTAGCGGCGAGTCCTTGCCGATAGATGGCGGTGCGCGACCGGGCGAGGTCGCGGCTTCGCCGAGTTGATCGAGCCCGCCTTGGCGGGCCAGCTGCTGCCTCAGATAATGGACGACCAGCGAGTCGTGTTCGAGGTCGGTGGGCATGACTGCTTCGGCGCCGTAGACCATGAAGAAGGGAGTGAATCCCGTCGACCTGTTGACCGAGGTGCGGATTCCCAGATGACGGAGGGGAGCTCGTCAACCCAGCATCCAGTGCGCGCCGAGTGGTACTTTGGAGTCGCGCTTCAGCCGTGGAGGATGCTTTGCTGGCCTGCTCCGCCTGGCCATTGATTCGGGTGCGATCGACGCGAGGTCGAGCCGGATGTGGTGCTCTTCGCAAAATTCGCCATTGCTCCCTTGGCGGTTTGTGCCGTTGTCCGTGATGATGCTGTTGGGGAACCCGTAGTATATGAGCTCGCGTAGGAACTTAGTGGCGGTCTTCCGTCGCATTTCGGACTGTCTTGGCCTCTACCCACTTCGTGAATTTGTCGACGACCAGCAGGTGGGTGTAACCAGAGGGGGCCTTCTTGAATGGGCCTACCATGTCCATGCCCCACACAGCGAATGGCCAGGTGATGGGGATTGTTTTGAGCGCCGAGCTCGACGCGGCGTCGATTGGCGTATTGCATCCGGCGATCGCTGGACGATGTCACAGCCGGGCGCAGCGCGGGCCAATAGAAGCCGTGTCGCATGGCCTTGGCGACCAGGGAGCGAGCGGCGGCGTGATGGCCGCAGTCGCCTGAGTGGATGTCGTGGAGGATTTTGCGTCCTTCAGCCGGTTGGACGCAACGTTGGAACACTCCGGTGACGCTGCGCTTGTGTAGCTCGCCGATGATGGTGTAAGACTTGCATCGGGCGATCATTCGAGCATTTGTTTACGCCTCGGTGGCAGCGCCTGTGTAGGCGATGTAGGGCTTGGTCCGCCGTCTGCGGTGATGAGTGCGACCAAGGCTGCCTCGGTTGGAGCGGGACTCGATGTCGATCTCCTTTGGGGAGAGACTGATGGCGTGAAGATTGTGTCGAGGAACACGCCGGCTGGTGGTGCGAGCCGACCCAATGCGAGAGAGGCGCCGGCCTCGCTTTTTCCTCCTGTCGATCCATTCGGCAGTAGCCGTGAAGTGGCCGCCCACCTTGTCCACCTCTTGGCGATGCCGCCATGGTGGGGAGACGGCGCAGGTGCCGCAACTTGCCCCCGCAACGAGGTCGGAGTCTCCGTAGCATCAAGGCGATTGACGCCATCTCCTTTGCTGCTCGCATGCCGTGGAGTAGGGCCTCGTATTCAGCCATGTTGTTGGTGCAGGGCGTGAATTGAGGCGGAGGATGTAGCGGAGCTTGTCGCCTTTGGTGAGGTCACTATCCCGCCTCCTGCGCCGTCCGCTTCTTGGACCCGTCGAAGTGCAGGCTCCGAATGGAGGTACGGCGCTTCTCCGCTGCTGGGCCTCCTCCGGCGAGGAAGTCCGCTCATGCGACTTAATCGCCCTTCGTGGCTCAGATTTAATGTTGTGGACGCCGATCTCGACGGCCCACTTGGCGACCCGGTCGCCTCGCGATTGCGGATGATATCTTGTAGTGGTGCTGAGGAGACGACCGTGATCGGGTGCTCTCGAAGTAGCGCAGCGCCATTGAGCCCTCAAGACCGCTGTGATACCAGTTTTGGTATCAGGTATCCGCGCGACTCGGTGAGGACCTCGCTGATGTAGTACACGCCGCTGGACCGGCGCCTTTCCTTCCTCTGGTCGCTCGACGACCATTACAGCGCTGACGACGCGCTCGGACGCCGCGACGTAAACCAGCATGGGCTCTTTGTCAGCTGGTGCGGCGAGTAGTGGTGCGGCGAGTAGCACCTTTTTGAGGTCGCGGAGCGCCTCGTCCGCCTCCTTGTCCCACTGGAAGGTGGGGTTCTTGCGCATCAGGCGGTATAGGGGCATCGCCTTTTCGCCCAGGCGGGGGATGAAACGACTGAGAGCCGCTACTCGCCCGGCCAGCTTCTGGACGTCGCGCAGGCACTCGGGTTTGCCGAGCCGGGCGATCGTGTCGATCTTCGCGGTTTGCCTCGATCCTCGCTTGGAGACGACGTATCCCAAGTAGTTGCCCGCGGGTACAATCAAGGTGCACTTGTTTGATTGAGCTTTATCTTGTACCTTCGCAGATTGGCGAAGGTCTCGCTAGGTCGGCGAGTAGGTCGCCTTGGCGGCGGATTTCACGACCACGCCGTCGATGTAGACGTGGATGTTGCGCCAATTTGGCTCGCGAGGCATTCTTGCATGCACCGCTGGTAGGTTGCTCCGGCGTTCTTGAGGCCGAAGGTCATGGCGGTGTAGCGTAGGCTCGAATGGCGTGATGAACGCCGTCTTCTCCTCGCCCTCGACAGCCATTTTGATCTGGTTATACCCGAGTAGGCGCCGAGGAAACACACGACTCGAACCCGCGGTGGAATCGATTATCCGATCGATCCGGGAGGACGAATCGCCCTTTGGGCAAAGGCTGTTCAGGTTTGTAGTCGATACACATTCTCCGTGTCCCGTTCTTCTTCTCGACTGGGTTTGCCAGCCACTTGAGTATTTAATTGGCGGATGAAGCCAGCGGTAGACGCTGCACTTCCTCGGCGATTGCCGACGGGCGTTCTTCGTTGAAGGGCCGTAGCGATCGCTTGACTGGTCGCACTTTGGGGTCGGCGTTTAATTTGTGCTCAGCGAGCTCCCTAGGGACACCAGCATGTCGGAGGGTTTCCATGCGAAGATGTCCCTGTTCTCACGGAGGAACTCGATGAGCGCCTTCCTATGTTGGGCTCATACCTGTCCCGATCGCCACCGCCGGCCGAGTCGCCGGGACCAGCTCAACGGTGCGAAAAGGCCGTAGCCTCAAAGGTTGAGGTGTTTGCGCCCGAGTTTGGCTTCTTGAGTATCGTGGGGTCGTTGTTGTTAACCCGCCGCGTATTTGGCGAGCTCGTCGGCGTGATTAGTTTCTGCGATGATGGCGTCGGCGAAGTTCGGCTCCTTTGGCCTCGCATTGGCCGGCCATGTCGGGTCGCCGTTGATGGTGATGACTCCGCATGGCCGGGAGCTTCATCGCGTTATGCAGCGTGGGTGCCGCCATGAATTTGGCGAACGCCAGCGCCCTAGGACGCAGTGGTAAGGGCTGTCGAATGGCACCAGCTCGAAGACGATCCGCCGGTCGAAAGTTCGCGGAGTACCGAAGGTGACGGGTAGCGTGACCTTGCCGATCGGGTACGCCTTCCGACCGGGACGATGCCGTGGAACGTGGTGTGGGTGGTTCGATCATCGATCGCGGGAGCCGCAGCCGCTGAAGGTGTCGAGGTAGAGGATGTTGATGGAGCCGCCGTCCATCGCTGTCTTGGGGAGCCAGAGTCGCCAACCTTGGGCTTGACCACCAAGGCGACTCGCCCCGGTACTCGATGCGTGGCGCAGTGGTCTTGCGGCTCGGTGATGGGCTGTTCCGACCAGTTGAGGAACGGGGACGTCTGTTTGGGCCACCGCTGTTGGCGGCGGCGGGCGATGACCTTCTTCGCGCTTCGTGTTGAAGCCTGTGAAGGTATGGAGCGAGCCGGCTACTTTGCCGAATTTTCCGCCATTCGGCGGGTCGTTGTCGGTGTCTTCCCGCGCGTGCCGTGCCTTCTCGATCTCCCTGAGGGTGTGGCATTCGGCGGTGGTGTGCGTGGCGGGCTTTCCTTCCCTGCTGTGAAACGCACATGGTTGGTTAAGGAGGGCCGCGGGATCGAACCTTGGCTTGTTCTTGTAGTTCCCGCCATCGCGTCGTTGCCCTCCGTCACGGCGGTAGCTCTTGGGGTCGCGTTGTGCGTGCCCAGCGTTGGCGACGAAGTCGACTCGCCCGTCGTTGCGGCGCTTGCCTGTGAGGCGAGTGCCGCTGTAGCGTAGGTCGGTTCGGCGGCCACCGTCGTTGCCGCCCGTGCGGCGTTGCCCTCCGGACTCGTCGTCGACGTCTTGGTTGGGATCCTCCTCGGCGTACCGTTTGGCGATCTCGAGGAGGTCGGGGATGTTGTCGAGTGTGCGGGCGTGTCGCTGAGCTTGGCGACTAGAGGCTCGTGGCGGCACGAGGTCTTGAAGCAATGGATCGCGGTGTCCGGTGGATGCCGACGCGTTATGCCAGCTCTTGCCACCGTTGGACCCGATTCTTGCGGGTCGACTCGCGGGTCCCTGGACGCATCGTTCAGTCCTCGATGGTGGTGGCGCGGGTGTAGGAGCACTCAAGTGCTCCGACGGCGTCTCGCATTTCCTCCCGTGAGTCGATACTGTCACGGGGCGTGTTGATCCATTGCCTGCACGTCCCTCCATCATCGATTGGGAGGTAACGGGCAGCGAGTAAGTCGGTGTGACCCGCGATCCCCATTGCCATGAGGTATGTGTCGAGCCAGACCGCGGGGTCGTACGAGGAGTCGTATTTTTCGATCTCCTTTGGCGCCTTGAAGTTGGGTGGGTACTTTTCGCCTCGGATCATTGGTCCGAAGCACTTAGGCCCTAGTCGACTGAGCGACCCCATAGGCTCGCCATCGCGGCGAGTAGTTAGGGTGTGCCGCAAGTCGTCGGGCTGGCGTCTTGCGCCGATTTGGTTGTTGATGATGTGAGTGCGGGCGTCGATTGGCTCTCCATTAGCGGCGACGAAGTTGGTCGCCGGCCTGGGATCGTTGGTGGAGAGTGCCGCATTCGCGGGTCGGCGTTGGAGCTGCAGTGGCTCTGGCGGCGGGCAATTGAGGGTGTTTGCCACCGCTGGACGGCCGCTTGAGGCCGCCCTGCTTCCCGAGGAGCGCGAGTATACTCGCCCTTGCGAGTCGGCGCCTGCTTTTTGCTGTTCCACGGCCTTCGCGAGTAGGGCCCTGACGTACTGGATTTGTAAGGCGCCGTCGCCGGTGGCCGTGATGCTATCGGCTGCTGCTCGGCCTGCCACGAGGTTATCCATCGGGGTGGAGAACAGTGGGAGGCCGTTAGCGTCTCGCTCCCGTGAGGAGACGACTATCCGCGGCTGGTCCCTGGGAGGGGTGCGGTTGGGTGGTGGTGGGGCACCCATCGCCGTCGATCCTGGCGGGGGGCGGTTGCTTCCTCCTGGTGGCGCGTTCTCGCAGATCGCGCTCGGCTATCTTGGCCGGTCGTTTTGCCGAAGTTCAGGCGCTTGAACGGTGGGGTTCAGCGTGACCTGATCCGGCTGGTGGTAGCGTGATGTTCTGCGCTGTCACCTGCTCGGCGAAATTTTCGCGCTCGGCCTGCTCTTTGCGTCTTGCCTCCGCCAACTTCAGCGGAGTTCCTCGACCTCCGTCGCCGTGGCGTTAGGAGGATCGGGTGGAGAAAGGTCCTCGGCGGATCGGTGCGGTGGCCATGTAGGTCGCGGCGTGGCGGCACCGTCGTGGAGGTCGGCGGAATTTTCCGACCGGTCGGTCGAAGATCCCGAGGATGGAGGGTCTCGAAATCTCCCGTTGGAGACCGGGCGATGGAGCCCGCGGACGAGGCGGTGATGGATCCGGCGAGTGGCGCTGGTCGCCGAGTCGGCGTCGTCGGTGAGGGCGTCTTCCGCGGCCGCTGAGTTCTCGCCACGTTCGTGGGCGAGTTGTACTCGGCGGCGGTGGATCGTGCGGATCGGCTCTCGGAGAGCCGATCGGCGTGGTGGCGACTTCGCGGATGCGAGCCGAGTCCTTCGAGGTGATGACGTCGGTGAAGCCGGCGAAGAGGCTGATCGTGCCGATGGCGGGATCACGCGTGTGACGGGTCGCGCCCGCCGGGCGTAGCTGCTCGGCAAGATGGAGCATCTCGCCGATCGCTATCATGCGGCGGTGGCGACCGCCTCGTTGATGGGCAGATTGGATCTCGCCGCGAGAACACCGGCCAGACCGGCAGGCCCCGGTGGGCGCCACGCGTGGGAATGACCACGGCGATGCTGCAATCGGCGGTAGTAGAACGAAGGGCAAGGCGGCCAGCCATCTGCGGTGCGAGATGAGGGCAAAGACACGAGGTTTACCAGGTTCGGCCCGAGGGTAAAGACCTACTCTGCTAGATTGTATTATGGAGGTGTTTACAATGGGCGAACTCGGCGACTAGGCGGCGAGTTGCTTGGGTGTATGAGGGAACGTGTCTCTACTCACCCCATAGGGAGGTTTATATAGGCTCACCTCCCCTAGGGTTTACATATCTCAACCGATTTGGTTACAACTTCGGTAATCATTCAACCTAGTCCGACTGGGCCTATCTGCTCGCCTGGGCCTTCAACTTCCAGTCGCCTGGTACCTCGCTGGGCTTTGATCCACTCGCCGTTATGCAGGCCCACTCGCCAGCCCTTGGGCCAGTCGGAAACGTCCCGCTGAGCATACCCCAGTAGGCGTATCCCCATCACTTCATACTTTTGTCCCATTACTTTGCTATGCATTAGTGATTTTGCTAAGTAAAACTTGCATGGATTTTACTAAGTATAAACCTTGCTATAGGAAACCTAGTAGATGAATCCTTCGTAGGATTTTCCTAAGTTAAAGATTCCTACTACTATCAAGCTTAGCCTAACTAATAGAAAACATGGGTGGAAAATATATTCACACTATGGAAAAATATTCTAAGTCTGAAGACTTATGTTTTTGTTTAATAAAACAACTAAGTTAATAAATCACCTGGGTGGAATGGAAGGATTGGGTTATGTTGAGTGGTTACACAAGGCCAGGAACCTTGTGTATCTCACTTGTGGATGGCCACCCAGGAAACAAAGGGATTTGAGATGTCAAATGTTGAGAAGCTTCAAGTGCAACCACTTGGCAATATGGGCTCTGCCATGATCATATAGGTTGCAAGAACTTAGCCAAATGGACAGTGGGTGGTAGTGTTTGATAGGTTGGAACGCGTCCATTTTGGTCTAAGGAAGGCTTCGAAAGATTTTGTCTTGGGAAACCAAGTCTTGTGGGTAAAGTGCACCACCTCTGCAGAGTGTAAAACCTAAGTACTTAGCCATGTCCTGGTAAAGGACAATTTGAGCATCAAGACATGGAAGCAATCAAGAATCTCATCATTCCAATTTATAAATTAAAATCTTGTGGTTTGAACAAGGGTTGTTTGAATTCTTCAATCATTGATGGAGAGATGGCTTGGTACAAGGATCTTGAAATCTTTGATTGAGGAAATGATTTTGTCAAGCAAAAACTTAGTATTTTCAAATGATAAGAAAAATATATTTTGAGCAATGCAAGCCTCAACTCCACTTAGCCAAATGCATATAGATGATAGACTCCACTATACTACCATAGTATCACTTGCCAATACAATTCAAATGTATTGACCCTTGTGGCTGTAACTTGTAATGTTGCAGGTTTGATTGATTTTAGTGAAGATTGTTTGAATAGGATTACAAAGTCTACAACCAACATACACTGTGGCACTTTGAAGATGAAGGACCCCATGCTTATAGTTATTCCGCTGCAATGTAATGTAATAGCCAAATGAGCTATGAATTGATGTAATAAAATTATGTTATTCCTGGTTATAAAGATATAATATGATCTTTGTTTCTTGATATTACATCTAAACTGTGGATGTTAGCTATTGATCCAGGGACTAGCATTGTAAAACACAGGAGGACTCTACCTTATTAGGTTGGGACCCCTACAGATGGTATCAGAGCATTGTGTTGCCTGTAGGATTTGTAAACCCTAGGATTGGACAAAAACCCTTAGAAAAATAGGAGTTATGTTTTTCCAAAAACTTATTTACAAAAACACTTGTAAATTCTTTCCTCAACCATTTTTGTTTCAACTCTACTTCTCTTCTACTTCAACTTGATGGAAAACCTACCTATGACCAAGGACTACACTATGTGCAAAAGACTACTTCAACTTCTTCAACTCTAATGACTTCAACATCTTCAGCATATTTCCCAAGGACTACCAACTTGGAAACTACTAAGGACTACAAGTGAAACAAGGAAATCCTACTCAAGATTTAGAGACTGAGGGAATGCAAAAAGTTAGAAGGAGCCTACATCATTTGAAGTATTGTGACCAAAAGTTTTTCCAAGGAAACCATGATCTCATGCAAGAAGAATCAAGAAGGATGGAAAGATCACAAGTGAACCATATAGATGGACCACCATATTTTAGCTAAGACAAAACCACCAACTTATGTGGTGTAACAAAAATATTTTTGTTG
Source organism: Avena longiglumis (assembly GCA_030063025.1). Lineage (NCBI taxonomy): Eukaryota > Viridiplantae > Streptophyta > Magnoliopsida > Poales > Poaceae > Avena > Avena longiglumis. The sequence goes on from CP125979.1 coordinate 185,856,797, forward strand.
TCTAAGTATGTGCTTGAACCTTGTTTGAGTGAAATGTTTGTTTGTGATTGCTTGCACATTGCTTGTGTGAATTGTGATGTGTGTGATTATAAATATTTCCTTAGAAATATCTTGCCTACTCTAATCCTCATTCAAACCAAATAGATGACTACACCAAGAGACTCCAACATCAAGGTTGATAACATCAACACCAACCAAGAGGACAGCATGGAAGAGCTCATAGTAACCCAAAACCAGTTGAGCCAAGAGACAACTCAACTTTTAGCCAACAACAATGGACTAGACCCAGCCATACAAAGGATATTGAAACTTCAATCCCAATTGTTACAAGGAATGGTTACTCAAATGATCAACATGAGAGAAAACTTTTCCCAAGGAGCTAATGACAACAAAGATGACAAAGATGTTATTCTAGAAGGAACCCAAGCTAGCAATGTTTTTAGAGACAAGGATCATGCATCCAAGGAACATGAAGATCAATGCCCCAAGAAAAGAGAAAGATCTCCCACCTATGAAGAATATGAACTGGAAGAACTCCTAGCTTTGGAGAGACCCAAAAAGAAGAAAAAGGACATAAGCCAAGTGCAATGTTTCAAATGCAAAGAGATGGGACACTATGCCAGTGAATGCCCAGAAAAGAAGAAGAACCAAAGAAACAAGCAAAAGGCAATGATACCAAGGGAAAAGAAAGATATCAGCCAAGTGATGTGCAAATACTGCAAAGAGTTAGGACATTATGCAAATTACTGTCCAGAAAAGATGAAGCATAAGATAAACAAGCCTATGAGGGATATCAACCTTGTCACATGTTTCAAATGCAAGGAACTAGGCCACTATGCAAACAATTGTCCAGAAAGGATGGAGAACAAGTTAAACAAGTCTATGAAGGATCTCAACCTTGGCCCATGAGTCAAGTATAGAAACCAAGAACACATGCAAAGTTTGCTTAGAGAAAGTATTTCTCATGATCCCAAGAAGGACAATGTGTAATTTTTGTTTGAAATTTTTTAAAGGGTGGTAGTACGCTAGTTGTTTTGAACTTGCTTGTAACCCTAGCCTCCCCAAATCTCGGGACGAGATTTATTTTAAGGGTGGTAGCCTGTCACATCCCAAGATTTTCCAAATCTTGTAATGTGAAAATAAATGAATAAAATAAAACTTTGTTTGATTTTCAGGGCCAAAAGAAACTTTTTAAATTCAATTGGAACTTCAAACCCATTTGAATTAAATAAAATCCTAAAAGGATTTAAAAAGATAAACATTTTAAATAAAGGAAAATAAAATATTTTGGTATTACTATATTGGATCCTTTAATAAAAGATTTGGTTTTCAAAAGAAAAGGTGGATTTATAAATAAAGATTATTTAATAAAGCCAAATTAAACCCTGACCAAACTTTGGAAATTAAAACATTTAGTTTTGAATAAAAATAACAAAGGTTTATTTAAAATAAAATAATAAGGAATTAATATCAAATTTTATTCAAATAAAAGGTTTTACCATTTTAATTAAAACATCAAAACTTATTAAAATTATTTTAAATAAGTTTTCTAAGTATTTTATTTTCTTAATTAAAACCTACTAAAGTGTTTTGACCTTATTTTTAGATTTCAAAATAAATATCTCAACAAAACAAATCCTATTTGATTTAATAATGAAGGTCTATTATATTTAATTAATAATGGACTCTAAAATAAAAGGTTATTTTGTTTTAAAACAAATTTCCAAATATTATGTATTTCCCAAATGAAGCCTACTAATTTGATTTTGAAAATATTTAGGTTCAAATAAAGATTTTAATAATAAAATCAAACTCTATTTGATTTAATAACTAAGGTCCATTTTATTTAATTATTAATGGACCCTAAAGTAAAAGGATTATATTATTTTAAACAAGTTTTCCAAATATTCTTTATTTCCAAAGGATACCTACTGATTTGATTTTGAAAATATTTGGATTTAAAATAGAGATTCTATTAAATAAACCAAACCTTGTTTTGTTAATAAACCATGGTCCATCTTCATTTAATTAATTAATAAATGGAACCTAAAAAGATTTAAAATATTATTTTATTTTGGAGTGTTGGATTATGTTGATGAACAGAACCAAAAACACAATGCAAAGTTTAAGGATTGTTTGAATTGTTGAATTATTTGAATGCTTGAATAATTGTTTGAAATAACAAATCAGGAAATAGAAATAGAAAAAGGAAAAGAATTAGACAGAAAAAAATAGAACAACCCAACAAATCTGGCCCAACTCAGCCCAACCGAGCCCACCTCCCTCTCTCAGCGAAGTGAACCGTTTTTCACCGCAAAACTAACCCACGCAGTGTATGACAACTGGAGCCCCACAAGCCTTTCTCACTCACCGACAAGCGTGACCCACCCATCGCTGTTCATCGTCTTCAACGGGACTCCGTCATACATGTTGCAGTGAGTTACTCCGGCGATTGATTGCGCGTGAAGGAGACATTGATTCCATGTAATGACCACGCCCCTTTAAACGCCAGCCACTCTCCGTTTCCCCTCTGCCTTCTTCCCCGAGCACGCCTCCAGGCCGTCGCAATTCGTCCTCGAACAGCTTCGTCTCCGACGAGCTTCCACCGACGAATACGGCCGAGCCACACCACCTCCTGCCTCCCCGAACACACGAGAATGCTCACCGCACCCTGGCGCATCTTACCGTGCCAATCATTCATCCGCGGGCGCCCAGAGCATCGGCTTCGACAACATCTGACCGCGCCGCCGTCTGTCTCGCCTCCGACGAGCTCCTCCGGTAATTCCAGACCACCCCGACCCCTTCCGTTCACGCACACATCCTTGCCATGGTCTTGCGCAGCTAACCCCGTCCTCCGGTTGTCTTCCCGTGGACCACAGCATCGTCCTCGACCTCGACCGCACGCGACCGTCGCCAGAACCAACTCCGGCGAGAAATCCTGCCCGTTCCCGTGCGCCCCTTGCCACGACGACCACACTAACAGCATCCCCTCATCCTCGCGACTTCGGTGAGCTTGCTCCCTCACTGTTTCGTTTCCTGCCTCGCCAGCGCCGCCGCCAACTGACCGCTCCGCCGTTCGCCGGTAACATTCCGCCGCCCGTTCTTGGCGAGCGATAGAGTGTCCGTCTGACATGATCCGAGGCACACGATTGAATGAATTATCGAAGGGGTATCGAGCAACCAGTGCCGTGCGATCCCACTTAGATCTAACGATCCAGAGAGGTCAATCCGACCGAACCGGTACCAACCAGTTAGATAACGCCGCGTGTCACCAGATAGATTGAAATTAGAATTTGAAATCAGAATTATTTACAAACTTCAAACCCTTATAACTTTTGATCCACACGTCCAAATTTGGCAAATTTTATATCAATAAATTCAGGAGAACAAGCCCTAGCCAACCATGGCCTTAGTTTAGCAAATAGTATCTGTTAGCTTGTTTAAATTTGCAGAAACTTTTGTGAGCTTGTTTAGAGTATAAAAATTGTTTAAAAATGATTTTTGGATTAAAACCTTTGCAAAATGGTTTGTTGTGACCTTACTGACCCTAGGAACCAACCCTTGGTATTAAAAAAATGATTTTTGTAAGATTTAGGTTGGATTACTTGACTTAGTCATTTTCTAGCCAAATAAAAAGAATTGATTTTATTATGGAAATGTTTATGGGAAGAAAACTTTGAGTAGATGGTTTGGACCAAACCTACTGACCAAAACACCAAGTTTTGCAATAGAAACTCATTTGGTGAACCCTATGGGCTAATGCCTTAGTAAAAATATTTCTACACCACATAAAATAACACTTTGTTTTGAAAATGGTTTTAAAGTGAAACCCTCTTGCTAATGACTTTGCCACTTTGGTAAATGACCAAATTGGATCTTAAAAAGTTTAGAAACCCATAGAGACCCCCTTTGCAAAATAAAACTATCTTGTGCATGCTCCCATGCATGACTTAGATCCCATTACTTTGTGTGTGTGAAGAATTGTTTCTTTGACTTTGGTTGGAATGTGGATTGAATTTGTGTTTGCTTGTTTGACTTGTAGTGAAGTGTGAGACTATCAAGATCAAGGAGTGAACTACCATTTCCTTCCAAAAAGGCAAGTGATGCTTCATACTTTTGTCCCATTACTTTGCTATGCATTAGTGATTTTGCTAAGTAAAACTTGCATGGATTTTACTAAGTATAAACCTTGCTATAGGAAACCTAGTAGATGAATCCTTAGTAGGATTTTCCTAAGTTAAAGATTCCTACTACTATCAAGCTTAGCCTAGCTAATAGAAAACATGGGTGGAAAATATATTCACACTATGGAAAAATATTCTAATTCTGAAGACTTATGTTTTTGTTTAATAAAACAACTAAGTTAATAAATCACCTGGGTGGAATGGAAGGATTGGGTTATGTTGAGTGGTTACACAAGGCCAGGAACCTTGTGTATATCACTTGTGGATGGCCACCCAGGAAACAAAGGGATTTGAGATGTCAAATGTTGAGAAGCTTCAAGTGCAACCACTTGGCAATATGGGCTCTTCCATGATCATATAGGTTGCAAGAACTTAGCCAAATGGACAGTGGGTGGTAGTGTTTGATAGGTTGGAACGCGTCCATTTTGGTCTAAGGGAAGGCTTCTGAAAGATTTTGTCTTGGGAAACCAAGTCTTGTGGGTAAAGTGCACCACCTCTGCAGAGTGTAAAACCTAAGTACTTAGCCATGTCCCTGGTAAAGGACAATTTGAGCATCAAGACATGGAAGCAATCAAGAATCTCATCATTCCAATTTCTAAATTAAAATCTTGTGGTTTGAACAAGGGTTGTTTGAATTCTTCAATCATTGATGGAGAGATGGCTTGGTACAAGGATCTTGAAATCTTTGATTGAGGGAAATGATTTTGTCAAGCAAAAACTTAGTATTTTCAAATGATAAGAAAAATATATTTTGAGCAATGCAAGCCTCAACTCCACTTAGCCAAATGCATATAGATGATAGACTCCACTATACTACCATAGTATCACTTGCCAATACAATTCAAATGTATTGAACCTTGTGGCTGTAACTTGTAATGTTGCAGGTTTGATTAATTTTAGTGAAGATTGTTTGAATAGGATTACAAAGTCTACAACCAACATCTTCCTGTGGCACTTTGAAGATGAAGGACCCCATGCTTATAGTTATTCCGCTGCAATGTAATGTAATAGCCAAATGAGCTATGAATTGATGTAATAAAATTATGTTATTCCTGGTTATAAAGATATAATATGATCTTTGTTTCTTGATATTACATCTAAACTGTGGATGCTAGCTATTGATCCAGGGACTAGCATTGTAAAACACAGGAGGACTCTACCTTATTAGGTTGGGACCCCTACAATGACGAGTGGACGAAGTGCTTCATAATCTTCGAGGTGGCTACTCACACTAAGGAAGAGAGGGAATGACACGGAACCACAAAATGATTATCTCATGGTTAACTCATGGATAGATGTTTCACAAACATCTCTAGAGCTAACAGACATAAAACACGTCAAGGTAACAGAGGAAACAAAAGGAGAAGGTTTCAAGGTAACAGGTAGCTAGTATTCATAAGGATTGAGACCATGGAGCTTGCAGAAGAGTTTTGACTTCAGATGGAAGGAAGCTTCCAACAAATGGGGAAAGGAACACAGACTTCGAGAAGTGAACCTCTACTAGACAGCTTAAGTAGAGCTTCACAGGCGGAAATGATAGATATCAACAAAACCAAGCTGTTGAACTACTTTTAAAATAAAGGAGTCACTCTTTCATTCAACAGATGGCTAAGAAAGAAAGGTGTTTTGGTGGAGAGGACTCGTAAGAGTCACAAGGAGCATGTAACGAGAGGAACTATTGATCACCAAAATTATGGTCGTTCTTCGAACATGTTTTAAGAAAGCGGGAAGGAAACTCTTTATTCATCCAGGACTATCAAACTCATTGCCAAAGATCTTGATATCACTTTGCACCACCAGGATGAATAGTATAGAAGATTCCTGATGACACGAGAAGAAAGAAACTTCATTCTCAAACTCCAAGTACTTGGCATAACAAGACGCTTGCCAACGTGAAAGGGTCTGGATGATTGACCGAGAGACATTTAGCAACTCTACTTTAAATGTTCTCCTTAATGTTTGAAATACCAATATCAGACTTGTGACAAGCCTTTAATAAGTCATCAAGTAAAGGCCGGACTTTGGATACAGAGGAAACCATAAACACAACTCCTATAGCAAATCATAGAAGACGCCTTATGAAGAGGGGTTATTACTGCTGATTCAAGAGAATATGGCAATAGGTCTTCCGGCTAATTGTGTCAACCACTACATCAATCTTTCCAGATTTATGTAACATCCCAAAAATCATGGTTTCAAAACTCATTTCAATCATATATGCATCTCATTCATTCATTTAGGGTTTATCAAAAATCACTTAGAAACAGAAGTTGAGTCTATGATTTCATGTGGACATTTGATTCCAAGATGACCATCACACTTTGAAATTTGGAAGCTTAAGTACTTGTTTGATTGACTCCATTGTTGGAATGATTGTGTGAAACTCTACCATGATTCAAAACTTAGAAGTGATTCAAAACCCTATATTCAAATAATTACAACTATAGCAAAAATCTCTGTTCATTTTGAAGACCAAGCATAACCAAACCCTACAAAGTAACCACTTGGTTAAATAACTGCATTTGAAACCACAGAACCCTACAAGAATCCCCAAATTTGTTTGAATTCAAAAAGGATTTGAAAACATATCAAAATCAATTCAGAAAATAGAAAACAGAAAAAGAAAAGGGCAAAGAAATGGAAAAGGCCAAGCGGCCAGGATCTGGCCCAGCAACCAATCCAGCCCAGTAAGCCCACCCGGGCATTTCTTTTCCTCTCCTCACGCGCGAACACACGCGCTGAACCGCTGACCGCCGGACCCCACCGAAAACCTGCGCATATCACTGACAAGCGGGCCAACCCCACGACAGCGTCGTCTCCACCCGCACGACCCATTCATTCCTCAAATCAAGCGGGCGTTTCTGGTCTTGATTCGCGGCATCAATTCGAGTTATTGGCTCAGTGATTCTCGCCATGAAAGCTATAAGAAACCCCTCTGTCCCCTCTCTCTTTTCCCCAAAACCCCGAGCACTGAACGCCCCCAGGCTGCGCGCATTGCTCTCTGCAACCCCGCCGCCTCCGACGACTGCGCCGGCAAATTCCGGTGAGTATCGAGCTCCTCTCTGCCTCTCATTCACACCATCTTGTTCAGTGAACTCATACGCATCTTCTGACACTCGCCGTTTGCTTTCGCATGATCCCTAGCCTTGGCAACGTCAACAACTGGCCGCCACCGTCTCCTGCAAGAACTCCGGCGACCCCCCTTCGTAAGTAACCACCGCCCCTTGATCCCTGACTGATACGCCCTGAATCCACTTCGTTTTGCGCATCTGATAGTACCCTTGTTTTGACTTAGGGCGACGAGGAACCTCGCCAACGTCGACAACTGACCGTGGCAGACGCGTTCGCAAACTCCGACGAGCAATTCCAGTAAGTTTCGAGCGCCCCCTGCCTTCTTATTCACCCGAGCATGATCGTAGTTGTCCTGCGCATCCTCTAAAACCATCGATTCGTGCTCAGCGGCGAGCAGCGGCAAGAACTCCGACAACCCTCCGACGCTGCATTTAAACTCCGACGAGGTCCAGAGCCCATCTCCGAGCGCCATCGCGAACGAGTACCACGACGAGCTTCAAAGACCTTCACGGATCTGGTAAGCGCATCCTTGCATCCTAGAACGCCCAGAGCGCCGCACCATCAGATGACACGCCGCCACGGTCAAACACCGCCAGCCGCCCATTTCTGGTTGATAGATTGTAGCCGTTAGATCTTGATCCCACGCGAGAAATGATCACTTAACGAAGGGTAAGGATGATCTGAGCGCATCGTTAGTTAGATCCAACGGCAGAGAGACGATCCGGTGCGAAGCGGTACGGCGAATGAAAACATGACGCGTGGCTAGGTTTAGTTTAAAAATGAAATTAAAACCAGATTTAGATTCAAACTTCAAATGCTTATAACTTTTGAATGCCACGTTGGATTTTTGCAAATTTTATATCGTTGAACTCAGCAAGACAAGGCCTATCAGAATATACCTTTGGATTAGCATATAGTAACAGTTAAAATGATTTTATTGTGAAACATGTTTAGGGCTATTTTAGATATAGTTTTATTCTTGTAGTTATTTTTGGGCCAAATAAATGTAGTTGGCAATTTTGAGCCTTGTTAAGTTTCTATGCTCATGAACATACTTGGTATAATTTTCAAAAATCACCATTTAGTAAATTCTTGCATGCATGCATTCATATTATTTTTGATTGTATTTATATTGTGTGTAATTGTGTGCTATTGTCTCTTGTGTAGATTTTGATAGTGATTGTGATTGTGAGGAGTGCTACTCTCCCCACTACCAAGGCAAGTGATATTTTCATGAATTTCCTATCCTAAGTTTTATACTTGCATTAGATATTTTGCTAAGGTAAATGCATGATATTTTGCTTAGTGCAAGATGGGAAATCCCAAGTAGAGTGAAGTAGTGGAATTGCTAGGGAAATTTTTCTAAGTTAAGATACCATACTTTGCTTAGCCTAGCTTATAGAAAACAAGGGTGATGAACATCTATATGGTTTATGATAAAAATATTCTAAGTCAAGAGACTTGTATTTTCTTAATAAAACAACTAAGTCAAATAAACCTCCTGGGTGGAATGGATTGATTGGGTTATGTTGAGTGGTTACACAAGGCCATGGACTTGGGTTGTGTATCTCACTTGTGGTATGCCACCCAGGCACAAAGGGATTTGGAGGCCAAGTGTTGAGAAAGCTTACAGTGCAACCACTTGGCAATATGGGCTCGCCATGATCATATAGGTTGCGAACTTAGTCAATTTGGACAGGGTGGTAGTTGGGTTGATAGGTTGGAGCGCGTCCATTTTGACTAAGGAAAAGCTTCTGAAAGGTCCTGTCTTGGGAAACCAAGTCTGGTGGGGAAAGTGCACAACCTCTGCAGATGGAAAACCTAAGTACTTAGCCTTGTCCAAGGAAATGGACACTTGAGCATCAAGACATGGAAGCCACAAGAATCTCATCACTCCAACTTCTAAATTAAAAACTTGTGGGTGAACAAGGGTGAAGGACCTCAATATCTATTGATGGTTTCCTTGGGTATGTTTTGACAAAGAAAACTTAGCAATTTCAACTAATAAGTAAAACTTAATTTTGAGCAAAGCAAGCCAAGCTACACTAGCCAAATGCATATAGAACTATAGACCACTTAAAATATACTAAGGTATCACTTGCCAATACTATTCCAAAGTATTGACCCTCTGTATCAGTAACTTGTGATGTTGCAGGTTACTCCGATGATGAGTAGGAGTCATGAGTCTACACTCAACATGCTTGCCTGTGGCACATGAAGATGAAGACTTGTGTTTATTTACTTATTCCTAAAAACTCTTGTATTAGGCCTATGGCCCTGAGATGTAAAAGACTATGTTTATCTCTGGAATGAATGTAATAAACGACCTTTGTATCTCGGTACTTCATCTTAAACTGTGGATGCTAGCATTGATCCGTGGACTAGCATTGCAATCACAGGGATCCTATCCTTATAAAGGAGGGGTCTAACAGATGGTATCAGAGCACTGTGTTGCCTGTAGGATTATGACCCTAGGAATTGAAAACCACTAAGGAAAAAGTTTTTCAACTACTTCTACACTTGTCTATTCTTCTCGTAAAACTTTTCTAATCTTTTTCAACCTCCTTTGTAGATGAACTCCATCAACGAAGCCGTGAAGAAGGGACCACTCATGACCATGACTTTAGAGTGTGAGACGGAGTTTCCCAGTATTCTCAAGGACCTCATGGAAGCAATGGATGCACATGGTGAAGCCGTGTACAAAGGTTTTCCCGTGAAGGATGAAGGAGTGGAATATTGGTGGGTACAACTTCACTTGTACAAAAACAAGGAAGACAACCACAAAGAAAGAGGATTCTGCATGTACACCAATACTACAATGCACACCACATTCTTTGAGTCAGCCAGGGATGCAATTGGAGGACTATCAAGGAACTAAGTGCTAGAGTCAAGTGCAGAATGCTCAACCTCCAAAAGGACTTAGAGAAAGAGAAGGAACTTACTCAAGAATTGGAAGACAACAACCAAGAAATAAGGGGAGATGTTATTGACTTAGTAATAGAGTCAAGGGAACAAGATTGGTGGATTGCCTCTAGGAACATTGTGTTCAATAATAGGTCCCGTGAGATTGGACTGTAATGACATTTCGTTAGTTGGACCACCACTTATCACCTTATTTTCAAAAGATATTTAAATAAGTATGGACCTTGAATGATGTAATGAATTCATGTATGCATGGCTTGTGTGACAATTATGTTTCATGGATATGTATGAATGTTGTCATGGTTTATCTTGAATTGCTTTGTTCTAACTTTTTAATCTTATAAATAGATGCCTTGCCATCAAGACCGTTGAGGAGTTTGAGTTACTCGTTTTGGTCCCCGTGTCGTTGAGCTTACCACTTGACCTCCCTCTTCCCACCATTACGGTGTACCCACTCACCAAGTTCGAGAGGAAGGACCTCTGGGCTTCAAGGTGACCCAGCCAGACGCCTTGACCGAGCCCACTATGAGGCCATCGTCTTCAAGTTGATGCACGATGACAGGAGAGAGGCATGGAGGTAGTCATGCAGACCCGATAGGACGATCGTTAGGCCGCTACCCGCATGAGTTAGGGAACTCACTTTCACGTCTTCGGTAGACGCGATGATGACGGAGAGTCCATCGACTTTGAGGACGACTCGAGGAGCGCCGCGGAGCCGATACGTCTTTATCTTCAGGACTTGGAGACTCTTCTCAGACACGTAGATACGGACAGGACGAACGTCATGCTAGGCAATGACGAGCTTGTGCAGCCATGAAGGACAAGCTTTTTGCGCAGCAGGATGAGATGATCAAGGAGATGGAGACAAAATTTGAGACCCAGGACCGCAGATTCAAGAGTCAAGAGAAACGCGTCCAGGATAGGAACAAGAGAATCCGGGACATGACAGAGGAGCTGAAGTCTAAGGACTTCGAGCTTGAGCAGCAGCAGATGGTGATTGAGAGGCTTCGCTCCCAGAAGAGGGCTCTCAAGGCCAAGGTCGATTCCTTGACTACTACAATTGAGGAGAACAAGACCGCAATGGAGAATGCAGGTCTTACCTTCGTCGAGGAGGAGATTGACGTTGATGAGTAGACATGATCACTCGTTTATCTTGTTATTCATACTTGTTTTGTGAACTCGTTTTGGACCATCCGACATGTGGATGGCTTGCCACTTGTGTGTAACACTTCATGAACTTGTTATGTGGTTGTTGAACTTTATTTTCTTGTGTTGCTTATTATGTGTTTGTTTATGTTGTATTGTGCATAAAACATCTATGGGTATCTCATTCTTATCTATGTGAATAAACCACAGATGCCTCCCCGTCGCGCAAACCCCAACCCCAACAACATCACCCCAGAAATGCAACAAATGATGAATGCGCAAACTCAGCTTATGCAAATGATGACAACGTTCATCCAAAACCAGAATAACAACAACAACAACAACAACAACAACAATGACCCCAACAACAACAACAACAACAACAACAACAACAACAACAACCCTCCGGGTTTCGATATGCTCACCAGATTTTTGCGTCGAGGCCAAGAAAGTTTTCGGGAACAATCGATCCCATGGCAGCCAATGACCGGTTGCGCTCGTGAACAAAGACTTGGTAACAGAGGGCTGCACCGATGCTGAAAAAGTCGATTCGCAGACATCTGTTTGAAGGACCAGCCGCCACATGGTGGGATAACTTCCAAATCACCACTCCCATTGATGAAGTGACATGGGACATATTTGAGGATGGGTTTCGCACCGCTCATATCTCGTCAGGGATAATGAGTCTGAAAAAGAAGGAGTTTCACAACTTGAAGCAGCGCCATCGCAGTGTGGCAGAATATGTAGAAGAATTCAACAATCTGGCGCGCTATGCACCGGACGAGGTTGATACTGATGCCAAGAGAAAGGAAAAGTTCTTGGAAGGCTTGAATGATGAACTGAACCTACAGTTATCAGTAGCATATGTTCCAACTTATCAGTCTCTGTGTGACAAGGCTGCTATTTTGGAGAGTAAAAGGAAACAAGTCGAGAGTAGGAAAAGGAAACACTCCGACAAACACAGCTCGGGATCGTCTCACAAACGGTCCCATTATGATGACAAGCAGGCCCGGATCCCATAAACATGGGAAGTTCAACAAGCACCACACCACAACCGCATGACAAACATCGTAGTCATGACAATGATAAGTACAAGAACCACAAGGGTGGATAAGAGCCACCAGTGGAAATGGTAGTGGAGGTGGAGGTCAAGATGTCAAAAAGGACCTCAACAAAGTTGAGTGCTACAAATGCAAGAAGCTGGGGCATTATGCTAATGAGTGCCCTGAAAAGAAAGTTGAAGGACCCAACAAGCCAAATCCATTTCAGAAGGGGCAGGTTAACCACATCAATGTGGAGGAGGTCTATGAAGAACCTGATGCCGTTGCTGGTAAGTTCAGACTCAACTCAATTTCAGCGTTTGTACTCTTTGATACTGGTGCATCTCATTCATTTATATCAAAGGCATTTGTGGATAGAAATGGGTTTGCATCAGAAAACATTGGGTGTCCAATAAAGGTTAGTTCTCCAGGGGGAGACATGGTAGCAAGCCTTGGATGCCGAGATCTTGTCATAGAGTTTGGAAAACATAAGTTTCCGGTGAATCTAATAATCCTGAATTCCCAAGGGTTGGATGTGATATTGGGAATGGATTGGATGGCTAAGTATGAAGGAGTATTAGATTGTGCCAATCGTACCGTTACACTCACAACCCCCGAAGGAAAAAGAATAAAGTTTAAGTCAAATTTTGAATTTAAAGGAAGTAAGCTAAATTCTCTTAAGGGGGTTAGCATGGAAAGTGTATTAGTTGTGTGTGAATATCCGGATGTGTTTCCGGAAGAATTGCCAGGAATGCCACCGGATAGAGATGTGGAGTTTCTGATAGATTTGGTGCCAGGATCTGGACCAATAGCTAAGAGACCATATAAAATGTCAGTGGATGAACTGAAGGAACTCAAGAAACAACTAGGAGAACAGTTACAGAAAGGGTTTATACAACCAAGTTCTTCATCTTGGGGAGCCCCGGTTTTGTTTGTGGAGAAGAAGGATAGAACACAAAGACTATGTATTGATTATCGTTCTCTCAACGAGGTTACCATCAAGAACAAGTATCCTTTGCCAAGAATCAATGACTTATTTGATCAGCTAGAAGGAGCATGTGTATTCTCGAAGATTGATCTTCGGTCAGGTTATTTTCAACTCAAGATACGAGAGCAAGACATACCAAAAACAGCATTCACCACAAGGTATGGATTGTATGAGTATACTGTGATGCCTTTTGGATTAACCAACGCTCCAGCATACTTCATGAATATGATGAACAAGGTGTTCATGGAGTTCCTTGACAAGTTCGTTGTCGTTTTCATCGATGACATCTTAGTCTACTCCAAGAGCAAGGAAGAGCATGAAAGACACTTGCGCTTGATACTTGAGAAACTGAGGGAACATAAACTATATGCCAAATTCAGCAAGTGTGAGTTTTGGTTAGAGAAGGTTGGTTTTCTTGGTCATGTGATGACAAAAGATGGTGTGGCAGTTGATCCTGCTAAGGTTTCAAATTGTGATGATTGGGAATCACCTAAAATGTGAAAGAAGTTCGTAGTTTCGGCCTAGCAGGTTACTACGTAAGGTTCATTGAGAATTTCTCAAAAGTTGCTAAGCCTATGATGTAATTACTAAAGAAAGACAAGAAGTTTGCTTGGTCCAAGGTTGCAGTCGGTTCAAGAATTGAAGAAGAGACTTGTAACAAGACCAGTTCTATGTTCACGATTTGGAAAAGGATTTCCAAGTGTATTGTGATGCTTCTCATCAAGGCTTAGGAGCCGTGCTTATGCAAGATGGTAGGGTCGTAGCTTATGCTTCGAGACAACTCAAAACTCATGAAGTAAACTACCCTACACATGATTTGAGTTAGCCTCATGGTCCATGCACTCAAAACATGGAGACATTACCTTTGGGAAAGCGTTGTGAGGTGTTCACCGATCATAAGAGTTTGAAATATATTTTCACCCAAAAGGAAATCAACATGAGACAAAGGAGATGGCTAGAACTTATCAAGGATTATGACTTGAGTTTGCAATACCATCCCTAAAGCAAATGTAGTAGCAGATGCTCTAAGTCGTAAGACATTTGTAAATGGTCTTACCAAAGGAGAACCGCCAAGACCTGTAAACAATTCAAGGAACTCAGATTAGAGATTGTACCGTAGGGCATCTCATGTCTTTGGATGTCCAACCCACTCTTTTGGACAAGATCCGAGAAGTACAAAAGACTGACGAAGAAATTGAAAAGATTAAAGTAAACATTGGCCTAGGGAAAGCCAAGAGTTTCCATGTTGACGAACAGGGTACATTATGGCACGGAAACGATATGTGTTCCACAAGACCCCGAGTTGCAAACTGATATCACAAGAAGGTCACAACTCTCCATATTCTATTCATCCGGGAAACACCAAGATGTACATGGATATGAAAGAAAGATTTTGGTGGAACAATCTCAAAAGGGACATAGCCGAACATATCGCTTTGTGTGATGTATGTAGCAGAGTCAAAGCGAGCACCGAAACCAAAGCAGTCTGCTTCAACCATTGCCTATTCTGAATGGAAGTGGGAAAATATTGGTATGGATTTCATTACCGGATTACCAAGGACTAGATCGATACGATTCCATATGGGTAGTAGTGGATCGTCTAACCAAAGTGGCTCATTTTATACCCGTGAAGACAACTTATACAAGTGCCAAGTTAGCAAAATTTACATGAGCAGGATTGTATGCCTTCACGGTGTGCCAAAGAGTATTGTGTCGATAGGGAACCCAGTTCACATCTCACTTTGGAGACAACTTCATGAATCCTTAGGAACAAGATTGGAGTTTAGTATCGCTTTTCATCCTCAAACGGATGGACAAACGGAAAGAACCAACCAAATTCTTGAAGACATGTTGAGAGCTTGTGCTCTAGACTATGGAGCAAGTTGGGATGAAAGTTTGCCTTACGGAGTTCTTACACAATAGCCATCAATCAAGTATTGGAATGGCACCGTTTGAGTTACTCTACGGAAGGAAGTGTACCACCCCATTGCTATGGAATGGTGTGGGAGAAAGAAATTTATTTGGACCTGATCTTATCAAAGACGCAAGAAAAAGTTAAATTGGTTAAGGACAGTTGAAGATAGCACAATCCCGGAAAAGCTACGGATTCTAAGCGAGAGAAGTCACCTACGAAGTTGGGGATAGAGCCTATCTCAGGTATCACCACCCGTGGAGTGAAAAGATTTGGAGTCAAAGGAAAGTTGGCACCAAGATACGTCAGCCATTCAAGATTCTAAGTCGTAAGGAGAAGTTGCATGAAGTGGAATTACCGTAATCTCTATCGCTAGTCCATAACGTATTTCATGTGAGTCGACTTAAAAGTGTCACCCAGAAATGGAAGAGTCTTCTTTAAAGGATACCATACCTTTGGAGGAAGTTCACTAGAAAGTGATCTCACTTATGAGGAAAAGCTCACAAAATTCTAGAGACAGAAAGAGTCACCAGACCAAGACTATCAAATTCAGAAAGTGCAATGGAACCATCACTCAAGAGGAAGCAACATGGGAAAGAGAAGATGATCTTCGAAAGGACCACCCTCACCTATTTGCTAGCCAAACCGAATCTCGAGGGCGAGATTCATCTTAAGGGGGTTAGATTTGTAACATCCCAAAAATCATGGTTTCAAAACTCATTTCAATCATATATGCATCTCATTCATTCATTTAGGGTTTATCAAAAATCACTTAGAAATGTGTTGAGTCTATGATTTCATGTGGACATTTGATTCCAAGATGACCATCACACTTTGAAATTTGGAAGCTTAAGTACTTGTTTGATTGACTCCATTGTTGGAATGATTGTGTGAAACTCTACCATGATTCAAAACTTAGAAGTGATTCAAAACCCTATATTCAAATAATTACAACTATAGCAAAAATCTGCTCATTTTGAAGACCAAGCATAACCAAACCCTACAAAGTAACCACTTGGTTAAATAACCCATTTGAAACCACAGAACCCTACAAGAATCCCCAAATTTGTTTGAATTCAAAACGGATTTGAAAACATATCAAAATCAATTCAGAAAATAGAAAACAGAAAAAGAAAAGGGCAAAGAAATGGAAAAGGCCAAGCGGCCGTGATCCGCCCAAGAACCAATCCAGCCCAAGAAGCCCACCCGCATTTCTTTTCCTCTCCTCACGCCGAACACACGCTACTGAACCACCCACCGGACCCGAAAACTGCGCATATCAGCGATAAGCGGGCCAATCCCACGTCGTCTCCACCCGCACGACCCATTCATTCCTCAAATCAAGCGGGCGTTTCGGTCTTGATTCGCGGCATCAATTCGAGTTATTGGCTCGGATTCTCGCCATGAGCAAGCTATAAGAAACCCTCTCTCCCTCTCTCTCTTTTCCCCAAAACCCCGAGCACCGAACGCCCCCAGCGCTGCGCATTGCTCTCTGCAACCCCGCCTCCCGACGATCAAGCGCTGCAAATTCGGTGAGTATCGAGCTCCCTCCGCTCTCCTTCACACCATCTTGTTCGGTGAACTCATACGCATCTTCCGACACTCGCTTGCTTTCGCATGATCCCTAGCCTTGGCAACGTCAACAACTGGCCGCCACCGTCTCCTGCAAGAACTCCGGCGACCCCCCTTCGTAAGTAACCACCGCCCCTTGATCCCTGAATGATACGCCCTGAATCCACTTCGTTTTGCGCATCTGATAGTACCCTTGTTTTGACTTAGGGCGACGAGGAACCTCGCCAACGTCGACAACTGACCGTGGCAGACGCGTTCGCAAACTCCGACGAGCAATTCCAGTAAGTTTCGAGCGCCCCCTGCCTTCTTATTCACCCGAGCATGATCGTAGTTGTCCTGCGCATCCTCTAAAACCATCGATTCGCGTTTCAGCGACGCAGTAACGACGCAGCAACTCCGACAACCTCGCTCGACGCTGCATTTAAACTCCGACGAGGTCCAGAGCCCATCTCCGAGCGCCCCATCGCGAACGAGTACCACGACGAGCTTCAGCACGCCTTCACGGATCTGGTAAGCGCATCCTTGCATCCTAGAACGCCAGAGCGCCGCACCATCAGACAGACACGCCGCCGTCAAACACCGCCAGCCGCCCATTTCTGGTTGATAGATTGTAGTTAGATCTTGATCCCACGCGTAGAAAGATCACTTAACGAAGGGTAAGGACAGATCGAGCCGATCGTTAGTTAGATCCAACGGCACGAGAGACGATCCGGTGCGAAGCGGCGAATGAAAACATGACGCGTGGCTAGGTTTAGTTTAAAAACAGAAATTAAAACCAGATTTAGATTCAAACTTCAAATGCTTATAACTTTTGAATGCCACGTTGGATTTTTGCAAATTTTATATCGTTGAACTCAGCAAGACAAGGCCTATCAGAATATACCTTTGGATTAGCATATAGTAACAGTTAAAAATGATTTTTATTGTGAAACATGTTTAGGGCTATTTTAGATATAGTTTTATTCTTGTAGTTATTTTTGGGCCAAATAAATGTAGTTGGCAATTTTGAGCCTTGTTAAGTTTCTATGCTCATGAACATACTTGGTATAATTTTCAAAAAAATCACCATTTAGTAAATTCTTGCATGCATGCATTCATATTATTTTTGATTGTATTTATATTGTGTGTAATTGTGTGCTATTGTCTCTTGTGTAGATTTTGATAGTGATTGTGATTGTGAGGAGTGCTACTCTCCCCACTACCAAGGCAAGTGATATTTTCATGAATTTCCTATCCTAAGTTTTATACTTGCATTAGATATTTTGCTAAGGTAAATGCATGATATTTTGCTTAGTGCAAGATGGGAAATCCCAAGTAGAGTGAAGTAGTGGAATTGCTAGGGAAATTTTTCTAAGTTAAGATACCATACTTTGCTTAGCCTAGCTTATAGAAAACAAGGGTGGTGAACATCTATATGGTTTATGATAAAAATATTCTAAGTCAAGAGACTTGTATTTTCTTAATAAAACAACTAAGTCAAATAAACCTCCTGGGTGGAATGGATTGATTGGGTTATGTTGAGTGGTTACACAAGGCCATGGACTTGGGTTGTGTATCTCACTTGTGGTATGCCACCCAGGCACAAAAGGGATTTGGAGGCCAAGTGTTGAGAAAGCTTACAGGCAACCACTTGGCAATATGGGCTCGCCATGATCATATAGGTTGCGTAACTTAGTCAATTTG
This sequence comes from Avena longiglumis, assembly GCA_030063025.1. Taxonomy (NCBI): domain Eukaryota; kingdom Viridiplantae; phylum Streptophyta; class Magnoliopsida; order Poales; family Poaceae; genus Avena; species Avena longiglumis. Next base: position 185,875,316 of record CP125979.1, read on the forward strand.
GACAGGGTGGTAGTTGGGTTGATAGGTTGGAGCGTCCATTTTGACTAAGGAAAAGCTTCCGAAAGGTCCTGTCTTGGGAAACCAAGTCTGTGGGGAAAGTGCACAACCTCTGCAGATGGAAAACCTAAGTACTTAGCCTTGTCCAAGGAAATGGACACTTGAGCATCAAGACATGGAAGCCACAAGAATCTCATCACTCCAACTTCTAAATTAAAAACTTGTGGGTGAACAAGGGTGAAGGACCTCAATATCTATTGATGGTTTCCTTGGGTATGTTTTGACAAAGAAAACTTAGCAATTTCAACTAATAAGTAAAACTTAATTTTGAGCAAAGCAAGCCAAGCTACACTAGCCAAATGCATATAGAACTATAGACCACTTAAAATATACTAAGGTATCACTTGCCAATACTATTCCAAAGTATTGACCCTCCGTGGTCAGAACTTGTGATGTTGCAGGTTACTCCGATGATGAGTAGGAGTCATGAGTCTACACTCAACATGCTTGCCTGTGGCACATGAAGATGAAGACTTGTGTTTATTTACTTATTCCTAAAAACTCTTGTATTAGGCCTATGGCCCTGAGATGTAAAAGACTATGTTTATCTCTGGAATGAATGTAATAAACGACCTTTGTATCTGTGTACTTCATCTTAAACTGTGGATGCTAGCATTGATCCAGGGACTAGCATTGCAATCACAGGGATCCTATCCTTATAAAGGAGGGGTCTAACAATTTACAAAGATACCTATGTCAAAACCTTGAGGGACACCAACCATCATTGCTTCTTGAGATTCAGCTTTGGTTAGGTGGGGAGATACTTCATACTCAGCATGTCCGAATAGATACTGTGTAACATTTACCGCAAAGGTAAAGTCACTAGATTCTCAAGACATGGACTTCAGTGTCAAGATCCAAAAGATGAGCAATATTGCAAATTCCATGTATGAGCAAGTTATTAGAGGACAACTACTCCTACATGAATTGTTCGCAACGAAACACAATAGAATCCTTGTTGGAAAACATTTAGGAGGATATCAAAGACTTGTTGGACTTCTTATCTTCCATGAACGAATCAATCAGTGGCTTGGTGTGCTTGGGGAATATTCTCGAAATGTGAAGGTATCGACCTACCATATCAAGAATTCTTCACACATGCTTGAATAATTTGGAATGATTTCCCAAGGAAACAAAGACAACTCTACTCGAATCCATGGTGACATCTTTCAATAATTGCACGTGAACCAGAGTAGGTTTCTTCTAACATCCTGAACACATACTTCAAGATAACACGAATATGGTTCTCAAAAGTTTTCAACATTAATGCCAACTGTTCCATATGATATTTTCTAGCATGGAGAAGGTAAGGATGTCATTGATGGGCTCAATAAAGAACTTATCTATACACTCCAAAAAGATGGCCTCACATGTTATATGAACAAGGCATAGACATTGGGCAGACCAGAGGACACGAAGATGTACTTAAGTGAAACATCACAAATGGATACGTCATCAGGATAGTCCTTGGAACTGAGTTTGATTTGACGATAACCCAAATCAAATCAAAGGCAGTAATGATAACATATCCACAAAGGACTTATTATCCTGCTTCAACACGAACAACACTAGACATCCCTTAAGGAGGAACAGGGTTGGATAGAACTTTTGTCTGACAACTCTCCAAGTTGTTGTTTAAGCTCAACCAACTAGTTCAGGGGTATCCAGTACAGATCCTTAGAGAAAGGAGCGGTTTTAAGAAACAGCTTAGTCAAGAACTTGACAACACGGTCATGTGGCAATATGGTGATACTTCTAGTAGACATCTAGAATATCATGGACCACCGATATGTCACAGAGCTCAAGAGGAAAACTTGCTTGGTAAGGCAAGATGACATAGTCTCAGAGTTTTGATACGAACCTAACTCTTTGACCGAAGAGGGTGCACTAGGATAGCAGACTTGGTAGCACAATCAAACTTTGCTTAGTGATTAGGATTAACCAATCACGCTAAGAATGATATATATGTCCTTTGAGTTCTAAATAGTATAAAATTGCTAAGAATCTCAGATGACCACATCATTACGCACACACAACACTCATGAGTGCGAACAACTCAGAGGAAAGGTGGGTAAATATGTGTAAACGCATCACTTCATTAAGAGGGTCATCAATCTCAGCATTACCTCTTAGTATAGAAAGGGTGTGATACTTTAGGGTAGAACAGAACATAAGCTAATCAACACTTATTGATCTACGGATTACAACACTTTGACCTGGTCTTAGAAATGACAAGGTACTGGAGTTTGTTTCTCCTAGACATCCCGAAATGGTTTGTCATGATGAACCACAAGAGTATCTTGCATTGGAAGATACCACTGCACATTTACTACTTGGCTACCAACTGGTAGACAAAGGTCGGAAAACAACAAGGTTAAAGAACATGCTTAGGTTAGAATCCCGAGATGTGGATGCATAAGTCAATAATCTCCCTAAGACCAATGCAGAGATGGGAAAGGTGTGGCAGAGTCACGAGTATAGATGCAAGACTCACTAGGAGAACTCTTGTCGTGACCTATTTAGTTCCATTAAAGAACATCTGCCATAGCATGTGGTAGGGGAAGTCCTTTATCGTCACTATTCAATAGCGACAATATCCACAAGCTTGAAGGTTCTACTATAAGGTATTATCCATTCTGAAGTAATGTGTGAACATTAACGACATGGATCAACAATATGGATCTTGGGTTAAAGGTCAGCTTCATGTACAAGATTCACAACACCATAATCCAGCACAATCGGGGATCTTAGGTTCAAGAACAAGGGTTAAAACCCAAAGAAAGGAGTAACTACTACTTGAGTGACAAAGCGTACACTACAAGATAGTAATCAAGAGGTAGCTTCTAAGAGAAGAAACGACTTCTGAAGTACCCAAAAAAATGAATAGGGGGCACACGAGGTTGTAGAGGTCCCAACCTTTAATAAGGTAGAGATCCCTGTGTTTACAATGCTAGTCCTTGGATCAATAGCTAGCATCCACTGTTAAGATGTAATATCAAGAAACAAAGGTCGTAATACAACTTTATAACCAGGAATAACATAATTTATTACATCTTACATAGCTCATTTGTCTATCTCATTACAATGCAGCAAAATATAACAATAGCATGGGGTCCTTCATCTTCAAAGTGCCACAGGCAAACATGTTGGTTGTAGACTTGTAATCCTAATCAACACAGCTCACTAACATCAAACAAACCTGCAACATAATAAGTTACAGCCACAAGGGTCAATATATTTGAATTGTATTGGCAAGTGATACTATGGTAGTATAGTGGAGTTTATCATCTATATGCATTTGGCTAAGTGGAGCTTAGGCTTGCTTTGCTCAAAATAGATTTTCCTTATCATTTGAAAACACTAAGCTTTTGCTTGACAAAATCACCCAGGCATCTCCCAATATAAATTGGTGATCCTTCAACCCTTGTTCAACCACAAGTTTTTAACTTAGAAATTTGGATGAGGAGATTCTTGATAGTTTCCATGTCTTGATGCTCAAATTGTCCTTTGCTAGGTACATGGCTAAGTACTTAGATTTTACACTCTGCAGAGGTGGTGCACTTTCCCCACAAGACTCGACATGCATCGAGACAAGATCTTTCAAAAGCCTTACCTTAGACCAGAATGGACGCGTTCCAACCTATCATCCCCTACCACCAACTGTCCATTTGGCTAAGTTATTGCAACCTATATGATCCAGGCAGAGCCCATAATGCCAAGTGGCTTCACTTGAAGCTTCTCAACATTTGACATCTCAAATCTCTTTGTTCCTGGGTGGCATTCCACAAGTGAGATACACAAGGTAAACCATATAAATGGGCCTTGTTTAACCACTCAACACAAACCATTCTTTCCATTCCACCCAGGTGATTCATTCACTTAGTTGTTTTGTTAAACAAACACAAGTCCTTGACTTAGAAATACTCCATATCATGAATATAATCCACCCTTGTTTTCTACTAGCTAATCTAAGCATGATAGTAGTAGGAATCTTAACTTAGGGTAATTCTACTAAGGTTTCATCTACTAGGATTTCCCATGGCATAGTTTATACTTAGCAAAAATTTCATGCAAGTCCTACTTAAAAATATCACTAATGCATAGTGAAAATAATAGGACAAAAGTATGAAGCACCACTTGACTTTTTGGTAAAGAATATAGGTTCACTCCTTGATCTTGCAATATTCACACTCTTCAAATGTCACTACAATTTAATCAAGCAAGGCACAATTTCAATCTACCATTCAAGCAAACATCACATAAAATAATAGAAACAAAGCAATGCATGCAAGCATGCCAAATATTGTTTTATTTACAAATGTGGTTTCTATTAGGTTATAAACATTCTAAAACACTTATAGGTCATTTTATAAAGTGGCAAAATCATTTGCAAAAGATTTTACCTATAAATCATTTTTAAACCAAATCAATATTTTATGTGGTTAAAAATGTCTTTAGCAAAGCAATAATCATTATAGGTTTCACCAAATACATTTTTAATTCTAAACCTTGGTGTTTGGGGCCAGAGAGTTTAAATCAAAACATTTCCCAAAGGTTTTGTTTCTCCAAAAAGCATTTTTAACATATAAACAATATTTTTATTTGACTAGAAATGCTTTAAATCAAAGATTTACTCTTTATCTTTACCAAATACATTTTCAAATCCATGAGTTGGTTTCTAAGTTCAGTAGGTTCAAAACAATCCATTTGCCAAAGATTTTATCACAAAAATAATTTTAGAATGAATTTTATATTGAAACTATGCCTACACAAGTTTCTGCAAAAACAACCATTTTACCAGAAGCAATTTACTAAACAAAGTGCATGGTTAGAAAGTACTTATCTTGCTGATTCCATTGATATAAAATTTGCAAAATTTGGACGTGTGGTTTGAAAGTTATGAATTTTGCAAGTTTGAGTATCTAATAGAATAGTTTCTGTTTTTAAAACAAAGGGCTGGCCACGTGTTGTGTTTTGATTGGCCGAATTTTTTTTGCATGGATCAGCTGCTGTGGGGCGTTAGATCTAACTGAAAACATGCGGCACAGATCAAAAGATACCTCTTCTCTTAAGTTTCTTTTGCGTGCATTGGATCTACATCCTACGGCGCTCATTCACTGACCATCGAGTGGCGGCGCTGGTGGCGGCAACAGGCAGCGGCGTGCTCTGGCGGTGAATTTGCCGGAGTTACAGGAGGCGAGAGGAGTAGGGGAGAAACTCACCAGAATCGACGTGGCGAGGGGATGCTCGACGTGTGCTCGGTTGGCGAAGGGGCGTATGGAGTCGACATTGATTGCTCGTCGGAGATCGAGACGGCGTCGGTTGCTCTCTGTTGGAGACGGAGGCGACGCTATGGGCCACGCTAAGAAGAAAAAAAGGGTTGCGTTAGGTGCGCACGATGCTGGCGATCACACACGTATCAATTAGAGTGAGAGGGGAAGCTGGGGCTTACGGGGGATGATTGCCGAAGTTCGAGCAGACGGTGGCGGATCTCAGTCAAAGATGTTGCCGAGGATACAGGACACGCGCGGTCGAGAGGGAGGTACCGAGAGATGCGCCTGGCGATGGGGAGTGTGCTCGTGTGGTCGAGGAGGCGAGGGGCGACGAGGATCTGCTGGAATTTCTCGCAAAGCTCATCGGAGACAGTGGCGGCGCAATGCAAAATTAGGCAGCCAGGAGGCGCACGGGGATGGGAGGTTGAGGGGGAAACGGAGAGGAGGGAGAGGCTCTTAAGAGGGCGTGGTTGCGGGGCTGTTAAATGGCGTCATTACCATGCAATCAATCGAAGAAACTGTGGACAGAACGACCGGGGAAGGATAGCGTGGTCTTCGCGCGGGTGAGAACGACGATGAGGTGGCAGTGGGGTCGCCTCGTCAACGAAGGAGAGACAGGGGAGGTGGGGTCCATACGTCAGGGACTGAGCGGGTTTGTTTGCGAGTGTGAATCGTTTTCTGCGGGAGAGAGGGAGTGGGTTGCCGGGCCAGATGGGCTTGGCTGGGCTAGGCTGCTCCTTTTCATATTTTTTATACAAAATCTTTTTCCCTTTTCTTTTTCTATTTATCTGTTTTGATTTTGTTTAATAATTTCAAACATTCATTTGAATTCAAACTTCACTCAAACTTTGTGTGCAATCAAATACTGCTTAATAATACATTTTAAAGTCAAAATTAGAATATTTCTTTTATTCTTTTTAGGGTCTTTTAATTATTTAAAATATGCCCTAGCATTTATTCAAATAAGATTTAATAATGTTTTCAAACTCCATTTGAATTCTAAATCTTTACAAATCTTATCAGTAGGTTTTATTTATTTATTGGGTTGTCAAATAATTCACCTTGAATTATTTGGAAAATATTTAATATGATTTATAAATCATTTGAATTGGGTATTTGTTTTAATTCCAATGAAATTAAATATAGTTTTAATTCCATAAATTTTATTTGGAAGATTTATTTGATCTTATTTAAGTTAATTAAATAACTTTGATTTCACTTGGGTGAATTCCAATACTATTTTCCCAAGATTTAATTAATCATTCTTATTAGAGATTTGTCTTTAATCAAAATAGAATTTGGTTAATGCCATTTTATTTTATTTGAAAATTCTTTATCCATTATTTTATTTGGATTTGGATTATATTTATTCCATTTGCTTATGGATTAGGTCAAGATTTAATTTGGCCTTTAAATATTCCTCATTTAATATTTCTTTCTCTATCTTATAAAATTCCATATCTTTTTATTTAGAGATCCAAACTTGGTGATTTAAATTTGTAAAATCTTATTTAATATATATTTATCCTTTTAAATATCTTTAGGAATATTTGCTCACCATTTGGTATGGATTTCTAGATAGGTGCTTTATTAGCTTTGGAAATTCAATTCCCTTATCTTATTAAATTCATAATATTTTATCTATGGATCCAAATTGAATGAAATCAATTTCTATGGTTTTATAATATTTCTATTTGTCAATCTTGATCATTTGTAAATGTTTGTTGACAAATTTTTATTTGGATCAAATCCATGGTCTTAGAGATATCTTTTGAAATGATTTTATTCCATTTAGAAACAAAAGTTTATTTTCATCCTAAATTTCAACAATTATTTATTTTGTTTAATTATTTTTCACATTACAAAATTTGGAAAATTTTGGGATGTGACAGAGGTGAAAGGAGACTTCGAGGCCTAGAACAGAACAATATGGAACCATCAACATGATGTTCTGGACCCATAAAATAGAGAGATTATGATGGAAAGAAATCCCTCAAAAGAATAGAATCAAAGGGAACAAGGAGCACACACACAACTGACTCTAGAGAACTCAATACTAGGTTAAATGGTTGAGAACCGACATGACTGAAGAGGCACCTAAGTTTTGAAAGACTGGACGAGATAGCAAAACTTTTCCAAATCAACACAAGATAAGATAACCCAGAGTTAGAGCGAAACTGGATAAGAAGAAAAAGAAGCATACCAGGGTTTTCGAACATACTTTTCATCTTTGAAAATAGTTTCACAAGCACTAGACTCAACATCGACCAATAGAAAGGTTTTCCTACAGTCGGTACTGCTCTTATACCAAAACCTGTGACACCCCCGGGATTAAGGCTAGACAAATCCCAGACCTTCGTCTGAACATAAGCCTAACCTAATCTTGAAAGCGTATAGAGAAAGAATCGGTAACACAACAGTGACCCTACGATACAAAATTTATTACAGCAAGCTCATAACTGAGCAAAGAACCAAAATATTACAAGCAGAGGTCACTGACCACAAGACATCAAACAACGGAAGGCAAATTATGCTATTAAGTATAGCAAACTTAACAAATGACCTAAGAGGCCTGAAGCATAAAGATGACGTCCAATCCATAGATCCCAGACTGCGGACTGGGAACTCCAAACTACTCGTCGATGTCGATGATGTTAAGAACTCATCTTCTATGGTAACACTTACTCAGCTGCAAAAGTATCAACGAAGCAAGGGTGAGTACAGGGTGTACTCCACAAGACTTATGGCTGGTGGGGTTGTTTTGCATAAATCCATCTTTGTTTTGTAAAACAAGAGGGAGAAGAATATCGACTAATCAGAAAGTTTTAAAAGGGGATAAGAGAGCGGTATCTCTAACTTTGATCATATCTTTATATCCACCAAAACATCATCAGCTGAACCTAACTAGGATCACCCCCTCGTACCCATGAGGAATCATCCTTGAGCACACATTACTTACCTTGCCAAGTTTTACAATTAGGTTCAAGTTCTCTATGATCTTCACGTCTGTTCCCAAGTTCGTCCATAACCGCGAACGCGGCTTTTCGAAAAGATTAATAACCCTGCAGAGATGTACAACTTTACCCACACGTACTAACCTTCTCTTAATGCCAATACATTAGCCATCTTCCTTGGAAGGCCGACAGAGGGTGGTTAGACACGACATTTACCTTGCTTTTGCCGAGACCATGAGTCACGCACTTGGGAGATGCCGCCGTAACGGGTCGAGTCCCGAAGCCGGTCCCTAATGATGTGCGCAGGGTTCAAGATTACGGATGTCGGGCATCTCTTGTTCCCGGCCACACTTACCTACCTGTTATGAATGCACGTCCTTCACCTCCATTCAAGAACAACCAAGATGTGTATGTCGAATGGAAAGCCCGAACTATGTGACTCATGGAATCTACTCGGCAAGTTAGTTGGTCGAGGGGGTTTCCAGGCCCCCGTGTGGCTGTACGCTCGTCTGGTTCAAGAGGCAAGAACATCGGGTCCTAAGGGTGGTAAGTATGGTACTGCAAAAACCACAACCCACGTGGCCTCCCATATAAGCCTTAGCATGTTTATCTTTCATCTCTGATCATACCACGTTATCCTATCATACTAGGTTCATTCGTAGCTCTGATTCATTAACCGGATCAATCAGTGGTAATAGCTAAGCATGGCTAAGCACAACAGATATAATAGCTCTAGCAACGCTTCAAAAGCTCAAAGCCTACTTATGCTAGGAGTAGTGGATCAGGGAGTATAGGCTAAAATGGAACATGAATCATATAGGATTACTCTATCTATCGATGAAAGTCTTTGGAATCGTATGCACATGGAAAGAATTGAAATACTTGAAAACATAGGGTTATATCATGTGTGGGGCTTCACTTGCATTTGCCAGTTGATATCCAGAAAGCAGAGCTTCAGATATCTGGTACTTGACTTTATTACAGTTAGTCAAGTATTAGTCTTCGAGCTTCGACGGTGTTGATCTTGGTCTTCAGTCTTGGTCTTGATCTCGATTCCGATATCGTATTCTACCGGAGAAGAACCAAATACCGGAAAGGAAGGGAAACAATCAACACATGGCATCGATGCAATGCTCAAACAAGGATGATGATATGACAAGTTAATTTGTATTGAAATAAACCCCTAAGGCATGCTTGACAATTTAATCGGGGTTCTGAGGGGTATAAACCCTAATTCGGAGAAAACCCCGGAGGCATAAGAGAGGGTTCATTATGTTCTCTAATTAAACTTGTCATGTAAGTTGTTTAACAATGCATGATGATAGCTTAAAGATATAGGTCTCATTTTCTGAACATTTTGATATATTATTTGTATTTTTCTGATTTAAAATGAATTAGTTATGATTTTTCCTAATTTGAATCCATTATAAATTATTTTTTGAATATTAGAAAATAATTACATTTTGGAAATACTTTAATATTTTATTTAATCAGAAACATTTCTGAAAATATGTATCTCACTTACAACTGGACCCCACATGTCATATATTTCTAAATTACAGAAATGATTTATGAAAAACATTAAAAATAAAAGAAAACAGGGATTATTGCCTCAGGTTGACGTCATGCTGACATCATCCATGGTGCTGCACCCAGGTGAGGCTCGGGCTCGAGGTTAGAGGCGATGCGGGGCTGCGGGGAGTAGCGCGCTGGAAAGAGGGGATCACGATGAGCAGAGTAGTGGTGGCGCCGCCCTTAAATGGTCACCGAAACAGTGCTCCCGACGAGCATCTACGGCGGCGCTCGGTGGCGCACGGCGAGAGGTCGAACCAGGAAGCAAGGAGAGTAGAGGAGGGGTCTGGCGTGACCAGCGGCTCACCACGAGCGCGATGGAGGGGTCGACGAAGCTCGAGGAGGACGGACGGCGATGAATCGAGACGTTGACTACGGCGGCCGACGACGAGGTTGAGCATGATTCCGAGTAGAGGGGTACTCCCCTGCTTGCGTGGTTCCACGGGGACGAAGAGGGAGATGAGGCGAAGCTTCTGGAAACCTCGGCTGGGCGAGGGGTGGCCGGATTCGACAGGGCGCCGGCAGGGTCTGCACCTAGGGTTTTGGCCAGGAGAGGAAAACAGGGAAGAAGAGAAGCTAAGGTTGTCGACGGCGGTGCTGGATCTCTTATAGGCGTCGGCGAGCGGCGGCTCTCATCTTGGCGCGCAGCGCGCATCATGGCGTACGGCGATGGCCCCGGATGCGCCAGCGAGCTGCTTGGCCGGCGAGGAAGACGACGACGGGAGGGAGCGAACCGGTATGGGCCAGGCTAGGCCGAGGTGGGCCGCGGCTGCTGTGCGCGAGCGGCGGATAGGAGGGACAGGGAGATGGGCCGGGCTAGAATAGGGTGTTGGCTCTGTTTTTCTTCCTGAAATTCTTTTCTTTTTGTTTTCTCACTTTTCTCTTTATATTTTCAAATACAAATCTGTTTTGAACATTTTCAAAATAGAAGAGACTTTGTAAATATTTTAAATAACATGGAGACCCTTAATAACCATTTGGGTTCCAACTTTTTATACTTTTCAAATATATCAAAACCATTTTGAATACATTTGAGAGGAAGAGGAAAATTAGGGTTAGGGTTTTGTGATTATTTTCTTGCATGCATTTTATTTAGAAAAGATGATGCTCTTGCTATGCACAAATCAAACCCTAATTACTATTTACTAAAACAAGGGACGTTACAAAATCACATTGTACTCGGGCGGAAAATGTCCTCTCTGATCCCTCAATTTCTGAAATTATATCATGATTTGATCATCATGAATGCTTCTGAATATCTCTTTCTCGTAGTAGTACACCATTAAATCATTTATCCATTCATCTGATACATTATTGCACAAATCTGTTTTAATAATCTTTATTGCTAAAAATATTCGCTCAACTGATGCAGTTGCCACAGGAAGAAGGAGAGCCAACTCAATGAGGCGGTACACCAATTGAAAAGATGTGTGTTTTGTTGTTTGAACCATCAGTTGAGCAAGTGTGTACAGATCCCGGCATCCATTAAATTCCTCATTTCTCCTGATGTTCATAAGAAATCTTGGGAGGTCAATTCTTAGCAACAACTGGTCAGCTTCTGTAAAGTACTCAACATAAATTTCAGCAAGCCGAATAAGTTTGTCAACATTAAACTTTGAGAAGTTGTTTGATGGACTGAGACAAGACATACAATCTAATAACTCGGTGGAAACTTCATTGAATTGACGATTCATCTGAGCGAGGATTGCATCAATGGTGACATTGAATATGCTAACCTTGTAATAGTGAAGTCGAGTCGTCTTATTCTTGGTGCGAACAGTTTGACCCAAATCTCCAACATGATCGTCCATATTTGGGACATCAATCTCATGTGCCTCACAAAATTTCTTGGCTTGGCTGAATAAATAATCCCACCCATTGTCCCTCATGTTTTGCAAAGTTTGTTTCACACCCAAGATCAAACGCATGGCTTCAACAACATTTTGATTCTTCATTTGCAAAGCTAGTGATAGCTAATTTGTGGTGTTTAACATGTTTATTAAGAGCAACATAATGAACACAAATTCAAAGCATTGCATATTAATAGGCAAACCAAAAGCTCCACCTTGACATGTGTGTTCCCGAGAATCAATCACTATAATTTCTAGAACACCAACCATAGCCTTCCACATTGTGAATATACGAAGAAAGGTTCTGAGATGTGAGCCCCAACAAGGTGTCTCCTGGTCTTGTTATGCTTGATTCTTGATGTAGGCCTGTTCCGGATGAAATCATTCCATTCTCCAACAACTCTAATAGTTCATCCTGGTGTTTTGCATGTAATGCATATTTCCTTTTGAAAGATGAACCCACTTGAGTGACTATTAGGGGAACAACATTGAAGAAATTGGCAATAGCAGGACTACACTGAGCAACAGTGACAACCACCAACTACAACTGGTGATCAAAGCAATGAACATAGAATGCATATGGACCTTCTAAGTCCTGGATCTTGAATAATTTGACTTCGATGAAATTCTTGTATAAGCTGCCTTAGTTGATTGTGCTCTCATCAAATCTGGTATCATTGCTCTCATCAATTGGGGGATCAGTACTCTCATTAGTTGGAGAAATTATGCTCACAATAGCTAAGGAAGCAGGATCTGAATTAACATCAGTTGTGACATGTTCAGATTCAGGTTCAGGATCAAATTGTTCAGGTTCAGGCTGAGATTGATTGGTTGAACTAGGCCCATAAAAACTATAGATGCTCACATTCTTTCTCTTCATTTTTGCAAAACTGAGAACATTTGGACATAGATAAATTAACAAAACATTAACAAACTATCTAGTAAGCAAAAGCACAAAACAATTGAGAAAATATACCCAAATTTGACAGAGACGCCGCTGTGGACAGAGGTCATAGAGTGAAGGGAGAGAGACCAAATTTGACAGAGCGCCGCGCCATGCGCTCCTCCAGCCCCACTGGTCGCGGACCCTGCCCAACCTTCCTCGTTGGTGGCTGCTAGGGTTGGCTACTGGGATCCTAGGAGCGGGAGCTTCCACACATGGGCGTGGTTGGGCGGCGCGGATCCCCCGATCGGCGGTCGCCCTTTTCGGCGTGCCGACATCGTCGGTGGATCCTGGTCGCCGTGACGCCTGGCGCGGATGGCAGATCCCCGATGAACTGCTGCTGGCCTGCCGCCTGCTCTGTGTATGCTCGGCTTGGGAGGACGAGCGACGTGCCAGCCTGTGCGATTGCGTCCGTGCGTGGGAGTTTTGCAGGCTGGGGATTAGTAAATGGGCCTAGGAGCGGATCCATTAGTAGTACTAAGTTTTCTTTTTGACTTTTTGGAGGGAAGGATGAAGCCTGTTGAAGCCTGTCTAGTAGACTCGCCTTTGGTTCCGACACACCATTATGCTATGGTGTTATGGCTGGAGTAAGCTGTGGTACAATACCACAGTCCTTCAAGTGCATGTCAAACTCATAACTCAAGTATCTGTGTCCTCGATCTGAATGGAGGTGCTTTATCTTATTGTTGAGTTGATTCTCTACCTCTTTCTGAAATTCTTTGAACTTTTCAAAGGTCTTAGACTTATGCTTCATCAAATAGATATATACATATCTACTCAAATCATCAGTGAAGGTAACAAAATAACGATACCCATTGCATGCCGAGACACTCATTGGTCCACACATTTTAGTATGTATGATTCCCAACAGGTGTGTCGCCCGCTCCATAGTACGGGAGAAGGGTGTCCTGGTCATCTTATCCATGAGACAAGGCTCACATGTATCATGAGATTCAAAATCTAGTGATTCCAGAAGTCCATCAGAATGGAGTTTCTTCATGCGTTTTATGCCAATATGACCAAGACGGCAATGCCATAGGTACATGGTATTATCGTCAGTATGATTGCAATGCTTGGCATCAATGTTATGTATGTGTGTACTACTATCAATATATAGCAAGAATAAACCTTTGCATACATGCGCATGAACATAAAAGACATCATTTATATAAATATAACAACCACTTGTTCTAGATTTCGATGAATAACGATATTGCAACAAGTAAGATCCACTCACAATATTCATGCTTAAGGCGGTACAAAGTAGCACTTATTCAAAACTAAAATTAATCCCGAAGGTATACGCAAAGACAGATTGCCGACGGCCTTGACATCGACTTTCAATCCATTGTCGACGCGCATCATCACTTTGTCCTTCCCCGGGCACTGCTTATTCTGTAGCTCCTCTTGGGAGTTATAAATGTGAGCAACATAACCGGTATCAAATACCCAGGTGTTGCTCCCGGTGCTTGTTAGGAACACATCAATAACATGTATATCACATATACCTTTGTCTTTTGCAGCAAACTTGTCGGCTTTCTTGTCTCCAAGGTACTTGGGGCAGTTGCGCTTCTAGTGCCCGTATCCCTTGCAGTAGTAGCACGTGACGCCGGGCTTGGGACTAGGAGCCTTAGGAGAACTGGCAAATGGCTTGCCATACTTATTAGGATTCTTTCCCTTCTTATGCACCAACTTATTAAAGTTGGTGGTCTTATTGACCATCAACACCATGCGCTCCTTCTTAATTTCTACCTCAACAGTTTTGAGCATGACGAACAACTCAGCAAGGGTTATAACCATCTCCTGCATGTTGTAGTTCATCACAAAACCTTTATAGTTAGGGGGCAATGAGTGCAGCACCCTATCAATCGCAAGCTCTTCTGGGATTTTGCAATCCAGGGCGTTCAGGCATTGAACGTAGCCAGACATTTTTACCACATGCTCGCTAACACTACTATGCTCTTCCATCATGGCAGAGAATAAAAGCTCGGAAGCTTCATACCTCTCTTCCCGAGCATGTGGAACAAAGACGTCCTTGAGATCCTAAAGGATTGGAAATGCAACCATCTTCTCAAAACGCTTCTGAAGCTCGGCTCCATGGCATAGAGCATTCCACTATGGATGAGGGATGAATCATTCACTTTGGACTGCCAGACATTCTTTTCATCCTCGGTGGCGGTATCAGCAGGTTTGGAGGGCAGTTCTACCTCCAAGACATAGTTGAACTTCTAGGGGCAGGCGGATTCTCAGGGTATGGTACCAGGCGATGAAGTTGGACCCATCGGTTTTTAGCTTGTCCTTCTCTAGGAATGAGCTAAGGTTGAAGGTGGGTGGGCGAGACATCTACAATGGATTTGCAAAGAGTTTAGACCATGTTCATAATATAATGAGCTCAAGTTTTAAGTTTACTCTTAAACTAAAATTAATAGGGCTCCCACTCGAAACGAACATCCTTCCATTCGTTTTAGTGATCACATCATCCTATGTCACTATATTACCCCCGATGGTCATGGCCGATGATATAGCTCAAAAGGTATACATTCTTAATGTCGATCATATCAACATGTGATTCATGCTCGACCTTTTGGTCTCTTGTGTTCCGAGTCCATGTTTGTACATGATAGCCTCGCCAACTCAAACTTGTGTGTATTGCAGTGTAACCTTTATTACACCCACTGTATGTGAACGTAGGTATGTCTGACATTCGATCGTCACGGCATGCCTCATACTGAAGAACTTTCTTGGTGGTGCACACACAGGGGAACACTATCATTGGAATTGAGAGGGGTCATCCTGTTTAGCCACCTCGTATATCTAATATACTATGCCAAACAAGATGTGCAAACAAATACTTCAAAAGTATGGTGTCATGACATGGTTACAGCACCTTGATAACCATCGAGAGCTCCAATGGAAAACACGTTTCGTAAACTTACCATTCCCATGTCATGACACTTTCCCCTGCAAAACAAAGTTATACGCCTCTACTTTATTATTTTGCTATGCGGCTTTAGGGATTTCATGGCAGAACCCTTTCCTACCTATGAACGTTGAGCCACAATGTTGATTCCATGATTACCTCTTCGCTCCCTTTTCAGGTCCCTCCGGTGTAAAAGTCATATCAACTATTGAAAGAGAGACAAACATCTGCTAGACACTTATACGGAACAAGCCTTATGTCTAGCGTGGAACCAGTCTCGCGTAATCTTACGCGTAAGGTTGGTCTGGGCCGCTTCATCAATCAATCCCGCAATATAACAAGAACACAGATGAGGGTCACAACTAGAGAATCAACGCCCACATATTGATATGTGTTCTATCCGCACAACATGTCTACCCATAGATCTGGCTCTGATACCACTGTTGGGGTTCGCATCAGGAAACAAAAAAATCTAGCTATGCGAACACAACAACTAAGATTTATTCTATATAGACATAAGTAACGGAGAGGGAGGACAGAGTTCATATACTTTGAAGATCGTGGCACGCCTTACACAGGAAGGCATATAGCGGTGAAGACAAGCACCCTAATTGTTGCGCCTTGAAGCTCTACACACGTCCGGTGTTGGGATGTCTCCTGGGCTCCGATCCAAGCCGAGCAGCGGAAGAAGATGGAAGACCATCCTACGCATGATGGTAGTGCAGAGGTGGGGATCTAATCCCAGAGAGCTCGATCCAATCTAGGTGTAGAGAGCTCTAGGGAATAGAGGGAGAGAGGAGAGAACTTGTTGTGCAAATAGAGGGGAGGGGAGCTCCTCTATTTATAGGAGGGAGGGGAGGGGCAAACCCTAGGGCCAAAGGGGAGGGAACCCCCAAAGCCGCCGCCATCCCGGCCCCACCCCGCGGGTAGGAAACCCTAGGGTTTCGGCCAGGCCCTTGTCTCCCGTTTCTCCTTTAGCGCCTATGCCTATGGGACCTTCCACCTGGGAGTGGCCCAATAAGAAATAACTGCCCATAAATATAAATAATAAAATATGTTTTAATATTAATTCAACTAATTAATAAAAACACATATACTATTATATTTCATACTCGAAAACTCCTTCCAGACCCATCCGATCAACATCGGATGTTAGCCGGAAACTTTCCAGTTTCTCTCTCTCTCATTTCTCATGCGGTGTTGGTTCGATCCCAATGCGTCTCCACCCTTAAGTGTGCCACCCTTTGGCTCAGATATGCTACGGACATGACCAAGACCCCTCTTGCATCAGTGATCATCAGCAGGACCTGGATGACCATAATGACCACCCGTGCATTCACGAATCTCATCGCTCTTACCTTAACTGTGTAGTCCTATTCCCTTTGCCATACGATACTGATGACGGCTCTATTGATGTAGAACCTCTTGGGAACCCCAAGAGCAAGGTATGATGAGTATATCATCAAGTTTTCCCTTAGTTGTGAAACCAAGGTTATCGAACCAGTAGGAGAAAGAAAAAGCTTCCGAAGGTGTTGCTAGCAATGTGAACCTGCACAACACAACCAAAATACTTTCTCCCAACTTACAGTGAGGTTGTCAAGCTCACTGGTTTTGCTGAAAATAAAGGATTAAACATATAGTGTGGAAGATAGTAATTGCTTGAAAGTAAATAGTAAACAGTAGATGGTATATCAATGGGAAGTAATGGACCAGGGTCCACGGTTCACTAGAGGTGTTTCTCCATAAGATAAATAAAATGTTGGGTGAAAAAATTACAATTGAGCAATTGACAGATAGAGAATGCATAACAATGCATGTACATGACATGATGATCACTATGAGATTCATTTGGGCATTACAACATAATACATAGACTGTAATCCAACTGCATCTATGACTAATAATCCACCTTTGGGATATCATTCGAACAACCCTCGGGTATTAAGTTGCAAGCAACAGATAATTGCATTAAGCAAAGTGTGTAAAGTAAATAATACAATTGCCCTTGGACAAAGGATTGTTGTTTTCTCCCTAGTATCAACAACACATCTACAACCTTAGAGGTTTCTATCACTCCCCCAGATTACTAGAGGCATGAACCTACTATCGAGCATAAATACTCCCTCTTGGTGTCACAAGCAAATACTTGGGCAGAGTAACTACTAGCAACGGAGAGCATGCAAGATCACAAATAGCATAGACATGATAAAATCAATAATCAATCTTGACATAGTACACAATATCCATCGGATCCCAACAAACACAACATGTTGGATTACAAATAGATGATCTTGATCATGATAGGCGGCTCACAAGATCTAAACATGATAGCACAAAGAGGAGAAACAACCATCTAGCTACTGATATAGACCCATAGTCCAAGGATGAACTACTCATTCATCACTCCGGATGCTGGCATGGTGATGAAGAAGGCCTCCGGGATGATCTCCCCTCTTCGGCAGGGTGTCGGGAAGAGCTTTGGATCCCTCCCGATCTAGGGACGATGGTTGTAGCAGCTACAGACTTTTTCGTGGAATTCTGATCAGGTACTTAGGGTTTTCTCCTCGGGGGTATATATAGGCGAAGGGACAAGGTCGGTAGATGTAACACCCCAGTTTTAATTAAATAGTATTTAGGGTTTGTTTGTGCATCATAAGCATCATGTCTTAAATGCATTGAAGAAATAATGTAAAACCCTAAACCCTAGTTTTTTCCTCTCTTTGAAAGCAATTCAAAATGGTTTAAATATTTTGAACACCACCAAAACAATGGAGCCCAAATTGATTAAAAAGGGCCCCTGAGTAGTTTATATATTTTATAAAGTCTCTTGGTATTTTTGTAATATCTAAAAACATATTTCAAATCATTTTACAAAATGGAGAATAGAAAACAGGAAAAGAAAAATGTTTTTGATAAAAAAACAGAGCAGCAGAGCAAACTAGGCCGCATCGCAGCAGCCCAACCTTTTCCTCTCCCCTCTGCCTGACGCCCGCGCACAGCTCCCGCGGCCTACATCGGCCCAGCAGCAGCCCATACCCCTTCGGCGTCTATTCTTTTCTTCTTCCTCACGTCCGACGTAGTGAAGCTGCTCACTGTCGTTGCCGTCGTTGTCCATCCGCGTCGTGATGCCCGCTCAGCGCCAAGATGAACGCCATCGCTCTCCTTCGTCTACAAGTATCCCAAAACGCCGCAGAGACGAACCCTATCTTCTCTTCCTCCCCGAATTTCTTCTCTGGCCCGAACCCTAGCCTCGGACTTCACCAGGGCCCCGCCATTTCTGGTCACCCCGAGCTTCGTCGAGCATGCCCCCGTGACCGCCTCGCCCTCCTCTATCTTTTTCCCCAAACGGCGCATGCAGGAGAATCCCGAGACGCCGCAATCGACAGCTCCTTCCTGAGCTCCGCCGTCGCCATTGACGTCGCTACCGACCCTCTCTGACCTCTCTGAGCCCTCTGACCCAACCATGGAGAGCTTGCGGTTCTCTGGAACCTCTTCACTCCTTTCCTCTCGCTCTGGTTCGAGCTTGCGCCATGATCCACCACCCGCCATCGCAGTAGTGGTCGCCGGAGCTCCTCCGATTGCCAATAAATAGTGGCGTCGCCCCTATTTGGTCCAGCGTGAAGCACTGGTTCGAACGCAAGCAGTCGCGCGCCCCCGCTCGCCCCCTAGCATCGCCGCCAGTCGTCGTCTGCCATGCTGCCGCCGTGGTGACGTGGTGCCCGCGTGGCAGCTGAGGTGGCCCTAGGCCCCTCTGTCCGCCACGGTGGGTAGGCGCTACCCCAGTGATAAATGACTCTTCCCCTCTGATGACGTCAGCTTTGTGCAGTAAATCAATTAATAAAAGGTTTAATAATTTCAGAAATTGTTTTGAATATTGTAAATTCAATAACTAATTCATATTAACTCAGAAAAATACAAATAATATATCAAAATGTTCAGAAAAATGAGATCTATCTAATTACACTATAATCATGCATTGTACAACAACTTAAATGACAAGTATAATTAGAAGAACATAGTAACCCCTCTCATATACATCTGGAGTTTCCCGAATTAGGGTTTTCACCCCTCGGAACCCCGATTAAATGGTTGAGCATGTCTTTCGGTGTTTGCTTCTTCCCGGTAGAATACGATATCAAGATCGAGATTGAAGACTGATATCAACACCGTCGAAGATCAAAGATCGACGAACAATACTTGACCAACTATAACCAAGTCAAGTACAAGGCCACCGAAGAACTTTCTATCTGTTATCAACAGGCAAAGGCAAGCATAGCCCCACCATGATATAATCCTATGTTTTTGAAAGCATTTCAATTCTGCCATGATGCATACGATTCTATTGTGGTCTTTTATCGATAGATAGAATAATCTATATGTTGCATTAGTCCCTTTGAGCTTATATTACCTGATCCACTGCTCCTAGCATAACAAGGTTTGGCTTGTGTGCACTACTAAAGCTTATATATGTGTCTTGCTTAGCCATGCATAGCTGTCAGTGTTGGTTCATCTAGATGATGTATCTGATGCAGAGAATCTAGTATGACAGGAGAACGTGATGAGATGAGATCAGTGATATAAGATTAAACATGCTAAGGCTTGTATGTGAGGCCACGGTGGGATGTGGTTTTTCTAGTCCCATGCTCGCCACCACTAGGAACTGAGTTCTTGCCTTTGGAACCAAGATGAGCGTACAACCACACAGGTATTGGGAACCCCTCTCCTGATTAACTTGCCTAGTAGATTCCATGAGTCACATAGTTCGGCGTTCCATTCGACATATGCATAGAAAACCTTTTGAAAGATTTGTCGGGTGAAGGTTCATTCATAATAGGTAGGGAAGCATGGACCGGGTTGCTTGGGGTTGATAGCGCCCCTGGTAAACCAACCTCGCCTCACATCTTTAAGTAACGGCTTCGGGATTTGACCCGTTATGGCGTACCATACTTATTGCGTGACTCATGGTCTCGGCGAAAGCAAGGTAAAGGTCGTGGCCAACCACCCTCTGCCGGCCTTCCAAGGAAGAGGGCCAAAATGTTGGCATTAAGAGTTGATTGGTACATGTGGGTAAAGTTGTACACCCCTGCAAGGTTAAATCTTTTCGAAAAGCCGTGTTCACGGTTATGAACGCTTGGTGACCAGATTCTAAGATCATAGAGAACTATAACATAATCGTAAAACTTGGTAGAACAATGTGTGCTTAAGGATGCTTCCTCATGGGTACGAGGGGGTGATCCTAGATAGGGTTCAAATGATGATGATTTGGTGGATATCAAAGAAGATGATCAATATTTCGGAGACGTTGCTCTCTTATACCCTTTTAAAATACTCTGACTAGACGAGCTTCTCCCCTCCCTTGTTTTATAAACAAAGATGGCTTTATGCAAAACAACTCCACCAGCCATAAGTCTCGCGGAGTACACCCTGTACTCACCCTTGCTTTGTTGATACTTTTGGCAGAGTAAGTGTTCACCTGAAGACGAGCTATGTACTACATCGACACCGACGAGTAGCTTGGGGATCCCGGCCGGTAGCCTGGAATCTATGGGCTGGGACGTCATCGTTATGCTTCAGGCCTCTTAGGCCATTTGTTAAGTTTTCTATACTTAATAGCATAATTTGCCTTCCATTGTTTGATGTTTGTGGTCAGTGACCTCTGCTTGTAATATTTTGGCTCTTCGCTCAGTTATGAGCTTGCTGTAATAATTTTTGTGTCATAGGGTCACTAATGTGTTATCGATTCTTCACTGGATATTCTCGAGCTCAATGTTAAGCTTATGTCAGACGGTGGTCTGGGATTTGTTTATCCCGGATCCTGGGGGTGTCACGGTAGAGGTCCAGGGGGGCACATCATAGGGTGGCATGCCCCCTGGCCGCACCTGGGACAGGTTTGGACTCCCTAGGGTGCGCCTCCCTCTGGCCTGTGGACTCTGTCTCTGCCTCTAAAAATAGGAAGTTTGGATTTTGTTTCGTACAATTCTGAGAATATTTCTTTACTAGCTTTTCTGAAACCAAAAACAGCAGAAAACAGGAACTGGAACTGTGGCATATTGTTAATAGGTTAGTTCTAGAAAATGTATAAAAATGACTCAAAGTGTAGACAAAACATAAGATAGTTGGTACAAAACAAGCATGGAACATAAAAAATTATAGATACGTTTACGATGTATCAAGCATCCCCAAGCTTAACTCCTGCTCGTCCTCGAGTAGGTAAGTGATAAAAAGAATAATGTTTTAGGTGACATGCACCATCACAATATTGATCAAGGTATTGTAAAGCATTGATAGCTGGGATCAAAGTACTCTAACATAAGCATGAAAGATATATTTCTAACAATAAGACAAAGCAACTATGTTGCAACATGAAAGGCAACACAAACAAAAGATCATGAATAATGCTTTGAAAGACATTTTTTTTGTTTCACATATATAAAACATAGCAAGAGTGGTAATAAGCTTGTCCTTCATGGAATAGCAAAACATACATGCATAGCAGACCTTCAAAGTTCATAAGGGTGACTAGATACAAATAATTCAAGAACAAGCAATACCATAATTATGAATCAATCAACAAGTTTTGGGACAATGCACATTGAACTAAGAATGACAACTATGCTCTCTTAATTGGTGCATAAACATAGAAGATGGAGACTCAACAAAAAAGGCCCTTTGCACAGAGAAGTAGGGATTAAATGGTTTTATAAAGCTTCCAAAAATTATGGTACTTATTAGCTTTCAGCTCTCATTGCCCCTATCATAAGCATCTTGAAGTGATTAAGGTTAAAGTGAGTGCAAATACGAGTATATGCTTGACAAATCACGAGTTGAAAATCCCATGCACCTTGCGTACGAGTACCAAACCTCATGCTACTCAACTTTGGTCACAAGCAAGTTCTTGTCATTGTAAGTATATGTGTATCATAGAGAACCACCAACGGGGTACCCCTTGCCCCATGACACAGGAGCTATCCCATATCAAAAAGACAAGGCAACAGACAGTGAGCATCTCAGTGATCTTTTTATTTGCTACTCCCTCCGTTTCAAGGAATAAGGCGCACGCGCATTCCAAAGCAAAGTTTGACCGAATAAATAGAGCAACTAAAATTTAATTATATTATGTAAAATTAGTATCATTGGATTCGTATTGAAACATATTTTTCAATGATACTAATTTTATACCAACATTCTTTATATATTTAGAGTAAATATTGTTCAAAGAAAAAACACACAAAACAAGGACGCCTTATTCTTTGGGATGGAGGTAGTATTTACATAGGTTTTTTGAGACATCCCAATTTCAGCAACCCTGATTTAATAACCAAAAGGCAAAAATCAGGGGGAACAAAAACTTTTTCTTGAATTGTGTGATTACTTGCTTGCTTGTGCTCAAGCAACTGTTTGTGTATTAGTTGTATGCTCCTCACCTCAACCCTAGTTTACAGAAAACTATTTTTTACAAAAAGAGATGTCTTGGCTCATCTTTCATATTCTCAAATGTTCTGGCATTTAAAAAAAACTTGAGCCAAGATGACTTTGACACAACCAAATACTTTACTAGTTTCTATTCCCAAAAATATGGAGACCTATATACATTATATCCTTGTGTTTTCAAGACAGAAATTCAACTACCCTTATCTCTAGGTTTCCCCAAAACCTTTATCAAAACCTTTTCATCTCAATCCTGGTAGAGATACCAAGATGGTACTCATCTTACTTCAAAGCAAAACCCCTTTCCAACATACCCCTCCTTACCCCAAGCAAGGCTTGATGGTAACCCTAGTAGTAGTTGGATAAATAGTAAGATGAATTGCCTTGATCTGTTGGTTGATGAATTGCCTTCATCTGTTGATTGCCTTGTTTGTTTAGGATCTAGAATGAGCTAATCTAGCAGCTCATCCCTGAAGACCCAAATCCTTTCTTGTGATCATAACTCTCAATCTAAGCATCTAAGTCTGGATCTATCCTAAACCACTCAAGTGACTCTCTCATCTCATGCTCAGATCAATCCAAGGACAATCCCTCTGGATGGTTTCCAACCCAGTGGAGACCCCATCTAAACTTGGATCCCATATACTCAGTTAATACCTCAACATCATCTCCTTGATCATGGGATTAGAACCTAGTATCCTCTCAAAATCATCTACCTTGCACTCTAGTCTAAAACCCCAAATCTGCCAAAATGGCTAAGTCTGGATTTCTTATCTGGATACCATCTTTGGAGCTCCACCTTTTCCAACTTGTGTGAACTTTTGAGAATGCACTTGAACCATACTGTAGTACATCTTTAGTACAACCAAGGACGACTCTTTCCCTTGGATAAACCATTCTAATTCACACCCATCCTTGATTGTTTTGTAGTCAAGAGAATAATCTTTTCTGCAAATCTTATCATCTTACCTACTTTGACAGAAGCCCACATCTATATGCCACCTCCCATTGACCAACTCCTTGCATGGTTAAGATCTACTAACCATGGGCTATCAACCACCATCTCACTTGTGTCCATTGGAGCCTTTTGCTTCTTAAACCCACATGGTTTAGGAGGCTAACTGATGCATCTGTTATGGCAGCCTTATTTTCAACGAAGTTTGCCATCACTCCAATACCACCTCAAATCCAACCAAGCCCAACTATTTCTTCCATGATCATCTATATGACATGGTCTATCCATACATACATCCCTTTTACCAAGGTGAGCTCTGAGCTCCTTAAACTAACCCTGTTTAGATGGCATCAGGATAACTAAACCCTAGATCCTCCCCGAATTTAGTTTCCACCCTTTTCACCACTTCCTTTCCAAACCAAGGTGAAACTTGATGCCTACATCACGTTTACACCATATACATTGGATATAAGCATCCCCAAATAATTCTCCCAATTATTTGGATTATTAAACTATTTTATCTCATTATCTTGCAAAGTCCCCAAAACCCTTGTCTATAAAGGCAAGTTTGTTTTTCTCCAAATAACTTTGCCAACTTAAGGCACATCTGATGCCTATTCATCATACCCCATCTTTAATACTCAAAAATAATTATTTTTGAGATTCTTTATTTTTTATTTTTTGCCCTTTTTCTTAAACGGCCAAAACAAGAAATAATTCCTTAAAAATAATTTTACACCTCAATAAATCCCAATAAATTTCGCCAATGTGTGCTATGGTATTTAGGACCATATCACACCAAAATCCAAGCTTGCCCCATGTAAATTTTTCATCCTTGCTTCCATAATGTACTTCAGCACTTTTTGAAGAAGTGCATTTAAATGGGATTATAATCATCAGAAAATTCCCATTTAAATCATGGAGAGGTTATTTGACCTATACCACCTACCAGTACTATTTACACACTTTGTCCAATGCAAATTTATCAACTTCCTTCACAAGCCTCCCTTTAATCAAAATTTGCAAAACCAATCAAGTATGGTTTCAAACAAACTACAATCATCACCAAATCTTGTCAAACACTACTTCTCCAGCACTACTCCCTGGCAGCACACACCCCTCTGGTCGACCAACACTGTAGCACCTCTTGTCCTTTAGCCCTTGAAACTTGAGAGAGAGAGAGGAAATCTTGCCAATATATTTGTAATAACAGGGACAGCAGCTACCCCACTCCCTCTCACCACCTCTCTGCCCACCTTTGACCACAGCACCACCCAGCACCGCCCTTAGCAACCAATGGGAATCCCTCACCCCATGACCATTTTGGACATTTCATCTGTACCCATGAGGTTTGAAATAAAAAGGCTAGAGGCCACACCAGTGCATCCCTAGCCCTCATTTGCCCTAGAGAACTCCCCTCACCTCCCCCACGAGCTATCTTTCCTCTCCCCTGCTCTACCTTGCCCTGGAGAAGAAAAGCTTGAAGCTTCGGCCTCGGGCCCAAAACCGAGCGTACCTTCTTCCCAATGCTCAATCTCTCCCTGCATGTCACACCAACCGAATCTCCTTGCTCTCCTGCATCTACTCATGCCCGTTTCCTTGGCTTGCAGCAACCAGAAGCGTCTCCCCGGCGAGCAACCGAGAAAACACCGGCAGGCGTTCCTGCGCGAGCCATTCCCCGATGTCAAGACTGACGTTGCCGCCCCTCCATGGACTCGCCATCATCGACCGCGTCACCTCGTCGCCTCCGAGACCTCTCTCGGGCCCTCGGTAAGCTCCCCCGCCTCCTCCCTGACCCATCTAGGGTTTCCCTCACCGGCCAGCTAGCCCTATGGAGACGACTCCTCGCGCCCGTCCGATCTAGCCAGATCCGACAGCCGAGAGCGCTCGATACCCCTTCGCCGGGCGGGCCAGTGGCTGGGCCTTGGCCAGCTGTGCGCCGCCTGCGTGCTAGCGTTGCACCTGGGCCAGTCTGGCCTCCTAGGCCCATTTGCCCCTCGGATCTGGCCCGTTGACCTCCAGCCTCCTTTTTCCTTTCTTTTAAATATAAGATCTGGAAATTTAGCACTTGGTTTAAATCCAAAACAAAATGTAAAAGCCTGCAAAACCCCTAGATCTAAAATTCCTCAGGTTCCTAGGTGTTTTCCCTAACATGCAGACCAAGTTGTGTACCAAATTAATGTATAGATTAAATATGAGAAATCTTATACTAAGATCTTTCTAGACCACTAATTATTTTATCCAGAAAGTTTGGTACATCCAAATGGACTAAATACAATTAGTACATAAAAGTATCCCCCATACCTATCCTACCCCACTGTCCCCACCTAAGTTAGCTTACTAGTTTGCTGATAGCAAAAATACCAAAAACAGGTACTTTCTGCCTTTAGGAATTTCTCTAGGTCAAACCAAATGATTTTTTGATCTACATCCAACTTCCAGTTAACACACCTAACCATATCTGGCATAATCCAGCATCTCATAATTTTATGAGCCTCTGTTGAATTTTAGTGAAATAAACTCTTCTGTGCATGGTTTATTCATTACTAAATTATCTGTAGTAGCTATGTAACTCCAAAATGGTTGATTCCAATTTATACAGAAAGTTTTCTTCAATACCTAACATGTTTCCTTGGAATCAGCTAAAAAGCTTTTTTAGAATAAATCTGATTAAAAAGACAAATCCCAGCCAGTACTGCCTTTGAGAATTTCTCAAGGGCATTCTGGTTATTGTTTTGAGGATATTCCAACTCCTATTGATTCAGTACATCTAATGCTACTTTTCAACCCAAGGAAATAATTTTTGGAACTCCAGAGAAGTTCTGGTGAATTATTTCCTAAAACTAAAGTTTTAACCACTATAAAATCCATTATAAATCAAGGGAAATTGATAAAATAGTGAAACCACTTTTGTTGGCTTCATTTTATCAATACCTATTCGATGGTATCATTTTTATACAATGGTATCATACAGATCAAGTACTTGACCAAAAACCTCTCTTAGTTAATTCCTAGACATTAAATCCAAAGGGAAGTCTTCTTCCCTAATGTCTCCTAGTCATCTCCAAATCCAATCAACTAAAACCCCCACATCCTACTGCCTCATATCTTGTAGTTATCCTTATCTTGATGTATGGTTTGATGATTGTATGCTTTGTATTGATTGGTGTATTGTTTGCTTGCATGTATGTTCGATAACGGCGATAGTTGCGATTGTGTGACACCGAGAAGAAGGAAGCATCGGGGTTATCTTTATTATTGATATTATTGGTATTCTGGTTATTTAACACCGTCAAGGGACTTCTCGCTGGTCACAGGCAAGCCACCATTCCTGAACTCCTTTATTAACCTACTCCTGTTTATCAACTATGTTATATCTCGTTTATAAATTGCATGATCAAAAGGCATGGTTTGTTTCAAATAAAAACCCGTGAGTAACTTGGATCCTACAAGTTATGGATATATGTCCACTAGGAAACCTACCCTATTTGCACCTATACTTACCCCTTTAGTTTGAGGCTAAGATGATTTGCATCTTTCCTCTTGGAACCCTCGGAATTTCAAAGATAAAACTATTTTGCGTTCTACCCTACTACAAAGTTTTCAAAATAAAACCCTTGGAGAGAGGCATCGTTCCGAGTGGAGTTTTCACTAAAGGAGATATGAGGAGGATAAAGAGGAAGTAGAATAAGGAAAGTAATAAGGAAAGGGCTACTCTAGTCTATTACGAGAACAATTTTATCAGTGCAACCACATTACCCTGGGTGGAACTCAGGGCTAGATCGTAGTTTGTCCTCCTTAGTATGGGCTACGCCATAACGCGTACAAAGGGGTTAGAGTCCCCGGAAGCCGGTTCCTTTCCACTTAGGGGGTCGTCGTGCCCGGAGAAGTTCCATTCAACTCCACGGAGTCGGCTGAAACTATGGAGCTCCCGAGGACGATACCAGGTTAAGGCAGTACGGCTGGAAGTGGATAAAGGATGTGCATGAAGGGATATTCGGACATGGGAAGTCAGGTACATGTCCCGGGGGAACTAAGCAACCATAGGGAAAGTACCTATACTAGGGACAACAAATGAAAGGTTAGGTTCGATTATCCGGACCCCCGTCTACAGTATGTAGAGGGTCGTGGTTGTATCGTGGCGGATGTATTGATTCCTGTGGGTAAAGTGCACAAACTCTGCAGAGTCTAATCTATTCAAATAGCCGTGTCTACGGTCAAGGACGGTTGGAAAGGTAATTACTATGAGTACCGGGAGATATGTTGAGATGTATGAAAAGGATGTGACTTGGTCATGAGGAAGGATAATGAATGAGATTGGTTTTGACCAATGATGGTCGAAGACGTTTTAAAAAGGGTTTTACTATCAAAACTGTTTTAAATCTTTTTAACAAGGATGTGGAGATGTCTAGGTTTTCAAAAAGGAGGCATACTTTACTAAAACTCTTTTTCAACAAAGATATAGAGATGCCAATGTAGGTCTTTTCAAAAACAACTATAGTATAGAGCTTTCTCGCCACAGCCAAAATATGCATTATCCTTGTTTCCTTGTCTCGGTGGTCTTGTGAGTACATTCAAAGTACACATTGGCATTGTCCCTGGCTATTCACCTGGCCAAATTGCAGATGTTCAGAAGCAACAAAGGAGTCGACGTCTATGCGAGCTAGGCCGTCTTCCCAGTCATTTGCCTGTAGGTTAAGGCACGGGCTCTGCGCTGAAGACTTCCGTTACTTGTGTTGTAATCTCCATAAAGGCCTCCTTGTAAGTTGTTGTACTTGTTAATTAAGGATGATGTAATGATACATGTCGGTTATACTCACGACTCACTGATCATGGGAACGTGAATGATATGCATAACGGGTATTATCGGACTGAAAATATGGGGTGCCACAGACATGGTATCAGAGCCATCCTGACTGTAGGAGACCTTAGTCAGCATGGACGTTAGACAGGACAACCCTTATTTTTGAAAACACCGGTTTTCGAAAACTATTTATCAAAAGCTTTTTTGAAAGATTTATTATCTCATCTTCTCTGATTTAAAAGAATTTAAAATGGATTACTCTGTATCTAATCTACCTCAAAGGTTCCGTTTTCACAAACCAGTCCGACTCGAAGACTATGAAGACGGAGATCCCGGAATAAAGAGACATCGAGACAAGCAAAGCAAAGGAGCTAGCCACAATGACAGACACTACAAGGTCGCCCTGCCAACGGAGTCGTTCACCCCCAAGTCAAATCAAGTACGGCACCGACACCCAAAGACGGCAGGACAGAGTTAAGGCCCTAGAAACGTCCGTACTTAGGATTTATCCTCCCTAAAATAGGATTCCCCTTATGGCGTGTAGTCACCTCCTTAGTGTTTATGGTATGCCCTGTTTGCTTGTCATATGCGTGTTTGATTCTTGAAGTATGTTGCTTGTCTGCTTTGGATCATCGGATACTATAGTTCGGACCACCTAGTTGGTATATCTCGACGCCAACCCCTCCAACCTCCTAGCCGGAAAAACCTCTCCTTAGCAGGATGGCCACGCAAGAAAACTTCGACAACCACAAGCACAAGCCTTAAGGTGGAAAGACGGTGTCTTTCCACTCAACTCCCATAACCCCTTTTCTACCTTCATTTTCGTTGTTTAAAGACTAGCTATATACCCTGTTAGATCTGCCTTGCAACCCTAAACCCTCTTCTATGCAGATGGAGCCCGTTGATGAAACATGGCTAAGCGCAGGATTCCTCGTGCTCCTATGGGATTCCCTGCAGCTTTGCGGATACACCCAACCTCCCACCTACAACCTCCATAGAGGATTGGAAACCGGATTATTTCTGGGTCAGGTGACCATTCAACCAAAGTATGGAGTACCCGGAGAACACATTCGCGCCACAGGATTCTGTATGCCAACCCCAGTGCTGGCCCTACAAATGGCAGCAAGAGAATCCCTGCTCCGCATTAGGGATGTCCTTCCAGAAATGAGGCAGCCCACAACCTTCTTTCTACCCATCAAAGGCAATGTGGATTCATCCGGACAATCCCAAAACCCCCGCTTGACATACCCGGCCTTGCAGCTCCAATCCCGTTATAGCTATGCTGGAAATGAGCTCCTCACCGCAGTTGTGGATGAATACTGCCGCACCCAGATGGAACTTCATGGTGTGCAAGCTATCCTGGATCGCAAGGAAGCTCTGGAAGTCCAGAAAAGGAACCAAGCCATAATCAAGGAATCCGAAGAAGCCTCCGGAAGTCGCGTCCTTAAAGTAAGAAAGAAGTGTGTCTCAGCTCTGCAATATCTCAAGAGGTTCAAGCCAATCCAAGACCTCCAAGGATCTTCCACCGACCTCCTTGCAGACAAAGATGAAGCCAAAGAGGATTCCCCTAGACCATCCTCAAGCGAAAACTAGACTAGCATAATAACGATGTGTTCTAGTACCTATGTATCGCCCCAGAACCTATTTTGTAAAACTCTAAGTGCCTGGTCGCCCTACGGCACAGACCTGTTTTGTAACCTCCTTAAGTACCTCCGCCACCGACCGGTTTGAATCCTGCTAAATCCATGGATATTGTGCAAGTATGATACCCTTCTTTGCATGTTTTACCCACGACGTTGCATTAGAACCAAAACCCCGTAGTTTTGCTCTAAGGGGGGAGACTGTGTCTTTCCTGTCCAAAACTCGATAGACCCAAGGAGTCGACCCCTAGTTAGCATTAAGTGGTAAACACCCCTCCAAGCCCCGAACCGTCGACTCTGCAAGGAGAACAACAATTGGCCCTTCTCCCAATTCAGAAGATTCTTCAGGAAGATTCTTTGCTCCAAGTTCGACCGTCAAACCAACAACTGGTGCATCAAGATCATGAACAAAGAAGGTTGAATGCAACACGAAGAGAGAGAAGACTCAACTCGACGTCTCCAGAAGGAAGTACCCCGTCAAAATTAACCCTACCTAGACTTGTCTTAAGGGGAAAAGACTGGTATTTTCCATTTGTTTAAAAGCTAAACCGCCTGACCCAACGCCTCTCAGCTCCGATCTGTAACAAACCACGTCGAGTAATTTTAAGACTTGTTATCGCCTATTTCCTTCAACCGCTGAAATTGTTAAGCGGATGTTATTACCCCAACCCTACTCCTCCCTAATCTTGGGACGAGATTATTTTAAGGGGGAAAGGTCTGTAACATCCCAATTTCAGCAACCCTGATTTAGTATCCAAAAGGCAAAAATCATGGGGAACAAAAACTTTTTCTTGCACTATGTGATTACTTGCTTGCTTGTGCTCAAGCAACTGCTTGTGTATTAATTGTGTGCTCCTCACCTCAACCCTAGTTTAAAGAAAACTATTTTAAAAAAAATAGATTTCTTGGCTCATCTTTCATATTCTCAAATGTTCTGGCATTTAAAAAAAACTTGAGCCAAGATGACTTTGACACAGCCAAATACTTTACTAGTTTATATTGCCAAAACTATGGAGACCTATATACATTATCTCCTTATGTTTTCAAGACAGAACTTCAACTACCCTTATCTCTAGGTTTCCCCAAAACCTTTATCAAAACCTTTTAATCTCAATCTTGGTAGAGATACCAAGATGGTACTTATCTTACTTCAAAGCAAAACCCCTTTCCAACATACCCCTCATTACCCCAAGCTAGACTTGATCGTAACCCTAGTAGTAGTTAGATAAGTAGTAAGATGAATTGCCTTGATCTGTTGGTTGATGAATTGCCTTGATCTGCTGATCGCTTTGTTTGCTTAGGATCTAGAATGAGCTAATCTAGCAGCTCATCCCTGAGGACCCAAATCCTTGCTTGTGATCATCACTCTCAAGCTAAGAATCTAAGTCTGGATCTATCCTAAACCACTCAAGTGACTCTCTCATCTCATGCTCAGATCAATCCAAGGACAATCCCTCTGGATGGTTTCCAACCCAGTGGAGACCCCATCTAAACTTGGATCCCATCTACTCAGTTAATACCTCAACATAATCTCCTTGATCATGGGATTGGAACCTAGTATCCTCTCAAAATCATCTACCCTTGCACTCTAGTCTAAAACCCCAAATGTGCCAAATGGCTAAGTCTGGATTTCTTATCTGGATACCATCTTTGGAGCTCCACCTTTTCCAACCTGTGTGCACTTTTGAGAATGCACTTGAACCATCCTGTAGTACATCTTTAGTACTACCAAGGCCCACTCTTTACCTTGGATAAACCATTCTAATTCACACCCCTCCTTGATTGTTTTGTAGTCAAGAGAATAATCTTTTCTGCAAATCTTATCATCTTACCTACTTTGAAAGAAGCCCACATCTATGTGCCACCTCCCCTTGACCAACTCCTTGCATGGTTAAGATCTACTAACCATGGGCTACCAACCACCATCTCACTTGTGTCCATTGGATCCTTCTGATTCTTAAACCCACATGGTTTAGGAGGCTAACTGATGCATCTGTTATGGCAGCCTTATTTTCAATGAAGTTTGCCATCACTCCAATACCACCTCAAATCCAACCAAGCACAACTATTGATTACATGGTCATATATATGACATGATCTATCCATACATATATCCCTTGTACCAAGGTGAGCTCTGAGCTCCCTAAAGTAACCCTGTTTAGATGGCATCAGGATAACTAAACCCTAGATCCTCCATGAATCTAGTTTCCACCCTTTCCACCACTTCCTTTCCAAACCAAGGTGAACCTTCATGCCTACATCAATTTTACACCATATACATTGGATATAAGCATCCCCAAATAATTCTCCCAATTATTTGGATTATTAAACTATTTTATCTCATTATCTTGCAAAGTCACCAAAACCCTTGTCTATAAAGGCAAGTTTGTTTTTCTCCAAATCACCTTGCCAACTTAAGGCACATCTGATGCCTATTCATCATACCCCATATTCAAAACTCAAAAATAATTATTTTTGAGATTCTTTATTTTTTCTTTTTGCGCTTTTTCTTAAAAGGAAGAAACAAGAAATAATTCCTTAAAAATACTTTTACACCTCAATAAATCCCAATAAATTTCGCCAATGTGTGCTATGGTATTTAGGACCATATCACACCAAAAACCAAGCTTGCCACATGTAAAATTTTCATCCTTGCTTCCATAATGTACTTCAGCAGTTTTTGAAGAAGTGCAATTAAATGGGATTATAATCATCGGAAAATTCCTATTCAAATCATGGAGAGGTTATTTGACCTATACCACCTACCAGTACCATTTCCACACTTTTTCCAATGCAAATTTATCAACTTCCTTCACAAGCCTCCCTTTTATCAAATTTGCGAAAGCAATGAAGTATGGTTTCAAACAAACTACAATCATCACCAAATCTTGTCAAACAATACTTCTCCAGCACTACTCCCTGGCAGTACACACCCCTCTGGTCGACCAACACTCTAGCACCTCTTGTCCTTTAGCCCTTGAAACTTGAGAGAGAGAGAGAGGAAATCTTGCCAATATCTTTGTAATAAGAGGGACAGCAGCTACCCCACTCCCTCTCACCACCTATCTGCCCACCTTTGACCCCAGCACCGCCCTTAGCAACCAATGGGAAGCCCTCACCCCATGACCATTTTGGACATTTCATCTATACCCATGAGGTTTGAAATAAAAAGGCTAGAGGCCACACCAGTGCATCCCTAGACCTCATTTGCCCCAAAGAACTCCCCTCACCTCCCCCACGAGCTCTCCTTCCTCTCCCTGCTCTACCTTGCCCTGGAGAAGAAAATCTTGAAGCTTCGGCCTCGGGCCAAAAATCGAGCGTAGCTTCTTCCCCATGCTCAATCTCTCCCTACATGTCACACCAACCGAATCTCCTTGCTCTCCTGCATCTACTCATGCTTGTTTCCTTGGCTTGCAGCAACCAGAAGCGTCTCCCCGGTGAGAAACCGAGCAAACGTCGGCAGGTGTTCCTGCGCGAGCCATCCCCCGACATCAAGACCGACATTGCTGCCCCTCCCTGGACTCGCCGTCATGGACCGCGTCACCTCGTCGCCTCCGAGACCTCCCTTGGGCCCTCGGTAAGCTCCCCCGCCTCCTCCCTGACCAAGCTAGGGTTTCCCTCGCCGGCCAGCCAGCCCCGCGGAGACGACACCTCGCGCCCGTCCAATCTAGCCAGATCCGACGACCGAGAGGGCTCGATACCCCTTCGCCGGGCGGGCCAGCGGCTGGGCCACGGCCAGTTGCGCGCCGCCTGCGAGCGAGCGTTGCGCCTGGGCCAGTCTGGCCTCCCAGGCCCATTTGCCCCTTGGATCTGGCCCGTTGACCTCCAGCCTCCTTTTTCCTTTCTTTTAAATATAAGATCTGGAAATTTAGCACTTGGTTTAAATCCAAAACAAAATGTAAAAGCCTGCAAAACCCCTAGATCTAAAATTCCTCAGGTGCCTAGGTGTTTTCCCTAACATGCAGACCAAGTTCTGTACCAAATTAATGTATAGATTAAATATGACAAATCTTATAATAAGATCTATCTAGAACACTAATGATTTTCTCTAGAAATTTTGGTACATCCAAATGGAGTAAATCCAATTAGTACAGAAAAGTATCCCCCATACCTATCCTACCCCACTGGCCCCACCTAAATTTGCTTCCTAGTTTGCTGATAGCAAAAATACCAAAAACAGATACTTTCTGCCTTTAGGAATTTCTCTAGGTCAAACCAAATGAGGTTTTGACCTACATCCAACTTCCAATTAACACACCTAACCATATCTGGCATAATCCAGCAGATCATAATTTTATGAGCCTTTGTTGAAATTTAGTGAAATAAACTCTTCTGTGTATGGTTTATTCATTACTAAATTCGCTGCAGTAGCTATGTATCTCCAAAATAGTAGATTCCAATTTATATATAAAGGTGTCTTCATTACCTAACATGTGTCCTTGGAATGAGCTAAAACGCTTTTGTAGAATAAATATGATTAAAAAGACAAATCCCAGCCAGTACTGCCTTTGGGAATTTCTCAAGGGCATTATAGTAATTTTTTAGGATATTCCAACTCCTATTGATTCAGTACATCAAATGCTACTTTTCAACCCAAGGAAATAATTTTTGGAACTCTAGAGAAGTTTTGGTGAATTATTTCCTAAAACTAAAGTTTTAACCACTATAAAATCCATTATAAATCAAGGAAAATTGATAAAATAGTGAAACCACTTTTGTTGGCTTCATTTTATCAATACCTATTCGATGGTATCATTTTTATACAATGGTATCATACAGATCAAGTACTTGACCAAAAACCTCTCTTATTTACTTCCTAGACATTAAATCCAAAGGGAAGTCTTCTTCCCTAATGTCTCCTAGTCATCTCCAAATCCAATCAACTAAAACCCCCACATCCTACTGCCTCATATCTTGTAGTTATCCTTATCTTGATGTATGGTTTGATGATTGTATGCTTTGTATTGATTGGTGTATTGTTTGCTTGCATGTATGTTCGATAACGGCGATAGTTGCGGTTGTATGACACCGAGAAGAAGGAAGCATCGGGGTTATCATTATTATTGATATTATTGGTATTCTGGCTATTTAACACCGTCAAGGGACTTCTCGTTGGTCACATGCAAGCCACCATTCCATAACTCCTTTATTAACCTACTCCTGTTTATCAACTATGTTATATCTCGTTTATAAATTGCATGATCAAAAGGCATGGTTTGTTTCAAATAAAAACCCGTGAGTAACTTGGCTCCTCCAAGTTATGGATGGATGTTCACTAGGACACCTACCCTATTTGCACCTATCCTTACCCCTTTAGTTTGAGGCTAAGATGATTTGCATCTTCCCTCTTGGAACCCTCAGAATTTCAAAGGTAAACTATTTTGGGTTCTACCCTACTACAAAGTTTTCAAAATAAAACCCTTGGAGAGAGGCATCGTTCCGAGTGGAGTTTTCACTAAAGGAGATATGAGGAGGATAAAGAGGAAGTAGAATAACGAAAGGACTACTCTAGTCTATTACCAGAACAATTTTATCAGTGCAACCACATTACCCTGGGTGGGACTTAGGGATAGCTCGTAGTTTGTCTTCCTTAGTATGGGCTACGCCATAATGCATAGAAAGGGGTTAGAGTCCCCGGAAGCCAGTTCCTTTCCACTTAGGGGGTCGTCGTGCCCGGAGAGGTTCCATTCAACTCCACAGAGTCGGCTGAAACTATGGAGCTCCCGAGGACGGTACCAGGTTAAGGCAGGACGACTGGA
This sequence comes from Avena longiglumis, assembly GCA_030063025.1. Lineage (NCBI taxonomy): Eukaryota > Viridiplantae > Streptophyta > Magnoliopsida > Poales > Poaceae > Avena > Avena longiglumis. The sequence continues at coordinate 185,911,471 of CP125979.1, forward strand.
AGTGGATAAAGGATGTGCAGGAAGGGAGATTCGGACTTGGGAAGTCAGGTACATGTCCCGGGGGAACTAAGCAACCATAGGGAAAGTACCTATACTAGGGACAACAAATGAAAGGTTACGTTCGATTATCTGGACCCCCGTCTACAGTATGTAGAGGGTCGTGGTTGTATCGTGGCGGATGTATTGATTCCTGTGGGTAAAGTGCACAAACTCTGCAGAGTCTAATCTATTCGAATAGCCGTGTCCACGGTCAAGGACGGTTGGAAAGGTAATTACTATGAGTGCCGGGAGATATGTTGAGATGTATGAAAAGGATGTGACTTGGTCACGAGGAAGGATAAGGAATGAGATTGGTTTTGACCAGTGATGGTCGAAGACGTTTTAAAAAGGGTTTTACTATCAAAACTGTTTTAAATCTTTTTAACAAGGATGTGGAGATGTCCAGGTTTTCGAAAAGGAGGCATACTTTACAAAAACTCTTTTTCAACAAAGATATAGAGATGCCAATGTAGGTCTTTTCAAAAACAACTATAGTATAGAGCTTTCTCGCCATAGCCAAAATATGCATTATCCTTGTTTCCTTGTCTCGGTGGTCTTGCGAGTACATTCAAAGTACTCACCAACATTGTCCCTGGCTATTCACCTGGCCAGATTGCAGATGTTTAGAAGCGACGAAGGAGTCGACGTCTATGCGAGCTAAGCCATCTTCCCAGTCAGTTGCCTGTAGGTTAAGGCACGGGCTCTGCGCTAAAGACTTCCTCTAATTATGTTGTAATCACCATAAAGGCCTCCTTGTAAGTTGTTGTACTTGTTAATTAAGGATGATGTAATGATACGTGTCGGTTATGCTCACGGCTCACTGATCATGGGAACATGAATGATATGCATAACTGGTATTCTCAGACCGCAAATCCGGGGTGCCACATTTTTATTGAGGATGCTTCATAGAATGCCACTATGGTTTTGTTGTAAGTTTCCACCATGATTCGGCATGGCTTAGGCTAGCCGCCCAGGTGTTTCTCTAACACATATACAAACTCCATGGATTTACAAGTTCCCATCGTATTTCACATCGCCGGTATCCATAAACAAAAGAACATGATATCAACTAAATAGAATAAGTGCAATGTCGAAAGCGTCCCCATAACAGCATGGTTCTGCTAATTCCCAACTTATAATTTGAAAGAATATAAGCATCATAAGATAGTCAAGGTGGTTCAAGTTTATTAAGTGCAAGAAATAAAATGTGCCTTCAATTTCGTGAGACCTTAATCACTAATTTTCACATAACAAAAATTTAATTTGGAAGATAAATAAACACATGAATATACTTGGAATGGTGTAACACACCATGCATAGGAGTTTATAGTGTACTCTTTTGAATAACTTAGTTTCTTGGAAATTGGATGCACGAGTAGAGCTCATACTCAGTATAGGTGGAGGCTAGCAAAAGACTAGGAGCGACTAACTAAGAGAGCAATAATGGCCATAATCATGCAGAGCGACAAAACATTATTGATCAAAGCATAAAGTGATATCACAAGTCAAAAACTAAATGATCATAGAGGCTAGGGTGACTGGTTCATAGTCATAACATGGTGTAAGCATGTGCCAAGTCAACCCAAATAAAGCATCAAAGGAGAATACCACAATATGCTTTTGTATGCTAAAACAACGCATGATTCTTCCATGGCACATTAAGCAATCTCAATTGTTTGAAACAAGTCATGTTACAACAATAATCACTAAGCATAAGGTCAAAGCAACATCTATCATGACATGATAAAGTCTAAGTCACAGTCAAAACAAGCTTCTTTTTGTACCACTATAAGCATGAAACATTCTACTCTTTTCCAACACCAATCAACTTATTTGAAACAACTCACAAAGATAATAATCAATAAAGACCACAGAGCTTTTCTCCCAAATCTACAAAGAAGAACTAAAAAGTTCTAAGAACAAAGCAGAAGAAAACTAAAGCTAAACGCAGTGCTAACAAAAGAGAACACTCACAGAACATTAAGAGTGAAAACTAGAGTGTTATAGGCAATGAAGAACTAGGTGTGACTTCTCCAAAATAGGTGTGTTGGAGTCCAAACAACTTATTGCAGCAAACAAAGCAAAAGACAACTAAAAACAAAAACAAAGACGCTCCAAGAACAACATACAGTGCATGAAGCAATTAAAATAAAGTTTCTTGAAAGAAGACGTGAGATTTTTATTGATGAAGAAGGGGATGCCTTGGGCATACCCAATCTTTGACGCTTCTACCTCTTGAATATTTCTTGGGGTGACACGGGTGGCATCCCCAAGCTTGAGATTTTGTCCATACTTCATCTCATCACATCATTCTCTCCCTACACTTGAAAATTTCCTTCATACAAAACTTCACACAATCTTCATTAGCAACATTAGTGTATTCAAGATAATAAGCCTTTAGGTTTAGTTTCAACTCAAGTAGAAACATCCATTAAAACATAATCTATTGTAGCAACTCCTTTTTAAAAGCTCAAGTGATCAAAGAGAACTAAAAAAGAAACCGATTAAGAGGCAAATGCAAATAATGGTAGAAATCTGTCAAAATAGACCAGCAGGTAAAGACCATTTTTTTTATAAAATCTTCTCTTGCTCAAATCGAAAAGTGCAAAACTAACTAAAGCTGGGTAAATACCAGGGGCATGCACACAGAACATTACAGCTCAATCCGATGTTCTGGGATTTTTTACGATTTTTTACAGTGAAGCACATAAATCTGTTTCGAGACAGCAACTTCCCCAAATCTTACTTCCCTCTCATTATAGGCTATTATTGGAACAAAAACCACACAAAAAGGATAAGTAGAGGTTATTACAGAGGCAATAACTTCCAAGACTCAATAAAAGAAAAACTTACTGAAAACAAATTGGGTTGTCTCCCAAGAGTGCTTTTCTTTAACGCCTTTCAGCTAGGCATAGAAAGCAAGAATCAAGTATTTTCAAATGAAGAAGCATCAAAATCAAATTTCTTACGTCTACCTCTCTTACATTTATTCTTACCTTTAGGGAACACATGATTGCTTGGTGGGGAGGTGAAATGCGTGGTGCCTTTTCCCACATCTATTATTGCTCCAAGGAGTTTTAGCAGGGATCTTCCAAGTATAATTTGTCCTTCTCCTACACATTCAATAACAAGATAATCAGTAGATACCATTTTCCCTGGGATTTTTGTAAACACTCCTTCAGCTATTACAATGGGTAATATAGTGGCATTATTGGTAAGAGATATTTCTTATCCGCCCTCAGAAAGTCCCCACAGATTCAGAGATTCATAAATATCTTTAGGCATAAGACAGAACTCAGACATAATTCACAACGAGCATGAAAAGTTTCATCATTTATAGCAACTTTTACTATAGGGAACCATTTTGATGGTTCATAATTTATTGAAACATAATTATGATGCTCTCGAAGTATATTATAGCATTCTTTTAAACAAGCTATATTTGTCTCCAGAGTGTTTAATCTAGCATAAATGCTTGTAAAGGATGAATCAAATTTGCTAGGCAAGTTATATGTTGAAATCATTTTTTATGGCATTAAAAGCTTCATCCCCATCACAATGAAGGAAATCTCCTCCTACTATGGCATCCAAAGCATATCTATAACAAAGAGCAAGACCAAAGTAGAAACTGCTAAGAAGCAAGCCTAGAGTCATTTTAGGTTCAGTTTTTTCATAAGAATCAGAAATTCTAGACCAAGCTTCTTTGAAACTCTCTTCACTTCCTTGTTTGAAAGTGAATATCATTTCCTCAGGTGACATAGTGATTGGAGCAACACTAGACATAAAATCAACTTGAAGTAGGAACTTGTATTTTTGATAAAAAGAAACAAACCAAACAAAGCTAAAGGAACAAAGCAAAACAAAAACAAAGTAAAGAGATTGGTAGTGAGAGACTCCCCTTGTAGAAATCTTCTTTCTCCCCTTGTAGAAAAGTTTGATGACGGGGAGGAAGAGATTGAAGCTGCCCTATATCTCCCCGACAACAGTGCTAGAAAAGCTTGATGACAGCTCTATTAATGTAGGACCTATTGGGAACCCTGAGAGTAAGGTATGATGAGCACAACAACAAGTTTTTCCTCAGTTGTGAAACCAAGGTTATCGAACGAGTAGGAGAAAGAAACAGCTTCCGAAGGTGTTTCTAGCAACATGGAACGTGCACAGCACAACCAAAATACTTTGCCCCAACTTACAGTGAGGTTGTCAAGCTCACTGGTTTTGCTGAAAACAAAGGATTAAACGTATAGTGTGGAAGATAGTAATTATTTGAAAGTAAATAGTAAACAGTAGATGGTATATCAATGGGAAGGAATGGACTAGGGTCCACGGTTCACTATAGGTGTTTCTCCATAATATAAATAACATGCTAGGTGAACGAATTACATTTGGGCAATTGACAAATAGACAATGCATAATAGTGCATGTACCTGACATGATGATCACTATGAGATTCATTTGGGCATTACAACATAATACATAGACCGTAATCCAACTGCATCTATGACTAATAATCCACCTCCGGATATCATTCGAACAACCCTCGGGTATTAAGTTGCAAGCAATAGATAATTGCATTAAGCAAAGTGTATAAAGTAAACAATACAATTGCTCCTGGACAAAGGATTGTTATTTTCTCCCTAGTAGCAACACCACATCTATAACCTTAGAGGTATCTGTCACTCCCCCTGATTATTAGAGGCATGAACCAACTATCGAGCATAAATACTCCCTCTTGGAGTCACAAGCAAATACTTGGCCAGAGTAACTACTAGCAACGGTGAGCATGCAAGATCACAAATAACATAGACATGATAAAATCAATAATAAATCATGACGTAGTACTCAATATCCATCGGATCCCAACAAACACAACATGTAGGATTACAAATAGATGATCTTGATCATGATAGACAGCTCACAAGATCTAAACATGATAGCACAAAGAGGAGAAACAGCCATCTAGCTACTGCTATGGACCCATAGTCCAAGGATGAACTACTTACGCATCACTCCGGAGGCTAGCATGGTGATGAAGAAGGCCTCCGGGATGATCTCCCCTCTCCGGTAGTGACATGTTTATACCCTACAGGTACAAGACATTAGCATACCTGGTCCAGCCCAAGGAAGGCCCACAAGAATATACGCGGCCCATGAAGATTTTCGGGTGGCCCAAGCCCATGACATCTTCGGATCCTTGGAGAGCAAGACTAGAACAGATAGAATATTCAAAGTGGCAAACCCTAAACTTGTAACCGATTTGATCTATGCCCCGGACCTTCCTATCTCTATATAAAGGCTAGGAGGGCACAACGAGGAGGCTCTATCATCTCCCACATACACACCTCCACGCCAGATTGCATCTGCGCACCCCTGTAACCATCGGTTCCGCCGTAATCAAGAGCAGACAATCAGGAGTAGGGTTTTCCCTCCGGGGGCCTGAACCTGGGTAAATCTCGTGTCCCCTGGTTGTTTGTCTGCTAACCGTTCTGCGATCTCCAGCACCCCCATCTTCTCCAAAACCCAAGCTCATAACAATGGGCATTGACGAGATCGAACCTCGTCAATTGGCGCCGTCTGTGGGAAACGGGGGCGCTGATTGTGCGATCGTGATGGTCCCGACCAAAGCGATCTACAACTCCTCGGCGACGGAGAGCCACCTCCTCTTTGGCGCTTTCGACTTCACCGCCCACTCGCCGCCACTATGAAAGACTTTGAGCCCGTAGGCGATGGGCTCGAGATACTGTTCGGAAGCTTCTGCTTCTAGGTGGAACAGACCGGCACTCTCCGCCTCCCAGAGAGGGTGCCACTGCCATCGATCAGACCCGCCTCGTGGGCTTCGCATCCCGTGATACGCACCTCAACATTGGCAGATGAGTCATACGACAGCAGCTGCTGCAACTCAGATCTGTGCGATCCCCCATCGGATGAAGGGACCTACGGTTCCGGATCTAAAAGGTGCGGCAGCAGCGATCCAACCTACAGACGCTACCAATGCGATGTGGTCATCCAAAGCGACGTGGATCAACAACCACCAGGTTCGGGTGGTCATCCAAAACAGGAGGCAACCATCCACCCGCCCAACGATGACGACACCGATGCCAATCGGGTAATCCACCTCAGCGAGGAAGTATGGAACCAAGCACGTGAAGCCGTGGCGGGCAACAAGATCCTGCCCGTGGGTGCCTCACGGGACCTACTGATGGCATACCACCTGCTCCTCATCGAAGAGCACAAAAAGCAGGTGAAGATGCAAGATGTACTCGACAAACGCAAGCAAGCGGCATCGGAGTCCAGCGCACGGCGATCTGCGCTCTCCGCCGTTGGCGTCTCCAGCTCACACAGAAATCAAGCCAACAAGCATCGCTCTCGCACGGACAATATGGATCCCGCTGCACGTCGCGAGGTGACTCAAACCCTCAACACGTCCTTCATGGAGATGGACGCCAATGGCAACATCACCCCGAAGACGCCGCAAGCCACGATCATAGCGGCTACCACATATCTCGCGTCCCATCCACCTCCGGTGGGGGACCCGAAGAGAGCCATGCACAAGTCCGCGCTAGCCGGACTCGGACTCATCGGAGCTGCGCTCCACGATGAAACTCCTGCGGAGCCAAAAAAGAAAGCTGCGGTCAGATTCAACCGCAGCCCCACACCCTCATCCAACGAGGAAGAGCATGACCTACCTCGACTGCGCAAGAGCCCACGATGCCTTAGCCGCGACTATGACACTCGCAGTGACCTCGCTCAGCGCAAGGTCGACAAGGCACGCGCCAAACGCGTGTGCTCATCCGAATCCGAAGAGGATGACGATGAAGGAGAACTCTGTGGAGCTAGATGCTTTAGCAGATCTGTTCGGCGGAGGAGGATGCCAAGAAACTTCAAGCTTCCTTCGGACACTCCGAAGTTCGATGGCACGCAGGACCCTAAGGCGTGGCTCAGCGACCACCTATCATCCGTCAAGCTGCACGGCAGAAATAAAAACACTTCCCTGCAGTGCCTTCAGCTGCAGCTGCCAGGCGCAACACGAATCTGGCTCAGCAGCCTGTCCTCAGGCTCGATCCGAAACTGGGAGGAGCTGGCATATAGCTTCATCCGAAACTTCAAAGGCACCAGCAAAAGACCAGCTTCGATCGAGGAGCTTCGAGCCTGCACCCAGCGTACGGGCGAGTCCATTCGCTTATACATACTGCGCTGGACCAACATCAAAAACTACGCGGCGGACATCTCGAAAGAGCGAACAATCGATGCCTTCAAGGACGGTGTCAAACACCCTGACTTCAAGGGGGAACTTGGGCGCATCAAACCCAAGACACTTGACCACCTCATGTACATCGCCAACAGGTGGGCAGATGGCGAGGATTCCCTCCACTGAGCACATTCGGATGAGGAGGATGAGTACGACCGTAGATGTGAACGCCATAGCAAACAAAGATCGCCGTCTACGACGATCGCAACGGACCCAACATGGTCGCGGCTGGCTACGCCGACAGCCACAATGAAAGCAACCGCAATAGTGGCGGATACCGTGGAAACAACTTCCGCGATGGAGGACGCCCAATGCAAACATGGCAACGCCGCGGTCGCGACGACGAACCCTCGGCATATGACAAGTTGTCATGCCTGTTCACCATCCACTTCTACATCGACAAGCAGGACGACAAAAAGAAGGCCAGCCATATGCTCAAGGACTGCCGCGAGTTCCAGAAACTCAATGAGAGACTGGCCCAGATGAGACATCAGATCCCGAACCCTGGGTTCGGACACGCACCTGCACCAGGCGACATCGCCCACGGAGCTCCTCCACCACCACCCGCGGGACCTTCGAATCAACCGATCGCACCCGCGCAGAACAACGGCGTAAACAGGTACCCCGTGCCGAAAGGATCGTTGATGATCCAAAAAGGGCGCCCGACAAACAGGGTGCAAAAGAAGATCACCCTCCAGGTCAGCTTGGCTGTGACCGCTCCACCGCTATCCCTGAGTACCTCAGCGGTTCGGAGTCCTGCATCACATTCAGCCGTTTGGATCACCCCTACCAGATCCCTCGCCCAGGTCATGTTGCCCTGGTGCTCGAGGCACAAATCGGAGGGTTCGAGATGAGTCGCGTCTTCATGGATGGCGACATCGGCATCAACCTGATGTTCGCCATCACCCTAGCAGCGATGCGGATTCCGCTGTGCAGCCTTGAACAATCTGACACAATGTTCCACGACATCGTCCCAGGGAAGGGCATATTTCCCCTGGGCAAGATATGGCTTGACGTCATCTTCGGCAAACCCGGCAACTTTCAATGTGAGCGACTCAAGTTCAAAGTTGTGGATTGGCCATCACAATACCACGCCATCCTCGGGTGTGTGGAATTCGCAAGGTTCCTGGCAGTACCGCACTATGCGTACCTGCTACTCAAGATCCCAGGACCTAGAGGCATCATCGCGCTCCACGGGAGCTTCAACCGGTCTGACCACTACGACAGGGACTTCAACAGAATATCCCAGTCATTCGGCATGCAGGAGGAGCTCTCAAGGCTTCGAGAGGTGACAGACAACGGGGCACCCCCAATCTCAAGGCAAAATGCACCTGACATGTCGTTCGACTCAACTGTCAACACGAAGATAGTGCAGGTCCACTCGACGGACACCTCCAAAATGGCGCTGGTCGCCAACGACCTCAGCCCCGCATAGGAAAGCGCGCTCTTCGAATTCCTCCGTGAGCGCTGGAAACTCTTCGCCTGGTGTCCTGCGGACATGCCAGGAGTTCTCAGGGAATTCGCCGAGCATGCACTCAACGTATTTCCAGACGCCAAGCCCGTCAAACAATCCATCCGACGACTGTCCTAGCCAAGGGCCGAAGCCGTCGGAATCAAAGTCAACAGACTGCTCGACGCTGATTTCATCAGGGAGATCAAGGAAAGCGAGTGGCTGGCCAACACCGTGCTGGTCCCTAAAAAGGACACGGACATCCTGCGGATGTGCGTAGACTTCACATCGCTCAACAAGCACTGCCCAAAGGATCACTTCCCTCTCCCTCAGATCGATCAGATCATCGATTCGACTGCAGGATGCGAGAAACTCTCCTTCCTTGACGCCTACTCAAGCTACAATCAGATTCGACTGAAGGTCGAAGACCAGGAAAAAATGGCGTTCATCACGCTGTTCGGAGTATTTTTCTACAACACAATGCCCTTCAGGCTGAAGAACGCAGGTGCTACGTACCAGCGGTGCATGCATGCATGCCTGAAGAGGAAAATAGTCCGCAACATACAGGTCTATGTCGATGACACAGTCATCAAGATAAGGGAAGCCAAGACATTGATCGACGATCTCTACGAGACGTTCGACAACCTTGACCACTACAGGATCAAGCTCAACCCAGCAAAGTGCGCCTTCGGCATCCCATCTGGCCAACTGCTTGGCTACTTCATCTCCTAGCGTGGGATTGAGGCGAACCCGAAGAAAATCCATGCCATACTGGCCATGGAGAAGCCTAAGAACCTCAAGGGTGTCCAGAACCTAGCTGGGCGCATCACGGCGTTGAGCAGATTCATCAGCCGCATGGGAGAAAAGGCCCTGCCTTTCTACCAGCTGCTACGCAAAGCTGAGAAATTCAAGTGGACGCCTGAAGAAGATGGTGCATTCGAAGATCTAAAGCGGCTGCTCTCCACCTCGCCCATCCTGGTCACGCCAAAGGAACGCGAGCATCTACTGCTATATATAGCAGCCACGCATCAGGTGGTAAGCACCATGCTCGTGGTCGAACGACCAGAAGATGGAAAGACCCATGGGGTCCAACGCCCAATCTACTACCTTAGCGAGGTGTTGACACCAATAAAACAGAGGTACCCTCACTAACAAAAACTCGCCTACGGCGTGTTCATGATGGCTCGTCGGCTGAGCCACTACTTCCAGGAGCATCAGGTGATGGTCGTCAACGAGGCACCTTTGAACATCATCCTAAATAATCCAGAACCTACAGGACGCGTAGCCCTGTGGGGCATCGAACTGTCCCCTCTAGACATCGTCTATGAGAAGTGCCATGCGATCAAATCTCAGGTCCTCCTAGACTTCCTCGTACACTGGATAGAGCTACAGCTTCCAGATACCCCAGATATGACACAGTCATGGATGATGCACTTTGACGGATCCAAGCGCGAAGCTGGAGCGGGAGCCGGGGTCATACCGACGTCCCTGCAGGGCAACAAGATGAAGTACGTCCTCTGGATGAAATTTTGACCCTCCAACAACGAAGCCGAATACGAGGCCCTCATCCACGGCATGAGGATGGCCAAGATCTGTGGCGCAACACACCTAGTGATCTACGGTGAATCGAACCTCGTCGTACAGCAGATGATGAACGAGTGCGACGCACACACCACCAACATGATCGCGTACCGCGCGCTCTACAACTCACTCGAAGGAGACTTTGATGGCTGCGAGCTTCGGCACGTTGGGAGAGAAAGCAACAAGGAAGCCGATAGACTCACCAACATTGGCTCCACCTGCGCACGGGTGCCACCAGGTGTGTTCCTCGAACAAATTTGTGTGTCATCCATCAAAAGGAAATTCCCCAAGGGATCACCCGAAGAGGCAGAGCACTCGGGGGCTGCGCTACCCGAAGGACAAGAAGGACCTGAAAAAATCGACACGAAATTCGCGCTGGTCAACCTGATGCAAGTCATGGAAATCGAAGAAACATGGACGCAATCGTACCTCCGGTACCTGATAAATAGGGAACTGCCTGATGACCCGACAGATGCCCGACGCATATCTCGCCGGTCCAAGGCCTTCACCATCATCAATGGTGAGATGTAGAAGCGCATTATCCCGGGTGTACTCCAAAGGTGCGTCACCATCGGTGATGGCAAAATCATCCTCCAAGACATCCACGAGGGCATCTATGGCCATCACACGGGCAGCCGCGCCCTCGTCGCCAAAGCTCTACGAGCTGGGTTCTACTGGCCAACGGCCATGAATGATGCCAAGGACATCGTCCGAAGGTGCAACGGGTGCTAGAGGTTCGCAGATAAACCGCATACACCAGGATTGGAGCACAGGCCCATACCTCTGGTCTGGCCCTTCGCCCAGTGGGGCCTCGACATGATCGGCAAACTGCCCAAATCCTTGAAAGGAGGCCACGTCTACCTCCTGGTCGCAGTCGACAAGTCCACCAAGTGGATCGAAGCCATGCCCGTTACCAACCAAAAGGGTAAAACAGCCGTAAAGTTCTTCGAATCCATAGTCTACAGGTTCGGTGTGCCCCACAGCATCATCACGGACAACGGATCAAACTTAATCTCCAAAGAGTTCCAAGACTTCTGCGAAGGCCTGGGAATCAACATATCATATGCCTCCGGGGCGCACCCGCAAACCAACGGGCAGGTCGAAAAGGCCAACGGTCTCGTGGGAGGCGGCATCAAGAAACGCCTCCTCGGCCCACTTGAACGACTCGCGGGAGCCTGGGCAGAAGAACTACCCTCCATTCTTTGGAGCTTGCGCACAACGCCAAATAGCTCAACGGGCTACATGCCTTTCTTCATGGTGCACGGAGCCAAAGCCGTGCTACCTGCAGACGTGGGCCATAAGGCCCCTAGGGTCGTCGCCTACAGCGAAGCCGAATCAACGACCGCACTCAAAGACGCCGTCGACACGCTCGACGAGGCACGCGACATCGCTGCGGCTTGCTCAGTGGTCTACCAGCAGAGCCTCCGCAACTATCACAGCCGCCGGCTGTGCCCGAGGTCCTTCGTCGAAGGAGACCTGGTCCTACGACTTCAACAAGAGCGGCCGAAAAAGCTCGAGTCACCTTGGGAAGGACCCTACATCGTCACCGAAGTCATCCCAGGTGGCGCTTACAGCCTCAAGCATGTGGAGTCTGGAGTCGCATACTCCAACCCATGGAACGTCGCACAATTGCGACGCTTCTACCCCTAGATATCCCCATGTTTACTTTCAATAAGGCTACTGAGCCAAGGCTACTCAGCCGAACAATGTACCTCATCATTACGATATGAATAAAGCTAAGTGTCTCGCCCGAAAATTTATCCTTCCCTCACATTTCTTTCTATTGCAACACACTCGGGGGCTCCCCCCTCACCTCGCGACTTCGTCGACTGAGGATAAAGCATGTGAACCTGAGTAGATGATCACGCCAGGCTAACGAAAAGGGCATGCATACAACAAGGAACCACGTGCTAAATACAATTAACCTTTACAACAAAGGGCACAATACGCCCAGTCGAAATATATACAAGTTTTACATCTATATTTTTACAAGACCTACCTACGCTGAAGGATCACCTGTGCACGATGCTCAAAAAGATCTACAATCTCTTCGGTATACTGCCTAACAGCCGCGTAATGTGGGCGCATGTCCCACAAACCACCATCTGGCCGAAGAGGTGGCCCAGCTGCCATAGCCACAAGATTAACATCGGGACGATGCAGTCGCACGAGGGAAAGAGCGTCCTTCACCCCCGCAACCAACTGGTGCCGCACCAACTCCCTGACGTGACACACGTCTCAAAACTTCGCCAGCAAATCCCTGAGAGCTGATGGCGCTTCATCAAGAGGAAACATGACGTGCAGAATCGATGCCAGAGACGTCTTCACGTGCCTCAACACCCGTGAAACCTAGTGAACGCGGTCTTGCACAGTCGTGAGGACCATGGCCCGGTCGCGATCCATCCAGAAAAAGCCTCCGGCTTCCATATCCTGCTGGGTCAAGCAGTTGATCCGAACTGCCACGCCCTCCTTATCCTCCCTAGGAACAAGGTTGGCACCTGCAGTAAAAACAGAATAGGATGACTCGCAAAACCAAGAACGTCCGAAAATGAGCAGCAGCTCGAAGAAACTTACACTGCAGCTGCTCGGCCAATTGTCGAAGCTCCCCCATCAGATATTCCTCTCTGACGGTAGCTCGCTCCGCTTTCGATTTCCATACATCCGCATGACCTCGGATTCCAAGTATCTCCTTCTCAAGGCCACGGACGCAGTCACGAAGAAAAACAAGCTGCGAGGCACCATCCAAGGATGGCCGCGGCTGCGGAGCAGGCGAAGTATCAACGGGATCCTCACCCGAAGGTCCCTAAAGGAAAACAGACAAGAGTATGAACAACGAATGATTGAGCAGCAACTCGAAGGCTCATTTATATACAACAAAAGGCCACTACGTGGCACACGGAGGTTGTTCGTCAAAGTTTACAACAAAAGAAGAGGCTACTATTCTACAACTACAATGACAAAGCATAAGCAACCGCATCCTGAGTGGCCTCGGAGCCAGATTGCCTGCTCTTGACTTCCTCTTGCTGCTTCGCCGCATACTCTGCCAGCAGGTCAATGAGCTTCGGCCCATAGCGCTTACAGCGAGAAGCGTAGAGAGAGAAGGCTATCTCGGAATCGTCGGCAGCCGTGGGCATCTGGGAGGTGACCTGATGAAGATCCAGCTCCGCCCCGGATGCCATGGCCATGGCCAATCCCATGGAAGCGCCAATGCCTTTCTGCTTGCACTTGTAGGATGCAGGTGCATCCACCGACAGCGCCTCCGCCAACGAATCCACATCCTCAAGGGCGACGCCCTTGGGAACAAGTTCCTTGTAGAAGCGCCCGAGGATCTTCTTGGCCTTGGCAAGGGAGCCAGAAGCAGTACTACAGCGGTCCTCGACTGTCGCGGCGGCATCGTCTAGAGCACTCCCATGCTCTAGGGCGCTACGATTGAACTCGATGCCCGAAGCATCTGGAGCACAAGACAACAAAGGAAACAAATAAGGGAAGGGAGACAAGGAAGCCGAAACAGAACAGACAGGCGAAATCACTCACCCGAAATAGCCTTGGCAGCAGCCATCGGATTCTCGGCCACCTCCTTCTCGCGTGAAGCCGCGGCAGTGGCGAGCTGCTCCTCGTGGTCCGTAGCTTCCTGCTGCATGCGCTCCTTGTCCGCAGTCGCGTCAGCTAGCTCCCGCTCGAGGCGCTCCTTCGCCCCAACGGCATCTTCGGCCTTCTTCTCTGCTTGCCCAAGGCTCTTTTTGAGAGCATCAAGCTCGCCGAGGGCAGTGTTATTCTCATCTGCACAAGGCAACAAGAACATACATGAGCTTCACGAGCTAGCAAGCAGACAAAAAAGAACGAGATCAATTTAATATGTACATTGAAGCTGTCGCATGCTGGACTCCAGTGCCAGGTGCTGCTGCACAAGCAGGTTTGCACCTCGCACAAAGGGCTGCGAGAAGAAACAAAGTATCAGAAAAAAGGCTCGGGGGCTACGCCCAAGAAACGAGAAAACATCAAACACATGAAAACGCTCGGGGGCTCCCCCCCCCCCGAGGCACGCAGAAAATAAGCAACAGCAGATCATACGAAAATATGGCTCGGGGGCTCCCCCCACAGCAAGAGAGAAAAACACTTACATGTTCAGACGGAGACTCCGAAGGTCCCGGTGCAGTCTTCTGAGAGGTGACCACTCGAACCTCCTGCGGAGAGGGGTTCGGAGCTATGCCCCCAGAGGTGTCCACCGTCTGAGAGGGAGGAGGCTTCATCTTCGACTCCCCTACTGCCTCCTGAGTGGCGTCGCTAAAAGATCCCTCAGAGGAGTGGATGAAAAGAAAAAATGCCAGTCAAAAGAAAGAAGACAAGAGGACAAGAAAAGCAGCAAAATGCATCCGAAGGCACTTACGAGTCCACATCGCTCAAGTTAAAAACAGGCAGGGACCTCTTTCCTTTCTTCTCATCCTTATTCCTCTTCGCCGGCGGCTGCAGCGCCATAGCCCGCATAGGCACGGCCGAGATAGGCGAGGAAGAGGCATCATCATCTCCACTGTGACGAACAAGGAACGACGGGTCCCTAGGCATTGGTGGAGTCGAGGCATCCGAAGATTCACTTGAGCTCCGTACCCGCTTTCAAGTCTGCCCCTCGCTTGCCTCGGGAGCTTCCTCAGTGGGCGACTGCGTTGGTGGAAGCTCGGACTCGGAGTCCACAACTTCGTTCTCTGGCGCAATTGGAAACCTCTCAGGTAGCGGAGGCACCATGCCAGCCACCTTGAGCCCCTGCACAATGAATACATAACTGTCAGTACAAGCAATAAGGACGAGCACTCGAAAATAAAGCTCTACGCGCACGTCACAGATCTACACTTGCGGAACAGGTCTCGCAGCACTGAACAGGGGCGTCAGCGATTTCCTCGGAAGGTCCTCGTTGGACTTGAACTTCAGCAGTGGCCGAAGAACTCTGTCGAGGTCCCCCTTGGAAATCTCCTCAGCCGAAACTCTCGTCGGTTCGTGGCGGCCAGAGTAAAGTTACATCGGATGCACCCTGGCCTGGAGCGGCTGCACCCAAAGTTTGAGGAAGGTGCGGATGATGTCTACACTGTTTACCTCCTTCCCCGCAACCACCTGGATAGACTCCACCCGCCGGTAGAGATCCTCTACCTCCTCCACCTCGCCCTCCAGGATATGATTCTTCCAGGATCTCTTCTTTAAGATCTCCTGGGTGGAGTCGAAAGGCACAAGGCCGAAGCTTTGCCCGTCCACTGTGGAGTCGCGGATATAAAACCACTTCCTCCGCTAGTATTGGACGGACTCGGGCATATAGAAAGAGAAGAAAAGAACAGTAGATCGAAGAGAAATGACATAGCCGCCAATCGGATAAACTCCGTCGGAGCCGGATTGCCTCTTCAATGAATAGAGCTTCCGGAAGAGGCCAAAGTGCGGCTCGATGCCGAGCCAACACTCGCAGAAGGCAACAAAGCAAGCGATGTGGAGAAGAGAATTTGGCGAGAGATGGTGGAGTTGGATGCCATGGAAAAACAACAATCCACGAAGAAAATTGTGGACTAGGAAAGAGAGGCCGCGAATAACAAATGCGACGAACATCACCCGAAACCCTGCGGGTGGACGGGGAGTTACCTCACCGCCGAGGATCTTGAAGGCCTCCTTATCCTGCGGGATTAAACCCCGCTCACGGAGCTTGCACAGATCGCCCTCGAGAATCTCCGTGCGCCGCCACCCACCATCGGTGGCGCGAGTGGCGGCGATGCCCTTCTTGACGCCGGCAGCAGCACTGGTGCCCCTGCGGCGGAGACCTTCTTCGGCTTGCCCATCGCAGCGCGTCGACGGCGGCGGTGTGCGCGCAAGAAAGACGAAGGGAATGATCGGAGAACGTCCAGCGTGAAAATGGAAAGCTCTAGAAAATGGAAGCGGTGAAAATCAAATGACTAAGGTGAAAACAAAATACAGTTTTCCCCACGATTATAAGGATGAAGACGGTGAACGGGGACCGTTCATATGGAAGCCCTAACGTCAGGATCAGATCCTACCGTCCATGTGTCATAACAGCAGTGTATCGTCGCTCGCACGACGTCCACTACGCACAGAAATCGAGGAGACGCCGTAATTCTCGTTACGTTGCGCGTGACCAGTTAACTCAAAGTCGAAAAGTGGGACCCACGTTTGTCCATTCACATCACCTCTAGCGCTGTAGACGCTTGAGGTCACCGATCGATAGCACCGACGTCATCAAAATCACAGAAGCAATGGTTAGAAATCTTTGGTTGACAGAAGTACTGACTCGAATCTATGATTCGAGCAACTACTCGGGGGCTACTCCTATCAGGAGCGCTGGCCGTGCACCCGACACACAAATGATCTATTCTTCGAGTCCTACGTCGATTCTACGACTCCACTACGGACTCGGGGGCTACTCCCATAGGGAAGATTGATTCAAGCATCTGAAAAATTTGTGTCCTACGGACCTGAGGCTAACAACAACTGAGTTAAAGTCTCTGCTCGAGTCTATGACTCAAACAGACACTCGGGGGCTACTCCCATAAGGAGCGCTGGTCGCGTACCCTATGAATTCTTCGACTGAGATCCTTCAGATCAAAATGCAAAAACTTTTTGGCAACTTTGCCCCAACCAACGCTAAATGAGCAACATCCTCTTTGGCCACCCGAAACACCTCCACAGTGATAAACCTTCGGATGTTGTGTCTACGACGCAAAGATAAGACCTACAGATACCGTCTAATGGTCTGGTAACACACCTGACTGCGCTCTACTAGTATAAATCCGTGTCAGCAGGCGCGATGAAAATCCTGACGGACGCGTTGGGTACATCATTCGAAAACTACTGGGATTCGACTCTTGTAAGACCTCAGCGGCCTGAGTCGAATTACACCAGCATTTGTTCCGGATTCGAGTTTAGGGACTCGAATCTGAAGAAGATCGTGTTGTTTTGTCCTAGGACAGTTAACTGACCCTGATCCGTCAGGAGAGTCAGGCTCACGCATCAACAATCCCTACACACTAAAATTATTCTTTTCTTTGATAAACATAAACAACTGCACTCGAAAGATTGAAGTGTCCTTAGCTGAATCTACGATTCAACTGAACACTCGGGGGCTACTGACATGGTTATACCCTACGGGTACAAGACATTAGCATACCTGGTCCATCCCAAGGAAGGCCCACAAGAATATACGCGGCCCATGAAGATTTTCGGGTGGCCCAAGCACATGACATCTTCGGATCCTTGGAGAGCAAGACTAGAACAGATAGAATACTCAAAGGGGCAAACCCTAAACTTGTAACCGATTCGATCTGTGCCCGGGACCTGTCTATCTCTATATAAAGGCTAGGAGGGCACAACGAGGAGGCTCTCTCATCTCACCACATACACACCTCCACGCCAGATTGCATCTGCGCACCCCTGTAACCATCGGTTCCGCCGTAATCAAGAGCAGACAAGCAGGAGTAGGGTTTTCCCTTCGGGGTCCTGAACCTGGGTAAATCTCGTGTCCCCTAGTTGTTTGTCTGTTAACCATTCCGCGATCTCTAGCACCCCCATGTTCTCCAAAACCCAAGCTCATAACAATGGGCATTGACGAGACCGAACCTCGTCAGGCAGGGTGCCGGAAAGAGCTTCAGATCCCTTCCGATCTAGGGACGATGGTGGCGGCGGCTACAGATTTTTTCGTGGAATTCTGATCAGGTACTTAGGGTTTACACCTCGGGGGGTATATATAGGCGAAGGTACAAGGTCGGTAGAGGTCCAGGGGCACACCATAGGGCGGCACGCCCCCTAGCGGCGCCTAGGCCAGGTGTGGCCGCCCTAGGGTGCGCCTCCCTCTAGCCTCTAGACTCCGTCTCCGCCTCTAAAAAATAGGAAGTTCGGCTTTTGTTTCGTCCAATTCCGAGAATATTTATTTACTAGCTTTTTTGAAACCAAAAAATAGAAAAAAACAGGAACTGGCACTGTGGCAGATTGTTAATAGGTTAGTTCTATAAAATGTATAAAAATGCCTCAAAATGTAGAAAAAACATAAGATAGTTGGTACAAAACAACCATGGAGCATCAAAAATTATATATACGTTTACGATGTATCAGATACCTAGGTCATCTAAGATTTTATCTTAAGCATCTTCATACTTGTGTTCGATCTCGTTTCCGATGAGCTCGTTTACTCGCTCTCGTGTCGTTACATTCAATGACCTAGTCATACGCTTGCAAGCTATGTTAATGCAACGTCGCCGAGTTGTTCACGTGTATCTATCCGTTACTTGGATTGGCAAATCCAAGTCTTGATAAAAACTCCTTAACCCGTTTCTTCGGGAAACCCAATTATACCTTTATGATCACCCTTTCATGGCTTGATACTTGATATCATCAAAGTCTCCTTCTAAAATAGTGATTATGCATTATCTCACACATGAAGGATATAGGCCACGATGTTTTCTATGTTATCATCAATGATGAACGTTAAGTAACTAGATCTCATTGTGATTAACTTAGGGTGTTTGTCTATCATATTATTCTGCAATAATGTGTCTTCATTGTCAATCGGCACTATCATCATGATCTCGAAACCATAAGATCATAACTTGTCCAATGGGCTAGTTTGCTAGAGATAACTAGAGACCTGGTTGTTTACATACCACAAGTGTATTAATGTTTTAAATTAATACAGTTATAGCATGGTAAGAAACATATTATGAACATACAAGAGATACATCAAATAAAAACACTTTATTATTTTCCTCTAGGGCACATCTCCTTAGAGTGGCATCAAGACCGTGGTGGTGCATGCTGGTTGGTGATAAGCTGGGTGGATGGCTGTGGATCGTTGTGAGACTGTGGTGCATGGCTTAATAGGATTAATAGGATACCCATAGCAACAAGTTGCAACTTCTTTCCTGGAAGCTCATCTAAAAAGTACTCTGAGGTTAAGCGTGCTTAGCCTAGAGCAATTTGAGCATGGGTGACCAACCGGAAGGTGGGACCCGGCTGCGCATGACTAAGTATAAAGTGCATAGAATAGACTAGTGTTGGTCTATGCGACCAGTCTAGAGATTCTATTAAGCTGCCAGGAGTGACAGCCCGATCACGGAGAGTCTGGTGTGTTACAATCATCTAGGGTAGTGGTTTTGGGGGGTGGGAGAAATATTTCTCGGCTTGCCGATGTTGACGCAGTGACACTTGCGGGTGCCACTGTTCCTTCCCGAAGGGCGCCGGGTACCCCTTCCCCACTTACCTCTGCATGCTAGGGAAACCCTAGGACTTGTCTGAGCAGCAGCGTCGTTGTCGTTGTCGCATTCCTTCTTGAAATTGTTGCTTGGTGTAAGGCGGTTCAGAGTAATTGGAGCTTGGTGGACAATTTCGGAGGGCATGTCAATTGCGGGTCATCCTCGTTTCATCGATCTACCAGTGTTGGCATCCATTTCTCTTTTCCTTCCCATTTTTTGTGAAACCCATTACAACGCAGACACTCACAAATATGAGAATAAACTCACCCCTATGGACGCACACACACCCTACCCATATGAGCACATATGAAAGACTAAGTCTAAGATACAGATTCAACAGGTCTTAAGATTGACGAAGTCACCATATATGCCTTGTTATCGATGGGAACATCACACTGAAGAATATTTTGCCTTTTATGAGACACCAAAAGCGTCAAACTTAGGATTGATACCTGGTGTGATAGGGGTACCACTGCCCTTCTAACCATCCAACCACATGTTGATTTTTTGGAATCGTTTTAGTGTTTACCTAGTGATAGCTTCAAATTATGACACTTTTTACTGAGGATTTTTTATTGGTTTTCACCTGGTTACTAACGTTAATATCGCGAGTTAGCAAAACCTTATACTCCATGTGTCCCAAAATATAAGGCGCCTAAGATTTAGTCAAAAATCAATGTTTTCTAAGTTTGACCAAGTTTATAAACAAAAATATAAAGATTTACAACACTGAATCAATATCAATGGATTCCCATAAAGTATATTTTATTAATGTGTCTATTCAATATTGTAGATGTAGATATTTTTTCCTAAATATTTGGTCAAAGTTAGTAAGAATTGAATGTTGACTAATCCTTAGACGTCTTATATTTTGGACGGAGGGAGTAGTTTTTATGTGAGTTTTAGACTCTAGACACTTTTGGAAGGACCCAAGACCATTTATGAGCAGATTGAGACAAAACAAGAAAATCTCTAATTAAAGGCCTCCTGATTCAAGCCTCCAGAAGTGTTAACGAGCATCAGGACAGATGTAGTTTGCCCATACGGCCCGCCTATACCATCCACGGCTGCCTTCATCTGATCATTATAAGCACTTTTCGTGAAGGGGACAATAAGGAAAAAATAGACGCGGCTGGCAACATTTGTTCTAGAAAAGAGAAATAAGAGATCTGAAGGAGAAGCGAAATTCCATCGATCCTCTCCAAGATCTCTAGCCTCTAAATCTTCACTCCTCCATAATCCCCCTTGCACTAGATTGAGAGAGAGAGACACTTGTAAGATCAGGGTTTGAGACTTCAAACCCTAATCCTCCAAGACTCCTCCATAATCCGCCATTCATGCTTTGCTTTATATTGGATTCGATCTTGCCTTTATTGTGGACTGCAAAGGTAATATCGAGATAAACTCTATTTATATTATGATTATATTATTGTGCTATTCTTATTTCATGTGCGAGTAAATCCCCATAGGCGTGGGAGATATAGAGAATTGGTGAGATGTGATGTTACTATTTTATTTCCATCTATTTTTGATTATTGATTATTCTATGTGAGAATAATTATATTTGTGCAACTAATTCTTGTTGTCTAATTTAAGGGTCTAGATAATGTGATCCTGAAATCTCATTGACATGAACTTATTTGCTAGTGAATCAACGACCCCGAGTAACACGTCCGACAAAGAGGAGGTAGTATAACTCGAGGAGAAATAAGAAACCACTGAGTTTAAAACCTTGATCTGGTCTCATCACCTTAATTACTGCGCCGACCATGGCTGTGGTAACAGACAAATGGATCATTGAATCCAAGTAAATCTACCAAGAGGAGTTTTGACTAGTATATGGGTTCCTTGTCTACTTGCACATTAATAAGAGGTATTATAATCACTTATCTCATTTATTTCACATGGCACATTCAGTATCATCATGAACTGTATCTCTCCATATCTAATCTTTTAGGAAACTCAAAGCAATTTTGGTTTTGTTTACTTTATAGTCTTTACGCGTTTACTACTTAATAAACAATTCTTAACTATTTACACTCATATTTTTCATCTCAATTCTTGTAGTCAATTCACTTAAAAAATGACACTTTGAGTGTGATAGAAACACCGTTGATAAACACTTTCATATGTTTTTTATTAAAATCAATATAAAAACTAAAATTAATACTTTCACAAAAACGTCATCACCCAGCAGCTTTACAATGTGATTGTTATAGCCGAGCTAAAACCGTTTCGAGGAGGACTTGAGATAAAAAAAATCAGGCGCTTAAGCTTTAGCAAGACTCTTTTTTGTTTAGTATACTAGTTTAATGCCCGTGCTTTGCTACGGACACATTGCGATAAATATATTGATAGTCATCTTTGTTTGACGGATGCATTTAATGTTACTCCTTTTTGCCCCACATTGCAAGGAGAGTGTTTTATTCCTCCTCTATGCCGCTCCACGGGCACACCCTTACAAAACATCGGAAGAAATAGATATGAACAATTAACAATGTGTGACATTTCAGCTTTTAGAGTAACAAAATCACATGACGCATTACAATTGATTAAAGCGGCTATAATAGTATATAAGACTAATTGAACATCCCCTTAGGACATTGAACCATCATTGTAATTGGTCTCAAATAGAGTACTATTTTCAACAAAATATGTTGCGTAAGTGAGCATCTTCCAACATAGAAGTCTCACGGGTAAGTTAAATATCATAAGTGCTAAAAAGATAGAATTGATAGTGTCTCACTTCCAAATCTTAAAGATGGACCATCCTCTATACTTGCAATAAATTCTTGGAAAGCACTTCAGAAGAAAAACAAATCAGTAATTTCAATATAATCAATACATATAGCAAGTAAATAAGTCAAGGAGATTAACTTGAATTGTTTAGTTGTGCTAAGTGTATTCTATGGTTGTGCACATCAATTAAATATCTGAAGGTGTATATTTTGGTCAGAGTTGAGCTTCACGACTACAGGGCAGCCTTTGATGGACTTCAGGAAGTCCGACGACATCTTCACCGGCCCATCGCTGCCCGAGACGGCCTTCTCGCTTCTATCGCCGCTGTTGCTCGTCTCTCTTTTAGAGTTTGTCGCCTCCTTGTGCGGGTGAATTCCAACTGCATTGAAAGAAACAAAAGTATTGTGAACAGTGATTTGTTATCCAATATTAGACTTCTTTATATTAACAAAATTGTACTTAATAAAGTCACATGGGTGAAGAGTCATACTTCATTTAGTAAAACGAGGTAAATCTTCTATACGTTTTGTTATCCAATGATTTTCCTCTCATGGTTAATCTCATATATTTTCAAATGCGAGAATATTATAACTTGACCAAGTAAAGAAGAAAAAACAGCTATCCAAATGTTTAAAGAGGAAAAGGCTCAATATCAACACGATTTCTTACCATAATATCATATCCAAAGCTCAATACCAACATGATGCCAAAAAAACTAAAGAAGCACCATTGTCTCTTATAACAGTTTCATAGTGGCAACACGGATCCCTCAAAAACAATAGTGTAAAAAAGAGTTAAACTAACAAGTGCCGAAGTGACCAGACAACAAGGAATTGATACAAAAATTACAAACTTGAAAGGTAGATGAAACTATTAGAAAATTTAAGACTAAGGGATCTACCTTATTCAGAGGATCCCCAATATCATTAGTTAACGAAACATGAATGTGCCTAAATTGATGCAGACATCTTGATGGTACCAAAAGATGTAAAGAGCAACAAAAAGAACATAACGTACCTACAAGGTAACCGTGTAATAAGAAAAATTAGTGAACTTCAGTTAAAGTGTGTATTATGTACGACTACGGTGTGAAATATGAATGCTAACTCAATATCAGACACCATTTGGGGCCGCTAAACTACATCACTCTCAGATGAGGACATGCCCTGTCCTGCCTATATATTAGCAAACAAAGTTGTTAGAGATACTAACATACCAAGTTGTTCTCTAGAATATTCCAAATGTAGTGGAGGTATTACATGAGAATATATTGCGCCGATAGTAATAGTATCAAACATGAGATGCCTTCCATCTTATCTTGAGATTTCAGTCGAGTGTATTAGTTGATAGATCAATATAACAACACTTCCGAAGGAAAGACATTCTTATTTTTTTCCTTTAAACTGAGTTTTGTTTACGTTTTGTACCTAGCAATGAAGCGAAACATATGGTACTTTTTTGGGTAGACAAGCGAAAGGGGAACCCTTCATTGCAAGGTACAACATGAACAGGAACACATTTGAGCATATTAAAATGATAATTGAATGAATGGCTAACATTGTACTCAGATAGTGACCACATATTGCCGGAACCCCACTTACCGGTTCATTCTAAAGCATGGTATTAAAGGAATTCTAAAGCTAAATTTTTTAAGGGATCTCTTGACAACTATTAAACCAAGTGATAATCTAACTTGCGTCGCCTAAAACTAAACCACCATGCTTGCCTTAAATTAAGTACTTGGCAAGTAAGATATGAATTTTTGGTTGAAAGTGGAGACAATTCCCTAAATTTATTACTACAAAAGAGCAAGAAATATTTGCATGCCCACTACCTGCTTGTAATCAAACAATTTAAAGGGCTACAAGTAAAGCATGGACTAATTACCCGTGTGCTTGCATCATTCCCTCACTGCACATCCTTGGTCAGGTCGATGATGCACACCACTCACAAATAGAGCCACATGTGTGCTTCCATCACTTTCTCGCTGGCTCCCTGGCCATCTTTGTTCAAGTTGATGCAGTCGTAAGAACTATTGTCCCTGTAGTCATCTGAACCGACACTCCAACCTGCCCAGATCCTACCATTCATGCACACACCAAGGATGGCAACTCGGGCTGCGCACAACCTGCAAGATAAAAAGAAGTCACCAATAAAAAATTTAACACTTCTCCCTAGCATCGAGTAACATTCATAATTTGAAGAGAGAAAATTAGAGGCCTTTGCAAATTCGCAATTGAAGAAAAAGGTGATATGTCGAGTGTTGACTCAACAACCTGGAGTCCACAGATGACACATGAGTTCCATTGCAGTAGATAAAGTGGACACTTGTAGAGTATAACCCATAACACCGTTTGGTCAAGTTTTTTTGCTATCCATCTATTACTTACACTCGCTGACGATCGATGCAGTTAATACTACCAGCTAGTACTAAGTATTAACTGACATCAGGAAGTGAGAAGGCTCACACAAGGTCCAATTTCTTTCGACGAGATCGAACGCCCAGACGGACACGGTGGTGGGATTGGCGAGAAAATTATTCTTCAACGCCTCTGATGCACAGACCCTGGGATTGGCGTGAAATTATTATTCACTTCCATCCGATGCGCCGGAGGCTTCTAGTCCACGCCGTCGTTCGTCTCCCCGGAGACAAGACAAAAGCATTGAGGAAGCGCCCAGCCTGCTACTCCTTGTTTCTGGACAGAAAACATAACCGCATGAAGGATTTGTACCTCGGTTCTGTAGGATTCTATACATGTACGGATGGAGCCGGTCGCCCTGTCTCTGTCACGTACCTTCCGGGAGAATCCAGATAGGAGAGGGCGGTTGTGGAAGACCACTTCACCCTAGCTCGTCGGAGGAGGTACCGCACGCTGCACGAGGATTTAGGGAATGGGGCATGGTAGCGTGCTAGGCTAACTGCAGCGATCTGACACCATGTCGGGCTGGAGGCGCTTCGGAAGGAGGGCGTCCTCCTTGGAGGTTATCGGGATGTTAGTAGCGGTGGGAGGGCGTCTGGGGCGGCGGTGAGATGGAAGGGGTGGCGGCGGGACCCTGTGCTAGGGCATGGGAGGAGGTCGGGAGATGATGATGCGTCGTGGGACTTGAGCTTTTTCGTTTGGGTGATCTGAAGTGGTATTATCCACTTAGGGGTGGCATAAAGTGTAATTATGTAAGACAAGTAATGAGACGACGCATTGTATGTAACACCCTCAGAATCGGACCTATGCAAGTTTGGGCAAAATTCACCAAACCCGCATAGAAACGATTCAAAGGTGCCCACCAAGCACTTTCGTGCGGGTGGAAAACGAAGTAATAACATCACACAACAGTCCTCGATGGGACCCACGAGCAGATATATATAAGCGACTCCATGAGTCAAGAATACAGATATATTATACAAAGATCCAAATCACCTTGAGAATGGTAGAGCGTCCGACTACGGACAAGATGCAAATGGGGCTAAGAGCCCTGAAGAATAACCAATGGCGTCCATAACCCCGAGCCAAGCGGAAGGGTAACCACTAACGGCGTCGATCTCAAAACCTGCTTAACAAAAGGGGTGCCGACAAAGGCAAAGCAGAAAACAAAGAAGGAGCGTCAGTACTGAGGCCAGTACACGGCGAGGCTAGAATTCGGCGGTCCTCGCCTACATAGGTATGGTGGGGATCGGCGGCGGCATACACGATACAACCTATAGAGACTCGATACAAGCTGGCGGTTATCGAGAGGGGTGAGAATGACCTATCCGGATCCAACTGAAGCTATCACCAACCAAACCCATCTGGCGTCTCCCCTCGAGACCAAAGCGAGGAAGTCAACCTCGGAACTCACACGGTTGGCGGTTTACTTATTCGATTATAGTTGCGGCACTTTACTAGGCGAGTTTAAATAATCGTCACGATAAAGTAACTGGGCACTTTTAATTAATCATTCCGTTATAGTTGCAACAATTACTAATCGATGCGAGATAACATGAGATAAACCCGAAACCCGGCTTGTTGGTACTTTTATTCAGCCATTCCGTTGTAGTTGCAATACTTACTAGTCAGTATAATTGTATGGCGACAACCAACAAGCAATTGTGGGCAGTATTAATTAGCCATTCCATTATAGTGAAGCTGATTACTAGTCATTATAAGTCAAATTTATAGCAAATAAACTTTAGTTATGCTTGTCTATGATCGAGATACTGTGCTCCAAGTCGTCCATATCCGCGGACACGGCTTTCAGAAAGTTTTACCCGGCCGGGGTGCACCAATAGCAACACACGCTCGATCAACCTCGGAAAAACCAAATCAAAACCCAACGAGGCTTTCACGACTGAACAATCACAGGATTCAGAAATATTTCAGGGGGCCACCCCTTAGAGTAGAATCCGCAACGGAGTAAGCAAGCTCCGAGACGGCCTCAAGGTTTGGGTGGACGGTACGTGAGCATCGGGAACCCGAAAGTGTGGCTGGGCTTGTCGACACCGCGGAAACGTGTCCCACTCCTAAACAGTACAGTGTGCTCCTCGCACAATCGTAAATAAAGCAGTAAAACATGGCATAAGTACAGGATAGTAAAAACACCTCAAACTAGTTTGTGGCCCCAAGAAATAAGAATGAATCAAGCTCTGGCTCAGGGGGGTCCCATATACCTCCCGGATGTGGATAGCGCGCAAAATCAAGGAACAGGTATCAAGTACTCGGGGTCTTACGGGACACAAGTGGGCGTTCGGAAACCAAATATTATCTATCACCCACCGATGCCTCTGCTTATTCAATTTTAGTTGTTAAACAGAAAGTAAAGTGACGATAAGTAAAACTAGAATCATCTCCAACATCAACATGCGGCAATACATCAACAACTGTGGCATATGGCGACACACATCAGCACTTGAGCAAGCAACTACGACATAAGTCCAACTATCTACCAAACAACGGTAATAGGATGTGTCCAAGGTAATATATAGGGCTGCGGTATATCACAGTCGGAAACTAAAGCATCGCAACAGATAGCAATAGATCAGGAGGGAAGTAAATACTATAAAAGTAAGATAGGTAGAAAGGGAGATGCTACTTTGAAACCATTGTCGAAGGTTTTCCGAAGATCGGAATGACTCACATCAACTCAACGGCCTTATCCATGAAGAACCAAATCACTAGAAGAAACACGGATGCAATATTTAATACTAAAGCGAAGATCGGGCATGATGCATGTATGATGTATGGCAAGGCAAAGTGCGATGCAATTAGGTCATATTAAGCGGGCAGGGTCCCGACAATTAATTAATAGGTTCATGTTGTTTAGATACCCCACAATTTAAATGTTGTTTAGCATGACAAGATGGGTCCGATTACTACACATGTTTAAATGAGGCCAATATAAGGCTAGATTTGCCGCATATGGGCCCCATATTTAATTATTATTAGGTGAATCGGCATAAGGCCCCCAAACCACATGATATGCATGCGAGATGACAACTAAACATGCAACAAGTTGTTATGATGTTATAAAATAGGGTTTTCGGAAAGGGGTTCACACATTGAGGGGTCTCGACGGACTTGGGGTTTCCGGGGTTCTGGGTTCGGTCTCGGGGTCCAGGGTTCGACGGTTCGGCCTCGGCGGGGCGTTCTCGGGTTAAAGAGGTAGATCTTGGCGCATCCGGTCTTTGGGTCATGGCGGTCTGGCGTCCTTGATGGAGAACTTCGGGTTCGGGGTTCGCGGTTTCTTGTCGACGGTCTCGGCGTTGGGGAAGTTCTCGGTGTCCGTGAAGCACTTTCGGCGTTCTCACGGTTCCGTCGGCGGTCTTGGTTCCTCGATGGAGATCTTGGTGTGTCCGTGTCGGGGTTCTCGGCTTCGGTCGACGGGCGTCAGTCTTCGGGATCGGGTCCGGGAAGAAGACCTTGGCATCGGATGGTCCTTGTCGGAGTTCTTGTCGCGCCGGGGTCTTGTCGTCCTTGAGTTCCGATAGGAGATCTTGGCGTTCGGCCTTGGCGTTCGAGAGGAAGTACTTGTCGTCCGTGAAGGAGAACTTGAGGCTTTGGCGTCATCTCCTTAGGGTTCCGTCTTCGGTCGTTTGCGGTGATCTTGGTTTGGCACCGCTGGCGTGTCGTTCTGAAGAACATCCTCGCCTCGATTGTCGCATGATGAAAGCGGTACATCTTCGTAGAGGTATCAATTAGTCCCATGCTCTTTAGCAATCGAACCTCATAGGGTAGCATTGCAGCAATGTCTTGTGCTCAAAAAAAAAAGATGGCTCTGAGGGCTTGTCCTCACGCGCAGGGGCAGCTTGATGGCTTGAGCGGGCGGAGCGTGGCGGCGAGGCCAGTGACCGAGCCTTGCTGCTGTGAGGCGTGGCCGGGCGGAGGTCGCGTGTGGGAGGCAAAGGCGGTGAGGTAGGGAGGGGCGCGGCTGAGGGGAGCGGGCGGCGGTGGTGTGGCCAGACGGAGAAGCCATTGCGGTGCGGGAAGAAGGTGGGAAGGAGGCGATGGTGGGGTGGACCCTTGGTGGGCCCAAGGTCTTGGCGTGAGTGGGGGTTGGTGGAGGGACCGGTGGTTTCCTGGGTGGGTTCGTGTGTGTGTGTGGTGTTTTGTGTGGAGGGTGAGAGGAGTGAGGTGAGAGAGAGAGATGCTGAGAGAGAGGGAGGATGAGGTGGCTTAGCCTGATTGGTTGGGGGAAGGAAAAAGAGGAGGTGGCAAGAGCTGATTGGCCCGGATGATGTGGAAGCTGGGTTGGGTAGGATTTTAGGTAGCCATAGGATTTAGGATGGGGCAGTGCAGGATGGACCGATTTAAAAATCTGGCGGTGATCGTTGGTCGATCGGCCGACTAAAAATTAATAAAACTGTTATTTGTTTTAAACGGGCCGTGCGCAAACCGATAGCGGCCAAAATAAAATATTCCGGGGACCCGGTGTTCGGTGTTTGAATAAGATGGGGCGTTTGGAAAACAAATCGGGGTTTTCGAAAATAGTTTTGGCAAACAATGCATGATGATGACGATGCAATGCACAAATTCAACGCGATTTTCTAGTAGTGGTTTTGCGGGATGCCACAATTCGACACCACTAACAATGGATCTCGCCCTCGAGATCCGCCTCATGGTACCGGAAGGAAGGTCGGCGATCTGCATCTTCTCGCTTTGCGTAGATCCTCGCGACACCACTAACAAGAGGTCGTTGCTCCTGATCGTCGAGAGAACACTCCGGGAACAAAAGGTCGAAGGTAGAGGCATCAACAAATGAGGCCACCCCTAACTTCGGTAGGAAGAGGGAATCGATGCATTCTCGTCCACTTCAATGTACAAAAGCGAATAGAAGGGGTAGTCGGCATGGGGGCCAATCCATCACGCACCCAAACTATTACTCCGCACCATCAGTGGAAAAGCGTGCAACCATCCTCGGAATTAGACTGAAGATCTCGACAAGCGAGGTTCGGAAACAAAGGAGGGATGCAGACTCTGCATCGGATCTGGCGTAGATGAGGGCGTCGCGTCGGAAATCACCGGATAACACGACAAGGAACAAAGAATGGTACCACCGTAGACGGATTCATCAGGCAGCTTGAACACCGGAGGGTGGAACACCGTTATCAAAGAAGGAAGCGAAACCCTGAAGGTACGACGGAAACCCAACCACGAGAATTCCTGGACTCGAAGAAAGAGAAGAGAGCGGATTCAAAACGCGTAAAGATAAGAGGAGAATAGCAGAGGGGTAAGGAGTAAAATCAGACCTAATCAGAACTATCCAACCGATTTTCAAAAATAGTTTTGACACTTCTACTTGTAGTTAGCTAGGTTATCCCTGTTTGGACTTGTGGGTATCGAATGCATAGCTGGGCTCGATACCACTCTGTAACACCCTCGAATCGGACCTATGCAAGTTTGGGCAAAATTCACCAAACCCGCATAGAAAGCGATTCAAAGGTGCCACCAAGCACTTTCGTGCGGGTGGAAAGCAATAATAACATCACACAGTCCTCGATGGGACCCACAGCAGATATATATATAAGCGACTCCATGAGTCAAGAATACGAGATATATTATACAAAGATCCAAATCACCTTGAGAATGGTAGAGCGTCGAGCTACGGACAAGATGCAAATGGGGCTAAGAGCCCGAAGAATAACCAATGGCGTCCATAACCTGCCCGAGCCAAAGGAAGGGTAACCACCTTCTTGGCGTCGATCTCAAAACCTGCTTAACAAAGGGGTGCCGACAAAGGCAAAGCAGAAAACAAAGAAGGAGCGTCGATCTTGAGGCCGATTACGGCGAGGCTAGAATTGGCGGTCCTCGCCTACATAGGTATGGTGGTGAAGCGGCGGCAGATATACGATACAACCTATAGAGACTCGATACAATGGCGGTTATCGAGAGGGTGAGAATGACCTATCCGGATCCAACTGAAGCTATCACCAACCAAACCCATCTGGCGTCTCCCCTCGAGACCAAAGCGAGGAAGTCAACCTCGGAACTCACACGGTTGGCTTTACTTATTCGATTATAGTTGCGGCACTTTACTAGGCAGGTTTAAATAATCGTCGATAAAGTAAGCGATGGGCACTTTTAATTAATCATTCCGTTATAGTTGCAACAATTACTAATCGATGCGATAACATGAGATAAACCCGAAACCCAGTGTTGTTGGTACTTTTATTCAGCCATTCCGTTGTAGTTGCAATACTTACTAGTCAGTATAATTGTCGCATGGCGACAACCAACAAGCAATTGTGGGCGATTAATTAGCCATTCCATTATAGTGAAGCTGATTACTAGTCATTATAAGTCAAATTTATAGCGATAAACTTTAGTTATGCTTGTCTATGATCGAGATCTTGTGCTCCAAGTCGTCCATATCCATGGACACGGCTTTCGAAAAGTTTTACCCGGCGGGGTGCACCAATAGCAACACACGCTCGATCAACCTCGGAAAAACCAAATCAAAACCCAACGAGGCTTTCACGGTGAACAATCACGATTCAGAAATATTTGAGGGCCACCCTTAGAGTAGAATCATAGCGGGTAAGCAAGCTCGAGACGGCCTCAAGGTTTGGGTGGGCCAGTGAACGATCGGGAACCCGAAAGTGTGGCTGGGCTTGTCGACACCGGAAGCGTGTCCCACTCCTAAGCGATGCAGTGTGCTCCTCGCACAATCGTAAATAAAGCGGTAAAACATGGCATAAGTACAGGATAGTAAAAAAACACCTCAAACTAGTTTGTGGCCCCAAGAAATAAGACTGAATCAAGCTCTGGCTCAGGGGGGTCCCATATACCTCCCGGATGTGGATAGCGCGCAAAATCAAGGAACAGGTATCAAGTACTCGGGGTCTTACGGGACACAAGTGGGCGTTCGGAAACCAAATATTATCTATCACCCACCGATGCCTCTGCTTATTCAATTTTAGTTGTTAACAGAAAGTAAAGTGACGATAAGTAAACTAGAATCATCTCCAACATCAACATGCGGCAATACCTCAGCAACTGTGGCATATGGCGACACACATCGACTTGAGCAAGCAACTCTGACGCAAGTCCAACTATCTACCAAACAACGGGTAATAGGATGTGTCCAAGGTAATATAGGGCTGCACGGTATATCACAGTACGGAAACTAAAGCATCGCAACCACGTATAGCAATAGATCAACAGGAGGAAGTAAATACTATAAAAGTAAGATAGGTAGAAAGGGAGATGCTTTGAAACCATTGTCGAAGGTTTTCCAAGATCGGACGAAGCTCACATCAACTCAACGGCCTTATCCGCGAAGAACCAAATCACTAGAAGAAACACCGGATGCAATATTTAATACTAAGGCAGAAGATCGGGCATGATGCATGTATGATGTATGGCAAGGCAAAGTGCGATGCAATTAGGTCATATTAAGCGGGCAACGGTCCCGACAATTAATTAATAGGTTCATGTTGTTTAGATACCCCACAATTTAAATGTTGTTTAGCATGACAACAGATGGGTCCGGTTCGCTACACATGTTTAAATGAGGCCAATATAAGGCTAGATTTGCCCGCATATGGGCCCCATATTTAATTATTAGGTGAATCGGCATAAGGCCCCCAAACCACATGATATGCATGCGAGATGACAACTAAACATGCAACAAGTTGTTATGATGTTATAAAATAGGGTTTTCGGAAAGGGGTTCACACATTGAGGGGTCTCGACGGACTTGGGGTTTCCGGGGTTCGGGGTTCGGTCTCGGGGTCCAGGGTTCGACGGGTTCGGCCTCGGCGGGACGTTCTCGGATTAAAGAGGTAGATCTTGGCGCATCCGGGGTCTTTGGGTCATGGCGACGGTCCTGGCGTCCTTGATGGAGAACTCAGGGTTCCGGGGTTCGCGGTTTCTTGTCGACGGTCTCGGCGTTCAGGGGGAAGTTCTCGGTGTCCGGTGAAGCACTCGGCGTTCTACGGTTCCACGTCGACGGTCTTGGTTCCTCGATGGAGATCTTGGTGTGTCCGTGTCGGGGTTCTCGGCTTCGGTCGACGGGCGTCAGTCTTCGGGATCGGGTCCGGGAAGAAGACCTTGGCATCGGATGGTCCTTGTCGGAGTTCTTGTCGCGCCGGGGTCTTGTCGTCCTTGAGTTCCGATAGGAGATCTTGGCGTTCGGCCTTGGCGTCCGAGAGGAAGTACTTGTCGTCCGTGAAGGAGAACTTGAGGCTTTGGCGTCATCTCCTTAGGGTTCCGTCTTCGGTCGTTTGCGGTGATCTTGGTTTGGCACCGCTGGCCAGGTCGTTGCAGAGAACATCCTCGCCTCTCGATTGTCGCAGCGATGAAACGGTACATCTTCGTAGAGGTATCAATTAGTCCCATGCTCTTTAGCAATCGAACCTCATAGGGTAGCATTGCAGCAGATCTTGTGCTCAAAAAAAAAGATGGCTCTGAGGGCTTGTCCTCACGCCAGACGATGACTTGAGCGAGGCGGCAGTGAGCGTGGCAGCGAGCCTTGATGGCGGCATGGCCTTGTAGGGCGTGGCCGGGCGTGGAGGTCGCGTGTGGGGAGGCAAAGGCGGTGAGGAGGAGGCGGCGCTGAGGGAGGCGGGCGGTGGCGTGGCGGGGCGCCGAGAAGCCGGTGCGGGGAAGAAGGTGGGAAGGAGGGCGATGGTGGGGTGGACCCCGGTGGGCCCAAGGTCGTGAGTGGGGGTTGGTGGAGGGACCGGTGGTTTCTGGGTGGGTTCGTGTGTGTGTGTGGTGTTTTGTGTGGAGGGTGAGAGGTGAGGTGAGAGAGATCTTGAGAGAGAGGGAGGATGAGGTGGCTTAGCTGATTGGTTGGGGAAGGAAAAAGAGGTGGCAAGAGCTGATTGGCGGATGATGTGGAAGCTGGGTTGGGTAGGATTTTAGGTAGCCATAGGATTTAGGATGGGCGGTCTGGGATGGACCGATTTAAAAATCTGAAGTCGTTGGTCAGTCTGGCCCGTTCATTGCCGACTAAAATTAATAAAAGCATTATTTGTTTTAAGCAGCCGTGCAAACTTATAGCGGCCAAAATAAAATATTCCGGGGACCCGGTGTTCGGTGTTTGAATAAGATGGGGCGTTTGGAAAACAAATCGGGGTTTTCGAAAATAGTTTTGGCAAACAATGCATGATGATGACGATGCAATGCACAAATTCAACGCGATTTTCTAGTAGTGGTTTTGCGGGATGCCACATTGTACCGTTGGATGCAGATCGTACCATCCTTATTGTTTGAATGTTTGATGTCAAAGTATCAAAGTGCGACCTACCAACACCAACTTCTTTTTAATAGTAAAGATAAAAGTAAAAATAAAATGGTTTTTTTAGGGTACTGGGCCAGAATCTGTATCACCATACCTCAGGCCATGCCCAAATTGGCCTACATTGGTTCAGAGAAGGTGGCCTGTGTTACTTGGGCCGCAATTCCAAATCGGCGTCGTTGAACCCTAACTAAACCCTGACACGACGCGAGGTCCACGGCGAGAGATTCTTCCTTCGTTCCATCCCAAAATGCGGCACTTCTCCTCCCTACCGCGAGTGCTCCGCCGGAGCGCCGCCCCAAAACCACCACACAGGCGGAGCGCCGCCCCGAAACCTCCCCCTTCGTCGTCGTCCGCCGCGCCGGTCCCCGATGCTCAGGCGCCCGATACGCCGCCGCCGATGCCGACGAGGCCATGGGAGGAGGCCCTGGACGCAGCACAACGCGCGTTCTGCCTGCCCCTCGCCGGCCGCGTCCTTTCCTCGGCCGGAACCGGAAACGCTGCCGTGTCCCCCGTCGGAATCCACGCCGTGCTCGCCCTCGCGGCCTCCGGCGCGCAGGGAGCGACGCGGAGGCAGATGCTCGGCACGCTGGGCTGCGGCGGCGGAGGCAAGGGCGCGGCGGCCGACGCCGCCAACGTGGCGTCGCGTGTGGTCAAGCGCGTGCTTAAGGACCGGGCGAAATCTGGCGGACCACGGCTCGCGTTCGCCTCTGGCGTGTGGGCCGACGCATCGAGGACTCTCTCGCCGGAGTTTGTGGAGGGTGCGGGTGGCCTGTATGGCTCAGCGGCCAAGACGGCCGATTTCAAGAACATGGTATGTCCTATGGTTCCTTTCTTGCAAGAACTGTGGTGATTGTAATTACACAGCACGATATGCTTGCGCCATAAATTAGTGGCAATGTTGCTGCCAAAATGCGAAACATCTCAATTTCTCTTCGATGAATCTTTGAACATGCTTGTTTGAAAGGAATCAGCCTTTATATTCATGTGCCATCTGATTAATTTAGGTAATTTGATGCCTCCATGTATGCTGGTGCGTTCTGCTTTGCTGTATTTACTTACCTGTTCAACTATTTTTCTATGGGCTTGCGTCGAAATTTTTTTGCTCTAGTAAAAATGTTAATTGCATCAGAGAACTTGCAGCAGGTAGACCTATCATATCAGTATTTCATCATGGAAGTAGAGACCATATCCAGCAGAAACCTAGTGAAAACTACTTTCCAAAGTTTCTAAAATATCTGAGAAAATAAAGTGTGTTGAAAAGATGATGCTGTACAAACATGTGATTTCAAGTCTTAAATCAAATTCATTTGTAAGCTATGGAAAAACCGAAAATCAGGAATGAATAGTGACAAACAGTATAATATCATGTTTCTGCATTTTTTTCTAATCTCCCAAGTAAATATGAGTTTGAACTTTAAACGTCACATGTTTATAGAACATCAACTTTCTAATGTACTCCCTCCGTTTCAAAATATAAGATATTTTAGGTTTGTGAAGAAAATGTATCTAGACTTCTTTTAGTGTGTAGATTCACTCCAAACATGAGTGAACCTACATACTAAAAGAAGTCTAGATACATTTGCTTCACAAAGTTAAAACATCTTATATTTTCAAACGGAGGGAGTACCAATGTTCTTAAAGACTTTTGAAAAATTTAAAACGTTGTTTCCATGGAATTTTCGTTGAAATCGGTTTCCAGCAGATACTTTCTCGTGAAATTAAGGCTATACTGCTGGGTCGTTACTGTAAGATCCATAAAGAGCTCTTTTTAAATATTTTTAATTTGAACTGTAAGATACTAACCTTTTTGTAGAAAAAATATCTTGGTAATGTATTAATCTTTTGGTGTAAGCCGTACTTGAGATGCTTTGTGTTTTTTTATTTCGATATTAATGGAAACTATTATCTTGATATTTGAAGCCAGAAGATGCTGTTGAGCAAATTAACTCATGGGTCAACAAGTCCACGAAACAAACCATTACCTCACTCCTTCCGGATGGAATAATTGACCGGAATACAGGACTTGTACTTGGGAGTGCAGTGTATTTTAGAGGCAGATGGCTGGATAAGACTGATATTGGCAAGACTGCTGAACAAAAGTTCTACTGTCTGGATGGAACACCTGTCCTGGTGCCTTTTGTAGAGTATGACAGAACACGTCTATTTGCTGTGCATGATGGGTTCAAAGTTATTAAGCTTCCTTACAAGCAAGGAAAGAATGAACGGAAGTTCTCCATGTACATTTTTCTCCCAGATGTTCATGATGGCCTGTTTGAATTAACCAAGAAGATTTTCTCTGAACCAACTTTCTTAGAACAACATTTACCAACAGAGAAGTGCCATGTTGGTATTGGGGTGCCCAAATTCACAATATCTTTTCAGATCGACATGAAGGATTTTCTGAAAGACATGGCTCTTGAATTACCATTCCGCCGTGATGCAGATTTCAAAGATATGGTAAAGGAAGATGACTCGAGGGAACCTTTGTTTCTATCTGATGTAATTCATAAAGTGATTTTGGAGGTGAATGATGATGAGATTGAAGAGAACTCTTTGAAAAAGAGCATAGACAAGCCTTTACCAAGAGAGCACTTCACTGCAGACCACCCTTTCTTCTTTGTCATTCGTGAGGAAGTGTCTTCTACAGTTATCTTCATGGGGCATGTGCTTGATCCTTCATCACAGTCGTAGAATCAGGTTTGTCACTCTTATCACCGTATTAAATGTATTTGTTGGATTATCTGTGCTTTCTGATCTGCCTGATCTTGACTTTCCTACGTGAATAATTCAGGCACTGTATGTCAGCAGCTTGTGTGCTCCATTTATTACCATGCTGCCAAGTACTTATGGTTACTTTACTTGTATGTTTCTCCACCATGGTGCTAAACCATGAGGCAATATTGCAATATATGCTTGTTATCTGCTGCATGAAAATCTTTAGGCATGTGCAATTTATAGCAAAAACTATAGTTTCCATGTGCCTATTCTAGAAGTCTTATGTATTTGTTGGTGTCGAGGTCTATTACTTTGTGGAAACTGGGTGATAGCCGGGTGGTGGTCACGCAGAGGGCGTCACCGTATTGACCAGGGTTAATATAGTGTTTGGCAGATTTGACCTTGTTAGTCATTTCACGAATCGAATAAACCTTAGTCTTTCAGTGCTTCTTTTTAAGAATATACTGTCATCCTCGTCCTATGACTTGTGAGTACTCTGAAGTTTGAGCTACCAGCCTTTCTGTTGTACTTATGTATTCATATTTTCTTGAAGATATTTTGCATTGGTTCTGTTGTTTTGTTCCCATATCATGTTCATATAGCATAGTGCTGTTTATTTGCCTTTTCCTTACCAGGATTCTTTTTGGAAAGTAACTTATAGAGACCCTTTCATTTACATAAGTCTGTTCCTCATTTTAGAAAAACCACCAAAGTATCATTACCCTTGATGACATTCATTTGTTGTCAGCAGGCTTGTCTGATCTTTGGTGGTGAATGAAGCACAAGTGTGTGATGCCTGCGACACTATGTTCCCTCACATTGATCAAGTCTCAGATGGAAGGAATACGATCATCATCGTCTCAGCGCTTAGGATTCTGTCAGCACCAAGAACTATACATGACAGTTAATTGTCACTGATCCGAGAATCACGAGTAGCACTGCTGACCGAATAGGACACTAATGAAAATAATAAAAATGCTCACATGTGGGAATGCCCTTTGATATGATGTGGAGAGCAATTCCCAGAGAGGAAGAAAGGTTCTTCTTCAGCTTTCTTACGCTTAATTCACAAGGCAATGGTTGCTTCTTCAGTTTCACCGATGGCTACACTCTACTAACAGTGTCGGTGGCTTCTTCGGGTTTTTCCCCTCAATGGCTATACTGTACCAACTCCGTTGTACGTGCATCAATCTCTGTGTGGCAGTGCAAAACATGATTTGTCGGCATCTGCCAGGCTTCCGTTTGTCTTGCTCATCCGTAGTGGTGAATGTGACCTGTGATGAGGCTGGTGGCCTTTCGACCTGGAAGAAGAAAAGGATTGTCCCGTACGCTCTCAAAACTGATTGGCTTTCAGGCTTTGTCTAACTACTAGTTTGTTCTTTCGTTTTCGTACCTTATTTTTCTTCTGTTTGCAACAAATCTGGACAGCAGAAGAGTTTATTTCCTGTGGAAAATGAAGCCCAGGATTTCCCGGATCCATCTCTGAACCATTCGCATTGATTGCAGATTACACGCTAGTGAATAACTGTATTACAAAATATAAGCTGGAGTCGGGCAAGAGTTTATTATAATTGTTGATGCTAGTTTCTTAGATAGATCAAACTCTGTTTCCTACACGGGAATGCGACGTTCAGTCTAACTATTTGCCTCCGTGGCAGGCGTGCAGATGCCATACACATCAGCCAGGCCAAATGAAATACTACTTGTCTTCATAAAAAAGGAAGGGAAATGTGTGACCACAGCTTTATTTATTGAACTGTTAAGATATGCTAGTCCTTCATGTAGTGTGCAATACCTGCCAGCATCACATTTGCCAGGAGTCCAGTCTGTCCAATTTGGTGAATTGATGTTTGCAACCAAGGCTGCAGATTCGGTGGGCTCATTTGTGCATGCCAACTATACAACCCAGATGTATGTGCTGTGCATCTGCCATGCCACAGTTTGTACGATTTGGTCTTAATTTAGTACTGTACAAGTTAGTTGTATTGTTGGGCATGTAAAAAAACAGTTGTATTGTTGGGTTTTAAGTAACACTGTGTTGGCCGCCTAGCTTCGGTATAATTTAACTAGTAATTCTAAAAGAAGCTAAACTTAGCACGTATATATTTAGAAGCTAGAAGTGGATAGATCTTGGGGCCTGCGGATTAGGGAACAATAGAAGCATTTTCTTTTTGCAGCTGAAACAGTTGTAGCATGGGCCTGAATAGTCTATGTTGCATACCTGATGTGCCGAAGATTAGTTTGTTCCAAATGTACTGAACATAATCTGGTTCAGAGAAAAAGGATGGACTGCCTTTTTTTCATTTGCGTGATAAATCCAACACTTAAATTAGACATGGTTTACCTGTAAAAAATGTTGGGTTCAAGCTTCGGTCACATGCCTATGATCTGAAGCTATTTAAGCTAATATTCGTTAAGGAAATGTGCTGTCCTTTTAGCTTGTAAGATGCATCAGCCTCCTCAGTCCAGCTTGCAGGTTTGGCAAATAGTTAGTAGCCACTAATGGCATGGGCACCTTCTCTGATTCTCACAAAGATTTGTCTGGGGCTGATATGTTCAAACTAACAAGTCAAAACCCACATTGTTCTGCTCTGGCTCCCATGTTATTTTATTTTTTCCTTTTGGAGTAGGTAATGGGAGCAGCATTGGGGTTTTGCTATGATTGGAGCGACCAATAATATGGGACTGATTGATTTCCACGTGAAGTCTCGGACAGTATGGCGAACTATCACATGGGAATATAGCTATGCCGCAATGAATCCAGACAAAAAAAAAATGACCAGAAGGGAACGAAATAACAAAACCAGGTTGAAAGTCCTACATAAGATTAGGATGGAACAGAGTTGATATGTTCTACAACTTCCATATCTTCAAATTGCATTATCAAAATCAAAATCTTCTGCCTGGACCTTTGTCGAAATAATACCACGGGTGTAATAAATACAATAAAAAAACCTGCTACTTATAACCCTAAAAAGTTACACAAAAGTTCATTGGTATGGTTTCAGACGGAGTGCAAAATCAAACGGAGTAGAGCTTGGGTTTTACTCCAGGGTCAAGGGCGGTAACCATTAGAGCAGTGTCATTAACAGCTGATGATGTGATCACTGCCGTTTCCATCCATCCTATCATGTGATCCAGCTTTTTCTCCTTCCTAATGGATATATGAATTGGCCACGAGAAGGTTGACCTGAAGATCACATATAGGTAGGTAGCTCAGACTCAATCATAGTATTCTTGTACAAGACGGAGACCAAATGGAACCAGACACTTCAACAGTTGGATCACTATTATGGAGAGTAGCCTATTGACAGGTCCACCTAACCGAACCTGACAGCGCAGCCGCCTAGCTAGGGCGCATGTCCAGATAAGTATGGTTAAGTAACACCTTTGTGACGATTTACGTAACACTTTATGAACAATGTTTTGACGGCAACATTTATGCTATAAATGATTGCAGGAAATGGTCCTTGGATGTTGGCAGTGTGCTAAAACAAAACTGTTGTACTCCCTCCATCCCAAAATAGATGTCTCAGATTTATCAAAATTTAAATGAATCTGTATATATAGATTCATTCAAATTTTGATAAATCTGAGACATCTATTTTAAAACGGAGGGAGTATTTACCTGAGGGTTGAAAAGGTTATTTTGTATGAATGTTTTGTTGGGGCATTTGCCAATCCAAAGAAGGGCAATTGGCATTTGACACACTCTTTAACTGGTAAAGGCGATCGACAATGAATCTTGTATTATCGGAAACTAAATGAGTAGAGATTTTGTGCACATGGGCACTAGTGATCCTGGTTTAAAAAAATAAAAAAAAATCATATTTATGAGTTAAAAAAATCAAAAAATAAATCAGGATATGGTCAAAGATGTATACCACAATCGTGCAAAATCTCAATTCGAAATAATGTGTATTTTGAGCTACACAATCCGAGCATATAATGATTTCAAATAAAAAACATTGAGAATTTATCATTTTTGTGTAGCTCAAAATACAAAACATTTTGAATTCAGGTTTTACACGTTTGTTGGATATATCGTTAGCTACTTTTAGGATTTTATTTCAGATTTTTAGAAACTTATAAATATAGTTTTATTTATTTTTAATGCGCAAGAAGCACTGGAGTTCGGGAGCCAAAAAGACTTTCCAAAACTAAAGTTCTTAACAAGCATGGCAATACAAATCTTTTGAATGGCAACTTTCAATTTTGTTCTTTCGAAGTATTGTCCATATTTCCAATTAAAAAAGAACTAGCAGACCTACACGGTGTGATATAATTAAAGAACTTTAGAAATTTTGTTTGATATAATAAATTGCGTAAATTAGACAACTGACACCTTGAATCAATTTTTTTTGTTTAAAGAACTTTGTAGGATTCTAATTCTTTTATATGTTTTCATATATTTTCTATTGGGATAAGCGATTTTCCCGAATATCCTATATAAATTTCCTTTTTCTCTAACATGTATATCAAATGGTAAACATGATTTTGGGAAGCTGTGCCTTTTCTGCATCAAGAACGTGCTTTTGCGAAGTTGCTATCCAGGACCTTTTGGTCCAACATTTTTAACTTTGCTCCTAAATAGTAATATATTTGCAGGGTGTTTGTTTGCCAAAAAAATGAAATAAAGACAGAGTCTGATTGTTCTTCTTGTTGGAAAAGGAACAGATTCTGAATTGTAGGGAATGTAGGTTTTTGTTGGAGCTCTGCAAAGACCCTGCCGAAAGCTTTGTGTGCGTACCTTCCATCTGGACGATGCTGGTAAACATCTATAGACCCTCTTTAAGTAAGGTAGTAGTAGTAGAATGGTCTGCTAGCTAAGGTTCTAGTTAGAGCCTTTTAGCATGTGATGAATCTGCCATGTTAATTTCCTGTCGAGAGCATCTCCACCTGTGTTTTTCAGGACGTCGTTTTTTATCCGGACGGGCGAATTTTTGCCTAGTCGTGTTTTCAGGATGGCGAATAGCGTCGGATTTGGCCCAACTTTCATTCCACGTTTCTAGGCTGAACCCGAGGCGCCGGGAACCGCCTAAGAACGCCGGACGAAGCGGGCCAACCCTGTCGGCGAGACCACCCCATTTCCCACTACCACTCGCTTCTTCCGCGGCGGAGAGCTTTTCCCAGCTGCCCCTGTCGCCATACCTTCGTCGGCGAAGCTCCACCACGCCAAGCCAAAGTCACGCCTGTAGATAGGTTCGTCGCCGTCGATGCATCCTTTCCCCTCGGCCTAGGCCTCCTTTTGACATCATCCCTTCGCCGCAGCTCGACTTCGCTCCGAGCTCCCGTCACCTCGTCCGCCAAGTGTTCGGAGTTTGGCCCGTTCGGCCATGGACTCCGATGAAGAGGATGTGTTCGCCCTGTTGCTGAAGGAAGAGACAGTCGCAGCCACCGAAGATGAAGAGCACATGCAGATCCCCGCCTCTCTGGCCCGGTTGTACACGCATATTGTAGTACCGAAGCATGGAGGCTCGGCGAAGGGTCGCCGGAAGGGCAAAGCAAGACATCGGATGGAGAGCTACTACATGTTGTACGCCGACTACTTCGTCGACGAGCCGCTGCACGAAGAGGCCATGTTTCGGCGCCGTTTTAGGATGAACCAGAAGCTCTTTCTTGAGATCGTGCATGCCATCCGATTGTTCGTCCCCTATTTCGTGTGCAAGAAGAACTGCACCGACATGGTTGGGTTTTCCTCACTCTAGAAGTGCAGTGATGAGGTTGCTTGTACACGGAGCACCGGGTGACAGTGCCGATGACTATCTCCGCATGGCCGAGTCCACCGCTATCCTTTTCTTATATAGGTTCTGCGAGGCAGTGATTGTAGTGTTTGGGCCCAATACTTGAGAACACTCACTGCTAAAGACACTGCTTATGCTTGAAAGTAGTAAAGACAATACTTGAGATCCTCGCAATCAATGAAAGTAGAGGATTTTCTGAGATGCTTGAAAGCATAGACTGCATGCATTGACATTGGAAGAACTGTCCATTTGCATGACATAGAATGTACAAAGGCCACAAAGGAGGTTGTAGTGTGATACTCGATGCAGTTGCTACACATGATCTTTGGATCTGGCACTCCTTCTTTGGCATGGCAGGATTGATCAAAGACATCAACGTACTCCAGTTCTTAAATGTCTTTGCCAAACTTGTTGAGGGTCATGCTTCTCCTGTGGACTTTGAGATCAACGGACAACACTACAAGGGATACTATCTTGCAGATGACATCTATCCAAGATGTCCAACATTTGTGAAGACTATCTTAAATCCTATGCTCCCCAAGCATGCTCAGTTTGCCAAGGAACAAGAAGCTTGCAGGAATGACGTGGAGCAGGCATTTGGTGTGCTCCAACAGAGGTTTGTAGTATCCGGTTTCCTGCTATGACCTGGTCGAAAGATCAGATGTGGAAAGTGATGAACTGTTGTGTGACCTTGCACAACATGATCATTGAGGATGAGAGAAAGGACTCAGTGAATTTGGCCGGGAAGAACGAGCCATATTACAGACAGAAACTTCTTGCAGAGCCTGATCACCAGGTGCAGCCAACCTGGACTGCCTTCATTGCCATGCGTCAGGAAATCCAAGACTCGGTAGTGCATCAACTGCTGCAAGATGATCTGGTTAAGCATATGTGGACACGCAGAGGCAACATATAGATGCCGACCATGAACTGGCCAAACAAGACCGAACTATGTTATATTTTCAATCTATGTCGAACTATGTTTAATTTTATGCCGAACTATGCCGAACATTGCTCCGTATTCATACTTATACCGAACTACGGTGAACTCTGTAAGCTGAATTTGGACGAAAACTCGCCGTTTTTATTTCGCCTGTAAACTCGGCTTAAAAACGTGAGTGAAAAGCTAAACACTCTTAAACAAAAACTTATATTTTTCCGGCGCTAAATAGCATCAGATTTCGGCATGAAACCTCCAACACGTGGAGGTGCTCTAATGCTCGAAGCTGGTGGCGGGTTCTGTTCGGCCGTTTCGTCCATGGTGCAGCCGGGGCCCGATCGGAGCCCCCTTTACTTTCATCGGCCGAAAAAGAACTGGATTTCAGCAGGCCGGGCTCGCACGAACGATCGCCGACGCTGTCCCACAGCAGCAAGCATGCAAGCAAGCAAAGCAAGCGTGCGTTGGTAGCTCGACACCGAATTCCAGCGCAGCCAGCAGCAGCATCGCTGTTTGGTAGTAGTACTGCAGCAAGTGCGCTATCGGCACAGCGTTCACAGCAGTACTACTACTCTGTCTCATTAACTAGAGAAACAGGGACGTTTCTTCGCTAGAGTACGTCCCCGACTGAACCGGTCACCAACGCAATTAG
The DNA here is from genome assembly GCA_030063025.1 of Avena longiglumis. Classification (NCBI taxonomy): domain Eukaryota; kingdom Viridiplantae; phylum Streptophyta; class Magnoliopsida; order Poales; family Poaceae; genus Avena; species Avena longiglumis. The sequence continues at coordinate 185,955,519 of CP125979.1, forward strand.
CCAGTCGCGCATGAGGGCCCTCGTCTGTATTTATTGCGGCCGCGCCGTGCTCGTAGACGTCTTGGCCACACGCAGCTAAATTGACACTGAGCAGAGGGTCTGAGTGTTCCAGTGGTCCGTGGACATGGATGCTATGCTAATGATGTTCGCCGGCTCCATTACGCCTGGTTTCGTTTGACTAATTGCAAGGATTGATCTGCGAGCTGCTAATTAAACCAAGACGAAGTTGAACACGATCGCTCAAGATGATGATGCCCTCGGAGAAGAGAGGTGGGCTCTTATACGAGTGCGGCCATTCACTTATAAAGTAGTACTCTTTAAAGATAACTATTGTACTTACTCCGTCTCAGTTTATAAGACTTACGTATATTTCTAGGTTGATAAATTAACCAACTTAGCATGAGGTACATAAGATAAAAACTATATTATTAAAAACTTTAAATGTTATATTTTCTAATGATATAATTTTTATATTATATAATTTATATTATATAGCTCATGCGGACGACCTAGGTATACGCGTAAGTCTTATAAACTGGGATAGAGGTAGTACTACTCCCTTCGTCCTAGTTTTCAGGGCATCATTTTTGAAAATCTTGGCCCAAGGCATAATTTGATTGGCGCCGGTTTCTCTCTCCCTCTCCTTAATTTTTGGGCGGCTGATTTCGGGCATTAACTGTTGAAATATAAAAAAGGGAAATAATCCTAGATTTATCTCCGCATGCACCGGTTCGCGCCTGCCTTTTGCTTCTTCCCTCCGAGAATTCCCGGATCGCGCCTGCCTTTTGCTTCTTCCCTCCGAGAATTCCGCGCGCAGCTTTCCTTCCTCCGCGCGCAGCTTTCCTTCCTAAACCAAATATTTTGCCCCAAAATTCTGGCGCTGATCTAGTTTGTCTCAAAACTCAAACGAAATTACAGCGTCAATCTTCTCCCTTTTTATATTCATGGAGATTGGGAGACAAACAAAAGCAGCTCTTCTCATCTCCTCCTTATTTCCATGGCCTTCGAGCAGGGAGCCGAGGGAAATCGCCTGCCGCCGCCTCTCGGCCTCCGGGGTCTCTCCCGCGTTCCTTTTCTTTCTCGATCAGGCAATGCTACTCGTCATGCCGGTGGCTTTCCTCCTCTTGGTCTTGCAGGTCGAGCTCCTCTACCCTCGTTCTCCATTGGCATGGCTAGGTATGAACCGGTGTCGAGACCCAGGGCTGGAGCCAATCTGCGCGTCGGTCTCTCTCGCCCACTGTCAAAACCTAGATTTTTAATCCCAGATGCCTGTTATGCCATACATCGCAATCCTAGGATTACCATTTTTGCGAGACATAACAGAATTGGATACCATAGTACATCATCCATTACAATCCGTACATAAATTCTTACACAAATAAGGATCTCATGATCCAGTTCTTAATACAACATCAAGCAGCGGAATACGTAATAATAACGGTAGCGTAGGCGAAGCTTCATCTTCGGGGTCACAAGCAATGCTGACGATGGGAGATGATCCTAGTTGTCGTAACCTTCCTGGGGTCCATCCTCCAGGTACTCCTCTTCATAGTCTGGCCATGGGAATAGCCAGGAACAAAGCCATGAGTACTCTTTAAGTACTCGCAAACTAATACTAACAAATGAAAGGGGTTTTTGATAATAGGACACTAGGCTCTAGGGTTGTTTTGCAAAAGTCAGATTTATCTCTACTAATTTTAGAAGCAACGAATGCTAGTTGAAGTTTATAACATCTAAGTGGGAACTTGTAGTTCATATCACAACCCTGTTGTGGTCAAGTCAAAGTCTCACTTTGTTTCACAAGTTATTTTGAAAAGTCTGACGGGGGAACAATATGGCCACTCCAACTGTCTATAACCGCGGACGCGGCTATTCGAATAGTTTGACACTCTGCAGAGATTGTACACTTTCACCATAACATTCGATACATCCGTCAGGAACAAATCCTTAATTTACCATACTCAGTATGTGGATAAGCAATCCTAACCTTTCAATTACACGCCCTAGTATAAGCACCTCCCCTGTGAGTTTGGCCTCCAAACCATGACCAACTGTCATCTTGGGTACTACACAGGTGGACAATCTTCACAAGGTAGCCTCAGCTCAGACCTTGGCCGTGAGGGAACTAATACTAAGGTATATAAGTTTCCAGTCAAGCCCTACCCAATCTTCGGGTATTGTGGTTGTATGATAAAATCGGAATGGTATCGCATCAACCATCAGTTTTATAAAGGGCTAAGGCTCATGCCTCAACATTTTCATTACCAAAATCATCAGGTGTTTCGAAAACACATGTCCAAAACATTTCAATAGAATGATCCATCATTCCAAGGTTTTCATAACCAGTTTTCCACCAAGTATTCCCATCTAAAGTTGATCAGGTTTTATGCTTAGCACTAGCATCTACAGGTGGGGGTAAGCACTGATGTGGGGTGGTAAACTAGTGGAGTTTTAGCTAAGTTCAATCTCATGCCTTAGGATGACATCAAGATTATCTAGCTTAGGCCAAATTTTATGCTCTTTATGCAACCTTCAAGTATCTTCCTGGTATCTACCATTTACTTAGGAAAAATCTAGGTAAGAGCTTTGATAAAGAAATAAAGTAAGAATCTTGCAAGTAAAACTAGGATTGGGTTATCAAGTGGATATGATCATAGATGCTTAAGGCATATAGTGGTCATAGTATCAAGTAGGGGTTTGTTTGCATCAGTAGAGTATCTTGCAAGTGTTAGTTTGCACATTCAACTGGTAGTATTAGGCTTGCATTAGTGTCAATATAAGCTTGCATTGGTCCACTTAGTTAGTAAAGCTTGCCTTGTGCAGAGCAGTGGTTGAAGTTCTCATCGGCTTCTTCTTCGTAGAATCCTCCTTCCTCCTCGTATACTTGGTCGATACTAGCGTCTATAAATAAATACAAGGTACTCAATCACCAAACAACACTTAACCACTTGCAATCATCACGCACAAGGGTCCTATAGATGATCTAACATCATCTCTAACATTACAAGATTAAGGCATGGTTTAATTCCTTTTATTTTTAGAAAAGTAATTTCTACTCATTGAAAAACTACTTAAGATTTAATATTCTCCAAACAAAACATGGGATCATGTTGACACATGTCATCAACACATATTTTAGTCCATGGGAATATGATTTAAAGTGGTGTCACAATTTAATAAGGTTTTACCCTTTTATTTTAATTAAATAAAATAACTAGAAATGCCTATGTAGCATTCTTTTATTACTTGAACATTATTTCTGCAAGTAAACCTATATATTTTTATATATTCTAAAAGGTATGGTTAAATGTGATTTTTGAGAGTTGGAATCAACTCAAAAGCTATTATGGTTTAAATTTGAAAAATGTTTGAATGCAGAAAAGCTTCTGCCTTGTTATTTTTACCATGGGTGATCTATAGATCCAAATGACTTGAATCTAACGGGCTTGGATTCAGCATTCTCAGACCTTTCTAACAAAATAAGTTTCATTCAATTTGGTGCACTGAATCGACCTGGGTTGATTTTTGAAACTGGGTACAGAAGGGTGTTTGAAATTAAATGGAAAAGGTTTAATTCAAATAACTGGGCTGCACGGGAAAAGTTAACGGGCCGGCCTGCTAAGCATAGCGCTTCCGCGGGCTGCTTAAGTGGCTGCCCCCACTCGTCAGTGAGACAGGGGTGCGAAGCGGTATGGGACGATGTGAGGCGTTCGATCGGGTTCTAATCCAACGACTGAGAGTCATCGTCGACATTGGGCAACGCCGGCGAGAAAGAAACCTAGCGCGGCCAGTGGGGGTTGCTGGGGGCTCACCGGGGTGCAGGCGAGGGTCGGCGAGGCGGGCGAACGACGAAGTCGACGACGGCGAATCTCCTGGTACCGGTGGCTCCTCCTGGGGCGGCTCCAATCACTGGCTCCTTTCTTCTCCAGAGGCGGTGGGCTTCGGTGAAATTTCCGACGAGGTGTTGCTCGCCTTGCTCCGGGAACGGTGTGGCACGATCAGTGAGGAGAGGGGAGTAGAATAGTGTGCTCAATTCGGCTGGGGGTGGCCTCTATTTATAGTCGAGCGAGGGGACTGACGGGGCGCACGGTGAGCTCGTCGGGGGCGATGGTACAGACGGCTAGTGGCATGGGCGAAGGTAGGGGACGGTGCGGTGTTCCCTGGCGATGCTCAACGATACGGTGGCGAGACGTGGGGCGGTGCGGGTTGGTCTGGAACACGCGACGCTCTGCGTGGCAGAGGCGGAGTCTTCGACGGCGAGCGGTGGCTGTGCGGCATAGGGCGGCTAACGGGGATGTCTGGCGGTCTCCTGGGTCGGTGGTGATCGTGTATGCACGCGTCGAGGGTGGCACGCGGTCTGTGGGCTTCGGTCGAGGGTGGCGCTCTGGCGCATGCTCGGCATGGTTGGCAGAGGCACGGGCGCGGCGTTTCTGGGTGCTCTGGTCGGTGTCTTCGAGGCAGGGCTGGTCGATAGGGGGCGGTGAGGCATGGGTGATCTCCTAGACAAGGTTGGCATGGCTAGTTTCCTTCCTAGCTTGCTGTCTACACTGGGTGGCAAGGATGCACTCGGCTGTTCACCATTGATGATATTGGCAAGCTCATAGTGGTGCTAGTGCTTGGTTAATCTTGCTAGATGATCTACTGAGATGGTTGTGAGCTAGATAGGGAACCGGTTAGGCTCAAAACACTGCACACTATAGTGTTTTGATTTTGTTTGATTTGTGTCTGCCAAGTGTTTGATGAAATGGCCGCATGAATTCAAGTTTTGAATTTTGAAAAGATTTTTGGTGGGTGTTCTAGATTGGTGCTGGTGAGTCTGCAGATGCTTGGGTTTTGAAAGTTGAGCTTGTTTGAGTGGTTTTTGAAAAAGTGGGATCTTCCCATATGATAAAGCTTCAATTTTGAATTGTCATTTAAACTATGCATTTGAAAGTTTCTGGATGATCACAAAGTGGTCCTTGATACTTTGTTATGAGTACAATCAAGGGGTGCAAAGATCCAGAAAAGTTTATGTTAGTTTCTGAAAGTTTGAGACAACCAAAGTAGGCATGGAAGTTAAATTGGTCAAAATGACCATTTCTTTATTTATTTGTTTTGCTTTATTTGTCTTTGGGAAAAGTGTGAGAAATGTTTTAGATGATGTTTATTTCACCTAAAAAACATTTTACAAGCAAGGAAACACACAAACAAGGTGGTTCAAAAGAATTTCAAATTCAATGCATACTCATATGCATGCTTTCATAATTTTATTTAGAAAAGTTTTTGTTAACCCTAATTTTGATGATTAGAGTTTGATGATCCAAGTTCAATATTTTTGGGATGTTACACCCACCTCGCCCTCCTGCTCCAAATCAGGCCGGTTCCTCCAACTGGTCCAGCTCGCCGGGCGGGAGCAGGAGTGGAAGCGCCGCCGAAGGGACGTCCTCGTATATTGGTCTGAACCTCCTCAACGGTCGTATCCGCATAGGAGAAAACTCGACCGTGTTTGGCGGCCTCAGTGGCATGAGAGGTTCTCGTTCTGCATCTACGTTTGTGTTTTTCTTGCATGCACATATCCTATCGTTCAGTTTTTCCTTGCATGCACATCTCCTACTCTAAGGGCATGTTTGATTCAAAGGATTTGTATAGGAAATTTTCCTATGGTGGTTGTTTGATTTGTAGGGTTGATTCCTATAGGAAACTTTTCTAGAAAATCCTTTGCACTAGATTGCATAGGAAATCTAACATCCACCCAAAGCTCTTTCTTAGAATCCTTTGATGGATCAAACAAACTTTGTTGCATGTGGGTTCCTATAGGATTGAAGTGGACATGACATTGCAATCCTATGGTTTTTCTATTCCTTTATTTTTTCTATCCTATGAATCAAACAAGCCCTAAGTTTATGTTTTGCTTGCATCAACTAGACGAGCATGTACATCATAGAAGTGGCTTTGGTGACAGTACGGAAGGTAATGGAGGAAATTGTGGCTTCCGTGGCAATGGGTACAACCCCAACTTTGAGCACGCTGATGAGTACCCTCCGAGCCAGGAGCACGTACAAGCACCTCCTCGAAAAGAGATTGATCTGAGTATTATTTCTATCTTTTTGATTGTTTTTATAATTTAGAATTGAATGTTTTTATATTTTTTTGGATACAAACCCCAACTTTGAGCACGCTGATGAGTAGTTTTTATGTAAATTTGTAGATGCTTTGGCTAACAAGAACAAGAGAAAACACTATAATGTCCAAGACAAGCGCAATATATACACGATGCTCCTTGCTCGGGATGGCGAGCGTCCAAGGTTGAAGAAAGGAGTTTTGGATTCTGTTGCACGCGATGCAAATTGTTCTCGGAGAAGGCGTGCAAAGGATTTGGAAAGAAGCGAAGACAAGAGGTATTGTTAACGCTATCAAGAACAATTTGAAGCTATATACGGGGAGGAAGAAAATAAGGTTGGACAATGAGGCATTAGAAGCCATCCCTCCTGGTGAGAGGACCACAATTCGACAAGTTGGTGCTGGACTTAACATGTCCAAAAGCACCGTTCACCGAAGGTATGCAAAATATTTTACATGAGTACCAAAATTTTACATGCTTTAGTACTCCAGTTTTTTAGATGGCTAAACTAAGATCAAATGTTTTTTTGTGTCTAGGTTGAAGGAGAAGGTAATGAGATGAATAACAAGTGAACTGAAACCATCATTAATAGAAGCCAACAAGAAAGCACGTGTGAGGTATTGCCTTGAGAATTTGAAGCCAAGTTCATTAGAGGATAACCCCACTTTTAAGGCTAGTTTCAATACGGTTTATTTGGATGCGAAGATGTTCTACCGCACGCGGAAGACGCGGAATACATATTTGAGTCATAGAGAGGAAGCACCAAGAAGAGAATGTAAACATAAAAATCACATCCAACAGATCATGTTCTTATCGGCAATGGCAAGGCCAAGGTATGATGCTCAAGGAAATTGTGTGTTTGACGGAAAGATAGGTGTGTGGGCATTTGTTGGCTGGGTTCAAGTCCAGAAGAGGAGGTACGTTTTGTAAACATGAACTATATCAATGTACAATTCCTTTACGACGTGAAGTAATATACTCTTTGTTTCGTTGTAGATTAAGAGGAACATGGGAGCTAAAGCCTTCAATTTCAGTGGACAGGAACAAGAGTAGGGAGTACATTGTAAAATATTTACTCCCGGCTATAAAGGAGAAATGGCCTGAGAGTGATAGATGGAACACCATATACATTCAGCAAGACAATGCAAGAACTCACATTTTAGCAAATGATCCTATTTTCGCAAGGGAAGCGGCAAGGGGAGGTTGGGGCATTAGAATTAAAAATCAACCACCTAATTCATCCGACTGCAACGTACTTGATCTTGGGTGTTTTGCATCCATTCAATCTATGTTCCATAGGAAAATGCCCAAGACCCTTCCTGAGATTGTTCAGAAGGTAGTGATTTTTCTTGCTAATTTTTATGCATCTAACAGTTTGGTTAAGCACCTTTCTTAATATTTGATACATTCGGTTTTTTTATTTGTGCCACTGGTAAATGAAAGCCTTGTTGAGTATCCCCATCAGAAGCTTAATAGAATCTGGTTAAGTCATCAAGCTTGCATGATGGAGATAATTAAGTGCAAGGGGTCGCAACACTATGATCCGCCTCACTTGAAGAAAAAAACACTGGAGAGGGAAGGTCGCCTTCCTGTTCGTTTGACGGTTGACAAGGAATATGTTGATGCTGCGATAGATTATTTGAACTCATCATCGGAATGACTGCTTTAGTTGATCACTGTAATAGTTGGACTTATATTTTGTGAAAAAGAAATCAAATTAACTTAAAATGCAAATAAATTCCAACTTGATCCATTGCAACAAATATTTTATTACAGTCCATAATTTGCCTCCAAAACAAGATCCATGAAAACATGATAACTAGTTCATCTCGGTATCATGCACAAACTCAGTTTGATCCTCGAAAATGGTAGAGGTGTTACGACCACAACGAGTGCATACACCATCTTCACCAATTCCTACCTTAGTTGCATAGTCCTTGCACCAAAAATCGTCACAGATAAGAGGATTTCCGCACACCTCACAAGGAAGCAAGTCATTTGGTACCGGCAGACTGCAAGGAAGACAAAGAAAGATCGATGCCTCACCGCGCACACCACATCTTCGGCACATAGCAGGGAATATGCATCCCTTACATGAAGATGACAACATAGCAGTGGGTAACATCGCCAAGTTAGTGCTACGGATGTACTTAAACCTGGCCGAAATCTTGTCTTGACCTGCAAATATACGATCAACTTTTTCAAAAAGCCCTTGGATGGTTTCATAAAGCCTCTCAAAATCCTTCTCGAGTTCTTCCACATCAACTTGGCCCTCCTCCACCGTGCCATGATCATTCTGCTCCACCGCGCCATGGACCTCCTCCGCATCAACCATGGCGCCTTGCTGCTCCACCTCTATGGCGCCTTGCTTCTCCACCGCGCCATGGACCTCCTCCGCATCAACCATGGCGCCTTGCTGCTCCACCTCCATGGCGCCTTGCTGCTCAACTAGTGGGTCTCCTACTCCTTCCATCGTTGTGCCTTGCTGCTCTACCGTTTCTTTCATACAACAAAAATGGAGCCTGTTCACCTCGCACTAGGAAGAGGAGGCGACCAGTTTTTGCATGCAAAAGGTGTAACGGTTTCACACTGCATGCTGCCTTCTTCCCTTTCTCTCCACTCCCGCATGAACTAGAAACTGATACGGAGTAAGTGTGGAAAATGCTGTCTGCTCACACGGTTGCTCTCCCACATTAAATACAATTATGCCTAGGAGGTGGGGGTTATGGGACAAATAGATTTTAGGATTGTGCCGTGGGAACTAGGACGGAGGGAGTACTTAACTATAAGCTGACTATAAATGACCTTATAGCCAGCAAGCCGACTGTATTATTGAAATTACTATCGTGGGAACGCTATCAGCATGGCGTGTGCTCCTGTGCTCCTTCGATATTCGTTGCTATCTGAAATGTTTAAACATTTTATGTATGCCTTTTCCATTCGTTGTGGAGCTGAAATGTGCAACTTTTACTCTTTGTTTTTTTATCACAGAAATTAGGGAACATGCTGTCCCATACAAAGGCCGCACGTACGCGGGTAACATCACCAGGTGTGCATTTATTTTTTTACACTTGCATGAGCACATGTTATTAGGTTATTTATTACGGACACAAGGCAGCACAGACCGTTTTGTACATAATATGAGTATAACCGAATAGTGGGTCTCGATTCTGGTTTGATTGCTACTAGTACTACTTTGTTTCAAAATATAAGATGTTTTGCCATCTCAATTTCAGCGCGGCCAAAACATCTTATCTTTGGGAACAGGGGAGTAGTTCACAATATTTTTATCACTCCCTGATAGACATTCATATTGTAGAAATCGGAGGCTCGATGGCGGTGCACGGTATGCGATATAAGTACAGATAAGCCCACGCCCCCCGGCGGGAGCCGAGCATCACCACAGAGACACAATCTGTGATATACAAAAAATGACTTTGGAGGAACTTTGTAGTGGGATTTTTGTAGACTTTCTATGATATGCAGAACTGATTCCCACATGCATGATCTAAAGCATTAGCCCTTCTTGATAGCATGGTTGCCCTACAACTCAATGAATCTAAATGATATGAAATGTTAACATTTCGCTATCTTATTCTTTTTTCGGTAGGGCTCTCCACACATCAAAACATCCATTCCATAGGACAAAAAACGCGTTGATAATACTTTTGCAAACATAATTAGTTAATCTGATCACCAAAACCAAGACATGGAGAAGTGTTTTTTTTCAGTTTTTATGTGGAGTATGTGGGTTTTGTTACCTCATTATTTGGTTGTATCCGCTAATTCACATTTATCTAATAGAAACCAAATTTGATTAAAATAGATATATTGATAAAAATTTAAAACATCGAATAGTTTGACCAAAGTCAACGATCCTTTTTAGATTCACAGGGATCATCATCCCCGGTTCCATTGAAAGCATCAACGAAACCCCAAAAGGACAGTTATTGGAATTTGACACACCCATTAACTGGTAAATCGGTCAGCAATGAATCTTATAAATCGGTCAGCAATGAATCTTATATCATTAGCTACTTTTATGAATTTTGCACACGCAACTAAACTGACAGTGAGCAGAGGGTCTGAGTGTTCGAGTGGTCCGTGGACATGGATGCTATGCTAATGATGTTGCCGGTTCCATTACGCCTGGTTTTCGTTTGACTAATTGGAGCGCTTTGCAAGCGCTAAACCAAGAGTGAAGTTGAACACGATCGTACAAAGATGATGCGCTCGGTCTCTGGTCTTCTAATGGGAACGCTATCATGTACAGCATGGTCTGCTCCTGTGCTCCTCCAATATTCGTCGCTATCTGAAATGTTTACATATTTTAAGTTTGCCTTCTCCATTCGTTTGTAGGCATCGACAAGCTCAAAGTGTGCAACTTTTACTCTTTTTTTTTAATCTCAGAAATTAACATGCATGCTGTCCCACGCAAGTGCGCGGGTAACATCACCAGGTGTATTTATTATTTACGCGCATGCGCATATGTTATTATGCTATTTACGGAAAAGCAGATTCACGACCGTTTTGTACATGGTGTGACATACGTAGTAGGTACTCCATTCTTGTTTCCTTTGTTTCAAAATATTAGATAGTTTGGCGGTTCAATTTGAGCTATCGGAGGCTTGATGGCTGTACATGGTACTCCCTCCGTTAGGGATTATAAGGCCTGATAGCTTTTTAAAAATGTTAAAAATTATAAGTTCTCTTTTATTTATTAGTTTTTCTCCTTTAATGCATTTTTTTCTCTCTCCTCTCATGCATGTATAACTATTGGTGTATGTACTAATTAATAGGATGAGTTATTGATTTTTTTAATTCTATCAAAGTGATAGGCCTTACAATCCTTAACAGAGAGAGTATATGATAAAAATATAGATAAGCCCACGCGCCGGGCATCACCACACCAGAGAGACACAACCTGTGATATACAACAAGCGGCTTGGGAGGAACTCCCTAGTAGAATTTTTGTAGGCATTCTATGATATGCAAAATTAATTCCGTCATGATCTAAAGCATTAGCCCATGAACGTAAACGATACAAAATGTTAACATTCACTATCTTATTCTTTTTTTTCGGGTAGGGGTCACCACACATAAAAACATCCATTCCATTAGACAAAAACACGTTGATAATACTTGCAAACATAATTAGCTAATCTAATCACTAGAACCAAGTCAAGGAGAAGTGTTTTTTTTTTCAGTTTTTATGTGGAGTATGTGGGTTTTGTTACCTCATTATTTGGTTGTATTCCTAATTCACATTTATCTACTAGAAACCAAATTTGATTAAAATAGACATATTGATTAAAATTAAAAACATCGAATAGTCATGAGTAGTCGAATAGTTTGACCAAAGTTAACAATCCTTTTTAGATTCACATGGATCATCATCCCGGTTCAATTGAAAGCATCAACGAAACCCCGAAAGGACAGGTTTCAGGTGTTGGAATTTGAGGCATATTTGATGTTGGCTTTTGGCCCATAACAAATACAAATTCTGAAATTCTCTTTGACCCATTATTATGGCAGCTCATGTGTGTGCTAGTGAAGCCAAAGTTTAGTCCCACATTGCTAGTGGAACGGGAGTTGGACCATCTTATATAGTAGAGTGTTGCACCACTTACTAAGGTGTGAGAAGAAGAGAAGCCCTCGCGCACCCCTCCTCCGACGCCGCCTCGCCTCGTCACGACGCGCGGGTTGCGGGAATCTCGCCGAGCCGAGATTTATTTTGTTGTTTGGAAAAATTAATTGTGTATTAATTATGAGTCATTAATGCGTCATTAAAGAGAGTGTTAATCAACCGGCCGTTTCCACATTGTGGGCTGATACCGACTCGGTCATGGGTTGTTGCCCACGTTCTACCCGACCCACACTATATAAGCAGGCAGACGCGAACCCTAGCCGTCACCAGCAATCAGATTGCATGTGCCTACCTGCGCATCGCTGTTCCATCCCTCTGTGCTGCCCTCTGCTACTCCATCTCGTCGGCTGCGTGTACGGCTGTCCGGGAGAGCAGGCCTCCGGAACCCCGTCTCTCTGATCCTGCACCGGGAGAGAGGCGATAAGGTTTTTGGGGAGCGTCTAGGCGCGACTGCTCAAGCTCTTCTACGTCCGGCTTCCTCAACTTCATCGCCATGTTTGACGATGCTTCCAAGCAGGCTGCTGCTGCCACCGGTGGCGGATCCACTTCTGTTGCGCCGTTGGTTATACCATTGACAAACTCGTACGTGTTCTTTACCCTCCTGTTATTTTCTATGATGATTACTAGTATTGCAGTATGCGTAGATGTGCTAAGTTTTCACTTGCATGCATGGTGCATGTCTACTATGTGTATACTAGTTAATCTTAGAAATTTTTCTGTCATGATTATACTTGGATTAAATTAATACGAAAACTGCTAATTATTCAACAATCCAAAAACCTTATTTTAGGTTGTTTTTGCGTCAAGGCTTTGCCGCTTTTCTGAAACCGAACCCGTTTATATGTGCGCACTTTAAACGCTGGCAAATCAAGTGTACCCTCTGGTTGATGGCTATGGACGCCTTTTGGGTATCGGCTGGTAATCTTGAAGGAACGATTACTACTGAACAGAAGAAGACGTTCAAGGAGACCACCATATTCTTTGTAGGATGTGTCATAAGCGTCATTGGGGACAAGCTGGTGGACGCATATTTACATATGCGCAATGCCAAAGAACCGTGGGATGCACTTGAAGCAAAATTCGGTGCTACTGATGCTGGCAGTGAACTGTATGCCATGGAGCAGTTTCATGACTACAGGATGGTTGAAAGCCGTTCTGTCGTTGAACAGGCTCATGAGATTCAGTGCATTGCAAAAGAACTTGAGCTCCTAAAGTGTGTGTTGCCCGGAAAATTTGTTGCGGGATGCATTATTGCAAAGCTTCCTCAATCCTGGAGGAGTGTTGTCACTAACCTCAAACACCAGACGCAAGAGATGTTTGTTGAGAATCTCATTGGGTTTCTGGACCTTGAGGAAAAGGCAAAGGCAAAAGACGCACACCCAAAGGGAGCCGAGGCACCCCAGTCAAGCGCTAATGTGGTGCAGAAGAACTTCCACAACAAGTTCAATGGGAAGACCAAGATCGTTCATACTACCAACTTCAAAAAGAATAAGAAGGACAAGTCACAGGATCCCTGCTTTGTGTGCGGCGAGGTTGGCCATTGGGCTCCAAACTGCAAGCAGCGCAAAGGAAGGAAGAATCCAAATGGATAGGACTCTAAGTCTGTTAACATGACTATGAGCAACAATGATAAGGGTGCATCCGGGTATGGTAATTTGCCTACTGTTTTGTCAATTTGTCAATCTACAGATTTGTGGATCAACACCGGTGCTAATATTCATGTGTGTGCTGATATCTCTGTTTTATTCTTGTCAGGTCACAAGAGATCTCTCCGTCTTGATGGAAACGGATCACATGCTTCTGTTCGTGGTTTTGGTATGGTGGATCTGAAGTTTACTTCAGGAAAGCTCGTGTAGCTGAAGAACATGCAGCATGCGCCCTCAATAAATAAGAATCTTGTTAGTGGTTCCCTTCTTTGCAAGGAAGGTTTTAAGTTGGTATTTGAGTCTAGTAAAGTAGTTATTTCTAAGTATGGACAATTTATTGGTAAAGGTTATGAGTGCAGCGGTTTGTTCTGTAGGGTTTCGTAGCATGGAAAACAAAAAAATTCTATCGCATACAAACAAACAAGCCAAGATCTATCTACTAGATTGTAGCAACGAGACGATGGAATAACTCACCCTCGAAGATTCCAAAGTGTTTAACGAGAGCGGATTCTCGTGGGTAATTTGCCTACTGTTTTGTCAATTTGTCAATCTACAGATTGTAGCAACAAGATCTATCTACTAGATTGTAGCACTCTCCTCGCGATTCCGGCAGCACAACGGCGTGGTACCGGAAGTAGAGGGGAGATCTCGCAGGGCTTCGCCTTAAGCCGGGGCGAGTATGGTGGAGTATGAGAGAGTCCCTCGACGATCTAGGGTTTAGACACGCCGAGGAGGGGGCTAGGCCGGCGGCTAGGGTTTGACCTAGGCGGCGGTGGCGAGTGCCCTAGGGCCGACGGCGGCTATGGAGGCGGCGGCGGCTTGGGGCTAGGGTTTAGAGGTAGGAACTTGTGTGTCTTGGAGGGGCAGCCCTGCCCCTCCCTTTATAGGTGGGAGGCGCGGCCAAGGGGAGGGGAGTCCCTCCCCAACTCGGCTTGGAGGTGGGCCGGCGGTGGAGGGGAGGAACTCCTCCCCAACTCGGTTTCCACCTCCTTCTCCACTTCCCAAAAATAGCCGTTTGACTTTCAAATTGGCGTTTGACTTTTCAAACAAGGATTTGATTAAATCCTCTATTTTGTTCAGCGATGACACTTAGTACATGATGCAATCATAACAACTTGGTATAACACATTCATGCACCCTTCCCCTCCGGAGTGCCGGTCATTCCGGAACCTTCTAGAACATTCCCGATGAAAACACCGGAACCATTCCCCAACTCCTAAACAGGACTTTCCTTATATGAATCTTATTCTCCGGACCATTCCGGATCTACTAGTGTTATCCCGAATTCCATTCGAGACTCCGAACAAAATTCGGTCTCTTTCTCATCATTCCATAACTACTCAAACAACGTCGAATCCTTAAGTGTGTCTCCCTGCGGTTCGTGAATTATGCGGACATGATCGAGACACTTCTCCGAACAATAACCAATAGAGGAATCTGGAAATTCATATGGCTCCCACATATTTCTACGATTACTTTGCGATCGAATGAACCACTTACATACGATACCAATTTCCCTTTGTCTCATGATAGTTTACTTATCCAAGGTTATGATCGTCGGTATCACTACATACCTAGTTCAACCTCGTTACTGATAAGTACTCTTTTCTCGTTCCCGTGATATGTGATCCCTTGTGAGCCAGTCACATGCTTGCAAGCTAATTGGATGACATTTCACCGAGAGGGCCCAGAGTATATCTATTCGTCACATGTATGGACAAATCCCACTCTTGATACATGTGTCTCAACCAATACTTTCCGAACACTCAATGCCACCTTTATAGCCACCCAGTTACGGTGTGGTGTTTGATGTCATCAAAGCATCCATCCGGTAAAGGTGATATGCATGATCTCATGGTCGAAGGAATTAGGTTACTATGTATCAGAAAGCATATAGCAATTGAACTACTAAAATGACTTGATCTTTATGCTATGCTTATCTATAGGAGTATGTCCACCATATCATTCTCCTAACGATATGATATTGTTGTTAATAACATCTCAATGTTCATGATAGGGAAACCACAATCATTTATTAACCAACAAGCTAGTATTATAAAGAGGCTTTACTAGGGACTTCAATTTAAGTTTACAAATCACACAAGTATTAATGTTTCCTTGTTAATACTATTATAGCATGAATATAAACATTTATCATAAACACAAAGATATAATAATAACTACATTTATTATTGCCTCTAGGGCATATCTCCAACAGTCTCCCACTTGCACTAGAGTCATCTAATCTAGATTACATGGTAATATACCGAACACCCATGGCAGTTTGGTGCTGGTCATGTTTTGCCCTCGGGAGAGGTTTAGTCAACGGATCTGCCATATTCAGATCTATGTGTACTTTGCAAATCTTTATGTCCCCATCTTGGACATGTTCTCGAATAGCGTGAAAACGTAGCCTGATGTGCTTCAGCTTCTTGTGTGACCTTGGTTCTTGCGCATTGGCTATGGCACCCATGTTATCACAGTAGATAGACATTGGGTCCAGCGCACTAGGAACCACACCCAGCTCTCTAATGAACTCTTTCATCCATATCGCTTCTTGTGAAGCCTCCGAAGCAGCCATGTATTCCGATTCAGTTGAAGATCTCGCCACAACGCTTTTCTTTGCACTCCTCCAGCTAACTGTTGCACCATTCAAAATAAATACGTATCCAGATTGTGATTTAGAATCATCCGGATCGGTGTTCCAAGTAGCATCGGTGTAACCATTAACAACGAGCTGTTCATCACCTCCATAAGAAAGAACCATATCCTTAGTTCTTCTCAAGTACTTAAGGATGTTTTTGACCGCTGTCTAATGATCCACTCCTGGATCACTTTGATATCTGCAAGTTAAACTAACAGCATATGCAATGTCGGCTCTAGTACATAGCATGGCATACATTAGAGATCCTATGGTCGAGGCATAGGAGTCTTACTCATCCTTTCTCTATCTTCTCCGATGTCGGACTTTGAGTTTTACTCAAGGTCGTGATTAGCAACATGGGCAAGAACCCTTTCTTGCTATCTTCCATTCCAAACCTCTTTAGAACTTTGTCCAAATATGTACTTTGTGACAATGATATTAGGCGTCTCGATCTATCTCTATAAATCTTTATGCCTAATATGTAAGCTGCTTCGCCAAGATCCTTCACTGAAAAACTATTATTCAAATATTCCTTGACACTATTAAGAAGGTCTATATCATTCCCAATCAACAATATGTCATCTACATATAGTATTAAGAATTCTACAGAGCTCCCACTCACTTTCTTGTAAATACAAGCTTCTCCATAAGTTTGTATAAAACCAAAACTTTTGATCACCTTATCAAAACGCTGATTCCAACTTCGGGATGCTTGCTTCAATCCATAGATGGACCGTTGAAGTTTGCATACCTTGTTAGCATCTTTAGGATCTACAAAACCTTTGGGTTGCATCATATACAACTCTTCATCAATGTCTCCATTGAGGAATGCTGTTTTGACATCCATCTGCCATATCTCATAATCATAATATGCAGCGATTGCTAACATAATCCTCACAGACTTTAGCTTCGCTACTGGTGAGAACGTCTCATCGTAGTCAACTCCTTGAATTTGTCGAAACCCATTTGCGACAAGTCGAGCTTTATAGACAGTAACATTATCATCAGCATCTGTTTTCTTCTTGAAAATCCATTTGTTCTCGACAGCCTTCCGGCCATCCGGTAAGTCCACCAAAGTCCATACTTGGTTTTCGTACATGGATCCAATCTCGGATTTCATGGCTTCTTGCCATTTGTTGGAATCTAGGCTCATCATCGCTTCCTCATATGTCTCAGGGTCATCGGTGTTGTCCACCAACATGCCACTCATAACGGGATCATACCAATCTGGAGTGGTACGAGTTCTCGTTGACCTGCGAGGCTCTGTAGCAACTAAGACCGAAGTTTCATGATCATCATCATTAGCTTCCTCTCTTATTGGTGCAGGCACCACAGGAACTTCTTCCGGTGCTGCGCTACTTGCAATTTCGAGAGAAGGTTCGACAACCTTGTCGAGTTCTACTTTCCTTCCAATCACTTCTTTCGAGAGAAATTCCTTCTCTAGAAAGGATCCATTCTTAGCAACGAAGATTTTGCCTTCGGATCTATGATAGAAGGTATACCCAATAGTTTCCTTCGGGTATCCTATGAAGACGCATTTTTCCGCTTTGGGTTCAAGCTTGTCCGGCTATAACTTCTTTACATAGGCTTCGCAACCCCAAACTTTAAGGAACGACAATCTAGGTTTATTCCCAAACCATAATTCATACGGTGTCGTTTCAACGGATTTAGATGGTGCCCTATTTAAAGTGAATGCGGCTGTTTCTAATGCATAACCCCAAAATGATAGCGGTAAATCTGTAAGTGACATCATAGAACGAACCATATCTAAGAGAGTTTGATTACGACGTTCGGACACACCATTGCGCTGTGGTGTTCCCGGCGGTGTCAATTGTGAAAGTATTCCGCATTTCTTCAAATGCTCGCCAAACTCGTAACTTAGATATTCACCTCCACGATCAGAACGTAGAAATTTAATCTTCTTGTTACATTGATTCTCTACCTGACTTTGAAATTCCTTAAACTTCTCGAAAGTTTCGGATTTATGTTTCATGAAATAGATATACCCATATATACTCAAGTCATCCGTGAAGGTAAGAACATAACGATAACCACCGCGCGATGCTACACTCATTGGACCACACACATCGGTATGTATGATTTCCAATAAGTCCGTAGCTCGCTCCATCATACCAGAAAATGGAGTCTTAGTCATTTTACCCATCAGACATGCTTCACATCTTTCAAGTGATTCGAAATCAAGTGATTCAAGAATTCCATCGGAATGGAGTTTCTTCATACGCTTCACTCCAATGTGACCAAGACGATTGCCACATATAGGTCGAGTTATCGCCGATTTCAAACGCTTAGCCTCAATGTTATTAATATGTGTATTTCCACTATCGAGATTCAACAAGAATAGACCATCTATCAAAGGTGCATGTGCATAAAACATATTACTCATATAAATCGAACAACCATTATTCTCGGATTTAAAAAGTAACCGTCTCGCAATAAACAAGATCCCGATATAATGTTCATGCTTAACGAGGCACCAAATAACAATTATTTAAGTATAAAACTAATCCCGATGGTAGATGAAGGGGTAGCGTGTCACCGCGATCACATCAACCTTTGATCCGCTTCCCACGCATCGCCGTCACCTCGTTCTTCGCTAGCTTCCGCTTATTCAGAGCACCTGCTTTGAGTTACAAATATAAGCAACCGAACCAAGATCAAATACCGAGCACTACTACAGTACTAGTGAGATACACATCAATAACATGTATATCGATATACCTTTCTTCTTGACGTTGCCGTTCTTCAAATCCGCCAAGTACTTTGGGCAATTCCGCTCAAAGGACCTTCTCCTTGCAAAAAGCACTCGATCGTGCTTAGGTCCAGCCTTGGTCTTCTTCGTTGGCGTGGTAACTTTCTTACCACCCTTCTTGAAGTGTGCCTTCTGCTTAGACTTGCCTTTCTTGAATTTGGTGGTCTTATTGACCAACAAAACTTGGTGCTCTTTCTTGATCTCCACTTCTGCAGATTTCAACATGGCAAAGAGTTCTGGCAACGTCTTGTTCATGTTTTGCATGTTGTAGTTCATCACAAAGTTCTTGTAACTTGGTGGTAGTGATTGGAGGACGCGGTAAATCCCCAAAGCATTAGGAATCACTATACCCAAGCTTTGAAGTTTTTTTGCGTGCCCAGACATCTTAAGCACATGCTCACTGACGGAGCTGCCCTCTTCCATTGCAGTTAAAGAACTTTTCAGAATCCTCATAGATTTCAATTGCCGCATGAGTCTCAAAGATCAATTTGAGATCCTCGACAATATCATATGGGTCTGAATTCTCAAACCTTTTCTGAAGCTCCGATTCTAAACCATACAAGATAGCACACTAAACTGTGGAGTACTGAGTCTTCCGAGTGAGGTAAACATTCTTTACTTCATCGGCAAGATTAGTCGCAGTGGGTCACCAATGATGCAAAGACATAGGTCAAATTACCAGCTATGAGGACAATCCTCAAATTAGGAACCAATCCAAGTTGCTTCCATTGTTTTTCAACTTTTCTTTCTCTAGGAACACATTAAAATTGATGGTAGGGGCTGCCATTGATCTACAACATATTTGCAATAGTTTAGACTAAGTTTATGACAAATTGAGTTCAAATTAATAATAAAATTAATCTAGGTGAACTCCTACTCAAAACAATATCCCTCACATTGTTTTAGTGATCACACGAACCAAATCCACCACATCAACACCGATCATCACGAGAGTTGATATAGTTTCAATGGCGAACAATCGACATGTTCATCATATCTACTATATGATTCATGCTTTACCTTTCGGTGATCCGTGTTCCGAGACCATGTCTGTACATGTTAGGCTCGTCAAGATCAAACCTTAGTTTCCGCATGAGCAAATCTGGCTTGCTCACGTTGTATACACTTGCGGAATCTAACACACCCGATCATCACGTGGTGCTTTGAAACAACAAGCTTTAGCAACGGTGCTAACTAAGGGTGAAAACTTTATGACTTGAAATTCATGTGCATGAGGGATCATCTTATAATGCTACCGTCGTCTACTAAGCAATACAAGATGCCTAAAGGATTAACATCACATGCAATTCATAATATGTGATATGATATGGCCTTTCTTCTTTGTGCTTCCGATCTCCATCTTCTAGCACGAACATGATCTCCATCATCACCGACATTGCATCAAGGTCAATGACGCTTCTCCATGGTTGTCGTCCACCGGCTTCAACTATTACAACTACTTTGAATAGACACGCGGGTCTTAACATAAATTAAAGACAACCATATGGCTCCTGCCGGTTGCCAACTTACAATAAGGAACATTGCATACATCAAATATAATCACAATCATGGCCATATCACATCACAGCACACCCCTGCAAAACAAAGTTAGAGGCCTCTACTTTCTTTGCATGTTTTACGTGGTTTGGGGCTTTCAATAAGTGTCGTTCTAACTTACGAACATGAACCACAACATTGATACTAGTGTTGTTAAACACCCGTTGTAAATTGGATCTTAACTATGCTAGGAGAAACAGGCACCCGCAAAGCCACTTATGCAATACAAGTTGCATGTCAAGCGTGGAGCAAGTCTCATGAACGATGTCATGTAAGGTTAGCCCGGGCCGCTTCATCCCAAAATCCCGCAAGATGCAAAGTACACAAGAAGCAATCGACAATAAAAGCATCAACGCCCATAATGACCATTGTGTTCTACTCGTGCAACAGATCTACATATAGACACGGCTCTGATACCACTGTAGGGTTTCGTAGCATGGAAAACAAAAAATTTCTATCGCATACAAACAAACAAGACAAGATCTATCTACTAGATTGTAGCAACGAGACGATGGAATAACTCACCCTCGAAGATTCCAAAGTGTTTAACGAGAGCGGATTCTCGTGGGTGATGTAGTCGTACTCTTCCCGATCTCAAGATCGCGTAGACGATCCTTCCCAAGGCTCCTGTAGCTCCCAATCGGTCACACGTTCGGTACTGACGAAGACCTTCCTATCCCTTGTTCCAAAGAAAAGGAGGTTGTAGCACTCTCCTCATGATTCCGAAGACAACGGCGTGGTACCAGAAGTAGAGGGGAGATCTCGCAGGGCTTCGCCTTAAGCCGGAGCGAGTATGGTGGAGTATGAGAGAGTCCCTCGACGATCTAGGGTTTAGACATGCCGAGGAGGGGGCTAGGCCGGCGGCTAGGGTTTGACCTAGGCGGCGGCGACGAGTGCCCTAGGGCCGGCGGCGGCTTGGGGCTAGGGTTTAGAGGTAGGAACTTGTGTGTCTTGGAGGGGCAGCCCTGCCCCTCCCTTTATAGGTGGGAGGCGCGGCCAAGGGGAGGGGAGTCCCTCCCCAACTTGGCTTGGAGGTGGGCCGGCGGTGGAGGGGAGGAACTCCTCCCCAACTCGGTTTCCACCTCCCTCTCCACATCCTAAAAATAGCCGTTTGACTTTCAAATTGGCGTTTGACTTTTCAAACAAGGATTTGATTAAATCCTCTATTTTGTTCAGCGATGACACTTAGTACATGATGCAATCATACCAACTTGATATAACACATTCATGTACCCTTCCCCTCCGGAGTGCCGGTCATTCCGGAACCTTCTAGAACATTCCCGATGAAAACACCGGAACCATTCCCCAACTCCGAAACAGGACTTTCCTTATATGAATCTTATTCTCCGAACCATTCCGGATCTACTCGTGATATCCCAAATTCCATTCGAGACTCCGAACAACATTCGGTCTCTTTCTCATCATTCCATAACTACTCAAACAACGTCGAATCCTTAAGTGTGTCTCCCTGCGGTTCGTGAATTATGCGGACATGATCGAGACACTTCTCCGAACAATAACCAATAGAGGAATCTGGAAATTCATATGGCTCCCACATATTTCTACGATTACTTTGCGATCGAATGAATCACTTATATACGTTACCAATTTCCCTTTGTCTCACGATAGTTTACTTATCCAAGGTTATGATCGTCGGTATCTCTACATACCTAGTTCAACCTCGTTACTGATAAGTACTATTTTCTCATTCCCGTGATATGTGATACCTTGTGAGCCAGTCACATGCTTGCAAGCTAATTGGATGACATTTCACCGAGAGGGCCCAGAGTATATCTATCTGTCATATGGATGGACAAATACCACTCTTGATCCATGTGTCTCAACCAATACTTTCTAAACACTCAATGCCACCTTTATAGCCACCCAGTTACGGTGTGGTGTTTGATGTTATCAAAGCATCCATCCGGTAAAGGTGATATGCATGATCTCATGGTCGAAGGAATTAGGTTACTATGTATCAGAAAGCATATAGCAATTGAACTATTAAAATGACTTGATCTTTATGCTATGCTTATCTATAGGAGTATGTCCACCATATCATTCTCCTAACGATATGATCTTGTTGTTAATAACATCTCAATGTTCATGATAGGGAAACCACAATCATTTATTAACCAACAAGCTAGTATTATAAAGATGCTTTATTAGGGACTTCAATTTAAGTTTACAAATCACACAAGTATTAACGTTTCCTTGTTAATACTATTATAGCATGAATGTAAACATTTATCATAAACACAAAGATATAATAATAACTACATTTATTATTGCCTCTAGGGCATATATCCAACATGTTCCGTCTTTCCCTATTAGATTTTTGTAATAAGGTTATGAACCATATTTGTGCCCCTAGCAATGATACCGATGTTTGGTATTCATGACTTTGTCACATCAATTTTGGTTGTATGATGCGGCTATCTAAGATGAATTAAATTCCGAGTTTCACTTTAGCCAAAGGCTCTAAATGTCAAGAGTGTGCTCAAGCTAAGAAACCGCGCAAGCCTCACAAGCCTGTGCAGGAAGCAAGAAACTTGGCACCGCTGGAGATTATACATTCAGATCTATGTGAGATGAATGGTGTGTTGACTAAAGGTGGAAAGAAATACTTCATGACTTTGATTGATGATTCTACTAGATTTTGCTATGTATATCTTTTGAAAAATAAAGATGAGGCTCTACACCACTTTAAAAACTATAAGGCAGAAGTTGAAAATCAACTTGAGATAAAGATTAAGAGAGTCCGGTCAGATCGTGGTGGAGAGTATTTCTATAATGAGTTTGATTTGTTTTGTGCGGAACATGGCATTATTCATGAGAGGACGCCTCCCCATTCTCCCCAATCTAACGGGGTTGCCGAAAGGAAAAATCGTACTCTAACAGACTTGGTTAACGCCATGTTAGGTACTTCGGGTTTATCCAAGGCATGGTGGGGGAGGCGATATTGACATCATGTCATGTCCTGAATAAAGTTCCCACAAAAGACAATGAAACTTCTCCCTTTGAATTATGGGAGAAGAGGAAGCTAACACTCTCGTACTTATGTACTTGGGGCTGTTTGGCAAAGGTGAATTTGCCAATTCCCAAAATGCGTAAACTTGGACCAAAGACCGTAGACTGTGTCTTTCTTGGCTATGCTCATCATAGCGTTGGATAAAAATTTTAGTGGTGAAATCTGAGGTACCTTACATGAAGGTCGGTATAATTATGGAGTCTAAGGATGCTACATTCTTTGAGGATATTTATCCAATGAAAGATATGTCTAGTACATCTAGACAGGAATCTTTTAAAACTCCTGAACCTGCCATTCCCATGGAATATTATGAACAAGCACATGATGAAATTCCTGAGGAGGTAGACAATGAAGTTCCTGTAAGGAACAAGAGACAGAGGATTGCAAAATCCTTTGGTGATGACTTCATTGTCTATCTCGTGGATGATACTCCCACCTCTATTTCAGAGGATTATGCATCTCCTGATGCAGACTACTGGAAAGAGGATGTTCATAGCGAGATGGATTCCATCATGGCTAACGAAACTTGGGAGATAACTGATCGTCCTTATGGGTGCAAACCTGTAGGATGTAAGTGGGTGTTAAAAAAGAAGCTTAGGCCTGATGGTACGATTGAAAAGTACAAGGTTCGGCTTGTTGCTAAGGGTTATACCCAAAAACAAGGCAAAGACTTCTTTGATACTTATTCGCCTGTGGCTGGATTGACCACTATTCGAGTTCTACTCTCATTGGCTGCCTCACATGATCTTATCTTTCATCAAATGGAAGTCAAGACAAGTTTCCTTAATGGAGTGTTGGATGAGGAGATTTATATGGATCAGCCAGATGGTTTTGTAGTAGATGGTCAAGAAGGCAAGGTGTGCAAGCTATTGAAGTCTTTGTATGGACTGAAACAAGCACCTAAGCAATGGCATGAGAAATTTGATCAAACTTTGACATCTGCTGGCTTTTTTGTAAATGAAGCCGACAAATGTGTATACTATCGCCATGGTGGGGGTGAAGGAGTTATACTTTATTTGTATGTTGATGACATACTGATTTTTGGGACAAATATGATTGTCATCGAACAGGTGAAGAGTTTCTTGTCTCAAAGTTTTGACATGAAAGACCTTGGAGAAGCTGATGTTATTCTAAACATCAAGCTACTGAGAGATGAGAATGGCGGAATTACACTTCTGCAATCTCATTATGTGAAGAAGGTGTTGAGTCGCTTTGGCTACTCAGATTGTACTCCTTCGCCGACACCATATGATCCTAGTAAGATGCTTCGAAAGAACAAAAAACAACTAGAGATCAGCTGAGATACTCTCAGATAATTGGCTCGTTAATGTATTTAGCTAGCACAATAAGGCCTGATATCGCGTTTGACGTGAGCAAACTTAGCCGGTTTGTTTCCAATCCGGGAGATGATCATTGGCATGCTCTTGAGAGAGTAATGCACTATCTAAAGGGTACATCGAGTTATGGTATTCACTATACCGGAGACCCTGCGGTACTTGAAGGGTATAGTGACTCAAATTGGATCTCTGATGCTGATGAGTTGAAGGCCACAAGTGGATATGTATTCACTCATGGTGGTGGCACTGTTTCATGGAAGTCTTGCAAGCAGACCATCTTAACGAGGTCAACAATGGAAGCAGAACTCACAACACTAGATACATCTACTGGCGAAGCAGATTGGCTTCGTCAACTCTTGATTGACTTGCCGGTTGTTGATAAACCTGTGCCGACTATCCTTATGAACTGCGATAATCAAACTGTGATCGTCAAAGTGAGTATTTCAAAGGATAATATGAAGTCATCAATACATATAAAGAGAAGATTGGCATCTGTTAGGAAAATGAGAAACTCTGGAGTAATAGCATTGGATTATATCCAAACAGCTAAGAATCTAGCAGATCCTTTCACAAAAGGTCTATCAAGAAATGTGATAGATATTGCATCAAAGGAGATGTAAGGGTCCCAACCTTTAAATAAGGTAGAGTCCCCTGTGTTTACAATGCTAGTCCCTGGATCAATAGCTAGCATCCACAGTTAAGATGTAATATCAATAAACAAAGGTCATAATATAACTTTATAACCAGGAATAACATAATTTTATTACATCTTACATAGCTCATTTGGCTATTACATTACATTGCAGCGGAATAACTATAAGCATGGGGTCCTTCATCTTCAAAGTGCCACAGGCAGACATGTTGGTTGTAGACTTTGTAATCCTAATCAACACACTTCACTAAAACAATCAAACCTGCAACATACAAGTTACAGCCACAAGGGTCAATACATTTGAATTGTATTGGCAAGTGATACTATGGTAGTATGGTGGAGGCTATCATCTATATGCATTTGGCTAAGTGGGGTTGAGGCTTGCATTGCTCAAAATAGATTTTTCCTTAACATTTGAAAACACTAAGTTTTTGCTTGACAAAAATCATTTTTCTCAATCAAAGATTGAAGATCCTTTAACCCTTGTTCAACCACAAGTTTTTAACTTAGAAATTTGGATGTTGAGATTCTTGATTGCTTCCATGTCTTGATGCTCAAATTGTCCTTTACTAGGGACATGGCTAAGTACTTAGATTTTACACTCTGTAGAGGTGGTGCACTTTCCCCACAAGACTTGGTTTCACCAAGACAAGATCTTTCAGAAGCCTTCCCTTAGACCAAAATGGACGAGCTCCAACCTATCAAACTCTACCACCAACTGTCCATATGGCTAAGTTCTTGCAACCTATATGATCCAGGCAGAGCCCATAATGCCAAGTGGCTGCACTCGAAGCTTCTCAACATTTGACATCTCAAATCTCTTTGTTCCTGGGTGGCAATCCACAAGTGTGATACACAAGGTAAACCATAAACATGGGCCTTGTGTAACCACTCAACCAAAAACCACCATTCAAGTCCCATTCCACCCAGGTGATTCATTAACTTAGTTGTTTTATTAAACAAAAACACAAGTCCTCAGACTTAGAAATTTTTCCATAGTGTGAATATATATTCCACCCTTGTTTTCTATTAGCTAATCTAAGCTTGATAGTAGTAGGAATCTTAACTTAGGAAAATTTCTACTAAGGTTTCATCTACTAGGTTTTCCTATAGCAAGGTTTATACTTAGCAAAAGTTCCATGCAAGTTTTACTTAGAAAAATCACTAATGCATAGTGAAAGTAATGGGACAAAGTATGAAGCATCACTTGCCTTTTTGGTAGAGTATAGGTTCACTCCTTGATCTTTGCAATGTTCACACACTTCAAGTCACTACAAATCAATCAAGCAAACAATAATTCAATCTACCAATCAAGCAAAACATCACATAAAATGACAAAGTCAAAGTAATGCATGCAAGCATGCCAAGCTTTGTTTTGTTTGAAAAGTGGTTCCTAATGGGTCATGAACATTTTAAAACACCTAATGGTCATTTTATAAAGTGGCCAAGTCATTTGCAAAAGATTTCACTTCATAAACCATTTTCAAAACAAAGTATCATTTTATGTGGTGTAGAAATATTTTTACTAAGGCATTAATCTATAGGGTTCACCAAATATGTTTTCAAACCATAAAACTTGGTGTTTGTGGTCAGAGAGTTTAAAACAAGACATTTCCCAAAGGTTTTCTTCCAAAATCATTTTTAATAAATAATCTATATTTTTATTTGACTAGAAATGGTTTGAAATCAAAGAATCATTCTTTTGTTTCACCAATTACATTCTTGAAACCACAAAGTGTTTCCTATGGTCAGTAGGTTCAAATCACTCCATTTGCAAAAGATTTTATCCCCAAAATCATTTTTGAACAATTTTTATAATCTAAACAAGCATACAAATGTTTCTGCAAAAACAAACATTTTAACAGAAGCTTTTTGCTAAACAAATTGCATGGTTGCCTAGGGATTGTTCCACTGATTCCATTGATATAAAGTTTGCAAAATTTGGACGTGTGGAACTAAAGTTATAAGGTTTTCAAAATTGCATCTAAATCTGATTACAAATTCTGTTTCAAATCGACTAGTGCCACGCGTCTTAATTCTATTCGTCCATACCGCTTCGGTTGGATCGATTGCTCTGGCGCGTTGGATCTAATTAAATCGCACGGACCAGATTGCTTACCCCTTCGCTTTAAGTGGTTCTATCCTATCCACTAGATCGAGATCGGACGGCTGCGACTTGACCTAAAGCAATGGCGCCGTGGCTAGCGGAGCGGCAGATGGTGGCGGTCTTTGGCGAAGCGAGAGAGGATGGGAGGATGCTCACCATGTTCTCAACGTTGCGGGGAAGCTCAAGGTGGCAGTATCTCGTCGAGGGGCGCACGGAGGTGAGGGTAATGGCTCGCCGGAGTTCTTGCTGGCATCGGTTGCGCGCGGTCGTGGTCGAGGGCGAGGCTGCGGTTCACTCCGAGGCAAAAAGAGGATGCGGTTAGAAGCGCAAGACCAAGGCGAAGTTGCGTGCATGAAGGAGAGGGCGCGGGGTGGTCGGTTCTTACCAGGGAAGGTTGCCGGAGAAGGAAGCAGACGCGGCGGCGCTCAGAGCTTGTCGAAGACGGCGTTCTGGGGCGCCCGCGGGTGAACGGATGACACGAGCAGGTGCGTCTGGGAGTGGGGATCACGGCGGTGTGCTCAGGAAGGCAAGGGGCGGCGAGGTTCAGCCGGAATTTAAACGGGAGCTCGCCGGAGACTGTGGTGGTTCGGGGAGGATTCAGCGACACTGTGGCCCAGGCGAGAGGGGAAATGGAGAGGGAGAGTGGGCGCTTAAGTGAGCGAGGTCACCGTGCGGAATCAACGTTGCAATTAAGTGCATTTACTCGGGGATTGATTGACAGAGAACGGCATCGACGTCTGGGGAAGAACAGGTCGCGGGTGGGGAAGATGACCGCGTGGTCAGGTCCACCGGGCCGAGAGAGAAGAGAGGGAGTTGGGTCCACTGCCATTGGCTCTGGGTCGTCTGAGTGAGAGAGAAAACGCCGGGAGAGAGGGAAATGGGCTGCTGGGCTTAATGGGCCAGGTTGGGTTGGGTCGAATCCAATTCTATTTTTTTCCTATTCTGAAACCTTTTTCTTTTTATATTTCTTTTTTTGTTTTGAAATTCAAACAAACAAATCAAACAACCAATTCAAAACAACTTCCACCAAACTTTATAATGAGTTTTGGTTCTGTTTAACAACATAAACCAAATCCCAAATAAAATAATATTTTTATTCCTTTTTAGGATCTATTTAATAAATAAATAAAATAGATCTTAATTATTAATTCAAATAGGTTTTGATTTATTTAATAAAATCTCCATTTGAAAACTAAATATTTTCAAAACCAAATAAGTAGGTTTTATTTGCAAATAATAAACACTTGGAAAACTTATTTAAAAAAATAAAATAACATTTTTATTTTTAGGGTCCAATAATAATTAAATGAATAGACCTTATTCATTTAATTCAAATAGGATTTAATAAAATCTTTATTTTGAAATCTAAAATAAAACCAAAACACTCTAGTAGGTTTTATTTGAGAATATAAAATACTTGGAAAACTTATTTAAAATAATTTAATAAGTTTTAGTGTTTTGTTAAAAAGGAAAAGCCTTTACTTAAATAAAAAATTGGATATTAATAAATCCTCATTATTTTATTTAAATAAACCTTTACTCTTTTTAAACAAAAGAAACATTTTATTTCAAAAGATGGGCCAAGGTTTAATTTGGCTATATAAAATAATCCTTATTTATATTTCTACCTTTTCTTTTGAAAACCAAATCTTTTATTAAAAGATCCAAAAATAGTAATTTTAAATATTTTTAAGTTTATTGTTTATTTATCTTTTTAAATCCCTTTAGGGTTTTATTTGATCCAAATAGGTTTGAAGGTTTCCAATTGGGATCAAAAAGTTTCTTCTCACCCTGAAAATCAACAAAGTTTTATTTTATTCAATTATTTTTCACATTACAAGATTTGGAAAATCTTGGGATGTGACAGGCTACCACCGTTAAAATAAATCTCGTCCCGAGATTTGGGAAGGCTAGGGCTACAAGTTGGCTCAAAAGCATCTAGGGTACTACCACCCTTAAAAATTTCCAACTAGATTACATCTTGGTTTGCTTGGAATCTTGGTGTAACTTTCCTGGACAGAAGTTTGCATAGTGGCCTAGCCCTTGCATTGAAACATGTGACAAGGCTGAGATCCCTCATAGGTTTGTTTATCTTGTGTTTCATCTTTTCTGGACAGTTGCTTGCATAATGTCCTAGCTCTTTGCAGTTGTTGCACCATACTTGGCTAATATCTTTCTTTTCCTTTGGTATCATTTCCTCTTGTTTGTTTCCTTGGTTCTTCTTCTTTTCTGGACATTCACTGGCATAGTGTCCCATCTCTTTGCAGTTGTAACATTGCAACTGGATTATATCCTTCTTCTTCTTTTTGGGTCTCTCCAAAGCTAGGAGTTCTTTTAGTTCATGCTCCTCAAAGGTGGGAAATCTTTCTCTCTTCTTGGGGCAGTTACTAAAGATATGACCTTCTTCTTCACAATTAGGGAATTGATCTTCATGCTCCTTGCATGTATGATCCTTGTCTCTAAAATTTTTGCATGCTTGGGTTCCTTCTAGAATAACATCTTTGTCATCCTTGTTGTCATTAGCTCTTTGGGAAAAGTTTTCTCCCATGTTGATCATTTGAGTAACCAATCCTTGCAACAATTGGGATTGAAGTTTCAAAATCCTTTGTATGGCTGGGTCTAGTCCATTGTTGTTGGCTAAAAGCTGAGTTGTCTCTTGGTTCAACTGGTTTTGGGTTGCTATGAGTTCTCTCATGTTGTTCTCTTGGTTGTTGTTGTTGTCATCAACCTTGATGTTGGAGTTTCTTGGAGAAGTCATCTGTTTGGGTTGGATTGGGATTAGAATAGGCAAAAATATTTCTAAGGGAATACTTCTAATCACACACAACACAATTCACACAAGCAATGTGCAAGCAATCACAAACAAACATTCCACTCAAACAACAAGTTTGAAGCATATTTTTAGGCAACCAAAAATATTTTTGTTACACCTCATAAGTTGGTGTGTTTGAGTGAACTAAAATATGGTGGTCCATCTATATGGTTCACTTGTGATCTTTCCATCCTTCTTGGTTGATTCTTCTTACATGAGATCATGGTTTCCTTGAGAAAAACTTTTGGTCATAAAACTCCAAAGGTAATGATGGCTCCTTCTATTTGGTGTTTCCTTAGTCTCTATATCTTGAGCAAGATTTCTTGTCTCACTTGTCCTTAGTGATAACCATGGTTGAAGTCCTTGGTGAATATGCTAAAGATGTTGAAGTCATTAGAGTTGAAGAAGTTGAAGTCATTATAATTGAAGAAGTTGAAGTCATTAGAGTTGAAGAAGTTGAAGTCATTAGAGTTGATGAAGTCCTTTGCACATGGTGAAGTCTTTGGTCATGGGGTAGGTTTTTCCATCAAGTTGAAATAGTAGATATGTAGAGTCAAAACCAAAATGGTTGAGGAAAGAGTTTACAAGATTGTTTGTAAATAAGTTTTGGAACAAATACAACTCCTATTTTTCTAAGGGTTTTTGTCCAATACTAAGGTTTACAAATCCTACAGGCAACACAATGCTCTGATACCATCTGTAAGGGTCCCAAACTTTAAATAAGGTAGAGTCCCCTGTGTTTACAATGCTAGTCCCTGGATCAATAGCTAGCATCCACAATTAAGATGTAATATCAAGAAACAAAGGTCATAATATAACTTTATAACCAGGAATAACATAATTTTATTACATCTTACATAGCTCATTTGGCTATTGCATTACATTGCAGCAGAATAACTATAAGCATGGGGTCCTTCATCTTCAAAGTGCCACAGGCAGACATGTTGGTTGTAGACTTTGTAATCCTAATCAACACACTTCACTAAAACAATCAAACCTGCAACATACAAGTTACAGCCACAAGGGTCACTACATTTGAATTGTATTGGCAAGTGTTACTATGGTAGTATGCTGGAGGCTATCATCTATATGCATTTGGCTATGTGGGGTTGAGGCTTGCATTGCTCAAAATAGATTTTTCCTTAACATTTGAAAACACTAAGTTTTTGCTTGACAAAAATCATTTTTCTCAATCAAAGATTGAAGATCCTTTAACCCTTGTTCAACCACAAGTTTTTAACTTAGAAATTTGGATGATGAGATTCTTGATTGCTTCCATGTCTTGATGCTCAAATTGTCCTTTACCAGGGACATGGCTAAGTACTTAGATTTTACACTCTGTAGAGGTGGTGCACTTTCCCCACAAGACTTGGTTTCACCAAGACAAGATCTTTCAGAAGCCTTCCCTTAGACCAAAATGGACGCGCTCCAACCTATCAAACTCTACCACCAACTATCCATATGGCTAAGTTCTTGCAACCTATATGATCCAGGCAGAGCCCATAATGCCAAGTGGCTGCACTCGAAGCTTCTCAACATTTGACATCTCAAATCTCTTTGTTCCTGGGTGGCAATCCACAAGTGTGATACACAAGGTAAACCATAAACATGGGCCTTGTGTAACCACTCAACCAAAAACCACCATTCAAGTCCCATTCCACCCAGGTGATTCATTAACTTAGTTGTTTTATTAAACAAAAACACAAGTCCTCAGACTTAGAAATTTTTCCATAGTGTGAATATATATTCCACCCTTGTTTTCTATTAGCTAAGCTAAGCTTGATAGTAGTAGGAATCTTAACTTAGGAAAATTTCTACTAAGGTTTCATCTACTAGGTTTTCCTATAGCAAGGTTTATACTTAGCAAAAGTTCCATGCAAGTTTTACTTAGAAAAATCACTAATGCATAGTGAAAGTAATGGGACAAAGTATGAAGCATCACTTGCCTTTTTGGTAGAGTATAGGTTCACTCCTTGATCTTTGCAATGTTCACACACTTCAAGTCACTACAAATCAATCAAGCAAACAATAATTCAATCTACCAATCAAGCAAAACATCACATAAAATGACAAAGTCAAAGTAATGCATGCAAGCATGCCAAGCTTTGTTTTGTTTGAAAAAGTGGTTCCTAATGGGTCATGAACATTTGAAAACACCTAATGGTCATTTTATAAAGTGGCCAAGTCATTTGCAAAAGATTTCACTTCATAAACCATTTTCAAAACAAAGTATCATTTTATGTGGTGTAGAAATATTTTTACTAAGAATTAATCTATAGGGTTCACCAAATATGTTTTCAAACCATAAAACTTGGTGTTTAGGGTCAGAGAGTTTAAAACAAAACATTTCCCAAAGGTTTTCTTCCAAGATCATTTTTAATAAATAATCTATATTTTTATTTGACTAGAAATGGTTTTAAATCAAAGAATCATTCTTTTGTTTCACCAAATACATTCTTGAAACCACAAAGTGTTTCCTATTGTCAGTAGGTTCAAATCACTCCATTTGCAAAAGATTTTATCCCCAAAATCATTTTTGAACAATTTTTATAATCTAAACAAGCATACAAATGTTTCTGCAAAAACAAACATTTTAACAGAAGATTTTTGCTAAACATATTGCATGGTTGGCTAGGGCTTGTTCCACTGATTCCATTGATATAAAGTTTGTAAAATTTGGACGTGTGGAAATAAAGTTACAAGGTTTTCAAAATTGCATCTAAATCTGATTACAAATTCTGTTTTAAATCGACTAGTGCCACGCGTCTTAATTCTATTCGTCCATACCGCTTCGGTTGGATCGATTGCTCTGTCGCGTTGGATCTAATTAAATCGCATGGACCGGATTGCTTACCCCTTCGCTTTAAGTGGTTCTATCCTATCCACTAGATCGAGATCGGACGGCTGCTGCGAGCTTGACCTAAAACGAGCGGCGCTGCGGCGGTGGCTGGCGGCGGAGCGGCCAGATGGTGGCGGTGCTAGCGAAGCAGGAAGCGAGAGAGGATGGAAGGATGCTCACCGTGTTCGCAACGTTGCGGGGAATCTCAAGGTGGCAGTATCTCGTCGAGGGGCGCACGGAGGTGAGGGTAATGGCTCGCCGGAGTTCTTGCTGGCGTCGGTTGCGCGCGGTCGTGGTCGAGGGCGAGGTTGTGGTTCACTCCGAGGCAAAACGAGGATGCGGTTATAAGCGCAAGACCAAGGCGAAGTTGCGTGCATGAAGGAGAGGGCGCGGGATGGTCGGTTCTTACCAGGGAAGGTTGCCGGAGAAGGAATCAGACGCGGCGGCGCTCAGAGCTTGTCGAAGACGGCGTTCTGGGGCGCCCACGGGTGAACGGATGACATGAGCAGGTGTGTCTGGGAGTGGGGATCATGGCGGTGTGCTCAGGAAGGCAAGGGGCGACGAGGTTCGTCCGGAATTTAAACGGGAGCTCACCGGAGACTGTGGTGGTTCGGGGAGGATTCCGAGCAGCCTGGTGGCCGAGAGAGCCGGGCGAGAGAGGGGAAATGGAGAGGGGGAGTGGGCGCTTAAGTGAGCAAGGTTACCGTGCGGAATCAACGTTGCAATTAAGTGAATTTACTCAGGGATGGATTGACAGAGAACGGCAGCGAGGTCTGGGGAAGAACAGGTCGCGGGTGGGGAAGATGACCGCGTGGCTGTGGGGTCCACTGGCAGCGAGAGAGAAGAGAGGGGAGTTGGGTCCACCTGCCATTGGCTCTGCGGGTCGTCTGGTGAGTGAGATAAAACGCCTGGGAGAGAGGAAATGGGTCTTTGGGCTTAATGGGCCAGGTTGGGTTGGGTCGAATCCAATTCTATTTTTTTCCTATTCTGAAACCTTTTTCTTTTTCTATTTTGAAATTCAAACAAACAAATCAAACAACCAATTCAAAACAACTTCCACCAAACTTTATAATGAGTTTTGGTTCTGTTTAACAACATAAACCAAATCCCTAATAAAATAATATTTTTATTCCTTTTTAGGATCTATTTAATAATTAAATAAAACATATCTTAATTATTAATTCAAATAGGTTTTGATTTATTTAATAAAATCTCCATTTGAAAACTAAATATTTTCAAAACCAAATTAGTAGGTTTTATTTGCAAATAATAAACACTTGGAAAACTTATTTAAAAAAATAAAATAACATTTTTATTTTTAGGGTCCAATAATAATTAAATGAATAGACCTTATTCATTTAATTCAAATAGGATTTAATAAAATCTTTATTTTGAAATCTAAAATAAAACCAAAACACTCCAGTAGGTTTTATTTGAGAATATAAAATACTTGGAAAACTTATTTAAAATAATTTAATAAGTTTTAGTGTTTTGTTAAAAAGGAAAAGCCTTTACTTAAATAAAAAATTGGATATTAATAAATCCTCATTATTTTATTTAAATAAACCTTTACTCTTTTTAAACAAAAGAAACATTTTATTTCAAAAGATGGGCCAAGGTTTAATTTGGCTATATAAAATAATCCTTATTTATATTTCTACCTTTTCTTTTGAAAACCAAATCTTTTATTAAAAGATCCAAAAATAGTAATTTTAAATATTTTAAGTTTATTGTTTATTTATCTTTTTAAATCCCTTTAGGGTTTTATTTGATCCAAATAGGTTTGAAGGTTTCCAATTGGGATCAAAAAGTTTCTTCTCACCCTGAAAATCAACAAAGTTTTATTTTATTCAATTATTTTTCACATTACAAGATTTGGAAAATCTTGGGATGTGACAGGAGATGAGTTTGATACCCACATGAGTTACCGTGGTAGTAACCCAACCTATGTGATTGGAGATCCCGTGAATTAGGACCTAGGGAAACAAGCCAGTGGCTAACTGGAGGAGAGTAACTTTTACTAACCCACTCCGCTGAAGATGCATTACTCTCACGATCTGTATGGCAGGTTGACTTAGTCTTAATGTGTTCATAGGCTTGTATAAGCCAAGATGCTATCATACAGAGCAGTCTTGAAAGAACGCACCTATGTGAGCCCGACTGCTGGTCATAGTCTATAAGATAGGGTAATATCTAGGAAGCTCATGAAAAAGGCCAGGAGTATGACTTATATGCTCCACCCGAGGGGTAGCCTTCGGCAGCCTAGTATCAGTATGACATTAGGTGAAACTCATTTACACAAAACTTGAAATTCAAGGCTTAGCCCATTGATAGTTGTTGAAGAGTGTAGTCTAATGCTCTCGGTGGAAGTTCAACTTAATAGTCTCCACTGAAAAACGCTGGTATATCAAAACATTGATTTGGAACAGAATGATGTCATGTGCCAATGAGACTTTGTGGGGGATTGTTGGAATTTGGGGCATATTCGATGTTGGGCTTTTGGCCCATAACAAATATAAATTCTGAAATTCTCTTTGGCCCATTATTATGACAACTCATGTGTGTGCTAGTGGAGCCAAAGTTTAGTCCCACATTGCTAGTGGAAGGGGAGTTGGACCATCTTATATAGTAGAGTGTTGCACCACTCACTAAGGTGTGAGAAGAAGAGAAGCCCTTGCGCACTCCTCCTCCGACGCCACCTCGCCTCGCCTCGCCTCGTCACGACGCACGCCACGGGTTGCGGGAATCTCGCCGAGCCGAGCTTTATTTTGCTGTTTGGAAAAATTAATTATGTATTAATTATGAGTCATTAATGCGTCATTAACGGGTGCGTTAATCAACCGGCAGTTTACACATCGTGGGCTGGTGCCGACTCGGTCGTGGGATGTTGCCCATGTCCTACCCGACCCGCACTATATAAGCAGGCAGACGCGAATCCTAGCCATCACCAGCAATTAGATTGCATCTGCCTACCTGCGCATCGCTGTTCCACCTTTCTGTGCTTCCCTCTGCTACGCCATCCCGCCAGCTGCGTGCACGGCCGTCCGGGAGAGCAGGCCTCCGGAACCCTGTCTCTCTGATCCTGCACTGTAAGAGAGGCGATAAGGTTTTTGGAAAGCGTTTAGGCGCGACTTCTCAAGCTCTTCTACATACGGCTTCCTCAACTTCATCACCATGTCTGACGACGCTTCCAAGCAGGCTGCTGCTACCGCCGCCGATGGCGGATCCACTTCTGTTGCGCTGTTGGTTATACCATCGACGAACTCGTATGTGTTCTTTACCCTCCTATTATTTCCTATGATGATTACTAGTATTGCAGTATGCGTATATGTGCTAGGTTTTTACTTGCTTGCATGGTGTATGTCTACTATGCGTATACTAGTTAATCTTGGAAATTGTTTTGTCATGATTTATACTTGGATTAAATTAATGCGAAAACTGCTAATTATTTCAACACCAGGTTCTTACACCGTGTGCACCGGCATGTCTGAGAAGTTCTTTATCAGAGCATAAACCTACATTTCTTTAACATAGAACTAAGACAAACAACTAAGGGTAATACATGGCCAAAAGGTGCATCCACCGTTTTTTAATAGTGGTAATCAGGTTGGTGAGATGAACACATGATCTAAAGTGGATGTCGGTCATAACCCAGGTGCCTTGCGCTGCCATTTTATTGGCCTCAAGAAGATGCCATGATCTTCCTTCATTGCACTCTAGGAAATCTTCAGGGTAGATATGTTCCCCATCCTCACTTGCTTCACTAGCCGTTCTCCACTTTCAACAAGTTCTTGAGTAGCTAGATGAGAAAGTTGCAGAAGCGGTTTGACTCCACCAACATTGTTTCCTTGAGTATTAGCATCCATATCTTCATAGAGTTCGGAACTTGCATTGTACCTGATTAATATTTAACCATGGACTACCATTAAAAATGAGATCATTTTTGGTTTTTTGCAGGTTCCATAAAGCAGCGGTACAAACTGATTTTAAGACAACATGTTTTTTCTATGCTACCCAAAACTTGGCAATGAAAATATAATTAACACTAGCAACAATGTTAAAGAAACTAGAGATCACCTTCTAGATTTGTTTAGCAACTATGCAGTCAAAAAAAAGATGATGAATAGTTTCATCATGTGTACAAAAGATGCAATCCTCGGGTTTTAAGCTATCTTTTATTTAGGTTATCTCTAGTCATCAATTTTTTTGAGATAAAAGCAATAGGAAAACATGAACTCTGGGTGGGATATGCAGTTTCTAAACAGCAGGAATAAAAATAGGAACCACACGCAAAGTTTATTATGGCATAAATGAGGAAGTAAAATATTTTCCTTTGCTCTCATATTGCCAAATTAAAGCATCGGTTTCAGCAGATAGCGAAATAATAGCTGCAATATCTTCTAGTTCATACCATTGTTGCATTAGGAAGGGTGAAAAGTTCCTTCTAAAGGTTAGCTTCAAATTCACACCATCCCATATGATTTGAACAATTTTCCCTTGTTCATTACAAAGAACATAAAGTTCAAAGAAGTGAACAAAGAGGGGGAAGTGCCACACCAAGTACCTTCCTAGAATATAGCCATTGCACCATTTCCAAATTTCCATGTATAGCCAAACTTCATGCTCCTGACAGCCCACATGGCACCCTTCCAAATTGGGAAGTTTTGGTTGTTTTGCTGCAGAAGATGTTGGATTGAGTGTGTCATATTTGGCATCAACTATTTTATTCCAAAGTTTGCCATCATCTTGTGTATCTTTTGATCCAGGTACTAAGAAGGCAATGGTTGACATTTTCTAGGTCAAGGATGTCAAGCCCTCCAAAATCCTTTTTCTTACAAACTAACTTCCAATTTGCTACATGGTGCTGCATGTGACCTTCAAAATCATTCCATAGATAGTTGGCCATTTGTTTGTTGAATAGGTCCAAAGCCCATTTAGGGAATTTAGAAAATAAAGAAGGTAGATTGGAATAGTAGTTAGGCAAGCTTTGATTAAAGCAATCGTTCCTAGCTGCATATGATAAAAGTTTCCTTCTACACCTTGCAATCACCTTGAAGATTTTATCTATTAGAGGTTGGTTATCCTACCTCCTCAATTTCTCATAATGTAAAGGGATACCTAAATATTTATGGGAAATTTTCCTATAGCACATCCCAAAATGTCAGCAAAGATGAGAATTTCTTCTTCTTCTTCTAAATCCAAAGGAATCAATTCACTCTTAGGGTAATTAATTCTCATGCCATAAACATGTTGAATGCATGGAAGAATCCACTTGATATTATTGGCCATTTTAGGGTATTGTTCAGAGAAAAGTATGGTGTCATCTTCCTATTGCAAGTAGATGAAACCCCTGGTAGATACTAGAACACAACCCTTTAATTAGACTTAAATTTGCATTCACGTTCAGCTATCAAGGTTTAGTCGTTCGATCGTCAACAGTGGTCACGCCAGCGCGCGACACGTCGATGTAGATCTGAGATGAAACAATCTACCCAGATGCTTGTCACACCATCATGCGGCACGCTGGGATCTAGGATTCGGACGCCAGTTTGGCCTTTGTCTATGCACCCTTCGTCAGCCGGAATCCCATGACTACCGATGCCAGGATTATCGATGTCTGCATGACTATGATCCTATATATCATCGCAATGCTAGATGGTAATGTATCAACCATGATTCTATCATAGAATGCAAGTTTTGTTAAACGTGTTGTACATCATGCCAATTGTCATACTTATATTTTTTTCTGAATTATTTAGTCATAAAACATAGACGTTTCGCTTTTTTCACAAACAAGCCAAAAATAATGGTGATTTATGCAACTTTCCAATTTAATCTCTTAATTACATATTATTTTCTTCTTCTATATCACATTACAATGCAAATTTTACAATTATTGTTGAATTAATAAATACATGTTCTAGGAATGGCTGTTAAATTTTCGCTGCGGCATACCTGTTGATAAAATCTTAGTTCCGCCACTTCTACGAGCCCGAGCCATGTCAAAACAATTCAACATGTTGTACCATGTAGAACCATCTACAAAGATATTTAAAGATAATAATTAAAAATGCATATAATCATATTGTATGATAGATCTAGGCGCACCATATTGATAATTGTAAATTTGTCAATTTTATGCTTTGCTTAGATTTAAACATGCTCAATTCAATTTAATGAGGTAATCTTTTAAATATTATACTAATTTTTAGTAAATAATAAAAAAGTACACAACCATGTAGTAACTAGCAAAAGTTTTGAGACCGAGATTGTACCCATAAATATGATTTTGTGTATGCATTTAAATAAAAATTATGTATAAATAAAAATGTTCATTATAAATACAATATTTTGTAACTATGAGCTTTTTAATCAGTTCATTCATAATGAACTTATCTAGTAACATAAGCTAGAACGCGCAACGAGGGTATGGTAGTATTATAGCTGATGGAGAAGCATATAAGAGGATCATTCTTGTGTAGGTTTTCCTTCAATTATTTTTCTCCTTTCTTTTTAGGAGTATGAAATTAGGCGTGATTCGTTAGTTTAATATGCTTAATGTTTCTATCATCCGAGGGAGGCGGTGGTATTTTGGTGGGTAACTTGCTCTTTTGTAAAAAAAGTGCATTTACGTGTATTTTTGGTTAATTTTGTATCTGTGTGCTCTTTAGAATGCAAAATATTTTTACATTGCGCACAGCGAATGCATTATATATATATACATTTTTTCAATAGTTGTAAATATGTTAATTTTATATCTAGTTAGATTTAGAATATGTTTGGAAGCAAAGTATTAGCTAGACAACACCCTAGTTGAACAACACCTTCCATGTTGCATCTTGTTACCTCTAATGATGAAATTCATGTCATGGAGAAGTATCCTGATATCGAGAGGAAATTGCACTTCACACCACTTGTTGGGGCAATGTTTGCACAAAACTACGCCACAACAATTCTATGCACAAAAACACCAACAATTAGGGTAATCAGTTGCATAGAACACTAATCATGTCCTTAGTTGGTTTGATACCTAATTAGGCCTTTGGGACCACTGGCAGTAGCATCCCTTATCATCTTCCTCACGGTTAATTCCCATCTCTCTCTCAATTTACCAATGCTGGTCACCGGCGTGGCCTGGCTCCCGTGCCTCCACTTGCTCCCCGCCGATGTCAATATCCTCCCATGCCCCTGCTCGCAGGAACCGCATTAAGACCTCCTCCTTGGTACACGCATGGAGGGTATCTGGTTGGAGGTTTGCATCGCCGTGGCCCTCGGGTACACCATGGACAGGCAGCACGCAGACTGGTCGCAAGATGGTGAGGTGGGCGAGCAAGACAGGGAGCACACCGGCTAGTCCAAGGGAGTCGTAGAGGCCGGTGCCGAGAGTCAGACCAGCCATGCAGAGAATCTCGCTGGGTCGTCCTCGTCGGGTTTACACACGACGCCGGTGTAGGCGCACAGGGTGGGTGCATCGTCATTGTACCACGAATCAATGGACCACGACAAGGCCCAAGAAGAAGTGACACGACGATGCCCGAGAAGAAGTCGATGACGGGGATATCACGACATGGAACATGGCCTATGATGGCTGCAAGTGCACAGATCGTTTGTAGCTAGTTTCAAAATAAAGATATCGATCCCATAGAGAGCGGGAGGTCTGAAGTCTAATAACTCTTGAATTAGATACTGAAATAGTAATGCTAAATAACATTCTAAGTAACAAGATAAAATGCGAGTTTTGTGTAAAAAGGTATTTTTTGGGTTTTTGTATAAGAGAACAATAACTAAAGTAAAACAAACTGAATACAGAAAGTAAGTATCACGCATATAAAATAGATATGAAACTACAATGGAAAGAAGTGTTCTTAGGGAGTAGCGGATATACCTTTAGCATTATAAAGGGTTTACGGTAAAGATTATTATCATGAACATTCTCAACTATGTATGTGTGGGAGGAACTCCATAATTGGACGAATAGGCAGCAACCACTGCTCACATTATCCTCATAACCACAGCAGACAAATAATCAATATCAATCAAATTACTGCGCTATTAAGGGATTTTACCCCATAGGATGTATCCCGTGGCATGGACAATATTCCATGAGTTTTCTCGGTTCCCAAATTGATACGCAAGGGGTGCTAACAGCTTTATAGTCATTGTAAGTGCTATCACACCTCTCTCTCCATCAAGTTCCCACAAGAGGCAAATATTGAAAGGTCGACTTCTCTCAACATCAAGATGAAGACAATCTAACACATGGTCACAACAATGAATATCATAATAAACTTTATCTTATTTCAATCTCATGCTAGGGTTTCTACATCTCCCCAAGAACTAATGATCTACTCAGACATGGAGGCAATCATCATCATAGCAAAGACAATGGAATCTACCATAAATGAATAGTACTTGTATAAATCCACAACGAGTACGAAAATTACAACAAGATCTAGACAGGATATATATGAGATGGATGGAGATGGTGGTGATGCAGCGGTTGACGATGAAGATCGATGCCTTAGCCTCCTGGATCTACGTAGGGTGAAGATGGATCCCGGGTGGATAAGTTCCCCCTCCAGGTCCCTTTCGGAGGTGAGGTTTTTGCAATTTTCTGGTCATTCTTTATTCGTCTCCCCGATTCGATTACATGGGGCAAAATTATTTGAAGAGGCGGTGGCGGCAGCAACTATACGGCCAGAAAAATATTCCTGCCATATAGTTGGTCGTTAAAGCTAATGCTTCCTGCGATCGCCTCGGGTTTTCTTCTGGTGTTATTGATATTTTCCAAATTAGTGATTTACGTTGTTTTTGACTCCTTTTCGCTCCTCGTATTCATCATCTTTCCTGGTCCTGGTGAAAATATACATAAAAGATGCACGTGAACGCCGTAAAATACCAAGATCCTACCACTATAGTGCAAAATAATAATATAAAACATGATGCAAATATGCACTCATCAACTTCCCCAAGCTTAGACTCTTGCTCGTCCCGAGCAAGGTTATCTTAATGGATGTGATCCTCATATTCATGAAGCTGAGTCAATAAAATAAATGAGGCAGTTGCATCACGTGTTTATTATATATGATACATAGAAATAAGTTCGAACCATTCAAATAATATTAGCAGGCTTTCACACCTTAGCATTTAACAGTTCAAAAAATATTACTCTCAATATGATGTAGAAGTGTTTCAGTTCAACCGAATGAGTTAGCGAGGTAGTCCTAAGCGTTTTAGGATTAACATATTAACTTGGGATTTAAAATATCAAGCATTCCTTTGTCTCACCACAATATAGTGGTGTATGCCTATTTGCTCTTTGCAATTTTTTTTAATATGCTCACACTTTTGTTTAAGTGTTGTGCAAAGGAGCTAGCCATACATTCCACTTCATGTAGGAATTTAAAGTTTAACGATCTCAATTACAAAATTCCAATTGTATATGAAGCATCTTTATATCTTGAATAATCTACCTCGTCTTATTCTCACTCTAATTTGATAGAACTTTTAATTTTCCTTTGTTCAAGGTTTCTTTCTCAACTTAACTGATTAGATATTTTTTCCTTTGTAAATAAAACCATGAACTTACAACATATTGACCAAATTATCTTTATATGTTCCATTAATACCAATGGTGTGGAAGACTCCCATTGCTATCATCAAGTGCAAGTAAAATTATACTCAAGCCATTCGTGTATATAATAAGACAAGCACAAACTCAATAATGCTCCATATATGATAATAAACTCGGAATTTTATAAAAGGGATCGACTATTCCTGAAGGGAATTCTAATGATGCAAACTTTATTTCTAAGCTCAAACTAATGAAAAGCTAAAATAGTAATATAAAAATTATAAGATAGATTACAAGGTCTTAAAGATCACCCCAATCTTGGAATCAAGCCAGGCGGGATCAAATAATCCCTCGCGATTATTTGATACCGTGATTATTGTAGATCACTGTGGCGCCATGGAATGTAACACCGCGGTGCGCAACTTCTTGTTGGTATCCTCCAGGGCAGTGATGCGGCTGTAGCACCTGCACAAATCAGATTGCAAAGTGTCCACTTTATCTGCGAGTTTAGTCACCAATGGGATAAGATCATCCTTCTTCTCTATCTCCTTGAGACGATGATAGACTTCAACACGATGGAGTAGCTCCTGCTTCTGATATATCTCCAATGCTCGCACGCGGTCTTTGGTCCTAGGAATAACTTCTTCCTCATCCATAATTTATGGATCCGGGAAGTAGAAACCATCCATCCACTCTTCTTGAGGCTTCACCCTTATACGAGCACCAATGGTAGGCTTCCAGAGTGGCACCGTCGCTTCCTTGCTAGCACATGCACCAATATTAGGTAATTCCTTCCGCTTGAGGAGCCTGGGGTCCATGGTGATGAATTTGACCGTCTCCACACGCCCTTTTCCATGCGTCTTGTGACCTTCTCTCTTGTTGATCTCTCTTCATTGCCGCCCAGTTGATCTCTGGGGGATCATAAACATCACGGCTGGTGTAGATGTCACTCCAATCTTCATCGGGATCACTGTTGTAGAAGCTTGGCTCGACGTACACCTTGTACCTCGATCTAAACCTCTCCACCTCCTCGTTGTCGTCCTCCATAGGCAGGCTGCAAGAAGGAGCAATGAGACCCATGGGTTTTCCACGGCCTAGGACATGATAAAGCATGGCTAGATTGGTTCCTGGTGATTACGATTTAAAGAGAAACACAATGGAAGTATATAAGGGAGTAATAGGTCGGTAAAACTCGCAAAAAAATACCAAAGTTACGCCCAAGAAAAGAATCTTAATTAAACAGGAAAAGAAATCACGAATTTGGAAAAGTCTAGCTGCGTAACGACCAACTATACGGGTGTGGCCCGTATAGTTCTGGTCGTATAGTTGTTTCCGGGCAGATATTTCCAAAATATCTCGAGTCCAGGTCAGTTAGGTTACTGACACATTTTTTTATGAATAAAATGAAAAAGAATGGATATGCCAGAAAGTTTAACGACCAACTATACGACAGGAGCAATTTTTCCGGCCGTATAGTTTTGGTCGTATATTTTCTAGACATCAAAAAATTTCACGGATGAACTATCGATAACTTAACGACCAACTATACGACAGGAGGATTTTCTCCGGCCGTATAGTTATGGTCGTATAGTTTGTAAAAACCCTCAGAAACTTCAGAAAAACATGAGGAATTAAAAGGTAAAAATTCAGGAGTATAAATTGTGAAAATATCACTTATTTAGAGAAAGAAAACTTACCTTGTACTTACCATTTATTTAGTCAGGGGTGACAAGATCCTCCAACAATAAGGACTTATTCTCTTTTGGAGGAATTGACCTTAGATCATCTAACAGTTCTCGTAAACGAAAATCACCAGGACTACAGTTCCCAATAAGATTGGTGCCTTGCTGGGCAAATATGGATACTGCAGTCAATATCTTTATTTCTTGCCTCTGCATAATCTGCAACTCAAATTCTTAAAGTAAAAGGATCCAATGGATTAGTCTTAGCTTATGATTTTTCCTCTGAAGGAGTTCTTTTAAACCATCACGATCCGTATGAACTCTTACTTTTGCATCCA
The DNA here is from genome assembly GCA_030063025.1 of Avena longiglumis. Lineage (NCBI taxonomy): Eukaryota > Viridiplantae > Streptophyta > Magnoliopsida > Poales > Poaceae > Avena > Avena longiglumis. The sequence goes on from CP125979.1 coordinate 186,000,255, forward strand.
CTATATAAGAACAAAATTTATCACAAGAGAAAAATACAACAAAAAGTTCTCTTTCTTCCTTAGGATAATTCTTTTAAGCACTATTAAGAGTTCTACTGGCATGATGTATAATATTAAATCTGCAACCTGTATGTTATCCCAGAGTTACTCCTACAACATCATCACTAACTTCACATATTAAATCAAAAGTCATATCACATATAGGTGGTTTAATGATAGGATCATGGGATAAAGCATATTTAAGTTTATCAAAGGCAATAAGGAATTTATCAACAAAATTAAATCTTACCCCCTTTTGCAAAAGTTTAGTTAAAGGTTTAGAAATTCTAGAGAAATTCCTAATGAACCTTCTATAAAAACCCACATGACCAAGAAAACTTCTTATACCTTTTATATCCCTAGGTTGTGGCATTCTCTCTATTGCTTTGACCTTAGCTCTGTCTACTTCAATACCCTTACCTGATACCTTATGTCTGAGGACTATACCTTCTTTGACCATGAAGTGGCACTTCTCCCAGTTTAGAACAAGATTGGTTTATTTGCAATACTGCAAAACCCTTTTGAGATTATCCAAGCAACTAGTAAACTAAGTTCCATAGATAGAGAAGTCATCCATAAATACTTCCATTATCAATTCTATAAAATCTGCAAAAATAGCAGTCATGCATCTTTGAAAAGTAGCTGGAGCATTACATAAACCAAAAGGCATGCATCGGTAAGCATGTAAACCATAAGGACTAATGAAAGTTGTTTTAATTTGGTCATTAGGATGAACAACTATTTGGGAAAAAACAGAGTATCCGTACAAGTAGCAAAAATGAGTGTGGTTTGCTAATCTCTCTGAAGTTTGGTCTACAAATGGTAAAGGATGGTGATCTTTCCTAGTTTCTTTATTCAATTTCCTAAAATCTATACACATCCTCTGTCCAATAATAGTTCTAGTAGGTATCAATTCATTGTATTTATTAGGAACAATAGTAAAGTTGTCCTTCTTAGGAACAAAATGAATAGGACTTACCCATTCACTTTCTTTTACAGGATATATTATACCTGCATCTAGTAGGCATACTATTTCTTTTTTACCACTTCCTTCATTTCGGGCTTCAGCTGTCTATTAAATTCTGCAACTGGTTTAGCACCTTCCTCCATGAATATTCGATGGACGAATATCATGGGAATAATGCCTTTCAAATCATCCATTGAGTACCCAAAGTCCTTGCGATGCTCCTTAAGTACTTTCATGAGTTATTATTCTTCATCCCTTGGAAGTTCAACACTAATAATAACAGGGAATTTATTTGTATTGTCCAAAAATCTATATTTAAGATTATCTGGTAAAGTCTTCAATTCTGGGGGCGGTAATTCCTTGCCCCCTCTTTTCTGGCCCTTCAAAAGCCTCATCAGTTGGAGGTCCTAAAATGGGAAGCGAATCGAATTCACTTTCTAATTCTTCTAGGGACTTTTCCTCCATAATTATTTCTTCATAATTTGAGTCTTCATTTGCTTCTTCTACTTGATTACTAAAGAAGAGAGCTGCCATCTCCTCAATAGTTTTTCCTTTCTCTTTTTTTATTTGTAGAGGTCTGTCTTTAAATTTGGAAAGTGGAATTCTTTTTTGCTTCCCCAAGCTTAAGAGACACAATCTCCTTTTTAGAATCAACTTTGGCACCTAAACCATTCAAAAAGTTTCTTCCAAATATAATTGGGCAAAGAGTGTCAGCTGGCATATCAACAAACTATAAAATCGATAGGAAAATTATCATTACCAATTGTGGCATTTGCATCCTCAACTACTCCCATTGGAACTCTGAGAGATTTATTGGCTAACATGATTGTCATATCAGTATTCACTATTGTAGCCGGTACTATCTCTTCTTTTATTTCTAAATAAAAATCATAAGATATAACATTAACTGCGGTGCCAAGATCACATAAACCATAATGTGAGGTTTCTTTAAATATGCAGGGAAGAATAGGCTTACCCACATCTTTTACCTTAATTTTACCTTCAACCAATACGGAAGTCTCTTTATCAAGTTCAACTATGTTGCAATGTGCATACATAGACATAATTGCTTCCTTGGTTACCTCTTCATCTTTGGTTTCATCCAAATGTTCTTCAACTTCTGGCACACTTTCCTCTTCTTTCTTCTGTTGTACTGCTTTAACCTGTTCATATTCCAAAAATATGTTTCTGCGCAGTGTTAGGGAAAGGTATCTCATACATTGGTTCTAGGTAGGCCAGTGTTGCTTTATCTTCTCTTTTCTTCTCAGGTTCGGGTGGTGGATCACACTTGACCCAACCCTCTTTTGGAGCTTTGATATATTCTGTAAAAGCTTTAACAACATGCAACACAAAATCTGAATCCAAATAAAGTTCTATAGATAATTCATTAACATTTCCCTTTTTTATCATATTCATGAATACAATCATAATCTATTTCTATGTCTCCTTCGCTTCCTAGACCAAAATTCCAAGAAACTCTATGATCCCGAATTCAATTAAGTAAACCCCAAGCTTTAGTTATGGTAACATTCATAAAATCTCCTCTCGCGCAAGACTCTAGTTCCAATTAAACCGCCATAAAAGTTATGCAATAAATACCATTCAAGCAAATCATGATGATGACATTGATTAAGTAAATCTTTAAATCTTATACAAGCTCTTACTAGTCCTTCATTAGGACGGTTCCTCTAAGTCATTATAAGATGCCTGATTACAAATGATTTTGATAAAGGATAATACTTAGCTTGAAACTCACAAGCTAAATTATCCCAGGTAGTGGTGGCTTCTGGGGGTAAAAATCTATACCATGAGAGAGATGTGCTAGTCAAAGTCTGACTAAAGAGTTTTGGCCTTACCTCATTAGCAGTATACCCCGATAATTGGAAAGTGCCACATATATCCTTAAAGCATGCAATATGCTCATATGGATCAGGATTTTCTTCATCTCTAGTAAATTGATTCTTGTGTAAAATACCAAGTAGTAGAGGATTTATTTCAAACCCCCTTGTCTTCTTGTTGGAGTTGTCTCTTTTATTAATATCATAGGGCTTCCCAAAGTGGCTGAGTGGGTTAGCACTAGTCAAATGCTCAAACTCCATCATGTTGGTGGGACCCTGTAAATCAAAACAAAACTTAGCAAGACTAAAATAAATAAGCAAAAACTAAAATACCTACAACGCTTAGCTCCCTGGCAATGGCGCTAGAAAATAGCTTGATGACTGCAACTGCACAGATCGTTTGTACATAGTTTCGAAATAAAGATATCAATCCCATACGGAGCTGGAGTTCTCAAGTCTAATAACTCTTGAATTAAATAATGAAATAGTAATGCGAAATAACATTCTAAGTAACAAGATAAAATGCGAGCTTTGTGTAAAAAGGTATTTTTGGGTTTTTGTATAAGAGAACAATAAGTAAAGTAAAACAAACTTAATACAGAAAGTAAGTATCATGTATGTAAAAGAGATATGAAACTGCAATGGGAAAAAGTGTTCTCTCGGAGTAGCGGATACACCTCTAGCATTATAAAGGGTTTAAGGTAAAGATTATTATCATGAACATTCTTAACTATGTATGTGTGGGAGGAACTCCATATTGGACGAATAGGCAAAACCACTGCTCACATCATCCTCATAACCACAGCAGACAAGTAATCGACATCAATCAAATTATTGCGATATTAAGGGATTTTATCCCATAGGATGTATCCCGTGGCATGGACAATGTTCCATGAGTTTCCTCGATTCCCAAATTGATACATAAGGGATTCTAACAACTTTATAGTCACCGCAAGTGTTAGCACACCTACGTCTACCAACAAGTAGTTCCCTCCATCAAGTTCCCACAAGAGGCAAATATTGATAGGTCAACATTTCTCAACATCAAGATGAAGACAATCTAACACATGGTCAGAGCGATGAATATCATAATAAACTTTATCTTATTTCAGTCTCATGCTAGGGTTTCTCCATCTCCCCAAGAAATAATGATATACTCAGACATGGAGTCCATCAACATCATAGCAAAGACAATGGAATATATCATAGATGAATAGTACTTGTATAAATCCACAACGAGTACGGAAATTACAACAAGATCTAGACAATATGTAGATGAGATGGATGGAGATGGTGCTGATGCAGCGGTTGACGATGAAGATCGATGCCTTAGCCTCCCGGATCCGCGTAGAGTGAAGATGGATCCCCGGTGGATGAGTTCCCCCTCCAGATCCCTTCTGAAGGTGGGGTTTCTGCGATTTTCTGGTCGTTCTATATATCGTCTCTTCGATCCGACTACATGGGGCAAAACTATTTGAAGAGGCGGTGGCGGAGGCAACTATACGGCCAGAAAAATATTTCCGCTATATAGTTGGTCGTTAAAGCTACTTCTTCCTGCGATCGCCTTAGGTTTTCTTCTAGTGTTATTCATATTTCCGAAATTAGTGCTTTACGCTGTTTTTTACTCCTTTTCGCTCCAATAAAACTGGAACAATAATTGTGTCCACCGTATCCATCATCTGTCCTGATCCTAGTGAATATAGACATAAAAGATGCGCGTGAACACCGTAAAATACCAAGAGCCTACCATTACAGTGCAAAATAATAATATATGATACGTCGGAAATGTATCTATAATTTTTGATGCTCCATGCTTGTTTAGTATCTATTTTGCTTTGCTTTGTCTACACTTTGAGGTGTTTTTATATCTTTTCTGGAATAAACCTATTAACAAGTTGCCACCGTGCCACTTGCATGTTTTCTTCTGTTTTTAGTTCCAGAAAGGCAGAAAATCAATATTCTCAGAATTGGACGGGACAAAAGCCAAAGTCAATATTTTACCGTGGGGGACACAAATCCAGAAGACGAGACGAATAAGAAAACCAGGGCGGCCAAACCCCCCTAGGCGTGACCAGGGGTGGGCCCGCGCCTGGGCAGCGTGTGGCCCCCCTGGTCGCCTCCCGGCCTCGCCTCTTCGCCTATAAGAAGCCCCAGAAACCCTAAGTACCCGATCAAAACTCCACGAAACCTTCTGTAGCCGCCGCCACCGTCGTCCCTAGATCGGGGGGGGGGGGTCTAAAGTTCTTCCCGGCACCCTGCCAGAGGGGATATCATTCCGGAGGCCTTCTCTCCGGTATGATGCGTGAGTAGTTCCACCTTGGACTATGGGTCCATGTAGTAGCTAGATGGTTGTATCTCCTCCTTGTGCTTTTATGTATAGATCTTATGAGATCCGTTCATGATCAAGATCTAATCTATTTGTAATAATGCATGTTGTGTTTGAGGGGATCCGATGGATATTGAGATTACTATGTCAAGCTGATTAATGGTTTTGTCTTTATGATTCTATCATGTCTGTGTTGTTTGTGATCTTGCATTCTCTCCGTTGTTAGTAGCTATATTGGCCAAGTAGTTTTTAGTGACTCCAAGAGGGGGTATTTATGCTCGATAGTGGGTTCATGCCTCTAATTTCCAAGGGAAGTGACAAAAATCTCTTCAGTTGTAGATGTGTTGTTGCAAAGATGCTTTTATTGGAAAGTACTATCCTCCTGCTAAGATTATATCTATGAGAAGTGACATTATGAAATTTAAACAAATTGATAGTGAACATGTTGCTCCAGCTTGGGGAAGAATGAAATCTTTGGTTAAGAATTGCCCCACTCATGGACTCACTGCTTGGATGATTATCCAGACTTTTTATGCAGGTTTGAACTTCTCCTCAAGAAATCTGTTGGATCCAGCTGCTGGAGGTACCTTCATGGGCCTCACTTTGGGTGCTGCAACAAGGCTCCTTGATAATATGATGGTTAACTACTCTGAATGGCACACTAAGAGAGCTCCACATGGTAAGAAGGTAAATTCTGTTGAGGAAACCTCCTCTTTGAGTGATAATATTGATGTTATTATGGCTATGCTTGTTAATGGGAAAGCTCCTCTAGATCCTAATAGTATTCCCTTAGCCTCTTTGGTTGCTCAAGAAGAGAAAGTTGATGTGAACTTCATTAGAAACACCAATTTCAACAACAATGCCTATAGGAATAATTTTGGTGGTAACAACAATTGTAGGCCTTATCCTCCTAATAATGGAAATTCCTATGGAAACTCTTACAACAATGCTAGAAGTGCCCCCTCTGAACTCGAAGTCATGCTCAAAGACTTTATTAGTAAACAAACTGCTTTCAACAAAGCTGTAGAGGAAAAACTTTTAACTGTTGAGAAAAAAATATCCTCTTTGTCCGAAGCTCAGTCCTCCTTGATTAATAAAATGGCTACTAAACCTGAAACCATGGAAAGTACCTTTGCTGCCAATCATGCCATACAAGTTACTATTGATAAAAATGTTAGATTGTTAGCTCAACTTCATGCTAAGTGGGAAAGGGAAGCTGAAATTGATAGAAACAATAGTGTGTGCACTATCACCACTAAACCACAAGTATTCCATGTTCCTCCTCCTACTATGCCTAAGCCTATTGAGCCTACTACTAGTGATGCTAAGTTTGATTTTGATATAGATGGTTGCAATATTTCTGAAGTAATTATGTTCTTGCAAAAGCTTGCTAGAAGTCCTGATGCTTGTGATATGCATGTTGCTTTCACTAAACATATTATAGATGATCTTGTGTAAATTAAGAAAGAGAAGCTAAAACACAAAGCTTCTATTCCTAGGAAAGTAGAAGATAGTTGGTAACCCATTTTTAATGTGTAAGTGAATGACTTTGATCTCAAAGATTCATGTGATCTTGGTTCTAGTGTCTCTATTATGCCTAGGAAGATTTATGAAATGCTTGATTTGCCACCTTTAGAAGATTGTTATTTGGATGTACCACTCAATGATAATGCTAAAAAGAAACTCATGGGGAGTTTTAATGATGTCCTCATTATGGTTAACAATGCTTATGTCCCCGTGGATTTCTATGTTTTGGATGTTGAATACAATGCTTCTTGTCATATTACTTTGGGAAGACCTTTTCTTAGAACAGTTGGTGCCATCATTGATATGAAAGAAGGCACCATTAAATATCATTTTCCATTCAAGAAAGGTATTGAACACTTACCTATGAGGAGACAGAAGTTGCTTTTTGATCCTCCTTTGAAACCAAGGTTTGATGTTAATGCTTCCTCATTTGAAAATACTTGATTCTTCTTGCTTCTTGTGCCTAACTTAAAGGCATTAAAGAAAAGTACTTATTGGGAGATAACCCAAGAGTTTCCTTGAGTCTTGGAAGTTATTACTTCAGTAATGACCTCTCCTTATCCTTTTTATTTGCGTTTTGTGCCAAGAATGACCTCTAATGATAGGGAAGTAAGATTTAGGGAGTTGCTGTCTCGAAACAGATTTCTGTCCTCCACCATGATTAGGCATGGCTTAGGCTAGCGGCCCAGGAGTTTCTCTAATACAAAATACAGACTCCATGGACTTACAAGTTCCCTCTTTATTTCACACAGTTGACATCCATAGACAAAAGAGCATGATATCAACTGAGTACAAAGTACAGGTGCAATGTTGAAAACGTTCCCTGTGACAGCACGGTTCTGCTGATTCCAACGTATAGATGCAAGCATTTACAACTTCGATGGCACAATGGTTCAAGTCTATTAGGGGCAAGAAAATAAAGTGTGCCATCAAGTTCGTGAGAGCTTTACTAACTAGTTTTCTCATAACAAAATACTTTTTAATTCGAAAGGTAGATGAAGCTTGAGAATTTGCTTGGAATAGCAATAAATGCTACTAGGTAGATATGGTGGACACAAGTGGCAAAGGTTTTGGTTCAAAGGGATTGGAAACATTAGAAGTATGCCTTCTCAAAACAGGTTTTTGGCTAGCAAGGCTGGGTAGCAAGCAAGAGAGTTGAAATAAACAAGCAAACATACAAGTAATAAAGAAAAACATGCAATCTTCCTTGAATACACAAAAGATCTTAAATAAAGAATGCTAAGATTATGAGCCAACAAGAAATAAAACAAATGATACAAAATACCTGCAAGCTTTTTCTATTTTTATTTCAAACTTCAAAAAGTATTGCTACTGACCAGAACTCGGTTTGACAAAACCAATTTAGATCCACTTGATGCTCCCAAAATGATGTCAATACTGATCAAAAAGATCCATCATATAATAGAGATTGCAAACTACAATAAGAAGTGCAAAAAGTAAAAGATGAGACTTCTCATTAATATTCCAATAAAGGCACTCACACCAAGGGATACATAGATAACCAACTAAAGGAGAGATACTTCCACATGCAAACCAAACTATAAGATAACCTCTCTACCAAAGATACGAATCCACTAAAAAGGTAAAAGATAAAAGATAATGGTGGTGATACCGTGGCACTCCCCCAAGCTTGGAACAAGCCAAGGGGATGCCAAACCTGATGAAGAATTACTCCTTCGGTGGTGGTGTTCTATTGTTAAGATACTCAATAAGTTTCTTCAAATCCTTAATATCGAAGGTTAAAGTACGAATCAACTCCGAATTATGCTCAATGCAGCTCATGATCAATTCGGACCGAGGATCCCGATCCTTATTATTCTTCCTCCACTCTTCCTTATTAGAGTGTTCCTTCCCTACAAGGTTAGAATGAGTGGTACAAGGAGGAAGTGTCCGTCGAGAGAGGATATGACATGGAGGTTTCCCTCATGTGGACATCCGTGTTGTCCTCTTAAGCTTGGTAGGTTTTGCCACCAATCCAATGCTTGCGACAGTAGCGCAGGTATCCGGTTGCTTGTCCTCATCCATGTCTCCTTCATAACCTACCAAAATCTCCTCCTCCTTGGGTTTGTGAGGATCGCCTTCCTCGGGCTTCTTGACTTTGTCGTTGGCGGAGACCATGGTGCTCTAAACTTCAGAAGATTTCATGACAGAAACAGATCGAAACGAAAACACGACGAGAACACGATGCACGAACCTCGGGGGTTCCATAGGGAAGATATAGGCGAAGGGGCGGAGTCGGGAGCCGGGCAGGTGGGCCACACCTTCCCTAGGCGCGGCCCAGGGTGGGCCCCGCCTAGGGGGTGTGGGCCCCGCCTAGGGGGTGTGGGCCCCCTATGGCCCTTCTTCGCTCCTTCTGGCTTCCTCAATCTTCTGGAAAAATAATATTTTCCCATATTTTTCTGGTATTTTTCTGATCTTCGCGAAATTGCATCAGAACGCGCTCTTTTCCATTAGAATCCAGACTCCGGCAGTCCATCCTCGAAGAATCATCCATCATGCATAAACAGATGAAAAGCCATAAGGAATACCTCATAATAAGACAAATATCAATGAATAGAGGTAGATTATGATATAGAATGGTGATGAAAATTGGGCGTATCAAATACCAAAACCCTAAGTACCTGATCAATCTTCCACGAAACAGTCTGTAGCCGCCGCCACCATCGTCCCTAGATCGGGGAGATCAGAAGCTCTTCCCGGCACCCTACCGGAGGGGAGAGATCATCCCGGAGGCCTTCTTCATCACCATGCCATCCTTCGTTATGATGCTTGAGTAGTTCCACCTTGGACTACGGGTCCATGTAGTAGCTAGATGGTTGTTTCTCCTCCTTTGTGCTACCATGTTTAGATCTTGTGAGCTCCGTTCATGATCAAGATCATCTATTTATAATCATGCATGTTGTGTTTGCGGGGATCCGATGGATATTGAGATTACTATGTCAGATTGTTTAATGATTCTATCTTATTGATTCTATCATGTCTGTGTTGTTTCAAATTTTGCATTCTCTCCTTTTCTAGTAGCTATCTTGGCCAAGTAGATGCTAGTGACTCCAAGAGGGAGTATTTATGCTCGATAGTGGGTTCATGCCTCTATTTAATCTAGGGAAGTTATAGAAATCTCTAAGGTTGTAGATGTGTCGTTGCTACTAGGGAGAAAACAACGATCTCTTGTTCATGGAACAAGTGAATTGTTTACCTTACACACTTTTCTTAAAGCAGTTAGCCGTTGCTTGCAACTTAATACTGGAGGGGGTTCGGATGATAACCTGAAGGTGGATTACTAGTCATAGATGCAGTTGGATGGCGGTCTATGTATCTTGTTGTATTTCCCAATCAAATCTCATAGGATCATGAATGTCTAGTATTGCATTGTTATGCCTTGCTCTGTCCTATCAATTGCCCTGCTGTAATTTGTTTACCCAGCATGCCATGTTGTTCATCTAAAGGAGAACACCTCTAGTGAACTATGGACCCGGTCCAATCTTTACCATTGATACATCTTCCGATGTTCCTGTTTACTTTCTGTAAGCCACCATTACCTTCCACACCATACAGTTAATCCTTTGTTTTTAGCAAACCGGTGAGATTGACAACCTCACTATTGGTTGGGGCAAAGTCTTGAGTTTGTGTTGTGCAGGTTTCCAATTGCTAGAAACACCTTTGAGTCATTTCCTTCCTCCTACTGGTTCGATAACCTTGGTTTCTTACTGAGGGTAAAAATAGTTGTTGTACTCATCATACCTTCCTCTTGGGGTCTCCCAACAAAGCTCTAGAGTGGTCTGAGCCGCATCAAGCCTTTTTCTGGCGTTGTTGTCGGGGAGGCTAAGGAAGGCTTCACAAGGGGAGTCCTTCACAACCTTTCTCTTTACTTTGTTTTTGTTTTGCTTAGTTTCTTTTGCATTGTTTTTTTTTCCTCTTTTTATAAAAAAACTTCAAAAAAAATAGTTTCATTTGGTTTGCTTTCTTTTATAAAAAATACAAAAAAAATAGTTCCTACTCTAGTTGCTGCTGCTGTTGGCTTGCTCCACTTTTGCCAAAATGAACTCTGCTGAGAACACCAAGTTATGTGACTTCACTAGCACAAACAACAATGATTTCCTAAGTATACATATTGCTCCAACTGCTCCTGATGCTACCTTTTATGAAATTAAGCCTGCTTTGTTGAATCTTGTGATGAAAGAGCAATTTTTTGGTGCTAGTTCTGATGATGTTGTTGCCCACCTCAATAAGTTTGTTGAACTTTGTGAGATGCAAAAATATAAGGATGTAGATGGAGATATTATTAAGCTCAAATTGTTTCATTTCTCCTTGAGAGGAAAATCTAAAGAATGGTTGCTATCCTTGCCTAGAAATAGTATTGATTCTTGGATTAAGTGCAAAGATGCTTTTATTGGAAAATACTATCCTCCCGGTAAGATCATATCTATGAGAAGTGAAATAATGAAATTTAAACAACTTGATAATGAACATGTTGCCCAAGCTTGGGAAAGAATGAAATCTTTGGTGAAGAATTGTCCCACTCATGGACTTACTGCTTGGATGATTATCTAGACTTTTTATGCTGGAGGTACCTCTATGACCATTACCTTGGGTGCCGCAACAAAGCTCCTTGATAATATGATGGTTAACTATTCTGAATGGCACATTGAGAGAGATCCACATGGTAAGAAGGTAAATTCAGAATTATCTCAACTACATGCTAATTGGGAAAGAGAAGCTTAAATTGCTAGAAACAATAGTGTGTGCACTATCACCAATACCAATATGGATGCCACTAAACCACAAGAAGTCCCTATTCCTCCTACCACAATGCCTAAACCCAATGAATCTACTACCAGTCATGCTAAGTTTGATTTCGATCTTGATGATTGCAATATTTCTGAAGTGATTATGTTCCTACAAAAGCTTCCTAGAAGTCCTAATGCTAGTGATATGAATGTGGCTTTCACCAAACACATTACAGGTGCTCTTATTAAAATTAAGAAAGAAAATTTGAAACACAAAGCCTCTATTCCTAGGAAAGTAGAATATAGTTGGGAACCCATCATTAATATGCAAGTGAATGACTTTGATCTCAAAGCTTCATGTGACCTTGGTTCTAGTGTCTCTATTATTCCTAGAAAGATTTATGAAATGCTTGATTTGCCACCTTTCGAAGATTGCTATTTGGATGTCCCACTTGATGATAATGCTAAAAAGAAACTCATGGGGAGTTTTAATGATGTTCTTATTATGGTTAATAATGCTTATGTACCTATTGATTTCTATGTTTTGTATGTTGAATACAATGCTTCTTGTCCTATTACATTGGGAAGACCTTTTCTTAGAACTGTTGGTGCCATCATTGATATGAAAGAAGGCACTATTAAATATCAATTTCCATTCAAGAAAGGTATTAAACACTTACCTATGAGGAGAGAGAAGTTTCTTTTTGCTCCTCCTTTGAAAGCAAGGTTTGATGTTAATGCCTCTTCATTTAAAAATACTTGATTCTTGCTTCTTATGCGTAACTTAAAGGCATTAAAGAAAAGTACTTTTGGGAGATAACCCAATAGTTTTCTTGAGTCTTGGAAGTTATTACTTCTGTAATAACCTCTACTTATCCTTTTTATTTTTTATTTGTGCCAAGAATAACCTCTAATGAGAGGGAAGTAAGATTTGGGGAGTTGCTGTCCTAAAACAGATTTTTGTGCTCCACCGTAAACATTCGTGTAAAATCTCTGTAAATCGGATTAAGATGTAATTTTCTGAATAAATCATCTAGGTTGTTAGCTAACTTTCGTTAGTTCAACACTTTTTGATTTGAGCAACAAAAGTTCTTCGAAAAAATCGGTTTCTACATGCTGGTCTGTTTTGACAGATTTCTGCCATTATTTGCATTTGCTTCTTATTGATTCATTTTTGGGTTCTTTTTGGGAAATTGAGATTTTTAAGGGAATTGCTACAGTAGCTTGTGTCTTTAGTGAAAGTTTTTCTATTTTAAAACTAAAACCCAAAGGTCTATTATCTTTTGAATGCACTAATGTTGCTAATGAAGATTGTGTGAAGTTTTGTATGAAGGAAAATTTGCAGGTGTAGAGGAAGAATGATGTAATGAGATGTAGAATGGACAAAAGATCAAACTTGGGGATGCCACGCCGTGTCACCCCAAGAAATATTCAAGAGGTACAAGTGTCAAAGCTTGGGGATGCCCAAGGCATCCCCTTCTTCATCATTAAAAATCTCAAGTCTTTCTAGACACTTCGTTTTATTGTTTCATGCACTGTTGTGTTCTTCTTGGAGCGTCTTAGTTCTTGCTTTTGGTTTTTATTTGCTTATTTTGCTTGAGTAAGGAAGTTTGAAACCCCGTTATTGATGTGTTGTTTCAAATAAGTTGATTGGTGTTGGAGAGGAGTAGAAAGTTCTTGCTTGAGTAGTACAAGAGGAGCTTGCTTTGACTGTGACTTAGACTTTATCATGTCATTCTAGATGTTGTTTTGACATCATGCTTAGTGATTATTGTTGTAGCATGACTTGTTACAAATAATTAGGATTGCTTAATGTGCCTTAAAAGAATCATGTGTATTTAAAGTGTGCTAAATCATTTTGGCTTCACACAACAAATTTTTTAAGACTAATACTTTTTATTATACTTAATTCATTAATTTAAGAAATATTAACAAATTTTATTTGACATACTATGAATTATTAACTAAAGAAATAGGTTTAAATTCAAGTTATGAAGGTGTTTAACTTTTTATTTAACTCAAAAGGGGAATACCACATTTTTAACATGTAGGTATTATTTTTGTGATTATTTTGGTATATTAAATTTATTTTTGTGATTTATAAATAATAAGATATGGTTTTAATAAGGTTTGTTACTATATAAATACTTAATAAATAATAAATATTTAATTAAGAGGAATAATAATGCATGATTATAGTTTTAAACTCTAATTCTTATTTTTCTAAGATTTTTAGTATTTTATTTAGATTTTTAACATTTACCATTATTAAAATATTAATTATCAAAGTATTAATACTTTATAAAGTATTTATTAAATAATATGTATTTAAATAATCATCATAATAATATTTTAGTAATAGTTTTAAGTTGTAGATTTTATTTTTCTAAACATTTTCATATATTATATGTATTTTTCTGATTTATAAAACAAAAGATATCAAATTTACAAGATTTAATCATTTTATGAATTTCTTAATTAAATAACTAAATGTGTTTATTAGGTGATGCTGATGTCAGCATAGACTGAAGGGTTTTTCTCACCAGAACCTAACCTACCCCCAGCCACTGACTGGTGGGACCATTGCCATGTCATTTCTATTTGTTTTTATTTATTTTCTAAACATACATGAAACTTTTTACACTCAGATGGGATCTACCCACGGTCACAGACATGTGGGGCTTAGGCCACATCATAAGGACACATTAGCAAAGCAGGACCCGTGTGTTTTGATTGGTTGACCTGATGCAAGCATGGTGTCATCATGACATCATCTCGCCGGTGATTCTCTGGTGGTAAGTAGCGGCGGTGATTCAGCGAAGATTGGCAAGCGTGGTTGTTACGGTTCGAAAGAGGACACGCCAGGGAACCTACTAGCAGCGGCGCCACTCGATTTAGGTCGCCGGAGCAAGGTTTACGACGGTGGCCGACGACGGCGGTGTCAGGTGGTTGCGGGGATCTTGATTTAGCACGCAAGGAAGAATTCTACAAATACCATTCGCACGAGGAGCTCACCAGAAGCACGATGAAGGGCTCGGCGAGGCCGGAGGTGGTCGGGATCGATAATTATTGTCGATGATCGGTGGCGGTGTTCGTCGCGGATCGGATCGATGCGGCCGATTAAGAGCTCGTCAGCTCGATTCCTTCTTGTCGGAGATGCTACACACCATGGCGAATCTTGTGGTATGCTCAGCTTGTCGTGGGGTGGTCTCTAACGGTGACAGCAACAACTCCGGTGAGCTAGGTTTTTCAGGAAGAGGAAGAAATGGGGAAAGAGATGTTGCTGGAGCAAGTGGGAGGGGGAAATGAAGGGATGAGGACGAGGGAGACGTGCTCGGCTGATCTTATCCCTGTTTCTGGTGACGGCGGGCATCACGGCGCAGTGGGGATCGACGGCGGCAACAACGGCACGCAACTGCCTGCCTGCGTGGGGATGACGAAGGTATGACAAAGGATGAACCGGTACGGGCTTGCCTTGGGCTGCAACTGGGCCGTACCAAAGTGAGTGGAGGAAGAGGGGTGCGTCATGCTTTAGTAATGTGATAGGGTTAATGGGCCATGGGCCAGATTGATGTTTCCCCTATTTTTTTCCTGGTTCCATTTCTTTTCCATTTCCTGTTTTCTGTTTTGTATTTTACTTTTAGATTTTTATATTACTCAATTATTTGAATATTTCCCATAGAAAATTATCACCTAAATAATTGCAGCAACAATAAAGTTATTAAAACTCAATTTGTAAACTTTTATTATGTATTGTGATATTTTCTTTATTTCCTTTGTATATATTCTTTTCTATAACATTGTTTTCACTTTTATTTGGAGTAATTAAGTTGTTAGATGTTTAATAATATCCATAGGGTTGATTTATATGTATTTAATCACATAGTATGAGGTAGAATGGTTTACAATATTGGATCCCCACTTATTCCATGCTCATATGGGATAAGTGGTTAGAGAAATGAATTAAAGACTTGGTCTACTGATTTTAGATAGAATATTTATGGGATGTTGATAAGAAAACTTATTAATAAGTTTAGAGTTCTGAATTGTAATTACTCATCTTAGGGTTTAAGGTACTTACTATACTTATTTTCTTTTGTTGATGTGAATAAAGATTAATGGTTAATCATATTGTCTTTATGTTTGAGATCATAATGATGTTGTCTGGAAGGTCTCATGAAGAGGATTTGATAAAGATAACTCCTGAGAACATATGGTTATGATAATTGGAATTGAGAGAAGATGTGCTTATTTGACTTCTTATAGGAAAATATTCCTATAAAGAATTGTGGAAACAAGATGATAAATTAATTATTGGAGATGGATACTCTATTTGGTTAGAGATTTAGGGTTTAGGCTTTAACAAGGATTCCTATATTCCATACTTCATTATCCTGGATTTTTGATTAAGGAATTCCTTTCCTAGATATACTACTTCTTCCTATCCATCATCTTGTGTTAACATGATGAATTTTGCTTAACATGAATATTCCTATCCACCTTTTATTCTTCTAAACCCATCGACAAATCCAATGAGCCTTACACTAAAGCTTTTCATAACCTTCACTTATCCAGACTTGGTTATATCAACAACTCTACTGCTGATAATGTCCCAATCCAACAAGTGGTTGCTTCTAAATCTAATTATACTCTTCCTTAATCATCCTCCACTATATCACTTCAATAGATGTATACATCAAATCCTACTTCACCTCAAGGGCTTAGTATTTCCAAAGAGGAAAAATACTACTCCTATAATCCAATGTTATTTTAGCATCATCTTATTCATACTATCTTGTCTCTTCTTAACTCCAATATCTAACATTTCAACCTCACACTATATTAATGTGACTTGTAATGACTAATCTAGGATAATAAATGTCACATCCCAAGATTTTCCAAATCTTGTAATGTGAAAAAAAATGAATAAAATAAAACTTGTTGATTTTCAGGGTGAGAAGAAACTTTTTGAATTCAATTGGAAACTTTCAAACTTATTTTGATCAAGATAAAATCCTAAAGGGATTTAAAAAGATAAACATTTAATAAAGGAAAATAAAAATATTTAGAATTACTATTTTGAATCTTTTTATATAAAGATTTGGTTTTCAAATGAAAATGAAGAAATTCAAATAAGGATTATTTTGATAGCCAAAATTAAAACTTTGGCCAAGCCTTTGAAATAAAATATTTCCATTTGAGAAAAATAGTAAAAGGTTAATTTAAATAAAATAATAAGGATTTAATATCCAAGTTTATTAAAAATAAAAGTTTTACTATTTTAATTAAACATCAAAACTTATTTATTTGTTTTAAACAAGTTTTCCAAGTATTCTTTAATTTCAAATAAAACCTACTGATTTGGTTTGAAAATAATTAAATTTCAAATAGAGTTTTTTATAAAACAAATTCTATTTTGATTTAATAAACAAGGTCTATTTATTTAATTAATAATGGACCCTAAAATAAAAATATTATTTTGTATTTGGGATTTGGGTTATGTTGCTAAACAGAACCAGATTCATTTACAATGTTTGGTGAATGTTTGAATTAATTTGGATGTTTGATTTGTTGTTTGAATTTCAAAACAGAAAATAGAATCAGAAAAAGGAAAAACAATCAGGAAAGAAAAAATAGAAGTGGACAGCAGCCTAGTCGGCAAGCCCACTAAGCCCAGTACCAGCCCACTCTCGTCCTCCCGCAGAAAACGTTTCGCACTCACTTACTCACCCACTCCGCGACTGACTGGTGGACCCCTTTCCCTTTCCCTCTCTCTCACTGCCCGTGGACCCCACAGCCACACGGTCATATTCCCTACCCGCGACCTGTTCTTCCTCAGACACCGTGGGCGTTTCCTGCCAGTAATGTCGCAGTTGAATTCGCTTCAATGTCGCGTTAATCCCTCGCCGTGACCACGCCGTTTTAAACGCCTCCCTCTTACCTCCCATTCCCCTCAGACTCCACGCCCTGAACGCCACCAGGCTGCCCTGAATCGAAGCAACACCACCGCCCTCACCACCGCCCCATAATTCCGCGAACCACGCCACCCTCACCCTCCCAACCACACGAGATTACTCCCCGGGCGCATCTTCCTGTACCTCCCATTCACTCATGAGCGCTCAGGCGTCGGCTCCGTCTTCAAGCCCGAGCCGCTTGCGTCTGTACTTCTCGTGAGTTCCCCAGGTAGTATCCGACCGCCCCTCTCCTTCTCCTTCACGCAAGCAGCTTGTCACATCCCAAAATTCTCCTAATTTTTGGAATATGAAATAAATAAATAAGATTGATTGATTGTTTGACTTTGTTGAAAATTCCCAAAGAGAAGAAACTTTTTGAATAGAAATTCCTCTCAACCATGAATTCAAAATTTTATATTCTTTTGTTAAGACCTAAGTAGCCATATAGGCAAAAGGGCATGGATTGATTATGGATTGTAGAATTGGTGTGCAAGATTTCAAAATGAAAATCATGAAGCATTCATAAGCATTTCATCCATGCAAAGTTCTCATAAACTGAATCCAAATCCTGGTATATAAATCCTATAGTTGATTCGCCCAAATGTTCCAAAAGGAAATTAAATTGACTTTATAAAACCCATTGTTGCTAAGACAACGATTATTGCTAAATTATAGCCTAAAAATATCCAATTAATATTACAAAATTTTAGAAACAAAATTGAGCTCATTTGGAGCTAGTATGAAAAAGTTATGAAACAAATACAAACACATAAAGATATAAATAAAATGAAATATACAAGGATTTATAAACCCACTACTTCAAAACTAGTAAAAAGATTATAAATTTAATCCTATAATAATCTATTCGATTTTAGAAAAATTTAGAAACAAGAATCATGTCATTTGGAGTTCGTATGCAAAAGATATAAGGAAAACAAGTAAATAGAAAAAAAAAAAAACTGAACGGGCCGGCCCACTCGGTCCGACCGGACCGAGCCAGCCAGCAGGCCACGCGCTGTGGGACGGTCGAGCTGCTCCGAAAAACGTGCAAAATCTGTTTTGTTAGATATATCTCTACTCAAACTCTTGTAACTTTTTATCTACAACTCCAAATCGACTTCCGTTTGTTTTTACTTGTTCTCTACTCCTAGGCCTATCTCTAAACCATCTCAAACCTCCATATAATCTCGTGGAGGCATAGCTGTACGAGTTTCTCTCCTCGAAATCCCGAATCTACATATGCCCGAATCTTGTTTCGCTTTTTAACCCATCTAGACTTCGTCGTTTGCTTTCGGTCAAAAAACGAAAGTTGAAGATCGCGTCGAAATCTTTCAATCCCGACAAACCTCACCTCTTTTTATCCACCACAGCCGGAGAATTTCGTATCGCAATATTTCAGATCTTACGGTGTAAATCCAAGATGTACTCGCGCTCGTTTCTTCAAATCCAAATTCCTTTGGTGAGAAGGTAGGAATAATGATTTCCCACAACTTTCATGTTCTGAGTTTTTCGATTTGACCTACGGATTTGTCTCTCTAACACAGATCTATTTCTTGTCTATTCTGAGCCAAAATCGGGTCAATCTCTTCTTCCAGCCACCGGATCCTATCCAGACGGTCGAGATCCAATCAAACCGGTGCGTGCCATGTCGTCATCCCGGTCATCTTCCTCATCAACGCCACATCAACGTAAGGTCAACATCTAGTCCCAGTCAGCATGCAAAGTCAACCTGTCCAGTCAGCGGAATATTCCCTGGAATATTCGTTCAATTTAAATTGCATATTATAGATCTAACTTGTAAAATTCATTAGAAATTCATACCATGTCCAAAAATTGCGTATAATATATCAAATTGAAGATAATTTCACGTAGAATCATCTTATCAGATTAGATCCAACTTTTACTGTACGTGGTTACTGCAGTAATTTAATTAGTTTTAATGGTCTTTTAGGTTAATAAATTCATAAGAAATTATCTGTAACTCTGAAAAATATGAACAATATATCAAATTGAAGCTACTGTAATGTACTTTAATAATATCTGGTTGGATCTAGCCTTTGCAGATTATTTAACCCGTAGAAATTTAATTAGTTTTAATGCCTTTATAAATCATTAAATTCATAGTAAGTTAATTGCTTGTCACAAAAATACAAATGATATACCGATGGAAAGCTGGTTCCATGTAGATCATCAATCTGCAATTAGTTCGGCATTTTACTGTAAGGTTTTTCCATGAATATTTAAATAGTTTAATGGCCTATTTAGAGTAATAAATTCATAAGAAAATAAATACTATTCAGAAAATTACAAATAATATGTCCCTGAAATCACAATTCCGTGGAGATTACAGATATAATTTTAGTTTGATTTTTAGACAACAGAAACTATATGAATCATTTAAAACCATTAAACACTATTTAAATCATACAAAAAGATCTATAACTCCGATTAGGGTGAATCCAAGTGCTAAGGTTTTGTATTGACAATATCTATACAGAGAAATTGCATGATAAATTATTTGGTACTGTTAAAACAGAAATTCATACAGGAATATTTAAACCCATTGAAATAGTGTTTTAATCATAGGAAAATATTTATAACTCCTTTTTAGGTGATTCAAATTGCCACTATCTCTAAATTGCATTACCTATCCAGTAGCATCTAGTTCACAATTTAATATGACATAAACATATTTAGTTCAATTAAAGTGGTATACACCATATTAAATCGATACAACTTTAGTAATAAAAGCTTTAGTGCATTAAATGACTTTCCACATGCATCATGTAATCTAACTATGTTTAGAACACTAAATGCAACTATTGTGACTCATTAAATCGTCATGCATGCATCTGTTCATCATTGTTTTCTTGTAATGTTGCCTTTGTTGTATGTTTGCAATGTTTTGAATGGTGTTTGTTGTGTTTTCTTCAAAGCGTTAGATTGCGAGAGTGCAACTCTGTGATTGCAACTACTATGATTGCAAGTATTGTGGTTATGATGAGTGCAACCATTATATCTATGAGGATTGTGAGGTTTATATAATCGACTACATCTACAACAAAGGCAAGTGGTGCTATCTTGGTCATAAATGTCCTACTGTTTCCTATGCATTGTAGATGTTTTTGTAGAATTGCATATATAGGAATTGATGTGTATATGCTATGCTATGTCCCATATTATTCCCTAGCGATCCTTGTTTATGAGCCATCGTATTGGTAGATTGCTTAGCTATGCTATTTAGACGAGGAAGGGAATCACATCATGAAAAGTTATATGTTTTGAAAGGCTTATGTTTTGCTAAATGACAAACCAACATGTTTTAATGAACCACCTGGGCGGAATGGCATTGATTGGGTCATCGAGTGTATTTATGGTGGGGAATGCCGCCCAGGACACTGAGAAAAGATTGGTTTCTTTGTTTGGAAGCTTTCGTGTGCAACCATGTGCCAATAATGAAATGGGCGGTTGGTTGAACTCAGTAGGTTGTGGTAACTCGAACCCGCGTATCCAGAGATGTAGATAGTGTAGGTTGGACCGGTGCGCGTCGGGATTGGGGAGCTACTTCGACGGTTCCTTCTTGGACTTCTCCTATCATCACCCAATATGAGAGTGGTGGTGCAATGGGCTGGCCAAGTCACATGGGTAAGTGTACTAACCCTGCAGGTGTATAAACTAATCGATTAGCCGTGTCCCCGGTTATGGACAATTTGAGCGACACATCGATGCTATGATATTTCTCACTCATCCTTATTTCTTAATTACTAAAACTTGATGGATGAACATGGGTTTAGGAGCATCTGAAAGCTGAACTGTCTTGTATCTACATGGGTTTATCTTTGGTATGTCCTTAGAAGATTGTTTTTGAAGAAAGAAAAGTATTTTGAAAGTAGGCAAAAGTTATATTGCTTTATGCAAATAAGCCTGAACTCCACTTGGCCAAATAAGCATGTAGTTGATAGATCTGTTGTTAACCACTTTAGCCTACTTGCCATACATTCAATGTATTGACCATTCGTGGTAGCAACGTTTCATGTTGCGAGGTTATATCGTCGAGTGATCGTTCATAGGTCGCGAGACTCCACTCAACAATTGTTACTTTGTGGCACATTTGGAGGATGGAGATCTACCTTGTATTCGTTTTCCTGTGTACTTGAATAAATAATGTAAATTCTGGATCATATTCGTTGTATTTATGATGCACGCTTATATTTGGTATCATTTGTCTTGTGTGTGCGAGGAACCGATCGAGGATTGGCACTACACATGAACTCAACCTTATCAGGCGAGGGTGTTACAAGATGGTATCAGAGCTGTGTGTTGACTGTAGGATCGTGACCTTAGAAATGGATTAGCAGTAAAAGACCTCTATTAGGACAACTATCATATTTTCTACTTATTAGATGTTCTTATATTCCTTGTATATCTTTTCTATAACCTCTTCTTGTTCAAAATTTATAGTTGTCCATTATTATGATACCTATATGAGAGTTGGCTTACAAGTAAAGAACAAATAACATGACATAAATGAACATCTCATCAAGTTTGGTTAGGTCTGGACCACCACATTTTATCTCTTTAGGAGATCATTGCTATCGTGTTAGCATATTGTTCTTACCAACTTATGTGGTATGACAATATAGGTTGTTTGCTTGGTTGTATAGAGCTATTTTGTGTGATTCTTTGATTAGGATCAGTTAGTTTTGAACTCTAATGTTTCTGAAATTGTGATGAGGTTTTTAAATTAGTTTAATGGTGTGAATTGATTGAAATTCGTGATTTAACTGCTGCAGTTTTCTGCCGGACCTGTTGTACCGCGCGATTTTTCATATTTTATTGGTAACTCAGAAAAATCTAAAAAAATAGGATATGGAGCGTAATTACCTGTAGTATATGCACAAAAATTGGCTAAAATTCCTGACGAGTTTAAGGTGCCCAGAAAAATTCGTTAAACCTGCTGTACCGTTTTGACAGATTTAGTTTATTGCTTATATGTTGCTATATTTTACTCTTGTATTGTTCCCAATGCTTTCAAACTATTTTGTGGTTATATACTACTAAGTTTAGACCTCTGTATTATTGTTATGCAAGTGCTTGCTTGTGTGTTGATTCCTTATGATTGTTTGCTTGTTTGTGACATTGATTGCTTCATATAGTTATGGGTAGGATTATTTTCTTAGTCGTTCTTTCCTATAGAATCTATTCTTCCCTATCTTGAACCCATGGAGATATAATGATGTGTTAAGTGGAAGGTTTGACAACACAATGCATTTAGGAAAGATAATGCTTCACCTAATGGAAAAAGGATGTGGAAGTATGAAGTGTTGCACATGATGTTATGTAGTAGATTACCCAACCGGAAAGTTGAAGTATTGATAGTTTAGTTTTAGTAGTAGCTTTGTTGATTGAATACATGGGAGTATACATAGAGCATTAGCTCGTGCCCATGGAAACATTCTTCAAGGCAAGTAAGAATGCCCGAGTGATAGAAGAACGTGATTCACCTATCCTCATACAGGGTAATAATTTGGGTGCAGGATGGATTGATCACCATTCCTACTACTCTTATTATTCGCTCTTGTACTGTTGGCTTTGCGAATCTTGAGTGCCCTTTTCAACCTTAGCAGAGAGTCGACGTTGAGCCTAAACCCTAGAATGGTATATTGTTACACCCTTCTAAAGGCATCCATTGCTAAGCGTAGGAATGTACGGTAAGGATGAATCCCAACCGTGAATTATGGGCACCGTGAAGTAAACGTTCCCTATTTGCCCACCATGAGATTTTTTTGCTAGTTTAAGAAGTGATTCCTCAGAAAACTATCAATCATGGAATTAGAATGTATAAGGAGAACCAATCTGAGCTAAGTGAACCCTCAAGAAGTGACCTAGTCAATTTTCTTTTAAGGGTGGTAGCATCCTAATGGATCCCGAACCTTTCTTTCTTTCTAGCCTTCCCAAATCTCGGGACGAGATTTCTTTTAAGGGTGGTAGTCTGTCACATCCCAAAATTCTCCTAATTTTTGGAATATGAAATAAATAAATAAGATTGATTGATTGTTTGACTTTGTTGAAAATTCCCAAAGAGAAGAAACTTTTTGAATAGAAATTCCTCTCAACCATGAATTCAAAATTTTATATTCTTTTGTTAAGACCTAAGTAGCCATATAGGCAAAAGGGCATGGATTGATTATGGATTGTAGAATTGGTGTGCAAGATTTCAAAATGAAAATCATGAAGCATTCATAAGCATTTCATCCATGCAAAGTTCTCATAAACTGAATCCAAATCACGGTATATAAATCCTATAGTTGATTACCAAATGTTCCAAAAGGAAATTAAATTGACTTTATAAAACCCATTGTTGCTAAGACAACGATTATTGCTAAATTATAGCCTAAAATATCCAATTAATATTACAAAATTTTAGAAACAAAATTGAGCTCATTTGGAGCTAGTATGAAAAGTTATGAAACAAATACAAACACATAAAGATATAAATAAAATGAAATATACAAGGATTTATAAACCCACTACTTCAAAACTAGTAAAAAGATTATAAATTTAATCCTATAATAATCTATTCGATTTTAGAAAAATTTAGAAACAAGAATCATGTCATTTGGAGTTCGTATGCAAAAGATATAAGGAAAACAAGTAAATAGAAAAAAAAAAAACTGAGCAGGCGGCCACTCGGTCCGACGGACCGAGCCAGCCAGCAGGCCACGCTGTGGGACGGTCGAGCTGTCAAAACGTGCAAAATCTGTTTTGTTAGATATATCTCTACTCAAACTCTTGTAACTTTTTATCTACAACTCCAAATCGACTTCCGTTTGTTTTTACTTGTTCTCTACTCCTAGGCCTATCTCTAAACCATCTCAAACCTCCATATAATCTCGTGGAGGCATAGTTGTACGAGTTTCTCTCCTCGAAATCCCGAATCTACATATGCCCGAATCTTGTTTCGCTTTTTAACCCATCTAGACTTCGTCGTTTGCTTTCGGTCAAAAAACGAAAGTTGAAGATCGCGTCGAAATCTTTCAATCCCGACAAACCTCACCTCTTTTTATCCACCACAGCCGGAGAATTTCGTATCGCAATATTTCAGATCTTACGGTGTAAATCCAAGATGTACTCGCGCTCGTTTCTTCAAATCCAAATTCCTTTGGTGAGAAGGTAGGAATAATGATTCCCCACAACTTTTATGTTCTGAGTTTTTCGATTTGACCTACGGATTTGTCTCTCTAACACAGATCTATTTCTTGTCTATTCTGAGCCAAAATCGGGTCAATCTCTTCTTATAGCCACCGGATCCTATCCAGACGGTCGAGATCCAATCAAACCGGTGCGTGCCATGTCGTCATCCCGGTCATCTTCATCATCAACGCCACGTCAACGTAAGGTCAACATCTAGTCGGTCAGCATGCAAAGTCAACTGTCCGGTCAGGAATATTCCCTGGAATATTCCGTTCGAATTTAAATTTGCATATTATAGATCTAACTTGTAAAATTCATTAGAAATTCATACCATGTCCAAAAATTGCGTATAATATATCAAATTGAAGATAATTTCACGTAGAATCATCTTATCAGATTAGATCCAACTTTTACTGTACGTGGTTACTGCAGTAATTTAATTAGTTTTAATGGTCTTTTAGGTTAATAAATTCATAAGAAATTATCTGTAACTCTGAAAAATATGAACAATATATCAAATTGAAGCTACTGTAATGTACTTTAATAATATCTGGTTGGATCTAGCCTTTGCAGATTATTTAACCCGTAGAAATTTAATTAGTTTTAATGCCTTTATAAATCATTAAATTCATAGTAAGTTAATTGCTTGTCACAAAAATACAAATGATATACCGATGGAAAGCTGGTTCCATGTAGATCATCAATCTGCAATTAGTTCGGCATTTTACTGTAAGGTTTTCCATGAATATTTAAATAGTTTAATGGCCTATTTAGAGTAATAAATTCATAAGAAAATAAATACTATTCAGAAAATTACAAATAATATGTCCCTGAAATCACAATTCCGTGGAGATTACAGATATAATTTTAGTTTGATTTTTAGACAACAGAAACTATATGAATCATTTAAAACCATTAAACACTATTTAAATCATACAAAAAGATCTATAACTCCGATTAGGGTGAATCCAAGTGCTAAGGTTTTGTATTGACAATATCTATACAGAGAAATTGCATGATAAATTATTTGGTACTGTTAAAACAGAAATTCATACAGGAATATTTAAACCCATTGAAATAGTGTTTTAATCATAGGAAAATATTTATAACTCCTTTTTAGGTGATTCAAATTGCCACTGTCTCTAAATTGCATTACCTATCCAGTAGCATCTAGTTCACAATTTAATATGACATAAACATATTTAGTTCAATTAAAGTGGTATACACCATATTAAATCGATACAACTTTAGTAATAAAAGCTTTAGTGCATTAAATGACTTTCCACATGCATCATGTAATCTAACTATGTTCAGAACACTAAATGCAACTATTGTGACTCATTAAATCGTCATGCATGCATCTGTTCATCATTGTTTTCTTGTAATGTTGCACTGTTGTATGTTTGCAATGTTTTGAATGGTGTTTGTTGTGTTTTCTTCAAACGTTAGATTGCGAGGAGTGCAACTACTGTGATTGCAACTACTATGATTGCAAGTATTGTGGTTATGATGAGTGCAACCATTATATCTATGAGGATTGTGAGGTTTATATAATCGACTACATCTACAACAAAGGCAAGTGGTGCTATCTTGGTCATAAATGTCCTACTGTTTCCTATGCATTGTAGATGTTTTTGTAGAATTGCATATATAGGAATTGATGTGTATATGCTATGCTATGTCCCATATTATTCCCTAGCGATCCTTGTTTATGAGCCATCGTATTGGTAGATTGCTTAGCTATGCTATTTAGACGAGGAAGGGAATCACATCATGAAAAGTTATATGTTTTGAAAGGCTTATGTTTTGCTAAATGACAAACCAACATGTTTTAATGAACCACCTGGGCGGAATGGCATTGATTGGGTCGAGTGTATTTATGGTGGGGAATGCCGCCAGACACCGAGAAAAGATTGGTTTCTTTGTTTGGAAGCTTTGTGTGCAACCATGTGCCAATAATGAAATGGGCGGTTGGTTGAACTCGATGGGTTGTAACTCGAACCAGCGTATCCGAGAGATGTAGATATTGTAGGTTGGACCGGTGGCGTCGGGATTGGGGAGCTACTTCGAGCGGTTCCTTCTTGGACTTCTCCTATCATCACCCAATATGAGAGTGGTGGTACGAAATGGGCTGGCCAAGTCACATGGGTAAGTGTACTAACCCCTGCAGGTGTATAAACTAATCGATTAGCCGTGTCCCGGTTATGGACAATTTGAGCGACACGTCGATGCTATGATATTTCTCACTCATCCTTATTTCTTAATTACTAAAACTTGATGGATGAACATGGGTTTAGGAGCATCTGAAAATGGTGTCTTGTATCTACATGGGTTTATCTTTGGTATGTCCTTAGAAGATTGTTTTGAAGAAAGAAAAGTATTTTGAAAGTAGGGAAAAGTTATATTGCTTTATGCAAATGAGCCTAAACTCCACTTGGCCAAATAAGCATGTAGTTGATAGATCTATTGTTAACCACTTTAGCCTACTTGCCATACATTCAATGTATTGACCATTCGTGGCTGCAACGTTTCATGTTGCAGGTTATATCGTATCTAAGTGATCGTTCATAGGTCGCGAGACTCCACACAACAATTGTTCGTCTGTGGCACATTTGGAGGATGGAGATCTACCTTGTATTCGTTTTCCGCTGTGTACTTGAATAAATAATGTAAATTCTGGATCGTATTCGTTGTATTTATGGCACAGTTATATTTGGTATCATTTTGTACTGTGTGCCGAGGAACCGATCCGAGGATTGGCACTATACACATGAACTCAGCCTTATCGAGGCGGTGTTACAACCGCCTTGATCTTCTTGCGTCTAATCGCATCTTCATTTTCCCTGGCGAACCACGGCACAACCCTCGGCGAGCTCCGGGACCATCGGCCGACCACGTCTCCGTGAGCAATTAAACGCAACCTTGCGCCTCGTCGAACCAACAACACCTTGAGCTTCCCGGGCTTCTGCGAACACGGTGAGCCTACTCCTTCCTCTCTCGCTTCGCTTCACCAGACCGCCACCCTCGACACCGCGCCGCCACCGCTGCGCCGCACTTTGGTCAAACACGCGTGAGCCGTTAGATCCCCATCATGTGGCGTAGACAGAACGACTTAAGCGAACAGGTATGGTAGCATCTGAGCCGTGCGATCTGTTTAGATCCAACGCACCACAGAGCGTAATCCGCGCGAACCGGTATCGACCAGTGGCATAGCGACGCGTGGCCAGTCTTCGATTTAAAAACAGATTTGAAATCAGATTTAGATGCAGATTTGAAAACCCTATAACTTTTGATCCACACGTCCAAAATTCACAAACTTTATATCAATGGAATCAGTGATACAAGACCTAGCCAACCATTCAATGTTTTTAGTAAAAAGCCTCTGGTAAAATGTTTGTTTTTGCAGAAACATTTGTATGCATGTTTAGGTTGTAAAAATTATTCCAAAATGTTTTTAGGGTTGAAACCTTGGCAAATTGGTTTGTTGTGAACCTACTGACCCTAGGAACCAACCCATGGTTTTTAAAATAGATTTTGTGAAGTTTAGGAATTAAAACTTGAATTAGCCCATTTCTAGCCAAATAAAAATATTGATTTTGTTATGAAAATTGTTTTGGAGTAAAAACCTTGGGAAAATGATTTAGATCAAACCTATTGACCCTAAACACCAAGTTTTGAGAAACAACAACTTATTTGGTGAACAACATAAAGTTGTTGCTTTGATAAAAATATTTTCCACCACATAAAATAATGATTTGATTTAAAAATGGTTTATGGATAAAACCCTTTTGAAAATGACTTTGCCACTTTGGAAAATGACCACTTTGAACCTTACAAAGTTTAGAAGCCTAGTGGAGACCACCTTTGCAAATAGAAATATCTTTGCATGCTTGCATGCATGACCTAGTTTCTCTTATTTTATGTGTGTGTTTGATTGTTTGAATATTGGTTGGAATGCTAGTTGATATTGTGTTTGCTTGATTGATTTGTAGTGAAGTTAGAAAAGTGTGAAACTAGCAAGATCAAGAAGTGAACCAACATTCCCTACCAAAAAGGCAAGTTACACTATCATCTAAAGTCCTACTATTTTCATTATACTTAGTGGATTTTGAAACATGCATGAAAAGAATTTCTATACTTATGCTATGCTAAATCCTAATAGGAAACCTTATATATTCCTTAGTGAAAACAATGTAGTTGTTACATGCTTAGCCATGCTATATTTTGAAAAGAGATACATGTTGAGATTTTATGAAGTTGAGAAAAAGACTTGTGTTTTATATAATAAAACAAGGACTCAATGAACCACCTGGGTGGACAAGGATACTTTGAGTTTTGGAGAAGGTGGCAACAAAGGGAACCATGTCTATGGCAATCTCTTTGTGTTGTGCTCCAAAGGAAAACCACCCAGGGACTTAGAGATTGAACATGTTTCTCCAATTGTGGCTTTCGTGTGCAACCACATGCTACTTATGGCTCTGGCTTAGTCAACTACATTGGGAAGACCCATGCATTGTCTTCAGGTTACTGAAAATGAGGGACCTGGAATCCTACATGGGTACTGAAGACAAGCTAGCAATGGTGTATGGGAGGACCCTCTAGAAAGACTTCGTCACATTCTCAATCTGCCAGTACTCCGTCTTGGTGAGTACCAATCCAGCGGCCACTGGTGGCAACAAGATGACAGTGTGACATGTGGGTAAAGTGTACAACTTCTGCAGAAGATGATAAAATCTAAGTACTTAGCCGTGTCCCAGTTATGGACAATACTGAGCAACTAAAGCTTGAAGCTATGGGAAATCTCGACATTCCAATTTCTAAAAGAAAAACTTTTAAGTGACAACAAAAGACTTGATGCACTTGGGGGTACCAAGGAGCTCAAAATATTTTGATGAAAACTTGAAGCACTTGGGGTTACCAAGGAGCTCAAGAGATTTTTGATGAAAACTTGAAGCACTTGGGGTTACCAAGGAGCTCAAGAGATTTTTGATGAAAACTTGAAGCACTTGGGGTTACCAAGGAGCTCAAGAGATTTTGACAAAGACACTTGGTGGATTCCAAGGAGTTCAGAAAGATTTGACAAAATATCTAAACCATTTTGAAAAGATAGGATAACTTATTGCTTTCTGCAAATGAGCCTAAAACCCTACTTAGCCAAATATGCATGTATTGATAGGATCCACTCATATTATACTTAGTAGTGAAACTTGCCAATACAATTCAAATGTATTGACCCTTGTGGCTGTAACTTGTAATGTTGCAGGTTTGATTGATTTTTGTGAAGATTGATTGATTAGGATTACAAAGTCTACAACCAACATGTTTGCCTGTGGCACTTTGAAGATGAAGGACCCCATGCTTATAGTTATTCCGCTGCAATGTAATGTAATAGCCAAATGAGCTATGTAAGATGTAATAAAATTATGTTATTCCTGGTTATAAAGTTATATTATGACCTTTGTTTCTTGATATTACATCTTAACTGTGGATGCTAGCTATTGATCCAGGGACTAGCATTGTAAACACAGGGGACTCTACCTTATTTAAAGGTTGGGACCCTTATAATAAACCTATACTATGGTTCAATCATGTTTTATCCACCAATGTCACTTATACTTGGTATAAGCATACAATATTGATGAATAAGGCATGATCATTATAATCCTTTGAACATTTATGATTCAGGCTTCCAGTTGGCTAAACAAGGCTTCTTCAATACTACACTACAGTTGTATTCTAATTATCTTCTGCTTAGCTATATTGGATTAAGAGATATAATTCATTGACTATACCTACTTGATCCAATAGAACTACTCATGGTAACTATCTTTAGACTTCATTCTTGTAATATTCTTTGTTACCATATTGATTTGATTTCCTCAAATCACTCCCATCCTATAGATGACATCTAGAACTAGCATCACTACTTATCTCTTCTTACTTCTTTCTGTATAAGCCTTAAGTGAATTCTATAATAAAGACAAGATCAAGAAATGATAGGTTAAGAATTGGTGAATCAATAGTTGATTACTCAATATTGATGAATAACAAATATAAGGATAGGATCCAATAGAGATGATAAAGATTGATATGGAAAGAAAGATATATGGTGAATGATCTTGACTTGGTTTCTTTCCTACTCAATCTCACTAAAGAGTTAAAGTTAAGTATTTCCATGATACACATGGTATAATTAGATGAGAATAAACTATAGTTCTTACAATCTTATTATTTGGGTTATATCCTTAACTTGGTACTCATGAGTGATTATAATGAATACTAAGATATGATCACCTAAGGATCAAATATAAATCATTAAGTAATGTATTAGGGTTTAGCTTTATTCCATTTGATCTACCCTTAGATCAAATCATGTTTACCTAGAATAAGGTTTTAGCAAAGGTCATATTGAAACTTATCGCAGTCAACTTGATGATCTACTTCAATTCCATCAAGTTAAGAGAAGCTTCAATCACTCTAACAAGTTTTTATTTAAAAGCGCGAAAATTATTCAGATTTTCTATGCATGAATGCAATACACATATCTGTGTTGAGCTTATTTCTAAGCTCTAATGCTGGGATGTTACACATTCACATAAAAACCCGTATAAAATTTCAATTTCACATGCAGAACCAGTTTCAGCAATTTCAACCGAAACGATTTTGGTGTCTAGTGAAATAAATTCCCGCGCTTTATTTTTCTTGAAGGGAATATGCCCGAGAGGCAATAATAAAGTGGTTATTATCGTATTCCTTATTTATGATAAATGTTTATTTTGCATGCTATAATTGTATTAATACGGAAACGTTAATACATGTGTGTTTAATAAACAAAAGGTAGTTCCTAGTTATGCCTCTCTTATAAACTAGCTCGTTGATTAACAAGATGATCATAGGTTTCCTGATCATGGACATTGGATGTTGTTAATAACGAGGTCACAACATTAGTGTAATGGTGTGATGAACATTCATCCGAAGTATAGCATTACGATCAAAGTCATTGAGTTTATATTGCTATAACAACTTACGAAGTGATCCTAATCCTTAGACCATGAGATCATGTCAATCCCTAACCCTGGAAGAGTTTCTTGATAACATCAAACGTCACCGTAACGGTGATTATAAAGATGGGTTCAGAACTACTAAAGTGTTATGTAGAGGCCCATGGATCGAGAGTGGAATTTGTTCATCCGATGACGGATAGATATACTGGGCCCTCTCGGTGATATCACATTGATTAGCTTGCAAGCAAGTGATTTGATCACTAGAATGTTATATCACGAGCGAAAAGAGTGCATGTCGATGCGAGATCAAACTAGGTATGGAGATACCGATGATCGAATCTCGGACATGTAATATATCGAAACAAAAGGATTAAGATACTAGCGTAAAGGTTCCGACGATCACAAGAAAGTCATCGTTGAATGTGTGGGGTATGGGTCTCCAGATCCGCTTCGATTATTGATCGAGAGGGTCTCGATCATGTCCGCATTATTCGCGAACCGTAGGGTGACACACTTAAGAGACACCGACATCCAATTGGAGCAAAAGTTTCATCGAAAAAAGAAAAGCGCAGGAATTTATTTCACTAGAACCAAGCTGTTTGGTTGAAATTCTCAAACTGGTTACATGTGAAATGGAATACTAGCAAGGGTTTTATGTGAATGTTTGTTAATTAAAGTAATTAACAAAATTCTGAATAAATAAATAAAGAGTTTTATTTAAATGAGAGCTTGCATTAAATTTGGTGGAAATTTAATGCATGTGAGTGATTTATGAGTGGAGGCTTTTTAATGGGAGTGGAGGCTTTTCATTTTGAGTGGGAGCTCCACCACATGAATGTGGAAGAGGTGGGGCAGCCCCATGGCTGGGCGCATGGCCCTTGGGTTCCCCCTCTCCCTATAAAAGGCCCTCTCCTCCTCTCACATCACACCTCCTCGTGAAGGATCTCTCTCTCCCCTCTAGAATTTATCCCCATGGTCTCGGACTAGTGAGATACATGTTCCGGTGGCTTTTCGGCAAGAAAGAGTTGTGCTTCGCTGCATCGCTGGGCGAGGAGGCGGAGGTTGCTCGGTGCCTCGAGCGTGTGTGCGACACGGATGCTTGGCTGTTTTGCGGCGCTAGGACTTCCTCTCGATCTTGAGATCGGCAAGAGATCGTCAACATCAACCACGAGTTTGGACTCGTTAAGCTTTGTCGGTCTTCAAGGGTATGTTCTCTCTGGATATACATCCGCGTTGTTTGTATCTAGTAGATAGATCTTGGTACATAGTTGTTCCCATCGTAGGAAATTTTTGTTTTCTATCTTGCGAACCCTTCGATGGTATCGAGCGGATCTATGCGTAGATACTTTGCACGGTAGTACACATATGAGTATGTGGGCGATGATGATCATTTTATTGCTTCTTAGTTGTACTTTGGATATTGGTGGCATAGTGGGATGAAGCGGCCGGACAAACTTTACATGTCCTCGCACATGAGACACATTCCACGCTTGACATGCAACTAGTTTTGCATAAGTGGCTAGCGGTGTCTGTCTCTCCTACTATAGTCAATATCTAATTTGCAACGAGTTGTCAACAATTTGGTTATCCTCGTTGTGGTTCATGTTCGTAGGTAAACGGTTCTATCTCGAAAGCCCTAAGCCACGTAAAACTTGCAATGGATAAATTAGAGGCGTCTAGTTTAGATTGTTCTTTGGGCTAGTGTTATGATGTGGTGATGTTGTAAGTAAGTATAAGATGATACTCTTACAACACACATAACGTAATCTCCATAGACCTTGGACTTACACATAAAGGTATGATAGTGATCATACCACGATGCACATGATAGAGATCATATCGAGAACCATATCATTCCACTAATAAACATGTGATGTTTGATAGCATCTTATATTGCTTGTTTGGCGTTTTATTAGCATAATAAGATGATCCCTCATTTAGATATCAAGATAAAATGTGTTCTTCCTTAAGTATGCAAACAATGTTTCGTCGCTTCAAGACATCACGTGATGATCGGGTGTACTTGAATCCTCGAGCACTCGGGTGTAAAGGATTACACGCGAATACTAAGGTTCTTACTTGGCGAGCCTAGCATGTATGAGACATGGCCTCGGAACACGGACCGAAAGGTTAAGCATGAGTCATATAGTAGATATGATGCCCATTTGATGCTCGCTTTGAAGCTACAGACTCACGTGATGATCGGACTTGGTGTAGTGGATTTGGTTCATGTAATCACCAAAAACACGAGGGATGTCGTTTTTGAGTGGGAGTTCATTTCTAATTTGGATTAGTAGAACTCAATTTATCATAAATTAAATCGAAGTGAATTTGCATAATTTGTTGTAGTCATTGGCATTCGTTCACCACCTTATGCATAGTTGTAATTGAGATAATGGAACTCTAGAATTCTGGATATATCCTTTACGACCTGGTATCGTATTGTGTTGAGTGTCAATCTAAAGTTTAAAGTCCTATTGCAAACTTTCAGCAAATTCTATTTACTCGTGAAATTTAATAATTGGTATTAAATCGAGTAACAATTCCGGTGTTAGTATCTTAAGTATCATGTTTGCCTCCATGATTCTTGATTTAAACATCAAGTTTATCTAGGAGCTGAAAGAATTGTTTCAGAAACCATCATGTGTGGCAGATATAACGATATCTGAAACAATGTTTTGGTTGCAATATGATAGAGTATAATATATGTTCTCATATTGGATGAGAATTCTGAAGGTTGGAGATGCTAGACATCCTAATCATCCAAAAGGGTTTTGGAAAGTAATGTTATACTCATGATTCGCCTTTATAAGCTACAATGGCTTGATCATGAAAGTCGTCATGATAAGGATGAATAGAAGATGTATGTAAAGTGTTTACTACACTAAAAGATTACTAAAGAATGGATTTTGAAAGAATACCGATCATTTTGATGATGGTGATCTACTTCAAAGTGCAAGTCCAAAGGTATTATTATTTGAATATACACGCTTTGGACTATGTGTCATGTATATGGCGCCACTTTTGATGTTGAAAGATTCTTTAAAAAGGAAAAGGAAATGCTGAAAGAGAATCTATAAAATATATTTGGCAGAAAAGAAAAGATTGGAAATATCCAATTTAGGTATATATATGATATACATGTTATGGTTGTATTCTTTGCTTGTTAAACAATGTGGTTCTTGGGTATTGGATACCGAATTGGTTGGTATGAAATTTCATACGGAATGACGCAATTCATGAACCACAATGGCCTAAGTAACTAGCAAGAGAAAATGTGATGATGTTCATCGAAAACAAACAAACCGTTGTTTGTATTTCGTTGACATCAAAGCTTGACTTCAAGATTTGTTTTAATAATTGTTATTTGAATCAGGTATTATAAGAACAAAGGTTGTTCAAATAATTACCGTATTCCATATAAGATGGATGATTTACAAATCTAGTTGAAGAAATCACATCCATAAAACCTAATGCTAAAATGTTGCAAGACAAATGATTGAAAGATCACTTACGAAGTGACATCATTTAAATTATATTGGAAAGAAAACATGAAGAATCTCCATTTTCATGGATTTTTGGAGTCTTTGATTTGATCAAGTGACGCTTGTGAGACTTTCCTCGGGATAATTAAAACTTCGTTCAAAGGCCAAAGAAGAACAAACGACTAAAATATTGGAATTTATACATATCGATGTATGTAGTCCATTATGTGCAGTCGTAAGCGATGGGTTTCAACTTCATATGCTTTCTCCGGTTTTTTGAGTGAATATTCACTTAATGAGAAAGAAGTATGAAATATTTGAAAAACTTTTTCAAAGACTTTCAAGATGAAGTGGAAAATCATTGTAACAAGAAAAATAAATGAATTATGATTTGATCATAAAGGGATTTATTTGAGTTACAAGTGTAACAAGAAAATAAATGAATTATGATTTTATCATAAAGGGATTTATTTGAGTTGCAAGTTTAGCAAAACACCTAGATTTACATATCCCGAAACACCATAGGAGTATGGAGTGTTTGAGATTTGTAATGAAACCTTGTTTGACATGGTTGGATCAAAGGTGTTATTTATAAAAGCGCCATTATGTTTTAAAGATTAAAGCTTTAGAGACTACCTTTTACCGAAAAGAGCTCCATCTTGATCCGTTGAAATGACACCATATGAGTTATGGTTTGGGGTAAAACCCAAGTTGTCCTTTCTTAAATTTTGGTATGCTAAACATAAGTAAGATGTTTACAACCAAAGTCGGATGAGCATGTCTTTGTAGGTTATTTTGAATAACAATTGGTTATTCCTTCTTAACACCGAGGACAAAAGGGTTTGTCGCTTGAAATGTGAAGTTTCTTGAAAGAGGAATTTTTCATAAAAGTTAAGTGGGAGGACAATAGAACTTTGATAAGGTTAACGAACCTTAGCTAAAATGTCTGAGTTACTTGTAGGAAATCGTTAGAAGGCTGCCATAATGCTCATAGCTTATGTGCCTCAAAGGTTGTGGTCACGGAGATCTAAGTTCTTATTGAACCAAGTCGGTCGGATAAACAATCAAATACTAAGATTTGAGAGTAAATCATCATTGTTTGACAATGATTAACCGACTATATGCAAAGAAGCGATGATGGGCCCTGGCTCCGTCAAATGGCTTGAAGCCATAAAATCCGTGATAGTTCCATACACGAGAAATCAAGTTTTGAACTTGGAAGACCCTCCGGAAAGGTGTAAAAACCTATCGGTCGTATTTGGATCTATAACAGACATGGATGTCTCACATCTATGAAATATTCGACATGTTGTAAAGTATTTTATGACAATGTTCAAAGAGTTGACTATGACAAGATTTGATCTTTCATAGCGATATTTAGTCTGAACGGATTAAAGTAGCAACCACTACATATAATTTGGTATATGGTAGATGAATAAACAAAACAAAGTTCTTCTAATAGAATGGTTACCTAGGACGTGTACATGACACGGTCCAAAGGGTTTTGTTAAATTCAAAGGATGTTAAAAGGGCATGCAAACTTCAATGGTTGAAGTAAGCATCGCGGAGTTGGAATCTTCACCATGATGAAAAGGATTTTTTCATCAGGAGACGATGAAGATGCTTGCATTTTCAAGAAATTAAGTGGGAGCGCTGAGACATATTTCTAATACATTATGTGAAAGACAT
Source organism: Avena longiglumis (assembly GCA_030063025.1). Classification (NCBI taxonomy): domain Eukaryota; kingdom Viridiplantae; phylum Streptophyta; class Magnoliopsida; order Poales; family Poaceae; genus Avena; species Avena longiglumis. Next base: position 186,037,026 of record CP125979.1, read on the forward strand.
CTTGTTGATTAGAAATGATGTATCTTTTATTGACAAAGGTTAAGAATTTCATTTTGATGAAAGACTTAGGCAAAACCCGAATATTTAGCGTGAATGTCTATAGTGGATAAACTGTGACGCCAATATGGTTATGCCAAACGTACATATATGAGATATTGAAGGAGTTCAATATAGAAACGACAAGAAACAGTTCTTGTTGCATGGAAAGGAATTGAATCAAGATTCAAGTGTATCGACACTTGATAAGTGAAACAAAATCCAAGTGCTTTGACACTTGATGAGTGCAATCACGAGAATGTTTTGATCAATCATACCATGATATGTACACATCCAGATATGTCCTATGCTCTAAGTGTTATGAGCATATACCAGAATGAATCATAAAATGATCATTGGACGATAGTGAGGATATTCTTATGATCTTTTGGAAGAACTAAGAATATATTTGTGTAGAGGTGACAAACAATTACAAATAGTTCATTGTAAAGAATTACATTGATACTAGTTTTGTCACAAGATACAAATTAAGTTTATCTTAATTTAAACTATGAGTGGCACAATGAAATGGAAAGAAAGTTTTCATGATGGATTTGGAAGAGTTCCAAAGTTAAGACATTGTGACGAATACTACAACAAAAGGCTAAGTATATGAGGCTATAGTAGCAAGAAAAGGAGGAATTTGTGTCAAGTAGTTTGTTATCAAACTAAGGTGGTTCATAGCGGCTAACACTAAAGATATATTGTATGACAATAGTATCTACATGTTTTAACCCCAAGGAACTAAAGGTCTCACCGAAGACCAAATTTATACAATGCCATCTCATTGGAGAATGAGTGATGCGTGAAGACGCAAAGACATGCAAATACACGGACACAAGCGCCGATCCGTAGATTATGTTAACCACTTGCAATTGTATTTGGAACACCGTAAAGCCATAGGTGTTCAATACACAAAGTTTTCAAACTAGATTATTGTCTCTAGTGCAAGTGGGAGATCAAGGAATATGCCCGAGAGGCAATAATAAAGTGGTTATTATCGTATTCCTTATTTATGATAAATGTTTATTTTGCATGCTATAATTGTATTAATACGGAAACGTTAATACATGTGTGTTTAATAAACAAAAGGTAGTTCCTAGTTATGCCTCTCTTATAAACTAGCTCGTTGATTAACAAGATGATCATAGGTTTCCTGATCATGGACATTGGATGTTGTTAATAACGAGGTCACAACATTAGTGTAATGGTGTGATGAACATTCATCCGAAGTATAGCATTACGATCAAAGTCATTGAGTTTATATTGCTATAACAACTTTTAAGTGATCCTAATCCTTAGACCATGAGATCATGTCAATCACTAACACCGAAGAGTTTCTTGATAACTTCAAACGTCACACCGTAATGTGGTGATTATAAAGATGGGTTCGTAACTACTAAAGTGTTATGTAGAGGCCCATGGATCGAGAGTGGAATTTGTTCATCCCGATGACGGATAGATATACTCGGGCCCTCTCGGTGATATCACATTGATTAGCTTGCAAGCAAGTGATTTGATCACTAGAATGTTATATCACGGAACGAGAAAGAGTGCATGTCGATGCGAGATCAAACTAGGTATGGAGATACCGATGATCGAATCTCGGACATGTAATATATCGCTAAACAAAGGATTAAGATACTAGCGTAAAAGGTTCCGACGATCACAAGAAAGTCATCGTTGAATGTGTGGAGTCGGTATGGGTCTCCAGATCCCGCTCGATTATTGATCCGAGAGGGTCTCGATCATGTCCGCATTATTCGCGAACCGTAGGGACACACTTAAGAGACACCGACATCCAATTGGAGCAAAAGTTTCATGCCGAAAAGAAAAGGAAAGCGCAGAATTTATTTCACTAGACAATCAAACTGCTTTCGGTTGAAATTGTGAAACTGTCTGCATGTGAAATGGAATACTAGCAAGGGTTTTATGTGAATGTTTGTTAATTAAAGTAATTAACAAAATTCTGAATAAATAAATAAAAGAGTTTTATTTAAATGAGAGCTTGCATTAAATTTGGTGGAAATTTAATGCATGTGAGTGGATTTATGAGTGGAGGCTTTTTAATGGGAGTGGAGGCTTTTCATTTTGAGTGGGAGCTCCACCCACATGAATGTGGAAGAGGTGGGGCAGCCCCATGGCTGGGCGCATGGCCCCTTGGGTGCCCCTCCTCCTATAAAAGGCCCCTCTCTCCTCTCACATCACACCTCCTCGTGAAGGATCTCTCTCCCCTCTAGAATTTATCCCCATGGTCTCGGACTAGCGAGATACATGTTCCCGGTGGCTTTTCGGCAAGAAAGAGTTGTGCTTCACTGCATCGCTGAGCGAGGAGGCGGAGGTTGCTCGGTGCCTCGAACGCGTGTGTGAAAGCACGGATGCCGCTTTTTATGCGCTTAGGACTTCCTCTCGATCTTGAGATCGGCAAGAGATCGTCTACATCAACCACGAGTTTGGACTCGTTAAGCTTTGTCGGTCTTCAAGGGTATGTTCTCTACGGATATACATCCGCCCGTTGTTTGTATCTAGTAGATAGATCTTGGTACATAGTTGTTCCCATCGTAGGAAATTTTTTGTTTTCTATGCTGCGAACCCTTCATTTCTTTCTCTGGCATATTATTTGCTCCAAATGGTGTATGTATCCCTTAAGCATGTCACCCTACGGTTCATGAATAATGCAGACATGATCGAGACCCCTCGCCGATCAATAATCAGCAGCGGGACCTAGAGATCCGTACTGACTCCCACACAATCAATGATGACTTCTCTGATCATGTGAACCTCATACGCATGTAACTCAATCCCTTTGTCTCGCGGTATATTACATGTCTGAGATTCGATCATCGGTATCTCCATACCTAGTTTGATCTTGTTACCGACATGTACTCTTTTGTCGTTCCCGTGATATAACATTCTAGTCATCAAATCACTTGCTTGCAAGCTAACTAATGTGATATCACCGAGAGGGCCCAAAGTATATCTCTCCGGCATCGGGATGGACAAATTCCACTCTTGATCCATGATCCTCAACATAACACCTTCATAGCACTGAACCCATCTTTATAATCACCCTGTTATGGTGTGACGTTTGATGTTATCAAGATATTCTTCCGGTGTTAGTGATTGACATGATCTCATGGTCTAAGGACTAATATTACTTCGTATGATGTTATAGCAACATAATCACAATGACCTTGATTGTAATGCTATACTTCAGATGAATGTTTATCACATCATTCCAACAATGTTGTGACCTTGTTATTAACAACATCCAATGTCCATGATCAAGAAACCTTCGATCATCTTGTTAATCAACGAGCTAGTTTATAAGAGAGGCATAACTAGGAACTTCCTTTTTGTTTAGTAAACACACATGTATTAAAGTTTCCGTATTAATACAATTATAGCATGCAAAATAAACATTTTTCATAAATAAGGAATAAGATAATAACCACTTTATTATTGCCTCTCGGGCATATTCCCTTCAGTCTCCCACTTGCACTAGAGACAATAATATAGTTTAGAAACTTTGCGTATTGAACACCTATGGCTTTCTGGTGTTCCATATACGCGATTGCAAGTAGTTAACATAATCTACGGATCTGAAGCTTTCAGGTCCGTGTGTATTTGCATGCCTTTGCGTCTCCACGCATCACTCATTTCTCTAATGAGATGGCATTGTATAAATTTGGTCTTTTGGTGAGACCTTTAGTTCCTTGGGGTTAAATCATGTTGATACTATTTTCATACAATATATCTTTAGTGTTAGCCCATTGCGAACCACACCTTAGTTTGATAACAAACTACTTGACACAAATGCCCTCCTTTGTTGCTACTGTAGCATTCATATACTTAGCCTTTTATTGTAGTATCCATCAGAATGTCTTAACTTTGGAATTCATCAAAATCCAACATGTAATATCCTTTCCATTACATTGTGCCACCCATAGTTTAAATTGAGATAAACTTAAATTATATCTTATGACAAAACTAGTATCATTTATCAATGAACTATTTGTCTCTTATACCAAATGGAATATATTCTTAATTATTCCAAAAGATTATAAGAATATCCTTACTATCGTCCAATGATCATTTTATGATTCATTCCGGTATATGCTCATAACACTTAGAACATAGGACATATGTGGATGTGTACATATCATGGTATGATTGATCAAAACATTCTTGTGATTTCACTCATCAAGTGTCAAAGCACTTGAATATTGTTTCACTTATCAAGTGTGGATACACTTGAATCTTGATTCAATTCTATTCCATGCGACAAGATCCTTTTCTCGTTATTTCTATATTGAACCCCTTCAATATCTCATATATGTATGTTTGGCACGGCCATATTAGCGTCACTGTCTATCCATGTAGACATTCATGCTAAATATTCGGGTTTTGCCTAAGTCTTTCATTGAAATGAAATTCTTAACTTTTGTCAATAAAAGATACATCATTTCCAATCAACAACATGTCCACCACATCATGTATTAGAAATATGTCTCAGCGCTACCACTTAATTTCTTGCAAATGCAAGCATCTTCATCGTCTCCTGATGAAAAACTCCTTTAACAGTTTCATCACGGTGAAGATTCCAACTCTGCAATGCTTACTTCAACCATTCAAGTTTGCATGCCCTTTTTAGCATCCTTTGAATCTAACAAAACCATTTGGACCGTGTCGTGTACACGTCCTAGGTAACCATTCTATTAGAAGAAATTTGTTTTGTTTGTTCAACTACCATATACAAAATTATATGTAGTGGTTGCTATATTAATCCGTCCAGACTAAATATCGCTATGAAAGATCAAATCTTGTCATAGTCAACTCCTTGAACATTGTCGTAAAATAATTTACGATATGTCGACTATTTCATAGATGTGAAACATCCATGTCTGTTTCTTTATAGATCCAAATACGACCGATAGATTTTTACACCTTTCCGGAGAGTCTTCCAAGTTTAAAAAACTTGATTTCTCGTGTATGGAACTATCATGGATTTTATGGCTTCAAGCCATTTGACGGAGTCAGGGTCCATCATAGCTTCTTTGCATGTAGTCAGTTCATCATTGTCAAACAACAATGATTTACTCTCAAATCTCAGCATTTGATTGTTTATCCGACCTACTTGGTTCCATAGGAACTTAGACCCCCATGGCCACAACCTTTGAGGCACGTGAGCCATGAGCATTGTGGCTGCCTCCGGAACGTTTTCCGGCGCTGCGCAACTCAGCACATATAGCTAAGGTTCGTTAACCTTATCAAAGTTCTATTGTCCTCCCACTTAACTTTTGCAAAAAATTCCTTTTTCAAGAAACTTCACGTTTAAAGCGACAAACCCTTTTGTCCTCAGTGTTATGGAGGAATACCCAATGGTTACTCGAAATAACCTACAAAGACATGCTCATCCGACTTTGGTTGTAAACATCTTACTTATGCTTAGCATACCAAAATTTAAGAAAGGACAACTTGGGTCTTATCCCAAACCATAACTAACATGGTATTATTTCAACGGATCAAGATGGAGCTCTTTTCGGTGTAAACGTGGTAGTCTCTAAATCTTTAATCTTTTAAAACATAATGGCAGTTTTATAAATAGCACCTTTTATCCAACCATGTCAAACAAGGTTTCATTACAAATCTCAAACACTCCATATTCCTATGGTGTTTCGGGAGATATAAATCTAGGTGTTTTGCTAAACTTGCAACTCAAATAAATCCCTTTATGATAAAATCATAAATTATTTATTTTCTTGTTACAATGATTTTCCACTTCATCTTGAAAGTCTTCGAACGTTTTCAAATATTTCATACTTCTTTCTCATTAAGTGAATATTCACTCAAATTTCCGGAGAAAGCATATGAAGTTGAAATCCATCGCTTACGACTGCACATAATGGACTACATACATCGATATGTATAAATTCCAATAATTTAGTCGATCGTTCTTCTTTGACCTTTGAACGAAGTTTTAATTATCCCGAGGAAAGTCTCACAAGCGTCACTTGATCAAATCAAAGACTCCAAAAATCCATGAATATGGAGTTCCTTCATGTTTTCTTTCCAATATAACTTAAACGGTGATGTCACTTCCTAAGTGATCTTTCAATCATTTGTCTTGTGACATTTTAGCATTAGTTTTTATGGATGTGATTTCTCCAACTAGATTTGTAAATCATCCATCTTATATGGAATACGGTAATTATTTGAACAATCTTTGTTCACATAATACCTGATTTAAATAACAATTATTAAAACAAATCTTGAAGGCAAGCTTTGATGTCAACGAGAAATACAAAAACGGTTTGTTTGTTTTGATGAACATCATCACATATTCTCTTGCTAGTTACTTAAGACATTTTGGTTCATGAATTGCGTCGTTCTATATGAAATTTAATACCAACCAATTCGGTATTCAATACCCAAGAACCACATTGTTTAACAAGTAAAGAATACAACCATAACATGTATATCATTTATATACCTAAACTGGATATTTCTAGTCTTTTCTTTTCTGCCAAATATATTTTATAGATTCACTTTCAGCATTTACTTTCCTTTTAAAAGAATCTATCAACATCAAAAGTGGCGCCATATACATGACACATAGTCCAAAGCGTGTATATTCAAATACTAATGCCTTTGGACTTGCACTTTGAAGTAGATCACCATCATCAAATGATTGGCGTTCTTTCAAAATCCATTCTTTAGTAATCTTTTAGTGTAGTAAACACTTTACATACATCTTCTATTCATCCTTATCATGACGACATTCATGATCAAGCCAATGTAGCTTATAAAGGCGAATCATGAGTATAATGTTACTTTTCAAAACCCTTTTGGATGATTAGGATGTCTAGCATCTCCAACCTTCGCAAATTCTCATACAATATGAGAACATATATTATACTCTATCATATTGCAACCAAAACATTGTTTTAGATATCGTTATATCTGCCACACATTATGGTTTCTGAAACAATTCTTTTAGCTCCTAGATAATCTCGATATTTAAATCAAGAATCATGGAGGAAAACATGATACTTTAGATATTAACACTAGAATTGTCACTCTCGATTTAATACTAATTATTAAACTTCAGAGAGTAAACAAAGTTTGCTGAAAGTATGCAATATGACTTTAAACTTTTAGATTGACACACAACACAATACGATACCAGTTCGTAAAGTAAATATCCAGAATTCTATAGTTCTATTATCTTAATTACAACTAAGCATAAGATGGTGAACGAATGACAATGACTACAACAAATTATGAAAATTCACTTTGATTTAATTTATGATAAATTGAGTTCCACTAATACAAATTAGAAATGAAATCCCACTCAAAAACGACATCCCTCGTGTCTTTTTGGTGATTACATGAACCAAATCCACTACACCAAGTCCGATCATCACGTGAGTCGGTGTAGCTTAAAAGGAGAGAATCCATATGGTCATCATATCAAAACATATGACTCATGCTTAACCTTTTGGTCCGTGTTCCAAGGACATGTCTGCACATGCTAGGCTCGCCAAGTAAGAACCTTAGTATTCGCGTGTGTAAAACTGTCTTACACCCGAGATATGCTCGTGGATTTAAGTACACCTGATCATCACGTGATGTCTTGAAGCGGCGAAACATTGTAGGTGCATACTTAAGGAAGAATACATTTTTATCTTGATATCTAAATGAGGGATCATCTTATTATGCTAATAAAACACCAAACTAAAAATATAAGATGCAACAAACATCTTATGTAAAAAGTGAAATGATATGGTCCTTGCACTTGATCGTTATCATGTGCATCGTGGTATGATCTTCATAATTCCTATATGTGTAAGGCCAAGGTCTATGGAACTTACACATTATGTGTGTTGTAAGAGTATTGACTTATACTTTTACTTACAACATCACCATATCATGACACTAGCCCAGCAACAATCTAAACTAGATGCTTCTAATTTATCCATTGCAAGTTTTACGTGGCTGAGGGCTTTCGGAGATAGAAACTTTCTTACCTACGAACATGGAACCACAACGATGATAATAAAATTATTGACAACTCATTGTAAATCAGATATTGACTATAGTAGGAGAGACAGACACCCGCAAGCCACTTATGCAAAACTAGTTGCATGTCAAGCGTGGAACATGTCTCATGTGCGAGGACATGTAAAGTTTGTCCGGGCCACTTCATCCCACTATGCCACCAATATCCAAAGTACAAGGAAGAATTAATAACATGACCATCAACACCCACATATTCATATGTGTACTACCCATGCAAAGCATCTACGCATAGATCCGACTCTGAAACCACTGGAGGGTTCGCAGCATAGAAAACAAAAAATTCCTACGATGGAAACAACTAAGTACCAAGATCTATCTACTAGATACAAGCAACGGGTGGATATACATCCATAGAATACATACCCTCGAAGACCGAATAGCGTTAACGAGGTTGTGGTTGTGGATGATGTAGTCGAACGCTTGTCGATCTCAAGAACGTGATGAAGTCCATCTGGTCTAGCCGGTCCAGCACCATCAAGTCCAGCACCGCAAAGCAGTGGAGCATTCGTGATCGCACGCACGTTCGGGTACCCCGACAACCTCCGCGCCCTTGCTACAGTGAAGTAGAGGAAGCAAAAAATCCTTCCAGAAAAAGCCACCGGGAACATGTCTCTCGCTGATCCAAGACCATGGGTAAATTCTAAAGGGGGAGAGAGATCCTTCGCGAGGAGGTGTGTTGTGAGAGGAGGAGAGGGGGGCTTTTATAGGAAGAGGGGGGCACCCCAAGGGGCATGGCGCCCAGCCATGGTGGCTGCCCCCACCTCTTCCACATTCATGTGGGTGGAGCTGCCACTCAAAATGAAAAGCCTCCACTCCCATAAAAATGCCTCCACTCAAAAATCCACTCACATGCATTAAATTTCAACCAAATTTAATGCAAGCTCTCATTTAAATAAAACTCTTTTATTTATTTATTCAGAATTTTGTTAATTACTTGAATTAACAAACATTCACATAAAACCCCTTATAACATTTCAATTTCACATGCAGAACCGGTTTCAACAATTTCAACCGAAACGATTTTGGTGTCTAGTGAAATAAATTCCTGCGCTTTCTTTTTATTTCTCTGGCATATTATTTTCTCCAAATGGTGTCGGTATACCTTAAGTGTGTCACCCTACGGTTCGAGAATAATGCAGACATGATCGAGACCCCTCTCCGATCAATAATCAGCAGTGGGACCTAGAGATCCGTACTGACTCCCACACATTCAACGATGACTTCTATGATCGTGTGAACCTTATACGCATGTAAATCAGTCCCTTTGTCTCATGATATATTACATGTCCAAGATTCTATCATCGGTGTCTACATACCTAGTTTGATCTCGTTACCGACATGTACTCTTTTCTCGTTCCCATGATATAACATTCTACTCATCAAATCACTTGCTTGCAAGCTAACTAATGTGATATCACCGAGAGGGCCCAGAGTATATCTCTCCGTCATCGGGCTGGAAAAATTCCACTCTTGATCCATGAGACTCGACATAACACCTTCGTAGCACTGAACCCATCTTTATAATCACTCTATTACGATGTGACGTTTGATGTTATCAAGATACTCTTCCGGTGTTAGTGATTGACATGATCTAATGGTCTAAGGACTAAGATTACTTTGTATGATGTTATAGCATTATAAACACAATGACCTTGATCGTAATGCTATACTTCGGATGAATGTTCATCACATCATTCCAACAATGTTGTGACCTCGTTATTAACAACATCCAATGTCCATGATCAGGAAACCTTAGATCATCTTTTTAATCAACGAGCTAGTTTATAAGAGAGGCATAACTAGGAACTTCCTTTTTGTTTATTAAACACACATGTATTAATGTTTCCGTATTAATACAATTATAGCATGCAAAATAAACATTTATCATAAATAAGGAATAAGATAATAACCACTTTATTATTGCCTCTCGGGCATATTACCTTCAGTTATGACTATGAACATAGCCTCTATGATCATTTAGTTTTTGACTTATGGTACCACTTTATGCTTTGATTAGTAATGTTTTGTCGCTCTGCATGATTATGGCCATTATTGCTCTCTTAGTTGGTCCCTCTCAGTCTTTTGCTAGCCTTCACTTGTATGAGTAAGTTCTACTCATGCATCCAACTCCCAATAAACCAAGTTATTACAAAGTTACCACAATAAATTCCTATGCATGGTGTGTTACACCATTCTAAGTATATTCTTGTTTTATCTACCTTCCATTTAAAAATTCACTTTGTTATGTGGAAAATTAGTGACTAAAGCTCTCACAAACTTGATGGCACACTTTATTTTTCTTTCCCCTAAATAAACTTGAACCATTGTGTCATCTATGTTGTATATATTTGCACTTATACGTTGGAGTTAGCAGAACCATGTTGTCATGGGGAACTCTTTCAACATTGCACTTGTACATTGTACCCAGTTGATATCATGCTCTTTTGTTTATGGATGTCGTCGGTGTGAAATAAAAAGGGAGCTTTTAAGTCCATGGAGTTATGTATATGTGTTAGATAAATGCCTAGGCGCTAGCCTAAGCCATGCCTAATCATGGTGTAAACTTGCAGCATCACCATAGTGATCAATCTATGAAGCTTTCTTCTTATAAAAAAGAGACATATTGAAAAGACGAAAGAGAGAAAAAAGCACCATTTTCCCATGGTAAATAAGAATATTGCGGAGATGCTCATTGTCTGCTTGCCTTGTCATTTTGATTATGGGATAGCTCATGTATCATGTGCAAGGGGTACCCCGTTGGCGGTTCTCTATGATACACATGTACTTACTATGACAAGAACTTACCGGTGACTAAAGTTGAGTAGCATGAGGAGCGGCCCTCATACTCAAGGGACATGATATTGCCAACTTATACTTTGTCAAGCATATACTCCATAGTTTGTTCACTTTAACCTTAATCACTTCAAGATGCTTATGAAAGGGGAAATGAGAGCTGAAATCTAACAAGTACCATAATTTTTGGAAGATCTTTATGAGACTTGAAATCCCTGCTTCCCTTTTATGAAGGGCCTTTTTTCCACCATTATATTGAGTCTCCACCTTCTATCCTTAGGCACCAATTAAGAGAGCATAGTTTCCATTATTAGTTCTATGTGCATTGTCCCAAAACTTATTGATTGATTCATATTGTTGATATTTCTTGTTCTTGAACTATTTGTATCTAGTCACTCTTATGAACTTTGAAGGTGTCCTATGCATTTATTGTTACTCCATGAGGGACAAGCTGAATGCCACTATGATATGTTTTCTATATGTGAAACAAACAAACGTCTTTCAATGCATTTTTATTCATGATCTTTGTTTGTAACCTTTCATGTTGCAGCATAGTTACTTTGTCTTATTGTTAAAACTTCTTCTTTCATGCTCATGTTTAGAGTTCCTTTGATCCCAGCTTTCAATGCTTGCAAATGGTTTGATCTTGATTTTCATAGTGCATGTCACCTCAAAAATTATTCATTTTATCACTTACCTACTCGAGGACGAGCAGGAGTTAAGCTTGGGGATGCTTGATACATCGTAAATGTATCTATAATTTTTTATGTTCCATGCTTGTTTAGTATCTACTTTGCTTTGCTTTGTCTTCTCTTTGAGGTATTTTTATATGTTTTCTGGGACTAACCTGTTAACAATATGCCATAGTGCTAGTTGCCCGTTTTCTTCTGTTTTTGGTTCCAGAAAAGGCAGAAAATCAATATTCTCGGAATTGGACGGGACAAAAGCCAAAGTCAATATTTTACCGTTGGAGAACATGGAGCTAGAATATGAGACGGAGAAGGGCCGCGAGGGGTCCACACCTGGCACATGACTGGCATGGCCGCACCTAGAAGTGCGGCCTCTGCACCCTCGGCCTCCCTCTTCGCCTATAAGAAGCCCCCGATACCAGTACCTAAGTACCCGATCAATCTTCCACGAAACAGTCTGTATCCGCCGCCACCATCGTCCCTAGTTTGGGGGATCTGAAGCTCTTTCCGGCACCCTGTCGGAGGGGAGAGATCATCCTGGAGGCCTTCTTCATCACCATGCCAGCCTCCGGTATGATGCGTGAGTAGTTCCACCTTGGACTATGGGTCCATGTAATAGCTAGATGGTTGTTTCTCCTCCTTTGTGCTACCATGTTTAGATCTTGTGAGCTCCGTTCATGATCAAGATCATCTATTTGTAATCATGCATGTTGTGTTTGCGAGGATCCGATGGATATTGAGATTACTATGTCATATTGGTTAATGATTCTATCTTATTGATTCTATCATGTTTGTGTTGTTTGAGATCTTGCATGCTCTTCGTTTCTAGTAGCTATCTTGGCCAAGTAGATGCTAGTGACTCCAAGAGGGAGTATTTATGCTCGATAGTGGGTTCATGCCTCTATTTAATCTGGGGAAGTGATAGAAATCTCTAAGGTTGTAGATGTGTTCTTGCTACTTGGGAGAAAACAACGATCTCTTGTTCATGGAACAAGTGGATTGCTTACCTTACACACTTTGCTTAAAGCAGTTATCTGTTGCTTGCAACTTAATACTAGAGGGGGTTCAGATGATAACCTGAAGGTGGATTACTATTCATAGATGTATTTGGATGGCGGTCTATGTATCTTGTTGTATTTCCCAATTAAATCTCATAGGATCATGAATGTATAGTATTGGATTATTATGCCTTGCTTTGTCCTGTCAATTGTCCTGCTGTAATTTGTTTACCCAGCATGCCATGTTGTTCATCTAAAGGAGAACACCTCTAGTGAACTATGGACCCCGGTCCAATCTTTACCATTGATACATCTTCCGCTATTCCTATTTACTTTCTGCAAGCCACCATTACCTTCCACACCATACAGTTAATCCTTTGTTTTCAGCAAACCGGTGAGATTGACAACCTCACTGTTAGTTGGGGCAAAGTCTTGAGTTTGTGTTGTGCAGGTTTCCAGTTGCTAGCAACACCTTTGAGTCGTTTCCTTCCTCCTACTGGTTCGATAACCTTGGTTTCTTACTAAGGGAAAAACTTGCTGTTGTACTCATCATACCTTCCTCTTAGGGTCTCCCAACGAAGCTCTACAGTGATCTGATCCGCATCATTTTGCCACCCCCACTAGCTACCATCCAATTTTGGCCTCGATATTCGTACCAAGGTGGCAGTTGTCTCGCAGAATGTGGCTATAAATCGGTGTGGTATGCTTTGCATAAGTTTAGTAGATAATTTCATGTCGAAAAGGCAGGTAAAAAGTGTCTGCGATACATCGATCATGCATCCGAGTAGTCAGATAAGGTACTGTGCTGGTCATCGGTTCTTTATTACAACTGAAAGATCATGGATGCCACCTAGAAAGGGGGGGTGAATAGGCGGTTAAAAACTTTTATGAGATGGGCTTAAGAAAGGCGGAATAAAACTAGCATTTTCTTTTGTTAAGCACAAAGCCTATATATATACTAAGGTTCACCTATGTGCACCAACAAATTATGCTAAGCAAGACAAGCAACAAAGTGATAGCAAGATAGATTACTTCAAGCACGAAGGCTATCACAATGTAAAGTGCATAAGTAAAGAACTCGTATATAGAGATAACCAAGGCACGAGGGAATGACGATATTTTACCGAGTTCCTTCCAATGTGGAAGTACGTCTCGTTGGAGGGGTGGGCAATACTAATACCACCAACACCACAATAGGACTCACCCTATTCTCTCGAGCACCCGTCACACGGCAAGCACCCGATCCACTATGGGACACTTGAGGGCGGTCACCAAATCTGTACAAGATTGGGTCAATCTTCAAAACTTAATTGGAGGATCCCAATAAATGTCACCAAGGCCACAAGCTTGAGTATTGCTCCAAAACTTAATTGGAGGCCCCAAGAACACACCACAAAGGCCACACAACCGTCTAGGGTTCCAAGAACCCAAGGGAGACAAGCTTCTTGAATATCACGAACCAAATCCTCTGAGGAGAACTCAAACCGATGCACTGAATGCAAAAGACAAGACCACCACAAAGATGCTCCAATCCCCCACTCTCAAGTTCCAACAAAGCTTCTAAATCTATTGGGGAACAAATGAGGAAGAATCAAAGGAGAACACAAAATCCTTCAAGATCTAGATCCCAAAAAATCACTCACAAAGAGATGATTTGGTTTGGTTAAAATGTGGATCTAGATCACCTTTATCTTCCTCTAAAATATTGGCAAGAACCATTGGAGGGAAAGAATCAAATCAAGCTAAAGATGAGTCAAAGCAATGGGGCAAAAGCTTGAAGAAAGAGGGAGAATAAGCAACAAATAAATAGAGAGAAGGGCTATTTAAAGGGCCCTAGATTTTCTTCCTGTTGGGGGCTAGACCGGACTGGGCCGGTAGTACCGCCACTAGCCGGTAATATCACCCAGCAACCTAGCGACACGGGCGGTAGTGAACGAACATGCGAGCAGCGCTATCAACGCAAAAGGGGATCAAGGGAAACGCACTAGTGAACGAAGTAAGCGAGCACGCTAGCAAGCGGAGGGCAGCGGGCGAGGCACACACTGATACGTCCAAAACTTATCTACTTTCCCGAACACTTTTGCTATTGTTTCTCCTCTAAACTTGTGGGATTTGGGTACAACTAACACGGACTGACGTTGTTTTTATCATAATTACCTTGGTGTCAATTTTTTATGCAGAAAATCAACTACCGGGAAAAATCCCGGAAAATATGCCAAAAATCCTATTTCACCAGAAGATCCACGGAGCTAGAAGACGAGACGGAGTAGAGGCATGGGGGGCCCACACCCCTGCCACGCGCGGGTGGGCCCAGCGCGCTCCTAGGGGGTGCGGCCACCCCAGGAACCCCCTCGGGCTCCCTCTACACCTATAAGTTACCCCTTGACCTAAAAACCGAGGGGGGTTCGACATTTTTCCAGAAAGAGTTCCGCTGCGTCGCCACCACCAGAAACCAAGATTCGGATCAGAAACTCCGTTCTGGCACCTTGTCGGGACGGGGAATTTGGGGAGGATCATCGCCATCGTCATCACCAACGCCTCTCCATTAACCATCAATGTTTCCCTCATCCATGAGTGAGTAATCCCCCGCTTTAGGCTATGGGGATGGTAGGGATTGGATGAGTTCTATCTTGTAATCGAATAAGATTGTTAGGGCATATTTCCTAGTATCTCTATTAGTGCTATTTGACTTTGTTGCAACTTGTTGTACTTAATGCTTGTCACTAGGGCCTGAGTGTCATGATCTCAGATCTAAACTTATTATTGAACCATTATGATAGTATTGTTTGTGATCTTATCTGCAAGTTGTGTACACATATCATTATCCAGATCCAAAGGCCACGAAGTGACAGAAATTGGGACAACCGCAGGGGATGGCTATGGTGTGAGGATAACATGTGTTCACGGAGTGTTAATGCTTTGCTCTGCTGCTCTATTAAAAGGAGCACCTTAATTTCCAGTAGTTCCCTAGAGGCCCCGCTGCCACGGGCTGGCAGGACAAAAGATGTTGTGCAAGTTCTCATTGCGAGCACCCATGACTATATATGGAGCACATGCCTAGGATTGTTTAGTACTTGGATGCTTATTCTTATTTATATGCAATGCCCTAGATCTTGAAGTTACATGTTTAGACTCATCCATGCAACGCCCGTCCATCCATCCCTATGCCTACCGCGCTCATATCCTACTATTTATCTTATCACATTATTGCTCTGCTTATCATTGTTGCTTTGCTATTGCTACTACAAACTGTTGCTACTGATAAGGTTTTGTGAGCAAGAACTATTTCCAGGTGTAGCTGAATTGACAACTCAGTTGTTAAGGCTTGCAAGTATTCTTTGGCTCCCCTTGTGTCGAATCAATAGATTGGGTAATACTACCCGCGAATACTATTGCGGTCCCCTATACTTGTGGGTCATCAAGACTATTTTCTGGCGCCGTTGCCGGGGAGCATAGCTCTATTTGTAAGTTCACTTGGATCTATTATTGTTCACTACTACTCCTTTCATCATGGGGAAGTCTCGTGATGGAAAGTTTCCTATTTTACCATCCACTACAAGAAGAGGTACAGTCCTAAACACCTTTGTTGCTCTTGATTCACCGTCTGTTATAAGTAAGCTTGTTACACCACCACCACATACTCATGCTACACACAATGCTACCATTGTTGAATCTGAAACTGCTTTTGATGCTCATGCTGTTACTTCTACTGTGCTTGATGCGAGTGGTTCATTAGGTCCTTTCCTAGATGCTACTATGGCTGGTCTAGGAAATACTGAAACTCCTAGTGAAGACATTGTTACACCTGTTTCCTCACCTGAGTCTAGAGAGAGTTATGACATTAATGATGGTTACATTGAGTTCACTGATGAATTTGTTGAAGAGTGCCGAAACACACATGGTACTAGTGCTATTAAGATTCTCCTTGCAAGACGTACTATTATTCCTAAGCTGTCCTCTGATCCTAAGTGTGCCACCTCTCCCATAGATATTAAAGATAAAGATTATGATTTCTCTCTTGATTTATCCTATTTAGACATTGTTGAGAAAGAACCTTTTTGTGGGACTAAAAATGAGAGTGTTATGGCTCATATGAATGAGCTTTCTATTATGAGTGCTTTATTCTTTGATGATTTTAAGATGCGCAAGTACTTTGTTACTAAGATATTCCCCTTTTCACTAAAAGGAGAAGCTAGGGCTTGGTTTAATAGATTGCCTCCTGGTTCCATTGATAGCCCTGATTGCTTGATTGCTTCTTTCTTCCAGAAATATTTTCCTCCCGGTGCTAGACATGCTGCTTTGCGGAGACTTTTTGATTTTAAACAGGGAGAAGAAGATAAATTGCACGAGTCATGGACAAGGTTCTGTGCCTTGATTCATGCACATCCTGGATGTCCGTTGACTAAGAATGAGCTTCTTGATATTTATTATAATGGACTAACTGATGATTCTAGGACATACCTAGATAGCTTTGCTGATTGTGTTTTTAAGAAAAGAACTCCTATAGATGCTGAATAATTAATGACTAAAATAAGCAAGAATTATGATGATTGGACTTAAACTGAGCTAAATGCACCTGAGCCTATTACTCCTGAACCAGTTGTGCATGAACCAGTTCCAACACCAACACCAAAGAAGAGGGGAGTTATTGCATTAAATGATGAAGTGATGAAGGAAGCTAAGAAGTATCTAAAGGAGAAAGGTATTAGAGCTGAAGATGTGAATAATCAACCTCCTATAAAAGAACTATGTAAGCCAATTCCCCACCCATCCACTATTGAGGTACACTCTCTCCAACACTTTGATGAAGGTGATATTCCTTATGGTAAGCCTCCTAATCAATGCTTAGAGGAACTTGACACATTTCTTGTTAAACAAGGTAATTTTAATAAACAAGTTCAGAATCATTTATTGGAAAACTATAGAGCTATTAAAGAGTTGAAAGATATTGTGGAAAGAACTTCTAATGATATTAAAATGCTTTGTAAACACTTTCAAATGGTTCAAACCCAACTTGATCAACTTGCTAAGGTACAAAAGGATATGCTAGTTAATGCCTCAAGAGATAAACATGCTTATGGAATTAGAACTAGGAGTGGTATAACTACTCAAGATCCTTTATATCCTGAAGGACACCCTAAAAGAATTGAGAAGTATTCTCAACAAGGTGAAAGTAGTGGTAGTCCTCGTAAGAGAAAGAAAAAGAAACATAAAATATTTGAGGAACCACTTGAACCTGATGTAGATCCTAATACTATATTTGTCTCTGATGCTGAAATTGAGAGTGGTAATGATAAAAATGATGCTCCTGATAAGGAGGAAGGTGAGGAAGAACCTGAGAAGCACACTAAGAACACTAGGTACACTAAGGAAGATTTTATTGCTAAAAAACATGGTAGTGAGAGATATCCTTGGGTGCAGAAACCTATGCCTTTTCTAGGTAAGAAACACAAGTCAAAGGAGGAAGAACACTACAACAAGTTTTGTGAGTGGATGAAACCTTTATTTTTGCAAATTCCTTTGACTGATGCTATTAAGTTGCCTCCTTATTCAAAGTATATGAAGGATATTGTCTCTAATAAAAGGAAGATTCCTAATGAGGAGACTTCTACTTTGCTTGCTAATTATTCCTTCAATGGTAAGGTTCCAAAGAAACTTGGTGATCCAGGTATACCAACTATTCCTTGCTCTATTAAGAATAATTATGTTAGAACTGCTTTATGTGATTTGGGAGCTGGAGTTAGTGTTATGCCTTTTTCTCTCTATAAGAGACTCCAGATAGAAAAGCTGATACCAACTGATATATCTTTGCAAATGGTTGATAAGTCAACTACTATTCATGTTGGTATATGTGAGGATATTCATGTTCAAGTGACTCATAATTGCTTGGTTTTAACTGATTTTGTTGTGCTTGAGATGCCTGAAGATGATAATATGTCTATTATTCTTGGAAGACCTTTTCTTAATACTGCAGGTGCTGTCATCAATTGTAATCAAGGAAAAGTAACATTCAATATTAATGACAAAGACTGTCTATTTCCCCAAGAAGCTTGTTAAGAGCTATTGCCTGAATTCCATTGAAAATATTGAGAGCATCAAGGTTGGAGAAATATATTGTCCCATTCCACAAGAAAATTTTGAAACTATTATGATTGGGACCATTGCTATCAAGTATGAGGTAACATAATCACCTTGTGGAATGCAAATTTTTGTTTCATATAAGATTGTTTTGGTAACAAGACTTGATCAACCTTGTTAACAAAAGGATTTTAATGAACAAAATAATGTTTTCACTGTGGTTATACTTGCTTTCTTTTTCTTTTCTCCTTCCTAGTTCTTGCATTTTGTTTTGCTAGATTTGGTTTTGTTAGTTGTTTGCTTGTTAGAGTGTCTTAGAACTTCTGTAGTTTGGCTTTTGGTTTGCTTTTGCTTCTTCTAAAAAAACTGTTTCTGCGAGAAAATCAATTTTCATACCCTGAAAATTGGCCAAGAATAAAGTTTCCCGAAAAATTCTAGAAAATTGAAAATAAAATTTTCCTCGAAAAAGGGGAAGAGGGACACCTGGAGTGACCCAGGGGGCCACCCTAGGCACCCACACCCCTGGTAGGCGCGACCTCCCTATAGCTGGCGCCTGAGTGGGGTGTGGCCCACCTGGGCCCCTCCAAAGTGTCTCTTCCCAGCCATCTTCTTTCTCTCTCCCGAAAAACACCGAAAAACTTGCTCAAGCTCGAGTTCCTGCTATTCTTGCTCACAAATTTCGATCTCCTTTCTTTGCCCATCTTTGTTGCTGATTTTTGGAGGCATTGCTCCTTGGTATGTGCCTCCTCCACTTGTCCAATTAGATTTGTGATTGATAGATTGTATCTTGATTATTTTGCTGCTATAGGTGACAGGTTGTGTGAGCTTGCATGCTTGTTCTATGCTTAGAGATTTCATTTTGATGCATGTGTAGCCCTCTAGCAAGTTCCTATAGTAGTTTCTCATCATTTATCAACTCGGAAATCACTTGGTTTGATGTTTGTCTAAAAATTTCAGAAAAGAGTGGTCATGGACAACCACACATTTGGAGAAATATTTGAGGATGATGCACCTAGGAGGGAAAGGCCTTCGAGATCATCCTCCCGAGCTAGGCCCTCATACAATGAGGATATCATTACTCCGCGATTCGGCGACGAGGGAGATGAGGGGGATGCTCACCCTTCCACCTTTCCTTGCCAGACCTTTTTGCGGGCTGCTGGGATTCTTGATGATTTTATGACCTTGGTTCAGAGGGCTGGACTAACAAGCTTTATGCAGGATGAGAGCGTGCAATATGCAACGCTCAATAAAACATTTGTGGAGAGATTTTCTTTTACTAACAGCATGTTCAAGCCAGATGTGTCTTTCAAAATTTATGGCAGGTCTTACAATATGACATTGAAGAAATTTTGTGAGGCTTTGGGACTTGGTACAACTGGGTCGGTGAAGAAGATTCCATCTCAACCCGCTGATTTGTTGGAGCTTTACCGCGGGATAACCAATGATGATGACCGTAGAGCCCAACGGGGAAAGATAAGAAATATTCAACTCCCAGCCATCAGGTACTTTGCTTACTATCTTGCCACTGGTGTTCTTGGTAGGGAGAACACTAGTAATATTTCCAACTATCATTTGGCCTTCATATCTGTTGTGCTCAACAATGAAACTAAGTACAATCTTTGTTCTCTCATTGCTCGTCGCTTAGCTGCTAAGGGACCCATTTATGGGGGAATTATTGCTACGCGTGTTGTTGCTGCCTTGGACCTTGCTATTGATCCAAATGATACAAGTTTGGCTCCTGAGAGGCTTGATCTTGCCTCCATGAAGGCGCACCACTTTGTCACTACTGGCTCTACCCTTGAGAATTTGGTTTATAGAATGTTGTTTATTGATGGAGAAGAGAGAGAGATCCCTCTCCCCCAAACCACTTTGTTCAGTATTTCTCAGGGACCTTTGTCGTGCTCCAAGGAGGAGATGGATGACAAGCTGCGCATTCTTGGCTTTCATGGACACTATCAGGGGGACGCGCCCTGATACTACCCCTTCGTATACTGCACATGGGAGTCCTCGAGCTCGTACCAGGACAATGGAGCCTCCTCGTCGTATTACAGAGGTGGACCTACTTGGTCAACATGGAGTTGAGCCCCACTTAGGCCAAAAGCCTAATCTTGGGGGAGGTATACCCACATCACACTCATCTATATATCATGTTCGGTCGGTTCTTTGTATATCCATTGTTCGCTTTCTTTTTGGTTTTTTGTTTCTGCTTTCTCAAAACACAAAAATACCAAAAATATTTTCGTTGTTTCTCTTGGTTTGTTTCTTTGCTTTGGTTTGCCTAAAAGAAAAATCCAAATTTTTTGCTTTATTTGGTTTGTTTTTGCTTTGTTTGTTTTTGCTTTGTTGGCTTGTTTGAAAAATTGAAAACACCAAAAACATTTGTTGTTCTTCTTTGGTTTTGTGAGTTCTTTGTAGGGTTCAGCCGTCCTCAGTGGAATTTGGTTTCATGTTATTATTCAAGTCACACAAGTGAATGGAACTAATGAAGATTAAGACAACTTGAGGTGTGGTAAGAGGCTGGTAACGAACTCTATTTGTTTTCATTTTTGTACATATACTCATCATTGTGAGCATGCTTAGTTTGTTCATTGTAAGGAGTATGTTACTGATGGATGCTTAGTAGTTCTTGCTTGTATGTGATTAGCTCCAGCTTGCTAATAGTTTGTAGCATGTCATATGAATGTTTGCTTGCATTGTTTTATTCATATTGTGGTATCCTCCTCTGAATGTTTCATGTGAATCGACTTGGCACATGCTCACGCATGCATATGACTAAACAATAGTCAGTAAGCCTCGATAATTTATTTTGCCTCAGAGTTCTTGTATCACTTTCATGCCATAATTATTCTTGTTTTGTTGCAAGCATGATTATGACAATTATTGCTCTCTCGATTGTCGCTCCCTCTCTTTTGCTAGCCTTCACTTGCACTTAGTATGAGCTCTACTTGTGCTTCCAACTCTCCAAAACCATTATTGCCAACTGTGTCCACCATACCTAACTATTAGCATCATTTTCTATTTCAGTGCATATTCTATATGCCTTGTTTTCTTCCAAATAAAATGTTTGAGTGTTTTGAGAAAGTTAGTTAGTAAAGCTCTCATGAACTTGATGGCACACTTTATTTCTTGCACTTAATAATCCTGAACCATTGTTACCTGTCCATGAAAGTTATATGCTTGCAAATTATATGCTGAGAGTTAGCAGAACCGTGCTATCACCGGGAATGCTTTCAACACTTATGATACCTATCCAGTTGATACCTTGCTCTTTTGTTTGCGGATGTCGTCAGTGTGAAATAAAAGGTGAGCTTGTGAGTTCATGGAGTATATATATGTGTTATAGAAACGCCTGGGCCGCTAGCCTAAGCCATGCCTAATCATGGTGGAAACTTGCAGCATCACCATAATGAGCGTCTATGAAGCATCCTCAATAAAAAGCTATGCACATAGTAAACAAAAAGATCGCTGAGATGCTCATTGTATGCTTGCCTTGTCATTTTGATCACGGGATAGCTCCTGTATCATGTGTAAGGGGTACCTCGTTGGCGGTTCTCTATGATATGCATGTATGTACAATGACAAGAATTTGCAGGTAACCAAAGTTGAGTAGCATGCGGAGCGGCCCTCGTACTCAAGGGACTTGGGATTTCTAGTTTATGGTTTGTCAAGCATATAACTCATACTGGACCTCACTTTCACCTTAACCACATAAATATGTCTATGATAGGGGCAATGAGAGATCAAATCTAGTGAGTACCTTTCTTTCAGCATTTGGAGGCCTTTCAAACTTCTCAAAACCTTTTCACTTCCTTGTTGAGTCACCACTTATTCTATGAGCACCTTCTTGAGAGCATAGTTGTCATTCTTGTGTTTGTCTCAAAACTTGGTTAATTATGTCATGACTTTGATGCTTGTATCTCCGATATCTTTACTTCTAGTCTTCATGTGAACTTCAGAGGTGCCTTGGCATTTATATTGTGCCCTACAAACAAAGGCAAGCGAGATACCACTCTATCATACCTTACTATGAGCATTGCAATGTTGCTTATGTTTATGTTCCATGCTACTTATTATTATTGAGTTGGTTTCTCTTCATATCTTGCAATGACTATTGAGTAGACCTAGTTGCATACTTCTTATTATGAATGGTTTCAGTATCTACTCATGTGCTGAGAATATATACATCATATGAAGCAAATGTGTTCGTGAAAGTTTTTTTATCGCACTCAGTTTTCAACTGAATTACTTGAGGACAAGCAATAAGCTAAGCTTGGGGGGGTGTTGATACATCCAAAACGTATCTACTTTCCCGAACACTTTTGCTATTGTTTCTCCTCTGAACTTGTGTGATTTGGATACAACTAACACAGACTGACGTTGTTTTCAACAGAATTACCTTGGTGTCTAGTTTTTGTGTAGAAAATCAACTATTAAGAAAAATCCCGGAAAATATGCCAAAAATCCTATTTCATCAGAAGATCCACGAAGCCAGAAGACGATATGGAGTGGAGGCCTGGGGGGCCCACACCCCTGCCAGGCGCGGGTGGGCCCAGCCCACGCCTAGGGGGTGCGGCCACCCCAGGCACCCCCTCGGGCTTCCTCTACACCTATAAGTTACCCCTTGACCTAAAAACCAAGGGGGGTTTGATGTTTTTCTAGAAAGAGTTCCGCTGTGCCGTCACCACCAGAAACTAAGATTCGGATCCAGAAACTCCGTTCTGGCACCCTGTCGCGACGGGGAATTTGGGGAGGATCATTGCCATCGTCATCACCAACGCCTCTCCATCAACCATCAATGTTTCCCTCATCCATGAGTGAGTAATCCCCCGCTGTAGGCTATGGGGATGGTAGGGATTGGACAAGTTCTATCTTGTAATCGAATAAGATTGTTAGGGCATAGTGCCTAGTATATCTATTAGTGTTGTTTGACTTTGTTGCAACTTGTTGTGCTTAATGCTTGTCACTAGGGCCCGAGTGCCATGATATTAGATCTAAACTTATTATTGAATCATTATGATAGTATTATTTGTGATCTTATCTGCTAGTTGTGTACACATATTATTGTTCGGATCCAAAGCCCCCGAAGTGATATAAATTGGGACAACCGGAGGGGATGGCTGTGGTGTGAGGATCACATGTGTTCACGGAGTGTTAATTCTTTGCTCCGGTACTCTATTAAAAGGAGCACCTTAATTGCCAGTAGTTCCCTAGAGGCCCATGACCAATTGGTGACAAAAGATGTTGTGCAAGTTCTCATTGCGAGCACGCATGACTATATAAGGAGCACATGCCTAGGATTGTTTAGTACTTGGATGCTTATTCTTATTTATCTGCAATGCCCTAGATCTTGAAGTTACATGTTTAGACTCGTCCATGCAACGCCCGTCCATCCATCCCTATGCCTACCGCGCTCATATCCTACTGTTTACTGTTACTGTTACTATTGCTCCTGTTTTACTGCTGTTGTTGCTTTGCTATTGCTACTACAAACTATTGCTACTGATAAACTTCTGTGAGCAAGAACTATTTCTAGGTGCAGCTGAATTGACAACTCAGTTGTTAAGGCTTGCAAGTATTCTTTGGCTCCCTTTGTGTCGAATCAATAAATTGGTTAATACTACCCGCGGCAGTGAAGAGAGGGAATAAGGCTGCTGGAGCAGCGACCCAAGAGGAGGCGGAGGAGGGAAGCTTGGCAAGTCGGGCGGTACTACCGCGTTGGGCCGATAGTGCCGACCAGTCCTACCAGGTGAGGCAGAAGGTGGGAAGCGCGCAGCCAGGGCGCGCGGTAGCGAAATGCGGTACTACCGCTTGGCCCAAAACAGATTTTTCTTTTTCTTTTTAAAACAAATAAAGTGGTAGATTTCCAAATGCAATTATTTGAGTTAGGAAGCTCCGATTGACCCGAAACCAATTTTGGTTACCACCAAGTGAGAATATTGGTTACCACCACGTGAGAATATTTGATGTATTGTAATGTGAGATAACTATCTTAGTGATAAACCGGAAAACCTCCAAGATCAAAAACGCGATAATATACAAAAGGGAAATCCGTTTTTGATGAACTAGAGCTTGTCATGAATATTACCACAAACTCTAGAGCCTCACAAGGATAAGATCCAAATGACCACCAAGAACAATGATGCTAAGTATGCAAAGGTTTGAGCTTTCTCCGAATGATATGATTGAGTTACTCACTTGTAACACCCTCAGAATCGGCCCTACGCAAGTTTCAGCGATTCCCGCCAAACCCAAATAGAAACGATTCAAAGGTGCCCACCAGGAACTTTCGTGCGGGTGGAAAATGAAGTAATAACATTACACAACAGTCCTCGATGGGACCCACAGAACAGATATATATATATACAACACGACTCCATGAGTCAAGAATACAGATATACAGAACAAAGATCCAAATCACCTTGAAAACAGTAGAGCGTCCAACTACGGACAAGATGCAAATGGGGCTAAGAGCCCTGAAGAATAACCAATGGTGTCCATAACCCTGCCCAGGCCAAGCCGGAAGGGTAACCCTACTAACGACGTCGATCTCAAACCTGCTTAAACAAAAGGGGTGCCGACAAAGGGCAAAGGAAAATGAGAGAGCGGTCAGTACTGAGGCCAGTACACGGCGAGGCAAGAATTCGGCGGTCCTCGCCTACATAGGTATGGTGGATCATGGCGTAAAGATGCACTAAACAACCTATAGAGACTCGATATAACTGTCGGCTACCAGAGAGGGATAAGAAAGACCTATCCGGATCCAACCCGATACTACCACCAAACATACCCATCCTGGTATTTCCCCCTCGAGACCAAACGAGGAAGTCAACCGAGGAACTCACACAGTTGGCAGTTTTATTTATACAGTTATCGTTGCAGCAATTACTAGTCAGGTATAGATAGTCATCCTGATATAATAAGCAGTGGGCAATTTTAGTTAACCATTCCGTTGTAGTTGCAACACTTACTAGTCAGATACAATAAGCATGAGATATCCCAAAACCCAGCAGTTGTTGGTACTTTTATTTAGCCATTCCGTTATAGTTGCAATACTTACTAGTCAGATACAATGATAGAAAGCGTCAACCCAAACAAGCAATTGTTGGCAATTTTATTTAGCCATTCCATTATAGTGAAGTTGATTACTAGTCATTATAAAGTCAAATTTATAGCACTACTTTAGTTATAGTTGTCTATGATCGAGATACTGTGCTCCAAGTCGTCCATAACTGCGGACACGGCTTTCAGAAAGTTTTACCCTGCAGGGGTGCACAAATAGCAACACACACTCGATCAACCTCGGAAAAACCAAATCAAAACCCAACGAGGCCTTCACGACAAAGCAATCACCAGATTCAGAAATATTTCAGGGGGCCACCCCATTAAGTATACCATAGAACGGTGGCCGGCTCCGAGACGGACTCAAGGTTTGTGGGGACAGAAACGATCGGGAACCCGAAAATGTGAATGGGCTTGTCGATACAGCGAAAACGTGTCACGATCCTAAACAGTACAGGTGCTCCTCGCACAATCGTAAATAAAGCAGTAAAGCATGGCATAAGTACATGATAGTAAATAAAACCTCAAACTTGTTTGTGGCCCCAAGAAATAAGAATGAATCAAGCTCCGGCTCAGGGGGGTCCCATAATCCTCCCGGATGTGGATAGCGCGAATATTCAAGGAACAGGTATCAAGTACTCGGGGTCCTACGGGACACAAGTGGACGGTTAACAACCAAATAACATCTATTGCCCACCTGTGCCTCTGCATTTACCTACTTCAATTTTAGTTATTAAATGATAATTGAATTAAACGATAATTAAAGCCATGATCATCTCCAACATTAAACATGCGGCAATACTCCAACAAATGTGGTACTGGACGACACGCAACAGCACTTGAGCAAGCGACTACGACGCGCAAGTCCAACTATCTACCAATCAACAGGTAATAGGATGTGTCCAAGGCAATATAAGGCTGCAAGGGATATCACGGGTACGAAAACTAGAGCAACGCATCACAGATAGCAATAGATCAACAGGAGGGAATAAATACTATAAAAGTAAGATAGGTAGAAAGGGGGAGGTGCTCGCCTGAAAATATTGTCGAAGTTTCATCCGAAGATCGGGGCGAAGCTCACATCAACTCAACGGCCTTATCCGCGAAGAAGCAAAACACTAGAAGAAACACCGGATGCACTATTTAATACTACGGCAGAAGATCGGGCATGATGCATGTATGATGTATGACATGGCGAGGTGCGATGCACTTAGATCATATTAAGCGGAACCAGGGTCCCGACATTTAATTAAACGGTTCAAGTTATTTATCTACCCCGCAAATTATATGTTGGATTAGCAAGACCAAACATGGCTTCGGTTCGCTATGCCAATTTAAATGGAGTCCAGAATAAGACAAA
Source organism: Avena longiglumis (assembly GCA_030063025.1). Lineage (NCBI taxonomy): Eukaryota > Viridiplantae > Streptophyta > Magnoliopsida > Poales > Poaceae > Avena > Avena longiglumis. Next base: position 186,064,121 of record CP125979.1, read on the forward strand.
GATATCCCGCATATCGACTCCATATTTAATTATGAGATGAATCGGCATAATGCCCCCAAACCAAAAACAAGTATGCATGCATGAACAATTTAATATGCAACAGGTTTTATATATAGCATTTATAAAATAGGGGCTAGGAAAAAGGTTCACACATCTGGGGTCGAAGTTCTTGGGGGTTCGGAGGGGTTCCGGGTTTCAGTCTCAGGGTTTGACGGGATCGGTCTCGGCAGTAACATTCTCGGACAATGGAGTAGATCTTGTCGCATCCGGGAAGAAGGACCTGCTTTGGTGTCGGGGGCGCATCGGACTCGCCCTGGTCGGTGTCGATCTTGTCGTTGCGAAGATCTTGTCGGGTCCGCGCCATCAAGTCGGTCTTGGCATTCGGGGTGAATAACTTGGCATCCTCGAGGAAGTACTTGTCGTATCCGTGAAGAAGATCATGTCGGTCCACGGGGTTCGGTCTTCGGGGTTCGGCGGGTGTCTTGGCGTCCCATGAAGGCATCCTCGGTGCTCCGTGTCGAAGGCATCGGGGTCTCCGGGTAGGAGAACATGGAGTTCCGAGGGGTTCGGTCCCGTGAGGCAGATCTTGGGGTTCGGTCTTCGGATCGGGCTGAACTTGGGATCCGTGTTAGAGGTCTTCGAATGCGTGTAGAAGTTCCTGGAGTGGCCATTCGTTCCTCACCAGTCATTGCCCGATTTTGGTACTTGTCTGCATGGAGACCTTAATCATCCGCACAAACATCACAACAGGAGCATCATCAATCGACGCATCCCCTAAACCACCAGGCGGCCCAACACTGACATCAACACACCACAGGTACAGCACCACGCTGCGAGATGGCAGGAGCAAGAGGTGTTGGGCAGAGGCGAGCTCGGAGAAGCGGCAGAGCACCCCCGGGGCGACCAGGGCACATGGGGGCTCGCTGTTGAGGCGAGCGGCGTCGCGTGCGCCTGGAGTAACGGCCGACGGCGGCCTGGAGCGAGGCGACGCAGAGGCACGGACACGGCCGGGGTTGACGGCGAGGAGGCGTGACAGAGCTCCGGGCAGCGGGGCGCTGGCTGGATGTGGGTGGAGACGAGGAGGCCGGGGAAGACGGTGACCGCGCGGAGGACGGCCGATGGAGCGGGGCCGCACGGCGGCGGGCGAGGCGCCGGGAGGAACCACGGCAACAGGCAGAGCGAGGCAGAGGCGGCGGCCGAACAGAGGCCATCAACGGCTTGGTGGCGAGCATGGAGGACGGCGGCCAGAGCTTGGAGGGAGGGCGCTCGCGGCTCGCGAACGACGCGGGCTCGGGGAGGATCCCCCGCAGCGGCAGGAGGAGGGCGTCGGCTAGCAAGGATGACGCCGGCAGCGTGGAGAGGATCTCGGGTGACTCGGGCCGAAGAAGGGGAGGAAGGCGACACGTCGACTGAAGGAGAAGGCCACAGGGGCGCGCCGACGAAGGGGCGACCTGCAGGAGGAGGCGGTGACGCACGGGGTGCTCGGAGCTGGGGCGGCCTGGCGACGCGGTCCGCGGCGGCGGAGAGGTCGGAAAGGCCGGAGGCAGTGCTCGCGCCGGCGTCGATGGCGGGGTGCCCTGAGAGGCCGGCGGTGGAGAACGCGGTTGTGGGAGGAAGGCGAGCAGAGGCAGCGGGCAGGGAGAGAGGAGCCCGGCGGCGGCGCAAGGGCCTCCTCTGTGGCTCGAGAGGGCGGCCGCAGAGGGGAGAAGGGTGGAGGCCGGATGGAGGCGGCGGCGGGAGGAGGGAGATGCGGGGCGGGGCGATGGGGGTCACGGGGTGGGGCCAGCTCGGGAGTGGTGGGTCACGGGGACAGGTGGGCCAGGGGAGAGAGAGGGGAAGGGGAGTGGGTCAGCTGGGGTGTGGTGGGAGGTGGGGCCGAGGCTGAGGTGGCGGGCTAGGATTGGGTAGGAGGAAGGGAGTGGTGAGGTGGCGGTTGGCTATTGGGTGGGGTGAGGTGGAGGCAGGGTGGTTAGATTAGGGTGGGTAGGAAAAGGTTTGGGGGTAGCTCTGGTTTTTGTACTGGGGGTGGCCGACTGGGTCGAATCGGCACGGTACGGCTGCCCCTAAAAATAATATAACTTTTTATTTAATTTAAAATAAACTTTGGTAAATAGTTTTTAGACAAATAAAAGACCCGGAAAAGCCCGGCGCTTTAATTTGAAATTGAGACGGGGAATATTTAGAAAACCAAACTAGGCTTTTAGAAAATAGGTTTCGACAAACAAATGCATGATGACATGACGAAGTTCAAATGCAATGTGGCATGATGACATGAGCATGCGGTCATGATGATGCAATGCACAAAAACAACGCGATTTTCTAGTAGTGGTTTTGCGGGGCGCCACATCACTCGATGTCCCCTCTTGATAGTATGACTATCTATCCTAAATCCGGTCTCCCAACTAATAACATGAGACCGACAAAAGGGAAAACCTATCAAGATTACCTTTGCCTTGAGCATTCGAGTTGAGCGCAATGTAGATGATCTTGTCCTTCACAAGATGGAACACCTTTCTTGATTCCTCTTCCACGCACCATGACCACCGAGGATGGCAAGCATCAAACATGAGATCATCTAGAGGGCACATTTTGAGCTTGCACAACACTTCTTCTTCATATCATCTACCTTGAAGCCAACACATGCTCCAAGAGATGCCAATGGAAAATTCCTACAAGTGCAACTTAATACACACATTAGTCCATAAAGATTATCATTAATTACCAAAACCACACATGGGGGCCACATGCTCTTTCAACAACACTTGCTTATCGTACAAGTGAGACAGCCGAGCTTTTCCCATGTCACCGGCGGGTTGCCTCCTTGTCATGCATGCACGTATTTCAATGAGACAGCCGAGCTTTTCCCAATGGATGTTTCGTTCTCCATCGGTTTAGGTTGGGTGGTAAATATCCCATTCAACTGGTTCTTAAATCTCCCCAACAAAGATGAGGTCGTGTAGATAAGGACTCAGCACAATAGCTTCCACGTGTCTAATCTCTTCTCCCATTACACCAGGTGGTCGTGCCATGTGCATTCTGACTAACGTCAGGACTGTCTGACCACCCGTTCAGCTAGGCAACGTACTTGTTGAGGCTAACACAGTTGTAATATCTCCTCGTCTAACATTAACATAATGTTTGACCAAATCTTTCAGCTGGATCATGCGGCTCTTAAAGGGGGAGGAGGTAAAAACACTCAGTGGAAAGGGCATATTAGCGAATTCTATTATCAACTAAAGATTTAAGATAACTATGAGAAAACATTTTTTCTTGGTTTGTCAAAAACCAATTAAATTTGCATGAGTTTTTTTCAAAAAGTATCTATGATAACTGTTTTTCTACCTAGGTATTGAATTCGCCCTAGGTTCAAAAAACAAAAATTCATTTAACATTCTTGTTCATGGGGTGTTTGCCCTGCCTATTTTTAGTCACTAGTGACCAACCTACTAGCTTAGGAAAATCATCTTCATCTTAGGCACACATCAGGTCATTTCTTCGAGAAAAATTGATACTAGGTTCTATTTCCATATCAGCACTATAATAAGAATTAATAGAATTATAATCATCTAGGGAAGGAATGGACAAACCAACAGTGTTTTCCATATCCTGAAGCTTACTGGAGACTAGGAAAATGGTTTGAATTGACAATACCTTTTAGCTTGGAAGCAACTGGTGTAATTTTCTCCAATCTTTCTAGAAATTTCTTGAGTCATCTGCATGACTGCGATACCTCCGGGATTGTTGAATCTGGAGCTTTGTTTTATTTCAGAAACAGGTCCCCACTTGGTCTGACTGTATGCGTGTTGTGTCTTTGTGTTGATGATCATTGTCATCATACTCACATGTTCCATGTCATTGAAAGTGTCTTTAATATGGATCACTTTCTCCTGAACCAGTTCCATTTCTTGGAAGTGGTTAATGCAGGTCTCATTTGTGATGGTGATGTGTACCCAATACATGACTCTCTCCTCCACAAAGATAGAATCTTCTAGGGTATTGAGTTTGCTAGGCCTAGAGAAGCTGAATCTGTTCTTGCCACGTAATGTAACACCCCGTCACAAGCCCTAGGGTTGTCACTTGTGGCATCCCGCAAAACCACTACTAGAAAATCGCGTTGAATTTGTGCATTGCATTGTCATCATCATGCATTGTTTGCCAAAACTATTTGCGCAAAGCCGGTTTTTGTTTCTAAAACGCCTCACCTTCATTCAAACACGCAAACCCGGTCTCCGGATTATTTTGTTTGAATGCTAACGGTTTGCCAAAGGTGCTTTTAAATTAAATAAAAAGTTTATATTATTTTAGTGGGGGCAGTCGAACGGGCCGACCGACCCGAACGACCACCCCCAGAAACTAAACGGTCCAACCAGTCCCACCCCTTATTCCTAAAGCTACCCACTATTCTACCCAACCTACCCCTCCACCTCACCCTGGCCAATCCCTGCACGCCACGTCACCCTCCTCACTCAACCTGGGCCCACTTGGCCACCCCTCTTTCTCTCTCTCTCCTTCCCCACTCAAACCTCTCTCTCACATGCACTCACCCACCCAGCCGCACACAAGCCCACACCCACAGACGCCTGTGGGACCTGCCGCCTGGCCCCACGTCCGCCCACCTCTCCTCACACGCCCTCTTCCCAACTCTTCCCCACCATACGCCCCACGCTCTCCCAACCGCCTGGCTCTCACCACACCCGCTCATTTCACAGCACTGGCTCCACCTCATTCACGGCTCTCCTGAGCGTCCTGGCCCGAGCGCCTTCGCCTGGCTGCTTCCATAAGCACCGCCTCAGCTCGCCCGGGCTTCGCCGAGCCACGCCTCTGCGTCTCAAGGCCCTCCCCCAGCTCCTCCCAGCCGCTTGGCCCCGCCGTGCCTCGCCAGCGCCTGCTTTCCAGGCCGGCGCCCGCCCGCCTGGCCCCGCGCGCTCATGTTGCGCTGGCCTCACCGCCTTCGTTCACTCCCGCCGACTGGCGCCTCGGCTCATTGGCTCCTCACCGGTGCCTCCTGAAGCTCGCCATTGAACCTGCTGCCCCGCCGCCGTCCATGCCGCCTGTGGCGCCGAGTGTTGCGGCGTGAGGCCTCTGTACTGGTGAATCCAACAAGGGCCTTGCGGTCCCATCTCGCCGTTCGCGGACACCACGCCATCGACCAGGATTCGTGCCACCAAGCCCTTCAATAACCATCAAGTCGTGGGCCGAGACCCCGAACTTGAGATCATCGCCGACAAGTACTCCCTCGGGACGCCATGATGTCTACACGGACCGAAGACACCATTGCGACAAGTACTCCTCGGATGCGACGCCGAGAACACGGACGCAGACGGCACCGACGCAGAACGCCAAGTACTTCTTCCCGAACGCGAGATCTACCCGATCCGAGACCCTAACCCGGAGCCGAGAACGGAACGTCGAACCTGGACCCCGAGCCCGACCACTGCCGAACCCCGGAACCCCTGGAACCCCAAGAGCTTCGACCCCTAATGTGTGACCCTTTTCCCTCGATACCCTATTTTCATAAATGATATCAACTTGTTGCATACTTAATTGTCATCTCGCATGCATATCATGTTGGTTTGGGGGCCATATGCCGATTCACCTAATAATTAAGTATGGGGCCCATATGCGGGCAAATCTAGTCTCATATCGGCCTCATTTAGATTTGTGTAGCGAACTCGATGCTATCTTTTGCCATGCTAAAACAACATTTAATATGCGGGGGTTAAACAACTGGAACCATATATTAATTGTCGGGACCCCGGTTCCGCTTAATATTGACCTAATTGCATCGCACCTTGCCATGCCATGCACCATACATGCATCATGCCGATCTTCTGTCGTTGTATTAAATAGTGCATCCGGTGTTCCTTCTAGTGTTTTGCTTCTTCGCGGATAAGGCCGTTGAGTTGATGTGAGCTTCCGATCTTGGTTGAACCCTTCGACAATGTTTTCAAAGTAGCATCTTCCCTTTCTACCTATCTTACTTTTATAGTATTTATTCCTCCCCGTTAATCTATTGCTATCTGTATGCGATGCTTTAGTTTCCACTGTGATAAGCCGTGCAGCCCTATATTGCCTTGGACACACCCTATTACCTGTTGTTTGGTAGATAGTTGGACTTATGGCGTCGTAGTTGCTTGCTCAATCAAGTTGATGTGTGTCGTCATATGCCACGATTCTTGATGTATTGCCGCATGTTGATGTTGGAGATGATTCTAGTTTTACTTATCGTCACCTTAAATTCTGTTTAACAACTAAAATTGAAATAAGCGAGAGGCATCGGTGGGTGATAGAAAATATTTGGTTTCCGAGCCCACTTGTGTCCGTCCCCAAGACCGAGTACTTGATACACTTCCTTGATTTATCGCGCTATCCACATCCGGAGGTATATGGGACCCCCGAGCGAGCTTGATTCATCTTATTTCTTGGGGCACAACTAGTTTGAGGTTTTATTTACGATCCTGTACTTATGCCATGCTACTTTAGTATTTAAATTGTGCGAGGAGCACAGTCTGCATTTAGGAAGGCGGAGTGATTACGCTGCATCGACAAGCCCAGCCACACTTTCGGGTTCCCGATCGCTTCTACCATTGGCGCTAACCTTGAGGCCGTCTCGAGCTTGCTTACTCCGCTATGGGATCTACTCAAAGGGTGGCCTGAAATATTTCTGAATCTGTGATTGTTCATGTGAAAGCCTCGTTGGGTTTTGATTTGGTTTTTCCGAGGTTGATCGAGCGTGTGTTGCTATTGGTGCACCCCGGCCGGGTAAAACTTTCTGAAAGCCGTGTCCGCGGATATGGACGACTTGGAGCACAGTATCTCGATCATAGACAAGCATAACTAAAGTTTATTGCTATAAATTTGACTTATAATGACTAGTAATCAGCTTCACTATAACGGAATGGTTAATAATACTGCCCACAATTGCTTGTTTGGTTGTCGCTTGCGACCATTGTACCTGACTAGTAAGTATTGCAACTACAACGGAATGGCTGAATAAAAGTACCAACAACTGCTGGGTTTTGGGTTTATCTCACGCTATCTGTACCTGATTAGTAATTGTTGCAACTACAACGGAATGGTTAACTAAAAGTGCCCACTGCTTATTTTATCAGGACGATTATCTAAACCTGACTAGTAAAGTGCCGCAACTATAACTGAATAAGTAAAGCGCCAACGTGTGAGTTCCTCGACTTCCTCGTTTGGTCTCGAGGGGAAACACCAGGATGGGTTTGTTTGGTGCTAGCTTGATTGGATCCGTTAGGTCATTCTCATCCCTCTCGATATCCGCCATTGTATCGAGTCTCTATAGGTTGTACGATTGCATCTTGCCGCTTGATCCACCATACCTATGTAGGCGAGGACCGGAATTCTAGCCTCGCTGTCTTGGCCTCGTGATCGACGCTCCTCTTTCCTTTGCCCTTTGTCGGCACCTCTTTTGTTTAAGCAGGTTTTGAGATCGACGCCATAGCGTGGTTACCCTTCCGCTTGGCACAAGGGGTTATGGACGCCGTTGGTTATTCTTGTGGCTCTTAGCCCCATTTGCATCTTGTCCGTAGCTGGACGCTCTATCGTTTTCAAGGTGATTTGGATCTTTGTATAATATATCTGTATTCTTGACTCATGGAGTCGTTGCTGTATATATATATCTGTTCCGTGGGACCCATCGAGGACTGTTGTGTAATGTTATTACTTCGTTTTCCACCCGCATGAAAGTGCCTGGTGGGCACCTTTGAATCGTTTCTATGCGGGTTTGGCGAATTTTGCTCAAACTTGCATAGGTCCGATTCTGAGGGTGTTACATCACTCCTGGCAGCTTACTAGTATATCTAAACTGGCCCACAGAAAAACACTTATCTTTTCTACATACTTTGTCCTCACTCATGCGCATCCGAGAACAACTTCTCGGTCAGTCACACATCCTCAAATTGCTCCAGGCCAATCACGCTTAACCTCAGAGCTTTTTCAGATGAGCTTCGGGAAAATAAGTCGCAACTTGTTGGTACTTAGTATCTTATCAATCATATTAATCCATGTGCAAGGATCTCACGCATAAGTAGAAGCTACTTCATGAAATGTAGCAGAGTGGATGCCACATTCATTATGTTCTGCTTCCTAGGTGATGAACCACTTGGTTGGTTACTTTTTGGATCAGGAGTATACTTCTCAGAGTTTTGTTGCTTGTCTTGTGTTGGTGGAGGTTCATTTCCATTGTCCCACACTTATGCTGCTCAGAGTCACCTTCCTGACTATGCTCATTAGGATTGGGGGAGGGAGGTGCAGGTTATCTCCATCTTCCTTTTCAACATTGACCACACTAGATGGTCCTTCAACAACAAATATTCTAATATGGCTGTCCCTAGATCTGAAAAATCCTAGTTATTTGTATCTTACTATGATCTCCACATTTTATATTGACCTCACTACTTCATAGTTAGACTTAAACTTACCATACTTGTCCACATCCAGCATGATGCCAAATGTTGTGACAAACTACATCACTATGGTCCACTTGCACCAAGTTTTATTAACCCCCTGATCTATATCCACATTTCTTACGGCTCCTGGAAGTATTACAAATATCCATTCCAAGCATGGACTTTCATAAACACGCCTTCTTTTGGAAGTGCAAAGTAGGGTATCTAGCAATCTCCTCCACTTTGAGATATGGTGGGAACTTGATCAAGAATGTCCAATCATCAAGCTACCTTATCTACCATGACCAATTTGTCTTGTAGATTGTAGCTAGATTATGATAAAGTTCCACTCTATTCATAGAGCCATTATCAATGTAGATTAGACCCACATTATTTGGTATTGGAGCATCACCAGTTTTGAATAGGAACTCAATGTGATAAAACCCCACACATATAGCACCACTACCCACAAATTTAGCCAGCTGTTGAGGATGCCTATTAACATGACACATCCACCTCATGTTCTAGAGAGCTGTAGATGAAACAAATTCTGGACTGTGTGCAGGTGGCTTTGTGGTGCCTTGGTTCACCACAATTGTAGTCGATGACTTACACATATTTATAGTGTTCCTCTTTATCATTGGCAATTGATCCTGAACCAATAGAAGTATAGGAATTGGTAGCCCCCCTACTAGGAGTTTGCATCTACAGCAGAATTTTTTTGTCCTCTTTGCCTTTGTGCTGCTATTTCTACTGATTGCTACAAATATTATTGTTCCTTGTCATGTGTTGTTGAAGACAATCATTTTGATTTGCACCAGGAGGTGGCTTTTGCCACTTCATAGGGACTAACCTTGATAAGATTTCTCGAAAGGCCCCATTAGCTACTAGGGATGAAACCATACGGAGGTAACCCATAGGGAGGTTGCTGCAATGGCAACATCATGAACTGTTGCTGCAGTGGAGGCTGCTGCTAAAAACCAAAGCCAAATCCAGGTTGGCGGCTGCTGGTTCCAGTGTTCTCCGTGTCCCTTCCCTTTTTTTCTTGCCTCTCACTCTCACCGTCCGCCATGTCACGGTGTAAGATGATCAGCTCGATTGTAGGTCTTGGCTATTAGCCCCAATCACCCTTGTTGAAATTAATGTATTTCACAGTGGGGAGTTTGTCTCTAAGAGAGATCGGAATACAATCCGCCACTATGAAGTTGCATGAGGCAACCAAGTCCTTCCTCACCCAAACTAATAAGGAATATGGGTCAGGTAGGGAAACCCTAGCTCTAAGGGCATAATCGTCTTCCCAAATTTGTCCAAATAAAAATCCCTAGGCCTCGTCATCATCCATGTCCATAAAAGATTTCCACATTTCTGAAGGATTTTACTATGGTCTTCCATTAACGTGGTCATCGAGTTTTCACCTTTTTCCTCTCCTTGGCAGGCAGGGGAGGGCTATCTGCCATCTGGCGAGGCAAGCTTGGTCCTGAGATGCCGCTTGCGCCACCAACGAGCCTAGAGTGGTTGTGAGGGTGCTTTCCATGATGTCTTTGCTCTCCAAGCTCAGATCAACCAAGGTCGCCATTTCTGCCACGGTTCGAGCTGGGGCAGGAACTTGAGGAACGGAGCCCAAGCAAGCTTGGTTGATGACAATGTTGGTAATATGAACGGACTACGTCAGCAACGGGTGTACACTAGGAGCTTCTTCTCCGTCTGAACTCCTTTGCTTGCTTGTTGCACGGTTGAGTCATAGAAATCATGCATCAATCGGCGGCGGATTCGCTTCCTCGCTTTGAATGGATAGCTCGACGTCGGAACCTCTGTCCTCTCTAGAGTCAACGAAGAGATCCCTGCTGTTGTTGATGGTGTTGGCATGGAAAGCCTATCCACCCGGGGGCTAAGGCGGAGCGAGCTATGAGCAATGAATCGAGCGGCGCCTCAGACCTTGACGCTCCTAGTTGGAACGCTAACATCAATCTCCGTGCAGCCAGGCGACATGGAAGGATTAGCACCGACTGGAGCTCAGAGGTGGACCGAGAAGATGAGGCAGCGCGCTTGGTCAGTGAGGGTGTGAAAATTGCTAAAACCGTCGAGGCCGGGGTGCTCAGTGTCGTAGAGTCACCATTAATGGCGTTTCCCGAGAAGAACGAGTCACCACGCATGTCGAAACACACCCGAGCCGGAACAGTGGCATGGCTTGAGTTGGAGAGTGGAGTCATCCCATCTGACGAAACCGTGGAGGCACTCTCATGGGGATATCCAAATAGGAATCCGCCATCGGAAGGAGCCCACCTCTCTCCTCTCGCCTATCGCCACCCTCCCCCCCTATTCGTGGTTGCCGCCTCATCCCGCCCCCACGCCACCCGCCGCATCTAGCAGCTCTAGTGATTGATTAAACTTGGCGGCATGTCTGTCGTTTAGTCCTTTGACAATGCACCTTTCCCCTTTTCGACGATGATCTCCTTTCGCAGGATTTCGCCCATCGGTAAACCAGGTGTCAAAGTCAACAATCTTGTTTACATCACAATCATATTTAGAGAAGTTTGAATAAGTGCTTAGCTTAGAGACTTCGTCTACTTTAAAAGCGAAGTTAGTACTAGAACAAGGTTTTCTTTGTGTACATGGAAGAACTTGGCACACATTTCCATAGGGAAAAAAGGGGTGATCGATGGAGACCAAACAAAACGGGCTTTACTTGGTTCCATCCAGGAACTGCCATGCTGGCTTCCGATCGACCCTCCACCTGAACCGAACGTGGTGACTGGTGAGAGTGCAAGAGCCATACGCTCCCGATCCGTTCCCAGATCAAATCAATTGTTATCTACGACCGTCCACGATATATAAATACGAGAGGTTAAAAGAAAGGGAAACGAGGACGGATTCGTTAGCAAATGCCCATCCTGTCCTAGTGGGCACCGCACCGCACGGTCTGTCTATCGATCGGCCGCTCGTCCCTCGCCCTCAAGGAAGGAAGGAAGAAAAGATCCGGTGGCGACGGCGAGTGAGAAAGCATTTTCAACTGTCCCGAATTGTAGCCATCTCCGTGCCCGGAGACGAAAAGGCCACCTGCCCTATTCTCCCCGGTGGAAGTGGAACAACACACGTCGGTACTAGTAGTACCAATCTGCTGCTGTTCACCAGATGGTGGTAGGTAGTTTTCCGACCATGACTCCTCCTACAGGAAGCGGACAAGGGAGCAAGCAACCTACTTACCACCCTATAACCCCCCACATGATGAGCGTGCTCTCCGCTCCGCGTAATCTTATCTCGGCAGCATCATGAGTGACCGAGTGTTTGAGTGTTTGAGAAAGCTAAACATCTCCCGCTTCGTTTCACACCTGACCAAGTGACCATCCATCCCTGGATCAGCAGCAGCAGCAGCAGCAGCCAGTTGGTGTTGATTCAAACTAGGGGGGAAAAGTTGCCGGATTTCTGCGGTGAAATGCGATGATGAGGAGCTGCTGCACACTAGTTGTCAGTAGGCGGCTAAGCTAGTAGAAGGTGTGGTTAAGCCAGGCCGCCAGGACAGGGAGCAACTACCATGTCCACGTCCACCCGCCTCCTACTCTGCTTCGCCTCCCGCTCCGCACGCGCGCTCCGCTCCGATGCGGCCGCCGCCTCAGCCCCCTCTCCTCCTCTCCTCCGTCTTCCTCCTCCTCCTGCTGCTGCTGCTGCTTACGACGCTGCCGCGGCCCGGCGCGGCCTCCGCGCTCGCGACCTTCGCCATGGCCAAGGCCGACGACACCACCATAGTGTGCGGCCTGCTTCCCTCCGCGTCCTCGCAGGAGCTGGTTGACCTCAACTGCACGGCGGCGGGCGGGGACCACGAGCGCCAGGAGACCTACCCGTCCACGCACCCCTTCTCCGCGCTCGCCGGCGGGGAGGACTTCCTCTGCGCCGTCGGCCCCTCCTCCGCGCGCAAGGACGCCGTCGACATGCGCTGGTGGGACCTCTCCAAGAACCCCGGGAAGCCCAAGCGGGTCTACCTCGGCCCGCCGCTCCGGGCGCTCGACTCCAGCGGCTACCGCGTCTGCGGGGTGCTCGCCAGCGGCGAGCTCCATTGCTGGCGCTGGCGCGGGGTTGCCATCCCCGCGGACCTCCGCTTCGTCGCCGTCGCCGTCGGGAAGGGCTTCGTGTGCGGCATCGTCGCGGGCCCGCCCGCGACCCCGATCAGGTGCTTCGGGAACGACACGGAGAAGATGGAGGCGGTCCGCGCCGCGCCGAAAGGAGGGAGCTACGACGTGGTCGCCGCCAGCGGGCAGCGCGCGTGCGCGCTCTCCACGGGCGGGGTTATCTCGTGCTGGGGCAGCGGCGCGCCGAGGCTGGACGGCGAGAACGCCACCGCCGGCTACGCCGCGCTCGCTCTGGGGGAGAGCGGCGTCTGCGGGCTGCGCACCAACGGCACCATCCGCTGCTTCGGGGAAGGCGTCGCCAAGCCGCCCGACGACCTCGCCGGCTTCCAGTTCATCGACGTCCAGGCGCAGGACGACGCCTTCTGCGGCGTCCTCATGGCGAACTACTCGCTCGTGTGCTGGGGAGGCCACGAGTTCAACTCCACCAACCGCCTCGTCTTCGACCGCGTCCTGCCGGGCCCCTGCGTCCTCATGTCGTCCTGCCAATGCGGCGTCTTGCCGGGCTCCGCCAACCTCTGCACCGGCGAACGGTGCATCTGCGTCGACTGCGCTTTCGAGCTCAACGTCGCGGTTCCCAAGGCCGCGGCACTGCCATCCGGGAAGGACAGCGCCAGGAGGAAGGCCATTATTTGGGTCGCCGTCGCGGCGGCTGGGTTTCTTCTGCTGGCGGTGGCATTCCAGCTGGCGCTGTTCCTGTGGTGTCGCCGCCGGCGCCGCAGCGGCAAGGACGAGCCGGACGAGCTGGGCGCGCTGCAGTCGCTGATGCCGCCGCGGCTTGGGTCCAGCAGGAGCAAGGGGCCGGGCAGCGTGGTGGAGCATTTCACGCTGGACACTCTGCGCGCGGCCACGGAGGGGTTCGACGACGAGCGCCGGATCGGGTCCGGGAGCTTCGGGTCGGTTTACCGCGGCACGCTCCCCGACGGGCGCGAGGTGGCCATCAAGCGGGCGGAGGACCACGCCACCAAGTCGTCGAGCTCCACAGCGCGGCCCGCGCGGCGCCGCGACCGCGAGACGGCGTTCAACTCGGAGCTGATCGCGCTGGCGCGTGCCAACCACAAGAACATCGTGTGCCTGCTGGGCTGCTGCGCGCAGTCCGGCGAGCGGGTGCTGGTGTACGAGTTCATGATCAACGGCACCCTCCACGACCAGCTCCACGACCGGAGCCCCATGGCGGCGCCCGTGCTGTCGTGGCGCGGCCGCCTCACCATCGCGCTGGGCGCGGCCCGCGGCATCGAGTACATGCACGTCTACGCCGTGCCGCCCATCATCCACCGCGACGTCAAGTCCGCCAACATCCTCCTGGACGACTCGTGGACCGCCAAGATCGCCGACTTCGGGCTGTCCTCCGTGCTGGAGCCCGCCGGAGACTGCGAGGACAACCCGCCGCAGCAGCAGCAGCAGCAGACGATCTACACGGGCGGCACGGTGGGGTACATGGACCCGGAGTACTACCGGCTGCAGCACCTGACGGACAAGAGCGACGTGTACAGCTTCGGGGTGGTGCTCCTGGAGCTCATGTCGGGGTGCCGCGTCGTGCAGCGGTACGCCGAGAGCGTGACGCCCAAGAACGTCGTCGAGTTCACCGTGCCGCACATCCTCGCCGACGACGTGACGCGCGTGCTCGACCCGCGCCTGCCCGCGCCGACGCCGAACGAGGCGGAGGCACTCGCCTACGTCGGCTACCTCGCCGCGGACTGCGTCGGCCCCGTCGGCTGCGACCGGCCGTCCATGACGGAGGTCGTGGACGCGCTCGAGCGCGCGCTGGCCGCGACCTCCACGGCGCCCGTCTCCCGCTCCGCGACCGCCCGCCGCGTGCTGTCCCGCTCCGGCACGGACCAGTTTGACCTCACTGACACCGACTAGCGGCGGCACTGACCGAACCGGACGCTGCTGATGCAATGTCTCGATCCGCATTGCGTCAGCGGCCACTCGGCTTGAGTCCAAGAATCCACGCGATCAGGTCGCCATTGGAGCCGGGGACACACAAGCAAGACATCGTGCCGATGGGGCCCTGCGGACGGATCGATGACGGGGATCGGAAAGGCGGGGAAGAAACCGGAGGGACGGGGATTCTTGATCTTCTCGATCATGGTCAAATCAGGAAGCAGCGACCACTCGATAACAACCCCCACAGCGACGTTCCACCGGTTCCGGCCATCATGCAGATGGAATTGAGATGAAAAGACACGGCACGATGGAAAAAAAAGAACATTTCTATTCTTTCTTCCTACTTTTTTCTTTTATTTCTTTTTTTCCTTACGGCGTGCGTGCTGCATTTGTTCTTACTCCTTGGTGGTTTCTTTGGGCATAGAGATTCTTTATTGATGTGTAATTGTGTATAGATTATACCAGAACATTTACAAAGGGGACATTTTCTTTTCCCATTTCACCATGGTTCTTTCTATTGGTCCCTGCTCCGAAATCAGGAATTTCAGAGGAACAAAAAACCTTCAAATTTGCAAGAAATTATGTGATTCAGTGATTCAGTCAGTGCCAAAACAATACTTATATGTAAACATTGTCCGGTGTCGGCACACGATACAAAGATAATGTTACACAATTGAGTACATATTTGAAAGTTCTCCATGCTGATTTTTGATATGGTCAAAAGGAGAAAAGGCAGCCCTTTCTTTCTTTGCTAGTGCTCGCTCATCTTTCGCATGCTGCTCACTTTCCAGTGCTTCCCCCTTTCATATGTCCACTCTGCCTGGCTACTCCCAGATCCAAGTTAGTTAAGCTCCTAGTCAGCTCACTGCTCAGTCCCTTCTGGTAATGGCGGGAGCATATGCTCCAGCACGTTCTGGAGGGATGACATGGATTAGTTATGGCGTTTCTTTTCGGGACATCCCCTGCCATCAAGGTGCAGGAACCAAGCAACGGTTTTGTCTGAAACAGCGCGGAATCTTTCTGCCTACCTATAAACTAAACAGCTGGGATTCTTGTTTTAAAATAGCTATATATATATATATGGTGTGATTCTGCTTCATCTTTTAGTAGTAGCTTCAGCTTCGAACTTATGCCCATTCTAGCTCGGAATTTCACTATAAATTTAAAGGTTCCATCTATAGAGTTCCCAGGCTTTAGATTAGGGTTTGGGCTTCAATGGGAGACTTCATCAATCTTGATGCTCTACAACTCCGATCTTTTAGTTTTTAAAATACGTAGCTATGATGTGATTCTTCTTCATCTATTAGTTGTAGCTTCAACTTCTAACTTATGCTCCTCCTAGTTTGGAATTTCATTTTTGAAGGTTCCACCCGTAGTCTGTATTCCTAGGGTTTAGATTAGGGTTTAGGGCTAAGCGGGAGACTTCATCAATCTTGATACTCTACAACTCCAGTCCAATGTGGACACCTGCGGTGACGTCCTCAATCTTGAAACTTCACGACTCCGGTCGGACATAGACATTGTGTGTGTGTGTGTGTGCGCGCGCGCGCGTGTGTGTGGTGGTGTGCATCTACCTCGTGTTTATCACAAAATTTATTGTGCACAAGGGAAAAAATAACAATGTGAAAAGAGGGGAGCATGCTCCCTATTGGTTCTATTCATGTGACAGGAGAAAGGCAACATATTTTTTCATCAAATTGCCTCGGGCCGATCGTGGTGTAGAACTGTATTATGTGATGGGTCCAAATTTTAACTCAATTTCTCTAGTTTTGGCAATTTTGGCGGGTAGGGAATTATTTGGAACCACGAATACCTGTGCACAAATTTGATCAACATAAAAAAATAGACCATGTCAAATTTATTAAATTTAAGTAACTCTTGAAAGGTTGAATTTCAAAAGAATTTGGAAATTTTGGTGAGGTCAAAAATTGTCCTTTACTACAGTTGTAAACCTTTAGCATGGAGGGAATAGTCAGCTTGGAGATTACGAAGTGGCTCACCTTTGACCTATGCATGGTGGTTACTGATTTACTTTGGTATTTAATATTTATTTATGGGCTGTTAGTTTGGTTCATGTTTTCGTTTGCAAGACTTTGTGTACGTATCGTGTCCTATGCAAAAGACGACCGTGAGGGGTTCTTTATGCATGCACCATGCTTGATCGACGGTGAGCAGTTGCACTACTTCATCAATGTTAGTAAAAGTCAGCAACATGCATTCTTCAGCTGTCGCTCAAAGCTCGCCAACCTTTTACTTCCTCTGATCCAAATTAATTGATTTGTATTTGTCTAAATTCAGATGTATCTAAACATGTTCTAGTACTAGATATACTTAAATCTAGATAAACTCTTTTCAATAAATTTGGATCGGAGAGAGTATTAAAATTGGTAGTATGATCAACCAATGCAGGGAGCATAAGGGAGTTCAACCTCTATATGTGGCATGTTTTTTCTTGGTTCGGTAGAGATCCTCTTTTTATAGCATGGGCCTCCATTGTAATATCTTGTTTGTACTTGTCATGACAAGCGACTAGTGGCCTACCATAGTTAAGGCAATCCAGAGCTATGGCCTCCCCATCCAAAAGTAAGTCCTAAGATTAAAACCTAATATTTAGCACCATTGGGACCAAATTTGACATAATACCCTTTATTATCCCCTCAATTATGTTAAAAGGGGCTCGTTTAGCCCCCTCTGTAGTATTGTTGAAGCTCCGTAGCTCCGAGAAAATCAATGTAGTAATGGCATGGCAACCCAAACATGTTCGTGGCTGCAGGTTTCAGGCAATGATAATGCACGAGGGCACCCCTTTTTGTAGTCATTGTCCCTGAGCGATGATATTTGCCCTTTAGGGTGGGAGACATCGATTCATGATTCATGTATCCTTCGTCGGATGGAGCCTGACTTTGACTACGCATAACACCATCTTCGTTGGAATGGAATTGTCGCATGGAGTTTTTATATGTTCTTGCCTGGTTCATGCTGTATGTGCTAGGGTTTTCAAACTTAGATGAACATTTAAACTGGAATTGAGTTTTATCACCCACTACAATCAAAATTCTCCACCGCTAAAGGAAGTTTCTTCCAAGTATGCTTCCAAGTATTCTAGCTATGACAACAAGATGAGCACTGTCACACATATAACATAGCGGTTCTGCGGAAGGAGAGGAGTTCAGTCTCTCCACATTGATCAATGTGGGGAATGGAAGAAGTTCGACCTCTATATATGCCGTCCGGTGTGTTTTTCTTGCTTCGGTCAAGGCCCCCTTTGATAGCACATACTCTCTCTTTTTTTACGGCAGGCTCCCTCCTTGGAGGCGTCGTCATGGCCTTTGATTGTTCTTTCACATCCCAAGCAACGGGGGAAACCCTTGATCCGGTTGTCAGATCGTACGAAGGTGGCACCACTGTGTTGCTTCCTTCTTGAAGGCGTAGCCTTGGTTGCTTCAGGAGTCCCTAAAACGGAGGATGGTGTCAACGGTGGCGGCTGCTCAGAGTGCGAGCCTCCAGAGCGCAATGTACTCCTTGCTTGGTGCTTCTTGGTCGATGAACTCTTCTGGTCTGGCAGGTTCCTACCGTCCGCTCGCCGACTCCTCTAGGCGCTATGAGTGTGCATTACGTTGATCCGGCTAGCTGTCCTGGGGATCGATCTTCCGAGGTCGCCATCTTCGTACGTGACGCGGTTTGGGGTCTCTATGCTCCGCCCCTAGCCTTCTTGGTAGCTAGGTGACGGTGCAAGGCGGTTGTTCGTTGTCGTGTATCTTGGGTTTGGCGTTGTAAGCCCTGTGTCGTGTAGTATCGGGTTGTAGCTATTCTTGGCGTTGTTTCGGCCGTCTAGGCCTTTCTTCTATACGATTGATACACCTCCGAGGGTGTATCCTAGAAAAAAAATGATGGAGACGATGGACGGGCATTTGTCGTCGTCATCTTGTTATGGGGTGGAAGACATCGGTCTGTTCTTTCATCGGGTGGAAACAGAGTAGGGTGACACGTAACGGTCGTCTCCGTATTAAGGAGCTATATATTGTCGTCTTAGAGAGTTGTTCCCTCCATGTTTTAGTTCCGTGGCTGTTTGTTTCTTGGGTTTTCAAACTTGGACAAACATTTTGACCAGCCTTTTTTTGTAGCTCTCCGTGAAATTTCACGAAATTCAGCTGAAGTTTGTTGGATGTTTCAGGTTCGTTTCAGTGCATGCATGTAGTAGCCCGGTGCATTCCAGCACAGAAGGATGGGGCTCTCTCCTATCATGCCAATCATCAAGTGCTGAATTATTAAACAAAGTACCGCGGCTGCTAAGAAACATGGTTACAACGTGACAAAATGGTGGTTCAAAAGTGGCCGCGCGCGCCCGTGGCATGACCCGAACGGACGCCGACGACCGGCACTTTTTGCTTCGGTCCCCCACCCCCTCTCCCTCCTCTCTTTTAAATTTTGATAAACAAAAACTTGATCCCTATTGTTTAGAGGATCATACAAACCTATCTAAACTCCATATTATCTCTCTTGACGATACTCATCATATACGTACGCTTCTGCGAAGAAAATCAGAAGTTATATAACAATAACAAAAAAATTAAAAATATGACATACAAAGATATAGATCGCGATAATAGGAGGTGAGATCAGCCGATCGTAACGTGGATTATACCTAGTTCGACCGGGTACACATATACAGAGATATACGTGATCTCGATATGGGTTTCGACCGGTCAAAAAAATAACAAGGCCCATATAGCTTAAGTTTAGGGGTGAAGGACCAAAGCACACCTCGACGACCAGAACCAAGGCAAGGACCAGGCAGCAGCGAGACGGTTTGACCGGAGTCGACGTCGACGCCGCCGTCGCTCTCTAGTCTCGCTACCTGGTTCTCTAACTAATCCGGCAACTAGTAGCTTATAGGATCGTATGACTCTTGAGCCGTACGAATACTGCGTGGACGGGATGATCATGGGAGTAGTGGCTGTACCTGCTACGCCCCCACGCGCGCACCACATCGCCTGCTGCCACTTGACTGATGATGCGGACCGGTCGTCGGTCGCCGGCCGGCCGCCGTCGCCTTTTCTCCCGTACGTAAGCGTGCCCGGAGGGACATCTGGCCATGGATGCATCCGCTTGTCTCGTTGCCGCGCCATCGGACCAGAGCCAGCAGAGGGGAACATTCTTCATCGGCCTTTAGCTAGCGGGCCATTCCCCTGATCCCCTCCCCCGGATCGGACGAAAAACATGGGATCGGATCCGCCCTGCTGGTACCGGCCGGCGCCTTTTCTAGTTTTCTTTGCGCTTGCGCCAGGCGGTGTGTGCGAACCGTTTTCAAATATGCTGCGTCCTTTTTGAATGTTCTTCTGCGATTTCTCTTATATCGTACCCAAGGCAACGGGTCAACTTGCAGGCACAAGAGCGGGACCTGGTTCTTTGGGTAGACTACTAGTGGAGGAGTGTTCGATCTTATTATTCATTTGCGGCTTTGTATTATACGTGTACTTTTGATGTTCCCTTTTCGAGCATGGCTTGTTCTGTAGAAAATTTCGAACTTCGCTTTCAGCGGTTTTCCGAGATTCATGCATGGCTCTGGTGTGGAGCGTGTACCAACGAAAATTAAATGTTGACCATTAACTTTAGTAGGAGAGCACCCTATTTAGAATAAAGGTAATAGTAGAGCCAACCGCTGGCTATAAGCCATGTTTATATCTAGCAAACATGTACAATAGTTAGAGATAAAAATATAGTACTTTATTAATATATGTCTCACTTTACACTCTCACATAGTGACTAGGAGCACATGCTGCAGCTGACTCTTAAATAAGAGCCCACTCCCCTTCTCTCTCCTCTTCTCTCTCGTCCAACTAAGCAAAAATATACTAGTTTACGCCCTATAGTCTGCTGACTGGACCTTATCGTACTTGCTCTTAGCCCAATTGATTTCACCTTCGATTGGAATCCGGGTGGACTGTATCGGTTTAGCCGTTGTGGCTTTATTTATAAAGCAGGACGAATAGCCTGTTTCGAGGAATCCGGGTGGACGAGCTCACCACGCCAAGCTCTAGCCACCAAGCCAGATTAGACTGGTTCTCTTTTCTCTGTTTTATTGTAAATTTGACGGTGTGAGAAGTTCATGATCCTACCTAAATTTTTTGATGATAGGGTTTGATCTAAGCATAGAAACCCACCTCAGGCACACTTCTTCCATAATGGCCCTACCAAAATTTAGATAAAAATACGACAAAACCTGTAACATTGGTTAGAGCATGTCTAGTGGAACCCTTAAACCCCTAAATAACCGCTTTTTTTACGGATTCGAGGGTCCAAATATCAAATAGTGGAACCCTTAGACCCTCAAACCCTTAAAAAAAATTGAGGGTCGAGCTTCCAACCCTTCCTCCGGCCTGTAGAATTGAGGGTTGGAGCCTCCAACCCGGCCCCTGACCCGGCCTCCTTTCGTTTCAGGGCGGCAACTATTTCTTCCTCTTCCCTCCCCGCGCCTCCTCCCACCTCGGCCACCTCCCGAGCTCCCTCGCCTCCCGTCCCGTCTCCACCTCCGGATCGGCAACCCCCTCCTCCCCGCCTAACCTTTTCCTTGCCCGAGCTCCTCCTCGCCAGCTCCTCCCTCTCCGTCCGTCCCGAGCCCGCCACCCGGCCTCCTCCGCCCGAGCTCCTCCCGTCCCTCCTCGATGTCCTTCCACCGCTCGAGCTCCTCCCGCCCCTCCTCGACGTCCTCCCGCCTCCTCCTTCCCCCGCCCCAGGAGCTCCTCCCCCCGAGCTCCTCCCGCCCGAGCTCCTCCCGGCCCGAGCTCCTCCCCCGAGCTCCTCCCGCCCGACGAGCTCCTCCCCCGAGCTCCTCCCGCCCCGAGCTCCTCCCGGCCCCGAGGTAAATTTTGTTCTTATTTTTTTTGTAAATTGTGTTGATATTGTTGGTGAGAAAAATAAGCAAATGTTTTGTTGTAGATGGACACCGACGACTCCATGTCGTTGTCCTCCGAATCCAGTTGGTCTTCATCGGACGATTCAGACATCGAGGAGTTGCTTCAAGAAGACGACGTCAAGATGATGGGCCTCCTCGTCGACGTGCAAGAGTTTGAAGACCGCTTGAAGCTATTGGATCAGAGGAGAGGATCGATGATGGGGCGAGTCACCATTTACCGCAACCGTGCTCTCGGGCACGAGCAACTTATGCGAGACTACTTCGTGAAGCACCATCTGACATACCCACCTCGCCTCTTCCAGAGAAGGTACCGAATGCGTCGTAGTTTGTTTGTGAAGATTGTTAATGATTGTGAGGCCGCCTCGGATTACTTCAAGCGTCGTAGGTCCGCCTCCGGTCAATTGGGGTTTAGTGCGTACCAAAAGATATCGGCGGCAATGCGTGTGCTCGCCTATGGCATACCCGCGGACTATACCGACGAGTATCTTTGCATTGGACAAGCTACAACCACAGAGACCGTCTGTAGGTTTGCAAAGTTGGTCATCCGGTTGTACGGTGATTGGTACCTTCGGGCACCCAACAAGGAAGATACAGAGAGATTGATGGAGATGAATGAAAAAATAGGATGGCCGGGGATGCTTGGTAGTCTTGATTGCATGCATTGGATATGCAAAAATTGCCCCAAATCATGGCATGGAATGTATTGTGGCAAAAGCAAGGATGCAACCATTGTGCTAGAGGCCGTGGCATCGGAGGACACATGGATTTGGCATGCATTTTTCGGTTTGCCGGGAACACTCAGTGATATCAATGTGCTCAATAGATCTCCTTTGTTTGCAAGATTAGTTTCCGTGGATGCTCTAACTTGCAACTACAAGGTCATGAACAATGAGTACTCAATGGGATATTATCTCACCGATGGCATTTATCCCGAGTGGGCAACTCTTGTGAAGTCCATCAAGGAGAAAAATGGTGTGCCCCTAACCAAAAAAGAGGCTCATTTCACAAGGGCACAAGAGGCAGCCTGCAAAGATATTGAGAGAGATTTCGGTATTTTGCAAGCAAGGTTTGCCATAGTCCAGGGTCCAGCTCGTTTTTGGGACAAGGACACTTTAGAGAACATCATGAAATGTTGTGTGATTCTACACAACATGATACTAGAGGATGAGAGAGGATTAAATCTCCCTTGTTTCTATGACAATGTTGGCACCCGTGTGCAACCGCAAAGGAACCCCAATCGCGTAGAAGCTTTTCTTGAAGCACATCATGCGATTGAGAATGCAAACACTCATTGTCAACTCCGGGATGATCTTGTAGAGCACCATTGGCAGTTGGATGGGCGGCGCCAAGGCTCATGATGTGTCTTTGTTTCACTTTGCTATCTCATATTTGCTTCGAACAATTTTTTTAATTTGCAAAAAACATTGTTGTAATAATTGGAATGATTATCTTGTGCTTGAGAGTACTATTTGGTGTTGTAATAATAAATAGAATGATTATTGTTTGCTTCATATGGTGATATTTGTGATATGAAACTGTGATAAGGGTTTGAGGGTTGAGGCAAATACTAGAACCCTCGAACCCTTAGTTTTAAGGGTTTGAGGGTTCTAGTGTTTGCCCTCGACCCTTAGATTTAAGGGTTTGAGGGTTCCAGTAAATGACCCATGTTTTTCACACCCCACAAGTGCTCGAATGTGCCAATTCTCGACCCTTAAACATTTAAGGGTTTAAGGGTTCCACTAGACATGCTCTTATTTTCTCTGTCTTTGCATGAGGCTCAAGCATGGAACGCTCAATATGTTGGTTTGCACTGTCTATTCTACACGCATGAATGATGCAACTGAAATTTTGTATCTCGTTCTGTTTTCCTCCTAAGCTACCACGTAACTATCTTCTGCCGTGCAGTTCGTTCGTGACTTGCTTTTTCCTCCTCTTCAAGGTGACATATGATGCTATTATAATTTCTGTCTGATACATTCTTAGCTATACGACAATACATTCTTGCATTCTTAGCTATATAATTTCTGTCTGATACATTCTTGGTTACGCAAATTCTCAGTTTCTTAACATGCTTCTTACATTCCAGTCTATACAACTAGTTACGTATTTACTGAAATGACATGGCTAGTTTATATTTGCTGAAATTCTAAGGTACAAAATGTTTGATTGCCCATTTTATTATAGGTGCACTTGTTTAATGCTTGATTGTTTTACGTGTTGGTCAATCATGAAGATGTATTAAACCCTAGTAGGTAGCTCCTTTTATCAGTCAAATGATTAGTTTCAAATTCTTTGACAATGAACATGCTATTTTATTTGTCTTGTTTGCTATAGTAACTTGTTATTTTTTAGTTTTAGACTACAAATATTATTATTGCCACCGAAGTGAGGAATGCAAGAAGGTCGTTTGTCAATGTAGTTGTCACTCTCCATCCGCAAACTTCTACTATTTGTGGGTTTAATCTCGACACGCAACTGAAATGCTAGATTTTCTTACCCTTGAGTTTGTTTATAATATGTAATCATTATAAAAATTGTAGCTGATGCAGTATTGAGTAGGTAATTGCGTACATATTTAGTCGTCATGTCCCTACCTGGCATGGCCAATATTAGGCATGCCAGATTGAAAACAAAATAGTACCGGGCTTATTTAGCGCATGTTTTGTGTTGATCCCACATTTACTAGTAAAGAGTTGTTACCTAATGGTCGAAATATAACTTTCGATTTGTTGTGTACACGACATGGGTCATAAAAAGGCCAAGAACATGTCGAACAGTAAATGGCCTATACAATAGAAGACCGAGACAATAACTGGCGGTACACAAACATGTCGCACACTAACAGACACTAACATGCAATACACAATAGGCCTTACAATAACACCCTGTAAAAGTAACAGTGCAGAACAAAAACATGTCATAAGAGTAAGACCGAAATAGTAATACGCTAAAATTATAAAAAATCGGAGATGTGCCAGACGCGAGCATTAACGGGACATTCTTGACCGCATATAGTATATTCTTGAAATACTCATCACGGCAAGCTCTAGGCACCAAGCCAAATCAGACATGTTCTCTTTTCTCTGTTTTATTACAAATTTGCCAGTGTGAGAAGTTTATGTCCCTACCTAAAACTTTTGATGATAGAGTTTAATCTTGTAAGCATAGAAACCTCAGGCACACTTCTTCGATGATGGCCCTACCAAATTTGGATAATGTATGCTGAACCTGTAACATTGATTATTTTCTCCGTTTTTGCATGAGGCTCAAACATGGAACACTCAACATGTTGGTTTGCATTGTCTATTCTACACATTCACAAGCGATGCAACTGAAATTTTGTATCTGGTTCTGTTTCCTTCTAAGATACTACGTAACTATCTTTTATCATACAGTTCATCTGTCACTTGCTTTTTCTCCTCTTCAAGGTGACATATGATGCTATTATAATTTCTGTCCGAAGACATTCTTAGCTACGATAGTAACTACATACTACTGCGCAAATTCTCAGTTTCTCAACATGTTTCTTGCATTCCAGTCTATACGACTAGTTGCATATTTGCTGGAATGACCTGGCTAGTTTATATTTGCTGAAATTCTAAGGTATAAAATGTTTGATTGCCCATTTTATTATAGGTACACTTGTTTAAGGCTTGATTGTTTTACGTGTTGGTCAATAACTGAATCATGAAGATGTATTAAACCCCAGCTGATAGCTTTTGTTATCAGTCAAATTATTAGTTTCAAATTCTTTGACAATGAACATTCTATTTTATTTGTCTTGTTTGCTATAGTAACTTGTTATTTTTTAGTTTTAGACTACAAAAATTAGTATTGCCACCGAAGTGAGGGCCGCAAGAAGGTCGTTTGCCAATGTAGTTGTCACTCTCCATCTACGAACTTCTGCTATCTGTGGGCTCAATCTCCACAGGCAACTGAAATGCTAGATTTTCTTACCCTTGAGTTTGTTGATAATATGTAATCATTATCAAAAATTGTAGCTGATGTAATATTACGTAGGTAAATTGCATAAGATATATACACATTTAGTCGTCGTTGTACCTACTTGGCGGGACCAATATTAGGCATGCCAAATTGAAAAACGGGACAATACTAGGCTTATTTAGCGGCATGTTCTGTGTTGATCCCACATTTACCAGTAAAGAGTTGTTCCCTAATGGGTGAAATGTAACTTTCGGTTTGTTGCATACACGACATGGGTAACGCGTGAAGCATGCCAAACAGTAAATGACCTACACAGTAGCAAACTGCTAGAGTAATTGTCAATACACAAACATGTCGCACACTAATAGGCCATACACATCAGGCCTTACAGTAACACTCCGTAAATGTAATAGTCTAGAAGAGAAACATGCCAAAAAAAGTAACAGGACGAAACGGTAATAGGTCAAAACTGTAAAAGACCGAAGATGTGCCAGGACCTAGCATTAACGGGCCATTCTTGGCTGCGGATAATATATTCTTGTAATACTGGGCATGTAGCAGGAGTAAACAATAACATACCTTAATCAAGGAGGTCGTAAATGGACTGAGTGTATGCTCGCGAATGAATAGTATCGGGCCTTATGTGGGCTGGCCAAAATTGTACAGGCCTTAAATGGGCTGCCTTGCGATGGACACAGTAGGGCCTTACACAGGCCAAAAGAGTAAAGAATCATAAATTTAGTAGGTCATAGCTGGGCTGCAAGTTGACGGGCTCCCGAAAACTGGAGCAGACTGGCTACAGGCCAAAACAGTAACAAACTTTTTCTTATTAGGTTTTTCTGATGGGGCGATCCTCTTAATATTTAGTAGGTCTTGACTAAACATGGCATCTATCATGGATTTATGAAGAGTTGACGGTGGTAATTATCCATTAACGGTGTTTGTCACGTGGCAGTTTGCATGATATCAGCTGTCAATGGGACGATGAAACACATCTATCACGGTCTAAATTTCCATGGTAGATAGGTTCCATCTGGCACGGTTTGCAAAACCCATGGTAGAAGCTCGTGTGACGCTGCTTTTACTACCGGTTCCCATCCATGGTAGAAGACCTTTAACCATAAAAAACAGCTTTCTTCCATGAAAACCTGGTCATGATAGATGACAACTTTTCTTGTAGTGTACCCCGCTCAGATTTGCTCGCCAGTTGATGATGTAGCCAGAGTTGGGCCATATCGTTGTCGTCGCAAGGTCGATCATATCACTGATTCTGGCGCTGCGGAGCTCGGTTTGTTAAGCCGATGGGGGATAGAATGTTAATCTAGTACTTTGGATCTTCTAGTCTAGATAATCACAGTAGTGCTATTGCTTTCGATGTAGTGTATCAAAGAGAGAGAGATCGGAGAGGGAGAGGGTGTATACCTGCGCCCTTGCTCGACGAGCTCGAGCTGGTGGCCATGGCTATGGGCGGCGGCGCGAGCGTGGGTAAGTGGTGGCGTCGCTTGCCGTCGCACATCGCGAAACCCTAATCGGTGGGTGCGTCGGTGGGGAGCTACAACGCACGGTGAACCTCATATCCTATGCGTCTGCCCCCACCAACCATATTGCGGTTGGGCACCACCGATCAGGGCGCGAGGCAAGGGGTGATCGGGCCGTTGGGCCCCGATCGATTGAGATCAATCTAACATTAAACCCTTGATCTCAACTTTACTTTTAACTTTATACTTTTACTTTACTCGTTTCATCACGGATCAGTACATAGAGCATGTTTCATCGTCACAGCTCAATTGGCGATAGAATCAGAATACCACTACATACTTTTCTATTTTGAAACAAATCCTGTTACTTTTGGGCCTCTATAGTCCAAGAACCATAGGCTTTCCCTTAATCCCATGCCGGCTAAGTGTTTCTTGAACACATTGCGAGGTAAGCCTTTCGTTAGCGGATCCACAAGCATATCCTTTGTCCTTATATGCTCGAGACTGATAGTTTGATCCTGGACTTTATCTTTCACAACATAATACTTTATATCTATTGACTTGTAGCATTACTCGAGTTGTTGTTGTGAGCATAGAATACTGCAGGCTCATTGATACACCCAATTTGCATCACCTTTCTATATCATAATTTACCTATATTCATTGATATATGTTTTATTATGAGGTATTACTTATGTCTTTTCATCTGTTTATGCATGTTGGATGATTCTTGGAGGATGAACTTCCAGAGTCTGGATTCTGATGGAAAATAAGGCGTTTCGGTGCAATTTCGCGAAGATCAGTAAAATACCAGAAAAATATGGGAAAATATTATTTTTCCAGAAGATTGAGGAAGACATAAGGAGGAGCGAAGAGGGGTCGCAGGGGGACCACACCCCCTAGGGCCGCGCCTAGGGTAGGTGTGTCCCACCTTCCCGGCTCCCGACTCCGCCTCTTCGTCTATATCTTCCCTACGAAACCCTAAGGCCAGGGGAGTGACCACAGATAGATTTCCGCCGCCTCTCAGGGGCGGAAAACACCGAGAGAGAAAGATCTCTCCGGCAGAAAGATTTCTGCCAGGGGAATTCCTTCCCGGAGAGGGGAGACCGTCGCCATCAACACCATCATCAAGCTAGGCTTCATCGGGATCATCATCATCATCCACATCATCTCCACCAGCACCATCATCATTACTCCGTCCCGCTGTAACAATTGTGTTGGATATTGCTTTAGTTCTTAGGGGAACTTTCCCGATGTTAATTACTATTGTAGTTGATGCTTGTGAGTGGAACCATTGGATTATTGTTTTTATTCAGATTGTTATCCATTACCACATCATCTTTGATCTTGATCCATATGATGTCTTATGAGTAGTTTGTTTAGTTCTTGAGGACATAGGAGAAGTCATGTTGCTATTAGTAGATTTGTGTTGAGTTATTATTCAATGATTTAGTATTTAAGTTGTGGTGCTATTCTTCTAGTGGTGTCATGTGAACGTCGACTACATGATACTTTACCATTTATGGGCCTAGGGGAATGCATTGTGTATTTGGATACTAATTGTGGGGTTGCCGGAGTGACTGATGGTGCTTGACGTGGAGCACTTCGTTGGAAACCCCAAGAGCAAGGTGTGATGAGCACAACAGCAAGTCTTCCCTCAGTAGATACCGAGGTTATCGAACCATAAGGAGGAAGGAAACATCACACAGGTGTTGCAAGCAACACGGAGACCTGCACAACACAAACTCAAGACTTTGCCCCAACGAATCAGTGAGGTTGTCAAGCTCACCGGTTTGCTGTAACAAAGGATTAAACGTATGGTGTGGAAGGTAATGGTTTGCAGCAAGTAAACAAGTAACAGTGGAAGATGTATCAATGGTAAAGATTGGACCGGGGTCCATAGTTCACTAGAGGTTCTCTCCTTAGAAAAACAACATGGCATGAAGGGTAAATAAATTACAAGCGGCAATTGTGAGGCGAGCAAGTCATAACAATGCAATTACTAGTCAGAAAGATCCTATGAGATTCGATTGGGCAATACAACAAGATACATAGACCGCCATCCAACTGCATCTATGACTAGAAGTCCACCTTCAGGTTATCATCTCAATATCCATCGGATCCATCGGATAGAATCATAAAGACAAAACCATTAATCAAACCAACATCATAATCTCAATATCCATCGGATCCCCACAAACAAAACATGCATGATTACAAATAGATTAGATCTTGATCATGAACAGAGCTCACAAGATCTATACATGAAAGCACCGAGGAGGAGATACAACCATCTAGCTACTACATGGACCCATAGTCCAAGGTGGAACTACTCACGCATCATACCTGAGAAAAGGCCTCTGGGATGATCTCCCCTCTGGCAGGGTGCCAGGAAGAACTTCAGATCCCCCCAATATAGGGACGATGGTTGATACGTCCAAAACATATCTACTTTCTCGAACACTTTGCTATTGTTTCTTCTCTAAACTTGTGTGATTTGGATACAACTAACACAGACTGACGCTGTTTTTAGCAGAATTACCTTGGTGTCTTGTTTTTGTGCAGAAAATGAACTATCAGGAAAATCCCGGAAAACATGCCAAAAAATATATTTCACCAGAAGATCCATGGAGCCAGAAGAAGAGACGGAGGGGAGGCATGGGGGGCCCAGACCCACCCCAGGCGCGGGCCCACCTAACCCCGCGCCTGGTGGGGATTTGGCCACCCCAGGCAGCTCCTCGGCCTCCCTCTGCGCCTATAAGTTGTCTTTCGACCTAAAAATCGAGGGGGGTCGATAGTTTTCCAGAAGGAGTTCCCCTCCGCCGCCGCCACCAGAAACCAAGATTCGGATCCAGAAACTCCATTATGGCACCCTGCCGAGACGGGGGATTTGGAGAGGATCATCGCCATCGTCACCAACGCATCTCCATCAATCACCGATGTTTCCCTCATCCATGAGTGAGTAATCCCCCGCTGTAGGCTTGGCGATGGTAGGGATTGGATGAGTTCTATCATGTAATGGAATAAGATCTGTTAGGGCATAGTGCCTAGTATATCTTGTGCTATTTGACTTTGTTGCAACTTGTTGTGCTTAATGCTTGTCACTAGGGCCCGAGTGCCATAATCTCATATCTGAACTTATTATTGAATCATTATGATAGTATTGTTTGTGATCTTATCTGCAAGTTGTGTACACATATCATTGTCCGGATCCAAATGCCCCAAAGTGACAATAATTGGGACATCCGGAGGGGATGGCTGTGGTGTGAGGATCACATGTGTTCACTGAGTGTTAATGCTTTGCTCCGGTGCTCTATTAAAAGGAGCACCTTAATTGCCATTAGTTCCATAGAGGCCCCGATGCCACGGGCTGGCTGGACAGAAGATGTTGTGCAAGTTCTCATTGCGAGCACATATGACTATATTTCGAGCACATGCCTAGAATTGTTTAGTACTTGGATGCTTGTTATTATTTATCTGCAATGCCCTAGATCTTGACGTTACATGTTTAGAATCGTCCATGCAATGCACGTCCATCCATCCCTATGCCTACCACACTCGAATCCTACTGTTACCGTTACTATTACTATTGCTCTTGTTCCACTGTTGTTGTTGCTTTGCTTTGTTGTTGCTACTACAAACTGTTACTACTGATAAACTTCTGTGAGCAAGAACTATTTCCAGGTGCAGCTGAACTGACAACTTAGTTGTTAAGGGTTGCAAGTATTGTTTGGCTCCCCTTATGTCGAATCAATAAATTGGGTAATACTACTCGTGAAGACTATTGCGATCCCCTATACTTGTGGGTCATCAAGACTATTTTCTGGCGCCGTTGCCGGGGAGCATAGCTTTATTTGTAAGTTCACTTGGATCTATTATTGTTCACTTCTACTCCTTTCATCATGGGGAAGTCTCGTGATGGAAAGTTCAGTATTTTACCATCCACTACAAGAAGAGGTAAAGTCCTAAACAGCTCTACTGCTCTTGATTCACTATCTGTTATAAGTAAGCTTGTTATACCAACATCCGCTCTTGGGGAGGAGTTTCCCCAGGGGGCGGATAATCCGCCCCCAAAGTTGCTTAACGGCCAGATCTGGGGAGGGGGTATTTAAGCCAGCCTTCCCCCTCCTGCCAGATCTCTTGATTCATTTGAAAAAGACAAGATCAGATCTGCAATCTTCATCCAAGAGAGCTCCACCTAGATCCACCCAAAGGCCCCGTTCCTTGGGGAATCGAAGGAGGAGAACTCGATCTTCATCATCAGCAATCAAGCGCTTCATCTCCTCTCCATTCATTTGGAGAACAACCGATCTAGTATTTCTTGGAAATACCTAGATACTTGTTTTTGTTTATATTGATAAACCTTGTTCTTGTGGCAGCTTGTTGTCATCTCGGGAGGCCCCAATTCGATTGTGGGTGTGTGCCCCGATAGTGTTGTAAAAGGCAACGGTTCCTGCCTCGAAGGGATCCAATAGTGGAGAAGGTGGATCAGGCCTCTCGTGGCGAGATCCATCGGAGAATAGGGTGAGGCCTATTGTGGCGTGGTGGTCTTAGAACCGCCCACCCCTCCAACGCAGATGTACTTCCCTTAACAAGGAAGGAACTGCGGTAAAACAAATCCCTGTGTCTCCGCGTGCTCCACTACGGTTTCTTCGCTCCTCTCTTTACGTGCTTAGTAGTTAGGGTTGCATATAGGGAAATTCTCGTAGTTGCATATCTAGAGAATTTACTTTGTGTCAAGCCTAAAATTGAAAAAGTATTAAAAATTGGTTAGCACCTATTCACTCCCCCTCTAGGTGCCCATACGATCCATTTCAATTGGTATCAGAGCCCCGACTCTTATTTCGGGCTTAACCGCCTAAGAGAAGTATGGGTTCCAAGGTAGATGAGAGTGATGCTCCGGAGGTAGTCACCATGAACGATCTCAAGATGTTGGAAACGACCTTGGTGAGTTCAATGGAGGCTAAGATGGAAGAGATGCATCAATTGATAATGCGTCTCTCCACATCCGCAGCATCTCCTCCATCTAACTCTGAGGATACCACTCCGCAATCCAAGGAAACGGGTAAAACTGTTTCCAAAGATAACGAAGTGGTTGGTGATGACACTAGCAAGAGCTCCTCCTCGAAAAAGGATAGCGGTAAGGATGGATACAATGAGGTTTCTCATGTGTATTCCCCTGATCCACCTATCCCTCACCCACATATACATAATAGGGGTGATCCACCCAAACTTTCAGCATCTACTTTTACTCAATGGCAATTTTTGATGAAATCTCATGTGTGCAGTTCCTCCATAGAGTTGTGGAAGATCATCGAAAATGGTCTTCATGTTGGAAACCCCAACAATCTTACAAGAAGAGAAGTTGTCGATAGCCAACTCAACGCTACAGCTCTACACATGATACAACTTGGTGTGGGTGACAAAGATATGCCACACATTCAGCATCTTAGTACAACTAAGGAAGCTTGGGATGCTCTCACCGAGCTCTTCATCGGAAATGAAAGTATAAAAAGGAATAGATATGATGCATTGAGCAACGAAGCTGAAGGATTCTATATGTTGGATGGAGAAGACCATGAAGACATGTATAGGAGGCTTAAGGCAATAGCCACAAATTTCAGAAACCATGGTGCCGCTCATGTTGATGATGCATGGATCAAGCGCAAGTATGTCAGTGATCTTATGCCATTTGAGCCCACGGATTTGAAAAGTCTCCATGGTAGGCATAACTATCACCTCATGACATCCAATGAGGTAATGCAAGAAATGGCCGCTTTCAAAGTGGCTGCCAAGAATGCCGAAGATGCTCGTGCTCGAGCTATGGGGATGCAAAAGGGGGTCAACGTGGCCTTGAAGACTAGTGTGATTGATCATGATGAATATGCCATAGAAGTTCTGGACTGTCCCGAGGATATAAAAAGGATCCACGGACAATACTTGGCTCTTTATGCTAGAAACTTTTGGAAAGATCTAGCCAAGGCTAAAGCTGAACTAGAACGCAAGAGTGTAGCCTATGGAAGAAAAGAAAATGGTCCCAAGCTGAGAACATGTTTCAACTGTGGTGATCGGCTGCACTTTGTAGCTAAGTGTCCATATCAAAGTAGGGAAGATAATGGAGGAAGACTTATTTTCAAGGACAAGTCAAAGGCTCCACGCAAGAAACTGTTTGTAAAGAAGAATGCTCCTTTCAAGAAGCAACCAAAGATTGTTCTAGTGGCTCAAGAAGAATATTCATCGGGAAGTGAAGATGAGGACGAGGACGATAGCTCTCAAGAGGTGGCTGCTATAGCCACCACATCTACATCAACATCTCTCTTTGGTTCTCCAAACGAAAACATCATCAACAAGAATGCTACTTGTCTCATGGCAAGAAGCTCCGAGGTAACTTCCTCTAACTCTTCTTTTCCTAAGGCTATGATTGACATGGATGATCCTACTAGTCTTAAGGTTAAAGAAGAGATTATTGCTTTGGATTATTTCTATACTAACTTGCAAGGTGAGCACAAAGTTCGTTTTGAAGCTCTTATGGATCAGTTGGCCCAAAACGAAGCTCTCCTCGAAGAAAAGGGCAGAATTGAAAGGGAGGATGCAATGGAAATTGCATCCTTAAAAAATTCTCTTGAAGAAGAGGAAGAGGCTCGGGTCTCTCTTGAAGAGAGGCTTGAGTCTATTGAAGAGTCACATGAAGAAATTGTGACTAAACTTGTTAAGGAACGTGACAATGCTGTCACCAAAGCAAAGAAGTTAAAGAAGGAAAAGATTGACTTTGGGGCTGCTCTTGATAGACTCTCCGAGGAATTGGAGAAACTTGACAATGCTCACAAGGCATTGAAAAACGAGTTCTCTATTCTCAATGAGTCACATGATCAGCTTCAAAGTCGAGTGGCCAAATATGATGCCCCTAGCTCATCCAACTCAACATATAGTCACAAGGAAAATGCTAGTGTGAAAAAAGAAGTGATCAAGGACATCACTCCCAAGGATAAAGGTGTGCTTGATGAAGTCCTTGGCAAGCAAAGGTCAAATCATGGTAAAGAGGGACTTGGATATGTCACCAAGTCCAAGAAAAAGATAAACAAGAAGAACAAGACCAAGGATGTGCAATCAAAGGCAAGCACCACCGAGGAGATTATCACAAAATATGAAACTAGCAATTTTGGTTTTGCAGGGTCTCACAATCCAAATTATGAACTCTTTTGTGATGATTATGGCGATGTTTATGCTTATTATGTCGGTCCCTTTGATGAATATATTGCTTGGTCTATTTGGGTCCCAAATACCCTTGTTACTAACATGAAAGGACCCATTGAAAAATGGGTACCTAAAACCAAGAAGTAATTTTCTTGCAGGGCTATGCTTCCGGTGGGTCGAAATAGGTGCTGGATAGTGGCTGCACTAGTCATATGACCAGAAGCAAGGAGATCATCACGGAGATGCGTCCAAATCATGATAATATCACAGTCTCCTATGGTGATAAGTCTAAATCTCAGGTATTGGGTCTTGGCAAGGTTGTGGTTTCCCACGATATCTCTCTCGTGGACGTCATGCTTGTTGAGACCCTCGGTTACAACCTTCTTTCTATGCGTGCCCTTGGCAAGATGGGTTTTGCTGTTTTTATCGATGATGATTTGGTGGTAATCTTGTGGAGCAATGTAACACCCTCAGAATCGGCCCTATGCAAGTTTCAGCGCTTCCCGCCAAACCCGCATAGAAACGATTCAAAGGTGCCCACCAGGCACTTGCGTGCGGGTGGAAAACGAAGTAATATCATTGCACAATAGTCCTCGATGGAACCCACAAAACATATATATACAATGACTCAAAGAGTCAAGAATACGATATACAATACAAAGATCCAAATCACCTTTAAACGATATAGCGTCCGAGTAATGCGGACAAGATTCAAATTGAGCTAAGAGCCTCAAGAATAACCAATGGCGTCCATAACCCTGCCTGGCCAAGCGGAAGGGTAACCCTGCTAACGACGCCGATCTCAAACCGCTTAAACAAAATGGGTGCCGACAAAGGTCAAAGGAAAAGAGAGAGCGGTCAAGATCGAGGCGACACGGCGAGACTAGAATTCGGCGGTCCTCGCCTACATAGGTATGGTGGACTGAAGCGGCAGCGCAGCATGCACTAAACAACCTATAGAAACTCGATACAACTAGCGGCTATCAGAGAGGGGTAAGAAAAACCTATTCGGAACCAACCTGATACTACCACCAAACATACCCATCCTAGTGTTTCCCCCTCAAGACCAAACGAGGAAGTCAACCGAGGAACTCACGCAGTTGGCAGTTTTATTTATTCAGTTATCGTTGCAGCAATTACTAGTCAGGTATAGATAATCATCCTGATATAATAAGCAATGGGCATTTTTTAGTTAACCATTCCATTGTAGTTGCAACACTTACTAGTCAGATACAATTAACATGAGATATCCCAAACCCAGCAGTTGTTGGTACTTTTATTTAGCCATTCCGTTGCAGTGAAGCTGATTACTAGTCATATCGGATACGAGTCAAATTATAGCAGTAAACTTTAGTTACAGTTGTCTATGATCGAGAACTGTGCTCCAAGTCGTCCATAACCGCGGACACGGCTTTTCGAAAAGATTTAACCCTACAGGGGTGCACCAAAGTATCCACACGCACTTCGACCCTTTTGCCGATCGCTTAACATACACCCATCGGTATGTCGGCGGGGCCTAAGTCATGACGTTTCCCAGACCCAAAGCAAGTACATGGGGGCCACCCCACTAAGCTACCCGCAACGAAGTTGGCGGCTCAAACGGACCTGGTTTGTGTAGACGGTAAACGATCGAACCCGAAAGTGTGACTGGCTTGTCGACAAATAAAACGTGTCACGGTCCTAAATAAAGACAGGTGCTCCACGCACAATCTTAAATAAAGCAGTAAAACATGGCATAAGTACAGGATAGTAATAAAGCCCCAAACTACTTGTGGCCCCCGGTACAATGCTTTGAAATCAGGTACTAATCGATGGGGGTGCCCACACACCCCACCGTGGTTAGCGCTCGATCTCGGAACAGTGTCAAGAACTCGGGTCCCACGGACACCAAAGGAGCGGTTAAAATCCAAATATTGTCTATTACCCACCGATGCCTCTGCATTTACCTACTTTCAATTTTAGTTATTAAACAATAATTAAAGCCATGATCATCTCCAACATTAAACATGCGGCAATACTCCAACAACTGTGGTACTTGACGACACGCAACAGCACTTGAGCAAGCGACTACGACGCGCAGGTCCAACTATCTACCAAACAACAGGTAATAGGATGTGTCCAAGGCAATATAGTGGCTGCAAGGGATATCACGGGTACGAAAACTAGAGCATCGCAACACAGATAGCAATAGATCAACAGGAGGAAATAAAGACTAGAAAGGTAAAATAGGTAGAAAGAGGGAGAATGCTCGCCTGAAAACATTGCCGAAGGTTCATCCGAAGATCGGGTCGACACTCGCATCAACTCATCGGCCTAGTCCGTGAAGAAGCAAAGCACTAGAGGAAACACCGGATGCACTATTTAATACTACGGCAAAAGATCGAGCATGATGCGTGTATGATGTATGGCATGGCAAAGATGCGATGCAATTAGGCAAGATTAAGCGGAACCGGGGTCCCGACAAATATTTAGGTGGTTCATGTTGTTTAGCTACCCTGCATTTTATATGTTGTCTTAACATGGCAAAACATAGCATCGGTTTGATACACAATGTTAAATAGAGCCCATATAAGACTAGATTCGTCGGCATATGGACTCCATATTTAATTATGAGGTGAATTGGCATAATGCCCCAAATCCACATGGTATGAATGCAATCATGAACAATTTAATATGCAACAATTTGATATTACATTTATAAAATAGGGCTCGAGAAAGGGGTCACACATCTGGGTTCGGAAGATCTTGGGGTTCCGGGGTGCGGGGTTCGGTCTCAGGGTTCAGGGTTCGACGGGATCGGTCTTCGAAGGTCGGTTGCAAGATGAAGAGCTTGGCGTTCCGGGAAGAAGGACTTGGTGTGGCGTCGGGGGCGCATCGGACTCGCCCTGGTCGATGTCGTTCTTGTCGTCGTGAAGACCTTGTCGGGTCCGCGGGTTCATGTGGCACCGTCCGGAAAACAACACAAACACACAGGCTCAACCGTAGACGCATCTGCACAGGAGCACCACCACTAACTCGAAAACCTCTATAGACCACAACTATCCCCTGGGCGCAGCATTCTGTTCCCACCCGTTGATAGAAACGCAGGAGGCGAGCAGCATCACTGGAGATGAAGGAAGCGGCGTGTTGACAGGCCGTGCTCGAGCAGGCGGGGAAGCGCGAGATCGAGGGGCCACGGGCTCGTGCGGGAGGCAGAGGAAGGAGACGCAGATGGCGGCGGAGGGAGGTAGGGACCCGAAAGGCGTCGGGCGGCCGGGCGAGCAGAGACGGGGAAGACGACGCGAGGACGGTGGCGTCCCCTGCGAGGACGGCCGGCCGGAGGGTGGAGGGCTCGCGGTGGTGCGAGGGAAGCGAGGGCCCTGGCGGCAGCGGGTCCGGAAGACGACGGCGGAGATCTCTGGCGACGGGCGCTGCCACGGGGAGGAAGACACGGGCGCGGCGGCGGAGCCCGACGGGGTGGAGGCCATGCTGATGGGGCGGCGGGAGGAGTTTGGTCAAGGGACGAGGCTGTTCGGGCAGCACTGGCGGAGAGGAGGCGGACAACCTAGACGTCGGTGGAGAGGAGGAGGAGGACGGCGCGTGACGGAGCCGGGCGCTGGAGATGTCGCTGAACGCCACGGTGGCGTGATTTACGGGCAGCTCGGGGCGGAGGCCGGAGCTCAGGCTTGGCGGCAGCAGAGGTGGAGGACGGCCACGGCGAAGCGGGCAAGGCGATGGTGGATCGGGACCTGGCGTCGGGGTCGTGGGAGGAAGACGGAAGAGAGGAGCGGTGGTTGGTGGGGTGGAGAGAGGGAGATGGGACAGCGTGGGACGCCGGGCGGGCCCAGGGGAGAGGGATCGAGGAGGCGACAGGGCTGGGATCGGGTTCTCGGGGAGGTTGTCGGGCGGGGTGGGGCGACGTGCGCAGGTGGGTGAGATGTGTGGCGTGCGGCTGGGTGGCTGCGTGCGTATGCGGGTGGGCCCGGCGGTGGATCAGGTGTGGGTTGGTGTATGTTGGGTGAGGTGTCGCATGGCTATTGGGTGGGGTGATGTGGCCGGGGTGAGGTGGAGGAAGGGAAAAGGCTGGGTAGACTAGGATTGGGTAGGAAAAGGTTTAGATAGTTCGGTTTTGTACTGGGGTGGCTGACTAGGTCGGATCGACCCGGTATGGCTGCCCCCTAAAAATAAAATAAATATTTTATTATTTAAAACGGGGCGTTTGAAATCCATTGGTAGACGAAACAAAATAATCCGGAGACCGGGTTTTGTGTTTGACTAAAGACGGGGCGTTCGGAAGACAAAAATAGATTTTTCGAAGATAGTTTTATGCAAACAAATGCAAGATGACATGATGATGCTCAAATGCAATGTGGCATGATGACATGAGCATGCGGTCATGATGATGCAATGCACAAAAACAACGCGATTTTCTAGTTGTGGTTTTACGGGATGCCACAAGCAAGTCTCTAAAGGTCGCTTTCGTTGGATACGTCGAAAATGACCTGTATGTGGTGGACTTCTCGGGGAAAACCACTTCGGGTCCGATGTGTATATTCGGAAAGGCCGACGTGGGCTGGCTATGGCATCGCCGTTTAGCCCATGTCAACATGAGAACTTTGAAAAGTCTCCAGACGGGTGGCCACATCCTTGGACTAAAAGACAATATCTCTTTTGCCAAAGATCGTGTTTGCAGGGCTTGTGTAGAAGGAAAAATGCATGACTCTCCCCACAAGAGGAAGACTATTGTGTCATCAGAGAGGATCTTTGAATTACTTCATGTGGATTTATTTGGTCCTCCTTCTCATGCAAGTCTTGGTGGGAAGAAATATTGCTTGGTCATTGTCGATGATTATTCAAGATATACATGGGTCTATTTCTTCAAGCTGAAAAGTGAGACTCAACAAAATGTCATTGACTTTGCCAATGAAGTTCAACGTCAACACAATGTTCCTATCTTGGCAATAAGAAGTGACAATGACTCTGAATTCAAGAACTACACTTTGAATGAGTTTCTTAGCGAAGAGGGGATTAGACATCAATATTCCGTTGCGTACACCCCTCAACAAAATGGTGTAGCCGAGAGGAAGAACCGGACTTTGATGGATATGGCTAGATAATTGTTGGTTGAATTCAAGTCTCCTTATAATTTTTGGGCTGAAGCCATATCCACTGCTTGTCACTCATCGAACTGGCTCTACCTCCGAAAGATTTTCGACAAGACTCCATATGAAATACTTACCGGTAACAAGCCCAACATCTCATACTTCAGGGTATTCGGGTGTAAGTGTTTCTTTCTTATTAAAGGTGTCTGTTTGTCAAAATTTGAGTCCAAGGCTTTAGAAGGTATTTTTGTTGGTTACGGTGCCGAATCCCACACTTATAGAGTCTACAACAAGCTCACAGGGATTGTTGTAGAATCTTGTAGTGTGGAGTTCGATGAAAATAATGGCTCCTTTGTAGGGCAAGTTGATGTTTGTGATGCAGATGTTGAAATACCCCAAGATGCCATAAGAAGAATGGGAGTGGGATTTTTCCGCCCCATTGAGGAACCCCTTGTGGCGGATCGGGAAGGACAATGCTCCACTCAAGTGGAGCCCTCATCTACACAAGATCAACAAGCTCCTACTGTTGGAGAAAACTCTGCACCAACACCACAACCTGCTGAAGATCATCTGTCTCCTGGACAAGTTGGTAGTCCCAGGACGGACTATCCGCCCCCTCCAAGGGGCGGACAATCCGCCCCTGGCACTCCAACTCGTTCCAGGGGATCCGGAGGAGAAGACAACATCCAAGAAACTCCTAGGCCGGATTCTCCGGCCCCCGAGGGCAGATTATCCGGCTCTGATTCTCCAAGTCCTGTCAGGCATGCTCAGGAAGAAGCCACTGGTGTTTCATCTCCCAGGCCGGATTGTCCGTCCCCTCCAAGGGGCGGATTATCCGGCCCTGAAGAACAAGCTCTGCAGCAACCTCCTGGCGTTAACTCAGATCAAGATCAAGGGCAAGGCAGTGGTCAAGACAAGGATACAAATACTGAATCAACTCCTTCTAGAAATAATAAGGACATTGAGGCTCATCGCAAGGCACGTGTTGATCGGAACCTTGAACTAAGGGGTCACACTCTTGACAAGGTTGTTGGTGATCTACGAAGAAGGGTATCTACTAGAAGAGAACTTGCAAACTTCTGTGATCATCAAGCTCACATTTCCATGGTTGAACCGAAGAAAGTCTTTGATGCTCTTGAAGACCCCGATTGGGTTGTTGCAATGCATGAAGAATTAAATAACTTCGAACGCAACAAAGTTTGGAAGCTCGTAGAGAAACCCAAGGACTGCCGCAATGTTATCGGTACCAAGTGGATCTTCAAGAACAAACAAGATGAAAATGGCATTGTTGTGAGGAATAAAGCAAGACTCGTGGCTCAAGGATTCTCTCAAGTGGAAGGAATTGATTTTGGCGAGACTTATGCTCCTGTGGCTCATCTTGAGTACATCCGTATCCTTCTTGCATATGCAGCCCATCATAATTTTAAATTACAACAAATGGATGTTAAGAGTGCATTCCTTAATGGTACTCT
Organism: Avena longiglumis; assembly: GCA_030063025.1. Lineage (NCBI taxonomy): Eukaryota > Viridiplantae > Streptophyta > Magnoliopsida > Poales > Poaceae > Avena > Avena longiglumis. The sequence continues at coordinate 186,104,632 of CP125979.1, forward strand.
ACATGAGTTAGTATACGTCAAGCATCCCCCGGGTTTTGAGGACCCAAAATTTCTGAACCATGTCTACAAACTCGATAAGGAGCTCTATGGCCTTAAAAAAGCCCCACGTGCGTGGTATGAGCACCTTAAAGAGCTTTTGTTAGACCGTGGATTCTAAGTTGGGAAAATCGATCCCACTCTTTTTACTAAGAAGGTTAATGGGGAGCTTTTTGTATGCCAACTTTATGTAGATGACATTATTTTTGGCTCTACTAACCAAGCTTTTAACGATGAATTTTCAAAGCTTATGACTAATAGGTTTGAGATGTCCATGATGGGTGAGCTGAGGTTCTTTCTTGGATTTGAGATCAAACAACTTAGAGAGGGAAACTTTATTAATCAGGCTAAGTACATCCAAGACATGCTCAAAAGGTTCAAGATGACGGATCTCAATGGCGTTGCTACTCCAATGCAAACAAAGTGTCATCTTGAGCTCAATCCCAAGGGTAAAGACGTGGATCAAAAGGTATACCGATCCATGATCGGCTCTCTCCTTTACCTTTGCGCATCTAGGCCCGATATCGTGTTAAGTGTAGGAGTGTGTGCAAGGTACCAAGCCGCTCCTAAAGAAAGCCACTTAGTGGCGGTCAAACGAATCATCCGATATTTGGTTCATTCCCCAAATTTTGGGTTATGGTATCCCAAGGGTTCAAGTTTCTCTCTATGTGGTTACACTGATTCAGATTGGGCTGGTGACAATGATGATAGGAAATCAACCTCTGGTGCATGTCAATTCTTGGGCAGGTCTCTAGTGTGTTGGTCTTCAAAGAAACAGAATTGTATTTCACTCTCAACCGCCAAAGCTGAATATGTTGCTGCTGCCAGTTCTTGTACACAATTGTTATGGATGAGGCAAACTTTAAAGGAATATGGTGTCAATTGTGACAAAGTTCCTCTATTATGTGACAATGAAAGTGCTATCAAAATTGCTTACAATCCCGTGCAGCATACAAGAACAAAATATATAGAGATTCGCAACCACTTTATTCGGGATCATGTTGCTCGTGGTGATATTGTCCTATCCTTTGTGAGAACGAAGAACCAACTTGCTGATATGTTCACGAAGCCTCTTGATGAAGCAAGATTTTGTTATTTGAGGAATGAGCTAAATATCATAGATTCAAGGAGCTTGGCTTGACTACCCTTGCACACTCACTTGCTCTTTTTCATGTATTTGGTTTAGATGCGGGCATAGACATAGGGGGAGTGTGGTCCTAATTGATTGGGATTACCCTCCCCCCATAATGCCGAAAGCACGTATTACTATATTTGGAGCACATGCCTAGAATTGTTTAGTACTTGGATGCTTGTTATTATTTATCTGCAATGCCCTAGATCTTGAAGTTACATGTTTAGACTCGTCCATGCAACGCACGTCCATCCATCCCTATGCCTACCACACTCGAATCCTACAGTTACCGTTACTATTACTATTGCTCCTATTCCACTGTTGTTGTTGCTTTGCTTTGTTGTTGCTACTACAAACTGTTACTACTGATAAACTTCTGTGAGGAAGAACTATTTCCAGGTGCAGCTGAACTGACAACTCAGTTGTTAAGGCTTGCAAGTATTCTTTGGCTCCCCTTATGTCGAATCAATAAATTGGGTAATACTACCCGTGAAGACTATTGCGATCCCCTATACTTGTGGGTCATCAAGACTATTTTCTGGCGTCGTTGCTGGGGAGCATAGCTTTATTTGTAAGTTCACTTGGATCTATTATTGTTCACTGCTACTCCTTTCATCATGGGGAAGTCTCGTGATGGAAAGTTCAGTATTTTACCATCCACTACAAGAAGAGGTAAAGTCCTAAACACCTCTGCTTCTCTTGATTCACTATCTGTTATAAGTAAGCTTGTTATACCAACACCACATACTCATGCTACACACACTGCTACTACTGCTAAGTCTGAAACTTCTTTTGATGCTCATGATGTTACTTCTACTGTGCTTGATGCGAGTGGTTCATTAGGTCCTTTTCTAGATGCTACTATGGCTAGTCTAGGAAATACCAAAACTCCTAGTGAAGACACTATTACACCTGTTAGCTCACCTGAGTCTAGTGGGAGTTATGATATTAATGATGGTTACATTGAGTTCACTGATGATTTTGTTGAAGAGTGCCGAAACACACATGGTACAAGTTCTATGAAGAGTCTCCTTGCTAGATGTACTATTATGCCTAAGTTATCCTCTAATCCTAAGTTTGCCACTTCTCCCATAGATATTAAAGATGAAGATTATGATTTCTCTCTTGATTTACCTTATTTAGATATTGTTGAGAAAGAACCTTTTTGTGGGACTGAAAATGAGAGTGTTGTGGCTCATATGAATGAGCTTTCTACTATGAGTGCTTTATTCTCTGATGATTTTAAGATGCGCAAGTACTTTGTGAAAGAACATTTTATAATCCCTAGTGTTTTGTGTGTTAGATAACAATATCAAGGAGTATTTTAATGTGTGTTGAAGTGTTGCAACTCTCTCTGAGAAAAAGGGAAAAGTATCTGGCTTTGGGGGGCGGATAATCTGCGCCCACCAGGGGCGGATAATCCGCCCCTCCCTATTCCCAAGCAGGCGCAAGCCCCAGAAGGGGGGCGGAGTTTTGGCCGGATTTTCCGGCCCCGCCGGATAATCCTCCCCTTAGAGGGGCCGGATAGTCCGCCCCCCTTGCTCACCTCCAAGGTGCATCCCCAGAGAGGGGGCGGAGTGTTGGCCGGACTTTTCGGCTTGGCCGGATAATCCTCCCCAGGAGGGGGCCGAATTATCCGCCCCCAAGATCTTCACCAAGTCACGCAGGCGCCAGCCCCAGAGAGGGGGCGGAGTTTCTCCCAGAAAATCCGCTCTTGGGGAGGGTTTCCCTAGGGGGCGGATAATCCGCCCCTAGTGGGGGGCGGATAATCCGCCCCCAAAGTTGCTCAACGTCCAGATCTGGGGAGGGGGTATTTAAGCCAGCCTTCCCCCTCCTGCCAGATCTCTTGATTCATTTGAAAAAGACAAGATCAGATCTACAATCTTCATCCAAGAGAGCTCCACCTAGATCCACCCAAAGGCCCCGTTCCTTGGGGAATCGAAGGAGGAGAACTCGATCTTCATCATCAGCAATCAAGCGCTTCATCTCCTCTCCATTCATTTGGAGAACCACCGATCTAGTATTTCTTGCAAGTACCTAGATCCTTGTTTTTGTTTATATTGATAAACCTTGTTCTTGTGGCAGCTTGTTGTCATCTCGGGAGCCCCCAATTCGGTTGTGGGTGTGTGCCCCGATAGTATTGTAAAAGGCACCGGTTCCCGCCTCGAAGGGATCCAATAGTGGAGAAGGTGGATCAGGCCTCTCTTGGCGATATCCATCGGAGAATAGGGTGAGGCCTATTGTGGCGTGGTGGTCTTAGAACCGCCCACCCCTCCAACGTAGATGTACTTCCCTTAACAAGGAAGGAACTGCGGTAAAACAAATCCCTGTGCCTCCGCGTGCTCCACTACGGTTTCTTCGCTCCTCTCTTTACGTGCTTAGTAGTTAGGGTTGCATATAGGGAAATTCTCGTAGTTGCATATCTAGAGAATTTACTTTGTGTCAAGCCTAAAATTGAAAAAGTATTAAAAATTGGTTAGCACCTATTTACCCCCCCCTCTAGGTGCCCATACGATCCATTTCACTTTGTTACTAAGATCTTCCCTTTTTCACTAAAAGGAGAAGCTAGGGCTTGGTTTAATAGATTACCTCCTGGTTCCATTGATAGCCCTGATTGCTTGATTGCTTCTTTCTTCCAGAAATATTTCCCTCCTAGTGCTAGACATGCTGCTTTGCAGAGACTTTTTGATTTTAAACAGCGAGAAGAAGAGAATTGCCTGAGTCATGGACAAGGTTCTGTGCCTTGGTTCATGCACATCCTGGATGTCCATTACCTAAGAATGAGCTTCTTGATCTTTATTATAATGGACTAACTGATGATTCTAGGACCTACCTAGATAGCTTTGCTAATTGTTTTTTTAGGAAAAGGACCCCTACAGATGCTGAAGAACTAATGACCAAGATAAGCAAGAATTATGATGATTGGACTTCAACTGAGCTGAATACATCTGAGCCTATTACTCCTGAACCAGTTGTGCCTGGACCAGTTCCAACACCAACAACAAAGAAGAGGGGAGTTATTGCATTAAATGATGAAGTGATGAAAGAATCTAAGAAGTGTCTAAAGGAGAAAGGTTGAGCTGAAGATGTGAAGAATCTACCTCCTATAGAAAAATTATGTAAGCCAATTCCCCACTCATCTACTATTGAGGTACACTCTCTCCAACACTTTGATGAAGGTGATATTCCTTATGGTAAGCCTCCTGATCAATGCTTAGAGGAACTTGACAATTTTATAGTTAAACGAGGTCATTTTAATAAACAAGTTCAAAATCATTTATTGGAAAACTCTAGAGCTATCCATGAGTTGAAAGATATTGTGGAAAGAACTTCTAATGATATTAAAATGCTTTGTAAACACTTTCAAATGGTTCAAACCCAACTTGATCAACTTGCTAAGGTACAAAAGGATATGCTAGTTAATGCTTTAGGAGATAAACATGCTTATGGAATTATAACTAGGAGTGGTATAGCTACTCAAGATCCTTTATATCCTGAAGGACACCCTAAAATAATAGAGCAGGATTCTCAACAAGGTGAGGATAGTGGTAGTCCTCATAAGAGGAAGAAAAGGAAACATAAGAGAGTTGAGGAACCACTTGGACCTGCTATAGATCCTAATAGTATATCTGTCTCTGATGCTGAAACTGAGAGTGGTAATGATAAAAATGAGTCTCCTGATAAGGAGGAAGGTGAGAAAGAACCTGAGAAGCACACTAAGAACACTAGGTACAGCAAGGAAGATTTTATTGCTAATAAACATGGTAAAGAGAGAGAACCTTGGGTGCAGAAACCTATGCCTTTTCCAGGTAAGAAACACAAGTCAAAGGAGGAGGAACAGTATAACAAGTTTTGTGAGTGTATGAAACCTTTATTCTTGCAAATTCCTTTGACTGATGCTATTAAGTTGCCTCCTTATTCAAAGTATATGAAGGATATTGTCTCTAATAAAAGAAAGATTCCTAATGACGAGATTTCCACTCTACTTGCTAATTATTCCTTCAATGGTAAGGTTCCAAAGAAACTTGGTGATCCAGGTATACCAACTAGTCCTTGCTCTATTAAGAATAATTATGTTAGAACTGCTTTATGTGATTTGGGAGCTGGAATTAGTGTGATGTCTTTTTCTCTCTATAAGAGACTCCAGCTAGAAAAGTTGATACCAACTGATATTTCTTTGCAACTGGAAGATAAGTCAACTACTATTCCTGTTGGTATATGTGAGGATGTTCCTGTTCAAGTTGCTCATAATTGCATGGTTCTAACTGATTTTGTTGTGCTTGAAATGCCCGAAGACGATAATATGTCTATTATTCTTGGGAGACCTTTTCTTAATACTGCAGGTGCTGTCATCAATTGCAATCAAGGAAAAGTAATATTGAATATTAATGACAAAGAGCACACTGTCTATTTCCCCAAGAAGGTTGTTAAGAGCTATTGCCTGAATTCCATTGAAAATATCGAGGGCATCAAGGTTTTTGAAATATATTGTCCCATTCCACAAGAAATTTTTGAAACTATTATGATTGGGACAACTGATATCAAGTATGAGGTAACATAATCACCTTGTGTAATGCAAAGTTTTGTTTCATATAAGATTGTTTTGGTAACAAGACTTGATCAACCTTGTTAACAAAAGTATTTTAATGAACAAAATAATGTTTCCACTATGGTTATATTTGCTTTCTTTTTCCTTTCTCCTTCCTAGTTTTTGATTAAGCTTTAGTTTTGCTAGTTGTTTGCTTTGTTTGAGTTTCTTAGAGCTTCTGTAGTTTGGCTTTTGGTTTGCTTTTGCTACTTCTGAAAAAACTGTTTCTGCGAGAAAATCAATTTTCATACCCTGAAAATTGGCCAAAAATAAAGTTTCCCGAAAAATCCCAGAAAATTCAAAATAAATTTTTCCTCGAAAAAGGGGTAGAGTGGCACCTGAAGTGACCCAGGGGCCCACCCCAGGGCCCGACACCCATGGTAGGCGCGGCCTACCAGGAGGTGGCGCCTATGGGAGGTCTAGCCCACCTGGGCCCCTCCAGGCTGCCTCCTCAAAGCCACCTTCTTTCTCTCTCTCCCGAAAAACACCAAAAAACTTGCTTAAGCTCGAGTTCTTGCTGTTCTTGCTCGATATTTTCGATCTCCTTGTTCATCCCATCTCAAGTGCTGATTTTTGGAAGGATTGCTCCTTGGTATGTGCCTCCTCCACTTGTCCAATTAGATTTGTGATTGGTAGATTGTATCTTGAGTATTTTGCTGCTATAGGTGACAGGTTGTTTGAGCTTGCATGCTTGTTCTTTGCTTAGAAACTTTTTTTTGATGCATGTGTAGTCCTCTAGCAAGTTCCTATAGTAGTTGCTCATCATTTATCAACTTAGAAATCACTTGGTTTGATGGTTGTTTAAAATTTCAGAATAGGGAAGTCATGGACTACCACACCTTTGGTGACATATTTGAGAGTGATGCACCTAGAAGGGAAAGGCTTCCAAGGTCATCTACCAGTACTAGACCATCATACAATGAGGATCTCATCACTCCGCGATTTGGTGACGAGGGAGATGAAGGGGATGCACACCCCTCCGCCTTTCCTTGCCAAACATTCTTGCGAACTGCTGGGATTCTTAATGATTTCATGACTTTGGTGCAGAGGGATGGACTAACAAGTTACATGCAGGATGAGAGTGCACAATATGCTTTGCTTACTGAAATATTTGTGGAGAGTTTCTCCTTTACTAATAGTATGTTCACGCCTTCTGTGTCCTTCAAGATTTATGGCAGGGCTCATTCTATGACATTAAAGAAATTTTGCAAGGCCCTGAGGCTTGGTAAAACTGGGTCATCAAAGAAGATTGCAGCTCTACTAGCTGATATGTTAGAGATTTATCGAGGAATAACCAATGATAATGACCGTAGAGCTCAGCGAGGGAACATAAAGAACATTCAACTTCCAGCCATCAGGTATTTTTCCTACTATCTAGCCACCAGTGTTCTTGGTAGGGAGAACACTAGTAATATCTCCAACTATCATCTGGCCTTCTTAGCTGCTGCGCTTAACAATGAGGACAAGTATAATCTTGGTTCTCTCATTGCTCGTCGTCTAGCTGCTAAGGGACCCATTTATGGCGGAACTATTGCTACTCGTGTTGCTGCTGCCTTGGACATTACTGTTGATCCACATGATACAGTTTTGGCTCCTGAGAGGCTTGATCTTGCTGCCATGAAGGCGCACCACTTTGTCACCACTAGCTCTACTCTTGAGAACTTGGTTTATAGAATGCTGTTTACTGACGGGGAAGAGAGAGAGATCCCTCTACCCCAAACCACTTTGTTCAGTATTTCTTAGGGACCTTGGTCACGCTCGAAGGCAGAGATGGATGACAACCTGCGTTCTCTCAACTTCCATGGACACTATCAGGAGGAAGCACCATCATACGACCCCCCTGCATATTACACAGGGGAGGCCTCGAGCTCGTACCAGGACGAGGGAGCTTCCTCGACATACCACGGAGACGCATCTACTTGGGCACCATGGGATTGAGCCCCACTTAGGCCAAAAGCCTAAGCTTGGGGGAGGTATAACGACGTCGCACTCATCTATATATCATGTTCGGTCGGTTCTTTGTATATCCATTGTTTCGCTTTCTTTTTGGTTTTTGTTGCTTATTTCTAAAAACCCAAAAATACCAAAAATATTTTCGTTGTTTCTTTGCTTTGGTTAGCCTTAAAACAAAAAAAATCCAAAAAGATTTTGATCTGTTTGGTTTTCTTTGTTTTTGTTTGGTTTTTCTTTGTTTGCTTGTTTCTAAAAAAAATCGAAAACACCAAAACTATTTGTTGTTCTTCTTTGGTTTTGTGAGTTCTTTGCAGGATTCAGCCGTCCTCAGTGGATTATGGTTTCATGTTAATTATTCAAGTCACACAAGTGAAGGGCAATAATGAAGATTAAGACAACTCGAGGTGTGGTAAGAGGCTGGTAAAGAACTCAATTTTGTTTCATTTTTGTACATATACTCATCATTGTGAGCATGCTTAGCCTGTTTGTGTAAGGTGTATGTCATTATGGATGCTTAGTAGTTCTTGCTTGTCTATGATTATCTCCAGCTTGCTAATAGTTTGTAGCATGTCATATGAATGTTTGCTTGCATTGTTTTATTCATACTTTGGTATGATATTGTGGTATCCTCCTCTGACTGTTCATGTGAATCGACTTGGCACATGCTAACGCATGCATATGACTAATCAATAGTCAGTAAGCCTCGATGATTTATTTTGCCTAAGAGTTCTTGTATCACTTTCATGCCATAGTTAGTCCTGTTTTGTTGCAAGCATGATTTTGACAGCTATTGCTCTCTCGTTTGTCGCTCCCTCTCTATTGCTAGCCTTCACTTGCACTGAGTATGTGCTCTACCTGTACTTCCAACTCCCAAAAACCAATATTGCCAGCTGTGTCGACCATACCTACCTATTAGCATCATTTGCTATTTTAGTGCATATTTCATATGCCGTGTTTTCTTCCAAAATAAAATGTTTGTCTGTTTTGAGAAAGTTAGTTAGTAAAGCTCTCACGAACTTGATGGCACACTTTATTCATTGCGCTTAATAATTCTGAACCATTGTGACTAGTCCATGAAAGTTATATGCTTGCTAATTATATACTGAGAGTCAGCAGAACCGTGTTGTCAACGGGAACGCTTTCAACACTTTTTGGATATCTCATACAGTTGATTCCTTGCTCTTTTGTTTACGAATGTCGACGATGTGAAATAAAAGGGGAGGTTGTGAGTTCATGGAGTTTATACATTGTGTTAGAGAAACGCCTGGGCCGCTAGCCTAAGCCATGCTTAATCATGGTGGAAACTTGCAGCATCACTATAATGAGCATCTATGAAGCGTCGTCAATAAAAAGTTATGCATATGATAAATAAAAAAGATTGCTGAGATGCTCATTGTCTGCTTGCCTTGTCATTTTGGTTATGGTAAAGCTCATGTACTAAGTGCAAGGGGTACCCCGTTGGCGGTTCTCGATGATATGCATGTATTTACAATGACAAGAACTTTTAGGTGACCAAAGTTGAGTAGCATGCAGAGCGACCCTCATACTCAAGGGACTTGGGATTTCCAGTCTATGGTCTGTCAAGCATATGATTCAGAGTGGACCTCACTTTCACCTTAACCACATGAAGATGCCTATGATAGGGGCAATGAGAGCTCAAAGCTAATGAGTACCTTCCTTTCAGCATTGGTAAGCCTTTAAAATCTTCACAAAACCATTTTCACAACCTTGTTGAGTTAGCACTTATTCTATGAGCACCTTCTTGAGAGCATAGTTGTCATTCTTGTGTTTATTCCAAAACTTGGTTAACTATGTCATGACTTTGATGCTTGTATCTCTGATATCTTTACTTCTAGTCTTCATGTGAACTTCAGAGGTACCTTGGCATTTATATTGTGCTCTTCAAACAAAGACAAGCGAGATACCACTCTATCATACCTTATTATGAGCATTGTAATGTTGCTTATGTTTATGTTTCATGCTACTTATTATTATTGAGTTGGTTTCTCTTCATATCTTGCAATGACTATTGAGTAGACTTAGTTGCATACTCCTTATTATGAATTGTCTAAGCATCTACTCCTGTGCTTAGCTTGCAAGTTCATTTATCGCACTCAGTTTTCAACTGAATTTCTTGGGGACAAGCAATAAGCTAAGCTCGGGGGAGTTGATACATCCAAAACGTATCTAATTTCTCGAACACTTTGTTATTGTTTCTTCTCTAAACTTGTGTGATTTGGATACAACTAACACGGACTGACGCTGTTTTCAGTAGAATTACCTTGGTGTCTTGTTTTTGTGCAGAAAATGAACTATCAGGAAAAATCCCGGAAAATATGCCAAAAATTCTATTTCACCAGAAGATCCACGGAGCCACAAGAAGAGACGGAGGGGAGGCCTAGGGGCCCAGACCCACCCCAGGCACAGGCCCACCTGACCCCGCGCCTGGTGGGGGTTTGGCCATCCCAGGAAGCTCCTTGGCCTCCCTCTGTGCCTATAAGTTGCCTTTTGACCTAAAAACCGAGGGGGTGCGATAGTTTTCCAGAAAGAGTTCCGCTCCGTCGCCGCCACCAGAAACCAAGATTCGGATCTAGAAACTCCGTTCTAGCACCCTACCGGGACGGGGAATTTGGAGAGGATCATCGCCATCGTCATCACCAATGCATCTCCATCTACCTCCAATATTTCCCTCATCCATGAGTGAGTAATCCCCCGCTGTAGGCTTGCGGATGGTAGGGATTGGATGAGTTCTATCATGTAATCGAATAAGATCTATTAGGGCATAGTGCCTAATATCTCTTGTGCTATTTGACTTTGTTGCAACTTGTTGTGCTTAATGATTTTCACTAGGTCCCGAGTGCCATGATCTCAGATCTGAACTTATTATTGAATCATTATGATAGTATTATTTGTGATCTTATCTGCAAGTTGTGTACACATATGATTGTCCGGATCCAAAGGCCCCAAAGTGACAATAATTGGGACAACCGGAGGGGATGGATGTTGTGTGACGATCACATGTGTTCATGGAGTGTTAATGCTTTGCTCTGTTCTCTATTAAAAGGAGCACCTTAATTGACAGTAGTTCCCTAGAGGCCCCGCTGCCACGGGCTGGCTGGACAAAAGATGTTGTGCAAGTCAAGTTCTGCGATGCGTATATTTATATTTTTGAGCACATGCCTATTGTTTAGTAGTTGGATGATTGTTGTTATTATTTGCTGCCCTATCTTGAGATTGAATTTTACATGTTTAGTATCGTCCACACCACACACCATCCCATCCCCCTACCATATCCCTCACATTGCAGTTACTATTACTATTGCTCATGTTCCATTGTTGCTGTTGCTTTGCTTTGTTGTTGCTACTACAAGCTCTTACTACTGATAAACTTCTGTGAGGAAGAACTATTTCCAGGTGCAGATGAACTGACAACTCAGTTGTTAAGGCTTGCAAGTATTCTTTGGCTCCCCTTGTGTCGAATCAATAAATTGGGTAATTCTACCCGTGAAGACTGTTGCGATCCCCTATACTTGTGGGTCATCAATGGTGGCGGCGGCTACAGACGGTTTCGTGGAGATTTGATCGTGTGCTTAGGGTTTCTGCATCGGGGGATTCTTATAGGCGAAGGTGGAGGCCGAGGAGGCGACTAGGGGGGCCAAACCCTGCCTAGGCGCGGGCCCACCCTTGCACTCTCCTAGGGGGGCCCTGGCACGCTTCTCCGTCTCCCCTCTGGACTTCATGTTCCCCATAGAAAGTTATTGACTTTGACCTTTTCCCGTCCAATTCCGAGAATATTTCTTTACTAGCTTTTCTAAAACCAAAAACAGCAGAAAACAGGCAACTGGCACCGTGGCAACTTGTTAATAGGTTAGTACCAGAAAACATGTAAAAATCACCTCAAAGTGTAGACATAGAAAAGCAAAGTAGATACTAAACAAGCATGGAACATCAAAAATTATAGATACGTTTCCGACGTATCAGTGACAGAAACCTGAACCCCCTTAGGACACCTTTGCACAAGGGAGCGCGGGATCTCAGAGTTTAAGGCTGTGGTTAGATTTATATCTTAATTACTTTCTTGTAGTTACAGATGTTTGCAGGGGGTTTAATCACAAGTATGTATTAGTCCAAGTAAGGTCGGTATGTTAGCATAGGTTCACCCACATAACACTTACAACACTATAGAAGAGTACTCAGCTATTTGAAGCGAAGGCACTTGACAGAATTCCCATGTGTCCTCGAGAACGTTTGGTCCTTATAAGTATTTCCACCGGCTTGTCCTTTGCTAATAAAGGATTGGGCCACTTTCTCCGTTTGATCGTTACCTTTATTACTTTCTCCTTGTTTTGTTGCCTTATCAAAAAACCGCTAAAAATCCGTTTGCTAAGTATTTACAGAGAGTTCCTGCTCCATACCACTGTTTAGCACCTTCTGCTCCTCGTTGGGATCGACACTCCTATTTATTGAAAGTACTACGATACACCCCCTATACTTGTGGGTCATCCCTCATTGTTATAGTACATCTTTAGTGGCTGGCTAATGCAGACTACCACTCTCAAGTCGGGTAGAAATTTCTTTAGCCATAACGCTTGCCCCCATGTCGTGGGAATGGTCACAGCAGATGTTGCAATCTGCAGCGAGTAATAGAACGAGGGGCAAGGGCGGCCAGCCATCTGCGGTGCGATATGAGGGCGGAGACACAGGGTTTTACCCAGGTTCGGCCCCCCGGAGGGTAAAGACCTACTCCTGCTAGATTGTATTATGATGGTGTTACAATGGGGGGAGCTCGGCGGCTAGGCGGCGAGTCGCTTGGGTGTATGATGGAACGTGCCTCTACCGCATACAGTAGGAGGTTTATATAGACTCACCTCCCCCTAGGGTTTACATATCTCAACCGAATAAGTTAAGGCTTCGGTACTCGTTTAACCTAATCCGACTGGGCCTATCTACTCGCCTGGGCCTTCAGCTTCAAGTCGCTTGGATCCACACCGGGCCTTGATCTAGTCGCCGTCTTGCAGGCCCACTCGCCAGGTCGTGGGCCAGTCGGAAACGTCCTGATGGGTATACCCGTGCATATCCCATCAAGAGTCCCGAGGCCGTCGTCGATTGGGCGCGGTGGTTCTTGGCGATCGAGCATACGGATTCAATACGGACATCCAACGAATCGTGGCGGGCTCTGAATAAAGGAAACTAGTCATTCGTCGCAGCTTTGGCGAATGGGTCGGCGAAATATTCAGTCATCCGTTGTAGTGATCGGTCGGCCGAGCAGTGGCGGTTGGACCATCAAAACGCAGTCAAACTAGCCGGTTGGGGTAATCCAACGGTAACTTTTGGCATAATCACCGCGTAGTAACGGCTCCCTGATTTGGCGGGTAACAACCGCTATATAAAGGGAATGGTAGGCGATCGGAGAACCACCTCCTCGTCATTTCCTCCGATTGCGCGCACCTTCGTTTTCCTCCGTATCGTGATCCAGCCGAACCGAAATCCTCCGACCCCCACGAATTCTTCCGCCAATGGCCCCCTCCACCGAACCATGGGGCAGGTCCAAGTGCACGAGAGCACAACTGGCGTCCTTCGAGGAGGACGGGATCCTGCGCGCCGGCAGGTGGCGCATCCCGACGGCCGGAAATGTGACTCCGAACCCGCGCGAGGGAGAGTTCGTCTGCTTCACCAGCCACCTAGAGCGGGGGCTGGGATTCCCAACATCCCTTTTCTTCCGGCGCTTCTGCGCCTTCTACGGTATCCAACCGTTGGACCTGGGCCCGCACAGCATCGAGCAGCTCGCCATTTTCGTGGTGTTCTGCGAGTGCTACCTGGGCTGCAGGCCCTATTTTCCCCTGTGGCAATATATGTTCCACGGGCGGATCAGTCGCGAAGAAGCAGGCGGCCCGATGCTTGCCGCGGGGGGCCTGACGTTTCAATTGAAGTCGAAGGCCTCCTTTTTCGATCTGATGCTACCTGCCAAGGCGGCGAGTGAATGGAAGAAGTCTTCGTTTTACGTCACCGAGGCGACTCCGGATGGCGAGGTGGCGATCCCAAGATACTCCGCCGACCGTCCCGAACCGCGCCGACTCCAAGTCGGCAAGCTTCCAACAGACCAGCGGATGGTGGTGGATGAAATGCTTCAGACCATCCGCGGCCTGAAGAAGAAAGGTCTCCAGCCCATCAACTCAGACAACTGCTGGCTCGGCGGCTTCGTCCCCTGCCGCGTGACCACTACATGTACGAGTACGGTCCGGGAGGACTCGGCGAAATCTGCCTCGAGTGGCAACTCGAGGATTACCTCCTGGCGTTGAAGAAGATCACCCAGGCGGCGTACCTCGACGCGAAGGCTGGGGTCGCCCCCTACACCGCGAAGCATCCAGCCCCGACGGTAAGTCATCTTTCTATCATTTGCAGTCGCAGTTAATGCTGTCACGGTTATACTGATGTTGTCTTATGACTATTGCAATTATTTCAAGTGGTGGAAGGGTGGCTTCCGCCCGCGGACGACGAGAATTTGAGCTCATTCGTCCAAGAGGGGGGCGAATCGCCTCCAGCAAGGGGCGGCATCGAGAGTGACAGGAGCGACGACGACGATGAATCCGAGGAAGAGGTCGCCCCGCTGGTCCGGAAAACTCGCGGACAGCGGCAGCGTGAGCTCGAAGCAAGCAAAAGCCTCGAACATCATGACATGACAACGAAGAGCTCCCCGAGAACACCTCGCATCGCGAGGCCACTCCATCGAAGAAGAAGAAGAAAAAGAAGGAGGTGAAGGCCCCTCCGAAGAGGAAGACGAAGCCAATGAGACAGGCATCTCCGCCTCGCTCGCCAAGCAGCTCCGACGCCACCAGTCTGGCCAGGGGTGAAGCGCCACAGACGATGGCGGCGCCAGATATCACCGCCGTCCTGAGCGAGGTGCCTCTGGCCTCGATGCCTCCGCCGTTCGCCCCAGTCTCTGGGTCGGGGGCTGCTCCGGTCGCGGCAGCTTTGTCGCCCAGGGAAGCTCCTGCCAAAAACGTTTTGGAAGCTCATGTCGCGGCCTCGATGACAAAGAAGCCGTCTGTGTCTTGGGTGCACGATGTCCTGGAGATGGGCCTCAGTCGGCGACTGGGCCCCGAACTGGAGAAGCCGACCGGCATCCGCACAGGGCTACGGTTCATTCCAGTCGCCAAGTGAGTTTTATTCACCTGCTTTACTTTTCCTCGTAGTCGAATGACTTTGCTCATATTCTCGATTTGTAGGACTGGGTTAAAAAGATAGGCCATCCGTCCGTGGCCAAGGTGCCGCCAGTCGTCGCCGAGGAGGACCCCTCTCGGAAGAGGAAGGCTGACGAGGTCGCTGCCCCCACAGACGGTGCCAAGAAGGCCAAGAACGACGAGGTCGTCTCGGTGTCTGACGACACGACGGTGGCCCCGAGTGATCCTGCGGCGGTGGCGGCCTCGGCAATCAAGGAGGGTGCTCCTTCGCCAGGGGTGACCGAGCCGGCCTCTTTTGGTGCCAGCGTGTCCATCGCGACCTTCCCGCGCTTCATGTCCAGAGCGGCCACGGTGAGTGGTACCACACCATCGAGCCGCGCACCTGGAGCCGCCGAGACGGAGGTCGAGCAACTGCGCAGGCATACTCCAGCCCTTCTCACCTCCGTGGACGCACTACAACTTCATGGCATGCTGGGCACGGCCATCTAGGTATGTCCAGTCCCCGAGGATCGGGCCACTGAATTGCAGTGGTCAGATTCTGGTAGTGTTGTACTTTTATTTCTTGCGCCCAGTCCCCGAGTGTGCATTCGCTGAGTTTCAGCGGGTGGGCGCTCAGTATTTTTGATCGCCAGTCCCCGAGTGTCTAGTCGCTGAATTTCAGCGGGTGGACACTTTAGGATTTCGTTTTTGCTAACTGTTTCACTTTTGCACAGGGTTTGTAGCGTGAATCAGCCGACCGGCTGGCTGCGAAGTGTCGCGCGGAGAAGGAACTTGTTGTCGTTCAAGAAGCAAACAAGGGACTCCAAGCGATTGCCGCGAAGGCAGAAGAGGTTCGCCAGGGCCTTGTCCCGGCGAGTGAGCTGTCGGCGGCGCAATCGGCGTTGAGTTTAACGGAAAAGCGGATCGCCGACCTTGAGCGCAAGCTGAAGGAAGCAAAGGAGGAAGCGACCTCGGCGGATGGGCGAGCCAAGGCTGCTGTTACGGCCGCCGCGGAGGAGCGTAAGGTTTCCGACGCCCTTGTTGTTGGGCTTCAAGATGATTACTCTGCTCTTGAAAACTTCATCATGGAGCTCTCCCGCCCTTTGATTGGTGAGTGTGCCTGCCTCTGCCTATAACAGATGCATTGTGTAATTTTGGATGTATTCACTGTCACCTTCTGCCCGCAGGTCGGATCATTGATAGCGCGGAAGAGGCGAATTCGTTCGACGCGCGACAATGTGTAGCCACGCTGGTCGACTCGGCCACGTTGTCGGCGACATGCATATGGGCGTATCTTCAGGAGATGTCGCCCACGGAAGTGATTCCCAGTGACCTCGTCGAGGTGTGGCGATACTTGGAGAAGGCACCGTCGGTCGTCGAGTTCATGACGCGATCGGCGTTCCGACACGGAGCGGCGACGACGCTTAGCCTTGGGCTTGGTCACTTCCCGGAGGACTTCGACCTGGACGACGTGACAAGTGGCTACCTGTCATCGACTGGCTCGGTGGAGATCTCCGAAGTGCTGAAGTTGACGGACCGCGCCGCGGTATACTCCGAGCGCGTCTGGGCGATGGGCGACCTCCTTCCTTATCAGGAGACGGTCGTCTCACCCAACGACCCCGAGCCGCAGCACCGGGACTTCAAGATCGAGCAAACCTTCCGTGTGGCGATGGCGGGTGAGCTGACGACGTACCCGTCAAACCCGTACACTCCCTTCATTCGCAATCGCAAGGGTGGTGGCGAGTCATCGTCGAAGCCTGCGGAGTAAAATATTGTGCCCTGGGGCGTTAGTAGCAGTTCTGCCGTTGGGCATACTTTGTATTTTATGATAATTGCGACATGCTATAATGAGATATCGTGTTGTTTTGTGAATTGTCGTGTGTTTCTGATTGAGGGTTGAACGAGTCTCCGAGCGCGTCCGCCCTTTTTTATGGGGTTTACCTCGTTTATTATGTGTTTGTGATTGGAATTTTTTGTTATTGATGTCGACTCGCCCGAGCTCGGAGAGCCAGTCGTAAGGCGACTCCCATGAGTGCTCTGTACTTCACCGTTTTCCCTTGCGCGAACGAGGTCGGATAGCCGAGTCCCCGAGCGTGGTACTTGGTTGTTCTAGGCGCAACTCTAGGGTGGGTGAGGACTGGGCGCGTTAGAATAAGCGCGTCACTCCTGCCTGGCCCGTTGGGTTAGTCGCATGGCGAGTCCTGGGGATGCTCTCATACTTTGCGTTTTCCCTAGCCGCTCGCGCTGAACTGGTCGTCAGTCCCCGAGCGTGGTAGTTGGCCGTTCGGGTCGCTATGTCGAGGATGCGGAAAATCATGGTCACTGTGAGAAGCGAAGGCAGTTGTCTTGGCTCGTTGAGCCATTCGAGCTAGGCGACTCCAATGGGGCTCCGGGTAGGCGTTTTTCATGGACGTTACAAGACCTGGGGTAACCCAGTGCCCTTGTAGCGCACTACTTGGCCATGTCGATCGATGTACCAGAGGTTGACTTCTGCAGTTAGCTTGACGCTGTTATTACGAGTGCGAGTGGCACAAGACACGGAGAGTAGACGCAATTTGCGGTAACCAATATTTTTTATTTCATAGCGACTGGAGGATACATATGTGGAGTTCTAGGAGTAGAACTTACATAGGAGGTTTACATTCCATGGTCGCTTGACGTTGAGTTTGCCGTCCCCGCGGACGTCGATGAGGTAGTAGGCGTCGTTGCCGAGTACTCGCCCTATGGCGAATGGTCACTCCCACGGGGGGGAGAGCTTGTGCATGCCCTTCTTGTCCTGGATGAGTCGTAGCACCAGGTCGCCTTCCTGGAAGGTGCGAGTTTTCACCCGCCGGCTATGGTAGCGGCGGAGTCCTTGCTCGTAGATGGCAGTGCGAGAGCGAGCTAGGTCGCGTGCTTCGTCGAGTTGATCGATTCCGTCCTGCCGTGCGAGTTCGTTCGCCGCCTCCGTGTAGTGGACGACCCTTGGCGAGTCGTGCTCGAGGTCGGTGGGCATGACTGCCTCGGCGCCGTACACCATGAAGAAGGGGGTGAACCCTGTCGACCTGTTGACTGAGGTGCGGATGCCCCAGATGACGGAGGGTAGCTCCTCGACCCAGCACCCGGCGGTGCGCTCGAGTGGTACTTGGAGCCGCGGCTTCAGGCCGTGGAGGATGCTCTGGTTGGCCCGTTCCGCCTGGCCGTTGGACTCCGGGTGGGCGACCGACGCGAGGTCGAGCCAGATGTGGTGTTCCTCGCAGAACTCGGCCATGGCTCCTTTGGCGAAGTTGGTGCCGTTGTCCGTGATGATGCTGTTTGGGAACCCATAGCGATATATGAGCTCGCGTAGGAATTTGGTGGCGGTCTTCCCGTCGCATTTCCGGACTGGCTTGGCCTCCACCCACTTTGTGAATTTGTCGACCGCGACCAGGAGGTGGGTGAAGCCGGAGGGGGACTTTTTGAAGGGGCCTACCATGTCCATAGCCCACACGGCGAATGGCTAGGTGATGGGGATTGTCTTGAGCGCTGAGCTCGGCATGTGTGTCTTGTTGGCGTACTTCTGGCACCCGGCGCACCGCTGGACAATGTCGACGGCGTCGGCGTGTGCGGTGGGCCAGTAGAAGCCGTGACGCATAGCCTTGGCGACCAGGGAGCGGCGTAGCGGTGGCGATCGCCGGAGTGGATGTCGTGGAGGATCTTGCGTCCTTCGGCGGGTTGGACGCAGCGTTGGAACACGCCGGTCACGCTGCGTTTGTGGAGCTCGCGGTCGATGATGGTGAAGGATTTGCATCGAGGTACAATCATCTGGGCGTCTGTCTCGTCTGCCGGCAAGGTTCCGGCCTCCAGGTAGGCGATGTACGGCTTGGTCCAGTCGTCTGGCTCGGCGATGAGTGCGACCAGGGCGGCTTCTGGCTGCAGCAGGACTCCAATGTCGATCTCCCTTGGGGGAGAGACTGATGGCTTGGTGATCGTGTCGAGGAAGACGCCGGTGGGTGGTGCAAGTCGAGCCGACCCGATGCGAGAGAGTGTGTCGGCCTCCTCGTTCTTCCGCCTGTTGATCCACTCGACGGAGTAGCCTGCGAAGTGTCCCCCATCTTGTCTACTGCTTGGCGGTATGCCGCCATGGTGGGGGAGACGGCGTCGCAAGTGCCAGCGACTTGCCCAGCGACGAGGTCGGAGTCTCCGTAGCAGCGTAGGCGGTTGACGTTCATCTCCTTGGCGGCTCGCATGCCGTGGAGTAGTGCCTCGTACTCGGCCATGTTGTTGGTGCAGGGGTGAAGTCGAGGCAGAGGACGTAGCGGAGCTTGTCGCCCTTTAGTGAAGTCAGCACGATCCCTGCTCCTGCGCCGTCCGCGTTCTTGGAGCCGTCGAAGTGCAGGCTCCAGTAGTGGAGGTATGGCAGCTTTTCTGGCTGCTGGGCCTCTTCGGTCGGCGATGAAGTCCGCGAGAGCCTGCGACTTGATCGCTTTTCGTGGCTCATACTTGATGTTGTGGACGCCGATTTCGACGGCCCACTTGGCGACTCGCCCGGTCGCCTCACGGTTGCGGATGATGTCCTGCAACGGTGCTGAGGAGACGACCGTGATCGGGTGCTCCTGGAAGTAGTGCGGCAGGCGCCGCTGTGCTCTGAAGACCGCGTATACCAGTTTCTGGTATTGCGGGTATCGCTGGCGCGACTCGGTGAGGACCTCGCTGATGTAGTACACCGGTCGCTGTACCGGGCGCTCCTTTCCTTCCTCCGGCCGCTCGACGACCATGACGGCGCTGACGACGCGCTCGGAAGCCGCGACGTAGACCAGCATGGGTTCTTTGTCGACGGGGGCGGCGAGTAGTGGTGCTGCGAGTAGCACCTTCTTGAGGTCGCGGAGTGCGTCGTCCGCCTCCTTGTCCCACTGGAAGGTGGGGTTCTTGCGCATCAGGCGGTATAGGGGCATCGCCTTTTCGCCCAGGCGGGGGATGAAGCGACTGAGAGCCGCTACTCGCCCGGCCAGCTTCTGGACGTCGCGCAGACACTCGGGTTTGCCGAGTCGAGCAATCGTGTCGATCTTTGTGGGGTTCGCCTCGATCCCGCGCTTGGAGACGACGTACCCCAGTAGTTGTCCTACTGGTACACCGAAGGTGCACTTGCCTGGGTTGAGCTTTATCTTGTATTTCCGCAGGTTGGCGAATGTTTCCACCAGGTCGGCGAGTAGATCGCCCTGGTGAGCGGACTTCACTACCACGTCGTCGATGTAGACGTGGATATTGCGGCCAATTTGGCTCGCGAGGCACTCCTGCATGCACCGCTGGTAGGTTTCCCCGGCGTTCTTGAGGCCGAAAGTCATGGCGGTGTAGCAGAAAGCTCCGAATGGCGTGATGAACGCCGTCTTTTCCTCGTCCTCAACAGCCATTTTGATCTGGTTGTACCCGGTAGGCGAGGAAACACGACTCCGAGCCCGCGGTGGAGTCAATTATTTGGTCGATCCGGAGGAGGACGAATCTCCTTCGGCAAAGCGCTGTTTAAGTTTGTGTAGTCGATACACATCCTGCAGGTCCGTTCTTCTTCTCGACCAAGACTGGGTTTGCCACCACTTGAGTATTTGATTGGCGGATGAAGCTCGCAGCGGTAGACGCCGCACCTCCTCGGCGATATCTCGGCGCTCTTCATTGAAGGGCCGCTTGACTGACGGGTCGCACTTTGGGGTCGGCGTTTAGTTTGTGCTCAGCAAGTTCCCTAGGGACACCAGGCATGTCAGAGGGCTTCCATGCGAAGATGTCCCTGTTCTCACGGAGGAACTCGATGAGCGCGCCTTCCTATGCTAGGCTCATGCCCGTCCCGATTGTCACCGTCTGGCTGGAGTCGCCTGGGACTAGCTCGACGGTGCGGGTGTGCGTCGTTGCCTCGAAGGCTGAGGTGTTTGCGCCCTCCGAGTTGGGCTTCTTGAGTATGGTGGGGTCGTCGTTGTTGACCCCTCTCGCGTACTTGGCGAGCTCGTCGGCGTGGTTGGTCTCTGCCGCGATGACGGCGTCGGCGAGTTCGGCTCCTTTGGCTTCGTACTCGACGGCCATGTCGGGGTCGCCGTTGATGGTGATGACGCCGCATGGCCCGGGGAGCTTCATCGCGTTATGCAGCGTGGTGGGCGCCGCCATGAACTTGGCGAGCCTGGCGCCCAGGCCGATGGTAGGTGATCCGCCGTGCGGAAGTTTGCTGGTGTGCGAAAGGTGACTGCAGCATGACCTTGCCGATCGGTCGCCTTCCGACGGGGC
Organism: Avena longiglumis; assembly: GCA_030063025.1. Taxonomy (NCBI): domain Eukaryota; kingdom Viridiplantae; phylum Streptophyta; class Magnoliopsida; order Poales; family Poaceae; genus Avena; species Avena longiglumis. The sequence goes on from CP125979.1 coordinate 186,125,726, forward strand.
GATGCCGTGGAACGTGGTGTAGGTCGTCTCGACCATCGATCGCGGAGCCGCAGCGCTGAAGGTGTCAGTACAGGATGTTGATGGAGCTGCCGCCGTCCATCAATGTCTTGGGGAGCCGATGTCGCCCACCTTAGGCTTGACCACCAGGCGACTCGGCTGGGTACTCGATGCGTGGCGAGTGGTCTGGCGGCTCGGTGATGGGCTGCTCCACCAGTTGAGGAACCGGGAACGCCCACAGGCCACGCGTTGACGGCGACGACGCGGGCGATGACTTTCTTCTCGTGCTTCATGTTGAAGCCTGTGAAGGTATGGAGCGAGCCGGCCACATTGCCGAATTTTCCGCCGTTTGGCGAGTTGTTGTCGGGGTCCTCCCGCGCTCGCCGTGCCTTCTCAATCTCCCTGAGAGTGTGGTAGTCGGCGGTCCTGTGCGTGGCGGGCTTCCCTTCCCTGCTGTGAAATGCACAAGGTTGGTTAAGGAGGGCCGCGGGGTCGAACCTTGGTTTCGCCTTGTAGTTGCCGCCGTCGCGGCGGAAGCTCTTGGGCTCGTGCTGCGCGTGCCTGGCGTTGGCGACGAAGTAGACTCGCCCGTCACTGCGGCGCTTGCCAGTGAGGCGAGTGTTGCTGTAGCGTAGGTCGGACCGTCGTCCGTTGTCGTTTCCGCTCGTGCGACGTTGGCCTTCCGACTCGTTGTCGGTTTCCTGGTTTGGATCTTCCTCCGTGTACCGTTTGGCGATCTCGAGGAGGTCCGGTATGTTGTCGAGCGTGCAAGAATGTCGCTTGAGCTTGGCGACCAAGGGCTCGTAGCGGCACGAGGTCTTGAAGCAATGGATCGCGGTGTCCGGGTGGATGCCGACCGCGTTGTACCATAGTTCTTGCCACCGCTGGATCCAGTTGCGGGTCGACTCGCGGGGTCCCTAGACGCATCGCTCCAGGTCCTCGATGGTGGTGGCGCGGGTGTAGGAGCACTCGAAGTGCCTGACGAAGGCGTCGCGCATCTCCTCCCAGGAGTCGATGCTGTCCCGAGGGAGGGTGTTGATCCACTGCCTGCACATCCCCTCCATCATCAAGGGGAGGTAACGGGTGGCTAGCAGGTCGGTGTGGCCAGCGATCCCCATCGCCATGAGGTATGTATCCAGCCACACGGAAGGGTTGTACTTCTCTATTTCCTTCGGCGCCTTGAAGTTCGCCGGGTACTTTTTGCCTCGGATCATCGGTCCGAATCACCTGGGCCCGAGTCGGCTTAGCGACCCCATCGGCTCGCCGTCGCGGCGATTGGTTAGGGTGTGTCGCAGGTCGTCGGGCTGGCGTGCGCGCCAGCTTTGGATGTTGATGATGTGGGTGCGGGCGTCGATGGGCTGACCGTTGGCGGCGACGAAGTTGGTCGCTGGCCTGGGGTCGTTGGTGGAGAGTGCCGCGTTCGCGGGTCGATGTTGGAGCTGCAGTGGCTCTGGTGGCGGGCAGTTGAGGGTGTTTGCCGCCAATGGCGGCCGCTTGAGGCCGCTCTGCTGCTCAAGAACGCGAGTACACCCTGCGAGTCGGCGCTGCGTTTCTGCCGACCGCCTTTGCGAAGTGGCCCTAACGCATCGGATCTGGTAGGGCGCCGTCACCGGTGGTTGTGATGTTGTCGGCGCTGCCGCCCGCCACGAGGTTGTCCATCGGGGTGGAGAACAGTGGTAGGCCATTCGCGTCTCGCTCCCGTGAGGAGACCACTATCCGCGGCTGATCCCTGGGGGTGTGCGGTTGGGTGGAGGTGGGGCGCCCATCGCCGTCGACCCTGGTGGGGGCCGGGCGCTTCCTCCTGGTGGCGCGTTCTCGCAGATCGCGCTTCGCCACGCGGGCGGTTCGTTCGTCGTCAAAGTTCGTGGCGCCCACAGACGGTGGGGTTCAGGCGCGACCTGATTCGCTGTTGGTGGTAGCGTGACAGCTCCTGCGCCGTCACCTGCTCGAGGCGAAATTTTTCGCGCTCGGCTTCCTCTTTGCGGACTACCACCGCCAGCTGCAGGCGGAGTTCCTCGACCTCCGTTGCCGTGGCGTTGGGAGGTATCGGGGTGGAGAAGGGATCCTCCGGTGGATCGGTGCCAGTCTCCATGTAGGTCGCGGCGTGGCGACCGGTCCCGTCGCGGAGATCGGCGGATTTTTACGACCCGGAGTCGAAGTCGAAGATCCCAAGGATGGAGGGATCCTCGAAGTCTCCCATGTTGGAGACCTGGGTGATGGAGCCCACGGGTGATGGATCCGGCGAGTGACGCCGGGGTCGCCGAATCGGCGTCGTCGTTGAGGGCCGCGTCTTCTGCGGCCGCGGAGTTTTTGGCCACGTTGCTGTGAGCCGAGTTGTACTCGGAGGCGAGGCGATGGATCGTGCGGACCTGGCTCTCGGAGAGCCGGTCGCGTGGCGGCGACTCGCGGATGCGAGCCGAGTCCTCCGAGACGATGACGTCGGTGAGGCCGACGAAGAGGCTGATCGTGCCTACTGGCAAGATCATGCTGTGCGTGATGGGTCGTGCCGCCGGGACGTAGCTACTCGACAAGATCTGGAGCATCTCGCCGATCGCTATCATGCGGCCGGTGGCGACCGACTCGTTGATGGGCAGATTGGATCTCGCCGCAGAACACCGGCCAGACCGGCCAGGCCCCACGGTGGGCGCCACTGTCGTGGGAATGGTCACGGAAGATGCTGCAATCGGCAGTGAGTAGTAAAACGAGGGGCAAGGGCGGCCAGCCATCTGCGGTGCGAGATGAGGGCAGAGACACAGGGTTTTACCCAGGTTCGGTCCCCGGAGGGTAAAGACCTACTCCTGCTAGATTGTGTTATGATGGTGTTACAATGGGGGGAGCTCGGCGGCTAGGCGGCGAGTCACTTGGGTGTATGATGGAACGTGCCTCTACACGCCCTGTAGGGAGGTTTATATAGACTCACCTCCCCCTAGGGTTTACATATCTCAACCGAATCAGTTAAGGCTTCGGTACTCGTTTAACCTAATCCGATTGGGCCTATCTACTCGCCTAGGCCTTCAGCTTCCAATCGCTTGGATCCACACCGGGCCTTGATCTAGTCGCCGTCTTGCAGGCCCACTCGCCAGGTCGTGGATAACATGCTATAAATTCTGCATACATCGTAGATAATGCAACTATTGACTGTTTAATGCTTGTCCATGAAATAGCACCTCCCGCGAGAGTAAAGACATATCATGTCATGGACTTTCTATCATCTCTATCTCCCGCAAAATCTGCATCTGAATACCCTCTTATTTCTAGCGAATCAGATCTTTTATATGTTAGCATGAGGCCTTTTGTGCCTTGCACATAACACAAAGCTTTCTTTACCATTTTCCAATGCTCCATGCCTAGATTATCCTGATATCTACCGAGTACCCCGGTGATAAAAGCTAAGTCAGGGTGAGTGCACACTTGTGCATACTGTAAGCTTCCAACGACCGAAGCATATGGTACTGCTTTCATTTGATCGATCTCATATTGGTTCTTTGGACATTGAAATTTTCCAAAATTGTTGCCCTTGACTATGGGAGCAGGTGTGGCATTACTCACATGCATATTGTATTTCTTTAGAATCTTTTCACGATATTCCTTCTACGACAGTCCTAACACTCCATTCTTTCTATCTCGGTGAATTTCTATGCCTAAAACATAAGAAGCTTCACCAAGATCTTTCATATCAAAATTTGAGGACAAGAACTTCTTTGTTTCTAGTAGTAGACTGACATCTCTGCTAGCAAGCAGGATATCATCCACATATAGAATTAGGAAAATGTATTTCCCACTTTTAAACTTTGCATAAATGAAGTTGTCCTCAACATTCTCTTTAAATCCAAATCTTTTTATTGTATCATTGAACTTTAAATTCCACTGTCTAGAGGCTTGCTTTAACCCATAAATGGATTTCTTTAGACGGTATCACATATGTTCCTTCCCCTCCATGAAAAAACCCTTGGGTTGTTTCATGTAAACATTCTCTTCTAAATGTCCATTTAGAAATACCGTCTTTACATCTATTTGATGCAACTCTAAATCAAAATGCACAACTAGTGCCATTATGATTCTGAAGGAATCCTTACATGAGACCGGAGAAAAAGTCTCATTGTAATCTACCCCTTCTCTTTGCGTAAAGCCTTTTGCCACAAGTCTTGCTTTATACTTTTTTACATTCCCATTGGAGTCATACTTTGTTTTGTAGACCCATTTGCAGCCTACTATTTTGGCTCCTTTAGGAATTTCCTCTAAGTCTCAAACATTGTTGGAACTCATCGATTTCATTTCATCTTCCATTGCCTCCACCCACTTGGCTGCGTGAGGGCTTCTCATGGCTTCTTCATATGAGGTGGGATCACCTTCCATATGAAATGTTTCTGTGTTATAAACTTTGTAAATTTCTTTAGAAATGGCTGGTCTTCTTTATCTTTTAGACCTTCTGAGTTCGTCAGACTCTTGCTCATTTCGTGCCTTAGGTTCTGACACATTTTCTGTGTGTGGCTGTTCCGGCTCCCTTTCGTGCTCAGCAGTGGGTTCAGGCGGTTCCTGATAGACAGGTTCCGAACCTTCTCCCATTGTTGTCACATGTGGAGTCACAATAGGTGCCTGCACCACAACCTTAGGGGTTATCGATGGTGGCACAACAGGTAGCGAGAAAATGGCTCCTGAGTCATCGAATTATGTGCATGCACCCTCTTCTCCTCAAGATCGATTTTCCGAGCTACCATACCCCCCCCCCTCATCAATTCATCCTCCAAGAAGACTGCATGTCTCATTTCTACAAACTTTGTATATTTTTCAGAATAGTAGAAATGGTAACCTTTTGATCTATCGAGATAGCCAATGAAGTGGCAAGTCACTGTTTTGGGGTCTAACTTTGCAATATTTGGATTAAAAACTTTTGCCTCAGCTGGGCTCCCCTAGACCCTCAAGTGGCGCAGAGAGGGGACTCTGCCTGTCCACAACTCGTACGGCGTTTTGGGCACCGACTTGCTTGGTACTCTATTGAGCATGTGAATGGCGGTTTTAAGCGCCTCCATCCACAATCCCAATGGTAGGGTGGAATAACTCATCATACTACGCACCATATCCATAAGGGTACGATTACACCTTTAAGCTACTCCATTTTGCAATTCTGGGCGACTATTCTATTTTACTGTAAGAATCTTGCAAAAGGTTCAGGTACTTGACCATATGGGGTGTGCCGACCGTAGTACTCCCCTCCACGGTCGGACCGGACTATTTTAATTCTTTTATCATGCTGATTTTCAACTTCAGCCTTGAATATCTTAAATTTATCCAATGCCTCAGATATTTCTTTAATTGGATAAATATAACCATATCGGGAGTAATCATATGTGAATGTTATGAACAAATCATAACCATCCACACTTTTCATAGAAAACGGTCCACAAATATCGGTGTGAATGATTTCTAATATTGTTGTACTTCGGTTTGCACCCTTTTTGATTTGCTTTACATATTTTCCGTTTTTGCAATCTATGCATTTTTCGATATATGAGAACTCTAACGGAGGAATAATATCATTTTTAACAAGGCTTTATATTCTTCCCCTCAAAATATGGCCTAGTCGACAGTGCCATAACTTCGACGAGTCATGAGTTCACTTTTTTGCTTTTGTTCTTTGTTCGACAAGGAAATTTGCTCACTCACATTACACATAGAATGCACTTTTTATCGCAAAGATATCAAATAAATCTTATCGTGAATTAAAGAAGTACCCACACAAGCATCCTTAAACCATATGGCACACTTGCCATGTCCAAAATAACATTCATAACTGTCTTTATCCAAACATGATACACTTATTAAGTTTCTGTGAAGCGAGGGAACAAATAAAACATCTTTTAAGAGAATAATGAAACCATTAGCTAGCTCCAAGGGGATGTCGCCAACAGCTTCAACTTCTACTTGAACTCCATTCGCGACTTCAATGCATCTTTTGCTTCTTTGCATAGTCCTTGTCGAATGGAATCCCTATAAAGAATTTGCAACATGAATAGTTGCACTGAGTCAATCCACCAAGTAGATTTTGAAAACTGTGTATATAGGGATTCATTTACAAAAGAAACTATATCTATACCTTTCTTTGCCATTATGGCCTTGAGCCAATCTGGGCAATTCTTCTTAAAGTGCCCGGACTTCTTGCAGTGGAGACACTGGTCTCTATCCACTAGGAGACTCTGCTGATGATAATTTTGGGGAGTTTTTCCATGTGGCTTGGAGGGGGAACCACCTTGGTTTCTTTTGTTATAGTTTATTTTCCTGTTGTCCCTCACATAGTTCAGTGAACCACCATGAAGGGACTTAAGCCTTTCTTCCTCTTGCACACACATACCAATGGTCTTTTCAATGTCCCATTTTTAGGAGATATGTTGTAGTTGATCACAAAGTTCTCAAACTGTTGAGGAAGTGAAGCCATGACAAGGTGCACAAGAAGAGCAGACTTGAGCTCTAGATCAACATCCATGGGCTTTAGTTTAGCAGCCATGTTGCTCATCCTCAGGATGTGCTCCCTGATGCCATGTGTACCTTCTGTGTACTTTTCTGTGACTAGTTGTTTAAGCGCTGGGTGGCATACATCTTTGAAGAGCCAGTGAACTGGCTCTTTATCTTTTCCAGGAACTCCCTAATGGAAGTGCACTCTTTGATTGAGCCCGAAATTGCGTTCTCAATCGTGTTCTTTATGAATGCCATGCACTTTTTATTGGCATTCGACCACTTTTGCTTTTCAAGGGTGTAAGCCATCTCCACTGGAGCATGGTCCCTTTGCTTTTTCTTCCATGAATCATCATCAGATGTCTCTTTCACTGGCTCTTTTGGCTTGACTGGCTGCGGAGTGTTCACAACCCAGTCAACCTCGACACATACAAATGCCAGATCCACTTTCTTCCTCCACTCAGTGTAGTTGTCACCCCTGAGCATCAAAACATCCTTGAGGCAACTCATCAAGTTGAAACCACCTGAAATCCACAAAGATGTGAGATAAAAAACAATTGTATGCATTAATCCAACGTTGGTATAAATAAAACATACAAACTGTTTGTGCAATTATAATTATATCACCGTTGGGCAAAAATAGAGATAAATGCACCTTTCATTTCATTAAAAAATCATGGTAATGTTATTAATAACGTCGGTCATAAAATAACATGACCATAATCACCTTTAATTTTCACTTTATCACATCTTTAAAATTTTATTTATCACTTTATTGCATTTAATTAATTACTTTTAACTATTTGCAGCAAAAAATGAATAAAATTCATCAACTTTAATACTTTACAGAAATATTTCTGTTACTTTTGAATTCTCTAAACAAATTTTCGTTGGAATAATTTGAGTAGAAAAACTGTGTGAAAATTTGCTCAAAAACTGAACAAAAAACATCAAAAACTGTTCTGTAAAAATAAATAGAGAAAAAATTGTTCTCTATCACGGCTCAGCGGCCTGCCTTGCTATTCGCCACACAGTGCGTCGCCCTGCGGCTTATCTGTCACGCTGGGTCGGCCCACAGCCCGCCCGCGCGCCATGCTTTGCGCGCTGCCCAGTGAGTCACTCTACGGCCTTTCGGCCCAGCCCAAAACGGCCTGTCATCAGCCACCACTTGCTCCTGGCCGTCTGATCCCATCCGACGGCCGAGCGCGCATCTCGCTTGGTCAAAATGGCCCGAGTAGCCCCGTCGAAAAAACCCTAGCTCCACTCGCTCCCCACGCTGCCCACTCGTTCACCTCTATGTCCCGCGATGGCGGCGGCTCCGGGGAGAAAAAAGGGGCGCCGACACCGGCGGCCTGTCGTCGACGGCGCGACCCCACAGCGGAGAGCCTTCCCTCCCCTTTTTTTCCTTTCCTTTCCGACTTAACGCAGCCCGCAGGCGCGCGCGCGCCCGCGAGAGAGAGAGAGAGAGAGAGAGAGAGAGAGAGAGAGAGAGAGAGAGAGAGAGAGAGGCGCCCCCACTGCTCCCTAGCGTGCGCTCAGTGGTCGTTCACGACGATGCGGTGAACGACGGTGGCTGGGTGTCTCGCCCTATGCCCCCGAAGGGTATCTCTCTTTCGACAGTGGCGGAGGCGCGGCCCCTTCCTCTTCCCGTGCTCTTCGTCCAGTCCCTCGGCTTGCCGATGCGGACTTGGATCGAGAGGAGCGGCGCGGCTTTTCGGCAGCGCTACTTTGACGGCGAGCCGGTGAGTGCCCTTTTCCCCTTTCCCCCTTTTTATTTTAGGGTTAGGGTTTGATTTTGGGGATTTTTATTTTTGGGATTTGCTTTTGGGGATTAACTAGGATTCAAAAATTTGAGATCTTTTCCCGTTTCCTTTTTCTAGAAAAAATTCTAGATCACGAATTTCTTTCTCTACCGGAAAATCTAGGACTAGAACAACATGCTCTGATACCAATGTTAATCTTGTACTTTGGATCTTGTAGTCTAGATAATCACAGTAGTGCTATTGCTTTCGATCTAGTGTATCAGAGAGAGAGAGAAGAGAGAGATCGGAGAGGGAGAGGGTGTATACCTGCGCCCTGGCTCGACGAGCTCGAGTTGGTGGCCATGGCTATGGGCGGCGGCACGAGCGTGGGTAAGTGGTGGCGGCGCTTCCCGTCGTACAGCGTGAAACCCTAATCGGTGGATGTGTCGGTGGGGGGCTGCGGCGCACGATAAACCTCGTACCCTGTGCGTCCCCCCCTCACCTCACCTCTTTATATGGCACTGGCGACACGGCCTACCAACCATATTGCGGTGGACGCCTTCGATCAGGGCGCGAGGCAAGAGGTGATCGGGCTGTTGGGCCCCGATCGATTGAGATCAATCTAACATAGAGATGATGTAGAATGTCTGACACAGAGCTAGGCGGCGCCGGAATCTAGGCAGGCCAGCGAAATTTCAACCACGACTCTTCGGCCACCGCGAGCTTGGTGTGCGACCGGCAACCGGAAAGCTTCATCCTCCAAGCCCCTCCCCCCACTTCTGACAACGAGGATGATTATGTATCTCTTCACCGCCAACTTCTATACCGCCCTGCTCAAGGCATACTACCCTGAAGAAACAACCCGGCTTGATGTGTTGTACGTGAGAAAGGTCTAATTAAGCTGATGAGACCTGGTCCAGACGGGCTCACAAAAGGTTCCTTCATGTTAGATTATATTTACTTGCATATCAAGTTAGAGTTAAGGCCGGGGCGCTGCACCTCCTCTCCCCCCTCTCCTATATAAACCATTGTAAACTCTCATTATAAAATCATCAATTATTATTATCACAAATTTACATGGTATCAGATTAAGGTTAGATTCTAGGGCATGGCTCCCACGCCTCCCACCCCGCCGCCGCCCCTCCCGGGGTTCTTCGAGTGGCGCGCCGCCATGGCCGCCGTCGCGGCTGCCAAACCATCCACCTCATCCGCCCCACCTCCTATCGCCCCCACCATCAACTTCGCCGATACAATATCCGACGTTACTCCATTGATTCCCATCACTTTAGATCTCCCCAAACACAACTACTACCATTGGAAGCATCTTTTTGAGGTGCACTTGGGCTGCTGCAACCTCCTGGCGCACGTCGACCCCAACATCCCGCCGTCTCCCTCGGATCCCCGCTGGGTCAAGGATGATCTCACTGTGATACAGTGGATCTACCAGCGGGTGAGCACCGAGATTTTCAATCTCGTTTTTAGGGCTGCCACCAGCGCCGCCGCCCTTTGGGCAGCCCTCCATCAGCTTTTTAAGGACAACGCCGACGCCCGTGTCAACACGCTCAACACGGAGCTTCGAAACACCGCCCAGGGCGACTTGCCCGTGGGGGTATACTGCCAACGCCTCCAGACCATCGCCGATGAACTCCGTGAACTCGGTGATCCCGTTGAGGACAAACATCTCATCAAGATCCTCCTCGTCGGCCTCAATCAGCACTTCGACAAGCAGCAGTCCTTCATCCCCATGATACGGCCGTCTCCTTCCTTTGCAGAAGTCCGCTCCATGCTCTCCTGGGCGGACCGCGCCATGACCACTCAAGAGTCTCGCCCTCAGGCCTATGCTGCTGCTCCACGGCCTCCTGCACCGCCACCGCCTCTGGCGCCGCTTGCGCCTGTTCCACCGCCAGGTTGGCGCCCTAGCCCCAACTATAGGGGCACCCGGCCTACCTATCGGCCGCCTGCACCATGGCCTCCTCCAACAGCATCGGCTCCTCCACCTGCCTGCACCACCACCTGCTCCACCTGCAGCAGCTTGGCGATCTTCTCAGTACCCTTGGACTGGCATGGTTCAGGCTTGGCCAATGCCCTGGACCGCGCCCTCTCCTGTTGGCGCGCCACCTGCCTACACTGGTTCGTGGCAGCCCGGCGTGCATCCTCATACAGGCTCACCTGGCCTCCTTGCACCACGGGTCCCTGCACAAGCTCATTACGCCGCTCCTTCACCGCCCATGTATGCTGCACCATCTCCAGCTCCCTATGCCCCGCCGATGCACTCGCCGATGCCCTTTGCTATGGGTCCTTATGGCCCTTCGACACCGGTCACTTCTAATCCTGGAGGCTACTACTCGCCATACACCATGTACTCGACTCCTGCTGCACCGCCACCACCTGCGCCAGTCCCTGCTCCGTCAACTAACCGACTCCCTCTACTCCGAGCTGGGACCAAGCTGCGTTTCTACAGGCCATGAATAATTTTGCTGCTCAAGGTAACTCAGGTACTGATTGGATTTTCGATTCTGGTGCTTCTAGTCACATGTCTTCATTGAATACTATGTTGTCAACTTGCATACCATCTCATTTTTCATCCATTACATTAGGCGATGGTTCCTCCATACCAATTTCATGTGTCGGTCATACAAACCTTGCATCTTCCACTTCCAAACCACTCCTACTTAAAGATGTCTTAGTTGCACCAGCCCTCATTAAAAATTTAATCTCTGTCCGTCGTTTCACCAAAGACAACTATGTTTCCGTCGAATTTGACCCTTTTGGCTTGTCTGTGAAGGATTTCATGACCAAGGCGGAGATCGCTCGCTTCGATAGATCTGGCAACCTCTACTCTGTTCATGGCACTCCTGCGGCCTCGTATCCATCATCCATGCTCGCCTCCGTAGATCTATGGCATAAACTCTTAGGCCATCCGAATAAAGCCACTTTATCCTCTCTACTTAGTGATTTTTTGATCCCTTGTAATAAAGAGGTTCATAATTCCTCCGTTTGTGAGTTTTGTCAACAAGGAAAACATGTTCGTTTACCATTTGCGCATTCTACTTCTCATAGTACTTATCCCTTTGAACTTTTGCACTGTGATCTATGGACCTCTCCAACTGTGAGTCTCTCCGGTTTCAAATACTACTTAGTTATTTTAGATGATTTTACACACTTCGTTTGGAATTTTCCACTTTGCAACAAATCTGATTCCACTCACTTTTTATCAACTTTAAAACCTATGTCAACACACACTTCTTTTTACCCATAAAATTTATCCAATGTGACAATGGAAAAGAATTTAACAACTTTGCAAACCATAATTTCTTTCTCCAACATGGCATTCTCCTTCGTTTCTCTTGACCTTACACTTCCCCACAAAATGGCAAGGCTGAGCGATCACTCCGCACCATCAATGGCATAGTTCGCACACTCCTCATTCAATCATCTATGCCCTCCACGTTTTGGGCTGAAGCTCTTAGAACCGCAACCTATCTCCTCAATATTTGACCATCTAGCACTAACCCAAACACCACACCTTACTACTCCCTTTTTCTCTCTCACCCAAACTACACTAAGCTTCGCGTTTTTGGTTGCCTTTGCTTTCCCAATGTCTATGCAACTTCCCCAAACAAACTCTCTCCACGTTCCCTTCCTTGTGTCTTCCTAGGTTATTCAGATGAACACAAAGGCTACCGATGTTTTGATCTTGTGACCGGTCACATTCACATCTCTAGGCATGTCACTTTCGATTAAAACACCTTTCCTTTCGCCACTAGAACCCCTACATCTCCTCCCACCACATCCACCCCTCGCCCAGCCAATTCCATAAAACCTCACTTTTTCGTTCCTAACCTGCCCGACAACCCTGCCACGGCTGCCTCCTATCCTGCCTCGACCAATATTGCTCCCGATTCTCCTGACATGGTAGTCCCTAACCCTGCCTTGGCCGACTCGGCTGCCCCGACAGCCCCATCAGCACCCGTGTCTCGACCACCCATAACCCAGGTTTACGCTCGCCGCCCCAAAACTCCTGCCCCCGACAATCAAACTACCCAATCCTCTGCCCCCCATGCTGCTGCGTCCTCCTCTTCCGCTGCGCCGGATGCAACAGCTCCTCCTTCACATGTCGTTCCCATTATCGCACCTAACAACGACCATTCCATGCGCACACGTGCCAAGTCTGGTTTTCGACTTCCTAAAACACGCCTCAATCTTCATGCTTCTCCAACTCTCTCACCTCTTCCCAAAACATACAAATCTGCTCTTCTTGATCCGAACTGGTCCGCTGCCATGCGCAATGAGTTTCAAGCACTCCAATCCAATAACACATGGCAACTTGTTTCCCGACCTCCTAATGCAAATGTTGTTTCTGGAAAGTGGGTGTTCCGTCAAAAATTTCATTCTGATGGCACTCTCTCTCGGTATAAAGTGCATTGGGTTTGTCGTGGGTTCTCTCAACAACACGGTGTCGATTACGACGAAAATTCCTCTCCCGTAGTTAAACCTAGCACCATCCGAACCATTCTTAGTCTTGTTGTTTCCTCTTCCTGGCCCATCCATGAACTCGATGTAAAAAATGCTTTCCTCCATGGTTCCTTAAACGAAGTCGTCTATTCTCAACAACCTTCCGGTTTCGAATATTCTTCTTTTTCTGATCACGTTTGCCTTCTCCAAAAATCTCTCTATGGCCTCAAACAAGCACCCCGAGCCTGGTTTTAACGTTTTTCTACCTTTATTCAAACTATAGGATTCATTCCCTCTCGTTCTGACTACTCTCTTTTTGTTTACCACTCTAACACCCAGGTTGCATATCTCCTACTTTATGTTGATGATATATTTCTCACTGCCTCCTCCACAACTTTTCTCACTCATATTATTTCTCTCCTACAAACTGAATTCTCTATGACTGATCTAGGTTCCCTTCATCACTTCTTAGGTATAGCTGTCACTCATGATTCTTCTGGTCTTTTTCTCTCTCAACGTCAGTACTCTGTTGATCTCCTAACTAGGGTTGGAATGTTAGATTGTCAACCATCCCGTACACCTGTAGATACTTCTTCTAAATTTTCCTCGGATGGTGATATTTTTCCTGATCCGACTCTATACCGTAGCTTATTGGAGCCCTTCAGTATCTCACCATTACACGTCCAGAAATATCATATGCTGCCCAACAAGTTTGTCTTTACATGCATGATCCAAGAGTCCCACATTTTAACCATGGCAAACGCATACTTAGATATCTCAAAGGTACATTAGATCATAGTTTGCATATCAACCACTCATCACCCACATCATTGACAGCATATTCCGATGCAGACTGGGCTGGTTGTCCAGACACTCGTCGATCCACTTCAGGATACTGTGTTTTTCTTGGCAATAATTTAATTTCTTGGTCTTCGAAGCGTCAGCTTACGGTTTCTCGCTCGTCCGCAGAGGCTGAGTACCGTGTTGTTGCTCACGCAGTTGCTGAAACAGTTTGGTTGCGTCAGTTACTTGTTGAGTTACATCGACCTCTTGGTCAGGCCACAGTGGTATATTGTGATAACATTTCAGCTGTTTACATGTCTGGAAACCCAGTTCAGCATCGGCGGACAAAGCATATCGAGATTGACATCCATTTTGTTCGAGAGAAGGTCGCTTTGGGAGAAGTGCGTGTTCTTCATGTGCCTTCTACGGCCCAGTTTGCAGATATTTTTACCAAAGGACTTGCTACTACACCATTTACAGAGATTCGTTTCAGTCTCAACGTTATCGAGCCCACGGTTGCGACTGCAGAGGGATGTTAGATTATATTTAGTTGCATATCAAGTTAGGGTTTAGGCCGGGGCGCTGCACCTCCTCTCCCCCCTCTCCTATATAAACCATTATATTCTCTCATTGTAAAATCATCAATTATTATTATTATCACAAATTTACTACTCTTCAGGAACAATAATATGCGCACTCTAGGGTGCTACTCGTGGTCTCCATGCACAGATAACTGACGGTGACAGAGACTAGACCAATTTCGCTTTGCAACATGGTCTACAGAAATAATAATTCTAGAGCGATCGCCCATCGCCTTCGAATCATTCTTCAGATCATTTCAGCTGGGCAAATCAAGCGCCTTTGTACTGACAGTTTGAGACGCTTAATCATACTTTTCTGCTGACACCGCCTATGAGGATAAGAATGCCTAAATACATCTGAACTCTGAAGAGAAAGAAGGGGACATTTTATTTCTTGGATTCATATATCAAGCAGATAACTGAAGATAGGATACACGATCACTTCATAGGGATGCATAAGAAACTGAAAGGCAAACATGTAACTGCGACCATGCATGCCTGCGAGGTAAGCTCATGCATGGCACTCTTGATATTTCTCAGCTACTCCTCAGAAGTCAGAACTGCAATCTCCATCCTCGATATCATTATCATCATCATCATCATCTTCATCATCACCAGCAGCATCTTCTTCGTTGTCACGACCTTCATCTGCTTCGGCGTCCTCAGCAACAGCCGCAGCGAGGCCTCCATCTTCACCAGCGGCATCCTCATCTCCATCAGCGGCAGCAGCAGCAGCATTGACATCACCATTATCTCCATCTCTCTCTTCCAGATTGTCCGCGTTATCTGCATGCATGCGGTCACTTACGTTACTATGCATTCCTCACACACTTGTATCTTTTGGCTAACCTGTTGTTGATTTTTTGCATACTACAAAACTCTGTTTGTTCAAACACACATGTCTATTTTGGAAAATTTAACCAGTTAGTTGGGGTTCTTGTTTTCTTATTTATCGGAAGTGCTTCATATGCAATTGAACGCACCATCTTGTTTTTCTCCTGGAAGAATGTATATCTTCTTGACTGAAATGGTGAAATCCCTGTAAAATTAAACTGTTAGTATTTCATTATTGTGAAAAACTATAAAATTCTACATAAGATGCAATAAATACATATATAAGATACAAGAACTTACTCCCATGGGACATCACCGAGAAAGAAGCGTTCACCGTCCACATTATCATACAAAATAATGAAGGCGTTTTCATCTAACGCATGATCTTCCTCACGGATATCCAAGTCGTTAAGTTCGAACTGTGAAACTAAGCAAAACAATGGAAAAAAATTAAATAAATAGATAGGTAAAAAATTTAAAAGTAAAAAGGTTTATTCAATCAGAAATAGGAAAGAACTCATTTGTTCATTACTGGACCATGACCCACGCAAATGAAAATGATAAAGATCAGTAGCCGGTTGGATCAAGAAATACAAATTCCACACTAGGACATCCCCTTGTATATTCACTGGATGATTTAGATGTGACATTTTATCTATAAGTTTAGTCAAACTTAAACATGTTTGACTTAAAAATGAGTAAGTGGCCTTGTATTTGTTTTTTTAGGGATAGTAAGTGGCCTTGTATATAGAAACAGAGTGAGTAGTTCCTAGATTGCTAGAAGAAAACCGATCTAGCTTTGCAATTTGATTTTGCAACTCAGCGATCGTATATAAATGAAGATTTAGATCATCTATCAGTCCTAAGAAAAAAAATGTGTGTCAACCCAAGTCAAGTAACGGTAACAAAAAGGAAGTGAGGCGAAGATCTATCTTGTAATGTTTTATTTCTGATATGTTTCTTGTTCTCCATGATATGTTTTCCTATTCTAACCATAGTTATACAAGGCAAGATTCAGATGTTGAATTTGAATATATGACAAAGGCTACATATCTATGCAGATTTATGTTTGACTATTCATATAGAATGAAAATCCATGCATATCTTGCAATAAGATATAACATAAAATTGTATTTAAAATGATACTTACGAGAATAGTTGTTGCCCAGCCTTTTCAAGGTGAAGGACAATGAGTCATAACTATTGTGGACAGACAAATTTATCTTCCTTCCGAAGGGCTCCCCATGCAAGAAAACCTTCACAAACCTTCTTGGTGACAACCTTGGCTTTCCCTCGGGTACAAAAGAAGCATCCATTGGAGATATATCCTATGATATCTGGTTGCTAAACAAAATGAAATTCTCAAATAAGAAAGCTTGATTGAGATAAACTTGTGGTTAGGATATTCTGACAGAATTAGAATACTAACAGCTTGAAACAAATTGCAAAGAACGGAATATAAGTGTATGTGGAATTCTACGTACACTGGTAGATGTTGTTCGAAATATAAGAACCTTGATCACGATATGCATATAGTGGGATGTGCCATGGGATGATGGGCCCCCCTATTTATATTGTTTTGGATGATCCTACAATTAAATGGTAGATTACATGGCATATATGTTTTCGCAGTTTCATCCTTGTAAGTATAGTATTTCGGGAAATGACATCACAACGAGCTATTTGTTTTTGGAATATTTAATATAGTGGAATTTACACTTGGATATATGGTGCTTTATATGTTGCCTATTTTTATGTTTTTTTTTGTCATGCACATATCGCTCTGACGCCAGAATTTAGCTTTACTAGATGACTAGCATATATTTGAAATAGTTTTTAAAAATGAAATTAGATAGGATAATTTTCCATCATATATATGTAACTTGTTGATGTTGATTTTCATAGAAAATGTTAGCAGAAGATGAGTCTGAAGTATAAAGGGAAACATCCAAGGACTGACAGGTAATATGTTAGGCATATATGCTATATATCTAACTCAACTACAAATTTAGGAAAACATAAGGGTGGGACTGGAAATGAGTTGTCATGCACATACGGGACGAAATTATATCTCCAATAAATGTCTTATGAATAAATATATATCTTGGTATGATGTTCCATATATGTTTGCATTGGTTGCTAAAGATAACATTTGACCAGCATATCTTAGTGATTGCATACGTTGTCCTTTTGAGGGAAAATCCTTTAGATATTCACATGTCATCTCCTTGAATTATCCCTTGGCAAAAAAGTGTGTTAATTACAAATAGTAATCCTTTAATTTTTTCTTGAGAAAATGATAGTTTTACCTTCATATGGCAGCAGATGTAGAAAAACAAAGGGAGATGCATTTATCTACTCCCTTCAATCCATATTAATTGACTTTGATTTGTGAAAATTTGGATGAACCTATTTACTAAATAGTGTCTAGATTCATTCTAATCTAGACAAATTTGAGTCAATTAATATGGACCGGAGGAAATATAGCAATATAGAAATCTTTTAGTTATTAAATGATCAGATTGACTACAATATGAGATTTAGAACCCAATCCTTGTAGGATATATATCCACAATCTTCAATTGCGTACTCTTATTACTCCATCGTCCAAACGTTCTAAATTAAAAAAGTGATATTGCTCAAACATAGAAGGGGGGGGGGGGTTTAATGTGATCTACGAGGGGGGTTTAATGTGGTGCTCAAACATAGAAGGGGAGTATCTATTCTATTATATATATACTAAAAGCAATATAAGGGATTTTCTAAAGCCATCACATTAAACCACATCATCTTAATTATTTCAGCAGTCGGATTTGGACTTGATTGCTGGGATCCCTAGAAAAAATGTACGGCCACACATTAGTTCAGTTCTAAATTAGTAAACAACTTGGACACATCCATTGACGATTTTTAATCTAAACTACGGCCTGGTGCTGGGGTTTTACATTTTGGCATTAATATGAGACAACACTCAAACATGTTGTGTGTATGCACGAGTTCATTCATTTCAAAGAAAAACCACCAAATATAGGCTGCTTCAACCAACAAAAGGAAAGTATTCGAAGCTACTAAAACCGTGAGGAGCTAATGAATTCTAGCTCGCACGCTCACCCACATAGAGGTTGCTGACATCGGCATTGGTCGTTTCTCCCAGATTCACTTGCTGGTGTGAATATAAGTCGTTTATGGCACCAATATAAAGGATACATGGGTGTGAGCATATATAATTTAGTTGATGTATATTTTCTTAAATCTCACTCCCAAATCGTTGGTGTAACAGGTCTTGTAAACAAATTATTAAAAATATTACCATTATAACTTGAAGCTTCGTCAATACACCTTGAAAACGACATATGTCAATCAAGTAATAAAAACTGATCAAATAGAGAATCATCTAAAAATAAGTCCAAACGTTCACAGCATTGTAATAATTAGTAATTATTTGGATGAAGATATTTTGGTTTCTAGGTTTAGGAGTGTTATAATGAAAGAAAAACGTTCTTCATGTATAACAATTTATAAAATAATCTATTGCTCACGATTTCCTATGTCTTTCTAAGATAAACCAAAAACATTTCTGGGTCAATTTTTGTCATGTCTAGAATTTAATATATTAATTTTCAAGAAACATTTTAATATATGACTCTTAGTTTGAAATTAAGAGTTATTTGATGTAATTATGTATTATCATGTACAAATGACACAGGGTATAAGTAATGTGGTTGTTTTGTAAATTACATAATCTGCCACATGTGATATTACTTAGCATACCCTAAAGTTGAAATGTCCACATAACACTATTTTTTAACAAGTAATATGTATATTCTTGGAAGTATAGATGGATTAATTTTTTGAGTCCGTTTCCACACATTATTGTAACATCCCAAAAATATAAAACAATGACCATCAAACTCTAATCACTAAAATTAGGGTTAACACAAACTTTGATTAATTAAAATCATATGAATGCATGTGTGTATGTGATGATTTGATAAATGCATGAATGAACTTGTGTGATTAACCTAAATAGCAAGAAATGGTTTAAAGATGAATATAACATCATATAAAACAATTCCATGCAAAAACAAATTAAATAAAGCAAATGGTCATTTTTGCCAATCTTACTCACTAGGTCACTTTGAGTGTTTCTAGTCTAAGATTTCAAACAAAAACTTTTCCAATTATTTTCACCCCTTGCTAGACCAAGTAAAAGTGAATCAAAGCCCACCTTTCAAACTTGCAGAAACATTTGGCAACCTCATTCAAATCATAATTCAAAATTGAATCTCTATCATATGTGAAGATCACACATTTTCAAAACCCAACCAAACCAGTGCCCCTTGACTAATACAACTAACCAGATACTCCCTAGTATGTGCCTAGCAAACCCACCAAGTTTGAATCCAAAATTCAAATTTGAATTTCTTTCGGCCATTTCATCAAACACCTTGTTAGCAACAAACAACAAAACATCAAACACTATTTGCAGCAGTAAAATTGGCCAACCTTGTTCCCTCCCTGGTTGCAACAAGCTCTTAGTAGATCATCTAGCCTCTTTAATAATCTTTAGCACCATTGTGAGCAAGCCTAGCCATTAATGGTGAGCATGCTGTAACATCCCAGCATTAGAGCTTAAAAATAAGCTGAACCTAGATGTGTGCATTGCATTCATGCATAGAAAATCCGAATATTTTTCGCGCTTTTAAACAAAACTTGACAAAGTGATTGAAGCTTCTCTCAACTTGATGGAATTGAAGTAGATCATCCAGTTGACTATGATAAGTTTCAATATGACCTTTGCTAACACCTTATTTGGGTAAACATGATTTGATCTAAGGGTAGATCAAATATCATAAAATTCTACTCATAATACATTGCTTAAATAATTAATATATGATCCTTAAGGGATTCTATCATCATATTCAGCACAACAATTCATAAGTGCCAAGTTAAGATTACAAACTGAACCAATATAAATGTAATGACTAACCCTGACCTATCTTACTCTTATCTATTCTTACTATGAGTATCATAGTAATACCTAACTTTAACTCTTTAGTGAGTTTGGGTTGGAAAGAGACTAAGTCAAGATCATTCACCATATATCTTTATTTCCATATCAATCCTTATCATCTCTATTGAATCCTATCCTTATAATTGTTGTTCATCAATATTAAGTAATCAACTATTGATTCACCAATTCTTAACCTATCAGTTCTTAACCTATCAACTCTTGTTCTTATTACATCATTCACTTAAGGCTTATAAATAAAGAAGTAAGAAGAGGTAAATAGTGATGCTAGTTTCAGATGTCATCTATTGGATGGGAATGATTGAAAAGAATCCAATCAGTAGGATAATTGATGGAGTTAAGTTCTTCCTAGATAATAGCTGAATTATTTATATTACCTAATCATATGGTAGTAAAGAAGATTACAAGGATGAAGTCTGAAGATAGTTACCAGGAGTAGTCCTATTGGATCAAGTAGGTATAGTCAATGAATTATATATCTTAATTCGATAGAGCTAAACAGAAAATAATTATAATACAACTGTAATGTTGTATTGATGAAGCCTTGATTAGCCAACTGGAAACCTAAACCATAAAGGATCAAAATATTATAATGATCATGCCTTATTCACCAAGATTGAATGCTTATATCATGTATAAGTGACATTGGTGGATAGAACATTATTGAACCCTAGTCTAGATATATTATCCTAGAGTAGTCATTACTAGCTACATTAATATAATGTAAGGTTGAAGTGTGAGTTATTAGAGTAAAGTAAAGGTAGGATGATATTATTCAATTAAAGCTAGTTTAGCATAGGGTTATGGAAGAAGGGTTATTCATCTTAAAGGATAGTAAGCCTTAGAGAAAGGTAGTTGGATACATACATACACCTGATGAATAAATATTAGTGATGGGTGATTAAGAAAGATTATGAGTGGAGTTTGACAGAACTACCTGTTGGATTGATGATTATCAACAGTAGAGTAGTGGGTATAACCAAGCAATGATATGAGAAAACTATGAAATACTTTAGTATCAAACTCATTGGATTCATCCATGAGTTTAGAAGAATAAAAGGGGAATAAGAATATTTCTTGTGAAGTAAAGCTCATCATGCTAACCCATGATGATGGATAGGAAAAAGTATTATATCTAGGAAAGGAATTCCTTATTTAGAAATCTAGAATGGTGAATTATAGAAAATAGACAATTTTGTTAAACAACCAACTCTAAATCTCAAACCAAACATAATATCCATTTCATGCAATTGAACCATCATCTTATATCTATAACATTTTATAGGAATATCTTCCTATAACAAATCACATAAGCACATCTCTGTCAATTCCAACCATCATAATTATATGTGCTTAAGAGTATTATTACCAATTCCTTTCTATAAAACATTTTAGATGTAACTTTCTATTTCAAAAAGGTTATGTCATCAAATATCACAAACAAAAGACAATATGCTTAGTTATTAAATCTTTTCTCACAACAACAAAGAAATATAAGTAAGTTAAGAACCCTAAACTTCTTTGCTTATCATAATGGAATATATACATGGTCATTTTCCAAGTCAACGGAAGTAGTAATAACCATATCAATGTCTTTTATATTTCATGCATCAAATAATGATATAGGATCATTCTACATATAAAAATTTCTATTCAAACTATGAGCCAACTAGAGTTAAGTTTTATAAACAAATAAGAATATATCATTCAATAAATCCATGGTTAAAAGTGGAAAGAAAAAAATAAGAAAAGCTTCTACAAAATATTAAAAGGGGTTCTTGTAGAGAAAATAAAAGAAATATAAAAAAGAGTATATAATAAAAATTCACAAATGATACTAAAACTATTTTAGTATTACTACAATTATCCAGCAAATTAATTCTACAAAGAAATGTTCAAATTAAATATTATATACAAATCTAAAAAGTAAAACAAAAAATAAAAAAATGGAAGACAAATAAAAAACAAGACCTGGCCGTGGCCCAACTCCTACCTGCTTACCTGTCGCCCCTGTGCAGCCCACAACGGCCCAATAAACCAACTCAGCTCACTCTCGCCTCTGGCTGACAGGTGGGACCGAAGAGGGACTGCGGGTTGACAAGAAAGAAACACCATGGGGTTTTCCGCAAATCAACTTCGTCTGCCTCACCTCTTCATCGGCCGGAGCTCATTGGCCGATCGACCGCGCTACGATGCGTGCCGCCGTCCCTGGGAGGAGTAGATAAGATCGCCGCGTCCTCCTCTATCTTCTCATACCTATCTCATCTTCTATATCGCTCTCCAGACCCATTTTCCTTCCTCACCCGAAACCCTAGTTTGTCGGAGTTCGTCGTTCCAGCCAAATTTGACCACCCCTCGCCTCGTGGTAGCCACCGTTGGACGTGTCGTCGTGGTCTGATTCACCTAGGACCAAGCACGGAAGCCCGCGCGCAGGGAATCATGTAAAATCGAGCATTCCTTTTCATCAGCCGCCGTGGCCATTATCGTCGATTCGCCTTCGTCACGCCTTCCCAAGTCTTCCCGACCTCTCTATCGTCATCAGGATAAGGTTACGCGTCTCTGAACCCTAAATTCGCTTGCTAATTCACACCGTAGACCTCGATTCAATGAGCACCGCCATTGGCCGCCGCAGAAGCTCGTCGCCGGTGTATTTCCGGTGACCATTAGGTAGCGGTGTTACCACCAATAGGTTCGCCTTGGTTACCTCTATCTAGTAGCATCGACCTTATCCATCGGAGCACAGTGGTTCGCCATTGGCGACCATCCTCTTTTGGTGTAGGCCAGGCTGATGTCAGCATGACATCATGCTTGCGTCACCCTAGCCACGTCAACGTGTTTGACCAGTCTTTGTCTCGCGTGGCTAATGACATGGCATTGGGCCCATATGTCATTGTCTAGGGGTATAGACAGGGTCGGTAACAAATATATTTTACTAACCTGAGAGCTGGGGTGGACATAGGCCCACTAGTCAGTGACTTGGGCTAAGTGTTGGTGCGGTGTAAAAAGTTAATTTCTATTTAAGAAATAAATAAAATGTTATAAGCTCAATTATTAATATTCCAGAAATTAAATAAATGGTTAAATCTTGTTTAATTAATAAATTTTGATTTATAATTCAGAAAAATGTGTATAATATATGAAAATTTGTAGAAAAATAAAATCTACAACTTAAAATTATTATCAAATATTAATATAATGATTATTTAAATAAATATTATTTAATAAAGGTTTTATAAGTAATAAAACTTTGATAATTCAAATTTTAATAATTGTAAATGTTAAAAATATAAATAGAATAGCAAAAATCTTAGAAAAATAAGAATTATAATTTAAAATTATAATAATACATTATAATTCAACTTAATTAAGTATTTGTTATTTATTAAGTAATTATAAAATAATAAATCTTATAAAAATCATATATTATTATTTATAAATCACAAAAATAAATGTAATATACCAAAATGATCAAAAAAATAATTTCTACATGTTAAAAATTTAATATTCCACTTTTGAGTTAAATAAAAATTCAAATACTTTAATAACTCAAATTTAAACTTATTTACCTAATTGGTAATTCATATAAGGATAAATAAAAATTTGTTAATATTTCTAAAATTAGTTAATCAAGTCTAATAAATAAATATTAGTCTTGAATATTACTAGTAAGTCATAATGATTCAAAACATTAGAAATACTATTATATTGAAGTATCCTTCTACTATATGAATAAATTATATTTTAAAAAGATCTCTAATAATTATAGAACCTTCAAGAATGGTATATCAACCAAGTACAACTTTATAATGGACTAAATCCAAGAATAATTCATGAGTAGTCACTAGTACTATTTATTTATCCACAAACCATAATTATACCTTTATAAGGAAACAAGAAATCTTGTTCCACTACAAAATTAAGAGATCACTACTTAAATAGAACAATAACCATTCTTAAGTAACCTTAAAGCAACATTACCAAGTACACTAGGTACAAAGGTTATAAACATTATACTTTCAAACTATCTTTGTTTTAAAGTTAACTTTAGTCTACAAGAATCTAACTATAACACTATAAACATTGTTATATGTTTTATAGTTAACTTTGGTCTGAACTAGTTAAGTTATAAAACATCTCAAGCCAAACTATTCAAACAAGCACAAGTAACATCAACCACCAGTAACTAATCACAAAGATTGTTTAGACCTTAGAAAAGAAAACTTTTCTTCAAATGTTATTCTTTTTGCCACTTCAAACAAGAACTCTTATATAAGCAATCTTGAATAACACTTCATAGGTATATATTTTATTACTGCATAAATATGTGTTGTTCACACACACTCACAAGCCCTAATAAGAAGCACAAGTGTGAAACTTATCTAAAAGGACAACACATTTTAAAGTAACCAATTCCGGAATCCAAACCCTAGAACCACGTTATCCCCGGGATTCGCATTTATAACGTTCATCACATTACTTATGCATAAGAACATATTGGTTCTTTAAACATTATTCCTTACCGGACCAATGATGATGATTTCAGATTTTGGATCTTATATCATCTTGAAGACCGTGAGTGCATAATCTTGCAATCACAAAAGGCAAGTTCACACTTGCTCATGTCCTTTGTTTATTTTCTGTAAAGTATTTTACAAATCCAGTGTTGTCATCACCTGCATTTGAAAAAGGTCAGAAAACACTATTTTCTATAATATTGTGAACTATTGGTTACTGATCCAGGGTGATCAGCTAACCTAGTAAATCTGACAGTTGGAATACCACTGTTCAGAACTATATCACCTAGGACTTAACAACCAATGTCGTCAGTGATTCTTGCGCCGTATATTACACGTTAACCATGAGATTTGGAATACGCCGGAGAAGTCAGCTGTATCTTCTTCCTCTCGCATGAAGCCGGATGTGAAGGTCGTGGCTGTTATCCTCGTAGAGTGCATATTAATTGGTAATTCGTAGAGGATATGCAGCATATGGGTAGGAACCGTCAACGTCCCACGATAGTTCTGGCATCTAACGGTTTGTACAAACCATTGCCGTAATTCAATATGTGGGCATGGTGTACACCAAGGAGGCATGCGAGGTCACGAAGGGGGCAGTGATTGGCTTGGATCATCTTCTGGGCCCCACATCATGAAATTGTGGACGGGAATAAGCTGCCTTGTTGTGCAACAAAGAGTTGATCTCTTATGGGTAAAGTAATGCACCTCTGCAGAGTATAAGAACTGTAACTTGTTACTCCCTGTTCTGGGAAGGAGCTGCAAATGCGGCGGGAAAGCTAATCCATGAAAGTTCTGGTAAACCGTGAAGGCTGACGGATATAGCTTTTTAGAATAAAAGCAACCTTTGAATAAATGTTTATGAAAACTTGCATTGCCTATGACTTTTGGTCTGTGGCTGTAGTTATAGTGCATCAAACTCTCCTTTTCTAGTGAATTTGCTGAGTATGCTCGTACTCAACATATCTTCTTAACCCTTGCTAGATTCTGAAGCCAATACAGACGACGTCTATGTCAAGTTATGCTCCAGTAATCATCATCAAAAGCTCAAGCTCTTCAATGAAGTAAAGGAAGTCAGCATATACATCAACCAAAGTGAAGACGAAGTTGATGATTAGATAGAAATATAATCTCTAGCCATAGAACCTAATTCTGTAGAGTATTGCAGTAGAAGCAATGCAAGTCCAGTAGTTCAAATAATAGTTTTATAAGTATGGTAGATTTGAGTTGAATATTTCTGATTCTTCTTTGTAAGAAGTTTCTTTCTCTCTCTTTAACCTAGAGTGTTCTCTGGATCTTGTGTAAAGAGTGAGTTGTAGCCTTTAGCCATGTATTGGACCCGCTGTGTTTCTGTTGTACCACTCTGAGGGATGTAATACTAGTGAACGGTGTTTCATTGGTGTTATGTCAACGACTATAGTATACTACATCATGCAGTGGTATGCTGGGTCACCGCACATGCCGAGAGAAAACTTGTCACCCCCATGTTGCCAGCGAGCTAGATGAAGAACTAGCCTCGCCAACCTTGTCCTATAGGCATCGAGCATCGACGTGTTCCGATCGATCAGCACCGCCCCACGCCTGGCCACCACGCCGTTGAGCTTCGCCAGGGAGCACATCACCGCCCCCAATCATCGCCCATGACATTAGCCCTCTGTGCCATCAACCACGACGAGCTCAGCCCGCAACCTTCGGTCCCCTCGCCGCACTATAAAAGGAGACCTCCCCCTCTCGTTTTCTTCACACCAGTTCACTTCCCACCTCTCACTTATCACACCCACTCACTCCCAGAGCAAGCGAGAACCAGGTGGCCGGAATTTCACCGAAGTTCGCCGCTGCAGAGGAGGAGAGGCGTCGTCGATTGGAGCCGCCCCAGGAGAAGCTGCCGGTACCAGGAGGATCACCGTCGTCGACTTCGTCGTTCACCCCCGTCGCCGACCATCGCCTGAGCCCCGGTGAGCCTCCCACGACCCCCACTGTCCGCGCTAGGGTTCGTGCTCGTCGCGTCCTATTCAGGCGTGGACGATGAACTCGAGCCGTTCGATTAGAATTAGATCTCACAGTCCACATTGCCCCGTACCGCTTCGCCCCTCACTGTCTCACTGACGCGTGGGGACAACCACTTAACCAGCCCACGCGTGCGCTGTGCGTAGTGGGCCGGCCCAGTTAAACCTCCCGCGCGACCCAACAATTCAAATTTAGTTTTATTCATTTAATTTCAAACCCAGTTCTATACCTAGATTCAAAAATCAACCCAGCTTGATTCACGAAACCAAAATGCATGAAACCAATTTTGTTAGAGAGGTACTGGAAACTAATCCAAGCCCGTTGGATTCAAACCATTTAGATTTGTAGATCACCCATGGTAAAAATAGCAAGGCAGAAGCTTTTCTGCATTCAAACATTTTTCAAAATTTAACCATAAGAGCTTTTGAGTTGATTCCAACTCTCAAAAATCACATTTGACCATACCTTTCAGAATTTATAAAAGTATATAGGTTTACTTACAGAAATAATGATCAAGTAGTAAAAGAATGCCACATAGGCATTTCTAGTCACTTTAATTAAATAAAATAAAAAGGTAAATCTTATTAAATTGTGACACCACTTTAAATAACATTCTCATGTACTGAAATATATGGTGATGACATGTGTCAACATGATCCCATGTTTGAGTTGAATAATATTAAATCTTAAGTAGTTTTTCAATGAGTAGAAATTACTTTTCTCAGATAAAATAAATGAGACAAGTGCTTTAATCTTGTAATGTTAGTGATGATAATAGATCATCTAGTATGAACCTTTGTATGATGATTAGAAATAGTTAAGTATTGTTTGGTGATTGTGTACCTCGTATTTATTTATAGATGCTAGTACCGACCAAGGATAGGAGGAGGAAAGAGGATACTACGAGAAAGAAGCCGAGGAGAACTTCAACCACTGCTCTGCACAAGGCAAGCCTAATACTACTAGTTGAATTAACAAGCTATTAACTTAGCAAGCTTACACCACGTGATACCCAATCCTAGTTTTACTTGCAAGCTTAGTATTATTAAAAGCTTTCTATCAAAAGTTTACTTAGTGACTTGTAGATTCTAGAAAGATAATTGAAGGTAGCATAAAGAGCATAAAACTTGGCCTAAGTTAGATAATCTTAATGTCATCCTGAGACATGAGATTGAACTTAGCTAATCCCCACTTGTTTAGTAGCCCTTATTAGTATTTACCCCCACATGTAGCTGCTAGTGCTAAGCATAAAACTTGATCAACTTAGATGGGAATACTGGGTGAAAATGGTTATGAAAACCTTAGAATGATGAGTCATTCTACTGAAATGTTTTAACATGTGTTCTTGAACACCAGATGATTTTGATGATGAAAATGTTGAGGCATGAGCCTATAAAACTGATGGTTGTGTGGATGCGATACCATTCCAATTTTACCATACAACCACAATACCCAAAAATTGGGTAGGGCTTGACTGAAAATTTATATACCTTAGTATGGGTTCCCTTGCGACCAAGGTCTGAGCTGAGGCTACCTTGTGAAGATTGTCCACCTGTGCAGTTCCCAAGATAACAGTTGGTCATGGTTGGGAGGCCAAACTCACAGGAGAGGTGCCTATACTAGGGCGTGTAATTAAAAGGTTAGGATTGATTATCCGCATACTGAGTATGGTGAATTCAGGATTGTTCCTGACGGATGTATCGAATGTTGTGGTGAAAATGTACAATCTCTAAAGAGTGTCAAACTATTCAAATAGCCACGTCCGTGGTTATGGACAGTTGGAGTGGCCATACTGTTTCCCCGTCAGATGTTTTCAAAATGACTTAGGAAATGATTTGTGATTTGACTTGACCACGACAGAGTTGTGATATGAAATTCAAGTTCCCACTTAGGTGTTATAAAACTTTCAACTAGCTTTCTTTGCTTCTGAACTTAGTAGAGGTAAATCTGGATTTTTACAAAACAACCCTAGAGCTTAGTATCCTGCTACGAAAACCCCCTTTACTTATTAGTATTAGTTTGCGAGTACTTAAAGAGTACTCAGGGATTTGTCCCTGGCTATTTCCGTGACCAGACTATGAAGAGGAGTATCAGGATGACGGACCGCAGGAAGGTTACGACAACTAGGATCATCTCCCATCGTCAGCATTGCCTGTGACCCTGAAGATGGAGCTTCGCCTACGCTATCGTTATCTTTACGTTATTCCGCTGCTTGAGTTGTATTAAGAACTGGATCATGAGATCCTTATTTGTGTAAGACCTTATGTATGGTTTGTAATGGATGATGTACTGTGATATCAAATCTGTTATGTCTCGCAAAAATGGTAATCCTGAGATTGTGATGTATGGCATAACAGACATCTGGGATTAAAAATCCGGGTGCTGACAATATATATGATGACCTCACAAATTTCTATGCTTCACAAAGCATCAGAGGCTTTAGTGTGCATTTCTATATCATAGTGGACACTTAGGTTTGTATATACCGTGTATGCACATATGTGTATGTTGTTGGATGTTTTTCCAGTTAAGAGTGGTGTGTATCCATATGTATTTATCAATAAAATCATATTTTTGTAATAACATAATACAAAATTGTGGTAAACCATTTTAAAAAAAATTCTGATGTTTCCCTCGCAATTGTGAGGGACGCCATGCTAGTTACATTTAATAATTGTTGATATTTTGCATGATAGATACACTAAAAACATATTTTTTATGTAAAATATAAGTATTTTACAGATCATTTAAAAGCGATAATTAGATTTGACGCATGGGCAGTGGGGGACACGTTATATTACTGGCCTTTCCTACTTCAACCAAGATATAATATTATATTTCCAATGGTAAAAATCTTCAAGATGACACTAAGTCATACCGAGAAAAAGAGACAAACACGGATGCATTAGCTGATGTGGAGGCTGGAGGATACCCTCTCCTCCTTTATCATGAAAGATCATTTTTATGGTATGTTTTCCTACTCATATTTGAGAAAGAAGACAATCTGACAAATCACTTGATTCATAGTAGCAAATAATGAGATTTATTTCCTGGAAGTCAAGAAGAAAAATCATTGTCCATATAATGGAGGAAGTCATAACCTCATCATGGAGTCTTGACGCTATTAATGTTGGTTCAACTTCACGAGGATCATCTTACCACTATATATTCTCAATCATTCCGGCAAAAAACCAAAGATCTATTAAATTATCACCAAAAAACTTAGCAAATTCTGAGCCACCACCGGCAAAGACATACTCAAGAAATGGAGCATCATGCATTATTATGTGGTCGCTTGAATAAACCATGTGATGCTAGAAAATTAAGGGGATTGTTCGAAGCTAAGGATATTGTTCATAGAATACATGCTGAAGATCAAGAGACAGTAACCCTACGATTAACTCGGCTCATATAATGATTGTTGGATTATAAGTAGATACACAAGATTATCGGCGTTGTTGTTACGACATGAATTTCAATTGATTGTGCAAATTAGAAATATCTGCATTCTACCAAATAGATATTTTACTCAAATGGAGGAGAGAGAATATAACCATCTTGACGAATGGAGGAGAAGATGACACACCATATTTAGGCAACAATTTGACCTAATGTTCATAATAGAAAATCCCACACAATAATGGTTAGGCAATAAGATAAAATGTTGGTAAGAAAGCACTATCAAGTCCAATCACTTGATGTACAATCTATAGCGGAAACATTATTCATCACCTTGATTTCAAAATTAATCCTTACCTAAGTTCCCAAAACTATATGCACATATCCATCATAAAGATTCTAACACAGATACACCATAGCGAACTCGTCTAGCTAGTTTAGTAGTACCAAAAGAGCAATACTCTGCAGCTCCAGGTCAAGAAAAGTGCATATAAAGTGTGCACATATATGCCGCCGATCAAGTATGATGTGTCCATTTCCAAAAGAAGAGGCCATGGGAGTCTCTCTCTTGGATAATCCAAAGAAGGCTTGTGATCAAGTTGCTTCCGGGTGCCTTTGGTTATTCATAGCTTCTCATTTGCATCATTTTTTTTTGCTTTGTCATGACCTGGAATTACTGAGAAGCAAATCTCATTGACATGTTTACACTGATATTTTCAATATAGAGGAAACCATCTTTTACGTTACCTTTGGTATCTGTTAATGTTGGATGAAGGGCAATGTATAACTTTTTAGCAGACGTAAGAAACAACCTGAAAAAAGATAAATGCACAATTATTTCGATCAGTTTCATTCACTTTCCATATTTGTTGCATATTCAGAAAATTTTGCAACATGAGTACTCTTCAGATTTTATCACTGATTCTATACAAATTCACAACAAAAGGAGAAATGATACTCCAACGAAAAGTCAGTAAAACCTTTTAAGTGGTTTTTGATCCGAAAACCTTTTTGCTCTTTTAGACATCTACAACATGAAGACTCTAGCTTTATTTTTAACAAAATCTTATTAGGATATAAATTGATACGACAAGCGGATGTATGAAAATAAAACTTACTCCCATGGGACATCTCCAACAAGCATTCGGTCTCCTTCAAAGTCTTCATACAGAAATATGAAACGGTTGTTTTTTGCGTGTTCTTCTTCCCCGGATTCTGCACACGGATAATCTGCGGCTGCATTTATGAAATCCATTCCCATTGTTTAATATGGTTAACAAGCAGGAAATATAGTGCACGCATAACAAATACCACTGAGTTAAAGAATAGATGGACATGACGACGGTATCCAATGTGCATGTGCTCGACAACTACCTAGAAGAATTCACGAGCACAAAATTGTAAATGAAGTATGGAAATCCATGGAAAACCTAATGATATCATTTTCACTTTACCATTCTAAAATTATTAGTGGTAAAAAATGGAATGTTTGACCACACAGTTTCAACATGCCAAAGTATTTTCAAACGGATATACGAAATGATTTTCAGTTCAAAAAAACCAGTTAAATGCTATGGCTAAGACCAAGTTCGTCTATCCGTGTGTTGCAACTGGAGTAGCAGTTGGGCCAGCCCATATTGCATCATATGCAAAAGTACTTGTGTGTTGCACTAGTGGCCCAGCTAAACTGAATTATCTTAAACCCAGGAGGCTGGTCAGCAAATGTGGCCATTTATCTTAAACCCAGTGGCCACACACACATTTGCCGAATTCCTAGTGCTAAAAAAACACATTTGCCGATTAGCTGCTGGTCAGCTTGTTACCTCGATTCGTCAAGAAAATTAGTGGAAAGGGTTTTATTAGAGGTACTACGGATCTTACTGTATTTCATTGAAATCAATTAGAAAATCTAGAGAAAAAATTGATTAATTATACATGAAGAGCAGTGCACTTACGGCAGAAGAAGTTTCTTGTCATCTTGGTGAGCGCCCGGGAGAGCGAGTCGTAGCTGCGGTGTGCTCTCAGGTTGATCTTCCTGGCTATCAGGCAGCCGTCCATGTGCACCTTGGCGAACATGTTCTCCGGCCGCCGCCGCAGCTCGGCAGTGACCGCCGCCACCGCCTTCTCATCATCGCCGGCGGCGGCCATCTTCACGTCCTTCGGCCCGTCAGTCTGCTTCAGGTCGGCGTCGGGTTTTGGAGCGTGCGTGGCGATGACGAGGTTGCGCCGGGCGGTGTGCACCGGCGGCCAGCCCACGGCCGCCGAAGGCAGTGAGACGACGCTAGCATCGCTGATGACAAGAATTACATGCGAGCATTAGTGCCCCAGCCCATGAAAATACTTTGTGCAGATCAGGCGCAAGTGTGCAACTCTGAATTGGTAGACACATGCATGCATGCATATGCATTCATTTGTTCCCTGGTTAATCATTTAGTGAAAAGACAAGACTTTTTTTTAGAAAGGAGCATATATTAATATCACGACAGTTATCAATTACAAAAGACAAGACATATATAGTATTTAAGATCAATTATTTCTACCAATTACTTTGGTACCTATTTTGTTTTTCTCAAAGATCACTAAGAAGTGAAGATTGTAAAATAAAAAGTGGGCTCAAGATTACCAATGATTTACTGGAATAGACAACTGCTAAACAACAAAGACGGTAGTTCTACACCCACGCTAGTCGTTCCATCAATAACCTCAGCCACTTTACCTCAAAAGCTATCTTCTAAACAAACTGAGTTACTCTTGCTTGAAAAGATGGATCGTCCAATCCTCTTTGTTATCAAAAGACTATCTCTTGGGGCCTAACCAAAGCAAAAGTTTTCTCTCTTTAAATCCCCCAATGTTTTTAATCTGTCTCCCCATATGGAGTACTTTTCTTGGGGGACCTTTATGTCTCATATAGTCATATTGATAATCCAATATAATGGTCAATGTAGCATGAGATGAAGGAACACCATGGTTATATATGAGCAGTTGGATAATGGAGCACTAGCATTTAATCTTCCCTGCAGCCAGCACAAGCATCTTGGCACTGGAAGAGGGCCATGCTAAGTGCCACTGACGCTGTGTTGGGCCCACCGTCCAGCCTCTCTAGCTATCTCTCCAAGCCAAAAAAATATTTGTAAAAGAAAAAAGGAGCATGCACCAATCATCTGGCCACATGGCCACAGTTAGCACCAACAGCTGTCCAATTATTGGGAGCAACACAGCCACGGCCAGAGAAAACGAAAGTCGTTTTTTCGGAAAAGACTGCACTGTTATTTTTTTCATTTTTTACTGCGGAGAGGAAAAGACGGCCGGCGTTGAGTCAAGCAGAGCCAAGCTATCATTGCTGCTCCTCTGGCTGTCCTGCGCTGAATATTCCCTCCTAATTCCTTTGCAGCAGATCTTCTCTGCGTACCTCCTCCTCACTAACTGTCCCAAAAGATTGCACATTCGGAATATCCACTGACGTGCACCTAAAAGTCTACACTACAAGTGCCCTCAGTACGTATTGTATACCACTCAGGCTTCTTCAGCAATGTATTATGTATGCATATACTATATCTTGAAAATTTTGAATATTCATTTGATTCAAATACGCGAGTAATTTTCCATATTTTTTTTTCACAGAGCGCAAAATGAACTTGTAGACTTATATTTTGAATATTCATTCATATATTTTTTTTCACGGAGCGCCGGGCCGTAGTTCAATGTACATAGATATCTCCGTGGTAGATATATTTTTCGAAAATGATTTAGCGGGAATAGCATCTTTACGAGTGTACTTATGACAAGGATTTTTCTTAGAAAAAATATTTTCATAACATGTTGTCTTTCTTCTTTCATCGTGCTAATGCAAATAATTTAAATTAACCATGAATCTTGAATTGTAGACGGCTAGAAGCCAAAAAGGACTATGATAAGAAGGAAAGACTAGATAGATCTTAAGAAGATCCTTCTTCCTTAAAAAAAACTATAATACAGATCTGATGAAGCGACAAAGTTATGGTTTAATATTCATGTTTTCCCATATATTAGTTGGATTTTAAGGACTTTTTTTTTCATGAAACGGCTAAGAACTCCGTTTCAGTCGTACCTACACGTAGAAGAATCTATTTGCATTTTGCAATCATTTGTAAATGCAGGTCTAACCACACGAGGACCCTGCAAAATACTAATTGATGAGCTAGTGGAGTATACTAAGGGGTTCAAAATGTTCATGATTGCAATCATTTCTACGTACGTAGAACACCTTTGATTCGCCACTTTTCCCCTCATTATTTATTTATTAACACATGGTCACCAGCACACGTAGCACCGTGAAAAAAAAAACAGCACACGTAGCAAGCGAGTCTACCAGCTATAACTACTCCGAATTACTGAAATGAAAAGTGAACGTATGAACCCATTAAACGGCAGCAAAACCATATATGGACTTGAATTTTGTAGCTAGCTAGGACATTTGCAGTGATAATGAAATATGCATGAATATAGTAGTGGCCTGCTGCTCAAACGGAGTAGCTGCCTAAGTATATATGCATGTGTGCTTAAATTGAGTAACTCTGTACACAAGGAATACCATTTTAACTAGCTCACCTTGTCACATAAGTTGTGGCCCATTACTGAAGTGAAACGTGAACATATATGAACCCCATTAAACGGCAACAAAACCATATGTGGACTTGAACATTTTTAGCTAGCTATCTGGGGCCTTAATTTGCAGTGATATAAGCATGGAGATGCATATTATATGTGCTTAAATATTAACTCTGTAGTACTGCACACACACGGAGTAACATTTTAACCAGCTCACCTGGTCACATAAGTTGTGGCCGGCGTCAGGCTCCGGTCTTGCTCGGCTGCCGCCTTCTGCTGCCGGGCAGCGAGGCTCCAGGGGTGCATGAAGCCGGTCGGGCTCGGCATGAACGCCGCCGTCCAGCTGCTGCTGCTACTCACAATGCCATGGAGACTACCACCATGCCCTGAGCTAAGCGTGTTCTCAATGGCGGTACCAGCCATCACGCCACTGCTCTGCACGCGACCGACATCGCCGACGACACCTCGACGGCCGCTGTAGCTCGCCGTGGAGGCGCCACCGCAACCGCAGCCGCCGCCACCGCCGCCGGGAGACAAGGAGATGCCGAGGCTGAGGTCTAGATGGCTGCCGTGGAAGCATGTGCCGCTACTAGAGCTCGCTTCCTTTGCCATCTTGAAGGTAGCAGCTGCAGCGCTCTCCTGCCTACCAAGAGGAGGCGGCGGCGGCGTCTCAAACGATATAAGATTCATCATGGCGATCGATGGATTAACCAACAAGAACCTCTGGTGGTAGACAGAAATGGAACAGATTGATGGTTGATGAAATTGAGAGTTGAAGTAGAAGGAACGAGGAGCGAGTTGGTGAGCAGAAAGATGGTGCTATGCTACCGGTGGAGGAGAGAATTAATGTGTCGGCAGAATGTAAGAGATGGTGATGCAGAGGTGGTTGATGGATGGATGTACATATATGTACATAGATATAGAGATGTACTACAAGGCTACTATGGAGAAAAGCTAGGGGGAGGGGCAATGATTTCAACCAAGATTTTGTAGAAAGATGGGAGTATCATGCTCATGTGCAAGAGATGATCGGTGCCATATCTGTGTACCCCGTGCTAGTGTAGTAGTTTCATCATGTTGTTTTGTGTACCTAGATGTGTAGCCATCACATGCAATTCTCCATCGGGAGAGAGCGGACTTTGTGCACCTGAGCGGACGTGCATGTATAAGTTTTATAGAGCATTTACAACAATTGTGTGGGTAGAGATAGACACAGTGTTAGGTATTATGTAAAAATGTGAACCAGCAAAATTGGGGATTATATTTGATTTTCTTTTACCAACACCAAAGTGTATTCTCACCATTGATTTATAGTTTGACAATATATAGAAATACAAAAAAAATAGAGTTTGACATGCAAATGCATGTATGCCCTTCTGAGCTGAGGCATGCAACCATATTTACATATGATCTCACCTTGTATTTTTCTTGTTTGGCATGAATATGCATGCGGCTGGCTTGGCTGGTGCATGGTGGGGATGAGACCATCATCTCCTCCACCATGCACGGTGCAGTACTTGCTGTCCGTCCACTTTAATTATTGCTTGCAAACCCTACTTTGCATGCACCGGGAAATTCCAAAAGGAACACACACACACACTGCTTGCTGCTAGCCGCATCATCAATTTGAAATCACCACTGCACGTAGTACCAAGATCTCGTAAGTATCATCTTTACCAAAAAGAACTGCTCTTTTGCAAGGAAAGATACACACTAACTCTACATATAGTTGGATGATGGCTCTCGAATGCTGAACCGATATGCATGCATGCACTCCATGCAAGTTTGTCTTGTCATATGCATAATCTTGTACAGTAAGTACGTGTAATCTGATTGTGTGATCTTGCAGGAAAATATACTATATTGTTCTGGGTTCTCGAAGATGAATTGTCCTTTGTGATCCTTGGCTTGGATACGGTGGAGTGATTGTTGCACGTGTTGCTTAGTTATACAATTCTTGGGAAGAGATTTGATGGGAATGAGATCTTTGCCTTCCTAACTCTGCCGAACGGTATCTTCCCAAATTATAGTACTCCGTATTTTATCTTGTGGAAAGAATCGTGACAAGAATAATCAAGATCTAGGGAATATATGGTGATCGAAAGTGTTGCAAATCGTTCTAAACTAAGTGTTCCTTAGAAAAAAAGTGTTGCAACAAGACGTACGTCGAACTAGGTACACTGTATAAGTGAGGATACCGTATCAATTAGTTTGATGCATTGTGTTATCACACTTCTAGCTGGATAACTGCAAGCGGACCATATCTCTATATACTCCACTTTTTTGTTTCAAATAATCATTCGCGTCGCCATTTTAAACCGTTGTTACGCATTTACGAAACCATATAATAAGCTAATGTTAGCCTTGCAGCACAGGTACTATCATTGATCTACCCCTAGGGAAAGGGAATTTGGGTCGCAACAACCTAGTCTCTGCCTCACTTCATGAACCAATGATGCATGCACGTACGTACGTGCACACATTTCCGGTGCCCTGTGTAGAATTATGGATTGAAGCGACGAAACCAACGAAAAGGGAGTCGGGCGTGCAATCACTCGGATATATTCGAGATAGTCGTGTCGAAATGATGCAGGTTGATGGGATGATAAGGCTAAGCGCTACCTAGAAGACATAAACATACAAGCACATACGTGTGCATTTCCCCCTGCTTCCAAGTTCCAACTAGCCATGCATGCACTCACGAATGCTTTTGTGCCGTGCACACTTTTTTTTGACAAGTCTGGATAACATGGGTGTACCATGGTGCACAAGGGCACGCCAAATTTCCGGGACAGCGCGGTTGCCATCTATATTAAAAAATAAATATTTTTACATATTATTTCATCAACATGCCATCGCAGCTGTTGGCGAGTTCGGAGTTAAAATTTCGCATCCATCAAAGTACCAAAACGAGCACGAAGTAGCACATAGTTCATACAAAAACACAAGAATGATCGAATGTTGCGAGGCAAGATTTTGAACAGACTTGCTCATACCAAGCCTTTGTTGCCGAGTCCATGAGAGTATTGCTT
Source organism: Avena longiglumis (assembly GCA_030063025.1). Lineage (NCBI taxonomy): Eukaryota > Viridiplantae > Streptophyta > Magnoliopsida > Poales > Poaceae > Avena > Avena longiglumis. The sequence goes on from CP125979.1 coordinate 186,163,139, forward strand.
GTTGCCAACATGACCCGAGACTCCTCGGTGAACCTCGTAAGAATACTTGCTCTGGCTTTTTTATCTCTCTCATCTTGTCGGTGGCAATCTTCTCCGCATCAAACCTAAGTTTGTCCTTCTCACTGGCCACTATATTCTTCTCAATATCCATCTTGTTATTCTCAATGGCCATCTTATTCCTCGTGTTGTTAGTTGGGAGGTCGGGTTATAAGATAATTAGCCGTACTATCAAGAGGGGCTTTCAAGTAAGTAACTTGATCGTATCTTTTGGAGAGAGCTCAAACATTTGCATATTTGGCATCATCTTTCTGGGTTGTTATATGTATTTTATTGTGGGTTTTCAGAGCTTGTGATTATCTTCATAACAAGCTCTAGTTCGTTAAAATGGAGTCCCAATGGATATCGCATTACGTTTTTTATGTTGCAGGTTTTATCGGTTCTTATCTTAGTAAGGTTTCACACCTCTCTCCCCTTGGTATTTCTCGATTCTTATCTTTCCGACAAAATTGGTTTATCCCATTCGGAGTCCTTTTGCAAAAGCTTTGCAGTTTCGGTTTTGTTCTCTACATGTCCGGAGTGGTCCGAGCTGGGCCAGCTTGACCGGCCGGCTGGACTTGTCCAAGGCTAGGCCTCCCACCAGCCAGTTCTCCTAGCGGCTCATTCGGACTACGGGACGGAGTAGAGACCGGCTGGGCCATTCGTCAGCCAGCACGTGGGGCAGCCCACCCAACAAACTGTCTCAGACTGGTCCAGGGTTGGGCCGGCAACCTGCCAGCACGCCTAGCGGCTCGGCTAGCCTCTAGCCCAGACTAGTCCGGCTCATGGTTCCGTTCGGACGGAGTGGTCCGACCCAGATCAGCTTGCAGACCGCAATTTGTTGTTAGTTGGAACGTCGGGTAATAGGATAGTTAGTCATACTATCAAGAGGGGATCTCAAGTGAGTAACTCGATCGTATCTTTCAGAGAGATTTCAAAACTTTGCATATTTGGCATAATCTTTCTTGGTTGTTATATGTATTTTATTCATGTGGGGTTTTAGAGCTTGTGATTATCTTCATAACAAGCTCTAGTTCATTAAAACAAAGTCCCAATTAATATCTTATTACGTTTTTTATGTTGGAGGTTTTATCGGTTCTTATATTAATAAGGTTTCACACCTCTCTCCCCTTGGTATTTCTCAGTTTGTTATCTTTCTAACAAAATTGGTTTTATCCCATTCAGGGTCCTTTTGCAAAAGCTATTGCGGTTTCGTTTTGTTCTCTGCATGTATGGAGTGGTCCGGGCTAGGTCAGCCTGATCGGACGGCCGGACTTGTCCGAGGCTGGGCCTCCCATCAGCCAGCACTCCCAGCGGCCCATTTAGACTATGGCCTAGAGTAGCCCCTGGCTAGGCCAGCCGTCAGCCAGCGTGTGCGGCAGCCCACCGAGCCAACCTGCTCGGACTGGTACGAGGCTGGGCCGGCAACCTGACTATCACGACCCGGGATGAGGGCTATAAAAATACCAGATCCTTATCTGATATAAGCCTAACCTAAATTCCGAAGCGCGCAAGGAGAGATCGGTAACATTACAGAACACACAAACCATACATTAATAAGATAAACTCTTAAGAGAGTAACAAACCATTCATAAAATCCAGGGGTCATAGACCCGTCATTAAAACAAACAACGAAAGCAAACAAGTTGTTCTAAACAACAAATTTAGCAAAGGGCCTAAGAGGACTTAAACAGAAGTAGCGACCCTTCCATAGATCCTAGGCTGCTGCCCGGGAACCCCGACTACTCGTCGACTTCGACGTAGAAACCACCTTCAGTTGGAGTAACTTCATCTGTAGAAAAACATCAACGAAGCAAGGCTAAGTACAGGGTGTACTCCGCAAGACTTATGGCTAGTGGAGTTATTTTGCATAAAGCCGTCTTTTGTTTTTAAAACAAGGAGGAGAAGAAGCTCGTCTAGTCAGATCATTTTCAAAGGGGATAAGAATGATACAAATCTAGCTCTTAGAAGTCATCCTTTATATACACCAAGAACCATCATCAACTGAACATCTCTTCCCGGACTACCCCCTCAAACAACCCCGAGGAAGTATTCCGGATGTCACATTAGTTGTCTAAGTTTTATTATTCGGTTAAAGTTCTCTATGATCTTCACGTCCGTTCCCAAGTTGTCCATAACCGTGGACACGGCTTTTCGAAAAGATTAATAACCCTGCAGAGGTGCACAACTTTACCCACACGTACCAACCGATTCTTAATGCCAAATTATTAGCCCTCTTCCTTGGAAGGCCAATAAAGAGTGGTTGACCACGACCTTTACCTTGCTTTTGCCGAGACCATGAGTCACGCACTAGGGAGATGCCGCCGTAACGGGTCAAGTCCCGAAGCCGGTCCCTAATGATGTGCGCATGGTTCAAGATTACGGATGCCGGACATCTCTTGTTCCCGGCCACGCTTACCTACCTGTTATGAATGCACCTCCTTCACCTCCATTCAAGAATAACTAAGATGCGTATGTCGAATGCAAAGCCCGAACGATGTGACTCATGGAATCTACTAGGCAAGTTAGTTGGCCGAGGGGGTTTCCAGGCCCCCGTGTGGTTGTACGCTTGTCTTGGTTCAAGAGGCAAGAACATCGGGTCCTAGGGGTGGCAAGTATGGGACTGCAAAAACCACAACCCACGTGGCCTCCCATACAAGCCTTAACATGTTTATTATCCATCTCTGATCACATCACAACATCCTACCATACTAGATTCATTCGCATCTTTAGTGCATCATATGAATGATCAGCATCAGACCACTAAGCATGGCTAATCTTGACTGAACTGTGGCACTAGCGATGCTCATAAGCCAAACCCTAGTTATGCTAGGAGCAGTGGATCAGGTAATATAGTTCACAAAGGGAAACATGCATCAGATAGGATTACTCTATCTACTGATAAAATACTGTTGAACCGAATGCATATGGTGAGAATGAAATACTTTGTAAACATAGGATTCATATGTATGAGTGGGGCTTCGCTTGCCTTGTCCGTTGTTGGACTGGTACTGCTCTTCGGTGGCGTTGACTTCAGCCTCGGGTTTGGTTCCTATTCGCAAGAACCAATCATCGGAAAAGAGAAAACAACATTCAACACATGGCATGTGCAATTCTCATACAATATGGATGATATGACAAGTTAAAGAGTGTGGAAATAAACCCTAGAACATGCTTGATCATTTTAAACGGGGTCCGAGAGGTCCAAACCCTAGAACAGGGGGATCCTCGGAATCACCTGTGAGGTTCAATTGGCCTTCTAATTGAACTTTCCATCAAAGTTGGTTAACAATGTATGATTATAGCTTAGTTAGATAGGTTTCATTTTTTTGATCATTTTGGTATATTATTTGTATTTTTCTGATTTAAAATGAATTAGTTGTGATTTTTCTCAAATTTTAGTCCATTTATAAATCAGTTTTGGATTATTTAAAATATTTTCCAAGTTGGGCCCACATGTCATAGATTTAATCATTTTAGAAAACATTCACAGAAAATATTAAAACCCTGACAGACAAGGCCCACCTGTCATATATTTCTTAATTACAGAAAAGATTTACTGAAACTATTAAAGAAAAAGAAAAAGGCTTAATGACATCATGATGATGTCATGCTGACATCATCCATGGCTTTGCTTGCAGATCGATGATGGAACCGGGGATTGAGCGTGCGCGAGAGGCTGTGGTTGGGGGCGTTGGAAAGAGGCGACGGCGGGGAGTCGATTGGTGGTGGCGCCGCCGATTCTTGATCACCGGAGACGGCGACACGACAACGGCAAACGGTGACAGCGTCGGGCTCACACGGGGAAGACAACACGGGGGGAGAGGGGGGAACGGAGAGGTGCGTTAGCATCGCAAGCTCACCACGAGCGCGACGGAGGGGTCGGCGAGGCGAGGCGAACACGGACGTCGCCGGAATCAATGAGGAACACGGTGGCCGGATCTCGGGGAGGCGGTGACCTTGGCGAGGATTAGGGGCTCCTCGCATCGATTCCTTCGGCGGGGAGGCTCAGCTCGACGAGACGCAGCTCCCGGGGGCAACGGCGAGGCTAGGGGCAGCCGGAGACGGCGGGAACGAGCGGCTAGGGTTTCGGCCATAGGAGAGGAACGCGAGAGGGAGTTCGGGAGAGAGAGGGGAAAGAGATAAGGTCGAGGCTGGGGCATCTTGGCGTTCTTATCCTCCCCCCGGAGCTTGGCGGACGGCCAGCAGAAGGCGGCGGGGATCGACGGCGCCGGCGCTGCCACCCAGCTGCTTCCTCTCGGGGAGGAAGACGACGAACAGAAGCGACGAAGGGGTATCGTGCCATCTTGGGCCCCGGATGGGCTGGCTCTGGGCTTCTGCTGCGCGCGCAAGCGACAGAGAGAGAAAGGGAGAGATGGGTTGCGGCCCAGTAGAGTTAGGTTACTATTTTTTCAGAAAACTGTTTTATTTTTCTGATTTTCTTTTGTATTTTAAATTCAAACTCTTTTTTGAATTTTTCCAAAGTACTAGAGTTTTGTCCAAACATAATAAAATAATATGGGAACCCCTTTTTTTATCAATTTGGGCTCCACTCTTTTGGGTAGTTTTCAAAATATAACAACCATTTGAATGATTTGAGAGGGAAAATTTTAGGGTTTTGTTTGTGTTTATTTTGATTAAGTCAAAGTGCAAGTACTATGCATGCATGCAATGCTCAAACATGTCTTTATTTATATTACACAGAAGGTGGTATGCTACAGCTCTACCCCACTTACAAGAATCTCGACCCGAGATTCCTAGGTTTTAGAAAAGAAGGCAGGGTACTCAGATCGAAGACGATCTTCCCGTTCCCATGTTGCTTCTGACTCAGAGTGATGAGACCATTGAACTTTCAGGAACTTGATGGTTTGGCGACGAGTCTTGCGCTCGGTTTCATCAAGAATATGAATAGGGTATCCTTGGTAGGTTAGATCATCTTGGAGATCCAAGGTTTCATGGTCCACACCACGAATGGGATCTGTGAAGCAACGCTTGAGTTGATACACATGAAAGACATCATGAACCTCTGGAAAAGTTGATGGTAGATCCAATTTGTAGGCAAGCTCACCCCGTTTGGAGAGAATGCGAAAGGGACCAACGTAGCGGGGAGCCAATTTGCCTTTGATACCAAATCGATGGACACCCTTCAGAGGAGTGACCCGGAGGTAAACTTTATCACCAACTTCATAATTAACATCAAGATGATGACGATCGTAGTTGGTCTTCTGACAGGATTGAGCGGCCTTCAGATGCTCTCGAATTATGTGAACTTGATCTTCTGCTTCTTGGATCATGTCTGGACCAAAGAATTGTCTTTCGTCGGTTTATGTCCAGTTCAGCGGTGTTCGACATGTTCTCCCATACAGGAATTGGAAAGGTGCCATGTCTAAACTGGATTGAAGACTGTTGTTATAGGAGAACTCCGCAAAAGGAAGACATTTCTCCCAGTTCTTTCCAAAGGATATGACACACGCTCTGAGCATGTCTTCAAGAATTTGATTCACTCTTTCGGTTTGTCCACCGGTTTTAGGATGATAGGCTGTGCTGAAGGAGACATGAGTTCCAATTGCTTCTTGGAAACTTTGCCAGAATTTGGAAGTAAACAAACTTCCACGATAAGAGATGATCTTCTTCGGAAGACCATGAAGAACAACGATCCGAGAGAGGTATAGGTCAGCCAGTTGACTAGCACGGATAGTTGCACGAACCGGAAGGAAGTGAGCAACTTTGGATAACCGATCAACTATTACCCATATGGCATCATTTCCTGCTTGTGTCCTTGGGAGTCCAGTTATGAAATCCATTCCAATTTCATCCCATTTCCACTCAGGAATTTTCAACGGCTGCAGAAGTCCAGCGGGCCTTTGGTGTTCAGCCTTTACACGACGAAAAACGTCGCACTCTGCAACAAAGCGAGCGATTTCTGGTTTCATTCCACTCCACCAGAATCTTTGACGGAGATCTCGGTACATCTTGGTACCACCAGGATGGATAAACAGAGGGGATTCATGAGCTTCTAGTAGGATTAGATCTTTGAGTTTCCGACTGTTTGGGACCACTAGCCGGTTACTAAAGTATATGATACCTTGATCATTGACAGAGAAACATTTAGCTTCACCACTTGCAACACGTTCTTTGATCTTGGTAACCTCATCGTCTTGTTTTTGAGATTCCTTGATTTGGTCCTCGAGAGAAGATTTTATTTCAAGGTTAGCAAGAAGTCCACAAGGAACCATTTCAAGGTTAAGACGCTTGATTTCCTCGTAGAGAGCATGTTGGGCTTGTGAAATCATCAGATTACTGCAATAAGACTTCCGACTTAGCGCATAAGCAACGACATTGGCTTTGCCGGGTTGATAGTTGATACCCAAATCATAATCTTTGATGAGTTCCAACCATCATCTTTGCCTGAGATTCAGATCTGGCTGGGTAAAAAGATACTTCAAACTTTAATGATCTGAGTAAAGTTCGCAATGGTTACCGATGAGGTAATGTCGCCATTGTTTAAGAGCATGAACAACAGCAGCGAGTTCGAGATCATGGGTTGGATAATTGTTGTCATGTGGCTTGAACTGCCGAGAAGCATAGGCCACTACATGACTATCTTGCATCAACACACAACCGAGCCCTTGGAGAGAAGCGTCACAATAGATGATGAAGTCCTTGCTTGTGTCCGGAAGGACAAGCACAGGAGTAGTGGTTAGCTTAGTTTTCAAGGCTTGGAAGCTTTCTTCTGCCTTTTCTGACCATTCAAACTTCTTATCTTTCTTAATAAGATCAGTCATAGGCTTGGCTATCTTGGAGAAGTTCTCGATGAATCGGCGGTAATATCCAGCCATTTCAAGAAAACTTTGGACTTCCTTGACTGAAGTAGGTGACTTCCATTCCAGAATGGTCTGAACCTTATCTAGTATGACAGCAACACCACTTGCAGACACAACATGGCCAAGGAAGATGAGCTCTTGTAACCAGAACTCACATTTGGAGAATTTGGCGTAGAGACGATGTTCATGAAATTTAGTCAACACCAAACATAGATGTTCGGCATGCTCTTCTTCGGTCTTGGAGTAGATTAGAATGTCATCAATGTATACCACGACGAACTTGTCGAGATATTCCATGAAGACGGAGTTCATGAGCCTCATAAATGTGGCAGGGGCATTGGTTAACCCGAAGGACATCACTGTATACTCGTAAAGACCATAACGAGTGGTGAATGTTGTATTTGGGATATCCTCCTTTCTGATCTTGATTTGATGATACCCTGATCTTAAGTCCATTTTGGAGAAGACAGTGGCACCACTTAATTGATCAAAGAGGTCATTTATGAAGGGATACGGGTAGGCTACACTAGCGCAAATCAAAAATTTCTACCGCGTAAACCAGGAATACTGTTGTCATAGATCACGGGATTACCACTAGACGCGCAGTTGCGGAATCGATGAAGCGTGTCGTGGCAGTGCAGACATTCCACGTCTCCTCATTTTTCTCGTCCCACGAGAATCTCCCCTTGCGCGGCTCGTCCAAGTGCCACAGATGCAGCACCTCTGAGGTATCCACACGCGCGGGGTGGAAGCGTCAGACGCCAGACTGCTAGGTCTGCGCATGCAACATAGGCGTGAGGTGTGGCGTCTGGGTGGAATGGTCTAACCCTGGTCAGCTCGCCCCACCCTCCCTTATATAGGCATCTCTAGTGGGCTTCTACATTAGGGGCCCATTAGTAGCCTAAGCCTGGTCTAATTCGGATCCAATCCTCATTAGGCTTCCAGCCCCTTAAGTGTGTGACCCTATAGGTTCATATACGTATAGACATGACACGAATACACTTATTCTGCCAATAGTTGGTAGTGGCCTCTAGTAAGACGTGCCAACTCCTAAACACATACAAAGATCATATCGGACGAACCATCACAAGGTTTAGTACATGTATTTCCCTTTGCCTCACGATATTCGGTCTAGCTCCAAGCTGACCTCTCTTTCTCGATACCGTAACTCGGAATCCCTTTAATAGGTTAACTCTTAACCTTATGTAGCACGGCCATGCATTTTTGGATCCGATCACTCGAGGGGCCCAGAGATATCTCTCTCAAGTAGAGAGGGGCAAATCCCATCTTGATTGACCATGCCTTGCAGCATGTTTCAGGACAAACCCGAAAGCTACCTTTATAACTACCTAGTTACGGATTAGCGTCTGATAGCCCCAAAGTAGGTCGATCCACATCTCAAGTACATGCGACATTCTCAGGTCTAAGGACAAAATGTACATGATGTGTAGAGAGATCTGCAAGTCTAATTGCCAGTCTCATGTTGGGTCAGTCCAACCCCATGTTCATAACATGTGTCCACATCATTGGTTTGACATCTCCATGTCTATGACTTGCGAAACATAGTCATCAACCAATCGATGTTCTAGTCTAATATTCACGTGTGTTCTCACATGAACTCTGACTAGGGAGAACTCTTAAATAACCATACAAGTAAATAGTTTCACAAACAATTCACATAATTGCCAATCAATACAAGTTGCTTGATATGGATATTCAAGGAACATTACAATAACTCATGGATACATAAGAAATATAATCATCTCTATGATTGCCTCTAGGGCATATTTCCTTCAATTTATCCGGGGAAGTGGGTACTTATTGTTGATTGTCACCGTGTTGAGTGGATGGTAATCAACCACCAATCTTGGAATATTTGTATCCCGCTTCTTGACAAAGATGGTAGGGAAACCCCAAGAGGATGTGCTAGGTTGTATGTAGCCTAGGCCCTCTAGCTCTTCAAGTTGCTTCTTCAACTCAACCAACTCATGAGGAGGCATGCGGTAAGGTCTTTTGGAGATAGGAGCAGTTCCAGGAACTAGCTCTATGACAAACTCCACACTTCGATCAGGTGGCATGCCAGATAACTCTTCAGGAAAGACATCCGGGAAATCACAAACTACATGGACATCTTGGACCTCGAGAGTCCATGGCATACAACTCCGAGAAAGGTTTAAGAACTGCTGACGGAGACTTTGAACCATGGCATACAACTCCGAGAAAGGTTTAAGAACTGCTGACGGAGACTTTGAACCATCAGTCCAATACTTGACAGTTATGCCAACAGGAGAGGTCACAGTAACTGTTCTAAGTGCACAGTCAATGACGACTTGATACTTGGTTAACCATTCCATGCCCAGGATGACATCTATGTCAGTTGACTCGAGTGCAATGAGGGAAGTGGGAAACTTCTGATATGCTATATCTATCTCAACCCCATGAGTAACCCAGATGATCTGCCAACAAGACCCAGGACTACTAATATCTAGAGGGGAAGACATTGCTTCAAAAGGTATGGTATGCTCTCGTGCAAACTCTTGTGATATGAATGTATGCGATGCTCCAGAATCAAACAAGACTGTTGCGAGAATTGAATTGACACGGAGCGTACCCAGAATGACGCGTGTATCTTCCTGAGCTTCCTCAACAGTGACATGGGTCAGGCGACCACGTCCAGCACCTTGAGATTTATCATTCTTCTTTGCCTGTTGATCATTGCGACCGACATCCCTTTGGGAACACTCCCTTGAGTAGTGACCAGGCTGACCACAAGAGTAGCAGGTAACTCTAGTGTAAGAACCAATAGGAGGACGATAATTTGCTCCACCAGTATTTGACTGTTGATGACGAGAAGCATTGCCAGAATACTTGGGTGCATAAGGAGCACGAGGCACGGCACTGTATGGAACAAAGACACGACGCTTCTTGTTACCAGAGGAAGAAGCACGAGAATTTCCTTCTTCACGCTTCTGGGAGACCTCCATATCCTTCCTGCCATGCTCTAGAGTAAGAGCCTGATTGTGCAGTTCCTAGAAAGACTGGAACTTGGAGGGCAGCAACTCATAGCGAAGTGCAGGGTTAAGTCACTTACGGAACAACTCTTGCTTATGTTCATCATTGGTCACATCCCTGGTTGCATAACGAGCCAGGCGAGTAAACTCACACCCATATGTTTCAATATTCCTGCGCCCCTGAGTCAGATCCAGAAACTCCCTTCTTTTGAGATCCATGATGGGCTTAGGGATATAAGAGGCACCGAATGCTGCAAAAAACTCTTCCCAGGTAACAACATGTCCCTGAGCTTGCAGATTCAGAAAACCTTCCCACCAAACACCAGCCTCACCTTCTAGTTGATAGGTGAAGTTGACGCGGTCAGCGGGACGAACTCGAAGAGCACTGAACTTGCGCTCTATGGTGTGAAGCCAATCATCAGCTTCAAGGGGCTCCTTGGGGTGGGTGAAGATTGGAGGGAAAGAGCGGATGAAATCTCCAAGTGTGACATAGTCGTCAGGACGACGTTCAGTGTTCTACGCCACACGCTCCAGAAGGCGTTCATTCCTCAGACGGTTGGTCTCAATGTTGTTGAGAACGTCGGCCATTGTGGGAGGTGGCGGAAGTTCCTGTTCAGCATTGTTATTTCCTCGACGGCCAACAGCACCACGAGTACCAGACGACATCTCGAGGAGAAAACAGAAACCATGAGAATGGATTCACCAAAAAGGGTACAACAAAGGATGGTATGAACCATGTAGAAAGATCATGGTAGAGGTGACCATGTGGATGAAGATTATATCAATGCATTAAGTATGGCAGTAGAACAAGCATACGAAATGTATACGCTACCAACTTAAATACAAACCATATCAATGGAATGCAAGCTTGATATGATACCAACAAGTCACAAAAGAATAGAGAGTAGGATTATAGGCATCCTTAGCAAAGTTGAAAAACAATGCTCAGGTGCACAGATATCTCTTGGAAACTCTGAGTCTTGCAATCGAGTACGGAGTACTAGGGAAAACAACCCAAACCTGTATATCCTAAGAGTTTGAAATGATAGACGAGAAGTGAAAATCTTTGCAAAGAAAACGAGATAAGATAACTCAGCAATAGAACAACCTTGGATAAGCAGTAAAAATAGTACTATTCAGAGTTTTACAAATAATTTTTAGCTTTCAAATAGTTTTCTCAAACTTTAGACTCAACATCGACCAGCTAGAAGGGTTTCCTACAGGCAGTCCTGCTCTGATACCAAAATCTGTCAAGACCCGGGATCAGGGCTAGACAAATACCATATCCTTATCTGATATAAGCCTAACCTAAACTCCAAAGCACGCAGGGAGAGATCGGTAACATTACAGAACATACAAACCATACATTTATAAGGTAAACTCTTAAGAGAGTTACAAACCAGTCATACAAGCCAGGGGTCACAGACCCATCATTACAACAAACAACGGAAGCAAACAAGTTGTTCTAAACAACAAACTTAGCAAAGGGCCTAAGAGGCCTTAAACAGAAGTAGCTACCCTTCCATAGATCCTAGGCTGTTGCCCGGGAACCCCGACTACTCGTCGACTTTGATGTATAAACCAACTTCAGTTGGAGTAACTTCATCTGTAGAAAAACATCAACGAGGCAAGGCTGAGTACAGGTGTACTCCACAAGACTTATGGCTAGTGGAGTTATTTTTCATAAAGACGTCTTTTGTTTTTAAAACAAGGAGTATAAGAAGCTCGTCTAGTCAGATCATTTTCAAAGGGGATAAGAATGCTACAACTCTAGCTCTTAGAAGTCATCCTTTATATCCACCGGAACCATCATCAACTGAACATCTCTTCTCGGACTACCCCCTCAAACAACCCCGAGGAAGTATTCCGGATCTCACATTAGTTGTCCAAGTTTTATTATTCGGTTAAAGTCTCCATGATCTTCACGTCCGTTCCCAAGTTGTCCATAACCGTGGACACGGCTTTTCGAAAAGATTAATAACCCTGCAGAGGTGCACAACTTTACCCACACGTACCAACCGATTCTTAATGCCAAATTATTAGACCTCTTCCTTGGAAGGCCAATAAAGAGTGGTTGACCACGACCTTTACCTTGCTTTTGCCGAGACCATGAGTCACGCACTAGGGAGATGCCGCCGTAACGGGTCAAGTCCCGAAGCCGGTCCCTAATGATGTGCGCAGGGTTCAAGATTACGGATGCCGGGGCATCTCTTGTTCTTGGCCATGCTTACCTACCTGTTATGAATGCACCTCCTTCAACTCCATTCAAGAACAACCAAGATGCGTATGTCGAATGGAAAAAATCCCGAACTATGTGACTCATGGAACCTACTAGGCAAGTTAGTTGGTCAAGGGGGTTTCCAGGACCTCGTGTGGTTTTACGCTCGTCTTGGTTCAAGAGGCAAGAACATCGGGTCCTAGGGGTGGCAAGTATGGGACTGCAAAAACCACAACCCACGTGGCCTCCCATACAAGCCTTATCATGTTTATTATCCATCTCTGATCACATCACAACATCCTACCATACTAGATTCATTCGCATCTCTAGTGCATCATCTGAATGATCAGCATCGGACCACTAAGCATGGCTAACTTGACTGAATTGTGGCACTAGCGATGCTCATAAGCCAAACCCTAGTTATGGTAGGAGCGGTGGATCAGGTAATATAGTTCACAAAGGGAAACATGCATCAGATAGGATTACTCTATCTACTGATAAAAGACTGTTGAACCGAATGCATATGGCGAGAATGAAATACTTTGTAAACATAGGATTCATATTTATGAGTGGGGCTTCGCTTGCCTTGTCCGTTGTTGGACTGGTACTGCTCTTTGGTGGCGTTGACTTCAGCCTCGGTTTCGGTTCCTATTCGCAAGAACCAATCACCGGAAAAGATAAAGCAACATTCAACACATGGCATGTGCAATGCTCATACAATATGGATGATATGATAAGTTAAATAGTGTTGAAATGGACCCTAGAACATGCTTGGTCATTTTAAACGGGGTCCGAGAGGTCCAAACCCTAGAACAGGGGGATCCTCGGAATCACCTGTGGGGTTCAATTGGTTCTTATAATTAAAATTGCCATGAAAGTTGGTTAACAATGTATGATTATAGCTTAGTTATATAGGTTTCATTTTTCTGATCATTTTGGTATATTATTTATATTTTTCTGATTTAAAATGAATCAGTTATGATTTTTCTCAATTTTAATCCATTTATAAATCATTTTTGGAATATTTAAAATATTTTCCAAGTTGGGCCCACATGTAATAGATTTAATCATTTTAGAAAACATTTACAGAAAATATTAAAACTCTGACAGACAGGGCCCACCTATCATATATTTCTTATTTATAGAAAATATTTACTAAAACTATTAAAGAAAAAGAAAAAGGCTTAATGACATCATGATGATGTCATGCTGACATCATCCATGGCTTTGCTTGCAGATCGATGATGGAACCGGGGATTGAGCGCACGCGAGAGGCTGTGGTTGGGGGCGTTGGAAAGAGGCGGCGACGGGGAGTCGATTGGTGGTGGCGCCACCGGTTCTTGGTCACCGGAGACGGCGGCGCGATGACGGCAAGTAGCGGCGGCGTCGGGATCACACAGGGAAGACAACACATGGGGAGAGGGGGAAAACGGAGGGGCGCGTTAGCACCAAAAGCTCACCACGAGCGCGACGGAGGGGTCGGCGAGGCGAGGTGTCGTGGTGGTATCACGACATATGCCATGGGTAGGCTAAAGTTGGGGCCGATGGACATGGAGGAATCCGGGGAGGGATGATGCAGTGAAGACCGCACTCGTATGAACAAAGAGAAATACAATGTATATAGGATTGAGGCTCTCATGTGGAGATAAGACCTCTTTCTCTACATCTAATCTCTTATAATCTTGCCATACTTGTGGCTACAATCATGTTCCTTGAGCTGTATCTCTTATGCCTCTATCTCTATATCTCTGTGAGATTGGAGGAAGAAGAAGAAGAAGATCTCCTATTGAGCAGAGAGGGGAAGAGCCCTTCGGGCCTCTCTGAGAATGATCCCCCTGGTGTTCCTTATAAAGGGGAGCCCAGGGGACAAAGCTTGTTCCATACGCTAGGCATCTGCGTAGCATATTCCTGGCATCTTCTTAGATGCTCAGCATATGCCTTGGCATCTTTGGAGATGCCATGGCATATTCCTTAGCATATTCTTGATGCCAAGGGAATATTCTCTAGCATCTTATTGATACCAAGGGCATATTCCATATGCCCATGTGCCAGTTTGAGCCATGGGCGTCCCAAGACTGGTACCATACCTGTTGAGGTTGTCTCAGCTCGTTGGTGTGTCGTTGTAGATGTCGGAGTGCGTCTGGGGAAGAATAAAGGGGCGCCTAGGTCATTATAACTCGGCCCTATCGCCCTGGGAAATGTGGAGATTCGGCCTCCCTCATATCTGACTCGGACTGGGCCGAAAGAGGCCCATCCGAGTCACTTCTTCCCTCAGCCATGCCACTGGGGTCGACCAGGCCGAGTTAGGCACTTCAGTCGGCCCATTCGGGTATCCATTTGTGGCCCAAGGGAGCCAGCTCGGTGGTGCCAGCCCACAGTGGGCCGAGTCATCAGATGTCGGCCTGCTCGGGGTGTTTGGAGGGTGGTTGGTGAGGAAGCCCCGCGATGGGCCGAGCGACACTCACTCTGGCCCATCCGGGTGAGTCGATGGGGGACCTCGATGCTGAGGTCGCTTGGCGAGGTCGTGACGCCGCGCGGGAGTTCGGCGTGCTGGGCATGCGCCTGGTTCGGCAGGAAACGGAGGCTACGCGGAGGATGGCCCGTGGTGGCGTGAGGTGCTGCGCAGGCCCGTTGCAGGCTGTATTAAATGAACTCGGCCCATCCCGAGGAAAGGAGTTGCTGCTGTTGATATTCGGCTTGTGGGCCGAATCATATGATATTTGATCCTTCTAGTAGTTAATCCGGCCAGGGAAAATATAGACTGGGCCGACTTTGCCCTTATTTGGCCCAGGCAGGCTTTTATTCTCTCCTTTTAGGTTTCCCTTTTTATGCCTTGTATCTTTTGATATATCTTGTTTATATCTCCATCAATCTATACACGTCTGTTTATACCTAAACTCTGGGGTACCCGGGGTTATATCCCCGACATTAGTCCCCGAGGCTATGTGGGACTCGTAGAGTCGTACATAGGCTTCATATTAAATATTTCTAGAGTTCTTTTCCTCGTCATATCCTCTTGGCTAAATAATCCATTCAGGTAAGTTTATGGTTCCTAGTCTTTATGGTCATTAGTCTTTTAAGCTCTTCGGATAAGTTATGACTTCTGGCCATTTTTGGGCACTGCTCATAACCCTTTTGGGCAAGTTTTTGGACTTCTGTCCTTCTTGGGCACTAGTCATAGCCCTTTTGGGCAAGTCTTTTATTTCTGGCCTTCTTGGGCACTGGTCATAACCCTTTTGGGCAATTTTTTGACTTCTGGCCTTCTTGGGCACTGGTCATAACCCTTTTGGGCAAGTTTTTGACTTCTGTCCTTCTTGGGCACTGGTCATAACCCTTTTGGGCAAGTTTTTGACTTCTGGCCTTCTTGGGCACTAGTCATAACCCTTTTGGGCAAGTTTTTTTACTTCTGGCCTTCTTGGGCACTGGTCATAACCCTTTTGGTAAGTTTTAATCTGAGTCATCTGTTTCCAAATCCGAGTTATTTTACTCATATTTTACTTATGTCTCGAATCTGAGTTATCTAGCTCAAAATCCGAGTTATATGACTCAAATCCGAGTCATCTGATTCCAAATCCGAGTTACTTTACTCATATTTGACTTATGTCTCGAATCTGAGTTATTTGGCTCAAAATTCGAGTTATATGACTCAAATCCGAGTTACTTTACTCAAAATCGACTTATGTCTTAAGTTTGAGTCATTTGACTCAAATCCGAGGTATATGATTCAAATCCAAGTTATCTGATTCCAAATCCGAGTTACTTTACTCATATTTGAGTTATGTCTCGAATCTGAGTTATCTGTCTCAAAATCCGAGTTATATGACTCGAATCCGAGATACTTTACTCATATTTGACTTATGTCTCGAATCTGAGTTATATGGCTCAAAATCCGAGTTATCTGACTCAAATCCGAGTTACTTTACTCATATTTGGCTTATGTCTGAGTTATCTGGCTCAAAATCCGAATTATATGACTCAAATCCGAGTCATCTGATTCCAAATCCGAGTTACTTTACTCATATTTGAGTTATGTCTCGAATATGAGTTATCTGTCTCAAAATCCGAGTTATATGACTCAAATCCGAGTCATATGATTCCAAATCCGAGTTATTTTACTCAATCTCGACTTATGTCTCAAATCTGAGTTATCTGACTCATATCCGAGGTATATGACTCAAATCCAAGTCATCTATTTGCCACGATATAACTTGATCCAATGAGATGATGCTAATTTGCCTTTGATATGGATCCGAGATATAGATCCAAGATTAAGTTTTGGGATATGATAATAGGGCTAATCGCTGAGAGATCTGATTCGAGATGTTGATATGAAATATAGATTTGAGATATGATAAGCTGGCAAATAGTCATCCAAGATATGAGATAACCTGGCAAGATAGTGGAATATCAATCTGAGTCATAATATAACCTGGCAATCTGGCGAGCTGAATCAAACTTCAGTCGGAATCAGAGATATGCTTAGTACGCCGAGTCCGAATACAAATCCGAATTATAACATACCCTGGCAAGCTGAATCAAATGTTAGTCCGAATCAGATACAAGCTTCTAAGCTGAGTTAAAGGTTAATCCGAAGCATAAATAAATTGACTCAAATTATATCCGAATCATCATTAAGCTGGCTGGTGAGATGAATTAAAGAATAATCCAAAGCATAAATAAACTGACTCATATTCTATCTGAATCATAAATAAGCTGACTCAAATTCTATCTGAATCATCAATAAGCTGTGTGGTGAGCTGAGTTAAAGGTTAATCCAAAGCATAAATAAACTGACTCAAATTCTATCTAAATCATCAATAAGTTGTCTGGTGAGCTGAGTTAAAGGTTAATCCAAAGCATAAATAAACTGACTCAAATTCTATCTGAATCATAAATAAGCTGACTCAAATTCTCTCTGAATCATCATAATGTTCTCTCAATCTAAAGGTGACTCTACGGATACGTTGACTAGTCCCCGGGTTAAGTTATTTTCTCCCCGGGGTGAAGGATCGAGTGTTGGTGGCTGAGTTATCTAGCACTTACAGTATACTTGGAGAAGTGTTTGAGTGATTCTCGCTAAATCACACCTGCCCTGCTGAGTTATCTGGTACTTACAGTAAGCTTGGAGAAGAGTTTGAGTTCTTCTTGCTGAGTCTTACCTGCCTTGATGAGTCAGACTTGGAGAGCCTCTACGCTTACCTCTCTATTCTCTGTTCGCTTGGTGGAGCTGAATGAGATCTATGAGGAAGAAGTTGATGAAGATGCTCCTGTCCGGATGTAAACCCAACCAACGCCCCTAAGATGCCCCACGGTGGGCGCCAAATGTCATGGTGGTATCACGGCATATGCCATGGGTAGGTTAAAGTTGGGGCCGATGGACGTGGAGGAATCCGGGAAGGGATGATGCGGTGAAGACCGCACTCGTATGAACAAAGAGAAATACAATGTATATAGGATTGAGGCTCTCATGTGGAGATAAGACCTCTTTCTCTACATCTAATCTCTTATAATCCTCCATACTTGTGGCTATAATCATGCTCCTTGAGCTGTATCTCCTATGCCTCTATCTTGATCTCTTTGTGAGATTGGAGGAAGAAGAAAAAGAAGATCTCCTATTGAGCAGAGAGGGGAAGAGCCCTTCAGGGCCTCTCTGAGAATGATCCCCCTGGTGCTCCTTATAAAGGGGAGCCCAGGGGACAAAGCTTGTTCCATATGCTAGGCATCTGCGTAGCATATTCCTGGCATATTCTTAGATGCTCAGCATATGCCTTGGCATCTTTGGAGATGCCATGGCATATTCCTTAGCATATTCTTGATGCCAAGGGCATATTCTCTAGCATCTTCTTGATACCAAGGGCATATTCCATATGCACATGTGCCAGTCTGAGCCATGGGCGTCCCAAGACTGGTACCATACCTGTTGAGGTTGTCTTGGCTTGTTGGTGTGTCGTTGTAGATGTCAGAGTGCGTCTGGGGAAGAATAAAGGGGCGCCTAGGTCATTATAACTCGGCCCGAACGCCCTGGGAAATGTGGAGATTCGGCCTCCCTCATATCTGACTCGGCCTGGGACGAAAGAGGCCCAGCCGAGTCACTCCTGCCCTCAGCCACGCCACTGGTGTTGGAGATATGCCCAAGAGGCAATAATAAAGTGGTTATTATCATATCTTCACACTTATGATAAATGTTTACATACCATGCTATAATTGTATTAACCGGAAACATTAATACTTGTGTGATTTGTAAACTAAAATAAGAGTCCCTAGTAAAGCCTCTTGTTAAACTAGCTTGTTGGTTAATATATGATCATGGTTTCCTGATCATGAACATAGAGATGTTATTAACAACAGGATCATATCATTAGGAGAATGATGTGATGGACATACTCCTATAGATAAGCGTAGCATAAAGATCAAGTCATTCCAATAGTTCAATTGCTATATGCTTTACGATACATAGTAACCTAATTCCTTCGACCATGAGATCATGCATATCACCTTTCTTGGATGGATGCTTTGATGACATCAAACACCACACCGTGATCGGGTGGCTATAAAGGTGGCATTGAGTGTTCGGAAAGTATTGGTTGAAACACATGGATCAAGAGTGGGATTTGTCCATCCATATGACGGATAGATATACTCTGGGCCCTCTCGGTGGAATGTCATCCAATTAGCTTGCAAGCATGAGACTGGCTCACAAGGAATCACATATCACGGGAACGAGAAAAGAGTACTTATCGGTAACGAGGTTGAACTAGGTATGCAGAGATACCGACGAACATAACCTCGGATAAGTAAACTATCGTGAGACAAAGGGAAATTGGTATCGTATGTAAGTGGTTCATTCGATCGCAAAGTAATCGTAGAAATATGTGGGAGCCATATGAATTTCCAGATTCCTCTATTGGTTATTGTTCGGAGAAGTGTCTCGATCATGTCCGCATAATTCACGAACCGTAGGGAGACACACTTAAGGATTCGACGTTGTCTGAGTAGTTATGGTATTATGAGAAAGAGACCGAATGTTGTTCGGAGTCTCGGATGGGAACCGGGATATCACGAGGTGATCCGGAATGGTCCGGAGAATAAGATTCATATAAGGAAAGTCCCGTTTGAGTTCGGGAATGATTAGGTGTTTTCATCGGAATGTTCTAGAAGGTTCGGATTGTCCGGCACTCGAAGGGAGGGTACATGAATGTGTCATTACATATTGAATGATTGCATCATGTACTAAGTGTTCTTGCTGTTCCAAAACTGAAAGTCAAACTGCCGGTTTGAAAGTCAAACGGCTAAAACAGAAGCTGTGGAAAGCAGGAAGCTGTGGGAAACGAAACTGTGGGAAACAAGCAAGAGGTGGTTGGAACCGACTTGGGGAGGATTACCTCAAGCCGTGCGCCAACCAAGGCCGACTTGGGAGGACTCCTCCCTTGGCCGCCCCTCCCACCTATAAAAGGAGGGGCAGGGCCTCCTCCTCTAGACACACAAGTTCATATCCTCTAATCTCCGGTTTAGAGCCATTTTGGTTTAGAGCTTCTAATTGCTCTAGCCTGCAGTTTAGAGCCTTCTAATTGGTGTGTCTAATCCCTAGACCACTAATATCTCTCTCATACTCCACCATACTCGCTCGGCTTAAGGCGAAGCCTCAGGATCTCCCTCTACTTGGTACCACGCCGTTGTCTTCGGAATCGCAAGGAGAGTGATACATCCTCCATTTCTGCTGGAACAAGGAGAGGAAGGTCTTCGTAATCTTGAATGTGTGACCGATTGCGAAGCGCCACCGAACGCAGCGGAAGGATCGCTCTGCGATCTTCAGATCGGAAAGAGTATGACTACATCACCCACGAGAATCTGCTCTCGTTAACCGCTTTGGAATATTCGAGGTAAGTTATTACATCGACTCGTTGATACAATCTAATAGATAGATCTTGGCTTGTTTGTTTTTGTGCGATAGTAATTTTTGTTTTCCATGCTACGAACCCTACGGTGGTATCGAGCCGTGTCTATATGTAGATCTGTTGCCTGAGTAGAACACAATGGTCATTGTGGGCGTTGATGCTTTATTGTCGATTGCTTATTGTGTACTTTGCATCTTGCGGTATGTTGGGATGAATCGCCCGCTAACCTTACATGACATCGTTCATGAGACTTGCTCCACGCTTGACATGCAACTTGTATTGCATAAGTGGCTTTATGGGTGCCTGTTTCTCCTAGCATAGTTAAGATTCAATTTACAGGGTGATTGACAATACTAGTATCAATGTTGTGGTTCTTTTTCGTAAGTTAGACGACACTTATTGAAAGCCCCAAACCACGTAAAACATGCAAAGAAAATTAGAGGCGTCTAACTTTGTTTTGCGGGGTGTCTTGTGATGTGATATGGCCATGATTGTGATTATATATGATGTATGCAATGTTCCTTATTGTAAGTTGGCAACCGAGAATATATGGTTGTCTTTAATTTATGTTAAGACCCGCGTGTCTATTCAAAGTAGTTGTAATAGTTGAAGCCGGTGGACGACAACCATGGAGAAGCGTCATTGACCTTGATGCAATGCCGATGATGATGGAGATCATGTTCTTGCTTGAAGATGGAGATCAGAAGCACAAAGAAGAAAGGCCATATCATATCACATATTATTGAATTGCATGTGATGTTAATCCTTTATGCATCTTGTATTGCTTAGTAGACGACAGTAGCATTATAAGATGATCCCTCATGCACATGAATTTCAAGTCATAAAGTGTTCACCCTTAGTTAGCACCGTTGCTAAAGCTTGTTGTTTCGAAGCACCACGTGATGATCGGGTGTGTTAGATTCTACAAGTGTATACAACGTGAGCAAGCCAGATTTGCTCATGCGAAACTAAGGTTTGATCTTGACGAGCCTAGCATGTATGCACATGGCCTCAGGAACACGGATTACCGAAAGGTAGAGCATGAGTCATATAGTAGATATGATGAACATGTTGATTGTTCGCCATTGAAGCTATATCAACTCTCGTGATGATCAGTTTTGATGTGGTGGATTTGTTTCGTGTGATCACTAAAACAATGTGAGGGATATTGTTTTGAGTGGGAGTTCACCAAGATTAATTTAATTATTAATTAGAACTCAATTTATCATAAACTAAATCAAAGTGAATTTGCATAGTTGTTGTAGACATTGGCATCCGTTTACCACCTTGCGCTTAGTTATAATTGAGATGATAGAACTATAGAATTCTGGTTAGTTACTTTACGAACTGGTATCGTACTGTTTTGAAGTGTTAATCTAAAGTTTAAAAGTCCTATTGCAAACTTTCAGTAAGTTCCGGTTACTCCATGAAGTTTAATAATTAGTATTAAATCAAGAGTAACAATTCCAAGTGTTAGTATATAAGTATCATGTTTGTCTCCATGATTCTTGATATTCAAAGGATTCTCTTAATATCAAGGTTATCTAGGATCTTAAAGAGTTGTTTCAGAAACCATGATGTGTGGAAGATATTGTGATATCTGAAACAAAGTTTTGGTTACAACATGATAGAGTATAATATGGCAAAGTTCATGTTCTCATATTTTGATGAGAATTTGCAAAGGGTTGGAGACACTAGTTGTCCTAATCCACCAAAAGGTTTTGGATAGCAACATTATACTCACGATTCATCTTTATAAGCTAAAAGTAGCTTGATCATGGATAATTCCATGATAAAGGTGAATATTTGATGTAGGTAAAATATTTACTACACCAAGAGATTACTAAAGAAAGGAATTTGGAAGAACACCAAACATTTGATGATGGTGATCTACTTCAAAGTGCAAGTCCAAAGACATTAGTATTTAATTATACACGCTTTGGACTATGTGTCATATGTATGACTCCACTATTGATATTGATAGATTCTTTCAAACTGAAAAGTAAATATTGAAAGAGAATCTCATAAATATATGGCATAAAAGAAAAGACTAGAATTGTTCAGTTTAAGTATATAGATGATATACATGTTATGGCTATATACTTTGCTTATTAAACAATGTGGTTATTAAGTATTTGATACTGAATTTGTTGGTGTGAATCATCATACGAAACAACACAATTCATGAACTACAATGGCCTAAGTAACTAGCAAAAGAATAGGTGATGATGTTCATCGAGAACAAATAAAGGGTTATTGTGTTGCTCGTTAAACATCAAAGCTTGCCTTCAAGATTTGTTTTATCAGGTATTATGAGAACAAAAGGGTTGTTCAAATAAATTACCGTAATCCATAAAAGATGGATGATTCACAAATCTCGTTGGAGAAATCACATCCATAAAACTAGTGCTAAAGATGTCGAAAGACAAATTGATTGAAAGATCACTTAGGAAGTGACATCGCCGTTTAAATTATATTGGAAAGAAAACATGAAGAAACTCCATGTGGATGGAATTTTGGAGTCTTCTGATTTTTGATCAAATGACGCTTGTGAAACTTTCCTAGAGATAATTAAAACTTCGTTCATAGGCCAAAAGGGAACGAATGACTAGCTTATTGGAACTTTTACATATTGTTGTACGAAATCCATTATGTGTAGTCAAGAGTGATGGATTTCAACTTCATATGCTTTCTCCGAAAATTTGAGTGAATATATACATATTTACTTAATAAGGATGAAGTGTGAAATATTTGAAAAGTTCAAAGACTTTCAAGATGAAGTGCAAAATCATTGTAACAAGAATATAAATAGTTTGTGATAAGATCATAAAGGAAGATATTTGAGTTACAAGTTTAGCATAATACCTAAGATTTAAGGAATCGTTCCGTGGATTTGCATTTCCCGAAACACCATAAGGGTATGGAGCGTTCGAGATATGTAATTAGACCTTGTTTGACATGGTAAGATCAA
The DNA here is from genome assembly GCA_030063025.1 of Avena longiglumis. NCBI lineage: Eukaryota > Viridiplantae > Streptophyta > Magnoliopsida > Poales > Poaceae > Avena > Avena longiglumis. The sequence continues at coordinate 186,186,094 of CP125979.1, forward strand.
AGGTATAATTCATAAAACTGCCATTATATTTTAAAGATTAAAAGCTTTAGAGATTACCGTTTTTCCACTGAAAAGAGCTCCATCATAATCCGTTGAAATGACACCATATAAAGTTATGGTTTGGGATAAAACCCAAGTTGTCCTTTCTCAAACATTGGTATGCTATGCATAAGAAAGATATTTGCAACCAAAGTCGGATGAACCTGTCTTTGTATGTTATTTCGAATAATCATAAGTAATCCTCCATAACATCGGAGACAAAAGTGTTTGTCACTTAAAACGTCAAGTTTCTTTGAGAAGGAATTTTTCGTGAAAAGTTAAGTGGGAGGACAATAGAACTTTGATAAGGTTAAAAGAACCTTAGCTGTATGTGCAGAGTTGCGCAGCGCCGAAAAGTGTTCTGGAGGCATCAACAAAGCTCATGGCTCACGTACCTCAAAGGTTGTGGTCACGGAGATCCAAGTTCCTATTGAAACAAGTAGGTCGGATGAACAATCAAATACCAAGATTTGAGGGTTGAATCATTATTTGAGAATAATGAACTGACTACATGCAAAGAAGCGATGATGGGCCCTGACTCCGTCAAATGGCTTGAAGCCATAAAATCCGTGATAGTTCCATTCATGAGAAATCAAGTTTTGAACTTGAAGGACCCTCGAGAAAGGTGTAAGACCTTACAGTTGTGTCGGATCTATAAAGAAGAAATGACATGGATGTTTTACATCTATGAAATAGTCGACATGTTGGGAAAGAGTTCACAAAATGTTCAAAGGTTGACTATGACAAGATTTGATCTTTCATAGTGATATCTAGTCTAGACGGATTAATGTAGAAACCACTACATATAATTTGTTATATGGTAGTTGAATAAACAAAACAAGTTCTTCTAATAGAATCGTTACCTAGGACATGTGCATAACACGGTCCATAGGGTTTTGTTAATTCAAAAGGATGCTAAAAGCATATGCAAACTTCAATGGTTAAAGTGAGCATCGCGGAGTTGGAATCTTCACTGTGATGAAACTGTTAAAGGAGTTTAAAAGTTCATCAGAGACGATGGAGATGCTTGCATTTGCAAGAAATTAAGTGGGAGCGCTAAGACATGTTTCTAATACATTATGTGGAAGACATATTGTTGATTGGAAATAATGTATCTTTTATTAACACATATTAAGAATTTCATCCCGATGAAAGACTTAGGCAAAACCCAAATATTTGGCATCAATAGACGCTAATATGGTTGTGCCAGAAGTACATAGACGAGATATTGAATGAGTTCAATATAGAAACTACAAGAAAGGTTCTTGTCGCACAGAAAGGATTGAAAGAGTTCAAATGTTGATGATATATTCAAGTGTATTGACATTTGGTAAAGTGAAACAAATAATCAAGTATAGATTGATACTTGATGTATGAAATCACAAAGAGTATTTATATCAATCATACTGTGATATGTACAAATCCAGATATGTCCTATGCTCTAAATGTTGTGAGCATATACCAGAATGATTTCTAAGATGATCATTGGACAATAGTAAGGATATTCTTATGATCTTTTGGAAGAACTAAGAGTATATTATTTGTAGAAGTGACAAATAGATGGTTAGTTCATTGTAAAAGTACTACATTGATACTAGTTTTGTCACAAAGTACAAATTAAGTTTATCTCAATCTAAACTAAGGGTGGCACAATATAATGGAAAGTGAGTTCCATAATGGATTTGGATGAGTTCCAAAGTTAAGACATTGTGATGAGATACTACAACAAAAGGCTAAGTATATGAATGCTATTATAGCGACAAAGAGGGCATTTGTGTCAAGTAGTTTGTTATCAAACTAGGTGTAGTTCACAGAGGGATAATACTATGAAGATATATTGTGACAATATTATCAACATGTTTTAACCCCAAAGAACTAAAGGTCACCGAAAGACCAAACTTATACAAAGCCATCTCATTAGAGAATGAGTGATGCGAGAGACGCAAAGACATGCAATTACACACGGACCTAGAAGTGTCGATCCGGAGATCGATTGACCACTAGCAATCGTGTACATACAACACGGAAAGCCATAGGTGTTATATACACAAAGGTTTGAAACTAGATTATTGACTCTAGTGCAAGTGGGAGACTGTTGGAGATATGCCCAAGAGGCAATAATAAAGTGGTTATTATCATATCTTCACACTTATGATAAATGTTTACATACCATGCTATAATTGTATTAACCGGAAACATTAATACTTGTGTGATTTGTAAACTAAAATAAGAGTCCCTAGTAAAGCCTCTTGTTAAACTAGCTTGTTGGTTAATATATGATCATGGTTTCCTGATCATGAACATAGAGATGTTATTAACAACAGGATCATATCATTAGGAGAATGATGTGATGGACATACTCCTATATATAAGCGTAGCATAAAGATCAAGTCATTTCAATAGTTCAATTGCTATATGCTTTCTGATACATAGTAACCTAATTCCTTCGACCATGAGATCATGCATATCACCTTTACTGGATGGATGCTTTGATGTCATCAAACACCACACCGTAACTGGGTGGCTATAAAGGTGGCATTGAGTGTTCGGAAAGTATTGGTTGAAACACATGGATCAAGAGTGGGATTTGTCCATCCATATGACGGATAGATATACTCTGGTCCCTCTCGGTGGAATGTCATCCAATTAGCTTGCAAGCATGTGACTGGCTCACAAGGAATCACATATCACGGGAACGAGAAAAGAGTACTTATCGGTAACGAGGTTGAACTAGGTATGCAGAGATACCGACGATCATAACCTCGGATAAGTAAACTATCGTGAGACAAAGGGAAATTGGTATCATATGTAAGTGTTTCATTCGATCGCAAAGTAATCGTAGAAATATGTGGGAGCCATATGAATTTCCAGATTCCTCTATTGGTTATTGTTCGGAGAAGTGTCTCGATCATGTCCGCATAATTCACGAACCGTAGGGAGACACACTTAAGGATTCGACATTGTTTGAGTAGTTATGGTATTATGAGAAAGAGACCGAATGTTGTTCGGAGTCTCGGATGGGATCCGGGATATCACGAGGTGATCCGGAATGGTCCGGAGAATAAGATTCATATAAGGAAAGTCCCGTTTGAGTTCGGGAATGATTCCGTGTTTTCATCGGGAATGTTCTAGAAGGTTCGGATTGTCCCAAGCACTCGAAGGGGAGGTACATGAATGTGTCATTACATATTGAATGATTGCATCATGTACTAAGTGTTCTTGCTGTTCCAAAACTGAAAAGTCAAACTGCCCGGTTTGAAAGTCAAACGGCTAAAACAGAAACTGTGGAAAAGCGAACGTGGGAAACAAGAAACTGTGGGAAACAAGCAAGAGGTGGTTGGAACCGACTTGGGGAGGAGTCCCTCAAGCCGCGCCAACCAAGGCCGACTTGGGAGGACTCCTCCCTTGGCCGCCCCTCCCACCTATAAAAGGAGGCAGGGCCTCCTCCTCTAGACACACAAGTTCCTATCCTCTAATCTCCGGTTTAGAGCCGTTTTGGTTTAGAGCTTCTAATTGCTCTAGCCTGCGGTTTAGAGCCTTCTAATTGGTGTGTCTAATCCTAGACCACTAATAGCTCTCTCTCATACTCCACCATACTCGCTCGGCTTAAGGCGAAGCCTGGGATCTCCCTCTACTTCCGTGCCACGTTGTCTTAGGAATCGCAAGGAGAGTGCTACATCCTCCGCTGCCTTTGGAACAAGGAGAGGAAGGTCTTCGTCGAAAATTCGAACGGTGACCGAATGCGGAAGCGCTAACGGAGCATGCGGAAGGATCGTCTACGCGATCTTGAGATCGGAAAGAGTACGACTACATCACCCACGAGAATCTTCTCTCGTTAACCGCTTTGGAATCTTCGAGGGTAAGTTATTCCATCGACTCGTTGCTACAATCTAGTAGATAGATCTTGGCTTGTTTGTTTGTATGCGATAGAAAAATTTTGTTTTCCATGCTACGAACCCCTACAACTGGGGTCGACCAGGCCGGGTTAGGCGCTTCAGTCGGCCCATCCGGGTCTCCATTTGAAGCCCAGGGAGCTAGCTCGGTGGTGCCAGCCCGCAGTGGGCCGAGTCATCAGATGTCGGCATGCTCGGGGTGTTTGACGGGGGGTTGGTGAGGAAGCCCCGCGATAGGCAGAGCGACACTCACTCTGGCCCATCCGGGTGAGTCGACGCGGGACCTCGATGCTGAGGTCGCTTGGCGAGGTCGTGACGCCGCGCGAGAGTTCGGCGTGCTGGGCGTGCGCCTGGTTCGGCAGGAAGCGGAGGCTGCGCGCAGGATGTCCTTTGGTGGCGTGAGGTGCTGCGCAAGACCGTGGCGGGCCAGATTAAATGAACTCGGCCCATCCCGAGGAAAGGAGTTGCTGGTGTTGATATTCGGCTTGTGGGCCGAATCATATGATATTTGACCCTGCTGGTAGTTAATCCGGCCAGGGAAACTATAGACTGGGACGACTTTGCCCTTATTCGGCCCAGGTAGGCTTTTCTTCTCTCCTTTTAGGTTTCTCTTTTTATGCCTTGTATCTTTTGATATATCTTGTTTATATCTCCATCAATCTATACAAGTCTGTTTATACCTAAACTCTGGGGTACCCAGGGTTATATCCCCGACACAAGGCGAACGCGGACGTCGCCGGAATCGATGAGGAACGCGGTGGCCGGAGCTCGGGGAGGCGGCAATCTTGGCGAGGATTGGGGGCTCCTTGCGTTGATTCCTTCGGCGGGGAGGCTCAGCTCAATGAGGCGCAGCTCCCGGGGGCAACGGCGAGGCTCGGGACGGCCGGAGACGGCGGGGACGAGCGACTAGGGTTTCGGCCAAAGGAGAGGAACGCGAGAGGAAGGTCGGGAGAGAGAGAGGGGAAAGAGATAAGGTCGAGGCTGGAGCAGCTTGGCGTTCTTATCCTCACCCCGGAGCTCGGCGGACGGCCAGCAGAAGGCGGCGGGGATCGACGGCATCGGCGCTGCCACCCAGCTGCTTCCTCTCGGGGAGGAAGACAACGAACAGAAGCGACGAAGGGGTACCGGGCTGTCTTGGGCCCCGGGTGGGCTGGCTCTGGGCTGCTGTTGCACGCACGAGCGATGGAGAGATAAAGGGAGAGATGGGCTACGACCCAGTAGATCTAGGTTACTATTTTTTTCCAGAAAACTATTTTCTTTTTCTGTTTTCTGATTTTCTTTCGTATTTTCAATTCAAACTCTGTTTTGAATTTTTCCAAAATACTAGAGTTTGTCCAAACATAATAAAATAATGTGGGAACCCCTTTTTATCAATTTGGGCTCCACTCTTTTGGGTAGTTTTCAAAATATAAAAACCATTTGAATGATTTGAGAGGGAAAATTTTAGGGTTTTGTTTGCGTTTTTTTTGATTAAGTCAAAGTGCAAGTATTATGCATGCATGCAATGTTCAACCATGTCTTTATTTATATTACACAAAAGGTGGTATGTTACACTGACAACGGACCCAGCGGCTTGGCCAGCCTCTAGCCCGGACTAGTCCGGCTCATGGTTCCGGTCGGCCGGAATGGTCCGACCCAGGTCGTCCTGGCCACGCTACTTGTTGCAACGGTTCGATTTTGTGGGTACCCTATTTAAGGGCCTTCTTCCCCAAAGGTCAACATCCCTTTGAGCTCCTCCCCCCCCCCATTGTTGAACTTCTTGAGATTTCCTCCTTTCTCTCTCCCTCCTATGATTCTTGCATCAATTTGATGGAAAAGAGAGAGTAAATATAGATCTACAACTCCACAATCAATCTCTCCTCTAAGTAAGGGGACCATCTTGGGATCTAGATCTTGGAGACTTTTGTGGTTTTCCTCTCTTATTATTTCAATACCTTTTGTATCTTTGGTGGAATTTGGGAGTGAGTAGGGATGACAATGGGTACCCATCACCCATTTATCCAGCGGTAAAAACCCTATTAGGGTAATTGAAAGGATACATATGCCGCCTAGAGGGGGGGTGAATAGGCGGTTTAAAACTTTTCCAAGAGTGTCTCAACAAAGGAGGAATTAAACTAGTGTTTACTTTGTTAAGCATAAAACCTAGCACAACTAGGGTTCACCTATTTGCACCAACTACTTATGCTAAGCAAGACAAGTAACTATGTGATAGCAAGATATAGACTTCAAGCACGAAGGCTATCACAAAGTAATGTGCATAAGTAAGAGCTCGGGTATATAGATAACCGAGGCACGCTGAGACAACGATATTTTAACGAGTTCTTCCCAACATGGAGTACGTCTCGCTTGGAGAGGGGGTGGTATCAAACCACCAACGCCACAACAGGACTCCCTTATTCTCCTGTGAATCTCACCCCAACGGGATCGATCCACGCTTCCACTATCGGTGCACTTGTCGGTGGCAATCCGGAACCTCTCACAAGGTTGGGGCACTTCTCCACAACTCAATTGGAGGCTCCAAACAAACAAGCTTGGGGAAAGCTCCATAACTTAATTGGAGGCCCCAAGTAATCCAAGAACCTGCAAAACCACCAAACCGTCTAGGGTTCCAAGAACCCAAGAGTAAAAAGCTTCTCACCTTTCACTCAAACGAATCCTCATCGAGAACTCAAAGTGACGCACCAAATGCAATGGCAAGAACATAAGAAGTGCTCAAATCCTTCTCTCCCAAATTCCACCAAAGCTACAAAAGCTTGTGGGGGAATAAGAGAGGAAGAACAATGGAGGAAATCCACAAAAGACTCCAAGATCTAGATCCCAAGATGTTCCCCTCACTTAGAGGAGAGATTGATTGGTGGTATTGTAGATCTAGATCTCCTCTTTCAAATCCCTAAAGTATATGCAAGAATCAAGGGAGGGATTGAAGGGGAGAAAGCTCAAGAGGGTCAAGAATGGAGGAGAAAGCTTGTAAAACTCGAGTTATGTCCATTAGGGAAGAAGGGCCCTTTTTATAGGCCCACCGATTTCTGACCGTTTTATGCCCGTTGGGGACCTGTCAGATTGGAGACTCCAGTCTACACCGGAGATTCCGGCCAACCTCCGGACCAGCCTCCGGACCACCTATCAGAATGTCCCAGCGCTTTTGGAAACCAAGTGGACCGGAGACTCTGATCAGTCTCCGGACCTTCCTCCGGACCACCCATCAGGCTGTCCCAGGCTGAATTCTGGAGCCCCCTCCGGGGACTCTTGGGGAAACTCCAGACCACACCAGAGACTCCGGTCCACGCAGACCGGAGACTCCGGTCTGGACCAAATAAGAGGCAAACTTCAAATGACGATATCTAGAGTTTGGAAACCGGAAAACCTCAAAGATAAAAAATGCAATATGATATAAAAGGGAAATCCGTTTTTGATTAACTAGAGCTTGCTATGAATATTACCACAAGCTCTAGAACCTCACATGGATAAGATCCAAATAACAACCAAGAAAAGGATGATGCTAAGTATGCAAAGGTTTGAGCTCTCTCTGAAAGATATGGTCGAGTTACTCACTTGAGAGCCCCTCTCTGAAAGGTTATCTATCCTATAAACAGGTCTCCCCAACTAACATCACGAGACCGGTAAGAAGTAAACCCTATCAATATCATACCTTTGCCTTGTTCATATTCCACTTGATCTTGATGTAGATGATCTTGTCCTTCTCAAGATGGAACATCTTTCTTAATTGCTCTCGCACGCACTTTCTTGATGAAGACTTGCAAGTTGCTCCCCCATACGACATGGGGAAACCTTTAATTTGACCTTGTCTTCATCGATCCATGATCATCGAGGATGGCAAGCTTCAAGCATGATATCTTCTAGATATGGCATATATTTAGCTTGCACAACATTACTTCTAAAACCATTTGTATTATGTCTTGAAGATACATATGATGAACTCTATCTTCTTCTTCAAGACACCCTTGCAAAAGGCTCAACTCTCACATGACCAATCTGTGGATCACTCTTTGAACACCTTGGTCTCCACTTGATCCTCTTCACTTTCTTCTTCTCCAAACCTTGAAGCCAACATATGGTTCAAGCATTGCCTGTGGACAATTCCTATAAGTACAACTTGATACAAGCATTAGTCCATAGAGATTGTCATTAATTACCAAAACCACACATGGGGACCACATGTTCTTTCAGTAAGGTTTTGGGATAGAAAAATAACCATGGATATATAAATGGGTAAATTCTAAACCCAACGGTTGTGATCATACAACCCACACCTGTGTACCCGTGTACCCATCTACATATCTGACAAGTGGACCTCTGATATAAAATTCTAACTTAGTTAATCTATTTTGTACCATTAATCTTGGTAGACCAAAACAACATACATATTTCATGCCTAGTATTTCTATTTATCGAGGTATATTAATGATTGTTGATCGCTGATGTCTACGCACTTCTATTCTTGTAGACAGTTATTGGGCCTCCAAGTGTAGAGGTTTGTAGAACAACAACAAGTTTCCCTTAAGTGGATTACCCAAGGTTTATCAAACTCAGGGAGGAAGTGGTCAAAGTTATCCCTCTCAAGCAACCCTGCAATCAAGATATAAGAAGTCTCGTGTGTCCCCAACACACCCAATACACTTGTCAGGTGTATAGGTGCACTAGTTCGGCGAAGATATAGTGAAATACAAGTGGTATGGATGATTATAAGTGCTAACGGTGCCAGAAAAGAGCTTCTGACAGGGAGGAAAAGACTAAAGGCAAAAAGATGAAAGCAAGCAAACATGCAACGGATCTAGTTGTAAACGGTGTTTCAATGATTAGAAACAAGGCCTAGGGATCATACTTTCACTAGTGAACACTCTCAATAAATACATTCTCTTCATGATACTACCCTGAACTAATCTCTGGTTGTACACTCTAGTCCATGGTAGGGCTATAATAGCACACCTCAAAGTCCGTCTTCCCCATCTAGATAACCCCATACTGTCACCTTGAGCGCTAGATGGTTCAAACAAATACCACAATTTCATAGAGACAACCAACTCAAAATATACTCATGATAAATATTTATAAACTCTAGCCTAAGTGCCACCACGGCGTGCACGCTGTCACTTTCACACACGTGGGGAGAGCAGAGATCTATTGAAGCACTTCAGTATTTTTGTAAACTCTAGCCTAAGTGCCACCATGGTATGCACGCTGTCACTTTCACACACGTGGAGAGAGCCGGAGATTGATTAAATCACTTGAGTAGCAAAGTAGATCTACTTGATTACAAAGGTCATGAACACAATATGATCATGCATAGAGAGAGATGAACACATAGCTACCGGTAGATCCCTTAGCCTCGAGGAAGAACTACTCCCTCCTCATCATGGGAATCAGCAACGACGATGGAGATGGTGGTGGAGATCGATGGATATGGCTCCGGGAGCACTTCCTCGTCCCGACAGGGTGACGGAACAGATACTTATGTCCCCCTAATCTCCCCTTCGGTGGCGGCGGTGCTGTGGGACTTTTTGTGGATTTCCGCCCGTGTTAGGGTTTACGTCTCGGGGAGACGTATATATAGGCGAAAGGGGAGACCGAGGGGGTGCCCCAGGCGGCCGCACTCCCCCTAGGCGCGGGCCAGGCCTGGCCACACGGCCAGGGGGTGTGGGACCCTCGTGGCTCTCCTTCGTCTCGTCTTCTAGCTCCGTGTTCTCCTCGATGAAATATTTACTTTGGCTTTTGTCCCGTTCAATTCCGAGAATATTCATTATCTGGCTTTTCTGAAACCAAAAACAACAGAAAACAGGCAACTGACACTGTGGCATCTTGTCAATAGGTTAGTTTCAGAAAGTGTATAAAAATGCCTCAAAGTGTATACAAAACATGAGACAAATAATATAAAACAAGCATGAAACATCAAAAATTATAGATACGTTTACGACGTATCAATCGCACACATCTTTTTTCCTCTATTTTTGTAGTCCATTCCCACAACTCCAGCCTAGTATCTCTAGGATTAATTGACCTAGCGTAACATACTTTGTTGTGATGCTTATTTTGTGGTCTTATATACCGTTAAATTACTTCTTTTCTTGTGTGAGTTTGTGAACTTAATTTATTGTGTTGATGCTTATAAGTTACTATATTGTTAAATGTTGTTTTCTACAAAAATTTTGTTCATTTTGGTGTGCCGTATATCGAGGTATTTTAACCCGCGGGTACCCACTAACCCTGTCGGGTGATGGGTATGGGAAAAACTTGCACCCGTTGACGGGTATGTGTGCGGGTGATGGGTAGACTCGGGGAGAACGGGTACGGGTATGGAGTGGCTCCACCCGCACCCATACCTTGCGGGTGCCATCCCTAGAAGTGAGGGACTTGCCATTGCATTAGGTGCATCGATTTGAGTTCTCTACAGAGAATCGTTTGGTGAAAGCATTTGAGCTTGTTACTCTTGAGTTCTTGGAACCAAGAGATTGTGACTCCCAGAGCTTGTTCCTCTCTGGTTCTTGGAACTTAGACGGTGTTGCGGCCTTGATTTGTGGAGATTGCCTCAAGCTTGTATGGGTTTGGTGACCGCCCTCAAGTGTCCCATAGTGGATCGTGTGCCCGTCTTGGTGGTGCACATACGGGAGAATAATGTGAGCCTTTGTAACGTCGGAGAGTGGTGTGCCTCCGCATCTTGAGGTGAGGCCTTGTATCGTGTTTGGTGTGCATCGAGCCACCAAGTGGGGCCTGCTGTCAATGTGGCCGTTGTGTCTGAATGTGTCTAGGCACCCCCCAAATCTCTGCCAAATTTGGGTGGGGGTGGGGGTGTTCGGACAATTTGTCTGTTTGGGGGTGCCCTTGAGACGTGATTTTTGTACGGGACACACCAACAAACATTTGGGGGAGGTTTGGGGCTAACCTTGGAGTTGACCTTATCTACCTTACATAGTATTAGAGATGCACGCACTTGCTATTTATTTGTACAAAGCGAAACATTGTGACTCACTCTAAAACAAGAAGAAACTCGGCGATATTAGATAAGAATCCGATGATGATGATGTCATAATTTACTATTACTAGGCAAGAAACCGATGCACTCTAAAACAAGAAAACTAATGAAACATTACTCTCAAACATTCTTCATAAATTTTTAGGAGAACGGATTGATGCATGCAATTCATTATGGTACCAAATGGATGAGGTCAAAAGTTTAAGACCCGGCCAATATACTTTTAATAAAAATATATGTAGCCTATGTCGGTGTCATGGCTAAAGTCTCTTAAAAGCCTATACGTGAGGGGGGTGTTGAAACATATGCATGTCCTTCATCAGTTATACTAAGTATGAGTTGTAGCCAATAACAGTTGACGAGGCACATATCGGTACGTTCGACCAACTTGTGACATCTATGAACGGATATTTAACAGAGTATTATTTGCTTGGATTTCATGGTAATCATACAAATCTAGCTTTGTTGATCACTCGGAATCATATGGTCAACAAACGGTTACAAATATTGGTTCTGTTCAAGAAACTATCTATCAAGACGTGGAGAATCGCACTCCTACATGCGTGAACCAAGTTAACTCATTATGAGCATGCACTAATTACAACTTGGAACTCTAATCTGCTGCAGATAATGATGATTATACGAAATCTTGGTGCTATCATGAAAGACACCAGGCCTCGTTAAAGCTTGGAGACACCCATGAGGTACCGTGAGCAATTTTGAAATAAACCTTCATTACTGTATACGTATCCAGCGGACAAATTTTAGTAAGTAGGATATATGATTATATATAGCTTACATTTTTTTGCAAATTAATAATATACAGCTTACTTGCACCCGATCGAGTAATTCATGCCCCGTTCTAAGCTGATTAAGCTAGAGACGAGACGCTGATTATGATGAGTGAGGCGATTAACGAGGCGACATGCGTACAAGAACATGATGATTATGATCGCTTTGTTTCCTTTTCTCGCCACCTTTTGTGACCCTTTTTTTTCTTCTTTGTTTTGTTCCTTTTATCGTCTTTCTTGCCTGCCTTACTTTCTTAATGTTGCCGATCCAATGTACAAAAGCTGGGCCATTAGGGCATGCATTAGGGGGTATGAAAAAAAGGGTTAAAGCCGAAGTTAGACCAAAAAGGTGGCATAAAAAGACCAGCTTTTCTGTATAAATCTGATATTTGTAGTATATTGCACATGTTCATGCAACGTTGCTAACTAATAATAGTTTTATGTGGGATTTATGCCATGTTGATATATTATGCTGAATGCGTGACATGTTGACCATTTCCTACAATTAATTTAAAGCATGTTCATGAGATGGGTACAAGTTCATATGAAGAAGGGGATGCCACCATCAAAGATGCACAAAAGAGTAAACCGCGTCGTGCATTAGGACACATTTTGACATGACATGAGCAGAAAGGTTGATTCACTCATCGAGTCGGAAACATGCATGTTTACCAAAAGCTACCCATGTAATTAAACACCCAATCAATTAAGCCCTATCCAAAACAGAAACAGAAAACCTTGCTAGCTAGCCAGAAACTGTGGCCGCCAAAAGGTGATATGAAAACTCTACTATACCAGCTCCTTGTCCTGCAGGATGTTATACATCCAGGCGTATCTCGTGTGTACTGACTACTGACTACTGAGACATGAAGGGATGGAGCAGTAGCTAGGCCATGTTCCAAGTTTCCAACCCCACAGGCACAGCAGATCGACACAAACGCACAAGCGAAAGGGAAAGGCGAAAGGCAGGTTTGGCATCATTGCGTTGTTTAGATCCGGAAGAGACGCTAGTCGGGTCGGCAAACTTTTCCTTTTGACACCGAGGCTGTATTTTCCACCCTACTCAGTATTCACTCTATGTTCTTGGTCCAAGTGGCACCGTATATATATATAAGACCACGTACACTTCAAATTTCCGGTGTATAAATTAAGTCTCAGAGCATTCATGCACAAGTCATGAAAATACGTCGCGTCTCTGCTATGTTTGATACCAGAAATATAATTTACTCCCTTCAATCCATATTAATTAACTCGGATTTATCTAGATTTGGATGTATTTACACATGTTTTAGTACTAGATTCATCTAAATTTAGATAAATTTGAGTTAATTAATTTGGATCGAAGGGATAGTAAAATGCAGGTGAAAGCTTGTTGCCAGAAGGAAAATGCGGGTGCTCGAGTGTTGTACATGGAGAACCAACGGAGACGGTAATTAGTATTGTATAGAGGACTCCCTCCCACCTCTCGCGACCGGCGCTACCCCAAGGGGTGGCTGACCTGTGCTCTCTCTCCGGCCGCCCCCAACCTCCTCTTCCCTCTTTTCCCCTGTTGTTGCCGCCGTGCAGCGTCGGCCTTAGGCCGAGCGGTGCCGGTGGTGACAGATTTCCAGGCCTTTCCCCTCTTGGTGTGTGACGGCGCAGGGGCGTCTGGCTCCAAAAAGTGCTGCTCGACGGATTGGTCCGACGTGGCGACAGGGTGGTTGCAGTTCGGTGAAGCCACCAGTCGAAGGTGGATGGGCAGAGCTTGGTAGGAGGTGCCCTGCAGGCCTAGATCTGGGCTCTATGGGCCCGATATGGGCCAGGGCGGGCTGGGCTCGGCCTCGACGCCTCTGGTTGGACCGATGAGCGGTTCGTGACAAGGATGGCAGTGACGACGTTGCGCCCGCTGCAGCGTGGCAGCGGGAACTTCGTGGGCCCGCCTCAGTCCGGCCGAGCCTATGGTGTCGAACAAGAGGGTAGCTGCAACAATTGCCTACGTGCCGCAGGCTAACGGCGGTGGCCTACGTGCAGCAGCGTGGCTGACGAGGTTTGATCTCGTCAATGCCCATTGTTATGGACTTGGGTTTTGGAGAAGATGGGGATGCTGGAGATCGCGGATCGGTTAGCAAACAAGCAATACGGGACACGAGGTTTACCCAGGTTCAGGCCCTCGGAGGGAAAACCCTACTCCTGCTTGTCCGCTCTTTGATTACGACGAACCGGTGATTACAGGGGTGCGCAGATGCGATCTGGCGTGAAGGTGTTGGAGATATGCCCTAGAGGCAATAATAAATATAGTTATTATTATATCTTTGTGTTTATGATAAATGTTTACATTCATGCTATAATGGTATTAACAAGGAAACATTAATACTTGTGTGATTTGTAAACTTAATTTGAAGTCCCTAGTATAGCCTCTATACTTCACTAGCTTGTTGGTTGATTAATGATTGTGGTTTCCCTATCATGAACATTGAGATGTTATCTACAACAAGATCATATCGTTAGGAGAATGATATGGTGAACATACTCCTATAGATAAGCGTAGCATAAAGATCAAGTCATTTCAATAGTTCAATTGCTATATGCTTTCTGATACATAGTAACCTAATTCCTTCGACCATGAGATCATGCATATCACCTTTACCGGATGGATGCTTTGATGACATCAAACACCACACCGTGGCGGGTGGCTATAAAGGTGGCATTGAGTGTTCGGAAAGTATTGGTTGAAACACATGGATCAAGAGTAGGATTTGTCCATCCATATGACGGATAGATATACTCTGGGCCCTCTCGGTGGAATGTCATCCAATTAGCTTGCAAGCATGTGACTAAGTCATAAGGGATCACATATCACGGAGCGAAAAGAGTACTTATCGGTACGAGGTTGAACTAGGTATGCAGAGATACCGACGATCATAACCTCGGATAAGTAAACTATCGTGAGACAAAGGGAAATTGGTATCGTATGTAAGTGGTTCATTCGATCGCAAAGTAATCGTAGAAATATGTGGGAGCCATATGAATTTCCAGATTCCTCTATTGGTTATTGTTCGGAGAAGTGTCTCGATCATGTCCGCATAATTCACGAACCGTAGGGAGACACGCTTAAGGATTCGACGTTGTTTTGAGTAGTTATGGTATTATGAGAAAAAGACCGAATGTTGTTCGGAGTCTCGGATGGGATCCGGGATATCACGAGGTGATCCGGAATGGTCTGGAGAATAAGATTCATATAAGAAAAGTCCCGTTTCGGAGTTCGGGAATGATTCCGGTGTTTTCATCAGGAATGTTCTAGAAGGTTCCGGATTGTCCGGCACTCCGGGGGGGGAGGGTACATGAATGTGTCATTGAATGATTGCATCATGTACTAAGTGTTCTTGCTGTTCCAAAACTGAAAAGTCAAACTGCCAGTTTGAAAGTCAAACGGCTAAAACAGGAAACTGTGGAAAACAGGAAACTGTGGGAAACAGGAAACTATGGGAAACAAGCAAGAGGAGGTTGAAACCAACTTGGAGGAGGAGTCCCTCTCCTCCAAGCCGGCGGCCAGCCTAGGCCGAGTTGGGGAGGGACTCCCCTCCCCTCCCCTGGCGCGCCAGCCCCTCCACCTATAAAAGGAGGGGCAGGGCCTCCTCCTCTACACACAAGTTCCTATCCTCTAATCTCCGGTTTAGAGCCGTTTTGGTTTAGAGCTTCTAATTGCTTTAGCCTGCGGTTTAGAGCCTTCTAATTGGTGTGTCTAATCTCTAGACCACTAATAGACCTCTCTCATACTCCACCATACTCGCTCCGGCTTAAGGCGAAGCCCTGCGGGATTTCCCCTCTACTTCCGGTACCACGCCGTTGTGCTGCCGGAATCGCGAGGAGAGTGCTACAACCTCCGCTGCTGGAACAAGGAGAGGAAGGTCTTCGTCACCGAACGTGTGAGCATTTGAGCGCTGCGGAGCATAGCCCGGAAGGATCGTCTACACGATCTTGAGATCGGAAGAAATGCGACTACATCACCCACGAGAATCCGCTCTCGTTAAACACTTTGGAATCTTCGAGGGTAAGTTATTCCATCGACTCGTTGCTACAATCTAGTAGATAGATCTTGGCTTGTTTGTATGCGATATAAAATTTTTGTTTTCCATGCTACGAACCCCTACAAAGGGTATTAGAGCCGTGTCTATATGTAGATCTGTTGCACGAGTAGAACACAATGGTCATTGTGGGCGTTGATGCTTTTATTGTAGATTGCTTTTTGTGTACTTTGCATCTTGCGGTATGTTGGGATGAAGCGGCCCGGGCTAACCTTACATGACATCGTTCATGAGACTTGCTCCACGCTTGACATGCAACTTGTATTGCATAAGTGGCTTTGCGGGTGCCTGTTTCTCCTAGCATAGTTAAGATCCAATTTACAACAGGTAATCAACAATGCTAGTATCAATGTTGTGGTTCTTGTTCGTAAGTTATAACGACACTTACTGAAAGCCCCAAACCACGTAAAATATGCAAAGAAAGTAGAGGCGTCTAACTTTGTTTTGCAGGGGTGTGCAGTGATGTGATATGGCCATGATTGTGATTATATTTGATGTATGCAATGTTCCTTATTGTAAGTTGGCAACGGCGAAGCCATATGGTTGTCTTTAATCTATGTTAAGACGCGTGTCTATTCAAAGTAGTTGTAATAGTTGAAGCGGTGGGCGACAACCATGGTGAAGCGTCATTGACCTTGATGCAATGCGGTGATGATGGAGATCATGTTCGTGCTTTAAGATGGAGATCGGAAGCACAAAGAAGAAAACCATATCATATCACATATTATTGAATTGCATGTGATGTTAATCCTTTATGCATCTTGTATTGCTTGGTAGACGACGGTAGCATTATAAGATGATCCCTCATGCACATCAATTTCAAGTCATAAAGTGTTCACCCTTAGTTAGCACCGTTGCTAAAGCTTGTTGTTTCGAAGCACCATGTGATGATCGGGTGTGTTAGATTCTGCAAGTGTATACAACGTGAGCAAGCCAGATTTGCTCATGCAGAAACTAAGGTTTGATCTTGACGAGCCTGGCATGTACAGACATGGTCTCGGAACACGGATCACCGAAAGGTAAAGCATGAATCGTATAGTAGATATGATGAACATGACGATTGTTCGCCATTGAAACTATATCAACTCTCGTGATGATCGGTGTTGATGTAGTGGATTTGGTTCGTGTGATCACTAAAACAATGTGAGGGATGTTGTTTTGAGTGGGAGTTCACCTAGTTTAATTTCATTAATTAATTTGAACTCAATTTGTCATAAACTTAGTCTAAACTATTGCAAATATGTTGTAGATCAATGGCAGCCCCTACCATCAATTTTAATGCGTTCCTAGAGAAAGAAAAGTTGAAAAACAATGGAAGCAACTTCGCGGATTGGTTCCGCAATTTGAGGATTGTCCTCACAGCTGGTAATTTGACCTATGTGCTGGATGCACCGCTGGGTGACCCACCTGCAGCTGATGCTTCCGATGAAGTAAAGAATGTTTACCTCGCTCGGAAGAATCAGTACTCCATAGTTCAGTGTGCTATCTTGTATGGTTTAGAATCGGAGCTTCAGAAAAGGTTTGAAGAGTCGGACCCATATGATATTGTCGAGGATCTCAAATTGATTTTTGAGACTCATGCGGCAATTGAAAGCTATGAGGCTTCTGAAAAGTTCTTTAACTGCAAGATGGAAGAGGGCAGCTCCGTCAGTGAGCATGTGCTTAAGATGTCTGGGCACGCAAACAAACTTCAAAGCTTGGGTATAGTGATTCCTAATGCTTTGGGGATTTACCGTGTCCTCCAGTCACTGCCACCAAGTTACAGGAACTTTGTGATGAACTACAACATGCGTAACATGAACAAAGAGTTGCGAACTGTTTGCTATGTTAAAATCTGCGAAGTGGAGATCAAGAAAGAGCACCAAGTGTTGTTGGTCAATAAGACCACCAAACTCAAGAAAGGCAAGTCTAAGCAAAGGACACTTCAAGAAGGGTGGTAAGAAAGTTACCACGCCGTGAAGAAGACCAAGGCTGGACCCAAGCCTGAACCGAGTGCTTTTACGCAAGGGAGAAGGTCCTTTGGGCGGAATTGCCCAAAGTACTTGGCGGATCTGAAACGGCAACATCAAGAAGAAAGGTATATCGATATACATGTTATTGATGTGTATCTCACTAGTACTCGTAGTAGTGCACGGGTATTTGATCTTGGTTCGGTTGCTCATATTTGTAACTCAAGCAGTGCCGAGAATAAGCGGAAGCTAGCGAAGAGCGAGGTGACGATGCGGCGTGGAAAGCGGATCAAAGGTTGATGTGATCGCGGTCGCACGCTACCCTTCATCTACCATCGGGATTAGTTTTATACTTAAATAATTTTTGTTTATGTCCTGTGTTGAGCATGAACATTATATCGGGATCTTGTTTATTGCGAGACGGTTACTTGTTTAAATCAGAGAATAATGGTTGTTCGATTTATATGAGTAATATGTTTTATGCACATGCACCTTTGATAGATGGTCTATTCTTATTGAATCTCGATAGTGGAAATACACATATCAACAACATTGAGGCTAAACGTTTGAAATCAGCGATAATTCGACCTATATGTGGCCTTTTCGTCTTGGTCACATTGGAGTGAAGCGCATGAAGAAACTCCATTCCGATGGACTTCTTGAATCACTTGATTTTGAATCACTTGAAAGATCTGAAGCATGTCGATGGGAAAAATGACTAAGACTCCATTTTACGGTATGATGGAGCGAGCTACGGACTTATTGGAAATCATACATACCGATGTGTGTGGTCCAATGAGTGTAGCATCGCTGATGGTTATCGTTATGTTCTTACCTTCACGGATGACTTGAGTAGATATGGGTATATCTATTTCATGAAACATAAGTCCGAAACTTTCGAGAAGTTTAAGGAGTTTCAAAGTGAGGTAGAGAATCAACGTAACAAGAAGATTAAATTTCTATGTTCTGATCGTGGAGGTGAATATCTAAGTTACGAGTTTGGCGAGCATTTGAAGAAATGCGGAATACTTTCACAGTTGACACCGCCGGGAACACCACAGCGTAATGGTGTGTCCGAACGTCGTAATCGAACTCTTTTAGATATGGTTCGTTCTATGATGTCATTTACAGATTTACCGCTATCATTTTGGGGTTATGCATTAGAAACAGCTGCATTCACTTTAAATAGGGCACCGTCTAAATCCGTTAAAATGACACCGTATGAATTATAGTTTGGCAAGAAACCTAAATTGTCGTTCCTTAAAGTTTGGGGATGCGAAGCCTATGTAAAGAAGTTACAGCCGGACAAGCTTGAACCCATAGCGGAAAAATGCGTCTTCATAGGATACCCGAAGGAAACTATTGGGTATACCTTCTATCATAGATCCTAAGGCAAAATCTTCGTTGCCAAGAATGGATCCTTTCTAGAGAAGGAATTTCTCTCGAAAGAAGTGACTGGAAGGAAAGTAGAACTCGACGAGGTTGTCGAACCTTCTCTCGAAATTGCGAGTAGCGCAGCACCGGAAGAAGTTCCTGTGGTGCCTGCACCAATTAGAGAGAAAGCTAATGATGATGATCATGAAACTTCGGTTGAAGTTGCTACAGAGCCTCGGAGGTCAACGAGAACTCGTACCACTCCAGATTGGTATGATCCCGTTATGAGTGTCATGTTGGTGGACAACACCGATGACCCGAGACATATGAGGCGATGATGAGCCCAGATTCCAATAAATGGCAAGAAGCCATGAAATCGAGATTGGATCCATGTCGAAAACCAACTATGGACTTTGGTGGACTTACCGGATGGCGGAAGGCTGTCGAGAACAAATGGATTTTCAAGAAAAGCAGATCTTGATGGTAATGTTCTTGTCTATAAAGCTCGACTTGTGCAAAAGGGTTTCGACAAATTCAAGGAGTTGACTACGATGAGACTTTCTCACCAGATGGCGAAGCTAAAGTCGTGAGGATTATGTTAGCAATCGCTGCATATTATGATTATGAGATATGGCAGATGGATGTCAAAACATCATTCCTCAATGGAGATATTGATGAAGAGTTGTATATGATGCAACCCAAAGGTTTTGTCGATCCTAAAGATGCTAACAAGGTATGCAAACTTCAACGGTCCATCTATGGATTGAAGCAAGCATCCCGAAGTTGAATCAACGTTTTGATAAGGTGATCAAAAGTTTTGGTTTTATACAAACTTATGGAGAAGCTTGTATTTACAAGAAAGTGAGTGGGAGCTCTGTAGCATTCTTAATACTATATGTGGATGACATATTGTTGATTGGGAATGATGTAGACCTTCTTAATAGTGTCAAGGAATATTTGAATAATAGTTTTTCAATGAAGGATCTTGGCGAAGCAGCTTACATATTAGGCATAAAGATTTATAGAGATAGATCGAAGCGCCAAATATCATTGTCACAGAGTACATATTTGGACAAAGTTCTAAAGAGGTTTGGAATGGAAGAAAGCAAGAAAGGGTTCTTGCCCATGTTGCTCAATCGACCTTGAGTAAAACTCAAAGTCCGACATCGAGAAGATAGAGAAAGGATGAGTAAGACTCCTATGCCTCAGCCATAGGATCTCTAATGTATGCCATGCTATGTACTAGACCCGGCATTGCATATCTTTGTTAGTTTAACTAGCAGATATCAAAGTGATCCAGAGTGGATCATTGGACAATGATCAAAAACATCCTTAAGTACTTGAGAAGAACTAAGGATATGGTTCTTTCTTATGGAGGTGATGAACAGCTCGTTGTTAATGGTTACACCGATGCTAGTTGGAACACCGATCCGGATGATTCTAAATCACAATCTGGATACGTATTTATTTTGAATGGTGCAGCAGTTAGCTGGAGGAGTGCAAAACAAAGCGTTGTGGCGAGATCTTCAACTGAATCGGAATACATGGCTGCTTCGGAGGCTTCACAAGAAGCGATATGGATGAAAGAGTTCATTACAGAGCTAGGTGTGGTTCCTAGTGTGCTGGACCCAATGTCTATCTACTGTGATAACATGGGCGCCATAGCCAATGCGCAACAACCAAGGTCACACAAGAAGCTGAAGCACATCAAGCTGCGTTTTCACGCTATTCGAGAACATATCCAGGATGGGGATATAAAGATTTGCAAAGTACACACAGATCTGAATGTGGCGGATCCGTTGACTAAACCTCTCCCGAGGGCAAAACATGACCAACACCAAACTGCCATGGGTGTTCGGTATATTACCATGTAATCTAGATTAGATGACTCTAGTGCAAGTGGGAGACTGTTGGAGATATACCCTAGAGGCAATAATAAATATAGTTATTATTATATCTTTGTGTTTATGATAAATGTTTACATTCATGCTATAATGGTATTAACAAGGAAACATTAATACTTGTGTGATTTGTAAACTTAATTTGAAGTCCCTAGTATAGCCTCTATACTTCACTAGCTTGTTGGTTGATTAATGATTGTGGTTTTCCTATCATGAACATTGAGATGTTATCAACAACAAGATCATATCGTTAGGAGAATGATATGGTGGACATACTCCTATAGATAAGCGTAGCATAAAGATCAAGTCATTTCAATAGTTCAATTGCTATATGCTTTCTGATACATAGTAACCTAATTCCTTCGACCATGAGATCATGCATATCACCTTTACCGGATGGATGCTTTGATGACATCAAACACCACACCGTGCGGGTGGCTATAAAGGTGGCATTGAGTGTTCGAAAGTATTGGTTGAAACACATGGATCAAGAGTGGGATTTGTCCATCCATATGACGGATAGATATACTCTGGGCCCTCTCGGTGGAATGTCATCCAATTAGCTTGCAAGCATGTGACTAGGTCACAAGGGATCACATATCACGGAACGAGAAAAGAGTACTTATCGGTACGAGGTTGAACTAGGTATGCGAGATACCGACGATCATAACCTCGGATAAGTAAACTATCGTGAGACAAAGGGAAATTGGTATCGTATGTAAGTGGTTCATTCGATCAAAGTAATCGTAGAAATATGTAGCCATATGAATTTCCAGATTCCTCTATTGGTTATTGTTCGGAGAAGTGTCTCGATCATGTCCGCATAATTCACGAACCGTAGGAGACACACTTAAGGATTCGACGTTGTTTGAGTAGTTATGGTATTATGAGAAAGAGACCGAATGTTGTTCGGAGTCTCGGATGGGATCCGGGATATCACGAGGTGATCCGGAATGGTCCGGAGAATAAGATTCATATAAGGAAAGTCCCGTTTCGGAGTTCGGGAATGATTCAGGTGTTTTCATCGGGAATGTTCTAGAAGGTTCCAGATTGTCCGGCACTCCGGGGGGGAGGGTACATGAATGTGTCATCGAATGATTGCATCATGTACTAAGTGTTCTTGCTGTTCCAAAACTGAAAAGTCAAACTGCCAGTTTGAAAGTCAAACGGCTAAAACAGGAAACTGTGGGAAGCAGAAGCTGTGGGAAACAAGCAAGAGGAGGTTGAAACCAACTTGGAGGAGGAGTCCTCTCCTCCAAGCCGTGGCCAGCCTAGGCCGAGTTGGGAGGGACTCCTCCCTTCCTCCTGGCCAGCCCTCCACCTATAAAAGGAGGGGCCTCCTCCTCTACACACAAGTTCCTATCCTCTAATCTCCGGTTTAGAGCCGTTTTGGTTTAGAGCTTCTAATTGCTTTAGCCTGCGGTTTAGAGCCTTCTAATTGGTGTGTCTAATCTCTAGACCACTAATAGCCTCTCTCATACTCCACCATACTCGGCTTAAGGCGAAGCCTCATGATTTCCCTCTACTTAGGTACCACGCCGTTGTCTTTGCGGAATCGCGAGAGAGTGCTACAACCTCCCGCCTACTAGAACAAGGGAGAGGAAGGTCTTCGTCACCGTACGTGTGACCATTGCGAGCGCCGGAGCATGGCCGGAAGGATCGTCTGCGATCTTGAGATCGGAAGAAATACGACTACATCACCCACGAGAATCCGCTCTCGTTAAACACTTTGGAATCTTCGAGGGTAAGTTATTCCATCGACTCGTTGCTACAATCTAGTAGATAGATCTTGGCTTGTTTGTTTGTATGCGATAGAAATTTTTTGTTTTCCATGCTACGAACCCCTACAGAAGGTACGTATGCGGAAGTATGAGAGAGAGATCTAGGTCGTGCCCTCCTGGCCTTTATATAGACTTAGGTAGGTCCTAGGCACAGATCTAGTCGGTTACAGGTTCTAGGGTTTACCCCTTTGAATTTCCTATCTACTCTAGTCTTGTTCTCCAAGGATCCGAAGGCGTCATGGGCCTTGGCCACCCGAAAATATTCATGGGCCGGCGTATATTTGCTGTGGGCCTTCCTTGGGCTGGACCAGGTATGCTGAGATCGTGTACCCGCGGGGTATAACCATGTCAGTAGCCCCCGAGTGTTCATTCGAATCGTAGATTCGGCTGAGAACTCTTCAATCCTTCGGATGCAACTCTGTCTTTCAAGAGAATGTGTAGGGATTGTTGATTCGTGTGTCTGACTCTCCCGGCGGATCAGGGTCATTTAACTGTCTTAGCACAAAACAACACGATCTTCTTCAGATTCAAGTCCCTCGACTTGAACCCGGAACATATGCTGGCGTAATTCGACTCAGGCCACGGAGGACTTACAGGAGTGGAATTCCAGTGAATTCAATTGATGTACCCAATGCGTCCGTCGGGATTTTTCATCGCGCCTGTTGGCACGGGTTTATACTAGCAGAGCATAGTCATGTGCGTTACCAGGCCATCAGATGATATCTATAGGTCTTATCTTTGCGTCGCAGACACAGCATCCGAATTTTATCACCGCAAAGGTGTTTTTGGGTAGCCAAGGAGAATGCTACTCACTTAGCGTTTAGTTGGGGCAGAGTTGCCGAAAAGTTTTTGCATACTGATCCGAAGGATCGCAGTCGAAATTTTATAGGGTGCGCGACCAGCGCTCCCTATGGGAGTAGCCCCCGAGTGTCTTTTCGAGTCGTAGACTCGAGCGGAGACTTTAATTCAGCCGTTGTTCAGTGTCAGGTCCGTAGGACACAAATTTTTTCGGATGCTGAAATCCATCCTCCCTATGGGAGTAGCCTCCGAGTCAGTAGTGGAGTCGTAGACTCAACGTAGGACTCGAAGAAACATTCGATCTTTGTAACGTGTTGTTCTTTTTCGGTCTTGTGACCGTATCGATAGGAGTAGCCCCCGAGTAATTGGTCGAATGGTAGATTCGAGTGGGTACTCTTAGCTTTGAAGCCGAAGAAATTGTAGCTGTTGCTAGTGTAGCTTTTGATGACGTCAGTGCTGACGATCGATGACCTCAAGCGTCTGCGGCGCTAGAGATGACTTGACTGGACGAACATGGGTCCCACTTTCTGACCTTGAATTGACCGGTCACGCGTGGCGTGGAGATAATTACGGCGTCGCCTTGATTTCTGCGCGTAGTGGACGGCATGTTAGCGACGGTTCGTTGCGATGTTGACACGTGTATGGCCAGATCCTGCCGTTGGCGTTAGGTCTTCTCGATGGACGGTTGTCGTGCATCGTCTTCGTCTTTATAATCATTAGGGAAAACTTTAGTTTGTTTTCACCACAGCTATTCTCGTTTCACTGCTTCCTTGTTCTCTGAGAGTTCTTGCTGCGCGCTGGAATATCCTTTCACATTTCCTTCTTCCATCATGCGCTCTCGCCGCCGGCGCCTCCGTACCACGATGGGGAATTCGAAGAAGTCTTCTTCTGCGGTTAGTACCAGCGTTGCTGGAGGTAAGAAGAGTGCTGCCGCTACTCGTGTCACCAATGGTGGCTGGCGGTGATCGGAGACGTGGGAGAGTGATCTCCGCAAGCTTCGTGAGCGGGGATTGATCCCGCGGGATAGGGAGGCCGTAAAACTCCCAGGCAACGAGGTAATCCCCCGTCCCCCCGCTGGGTTTCGGGTTATGTTCCTCGCCTTCGTTATTCGCGGATTTTCCTTCCCAGTCCACGACTTCCTTCGTGGACTGCTTTTTCTTTACGGTGTCCAATTGCATCATCTTTCCCCCAATTCTCTTCTTCATATTGCTTGTTTTATCACTTTCTGCGAGTGCTGGCTCGGTATCGAGCCGCACTTTGGCCTCTTCCGAAAACTCTATTCGTGAAGAGGCAATCTGGTTCGGATGGTGTTTATCCCATTGGGGGTAGCATCATCTCCCTCAAACCCAATCTGCTTTTCTTTTCTTTTTCCATGTCTGAATCTGTCCAGTACTAGCGGAGGCGATGGTTTTATATTCGCGACTCCACAGTGGCTAGGCAACATTTTGGTCTTGCTACTTTCGACCCGTCCCAAAAGATCGAGCCGAAGAGGTCCTGGAAAAACCAGATCTTGGATGGCGAGGTAGCGGAGATAGAGGCTCTCTATCGTCGAGTGGAGGATCTCCAGTTGATTCCGGAGAAGGAAGTGAACGGTGTGGATATCATCCGCACATTTCTTGAGCGTCGGGTGCAGCCACTCCAGGCTAGGGTGCATCCGATGTTCCTTTATGCTGGCCGCCGTGATCCAACGAGGGTTTCGGCTGAGAAATTCTCCCAGGGAGATCTCGACAGGGCCCTTCGTTCACTGCTGAAGTTCAAGGCTGGAGAGGATATCCCGGGGAAGTCGCTGACTTCTCCGTTTTCTTCTTCGCTTCCTGTTCCACAGGTGTAGAACCGTGCGCATACCGCTATTTTCTACTGCATTGTATTTGCATTTGTTTGCTAACAAATTTTCTTCTCTTGTGCAGAGCTTCAAAGTGTCGGGCATGTCGCCTCCATTACCCAAAGTATTTCCGGATGCTCCAGATAATGATGTGGTGGATTCCATGTCCGAGCTGCCGTCGGCGCGGTCTCCGGATGAAGAGGCCAACGAGTCGAGCGAGGACCACACTCGCAAACGATCACGGAGCTCCAACGAGTCTTGGATGCTTCGACTCTTCCGACTCCTAGGAACCCGCTGTGTCTTGAACGTCACAGTGATGGGCATGGAGGCTCTTCCTCTCCGATTCCTGCTATTCTCGTGCGGGATGTAGCGCCGCACCCGCCGGCGAAGCGGAAGAAGGAAGAAAAGAAGGAAGAGAAGAAGGAAGAGAAGAAAGAGGAGAAGAAAATCCGGAGGACCCCTCCTGTCTTCAACCTGAGCGAGCTTGAATCGTAAGTTTTCTTTGTCCTGCACTGCTTTTTCTTGCCTGTTTACTTTGTACTTGTGCTAATTTGTCCTTGTGCAGACACTCTTCCAACGACTCCTCCAGCGATGGTGCTCGGGAGATGTTGGGGGAGTCGAAAGTCGCGTCTCCTCCTCCTAAGACGGTGGCTACCTCTGAAGGCGCTGCTCCAGACCCTTCTCCGCAGGAGGTTCTGGTGGTTGCGCCTCAGAAGGCTACAAGCGGACCTTCGAGTCGCCATCGGATCATGTGAGTAGTTCTGCCTCCTTCCACGGGGGAAGCCCCCGAGCATTTGTAAAAGAGTTTTGTTGTTTGTTCCTCCTTCGAGTCTCGAGGGGAGCCCCCGAGCGTTTTCGTGTGTGTATTTTGCTTCTGCTCTTTCTTTTGGGCGTAGCCCCCGAGTCCTTCTCTTGACTAGTAGGTCTTTTTCTTGCAGCCTTTTGTGCAAGATGCCAAATGACTGGTGCAGCAGCACCTGGCGCTGGAGGCCAGCCTCAAACAGCTTCAAGGTACTTTATGCCTTGATGTTTGCTTCTTCTTGTATTCTTGTCTTGTTATCCGACGTTTGTATTATTTGACTGCAGAGGAGCAAAACACCTCCCTTCGTGAGATTGATGCTCTCAAAAAGAGCCTCGGTCAAGCGGAGAAGAAGGCCGAGGTCGCCGTTGGTGCGAAGGAGCGCCACGAGCTGGAGCGCCTGCAGCGGGAGGCCACGGACCGCGAGGAGCAGATTGCTGTCGCCACGGCTTCACGCGCAAGAGAGGTGGCCGAAAATCTTATGGCGGCTGCCAAGGCTATTTCGGGTGAGTATCTTCGCCGTCCTCTTTTGGTTTCCTTGTCTTTATTTTGCGGTGCTGTCGTTCATTCTTCTTCCTTGCTGTTTTAGATGCCGCAGGCATCGAGTTTGATCGCTGTGCTCTGGAGCACGGGAGTGCTCTGGATGATGCTCCTGCGGCGGTTGAAGATCACTGCGGCACCATCATCAACTCGCTTGCCAAGTCCAAGGAGGTCCTTGGGCGCTTCTACAAGGAGCTTGTCCCCAAGGGCGCGGCCCTTGATGATGTTGATGCTCTGGCGGAGGCGCTGCGGCGGCACCGCGCGTAAGCGCAAGGGCATCGGTGCATCCATCGGGCTGGCAATGGCCTTGACGGCTGGAGTGGAGCTAGATCTTCCCCAGGTCACTTCCCGGATGCCGACGACTGCCGATGGATCCGAGGTAGCCTTCGCTACCTATTCTACTCGCTGTAAGCGTTATGGGCCGAAGCTGATTGATCTGCTGGCCGAGTACGCGCTACGGCAGCAGGGGGAAGCCAAGGCGAGGCAATCCGGCTCCAAGGCTACCCAGGGTGCCGCGTCTTAGGCGCTGTAGCTATAGGATAGTTGTAGTCTCTTTTATTGTAATTATTTTGATGAACAAATACTTGTGCCACGTAGTGGATTTTAATGCACTTAATGAATTTGTTGAGTTATGTGCTCCTTCGTCTGCGTGTTCATGGCTTTGCCTTTATGCTGATCTAGGGTCCTTCGGGTGCTGATCCCGTTGACACCTCGCCTGCAGCGCGGCTGCGGCCATCCTTGGATGATTCGTCGGAGCTTGCTTTTCTTTGAGACCGTGTTCGTAGTCTCGAGAAAGAGTTGCTTGGATGCGTGATCATGCCGACGTTTGGAAGTCCAAGGCGGATCGCGGTGCTGCCAGAGAGGAGTACTTGATGGCGGAATTGCTTCGATTATCCGAGCATCTTCAGTGTAAGTTTTTCGAGCTGTTGCCCATTTCTTCGGATGCGCCTGTTGGCATTGCATCTTACTTTTGTGCAAGTATTGCAGGTGCTAACCTTGCTCCAAGGAATGAGAAGGAGCATGTTGCTGTTCGGGTCAATTGTTTGACTCAACAAGACATGGAAGCCGGCGGGTTCTTCTGGATGGATCGTGATTGTGCTATGGTCCTTGTGACAGTGCATGATCGCATTCACCAAGTATCGTCGGTGCTTCGTCAGGTGCAGACTTCGCTCGCGTCGGTTCTGCATGTGATGTTTCCGCTGGATGCTGCGCCAACAACCCTTTCTAGTCTTCTGTCGAAGTTTCGGAACGTGAATCGTGTCAAGGAATTGGTGCGGCACCAGCTCGTCGCAGGAGTAAAGGTTGCGTTGTCCCTTGTGAGGCTGCATCGTCCTGATGTAGATCTGTCCGCTGTAGCGGCTGAGCCACCCCTTTGACCAGATGGTGGTGTATGGGATATGCGTACGCATTACGCGGCTGTAAGGCAGTATGCCGAAGAGATCGTAGATCTATTTGAGCAGCGTGCTCAGGTTATTCTTCAGAATAGGTAGTGCCTGTAAAAGAGATAAATGTAAAATTTGTATATATTTGACTGGGCGTGTTTTTCCCTTTGTTATAAAGGTTTGGTTGTTGTTTGAGCATGTAGTGCTTTGTTCGCATACGTGTCCTTTTCGTTAGCTTTGGCGTGGTCACTCAGCGCATACTGCGTTATCCTCAGTCGACGAACTCGTGAGGTGGGGGAGCCCCCGGGTGCGTTTGTAGCATGAAGTAAAAGTGCGAATAGAAAAACGAAATTTTTGAGGCGAGACACTTAGCTTTATTTATATCGTAATGGAGGAGGTACATTGTTCGGCTAAGTAACCTTGGCTGAATAGCCTTATTGAAAGTAAAAGGGTAGGTAGATAGGGGTAGAATCTTCGCAGTTGTGCGACGTTCCATGGGTTGGAGTATGCGACTCCAGACTCCACGTGCTTGAGGCGATAGGCGCCACCTGGGATGACTTTAGTGACGATGTAGGGTCCTTCCCATGGTGATCGAATTTCTTCGGTCGCTCTTGCTTGAGTCGCAAGACGAGGTCTCCTTCGACGAAGGACCTTGGACGCAGCCGTCGGCTGTGGTAGTTGCGGAGACTCTGCTGGTACACCGCTGATCGAGTTGCTGCTATGTCTCGTGCTTCGTCGAGTGTGTCGACGGCGTCTTCGAGTGCAGCCGTGGATTCGGCTTCGCTATAAGCGACGACCCGGGGGGCCTGGTGGTGTACTTCGGCTAGTAGTGATGTGGACATCCCTTCTATTGATACAACCGTTGTACCTACAGCTACACACATACAAGGACCCATCACAAGATCTCGTGCCAAACAACTTAACTATCAGGTACTTTCGTTTCTTGGAACTATTCCTCACATACATGAGAATATGATGCTACCTAAATCAGATGTATTTCTTACTCTTAGGAATGATGGACCAAGCATGGATGAGAGGGACAAGCATTGGAGCATGGCCATGCATGGAGATGGCAGCAAGCATGTGATGATCCAAGAGAAGGCCACGAATGGAGATTTTAGAACTTTGAGGCCACCATTATGAAGAAAGAAGGCTTGGACGAAATATTCAAGATTAATACTTCACGAATTCGTCCATAGTTTAATATGGTGCTGCGACACCTTTATTTTGGGCCAGGCCCATGTAATTTTCGCAGGATTTTAAATAGCCACTTTTTAGAGTCCGTATTTGAGGGGAAAAGGACTTCTAGGGTTGGATTCGGCCACCACTTCCATGGCTGGCCGAAACCCCACCTTTTCCTCCTTAAATACTCCCATAGCCGTCACCCTAGACTCGGATTTTGTTTAGACATTAAGTTAGCCATCGTAGCAACTTCGCCAAGGCTCGAGTGTCGCAGAGGCCTCTTGTACTTCGCACCTATTCAGGATCCCACCTTTTCAATAAAGCTTTCCTCTTAATCCGCAATATCTTGATTGCCATATTGGTTCTTACTTGTTCTCGATTTCAGGTACGAATTAAGACCCTCGCTGGTCAGGCTGATCGTGTTCCCGCAGGATCGGTAACCTCCAGGAGATTGGCCTAGCGGCGCTCGTGCTCGCACGTGTAGTCGGATCGTCAAGCCCGAACTCCACCAAATCGATTATCATCATCTCATCAAAAGATCGGACACCTTTGCCCTATCAAGTGGTATCAGATTTCAGGTTGCTCGGTGAGATTTTACTGCTTTCGTAGATTAGATATGTTTTATCTATAACCCACGAAAAAGCCAAAAACAAGATAGAGTTTAGATCCATCCCATAACCAATCTACGCCTCGCATTATCTTTTTAGTTTTGTTTTGTTGAATTTGTGTCTACATCGTCGCGTCGAGTTGCTGGTCTTAGTATCTCGTCCCTTAGAGTTTTGAGTTCTGATCATAGTAGTCACCGCCACACTCGCCGATCACCGCCACCATATTCCGCCGCCATACACCCAGCCACCATAAACCCTAATACTCCGCCACCGCCTTCCTACCGCGACACAGATCCGATCAGTTTTCCTGTCGCGATACGAGTCCGAGTAGAGTTATTGTTGACTAGTTATTTCTTTTTACATTCCTTCTTTGTTGTTTCCGTGTTAAGCTAAAGTCCGTGTCGAGCTCAGAGTTCGGTCGTAAGTCCAGAAGGAGAGCAAAAAAAAAGTCCGGAACAGCCTCCAAATTTTTTTTCTGGCTATACTGTTTTTCGACCCCGGGGATCACTTTTCTCCATCGGCCGTTATAGCGACATTTTTTTGGCGCCTGCGCGCTTTCCGGAGCATAATACAAAAATTTCGAAAAAAAAATTTGGGGCTATACTGTTTTTAGACCCCGTATATCAGTTTTAGACACTCACCATCATAGTGATTTTCCGCATCTCGGTTCGCTTTTCAGGGTACCATATCATCATACATTGCTTGTTGTGTCGCATCGTGACATCGTTGGTGATCTAGGCTCACGTCTCTAGTACGGTCTTTTGCAATATCTTGACCAGCACAGTATCGTCGTTGAGCATTCTTTCAACTTTTGCATTGCTGTTTTGATAATTGCTAACCCCCTTTGCTAAGCCTTCCCAGAGCTTCACAGATATTCTCCACGTGCGGTGTTTCGACTCCTGGTAATCGCTTGGTTCAATCTCTGGACCCACTGATCCTCGCGGTTGCACATCGCCGTTTCCTGCTGTTTGGTAAGAACTTGTAAGAGCTTCGTATATTGCTTGACGGATTACGCATGCCTTCCACCTTATTTCGGTAGTATATACCTGTGCTTTTTAAGGACTAACCATGACAGATACTTCACGGAACCCTGCCACAATGACGAACGAAGAACTACATGCCCACTTCTCCGAGCTCTTGGTCAGTCGTGCTGAAGACGTGGATACACGCCTAGGGGAGTTTGACACCAAGCTCAACAATGCCATGGACAAGATCGATGGACTCGAGAAATCCTTCAACGCCAAGCTTGATGCTCGGTTCAAGGAGATTTTGAACATATTGCCCGCACCCGCACCCACACATGGCGCACGACGCATCCCGATCACGGGTCGGACTGCTGGTTCGGCTGCCGCCGCACCCCAGGCGGCTACCGCTGCGGCTGACGCACCTCAGACTTCCGCTGCGGCTGCTGCTGCGACATTGGGGACAGACGACGGGTACTACTACGACCCCGACGACGACGATCTGTTTGACGAGGAGGTTGAACAACCTCCACAGGTACCTGCTGGCCGTCCCCGACATTACTACCGCAACGCTCGACCACCGGTACGTGATGATGATCATGTTGCAAAGCTTAAATTAAATATTCCATCTTTTGAGGGTAAATATAATCCTGATGCATATCTTACATGGGAGATGAAAGTAGAACAACGTTTTGCATGTTTAAAATATCCTGAGAATATCCGTGTTAGTGCTGCTACATGTGAATTTACTAAATTTGCTTCCCTTTGGTGGTCTGAGTATTGTCGTTTAAATCCTACTACTATTCCTAGTACTTGGACTGCTTTAAAAACTGTTATGCGTGTTCGTTTTGTACCTCCCACTTATCAACGTGATTTACTAAAGAATCTGACACGTTTAGAGCAAGAAAAAAATTATGTAGAAGAGTATTATCAGGAATTGCAAACGGGGATGGTTCGGTGTGGTCTTGTTTAATCTAATGAACAAATGCTTGCACGTTTCTTTGGTGGATTAAACAAGGACATTCAGCACATATTAGATTATAAGGAATATAATTCTATCACTCGTTTGTTTCATCTTGCTTGCAAAGCTGGACGTGAAGTGCAGGATCGCCAACCACCATGGAGGAGGAATAATAATTCTGCAGGTCGCACATCCACTTGGACATCCCGACAATCAGCGCCTCCTTCTCATGATTCGCCACCAGCTACTACCACATCCAAGGCCACCACAAGATTTCTAGCTGCTCCTCCACCATCATCCAATGCTCCTACTCGTAGTGCATCTTCTATGGCTTCCACGGGTAAACAAAGGATATACAATGCCGCAAGTGCTGGGGTTTTGGTCATATTGAGAGACAGTGCACAACACAACATGTGATGATGGTGCGGGAGGATGGTCAATACGATTCAGCGAGTGACTTTGATGAAGATACATTAGCCCTTATTTCTGCTCGAGATGGAGACAATTCTGATGCTGATGAAGAGACAGAGGTAATGGGAGTCAAGTCCGATCAATACAAGAGTTTAATTACACAACGTGTGTTGAGTGTGCAATTGCGCAAATCTGAACAAGATCAACGCCACAACCTATTCCAAACACGTGGTGTTGTCAAGGAAAGAGCTATACGGATCATCATTGATAGAGGGAGTTGTAATAATCTGGCTAGTGTTGACATGGTAGAGAAGCTTGCACTTCCAACAAGACAACGCACACATTCATATTACATCCAATGGTTTGAGAGTTCCCGCAAGATCAAGAAACAAGAACGGTACGCGTGCATTTTACTATTGGTACATATTCTGATTTTGTTGATTGTGATGTTGTACCTATGCAAGCTTGTTCTTTGTTACTTGGTATACCATGGCAATTTGATAGAGAATATGTTCATAATGGCAAAACTAATCACTATTCTCTTATGCATGATGGAAAGAAAATTGGTTTAAAACCTATGACTCCCGAACAGATTTTAAAAGATGATGTTGCTAGAGCTAGTAGAGCTAAAACTAAGGAGAAACATAAAAGTGAGAATCAGATTGTTGCTGCAGATTTTGTACCACCAAAGAACACTAAATCTGATTCTACCCATGCTACTGAAATTCGTTTGAAGAGTCCATGTATGCTTGCAAATAAAATTGATATTGCTGAACTAGATGTAAACACTACTCAATGTTATGCAATTATTTGCAAAGAGGTTTTGTTTTCATTTGAGGATATGCCTCCTTCTTTGCCACCCGCTATTGCTAACCTTTTGCAGGAATATGAGGACGTCTTTCCCGCTGAGCTGCCACCAGGACTACCTCCTATTAGAGGAATTGAGCACCAAATTGATCTAATTCCTGGTGCTACGTTGCCCAACCGCGCGCCATATAGAACCAATCTAGAGGAGACAAAGGAGATACAACGCCAAATTCAGGAACTACTCGACCGAGATCATATTCGTGAGTCCCTTAGCCCCTGTGTTGTTCCTATTATTTTGGTACCTAAGAAAGATGGTTCTTCGCGCATGTGTACTGATTGTAGAGCTATCAATAATATTACTATTCGATATTGTCATCCTATTCCACGTTTAGATGACATGCTTGATGAATTGAGTGGCTCTACCATGTTTTCTAAGGTTGATTTATGAGTGGTTACCACCAGATTCGTATGAAATTAGGAGATGAATGGAAAACAGCATTTAAAACTAAGTTCGGTTTATATGAGTGGTTAGTGATGTCGTTTGGTTTAACTAATGCACCCAACACTTTCATGAGATTAATGAACGAAGTTTTACGTGTTTTCATTGGACGTTTTGTGGTAGTCTACTTTGATGATATTCTGATTTATAGCAAATCTTTAGAGGATCATTTGGACCATTTACGTGTTGTTTTCAATGCTTTACGTGATGCACGTTTGTTTGGTAACCTTGAGAAGTGCACCTTTTGCACCAATCGAGTTGCGTTTCTTGGCTATGTTGTTACATCACAGGGTATTGAAGTGGATCCAGCCAAGATTGAAGCTATTGAGAATTGGCCGCAGCCCAAGACGGTCACACAAGTGAGGAGTTTTCTTGGCCTCGCTGGTTTTTATAGGCGCTTTGTCAAAGACTTTGGATCAATTGCCGCGCCGCTGAATGAGCTTACCAAGAAGGATGTGCCCTTTGTTTGGGGCGATGCACAACAACAGGCCTTCGTCATATTGAAAGATAAGCTAACACATGCTCCCTTACTCCAACTTCCTGATTTTACTAAGACTTTTGAGCTTGAATGTGATGCTAGTGGAATTGGTTTGGGAGGGGTGTTATTACAAGAGGGAAAACATGTTGCATATTTTAGTGAGAAATTGAGTGGGGCTAGTCTGAACTATTCTACTTATGATAAAGAATTATATGCGTTGGTTCGGACATTAGAAACTTGGCAACATTATCTATGGCCTAAAGAATTTGTTATTCATTCTGATCATGAATCTTTGAAGCATATTCGTAGTCAAGCTAAGTTGAATCGTCGTCATGCAAAGTGGGTTGAATTTATTGAGTCTTTTCTTTATGTTATCAGACACAAAAAGGGTAAAGATAATATTATTGTTGATGCTTTGTCGCGCCGTTATGCTTTGTTATCTCAACTTGACTTCAAAATATTTGGATTGGAAACTATTAAGGAACAATATGTGCATGATGCTGAATTTAAAGATGTGTTGCAGAATTGTAGAGATGGTAAAACTTGGAACAAGTTCGTCTTCATTGATGGATTTGTGTTCCGTGCTAACAAACTATGCATTCCAGATAGTTATGTTCGTCTTTTGTTGTTACAGGAGGCGCATGGAGGAGGATTGATGGGACACTTTGGTGTTAAGAAGACGGAGGATGTTCTTGCTGCATACTTCTTTTGGCCACGTATGCGTCGAGATGTTGAGAGATTTGTGGCACGCTGCACTACTTGTCAAAAAGCTAAGTCTCGCCTTAATCCACATGGTTTATATATGCCTATTCCTGTTCCTAGTGTTCCTTGGGAGGATATTTCTATGGAATTTGTTTTGGGATTGCCACGAACACAGAAAGGGAGGGATAGTATTTTTGTTGTTGTGGATCGGTTTTCTAAGATGGCACACTTTATTCCTTGTCATAAAATGTATGATGTCAGCATATTGCTGATTTGTTCTTTCGTGAAATTGTTCGTTTGCATGGTGTGACAAATACTATTGTTTCTGATCGTGATACTAAATTTCATAGCCACTTTTGGAGATGTTTATGGGCTAAGTTGGGGACTAAATTGCTATTTAGTACTACATGTCATCCCCAAACTGATGGACAAACTGAAGTAGTAAATAGAACTTTGTCTACTATGTTGCGGGCTGTTTTAAAGAAGAACTTCAAATTGTGGGAAGAGTGTTTACCTCATATAGAATTTGCTTATAATCGTTCGCTGCATTCTACCACAAAGATGTGCCCGTTTGAGATCGTGTATGGTTTTGTTCCTCGTGCACCTATTGATTTATTGCCTTTACCTACTTCGGTGCAAAATAATTTGGATGCTACACAACGCGCTGAAATGATATTAAACTTGCATAAGAATACTAAAGATAACATTGAACACATGAATGCTAAGTATAAACTTGCTGGGGATAAAGGGAGCAAGCATGTTGTGTTTGATGTTGAGATCTTGTTTGGTTACATTTATGAAGGATCGCTTTCCTGATTTACGCAAGTCTAAGTTAATGCCGTGTCGCTGGTCCCTTTAAGGTGTTAGAGAAAATAAATGATAATGCATATAAACTTGAGTTGCTCGCAGACTTTGGTACAGTTAGTCCCACGCTTAACATTGCAGATTTGAAGCCTTACTTTGGTGAGTCGATGAGATTGCCGAGGACGACTTCAATTCAAGAAGGGAGCATGATGTGGACATCCCTTCTATTGATACAACCGTTGTACCTCTGCTACACACATACAAGGACCCATCACAAGATCTCGTACAAACAACTTAACTATCGTACTTTCGCTTGAAACTATTCCTCACATACATGAGAATATGATGCTGCCTAAATCAGATGTATTTCTTACTCTTAGGAATGATGGACCAAGCATGGATGAGAGGGACAAGCATTGGAGCATGGCCATGCATGGAGATGGCAGCAAGCATGTGATGATCCAAGAGAAGGCCACGGATGGAGATTTCAGAACTTTGAGGCCACCATAATGAATAAAGAAGGCTTGGACGAAATATTCAAGATTAATACTTCACGAATTCTTCCATAGTTTAATATGGTGCTGCGACACCTTTATTTTGGGCCAGGCCCATGTAATTTTTGTAGGATTTTAAATAGCCACTTTTTAGAGTTCGTATTTGAGGGGAAAAGGACTTCTAGGGTTGGATTCGGCCAACACTTCCATGGCTGGCCGAAACCCCACCTTTTCCTCCTTAAATACTCCCCATAGTCGTCACCCTAGACTCGGATTTTGTTTAGACATTACGTTAGCCATCATAGCAACTTCGCCAAGGCTCGAGCGTCGCAGAGGCCTCTTGTACTTCGCACCTATTCAGGATCCCACCTTTTCAATAAAGCTTTCCTCTTAATCCGCAATATCTTGATTGCAATATTGGTTCTTACTTGTTCTCGGTTTCAGGTAGGCATTAAGACCCTCGCTGGTCAGGCTGATCGTGTTCCCGTAGGATCGGTAACCTCCAGGAGATTGGCCTAGCGATTGCATTGGCGCTCGTGCTCGCACGTGTAGTCGGATCGTCAGGCCCGAACTCCCCCAAATCGATTATCATCATATCATCGAAAGATCGGACACCTTTGCCCTATCAGGTAGCACGGCTTCGGCTCCGTGCACCATGAAGAACGGCGTGTAGCCGGTGGAGCTGTTTGGCGTGGTACGCAAGCTCCATAGGACGGAGGGTAGCTCTTTCGTCTAGGCTCCGGCGAGTCGCTAGAGCGGGCTCATGAGGCGCTTCTTGATGCCAGCGCCGATTAGGCCGTTGGCCTTTTCCACCTGCCCGTTCGTTTGCGGGTGTGCCACATAGGCGTATGTGATGTTGATTCCGAGGCCTTCGCAGAAGTATTGGAATGCTTTGGAGATGAAGTTCGATCCATTGTCGGTGATGATGTTATGCGGTACGCTGAACCTGTAGACAATGGATTCAAAGAACTTGACGGCAGTCTTGCCCTTTTGGTTAGTGACCGGCATTGCTTCGATCCACTTGGTGAATTTGTCAACTGCGACCAGGAGGTAGACGTGCCCCCCTTTCGAAGACCTTGGCAGTTTGCCGACCATGTCGAGGCCCCATTGGGCGAAGGGCCAGGCCAAAGGTGTGGGCCTGAGCTCTGACCCGGGTGCGTGTGGTTTGTCAACGAACCTTTGGCA
The DNA here is from genome assembly GCA_030063025.1 of Avena longiglumis. NCBI lineage: Eukaryota > Viridiplantae > Streptophyta > Magnoliopsida > Poales > Poaceae > Avena > Avena longiglumis. Next base: position 186,223,308 of record CP125979.1, read on the forward strand.
CCCTTTGCATCTTCGGACGATGTCTTTTGCGTCGTTCATGGCTGTTGGTGTTGGAGATATGCCCAAGAGGCAATAATAAAGTGGTTATTATCATATCTTCATACTTATGATAAATGTTTACATACCATGCTATAATTGTATTAACCGGAAACATTAATACTTGTGTGATTTGTAAACATAAAAGAGTCCCTAGTAAAGCCTCTTGTTAAACTAGCTTGTTGGTTAATATATGATCTTGGTTTCCTGATCATGAACATAGAGATGTTATTAACAACAGGATCATATCATTGGGAGAATGATGTGATGGACATACTCCTATAGTTAAGCGTAGCATAAAGATCAAGTCATTTAATATAGTTCATTTGCTATAAGCTTTCTGATACATAGTAACCTAATTCCTTAGACCATGAGATCATGTTAATCACCATCACCGGAAGGATGCTTTGATGACATCAAACACCACACCATAACTGGGTGGCTATAAAGGTGGCATTGAGTGTTTGGAAAGTATGGGTTGAGGCACATGGATCAAGAGTGGGATTTGTCCATCCATATGACGGATAGATATACTCTGGGCCCTCTCGGTGGAATGTCATCCAATTAGCTTGCAAGCATGTGACTGGCTCACAAGGGATCACATATCACGGGAACGAGAAAAGAGTACTTATCGGTAACGAGGTTGAACTAGGTATGCAGAGATACCGACGATCATAACCTCGGATAAGTAAACTATCGTGAGACAAAGGGAAATTGGTACCATATGTAAGTGGTTCATTCGATCGCAAAGTAATCGTAGAAATATGTGGGATCCATGTGAATTTCCATATTCCTATATTGGTTATTGATCGGAGAAGTGTCTCGATCATGTCCGCATAATTCACGAACTGTAGGGAGACACACTAAAGGATTCGATGTTGTTGAGTAGTTATGGAATGATGAGTAAGATACCGAATGTTGTTCGGAGTCTCGGATGGGATCCGGGATATCATGAGGAGATCCGGAATGGTCCGGAGAATAAGATTCATATAAGGAAAGTCCTGTTTCGGGGTTGGAGAATGGTTCCGGTGTTTTCATCGGGAATGTTCTAGAAGGTTCTGGAATGTCCGACACTCCGGAGGGGAAGGGTACATGAATGTGTCATAACGAGTTGGAATGATTGCATCATGTACTAGGTGTCATCGCTGAACAAAATAAAGGGTTTAATCAAATCCTAGTTTGAAAAGTCAAACGGCTATTTTGGGAAGTGGAGGGAGAGAAGGAAACCTGGGAAGAGAAGGTTTCCCTTCTCTCCTCCAAACCGCCGGCCAGCAAGGGAGTTGGGGGAGGACTCGGCTAGCCCTAGCCGCCCCTCCCACCTTTAAAAGAAAGGGAGGGGCGCCCCCTCTCCCTACACCTTGCCCCTTAGTCGGCGCCCCTCTAAATCCTAGGCCAGCCGCCGCCCCCCTTCTAGATGCCGCTGCCCTAGATCTCCTCTAAACCGTCGTCTAGCTAATCCCTAGCTGCTGGTTGCTCTAAACCCCCTTGGTACCTCTAAACCCTAGATCGCCAAGGCCTCTCTCATAGTCTACCATACTCGCTCCGGCTTGAGGCGAAGCTCATGAGATCTCCCTCTACTTCCTGATTACTGCCGTCAGTCTTGCCGGAATCGCGAGGAGAGTGCTACAACCTCCGCTGCCTGCTGGAACAAGGGAGAGGAAGGTATTCATCGAGTATCGAACGTGTGACCGACTGCGGAAGCGCTGCCGGAACGCAGCGCCGGAAGGATCGTCTACGCGATCTTGAGATCGGAAGTGTACGACTACATCATCCACGAGAATCTGCTCTCGTTAACCGCTTTGGAATCTTCGAGGGTGAGTTCCTCTATCGACTCGTTGCTACAATCTAGTAGATAGATCTTGGCTTGTTTGTTTGTATGCGGTAGAAAAATTTTGTTTTCCATGCTATGAACCCCTACAGTGGTATCAGAGCCGTGTCTATATGTAGATTTGTTGCACGAGTAGAACACAATGGTCATTGTGGGCGTTGATGCTTTTGTTGTCGATTGCTTCTTGTGTACTTTGCATATTGCAGGATGGTGGGATGAAGCGGCCCGGGCTAACCTTACATGACATCATTCATGAGACTTGCTCCACGCTTGACATGCAACTTGTATTGCATAAGTGGCTTTGCGGGTGCCTGTTTCTCCCAACATAGTTAAGATTCAATTTACAACGGGTGATTGACAATACTAGTATCAATGTTGTGGTTCTTGTTCGCAAGTTAGAGCGACACTTATTGAAAGCCCCAAACCACGTAAAATATGCAAAGAAAATTAGAGGCGTCTAACTTTGTTTTGCAGGGGTGTGTTGTGATGTGATATGGCCATGATTGTGATTATATTTGATGTATGCAATGTTCCTTATTATAAGTTGGCAACCGGCAGGAGCCATATGGTTGTCTTTAAATTTTGTTAAGACCCGCGTGTCTATTCAAAATAGTTGTAATAGTTGAAGCTGGTGGACGACAACCATGGAGCAGCGTCATTGACCTTGATGCAATGCCGGTGATGATGGAGATCATGTCCGTGCTTGAAGATGGAGATCGGAAGCACAAGAAGAAAGGCCATATCATATCACATATTATGAATTGCATGTGATGTTAATCCTTTTATGCATCTTGTATTGCTTAGTTCACGACGGTAGCATTATAAGATGATCCCTCAAGCACACAATTTCAAGTTTTAAAGTGTTCATCCTTAGTAAGCACCGTTGCTAAAGCTCGTTGTTTCGAAGCACCACGTGATGATCGGGTGTGTTAGATTCTGCAAGTGTATACAACGTGAGCAAGCCAGATTTGCTCATGCGGAATCTAAGGTTTGATCTTGACGAGCCTAGCATGTACAGACATGGTCTCGGAACACGGATCACCGAAAGGTAAAGCATGAGTCATATAGTAGATATGATGAACATGTTGATTGTTCGCCATTGAAGCTACATCAACTCTCGTGATGATCGTTTTTGATGTGGTGGATTTGGTTCGTGTGATCACTAAAACAATGTGAGGGATATTGTTTTGTGTGGGAGTTCAACAGCAATATGATTAAAAGTTGAACACTATTTATCATAAATTAAATCAAAGTGAATTTGCATAATTGTTGTAGTCATTGGCATCCGTTTACCACCTTGCGCTTAGTTTTAATTGAGATGATAGAACTATAGATTTCTGGTTAGTTACTTTACGAACTGGTATTGTATTTTTTTGAAGTGTTAATCGGAAGTTTAAAAGTCCTATTGCAAACTTTCAGTAAGTTCCGGTTACTCCATGAAGTTTAATAATTGGTATTAAAACAAGAGTGACAATTCCAAGATTTAGTGTATGAGTATCATGTTTGTCTCCATGATTCTTGATATTCAAAGGATTGTCTTAATATCAAGGTTATCTAGGATCTGAAAGAGTTGTTTCAGAAACCATGATGTGTGGAAGATATTGTGATATCTAAAACGAAATTTTGGTTACAACATGATAGAGTATAATATGGCAAAAGTCATGTTCTCATATTTGAAGAGAATTTGCAAAAGGTTGGAGACACTAGTTGTCCTAATCCACCAAAAGGTTTTGGAGAGCAACATTATACTCGCGATTCATCTTTATAAGCTAAAAGTAGCTTGATCATGAATAATTCCATGATAAGGGTGAATATTTGATGTAGGTAAAATATTTACCACGCCAAGAGATTACTAAAGAATGGAATTTGGAAGCACACCAAACATTTGATGATGGTGATCTACTTCAAAGTGCAAGTCCAAAGACATTGGTATTTAATTATACACGCTTTGGACTAAGTGTCATATGTATGACTCCACTATTGATGTTGATAGATTCTTTCAAACAGAAAATAAATACTGAAAGAGAATCTCATAAATATATGGCAGAAAAGAAAAGACTAGAATTGTTCAGTTTAAGTATATAGATGATATACATGTTGTGGCTATATTCTTTGCTTATTAAACAATGTGGTTCTTAAGTATTTGATACTGAATTTGTTGGTGTGAATTGTCATACGAAACAACACAATTCATGAACTACAATGGCCTAAGTAACTAGCAAAAGAATATGTGATAATGTTCATCGAGAACAAATAAAGGGTTATTGTGTTGCTCGTTAAACATTAAAGCTTGCCTTCAAGATTTGTTTTATCAGGTATTATGAGAACAAAAGGGTTGTTCAAATAATTGCCGTAATCCATAAAAGATGGATGATTCACAAATCTCGTTGGAGAAATCACATCCATAAAACTAGTGCTAAAAATGTCGAAAGACAAATTGATTGAAAGATCACTTAGGAAGTGACATCGCCGTTTAAATTATATTGGAAAGAAAACATGAAGAAACTCCATGTGGATGGAATTTTGAGTCTTTTGATTTTTGATCACATGACGCTTGTAAAACTTTTCTAGAGATAATTAAAACTTCGTTCATAGGCCAAAAGGGAACGAATGCCTAGCTTATTGGAACTTGTACATATTGTTGTACGAAGTCCATTATGTGTAGTCAAGAGCGATGGATTTCAACTTCATATGCTTTCTCCAAAAGTTTGAATGAATATATGAATATTTACTTAAGAAGGATGAAGTATGAAACATTTGAAAAGTTCAAAGACTTTCAAGATGATGTGCAAAATCATTGTAACAAGAATATAAATAGTTTATGATAAGATCATAAAGGAAGATATTTGTTTAGCATAATACCTAAGATTTAAGGAATCGTTCCGTGGATTTGCATTTCCCGAAACACCATAAGAGTATGGGGCGTTCGAGATATGTAATTAAACCTTGTTTGACATGGTAAGATCGAAAGGTGTAATTCATAAAACTTCCATTATATTTTAAAGATTAAAAGCTTTAGAGACTACCGTTTTTCCACTGAAAAGAGCTTCATCATAATCCGTTGAACTGACACCATATAAAGTTATGGTTTGGGATAAAACCCAAGTAGTCCTTTCTTAAACATTGGTATGCTATGCATAAGAAAGATGTTTGCAACCAAAGTCGGATGAACCTGTCTTTGTATGTTATTTCGAATAACAGTTCCTCCATAACATCGGAGACAAAAGTGTTTGTCGCTTAGAACGTCAAGTTTCTTTGAGAAGGAATTTTCCGTGAAAAGTTAAGTGGGAGGACAATAGAACTTTGATGAGGTTAAAAGAACCTTAGCTATATGTGCAGAGTTGCGCAGCGCCGAAAAGTGTTCCGGAGGCAGCAACAATGCTCATGGCTCACGTGCCTCAAAGGTTGTGGTCACAGAGGTCTAAGTTCCTATTGCAACAAGTAGGTCGGGTAAACAATCAAATACCAAGATTTGAGAGTTAAATCATTATTTGATAATAATGATTCGACTACATGCAAAGAAGCGATGATGGGCCCTGACTCCGTAAAATGGCTTGAAGCCATAAAATCCGTGATAGTTCCATACACGAGAAATCAAGTTTTGAACTTGAAGGACCCTCGAGAAAGGTGTAAAACCTTACAGTTGTGTTTGGATCTATAAAGAAATAGACATGGATGTTTCGCATCTATGAAATAGTCGACATGTTGGGAAATAGTTCACAACAATGTTCAAATATTGACTATGACAAGATTTGATCTTTCATAGCGATATTTAGTCTAGACGGATTAATGTAGCAACCACTACATATAAATTTGTTATGTGGTAGTTGAATAAACAAAACAAGTTCATCTAATAGAATTTTTACCTAGGACATGTGCATAACACGGTCCATAGGGTTTTGTTAATTCAAAGGATGTTAAAAGCATATGCAAACTTCAATGGTTGAAGTGAGCATCGCGGAGTTGGAATCTTCACTATGATGAAACTATTAAAATAGTTTAATTTCATCAGAGACGATGAAGATGCTTGCATTTGCAAGAAATTAAGTGGGAGCGCTAAGACATGTTTTTAATACATTATGTGGAAGACATATTGTTGATTGGAAATGATGTATATTTTATTAACACATGTTAAGAATTTCATCCCGATGAAAGACTTGGCAAAACCCAAATGTTTGGCATCAATAGACGCTAATTTGGTTGTGCCAGAAGTACATAGACGAGATATTGAATGAGTTCAATATAGAAACTACAAGAAAGGTTCTTGTCGCACAGAAAGGATTGAATGAGTTCAATATTGATGATATATTCAAGTGTATTGACACTTGGTAAGTGAAACAAAGATTCAAGTATAGATTGATACTTGATGTATGAAATCACAAAGAGTATTTATATCAATCATATTGTGATATGTACAAATCCAGATATGTCCTATGCTCTAAATGTTATGACCATATACCAGAATGATTCATAAGATGATCACTGGACGATAGTAAGGATATTATTATGATCTTTTGGAAAGAACTAAGAGTATATTATTTTGTAGAAGTGGCAAATAGATGGTTAGTTCATTGTAAAAGTACTACATTGATACTAGTTTTGTCACAAAGTACAAATTAAGTTTATCTCAATCTAAACTAAAGGTGGCACAATATAATGGAAAGTAAGTTCCATAATGGATTTGGATGAATTCCAAAGTTAAGACATTGTGACAGATACTACAACAAAAGGCTAAGTATATGACTGCTATTATAGCAGCTAAAGAGGGCACTTGTGTCAAGTAGTTTGTTATCAAACTAGGTGTAGTTCACAGCGGGATAATACTATGAAGATATATTGTACGACAATATTATCAACATGTTTTAACCCCAAAGAACTAAAGGTCTCACCAAAGGACCAAATTTATACAAAGCCATCTCATTAGAGAATGAGTGATGCGTAGAGACGCAAAGACATGCAATTACACACGGACTGGAAGTGTCGATCCGAGATCAGTTGACCACTAGCAATCGTGTACATACAACACCAGAAAGCCATAGGTGTTGAATACACAAAGGTTTGAAACTAGATTATTGACTCTAGTGCAAGTGGGAGACTGTTGGAGATATGCCCAAGAGGCAATAATAAAGTGGTTATTATCATATCTTCATACTTATGATAAATGTTTACATACCATGATATAATTGTATTAACCGGAAACATTAATACTTGTGTGATTTGTAAACATAAAAGAGTCCCTAGTAAAGCCTCTTGTTAAACTAGCTTGTTGGTTAATATATGATCATGGTTTCCTGATCATGAACATAGAGATGTTATTAACAACATGATCATATCATTGGGAGAATGATGTGATGGACATACTCCTATAGTTAAGCGTAGCATAAAGATCAAGTCATTTAATATAGTTCATTTGCTATAAGCTTTCTGATACATAGTAACCTAATTCCTTCGACAATGAGATCATGTTAATCACCATCACCGGAAGGATGCTTTGATGACATCAAACACCACACCGTAACTGGGTGGCTATAAAGGTGGCATTGAGTGTTTGAAAAGTATGGGTTGAGGCACATGGATCAAGAGTGGGATTTGTCCATCCATATGATGGATAGATATACTCTGGGCCCTCTCGGTGGAATGTCATCCAATTAGCTTGCAAGCATGTGACTGGCTCACAAGGGATCACATATCACGGGAACGAGAAAAGAGTACTTATCGGTAACGAGGTTGAACTAGGTATGCAGAGATACCGACGATCATAACCTCGGATAAGTAAACTATCGTGAGACAAAGGGAAATTGGTACCATATGTAAGTGGTTCATTCGATCGCAAAGTAATCGTAGAAATATGTGGGATCCATGTGAATTTCCATATTCCTCTATTGTTTATTGATCGGAGAAGTGTCTCGATCATGTCCGCATAATTCACGAACCGTAGGGAGACACACTAAAGGATTCGATGTTGTTGAGTAGTTATGGAATGATGAGTAAGAGATCGAATGTTGTTCGGAGTCTCGGATGGGATCCGGGATATCACGAGGAGATCCGGAATGGTCCGGAGAATAAGATTCATATAAGGAAAGTCCTGTTTCGGGGTTGGAGAATGGTTCCGGTGTTTTCATCGGGAATGTTCTAGAAGGTTCCGGAATGTCCGGCACTCTGGAGGGGAAGGGTACATGAATGTGTCATAACGAGTTGGAATGATTGCATCATGTACTAGGTGTCATCGCTGAACAAAATAAAGGGTTTAATCAAATCCTAGTTTGAAAAGTCAAACGCCAATTTGAAAAGTCAAACGGCTATTTTGGGAAGTGGAGGGAGAGAAGGAAACCTGGGAAGAGAAGGTTTCCCTTCTCTCCTCCAAACCGCCGGCCAGCAAGGGAGTTGGGGGAGGACTCGGCTAGCCCTAGTCGCCCCTCCCAACTATAAAAGAAAGGAAGGGGGTGCCCCCTCTCCCTACACCTTGCCCCTTAGCCGGCGCCCCTCTAAACCCTAGGCCAGCCGCCGCCCCCCTTCTAGATGCGGCTGCCCTAGATCTCCTCTAAACCGCCGTCTAGCTAATCCCTAGCTGCTGATTGATCTAAACCCCCTTGGTGCCTCTAAACCCTAGATCGCCAAGGCCTCTCTCATAGTCCACCATACTCGCTCCGGCTTGAGGCGAAGCCCTGCGAGATCTCCCCTCTACTTCCGGTACCACGCCGTCGTGCTGCCAGAATCGCGAGGAGACTGCTACAACCTCCGCTGCCTGCTGGAACAAGGGAGAGGAAGGTCTTCATCGAGTACCGAACGTGTGACCGACTGCGGAAGCGCTGCCGGAACGCAGCGCCGGAAGGATCGTCTACGCGATCTTGAGATCGGAAGTGTACGACTACATCATCCACGAGAATCTGCTCTCGTTAACCGCTTTGGAATCTTCGAGGGTGAGTTCCTCTATCGACTCGTTGCTACAATCTAGTAGATATATCTTGGCTTGTTTGTTTGTATGCGGTAGAAAATTTTTATTTTCATGCTACGAACCCCTACAGTTGGCCAGTAGAATCCAGCTCGTAGAGCTTTGGCGACAAGGGAGCGACTGCCTGCGTGATGGCCGTAGATGCCCTCGTGGATGTCTTGAAGTATGGTTTTCCCGTCACTGATGGTGACGCACCTTTGTAGTACACCCGAAATGCTGCGCTTTTACAACTCGCCATTGATGATGGTGAAGGCTTTTGACCGGCGAGATATGCGCCGGGAATCTGTCGGGCTGTCAGGTAGTTCTCCGTCTATTAAGTACTGGAGGTACGGTCGTGTCCAAGTTTCTTCGACTGCCATGATCTACATCAGGTTGACCGTGGCGACCTCTGTGTCCAGTTTTTCGGATCCTTCATGACCTTCGGGTAGCGTAGCCCCCGAGTGTTCTGCTTCTTCGGGTGATCCCTTGGGGAATCTCTTTTTGATGGATGGCACGCAGATCTGTTCGAGGAACACACCTGGTGGCACCCTTGCGCAGGTGGAGCCGATGTTGGCGAGTCTATCGTCCTCCTTGTTGCTTTCTCTTCCAACGTGTTGGATCTTGCAGCCGTCGAATTCTCCCTCGAGTGAGTTGTAGAGTGCGCGGTACGCGATCATGTTTTCGGTGTGTGCGTCGCACTCATTCATCGTCTGTTGGACAACGAGGTTGGAGTCACCATAGATGACCAGGGGTGTTGCACCGCAGATCTTTGCCATTCTCATGCCGTGGATGAGGGCTTCGTATTCGGCCTCGTTGTTGGAAGCTCGGAATTTCATCCGAAGGATGTACTTCATCTTGTCTCCCTGCGGGGAGGTCAGTATGACCCCGGCTCCTGCTCCAGCTTCACGCTTGGAGCCGTCAAAATGCATCGTCCATGAATGCGACATGTCTGTGGTGTCTGGCAACTGCAGCTCCGTCCAGTGTACAAGGAATTCCGGGAGGACCTGCGACTTGATTGTGAGTCGCTTCTCGTAGACAATGTCTAGGGGTGACAGCTCGATGCCCCACGGGGCCACGCGTCCTGTGGCCTCCGGGTTGTTTAGGATGTTATTCAGGGGTGCTTCGTTGACGACCATCACCTAGTGCTCCTGGAAGTAATGTCTCAACCGACGAGCCGTCATGAACACGGCGTAGGCGAGTTTCTGGTAGTGAGGGTACCTCTGCTTTGTTGGCGTCAATACCTCGCTGAGGTAGTAGATTGGGTGTTGGACCCCATGGGTCTTGCCTTCTTCAGGTCATTTGACCACCAGCACGGTGCTTACCACCTGGTGTGTGGCTGCTATGTACAGCAGTAGGGGCTCGCACTCCTTTGGCGTAACCAAGACGGGCGAGGTGGAGAGCAGTCGCTTTAGATCTTCGAATGCGTCGTCCGCTTCAGCGCCCACTGAATTTATCTCGCCTTGCGTAGCGATTGGTAGAATGGCAGGGCTTTCTACCATGCGGTGATGAACCTGCTCAATGCCGCTATTCGCCCCGAGTGCTGGACACCCTTTAGGTTCTTAGGCTTCTCCATGTCCATGATGGCCCGGATTTTCTTCGGGTTCGCCTCGATCCCTCGCTGGGAGATGAAGTAGCCAAGCAGCTGACCTGATGGGACGCCGAAGGCGCACTTTTCGGGATTAAGCTTGATCCTGTAGCGGTCGATATTATCGAACGTCTCGCGGAGATCGTCGATGAGCGTTCTTGCCTCCCTGGTTTTGATGACTATGTCGTCGACATAGACTTGGACGTTGCGACCAATCTGGTCCTTCGGGCATGCCTGCATGCATCGCTGGTACGTGGCACCTGCGTTCTTTAGCCCGAAGGGAATTGTGTTGTAGCAGAACACTCCGAACGGTGTGATAAATGCCGTTTTATCTTGATCTTCGACCTTGAGTTGGATCTGGTTGTAGCCCGAGTAGGCGTCGAGGAAGGAGAGTTTCTCGCATCCTGCGGTTGAATCGATGATCTGATCGATCCGAGGAAGAGGGAAGTGGTCCTTTGGGCAGTGCTTGTTCAGTGATGTGAAGTCTACGCAAATCCGCAGGATGTTCGTGTCCTTCTTGGGGACCATCACTGTATTTGCGAGCCACTCGCTTTATTTGATCTCTCTGATGAAGTCTGTAGCGAGTAGTCTGTTGATTTCCATTCTGATGGCTTCGGCCCGTGGCTCGGACAGTCTCCGGATGGACTGCTTGACGGGCTTGGTGTCTGGAAAGACGTTGAGTGCGTGCTCGGCGAATTCCCTGGGAACTCCTGGCATGTCCGCTGGACACCAGGCGAAGATCTCCCAGCGCTCACGGAGGAATTGGACAAGCGCGCTTTCCTATGCGGGGCTGAGGTCGTTGGCGATCAGTGACGTCTTGGAGGCATCCGTCGGGTGAACCTGCGCCTTCTTTGTGTTGACGGTGGAGTCAAAAGACATATCAGGTGCGTTTTGTCGTGCGATTGGGGGTGCCCCGTTGTCCATCACCTCGCGGAGCCTTACGAGCTCATCCTGCATGCGGAATGACTAAGAGATTCTATTGAAGTCCCTGTCACAGTGGTCCGATCGGGTGAAGCTCCCGTGGACCGTGATGACGCCCCTGGGTCCTGGCATCTTGAGTAGCAGGTATGCGTAGTGTGGGATAGCCAAGAACCTTGTGAATGCTACACGCCCGAGGATGGCGTGGTATTGTGATGGCCAGTCCACCACTTCGAATTCGAGCCGCTCGCATCGGAAGTTGTCCGGCTTGCCGAAGATGACGTCGAGCCATATTTTTCCCAGGGGGAATATGCCCTTTCCTGGGACGATGTCGTGGAACGTTGTGTCTGACTGTTCCAGGCTGCACAGCGGGATCCACATTGCTGCTAGAGTGCTTGCGAACATCAGGTTGATGCCGCTGCCGCCGTCCATGAAGACGCGGCTCATCTCGAAACCTCCGATCTGTGCCTCCAGCACCAGGACAACATGACCTGGGCAAGATATCTGGCAAGGGTGATCCGAACGACTGAACGTGATGCAGGACTCCGATCCGCTGAGGTAATCAGGGATGGCGGGTGGAGTTGTCATGGCCAGGTTGATCTGACGGGTGATTTTCTTCTGCACCCTATTCGTGGGACGCCCCTTCTGGATCATCAGTGCTCCTTTCGGCGGGGATACCCGTGCCCAACGTTGTTCTGTGTTGGTGCGACTGGTTGGTTCGGGCCTCCTACAGGTGGCGGTGGAGGAGCTCCATGCGCTATTTCACCTGGTGTGGGTGCGTTCCCGAATACAGGGGTGGAGCTTGCTGCCTCATCTGAACCATGCTATCACGATCGCGGCGCTGCCACGACTGTGCTGGGCGTCCTCCATCGCGGAAGTTGCCTCCGCGGTATCCGCCACTGTTGCGGTTGGCATCGCTGCGGCGATCGGCGTAGCCGGCCGCGACCATGTCGGGTCCATCGCGATCGTCATAGACGTGCGGTCTCCTCTTGTTACGGCGTTCCCGTCGTCGGCCGTAATCGTCCTCTTCCTCCGATTGTGCCCGGTGGAGGAATCTTCACCGTCGGCCCACATGTTGGCGATGTCCATGAGGTGGTCAAGTGTCTTGGGCTTGACGCGCCTGAGTTCCTCCTTGAAGTCCTGGCGCTTGACGCCGTCCTTGAAGGCGTCGATGGCCCTTTCTTCGGAAATGTGCGCCATGGAGTTTTTGGTGTTGGACCAGCACAGTATGTACGAGTGAATGGATTCGCCCGTTCGTTAAGTACAGGCTCGCAACTCCTCGATTGAGGCGGGCCTCTTACTAGTGCCTTTGAAGTTTTGGATGAAACTGTAAGCCAGCTCCTCCTAGCTTCGTATGGATCCTGAAGATAGGCTGCTAAGCCAGATCTGGGCTGCGCCTGTCAGCTGCAGTTGAAGGCATTGCATGGCGGTTTCCTTGTTTCCACCGTGCAGCTTGACGGATGACAGGTGGTCGCTGAGCCATGCCTTGGGGTCCTGTCTTGCGTCGAACTTGAGTATCGAAGGAAGCTTGAAATTCAAGGCATCCGTGTCCGTCAGACGGTCTGCTGGCTTAAGCTCGCATGAGTTCTCCTTCGTCTTCGTCCATCTCGGATTCGAGATGATCATGCGCGCTTGGCTCGCTTTGTCGATTGCGATGTGTTAGCGCGTCTACGGCGTAATCGCGGCTGCGATGTGCCGAGCTCTTGTGCCTTCGAGGAATGTCATGGTCCTCTTCTTGGATGAAGGAGTGGGGCTGATCGAACTGACCGTAGCTTTCTTTTCGGCTCCGTGGGAGTTTCTTGATGGAGCCGCTCCGACGAGTCGAGTCCGGTGAGTGTGGACTTGTGCATGGCTCTTTTGGGTCCCCCCTCGGAGGTGGGTGGGCCGAGTCTGCGCATGGCTGCTATGATCGCAGCTTGCTGTGTCTTCGGGATGATGTTACCGTCGGCATCCATCTCCATGAAGGATGCGTGGAGGTTTCGGGTCACCTCACGGCTCTCCTTGGGGTCCATGTTTTCCGTCCGGGAGCGGTGCTTGTTGCCGTGGTTGCTGTTCGAGCTAGAGCCGATGCCCATGGAGGAGAGCGCAGCTCGTCGCGCACTGGACTCTAAGGCTGCTTGCTTGCGTTTGTCAAGCACCTCTGGCATCTTGACCTGCTTCTTGTTCTCATCGATCAGGAGCAAATGGTATGCCATCAGCGGGTCGCGTGAGGCGTATGGAGGCAGGACCGTGTTGCCCGCCACAGCGGCGCGTGCCTGGGCCCATCCTTCTTTGCTAAGGCGGATGACATGGCCGGTGTTATCCCCTTGTGGGGGGACTAGCTTCTTCTATTCCCGCCGCTTCTGTCCTGCGGGTTAGGTGGCGGGTTAGGTGGCGGGTTGGGCGCTTGCTGATCCACGTCGCTCTGGATGACTACGGCGCATTGGTAGCGCTCGTAGATTGGTCCGCTGCTGCCGCAGCTTTCGGATCCGGAACCGTAGGTCCCTTCATCCGATGGCGGATCGCACAGATATGAGTTGCAGCTGCTGCTGTCGTATGACTCATCTGTTGATGATGATGTGCATAGCACAGGGTGTGGGGCCCATGAAGCGGGCCTGATTGATGGTAGGGGCACCCGCTCAGGGAGGCGGAGGGTGCCAGTTTGCCCCACCTAGAAGCAGAAACTCCCGAACAGGATCTCGAGTCCGTCGCCTACGGGCTCGAAGTCCTTCATGGTGGCCAGTGAGTGGGCGGTGAAGTCGAAAGCGCCGAAGAGGAGGTGACTCTCCGTCGCCACAGAGTTGTAGATCGCTCGGGTTGGGACCATCACGATCGCACAATCAGCGTCCCCAGTTCCCACAGACGGCGCCAATTGACGAGGTTTGATCTCGTCAATGCCCATTGTTATGGACTTGGGTTTTGGAGAAGATGGGGATGCTGGAGATCGCGGAACGGTTAGCAAACAAGCAATACGGGACACGAGGTTTACCCAGGTTCAGGCCCCCGGAGGGAAAACCCTACTCATGCTTGTCTGCTCTTTGATTACGGCGGAACCGATGATTACAGGGGTGCGCAGATGCGATCTGGCGTGAAGGTGCGTATGTGGAAGTATGAGAGAGAGATCTAGGTCGTGCCCTCCTGGCCTTTATATAGACTTAGGCAGGTCCTAGGCACAGATATAGTCGGTTACAGGTTCTAGGGTTTACCCCTTTGAATTTCCTATCTACTCTAGTCTTGTTCTTCAAGGATCCGAAGGCGTCATGGGCCTTGTCCACCCGAAAATCTTCATGGGCCGGCGTATATTTGCCGTGGGCCTTCCTTGAGCTGGACCAGGTATGCTGAGATCGTGTACCCGCGGGGTATAACCATGTTAGTGGCGGCAGAGACTTTACGACCCTTCTTGGGGCCCAGCCCGGTGTGTCCCTACTGCGCGTCCCGTCGACACCCGCCGACGGCGGTGGAGGACGTCCTTTAGGTGGTTGCGATGTTTTCGCATTTTGGCTCCAATGGCCTGGTGTGCTCTTGCCGCTGCATCCAGTTGTCTACTGTCTATGGCAGTGGAGGTTGTTTCCTCCCCTGTGGTTGTGGTTGTGGTTGTGGTTATGGTACTGCCACGTCTATTTAGATGTTTCTTCTGAGTACTGTCGGCCTTGCAGCATTTACCATGGTGAGACGACGATGGTGACTTCAAGACTGTGGTGGCATATATTGGCAGGTGGCAAGATCGGTGGACCGCTAAGGATTGTTTAGAGTTGTGGTTTTCTTAGGATCGGGAGAAATCCTTGTCATCTTGGCACCGGCATGGTGACACTTGCAAGTGTCGTCATTCCTAAACAACATCCAATGTACCTCTTTCCCATGCTCTCTAGCGTGCCGAAGGAAACCCTAGGACCAGTCCGAACAGCAGCAACATTTGTTTCAAAGTTGTACTGTGTGGTTTCTATATTAATATAGCGGTATAAAAGTCTGTTTCGAGGATGGGTTCTATACATGGATTTTTTTTCTTATTTTCCGTCTTAATAGGACAATTGTCTTGCGGAAACTGCAAGTGTGGCCCGAGCTACACGTGGCTCTTTTTTTTTTGAAAACTACATTTTGAAGTATTCAAGTAACTATGACAAAAATCATAAATTTTTGACAATGATGTATTTTCTCACCGTGTAAAACATCAACTCGTTGTATTCTGGGCCACATAAAAATGATAAAATCTGACCAATGTTGTAGGCTTGAAAGTTGCATTCTTCACTACTTCAAATTCTCTCTTTTTTTGCACAGCCTAGAATACAAGGTATTTTGAGTAGAGTTTTTACACCTTGACAGAATAAATCATTTCTTCATACTAGTGTTTTTTTCACATTTTTTAAGCTTTAAAATGTTATTTAAAAAAAATCAGAAAACGAGCTACATGGTGTTTCAAAACAAATTCAGGATATTGCATTGTAGCAATTCCTCGATCCTCTACAGACAGACGTGATAAAAAAAGATGACATGACAAGATAGAGTAACACTTGCGCTTTCCTACGTATCGTGATCACCTTTGCACCATGCAAACTATGGAAAGACTATGCACGTAAATTAAATATACACTCCTATAACAATGCGGCCCTATACTTCGCGACCAGACAGGGACGCACGGCGATTCCTGGTGACCACCACCAACACCACCACCATCATCATCACGGCTAGCTCCAGAAAACCCAAAACCCTCCCCATGCATCCCCTCCACCTCCAGCTGCCACCCAGAAAAGAAGAACCGGCCGGGAGGGAAGGGAGGAGCTAGCTAGCCAGGAGGAGGCCCTTTTGCCCCGTGCCGTGCCGTGCGTACGTTGCGTCTTTCCGGACACCGCACAGCTCGCAATTCCCTCTCGATCATGGCCGTCTTGACTGACTGCCCTACCAAATTCCAGTTTTCTGTGCCAGCTTTTCCTCTTTAGCCTGCCGGCAAAAAGGCCCACGGTATGTATATCTCGATCGGATTCAGATCGGAGATCCGTGTCTCTGGATGATGAGAATGCATCCGGCGGACACACTGGCAATCATTCCAGAAACCATGGGGTCAATGCACGCGGTCTCGCCGCCGGTGCGATTCATGCAAGCAACCCCTTTCGTGTGCGATCCGAGGAGCCTATCCGGTCTACATGAAGCTTTCTGGCAAGCTGAAACCCTACGGAAAATATCCAATCTAGCTTGCTGAATGGATGCATGGTTTCTTTCTTCCTGATGCAATTCAAGCAGAGAATTAAGAGAACTATATGGTCACCGCAAAAATTAAAAAAAACTGTCGTTACTATTTGTTTTTGTGACATTCAGAACTCTGCACTGTATGGACAATGATGGTAAGTTCCTCAACATTCAGAACTCTGCATAGAATTCTGGACCAGCAACTGGGTAAGCATGCGATTTGAGTACGGCCCCCTGCCTCCACTCAAAGTCTCAGTTGACCGACCACCAAGCACATCAATGATTCAAATTACTGGACCTTGCAGATTGATATAACTGCCCGTTCTGTGTAAACAGTAGGCTGGATAACAAAACTCAAGTGGGAAATGTATTTCGGTTTCTGATCTGCAGAGGGGGAAAAACGGGAGGTATCTCTTGATACAATGCTAAACTGAAGTTAATCAATATACTGATGGGATTGTAGGCACAGAAGTCACCCAAAAAAAATTTAAAAGAAAAAAAAAGACACCAAAGCCATAAATTTAAATTTACAGAATTCAAAATCATCATATTTAGCTGCGTTCCGCAGTTCTCGTCAACTGTACAGAAAAGCAAATCACCTGTTACTGTCCATTGGACAACGATCCTTCCACTAATCACTATTGGATCGCTACAAGTTTTTCAAGCTGCGACAAATACTGGAGTTGTGCTAAGGAACCGTGTTCAATAAAGGTGGCTACTACCTCATATATGGAACATTGTAGAAAAACATTTCACTAACTGGATGTGTTAAATATACACTCAGCAACTACAGTAATCACAACCACCCCAGGTTAAGATTGAATATACAGAAAAAATAACCCAAGTAGCAGAAAATTAGATTCGATTGACCGAGTTATCCAGATCATGCTGACAAAAGGGGCAGACCTGCGGTATGAATACAACCAAGTTGTTTAAACCAGCTATAACAAAGCGTCAAATCTACAAATCACATCAACAAGAGTATCATCAAGATTGTGAAACAAATTATATATTGTTGAGCACCCTCTCTACACTCACATGCCAGGTTTACATTCTAAGCTGGCGACAAGAAAATTTGAATTCCACATCAAGTAGAAATGTAGAATTACTAAGCAAACAATACAACCTGCCACTGAGTTGAAACAGAGAAATTACTTACTAGATTTATCAGAAAAGACACATGCACATTGTCATCACATCAGGAAAAGGGACCAATTGCCTCATAACATACAACATATAGTAAACGATGAGCATAAGTGCGTGATACAACATTACTGCATGATTCAGAGCAGTTAATCCACAATTCTCTACCACTTGTGGATAACGGTCAGCTTAAAGGGTTGAAACAAGGCAACCGTAGTATGTAAACCTCCACCACCAAAAACGGCCTACAGAGAGAGCTACTAGGGAGTAGATCATGTCGCAGCCGACAGCCATCTTTACTTAACACTGGTTCTACAATGGAAATATAAGCTAATGCAAAAAAGGTCTTCTGAGTTCTATTTAGCGAAGGAAATGGTCTGTGCACGCTTCAACTTCCTCAAGCCAGAAAGCCCTGCCCAGGTGCACGCTTAGCAATGGGGCCATGGACACCGAGCAGCTGCAATAAGAGTACGAAAGAAGCAACTATATGAGATTGTGTAATACATTACACCGATATCAACTAAATACAAAACTAACATTCAATCAGTAAGCAGATTGAATGTATATACAACAGCAACCAACATATAAAGATTATAAAGCTCAGAATACAGTGTATGACAGAACTATTATAGTAATCAGGTAAAATACAACTATAACAACATAAGAGCATTGAAATTCAACTTTAAAAAAAAAACTTCCAGAACTAAAATAGCAGCATCCATTTTTTAGTGTGGAAAAAATCATAACACCTTACGATTTAAATCAGCGTATATCATGTTAAGTACACAACAATAAACTGAAGCACTAAATTAAAACAAATCAGTAGGAACGTAAAATGCAACTAAGCAACCATCATAAGCTCATTCAAGTTTAATTGCTTTAATTGTACCAATCTAGTAGAATAGAACTGAAGGAAACATGAGGATTTTAGAATGGAACAAATTTATCACCTTAGCATTGACACCATCAGGCACGATTCTTCCCTCACTCTTGTACTTGATATAATCTTCAGTGTTGTACTTGGTGAAGCCCCTGAACAATTAAGTAAAATTAGCAACACCACAAACAAGTCATCTCACAGCGTCTCAGTAACACAGGGAACAAACAGCAAGTTGAAAAGGAGAAAAGCATATTTCACACGTACCACTTCCTGCTGCGGATGATCTTCTGCCGGCCAGGGAACTTGAACTTGGCACGGCGGAGGGCTTCTTCAGCGTGAACAACATTGCTCTCCTTGCAGCGCACCGAAAGGAGGACTTGGCCAATGGCCACACGAGCACAGGTACCTAGAGGCTTCCCAAAAGCACCCCTCATTCCAGTCTGGAGCCTATCAGCCCCGGCACATGAAAGCATCTTGTTGATACGAAGGACATGGTACGGATGGACCCTGACCCTCAGGTGGAACGCTTCCTTGCCAGCATATTTGGTCATGTACTTGTTGCAAGCAATACGGGCAGCCTCAAGAGCTTCACTGGAGACGTTCTCTTTTTCCCAGCTGACCAGGTGGACACAGGAGGGAAACTCATCCACTCCCTTCTTCTTCATTCCATTGTCGTACATCTTGATCTTCGGGTCAGGGACACCACGGCAGTACCTCGACTTGGGGTATGGCTTGTTTTTGATCTGGCGGTAGCACCTAGCAGGCCCTGAGGAGGATCAAAGGACCAAAATTTTGAGAAATCAAATACAGTAAAAATGCAGGTCACACAACTCTGAGCATTAAATCAGAAGAATGTTTTTCATGTAACCAAAAAAACTCAGATCAATGACTCGAGAAAATATGTCAGGTGCGATAAGATAGAAATCAGTCAAATTGTGACACGTCAGAGAGAAAATCTTTCTCTAATCAAATTTCTTTTTGAGCGTATACAGTTTATAATTAACACTAACAAAGTGTGGACGGAAGACGTCAACAAGATTAAACAATAACATTGTAGTCAAGCATTGCATAGACAGCACAAGTAGAACTTAATAAATCTCACAAATTTCTAGGATATACAAATACTCTACAAATCGCAAGGATAGTACACAGCTACAGCCTGGACCAACTAAATGTGTACAAAAGGTAGTAGTTAATACTTATACTAACACTAACACAAAAAACAATAACCACGGAAATGTTATAAACACATAACCACACGGGTAAAAAGCTACATCATTTTTCCCCAATAAGTCAATTGTGGAGTTAATGACACTTTTTACACTTGTGACATAATAATCACATATAAACCAAATAGCATACATAGATAATCTAACTTCAGCCAGATCATCTTACAGATATGATGCACACAATACAAGACCCACGAATAATAAGATCAGGTGGTAGATAATAGTGTATACTGCATGCATGACAGCATAGGTTACAAATCAACAGTCATAATATACAATTTATAAACAGAATCAGAAGGGAAGCTGACAATAAAATTAAACAATAACATTCTAACAGACAGCAGTCTACAAATTACAGGGATCCCTTCTCACTTCACAAAATAATTAAACCATACATCACACTTGAAACCTCATAGCATAGGTAATCTAACTTCTGCCAAGTGCCAAATCATCGTACAGGTATGGTTCACATAATACTAGGACTATGAATAAAAAAAATCAGAGGTGGAACAGTGTAGACTGCATGCATTGAAGCATGGGTTTCAAATCAACAAACATAATATACACACATCTAGCACAACTGCAGAATGACCGCAAGATCAAAGTTCCCTAGAAACAATGGCAGCCCTAATCCAATCCCCTTTCCAGAGTACACATTTACTGAAGTTTCCAAAAGATCGAGGCCAAAATCGAATAATCTACAGCATAAGAAAAACATTCTGCACGAACCATAGTAGCACGTTACAGACGAGATGTCTACTGAAATATAACCCAGATTTGACAAGTCTAACGGAATGATCGTCGCATCCATCAAGCTTTACCCGAACCATACACGCACAGATATGCTAAGCATCAGGAACTCATCATCGGTAGGCAAAAGGTAAAACCCTAACTAGGTCGCAAGTCACCCGACCTCGCCTCGCGTCGACATTGCACGGAGGGGCGAAATCAAGCAGGACCTAGGCACGGAAAGAAAAACCCTACCGCACGGCCTCAACCACTCCAAGCACGGACCGAAATGTAGCGAGGCTACACGAACAAGCAAGGAGAGGGGAGGGAAGGGTTGTGAAAGGGACTTGGGGGTTCTTACGTCTCCCCATGGCGACGACGGTGGCGAGGCTCCGGAGGAGGGAGAGGAGGAGCCGAGGTGGAAGGCGACGGCGACGGCGACAACGGCGGCGCCGTGAGGACTGAGGAAACACTTGTCCAGTAGGGTTCAAGGGGAGGTTTTATAGACGGGTTCGGACAGGAGTGGCGTGGCGCCTGCGTTACCTCCGCCGTGGACTTGGGGCCCTGCGCCTCGTTTGGCTGGGCCGGGTAAAATAAGACCTGTTTACGGGCCCAGGTGCACGACGGCGACTCCAACAGGATTTACATGACACGTGTCGCCTGCAAGCAATGGTGCCATCATCTTCAAACCTGGATGCATCAGATTTGGAATCCGTAATTTCAATTTTTCAATTCAAAAGGTCTATAGCAACAAAATAAATGTTTTATTCAAAATATAATAATGCAGTATCAAATACTTGAACTGGGGTTAGTGTAGAATTATAAAAATCAAAATGCTATGATGAATATCAAGCATCCTCGTGGTGCCTCTTGACGGTTGATCGGAACAAAAACAGGTAGGGTAAGTTTGAACTGTTATCGAAGTGCATCTTACCATTTTTTAGTCATGACTAAAAAAATCATAATAGAACTAAATTATGAAATGTAGGATGTAGATAAAACTCTCATAAAAGCCATACAATATTAACTGAAATGATGGAGCAAAATTTAAAAATTTCCCGTTTTGAGGTTATTAAATTCGAGAAATGTTCCTATGATAGTTTAAATACTCCCTCGGTCCTAAAAAAATATCACAAATTTGCTTAAGCTTGGATTTATCTATATACTTAACAGTATCTAGATACATCTGAATTTAAATAATTAGCATATATTTGAAATTGATTAAAAACTATAAAGATGTTTGCAAATGCAATTCATGGTACATGGATCACCTTAGTCCTTATCTCTTTTTTATAAACATGGTTTAATCGTGGACGTTCACAACATGCATCCACCCTTATGAACGCACAAACACACAACCTACCCCTGTGAGCACTTTCGAGAGACTGAGCCGGCAGATAGGATCTTGAGATTGACGAAATCACCACGGACGTCTCACTGTCGATGGAAACGTCGCCTCCCACTGAAAGAAAAATCCAGCCTTTATGTAACACACAATGTTAAACCTGGGGTTTGAACTCTGGTAGGCTAGAGATACAACCACCCTCCTAACCATCCAACCACATATTGGTTTGCACCTTAGTCCTTATCTTATTGTTCTGAAAGTCAAATTTTGAACTATAGAAATCCAGTGGAGTGAAGATCGGTAGAATGGACGAGATCGGGTCAAGCAATATGACAACATCGTGAAATACTACTACTCAACTATAAGAGAATGGGAGAGAGATACGAGGGAAAAAAACCTTGAGAGCACACTAATAAGGATCAAAATCATGAGGCAACTATTCTTCAGCATTTTGGTGCGCCTCCATGGCCATTGGTGAATTTCTTGATATTTGTAATGTAAGCCTTTATTACGCTTTTTTATAACACGATAGAAATTCACCCTAGGTTTAGTTGAGATGTTAAAAATAAATAAAACAGGCCTCCAATGAAACATACTGAAAAACTACTTTCACATATGTGCATTGTAGACTTCTTATCCTTTCATTATCTCATCTTCCCTTCTGCTCTACCCGATACTATGTTTCACCACCACAACCCGACTACATATTCCGCTTCGCGTCAACCACCCCCCCACCCACCCACACACACACCCATCCACCTCACCTCTCCAGTCTCCATCGTGACACCTTGTCAAAACCTTTGTCATGTGTACTCAAATCATTATCCGTGTCAAAGATAGCCACCTCCCTCTCATGTCTCCCTCCACACTGTCACGACCATCAATTCTACATTGGATGCACCCACTTCGACTCGTAGGATCCCCCAATATGCAAACGCTTACTTCTTTGTGGATGGGAGAGCTAACTCTCTTCTTATGTGCAGTCTGTTGGTTTTTTCTTACAACTCTAGTGAAGTGAGACCCAATATTGTTCCTGCTATTCTTACTTAACACTCCTTAAACAAGCCTTGCATTACAAAAAAGGTTAATATTAACAAGGTAAATACACTTACCTTGTTTAAGCACATATAAAAATTAGATATAAATCAAAAAGGTAGCAGGTTATTTGAAAACAACTACGGTACACTTGTCGCTAAGTACTCTGATGCGCTAGGAGAGCCAGTTCTCTAGCATCCACGCCAAGGCGTGCCGTACTAGGTGTCACGTTCCAATATGAAGAATTGTTTACTTTGTTCAATGCAAACACATAGTGGCAATTGGCCCGAGAAATGTCAGGGTACTTTCTATGGTCATTGTCGAGCCCGGAAACATTTACCTAGCGGCATTGACAAACATCTATTGATGTATGCTCCATCAATGGAATTTGTTCACTCATTTGTTGTTGAAGCACATGTCCTATCATAATGTAGATGTTCTATTTTCCTAATGCCTCCTACTTTTATCTCCATGATTTAAATACCTAGAGAATACATCAAGCTAGTTTTTTCTTCGTGGCGTACTTGGCTGGTCATGCCAGATTCGTTCTTTTCAATCACATATATATGTAGTTCAGTATAAAAGCATCAGCACTTTCCTAGTGTTTAGTATATATGAAGAAGTTGCATATTAAGGGTGTATATAAAGAGAGACTCCAAGGCACGAATAAAACATGGCCATCATTCATGTCAATGACAGGGCTGAAGTGATGCAACAAAGATCTCACAATCTCCATATTAACAAGGATCACATGTACAAAATGAGTGGCATTTTTGCTAGGGTCACAATATCCTATGTGCATCAAGGATTTACCTCTTTCCAAAAAAGACATGCCAGTAATAACACGAGTCACTTATGTTCACTAGATATTTTGAGCTTTTCTACGTGCATCTCCAAAATTGTGTCTTCATTGCAAGATTTTACACCCCCTTCCCACTATGAGAAAAAGGAGTCGCGCTCCTCCCCCCCTCCCAGAGGGCGACAGGGGCGCCGCCACCTTCCCTGGCCAAACCCCCTCCTACCTCATGTTGTTGCTGCCGTCCAGGACCGTCAGGCGTTGCCCGTGTGGCACCAGCGGCGACGGCGTGCTCTTCCCCGTGTCAGGCAGAAGAGTTTGGGGTCCCTCTTCTCGGCGGCGGTGTTCCCGGGGCGGCGGAGGGACAGCGATGTCTAGGAAAAGACGACGCGGCACAGCAGCGGCAGGCGAGGTGCGAGGCTGGCTACGCCATGGCGGCCCAGATCGGGCCCCTTTGGTCCCCATCTGGGTAAGGCGGACCAGGCAGTTCTTCTTTGTATGCTTTGAAGATCACGGTGGGTAGGTTGGATGGGATCCACAGCGACCTCGGACAGCTTGTTGCAGCGTAGTTGCGGACTTTACGGGCCCATCAGGACCCGGCCGGACCGCTGTGTGACTGGTGTGCCTCCGCGGAAGCATTACAGGTCCGCTGGGCCCGGCCGAACCTATGGAAGACTGGTGTGTCTGCGCGTCCGATCGACTACCGTCTCTGGTGGTGGAGGCAGTTCCCTCCCGCGTGGCCACGGTATTACGAGCCATGTTTCATTTGTACATGTGCCTCAATGTTGCAGACCTCGCGATAGCTTGCTCGTTGAGACGATGATGGCGGATTCGGGACCGGAATGGAGCATGCTCGTGGGAGGCAAGTTAGGTGGTGGCGAGGTCTCACCCTCGCGGGCCTGTGCAACAGATCGCCAGGGGGTTGTGAATAGGGTTTTTTGAGAGAAATCCTTGTCGGCTTGACCGACACCGATGCAGTGCTTCCCGCGGGTGGCATCTTTCCTTCTTGGAGGTGTGGTGCCTACCCTTCATCCACTTCCCTCTGTGTGTCGGGGGAACCTTAGGGCCAGTCTCTGGTCCGGGCAGTAGGAGTCACTTTCCCTCTTGAGGGTGCTGCTTGGTGCTTGACGAGTCGGGGCTAGGAGCAGGGTGGGAATTCTTCGGAGGGCGTAGCGGTTGACGTCTTCCTCGTTTAGTTGATCCGCCTCCGGCTCCATTCCATTTTGTTTTTCTTTATTTAGGGCATTTATGTGCTGCTGCCCAACATCTTGTTTTGTTTCTTGTCTTTTCTTTTGGGTGTTGTGTCGTCTGGCCCAGCAACGGTCTCAGATGTGGTTGCTATACTAATATAGCTGGGCGTATGCCTATTTCGATATTTTACATCCCCTTTCCAGTGATCTCTTTTAGGGAATCAGCGTAGGAGCTTATAAAATGAGCTGAGTGGTCGATCTGTGGCATTCTCTTCCCAAAGATCACATCATTCCATGGTACCAAGCTGATGTAGCCCGACCTACGGTCGTTGCCCCATCAAGGTCTCCAACTTATGCCAAGTCGTCATGGACTCCAAAGGTGAATCCTATCCTCTTTGAGATCCCACTTCCTACCCTATTGAATGGTATACTACTTCATTCTCCATCCTATGAACATGATAGGTTCACACCGACGAGTACGAAGACGAGGTAGGAAGCCCGAGGACTCGCGCCCGACAAGACGGAGGCTTGGAAGAGGAGACGGAAGAAGCTCCAGCTAGAACCGATGACAGGACCGGCGAACCGAAGCCACCGCCGGAATCCCCGGCGAACCGAGCTCACCGCCGGAATCCCCAGCGCCAGGACCGGTCGACCGAAACGACGACCGGAACCGCTTACAGAGAGCACTTCCGGCGCGCTAGCGGAATATCCGGCAACGACCGGAAATGTCGGCACCAGATCCGGCGCCGCCGGACTTTCCGCCGGAACTTCCCATCTGCGCGCGGATCTGGGTTTGATGCCCTGGAATATTCCCTTTACTTACCCCTTTGCCTAGTTTATTCCCAAACTACCCCCTTGTTTAGTGGCTGGCCTATAAATAGAGCCCCCACCCCTAATGTATCCCTTAGGCATAGATGATAGACTAAAGACAACCCCCATTGTGGAATCTCTAGTTTGCCTCATCCCCTTTACCAAGGGGACCGACTATCGTCACCAACCTCGATTGGACTTTGCATCACGCATCCATCGTTGAACAAGGCCTTGGAGTTTGGTGTCTCGTCTCCAAGTTGTCAAGACCCTCCCCAAGGTGTTCTTCCCTCTCCGATGTGGATTTGAGGGAGCACGTTGACCGATCTTTCCTTGCGAGGATTCTATCGGACCGGTGGCCGCCGTCAGGAGCAATCGGCCTTGTATCGTGTGAGTTTTGCGTGTATTCATCGTGTTCTTCGCGAGGTGTGTGTTTGCTTCCGCTACCTTCTCCCTTTCCCCTCGTTTTCCCATCGATTTGACCACGAGATCCGTGAAGATCGGGCCACCCAAGAGGTTAACCCCTCCATCATCTGGTATCAACAGCTTTTGGTTGCCACGGATTTCTCATCGATTTGGTCTTTTCCCCACAAATTCGAAAATTTCACCAAAAATAGCCCCAATTCGTGTTTTGGATCGATCTGTGACTTGAGTGAATTTTGGTAGGTTTTGATCCGTGGATTACTTGCTAAACTTGTTGATCTACCTTCCCATGCGTTCCCATGGCCTAATTCCATCATTTGACACTCTGATCGAAAGTTTCCATCGAGTTTTTCCGCAGAAAATCGAGTTTTCGCGTTCCTGAACTCGTTCCGGCACCAGATCCGGCGAACCGGAGCTCCCGCCAGAAATTCCGGTCAAACCGGACCTACCGCCGGAATTTCCGGCGAGAATTCCGGTCCCGCCGACCTGGTTGCCAACAGATTCAGCTCCTCACGGTTATGAGCATAACTTTTGCATTCGAAATCAGATTTTGGTTTTCTTTAGCTCGTTTCTAAGAGGAGAAGGAGCTCTACATCATCATCCACGTTGTTCATGCTATCTACTCCATACAAATTCCGTGAGCAAGGCGGAATCCAACAATAAAGGGTGAAGATCATCGACGAAAGGTATAAACATTCCGTGACTTCTCCCCACTTGCATTCCTTTGTGAACCCCACTATCTTTGCGAGCAACAAACACCTATTGAGACTAGTGCCTCTTATGATTGCTTGGGCTATGCACATTTGATACCTTGTAGATTCCGAGCATACATTGTGAGCGCTATCTCATATAGTTATCTTGTATAGTTGTTGGCACAAGAAAGAGGCAAGTGAAAAAGAAATAAAAATAAAAAGAGAAAAAAATATAGAAAAAGAAAAATAAAAATAAAAGAAAGAGATATACATGTGCCTCATAGAATAGGAAGCGCAAGCTCGATGAACATCATATAGGTGGTACTTTGTAACACCCTCAGAATCGACCCTATGCAAGTTTTAGCGCTTCCTGCCAAACCCGCATAGAAACGATTCAAAGGTGCCCACCAGGCACTTTTGTGCGGGTGGAAAACGAAGTAATAACATTACGCAACAGTCCTCGATGGGACCCACAGAACAAATATATATATGACAGCGACTCAATGAGTCAAGGATACAGATATAATATACAAAGATCCAAATCACCTTGAAAATGATAGAGCGTCCGACTACGGACAAGATGCAAATGGGGCTAAGAGCCCTGAAGAATAACCAATGGCGTCCATAACTCTGCCCAGGCCAAGCCGGAAGGGTAACCCTACTAACGACGTCGATCTCAAAACCTGCTTAAACAAAGGGGTGCCGACAAAGGGCAAAGGAAAAAGAGGAGCGTCAGTACTGAGGCCAGTACACGGCGAGACTAGAATTCGGCGGTCCTCGCCTACATAGGTATGGTGGACTGAAGCGGCAGCGCAGCATGCACTAAACAACCTATAGAGACTCGATACAACTAGCGGCTATCAGAGAGGGATAAGAAAGACCTATCCGGAACCAACCTGATACTACCACCAAACATACCCATCCTGGTATTTTCCCCTCAAGACCAAACGAGGAAGTCAACCGAGGAACTCACACAGTTGGCAGTTTTATTTATTCAGTTATCGTTGCAGCAATTACTAGTCAGGTATAGATAGTCATCCTGATATAATAAGCAGTGGGCACTTTTAGTTAACCATTCCGTTGTAGTTGCAACACTTACTAGTCAGATACAATTAGCATGAGATAACCCAAACCCAGCAGTTGTTGGTACTTTTATTTAGCCATTCCGTTGTAGTTGCAATACTTACTAGTCAGATACAATGGTCGCAAGCGACGACCCAAACAAGCAATTGTTGGCAGTTTTATTTAGCCATTCCATTATAGTGAAGCTGATTACTAGTCATTATGAAGTCAAATTTATAGCACTACTTTAGTTATAGTTGTCTATGATCGAGATACTGTGCTCCAAGTCGTCCATATCCGCGGACACGGCTTTCAGAAAGTTTTACCCTGCAGGGGTACACAAATAGCAACACACACTCGATCAACCTCGGAAAAACCAAATCAAAACCCAACGAGGCTTTCACGACAAAGCAATCACGATTCGAAATATTTCAGGGCCACCCCGTTAAGTATACCCATAGCGAAGTTAGCTGACTTGAGACGGACTCAAGGTTTGTGGGGCGGTACGATCGGGAACCCAAAACTGGGCTTGTCGATACCAAAACGGGTCACGATCCTAAAAGCGATCAGTGCTCCTCGCAC
This sequence comes from Avena longiglumis, assembly GCA_030063025.1. NCBI lineage: Eukaryota > Viridiplantae > Streptophyta > Magnoliopsida > Poales > Poaceae > Avena > Avena longiglumis. The sequence goes on from CP125979.1 coordinate 186,251,679, forward strand.
AATAAATAAATAAGAAACATGGCATAAGTACAGGATAGTAAATAAAACCTCAAACTAGTTTGTGGCCCCAAGAAATAAGAATGAATCAAGCTCGCTCGGGGGTCACATAATCCTCCGGATGTGGATAGCGCGAAAATTCAAGGAATTATCAAGTACTCGGGGTCCTATGGGACACAAGTGGACGGTTAACAACCAAATAACATCTATTGCCCACTGTGCCTGCTTACCTACTTCAATTTTAGTTGTTAAACAGTAATTAAAGTGAGCGATAAGTAAATCCATGATCATCTCCAACATCAAACATGCGGCAATACTCCAACAAGCTGTATGCTTGGACGACACGCAACAACACTTGAGCAAGCGTCTACGACGCGCAAGTCCAACTATCTACCAAACAACAGGTAATAGGATGTGTCCAAGGCAATATAAGGCTGCAAGGGATATTACGGGTACGAAAACTAGAGCATCGCAACACAGATAGCAATAGATCAACAGGAGGAAACAAAGACTATAAATGTAAGATAGGTAGAAAGGGGGAGAATGCTCGCCTGAAAACATTGCCGAAGGTTCAACCGAAGATCGGGGCGAAGCTCACATCAACTCAACGGCCTTATCCGCGAAGAAGCAAAACGCTAGAATAAACACGGGATGCAATATTTAATACTACGGCAAAAGATCGGGCATGATGCATGAATGATGTATGACATGGCAAAGATGCGATGCAATTAGGCAAGATTAAGCGGAACCGGGGTCCCGACAAATATTTAGGTGGTTCATGTTATTTAGCTACCTCGCAATTTAAATGTTGTCTTAACATGGCAAAACATGGCATCGGTTCACTACACAAATTTAAATGGGTCCAATATACGACTAGATTTGCCCGCATATGGACCCCATATTTAATTTAGGTGAATCAGCATAAGGCCCCCAAACCACATGACAATATGTATGCAAGCATGGCAGTTTAATATGCACAAGTTTTATATATAGCATTATAAAATAGGGGCTCGAGAAAAAGTTTCACACATTGGGTCTCGGCGAGCTTGGGGTTCGAGGGGTTCGGGGTCCGGTCTCAGGGTTCAGGGTTCGACGGGATCGGTCTTCGAAGGGCGGATACAAGATGAAGAGCTTGGCGTTTCGGGAAGAAGGACTTGTCGTACTCGTGGCGATCTTGGCGTTCTTCAGGTTCGGGTCCTAGCGCTTCGGAACGGTCTTCAGGGTCTCAGTCATCGGGTCGGTGAAGGAGAACTTGTCGGTCCCAGGTTCCATGTTGGCATTCTCGGTGTCCCGCGGTGAAGTGCTTGTCGTTTTTGTGGCGCGCTTGGCGGTCATCGGATTCGGCCCCGATGGTCGTTGGCGAACTTGGGTGCATCAAGACTGGCCATAGGGGACACAAGCAGAATCCCGTGGTACACATGCACGAGCACACATAGACGCACGCGCGTACAGCGAGCGAGCGACAGAAGGGGGGTAACAAATCGAATCATGGCAGAAACGGAGTGGACGAATCCCTGAGGGGCGGCTCCGATCCACGGCCTGGCGTTCGCTGGAGGAGGAGGCGAGGGCGGGTCCCACGGCGAGCTCCGATGGGGGTGCTCGGGAACAGAGGAGGACGACGAGGCGTCGATGACGAGCTCGCAGGGAGGGTCGGTAGGCAGCGACCGGCGAGGAGGTCTCGAGGGGAGGACGCAGGGGCGGCGGCGAGGTCCCCGGAGAGGGTAAGGCGGCGGCGAGGTCCTGCCCACGGGTCGACGCCGGCTTGCAGAGGTAAGGAGGAGGCGACCGCGGCCTCGGGGAGAGACGAGGCATGGACGAGCGGAGGAAGGCCAGCCGGGCGCAGCGCATGGAGGAGACGTCTGTTGCGGCGGAGCATGCGAGTGGGGTCCGGCGGCGAGGCGGTTGGCGGCCGGAGATGGTGGAGGAGGGGCGCTTGGTGCCAGGAGGGCAGTGGCGAGAGGCCGTGGGCCGGGCTCAACGGGAGCAGCGGCCGAGCGAGGTCAGCGGCGGCTGCAGTGGTTAATGAGGGCCAGCGGGGCCAGGCGGAGGAGCAGAGATGGAGGGGCCGGCCAGGAGGCCTTCAGCGGACGGCGAGCCGAGGCGGAAGGAGGGTCGTCGTCGGCGGGGAAGAGGCGCGAGGAGCGAGTCGCGTTCGTGGCAGCGCTCCAAGGCGCGAGCGCAGAGGCGAGGAGGCGGAGGAAGAAGGAGAGAGGCGGGGCGGGTTCGCGTGAGGGAGAGAGAGAGGTGGGAGCGGACGGTGCGGGAGGGAGTGGGACCCGCGGGTGGGGCTGGCGGTAGGTGGGGAGGCACGGGAGTGGTGGGGCCGGGGTGGGTGAGTGTTGTGGGGTGGGGGTTGGTCGCTGCGGGTGGGCCAGGGGTAGCTGGTGTGTGTGGTGTGGGGGTGTTGTGTGGGGCCAGGGTGGCAGGGGTTGGGGTGGGGCCAGGCTGTGTGTGAGAGAGGGAGTGGAGGAAAAGAAGGGGATTGGTGAGGTGGAGGTGGGTGTGATGAGGTGGAGGGAAAGGTGAGGTGGAGGGAGGGGATTGGTCGGGGTGAGGTGGAGGGGGTTGGGTAGACTAGGTTTAGGTAGGAAAAGTTTTAGGTGGACCGATGTTGTACTGGGGGCGGCCGACTGGGTCGGATCGGCCCGGTTTGGCTGCCCCCTAAAAATAATTAAATATTTTATGTATTTAAAACAGGGCTTTTGCAAACCGATAGCAGACAAAACAAAATAATCCGGAGACCCGGGTTTTAATTTGAAATTAAGACGGGCCGTTTAGAAAACAAAAATAGGTTTTTCCGAAAATAGTTCTATGCAAGCAAATGCAAGATGATGACGATGCTCAAATGCAATGTGGCATGATGACATGAGCATGCGGTCATGACGATGCAATGCACAAAAACAACGCGATTTTCTAGTAGTGGTTTTGCGGGATGCCACATACTTATTGTGCATATCTTGTAGCTCACCAATTTTGTGCAATCGAACTAGCGTCTCTCCTTGTACTTGTGTGACACGAGCTTATAGTCTTCGCCAGGTAATCATTTGGTTCTTAGCTCACTTTCTCCATCGCACAATTCCCATTTATCCCACTGTGTGTGTTTCCTTGTACATATTTCCTATCTTGTGGATTGACCTGTTTGCTTTGTGATCATTGTGGTTCTTCACTTGCCATTACAACATCTTGATTTTGGACTGTTTCTTGACATGCCACTTTCCATACCTATCCACCATAGGCCTTGTGTGTGTGTGTGTTTTTTGGTTAGTAGTTGGTTTTGGTGTTCCGCGTGAACTTCACTTTGCTTGGTTTATTGCTCTCAAGTGTGGCCACTTGCACGATACGATCTTCCAAGGTAAAGTAAGGTTCGACGTTGTATCCCTAACACCCTCTACCACTTCCATATACAACACTTGGTCTTGTGAAGCATGTCTAGGGACTCCGGGACCGAGCATGATATCTATGAAGAATCCATGATGATCCACCATGACTACGACTCCACAAGTATAGAGGACATGATGGAGCACAACACCGACAATGGCTCCGCATGCTTTGAGGACCCGGAGCACTACAACTACGACGACTCCACATGCATGGAAGACATGGAGCTCTACATCGACAATGGCTCCTCATGCATGGAAGATATGGAGCACTACACCGACAATGGCTCCACATGCTTGGGTGATATGGAGTACTACACCAACAATTACTCCCCAAGCATGGACGACTTCGAGTGTGACATCGACGACGCCTCGCCGAGCATGGAGGACATGGAGAACTTCATCGAGTTTGATGGCTCCTCCATGAGCCATGAAGAATTCCTCCACCGTGTGGAGATGGAATCCTACTATGCCAAGCAAGAGGAGGCGCATCATCAAGATTCCATGACAAAGCGTGACACACCAAAGGGCACCACCTACTTCGATGATCCACCTCCAAGGCGACAAGCGCCACCACCTAGATGGCGTCAAGCTCCACCATCTCCAAGGCGCCAATCTCCATCGCCTCCAAGGCGACAAGCTCCACCTCCTATCCAAAGAAGAGTGGCGTACAAACATCATATACATCAAGAGGCGCCAAGAAACAAGAATCTTCATCGACAAACATCCTCTCATGAGCATCGCCACCATAAACAGGATACAAGACATCGTTAAAGGCATCTTCGCCACCAAGACGAAGAATTGGTGATGAGCACCAACCATAATGCTCAAGCAAGCTCAAGGAGGCACCACAAGCACAAGAAGAGTGCCAAGGAAAATGATCACCGTCGTGAGCGTCATGTGGATGACCAAGTGCTTCACCAACATAAACCATCGGCAAGGCATGCCAATGACCTCCGTTGACACCATCATAGGGAACCTTCAACTACTCGTGCCACCACCACAATGGCACCAAGAGCAAGCCTTCCTCCACGCCATCAAGCTTCAACGCCTACGCTTGACTTCCACGACCTCGCGAACGAGGAAAATGTAGAACTCTACTTCGCCAAGTTGGATAGCATGAGCCTACCTCCACCACTACTATGAGATGGCCACAAAACGGTTGAGCATGGCATTTTCCCTTCGACCATGGAGGCGAGCGATGCTGCCCATCTTATGGCATCCAACTTTGAAGGTGACAAGGTCAAGAATGGGGAGCATGGGTCCCTTCACCAAAGGAGGCCCATGTAGTTGAGGAAACCGAGCCTATCCCCATATGCTTGAGTGATGATGTGGTACCAATACCATGTGAGTATGAGAGCCACTTAGCCCACTTGAGTGAGAACAAGAGTGAGATGAGTGACTGCACCTTATGTGAGATTGAGTGCTTCCACTTGGAGGGCATGAGCGATACTCCTAATGAGTTGAGAGTTGTAGTTGATAGGTCAAGTGAGACCGTTTCGATTTCTAATAACTTACCCTCTACCTCTAGTGTGTTCTCTTGTGTTGTGCTAGGTTCCATGGAGGAAGACGCGCCAAGCCATAAAGCAATGATGCCTCAATTGGAGAAGATGTACATGGCGCACGAAGATGATGCTAAGCCATGGCTACATCAATAAAATGAAGTCGTCCACGAGGAGGCCACTACTACCACAACACCCACTTCATATGAGAGGTATGACCAAGGTAACAATAAGGGTGTTGATGATGCCATGATCCCACTAGTGGACATGATGAATTGTGAGGATATGCATGTATTAGATGATACTTGTGACATTACATATGCTTCATCCACATTCCCATGTGATGCTTTGCCTTTGCATAATATTGATCATGTGGAATTGTTTGATTGAGATATCATTGCCATAAACATGCCATGCATCTTGTGTGTATCCTCCAATTGCTTCGGACTTTCCTTGTCATGCTAGTCATTCAATTTCTCCCGTTGCTTGCGATAAGATGAATGCTTGCTATTTCACTTGTTTCGCTTGCAACAATGTTGATCATATGCGTTATAATGAGATGCCCCCCATAGCTTTCTCAATTTTTGGAGATTTTGATGATTGCCATGATAAGCATGTTCCCCACTTGCATACTCACCATGCATCTATGTCATACTTGATTGACATTAATGGTGATGTGCACAAGAAGAGATACTTCATGATGGATGATGTGTATCTCTACCATGCACACACGTTCTTCCTTTGGTGTATGATGTGTGTAGGTACCCGCACAAGAATGTCAACCTCGGTTGAGCACGAGTTGACAAAAAGAGCTCTAGAGAGCATCCCACAAGTGAGTTCAAGATCGAACCCAGCTCTGATACCTTTTGCATGCTTTGCATCTTTCATGTTGGCAAATTGCTCTTTCCTATGGTTTGATTGCAAGCATGTTGATGGTATTATCTCACCTTGTGACATTCATGTTTCTTTGCTATTGGATATTGATGCTTTGTGTGTTGCAAAAAAAATGTTGAACAATTTCTCTCTCTCCGATGTTTTGTGTGCAACCATAATACCATTAAGAGCATGTATTGTCATGAGAGCTTCCAAGAATCTCGTCTTGTTGTTGCAACAAACATAAGGACAAATAGCTCTTTCATTTGGTTTGTTTGCAAACTTGTTGTTTTTGCTTCCGCTTGGGATACTCATATTCCCATGATATTTGTTTTCGATGATTTGTGTGTGACATCCAACATGTCGAACAATTTCTCTTTCAAATGGTTGGTTTGTACACATAATGATGTTGTTTTGGATATTCCTCCTTTTGTGTTTTTGCCAAATTCTCCTAGTTTTGCATCAAATATGTTGATCAAATTTCTATTCAATTGCTTTGAATGCCACAATAACATGTTATATCGAGTTTTTGAGTTCCCACATTTGGATGATTTTGCAAAGATTTCCATGCACTTTGACCTTGCATATGCATCCCGTTTGCTATACTTGAGTTGTCCTAATAGTGTTGTGAACAAGAATGGACATGCCACAAATGGCATGCTCCTCTATCACACACAAACATATTTTGCTTGGTCTTTGTTGTATGAAGGTACAAATGCATACACGTCAACCTCTACCAACCATGGGTTGACAAGAAGAACCAAAGAGAGTTACCTATGGCTACCCATCATTGAGCTATCTCTACAAGCTAAGGTGACTTCCTTCTACTTGAGGACTCATGCTATAATCTTCATGAATTGGCTACGCTTTGAGTGTTGCTTCGCTTTTGGTGTGAGCTTTGTAGGCTTCATGGAAGGTGAAGGAACATTGAAGTGTTGTCAAGTCAATCTTTCCGAGGACGACTATATGGTGAACCCCAGGATCAAGAAGGTCTCTCGACCTCTTCTACTTTGTGATGAGCATGTAGAGTCGAGGATGACTCTTTTTGAAGGGGGGAGTTGATGTAGCCCGACCTACGGTCGTTTCCCCATCAAGGTCTCCAACTTACGCCAAGTCGTCATGGACTCCAAAGGTGAATCCTATCCTCTTTGAGATCCCACTTCCTACCCTATTGAATGGTATACTACTTCATTCTCCATCCTATGACCATGATAGGTTCACACCGACGAGTACGGAGACGAGGGAGGAAGCCCGAGGACTCGCGACCGACAAGACAGAGGCTTGGAAGAGGAGACAGAAGAAGCTCCAGCTGGAACCGGCGACAGGACCGGCGAACCGGAGCCACCGTCGGAATCCCCGACGACAGCCCCGGCGAACCGAGCTCACAGCCGGAATCCCCGGCGCCAGGACCGGTCGACCGGAACGACGGCCGGAACCGCTTACAGAGAGAACTTCCGGCACGCGACCGGAATATCTGGCGACGACTGGAAATCTCGGCACCAGATCCGGCGCCGCCGGACTTTCCGCCGGAACTTCCCGTCTGCGCGCGGATCTGGGTTTGATGCCCTAGAATATGTCCTTTACTTACCCCTTTGCCTAGTTTATTCCCAAACTACCCCCTTGTTTAGTGGCTGGCCTATAAATAGAGCCCCCACCCCTCATGTATCCCTTAGGCATAGATGATAGACTAAAGACAACCCCCATTGTGGAATCTCTAGTTTGCCTCATACCATTTACCAAGGGGACCGACTATCGTCACCAACCTTGATTGGACTTTGCATCACGCATCCATCTTTGAACAAGGCCTTGGAGTTCGGTGTCTCGTCTCCAAGTTTTCAAGACCCTCCCTAAGGTGTTCTTCCCTCTCCGATGTGGATTTGAGGGAGCATGTTGACCGATCTTTCCTTTCGAGGATTCTATCGGACCGGTGGCTGCCGTTCGGGAGCAATCGGCCTTGTATCGTGTGAGTTTTGCATGTGTTCATCGTGTTCTTCGCGAGGTGTGTGTTTGCTTCCGCTACCTTCTCCCTTTCCCCTCACTTTCCCATCGATTTTACCACGAGATCCGTGAAGATCGGTGTCGTGGTATTGCCGATGAGTACGCCATGGAGGGGTCCTCACAGTGCGTGTTTAGAGACATGGGGTAAGGCGGACGGTTGACGGGTACAAGGTAACACAGCTTACCCAGGTTCAGATCCCACAACGGTGGCGGAATCCTACTCCTGCTATAAATCACTATAAGGACAATACGCCGAGTTACAGAGATAGGTTCGCTGTGCGAGGTTGTTTGAATCGATACTAGGTTGTGCCCTAAAGGCTCCCATAGGCAAGACTTATATAGTCGCCATGTCCTAGGGTTACAGGGAGAAGTCCTAGCCGGACAGGTTATAGAGTCCTACACCGTCTATTACTAGTCTTGTGTATCTTGCACTCCAAGGCTCCGGGTACGTTGGTGACTCCACTGTAGCCTTCCTTTATCCGGCATGGGCCTCCCTTATGGATCCGTCTAACTGGGCCGCCCAGCAGGCCATAGTCCACGCTACCGACTATGGCCCACCCGGGTTATCCGGATAAGTGACATGCTATGAGGATACCCTTATAGCATATCCCCAACAGTAGCCCCCGGAGAACTCCGAGATCTTGCGCCGTCTTGCCTCTTCAGATGAATGCTCCGTCTAGTTGGATGTCGACAAAATCGTCAAGCAATATCTTGTAGTCCTCCCAAAGAACCCTACAAAGCTTTCTCTGTCTTCAACTTGTAAGCCGGAGAAATGCTGAATCTTCCATTGTACTCTTCCGTAGTCGTATTGAATCCGTACATGTTGGAATCTTTGATGTGACGGCTCATCTACCCATGTCATCTAGGACGACGTAGGCTTAGGTAAGCGACGCCTCGTAACTCACACACGCAGAGAACGCAATCATATCCTATTTTCCCGCGCGAGGGATACGAACCGTTGGCGGCGATGGTTGGATACGTGGCGAAATTTCCACGCACGTTCACGAACACGTCGTCTACGCAGCAACCGTCCGATCAAGCTGCACGAATCTTGACGCCGAAGATGATAAATAGTAACCGTGGGGAAATTCCCACTTTTTACCTCATTCTCCTCGCATCATCTTCTTCCTCCAGCCGCGTGTCTCCTCGAGCTCTCCGCGAGAACTCTCAAAAAACCCTAGCTCCAATCTGCACCAGTCGCACCCAATCTTCACTCCATGGCTAGTAGTAGCACTTCTCCATTAATGGCAATGTCGAGCGAAGCCGCGGCGAAGCCAGCGAGCTCCGTCGTTGTGCCCCTAGAAGGTTTGGTCATCCCCACGTAGGCGGTGATCGAGTCCACCGGCGGCGACCCAAATTTGGCGGCACTAGAGCCACTGGAGGAGGAACCAGACTCGCACAAGGGCGACTGGCGCGGCTCGGATATCACAGATCGTGATATCCAAGAGATGGTCTCTGAAGGCTACCTCCCCGCGACGGAGGGACTTGCCTGGCGGGCGGCGCCGGCCGGCGAGGTGACACCTTCTCCCCAAGCCGGAGAAAAGGTGTACCTCAAAGCTCAACTGGTACGCGGCGTCTCCCTGCCCATCTCCAACTTCTTCCTCTCCATCTTGAACCATTATAGAGTCCATCCCCAGAACCTTTCCCCCAATAGTATCTTAGTGCTTAGCAACTACGCGGCACTTTGCGAGGGATACTTAGGGATAAGGCCTAGGTTAGACCTTTTTGTGTACTTCTTCACCGTCAAACGTGAAGCCGGACATAGCAAGGAAGAGCTTAGGAACTGTGGCACCATAAGCTTCAAGATTCGACCTGGCCGGTGGTTCCCCGACATCATCGTCCACGAGTCCTGCAAGAATTGGCAACAGACGTACTTCTACGGCTCAGACATCCCGCTGGCTGGCCGACAAGTTACGTACCCGGACTTCGTTGACGGAGCCGCCACTGAAACCTCGTCATGGAGATCCCAGGCCTCCCTTCCCTCCGACCTCGACGCTTCTCGCGCGATAAGGCGGATCGAATGGTTTGTAGATACGGGATTGACCGGCTTGGACCTAGCCATGTCCTGGTTCATCAGGCGAATCCAACCTCTGCGGCACTGCGCGAAGCTCATGCACGAGTATACCAGCGACAGAAGGGATAGCCTCCGCATCTCCGTGGACAACTTCTTGAGAGACTCCGTCAAGCTCCGCCTTAAGGACATCGTCAAGGTGAAGGATAAGAAGCGCGGCTTCACCATCACCTACGACATGTTCGTAGATGACAAGTGCCCAAAGGTAGGTTTTTATTTTCCGTGTACGACATATACTCTAGTTCTTCCGTCTTGCAAATATCATCTTTTCTTAACACGATGATTTCTTACTTAACAACTTAGCGACATAGATGAGATGAGCATGGCTCCTCAAATCTATGATCCAAAGATGAAGGAAGTCACGGTCGTGTCCGATGACGAAGCTCCGTTGGCGCGGAAGCGGAAGAGCTCCACCTCTGACGATGCCGACGGAGGCAAGAACAAGAAGAAGACGGAGGGTGGAGCCTCCAAAAAGACTACCGCCGCCCTGGAGGCAGAAAAGATAAGAATTACCGGGATCCCCTTTGCTAAAGCACCCCCACTTGTGTAAGATTCTCATTCTCCGACATTGTCTATTTATCTGTCTTTCTCCTGTACTTATGCATTTTGCACGTTTCGGGAAGAAATCCACGACCAGCCTCAAGAAGACCTCCAAAACTTTGGGGGCTTCTCGAACTATCAAAGACATGCTGCATCGCGACGCCTCCCCCTCCATCGCCCCTACTACTCCTGTCGTCAAGCCCTCGTCTGCCCCGACAAGATCACAAGCTAAGGAGGCATATGGCCCTTCCGTCATGGAAGTGGACTCAGGTGCTTCTATCGAGGTTGCAGTCGTCGGCGAGCAGGCGACGCAGGAAAGTACCGCCTGACAAATGGCTGAAGCTCCAACTAAGGATGCCATCGGTGGCGGCAAGGCGGTGGTGGAAGCTGGTACTTCTGCCGAAGGCGGCGCCCTTGCTCCCCAGAAAACATTTGAGTTTCCAAAGATAGTCTACCCGGCACTTACGCCGAGTAGCACAACTCTGGTTCCTAGAGCAGCACCGACATCTCCGACATGCGGTATTGAGGAGCTCCTCCGCCAAGCAGACATCTTGCGAGGAAACAGCATCTCCTTTGGCAAGCTGCTGGCCGAGAGCGCCACAAACCTCAAGATCATTGCACTTGTAAGTTTTATTTGCCTTTCATATATCATATGAGTATCCCACTATAGCCCCCGAGGATGTAGACGGAAAATCATAGGCTTTTGCGTCTAGATGCTCTAAGAGTGACTAAGCTAGAAAACTTCTCACTGTAGCCCCCAAGCATTTAGATGGAATGAATTATTCCGACTAGATGCTTTAAGAGTAGCATACGTAGCGTTTATAAATTTCAATACAGTAGCCCCCAAGCTTCTAGTTGAAACTGAATTAGTTTCGACTAGATGCTTAAAAAAAAGCTAAGCATATGTCCAAGTTAAAAACTTTATACTGTAGCCCCCAAGATTCTAGTTGTAACTGAATTAGTTCCGACTAGATGCTTAAAGAAATCTAAGCATATTGTTAAGTAAAAAACTCTTGCTGTAGCCCCCGAGCGTCTAGATGGAAAATTTCTGACTAGATGCTACAGGCAGACCAAACAACGTTTAACTTTGTCCTTTTTTCTATAGAATGAGAATGATCGGAGGGGCATGACAAATGACAAGTATCAGAAGATGCGCACAGATCTTGAAGCCGAAAAGGGTAAAACTGTCATCTTGAAGGAACAGATCATCAAAAACAAGAGTCTATTTTCTTTTTGCGCATTCCATCTTGGTTTTGTGCCTATGTTCTCCGAGTACTTACTGTGTACTTTGCTTTCTCCGACTTGCAGAACATGTTGCCAAGGCCAAGGACATTGTCGAGCAATCCAAGCACATTCAGCAGCTGGATAGCGAAAACAAGATCCTTAAAAAGGAGAGAGAAGACATGCTGAAAATGCATGAGAAGTCAATGAAGGCCTTGCAGGATTCCGCCACCGAGGAAATCAACCGCTTGAAGGAGGAGATCGCGATCTTAAAAGATCAGAAGCGAGTTGCTGATGAGCAGAATCACCGCCATAGCGAGGCGTACTGTAACACCCTCAGAATCGGGCCTATGCAAGTTTTAGCGAAACCCGCCAAACCCGCATAGAAACGATTCAAAGGTGCCCACCAGGCACTTTCGTGCGGGTGGAAAACGAAGTAATAACATTACACAACAGTCCTCGATGGGACCCACAGAACAGATATATATACAACACGACTCCAATAGTCAAGAATACAGATATACGGTACAAAGATCCAAATCACCTTGAAAAGATGGAGCGTCCGACTACGGACAAGATGCAAATGGGGCTAAGAGCCCTTAAGAATAACCATTGGCGTCCATAACCACCTTGCCAGCCAAGCCGGAAGGGTAACCACCTACGGCGTCGATCTCAAAACCTGCTTAAACAAAAGGGTGCCGACAAAGGGCAAAGGAAAAGAGGGCGTCGATCTTGAGGCCGATTGCAGCGAGACTAGAATTCGGCGGTCCTCGCCTACATAGGTATGGTGGACTGAAGCGGCAGCGGCAGCATGCACTAAACAACCTATATAGAGACTCGGTACAACTGGCGGTTATCAGAGAGGGGTAAGAATGACCTATCCGGATCCAACCTGAAGCTAACACCAAACATACCCATCCTGGTGTTTCCCCCTCGAGACCAAACGAGGAAGTCAACCGAGGAACTCACACAGTTGGCATTTTTATTTATTCGGTTATCGTTGCAGCAATCGCTAGTCAGGTATAGATAATCATCCTGATAAAAATAAGCAGTGGGCACTTTTAGTTAATCCTTCCGTTGTAGTTGCAATAATTACTAATCAGATACAGATAGCATGAGGTAAACCCAAAACCCAGCAGTTGTTGATACTTTTATTAAGCCATTCCGTTGTAGTTGCAATACTTACTAGTCAGATACCATTGTCGCAAGCGACAAACCAAACAAGCAATTGTGGGCAGTATTATTTAGCCATTCCATTATAGTGAAGCTGATTACTAGTCATTATAAAGTCAAATTTACAGCAATAAACTTTAGTTATGCTTGTCTATGATCGAATCTGTGCTCCAAGTCGTCCATATCCGGACACGGCTTTGAAAGTTTTACCCGGGGTGCACCAATAGCAACACGCTCGATCAACCTCGGAAAAACCAAATCAAAACCCAACGAGGCTTTCACGACTAAGCAATCACAGATTGAAATATTTCAGGGCCACCCCATTGAGTAGACCATAGCAAGTAAGCAAGCTCGGACGGACTCAAGGTTTCGACAATGGTCATGGCGTAAGGAACCCAAAACTGGGCTTGTCGATACCGAAATCACTCCGCTTACCTAAGCAGATGCGATGCTATCTGTCGCACAATTTAAATACAGAAGTAACATGGCATAAGTACAGGATAGTAAATAAAACCTCAAACTAGTTTGTGGCCCCAAGAAATAAGACTGAATCAAGCTCTGGCTCAGGGGGGTCCCATATACCTCCCGGATGTGGATAGCGTGATAATTCAAGGAACAGGTATCAAGTACTCGGGGTCCTACGGGACACAAGTGGGCGTTCGGAAACCAAATATTATCTATCACCCACCGATGCCTCTGCTTACTTCAATTTTAGTTGTTAAACAGGAATTAAAGTGAACGATAAGTAAAACTATGATCATCTCCAACATCTACATGCGGCAATTCATCAACAACTGTGGCACTTGACAACACGCAACAACACTTGAGCAAGCGAATACGACGCACAAGTCCAACTATCTACCAAACAACAGGTAATAGGATGTGTCCAAGGCAATATAAGGCTGCAGGGGATATCACGGGTACGAAAACTAGAGCATCGCAACACATATAGCAATAGATCAACAGGAGGGAATAAATACTATAAAAGTAAGATAGGTAGAAAGGGGAAGATGCTCGCCTGAAAACATTGCCGAAAGTTCAACCGAAGATCGGGTCGACACTCGCATCAACTCAACGGCCTTATCCGCGAAGAAGCAAAACACTAGAATAAACACCGGATGCAATATTCAATACTACGGCAAAAATCAGGCATGATGCATGTATGATGACTGACATGGCAAAGGTGCGATGCAATTAGGTCATATTAAGTGGAACCGGGGTCCCGACAATTAATTAGACGGTTCAAGTTATTTAGCTACCCCGCAATTTAAATGTTGTATTAGCAAGGCCAAATAAGTTACCGGTTCGCTACACCAATTTAAATGAGGCCACTATGAGACTAGATTTGCCCGCATATGGGCCCCATATTTAATTATAAGGTGAATCGGCGTAAGGCCCCCAAACCACACAAACATGCATGCGAGTATGACAATTAATATGCGACAAGTTGTATTATATTATAAAATAGGGTTTCGGGAAAGGGGTTCACACATTAGGGTTCGGCAGATCTTGGTCCGAGGTTCGGGATTCGGGGTCGGTCTCAGGGTCCAGGGTTCGACGGATCAGGGTATAAGATCTTGTCGCATGAGCGTCAATGCTTCCGGGGGAAGAACTTGTCGTCCAGGGTGTCGGTGTCCGGGGTGAGGTACTCGGCGTTCTCGAGGAAGTACTTGTCGCACATGTGGTCTTCGGGTTCCCTGTCGATGATCTTGTCGTCGAGAAGAACTTGTCGGGTCCGCGTATCGGGTCGGTTCTGGCATCCGGGGTGAAGTTCTTAGCGTCCTACGGTTCCATGTCGACGACCTTGGTTTCCTCGATGGAGAACTCGGAGCATCCGTGTCGTGGTTCTTGTCGGGGTTCTCGGCTTCGGATCCGTGAAGTGAACCTTGTCGCACGGTGTCCGAGGTAGACGAACTTGGCATACTCGCATCGGCGATCTTGGCGTTCGGGTTCTCGACTTCGCATCCGGGACGAAGGTCTTGTCGCATCGGACTTTTGTTGAATCATCTTCAGAAGATCTTGACAAAACAAGGGAATAGATATCTCGCGCGGTTTTGGTATTGTTTGGGTGGCACCACCATCTTCATAGTTCATATGACCTTCACCGTTGCAACCCCAATCCATCACCTCCATTGCTTCCCATCCATAGCAGCACGTGTAAACACCATCCGGTAACACCACTAGCACCATCTTGACAGGAGACACGGGCACCAGGGCACATGCGGGGTGGAGGCTTCGGGCTCTGCTCAGGGGGATGTCCCTTCGCAGCAGGGAAAAGGGGAGCGCTGGCACCGCTGCGGACAGGAGGACGAGGGAAAGGGCGCCCGTACTCTGCAGTGCTGCAGAGAGAGGCGACCGAGGGGTTCGGGGACGAGCACGGGACCGAGGTCGGAGACGAGCCGGCCAGCTGAGGCGGGGCGGTCCGGCGGACGAGGGCGACGCAAGGAAGGGGATGGGGAGGAGCTCGGGGAAGGCGGCGGCAGAGCTCGCGGAGGGGACGGGCCGGCCGGAGCTCGTGGCCGCGGCGTGGTCGAGGCTCTGGCCCAGCAGCTCAGACGGGTGGCGGGAAGCGGACGTCTTGGCCGGGCATGGCATGGCGGAAGAAGCGACGCCGGCCGAGGAAGAAGGCGGGCCGAGCTCATGAGGCCGGCGCTGGAGGGCAGCGTCGCTCGGAGGAGAGGGGCCTGGCGGAGCCTGCAGGCGAGGACGGCCGAGGAGGCGGCGAGGCGGGCAGAGAGAGAGAGGACCGGAGGTTGGAAGAAGGGGAGGGAGGGAGCGCGTGCGGTGAGCGGTGGAGAAGGGGGACGCCGGCGGCTGGCGCGGGAGGCGAAGGAGGAGAGGTGGCGGGCGGTGGAGGCGGGGAGGGGAGCCCGCGTGCTGGGAGAGAGAGGGAGGCGCGGGGAGAGATGAGGAAGAAGAGAGGAAGGGGATGAACAGGGCACGGGCAGGTGGTTGGTGGGACCGGGTGGGGCCGGGCTGTCGGCTGGAGTGGGGGTCGGGCGGGGTGAGTGGAGGAGGGTGCGTGTGTTGCCTGTGTGCGTGGCGTGTAGTGTGTGCGTGGCCCAGGGTGTGTGCTGGGGATGGGGAGTGGAGAGAGAGGGAGTGGGGGTGAGGTGGCTGCGTCTGGTTGGTTGGGGAAGGGAAAAGGGTGAGGTGGCAAGTTGCTATAGGGTGGGGTGAGGTGGAGAGGAGGGCTGGGTAGGTTGTCTGGTAGCAAAAGGATTACGGGTGGGCCGATTGTTGGACTGGGGGTGGTCGTCCGGGTCGTTTCGGCCCGTTCGACTGCCCCCACTAAAATAATGTAATATTTTATTTACTTTAAATGGACCGTTTGCAAACCGACAACGGACAAAACGAAATAGTCCGGAGACCCGGTTTGCGTTTGAAACAAAGACGGGACGTTTAGAAAACAAACTGGGTTTTTCCGAAATAGTTTTATGCAAGCAAATGCAAGATGATGACGATGCTCAAATGCAATGTGGCATGATGACATGAGCATGCGGTCATGATGATGCAATGCACAAAAACAACGCGATTTTCTAGTAGTGGTTTTGCGGGATGCCACAATTCGACACCACTAACAATGGATCTCGCCCTCGAGATCCGCCTCATGGTACCAGAAGGAAGGGCGGCGGTCTGCGTCTTCTCGCATCATGTAGATCCTCGCGACACCACTAACAAGGGTTCATCCTCCATCTTGAAATCGGTGGCACCACCAACAAAAGGGTCGTTGTTCCTGATCGTCAAGAGAACACTCCGGGAACAAAAGGTCGAAGGTAGAGGTATCGCAAATAAAGCCACCCCTAACTTCCGTGGACGGAGTAAAACTGTTGGATCCACTGATTTGACGTACAAGAGCGAATGATAAGAGTAGTGGTATGGTAGCTACTCCATCCCGCACTCAAACCATTACTCTGCACACTGTGGCATCCCGCAAAACCACTACCAGAAAATCGCGTTGAATTTGTGCATTGCATCGTCATCATCATGCATTGTTTGCCAAAACTATTTTCGCAACACCCGTTTTGTTTTCTAAAACGCCCCCTATCGATTCAAACATCAAAGTCCGGGTCGCCGGAATATTTTGTTTTGCCCGACATCGGTTTGCAAAAGCTTTGTTTGAAATAAATAAAATTTAATTTTATTTTAGTGGGGCAGTCGAACGGGCCGAGTAGACCCGAACGACCACCCCTGTTTTTAAATCGGTCCACCCTGCCAGCCCCATCTAAATCCTAATCCCACCTAAAATCCTACCCAGCCCAACCCTCCACCTCACCCTAGCCAATCTGCATGTGCCACCTCACCCTCTCCCTCTTCCCCCTCCAATCCTATCCTGCCACATCACACCCCCACTCCCTCTCTCCACCTCTCTCTCCTCTCATCCACCCCAGCACGCACCCGGTCCACCCCAACCACTCAACTCCCTCTTCCCTGGACCCGCCTAGGCCCCACTGTCGGCCCTGGACCACCCCACCGATGCCCCCCGTCTTCCACCTCCGCCTGTCCTCATCCCACCTCCTGAGCCCCGCCTCGACGCCTCCCGCACCTTGCCTCCCTCCCGGCGTCGCCGCTCAACCGAGCCCCTCCGCCCGGCCCTCCTCCCTCTCCACAGCCTTGCCGGTCCGCCCCGCCTCACCCCTGCTCGCCCGACCCCGTTCGCCGTCATCGACGCCATGCCCTCCTCCCGCCGCAGCTCTGCGCGCCCGCAGCCCGGCTCCCGCGACCCCGATCGTCAAGCCCCCCCGGCCAACCTCGTCCTCCGGCGCCTCCCAGCCGGACCACGACGCCCTTCCCACCTCTCGGCCCCCCGCTGCAGCGGGCGCCTCCGCCATGTAGCCGCTCGGCCAGGCCGCTCTCCGCCCCCGCCCGGCGCGCCGCCCTTCCCGACCTCGCCCCTCGTCCCGAGCCATCGCGACCCCTCTCTCCTCGAGCTGCCGCCCGGCGAGCGCGCCCCCTCTCCGGCCGTCGCCGCCAAGCTCCGTTCCTGCCGCCTCGTTCGTCGCAGCCCGCCCGTGGTCGTCGCGGTCCTGCGTCCTCGTTCGCCGTCGTATGCCAAGCCCAGCGACCTCCGCCCGCGTCCGGCGCAGCGCCCGCCCTGTTCGCCGGCCTCGTCCGCCCGCCGGCAGCGCCTCCCCGCGCGCCGCCCCGAGCCCGACGTCGCCGTCGCTGCGGGCCTCCGCCCTTCACCGCCATGGCCGTCCCTGCATCGCGTGTCGCCGCTTGCGCCCTCTGTCCACCCAGCGCGTCCTCAGGCGTCGAGTGTTTTGCCCAGGCCCGCTCCCTGCAGCTCAGTACAAGGACGACAAGTTCTTCAGTGACCCAGTCGGGCGCCATGATGAATCGATGTAATACGTGTTGGAACTCTGAAGATATCACGGTCAAAGTCCAAAACGAGCCCTGTTTCGGGAGCCGCCATGATCTTCGAAAGATGAACCGGTGCAAGTTGGGTGCGACAATGCCTCCGCGTTGACAAGTAACCACGACCACCGCCAAGATCTTCGGCCTACACCTTTCGCCAAGTTCTCCATCACGGAACATCTAGCACTCAAGCGGGGACCACAGAGACCCCGTCGAGCCCCAAGTTCGTCCCGATAATCCGGTGGAACCCCAAGACCCGAAGCCCCGATCCAAAGGCCGATCCGAAGCGTCAAGGCCTCCGCCATGGAATCAACAAGATCATCACGAAACGCCGAGTACTTCTTTCAGGACGCCATGATCGTCGACATGACCCGAAGACCGCGAATGCGACAAGAACGGCCCCGACGCAGAACGCCAAGTACTTCTTCCCGGAACGCAAGATCTGCCCCGTTACCGAGGGCGAGAGAACGATCCCGCCGAGTCTGAACCGTCGAACCCTGGACCCTGTCGAACCCCGAACCCCCGGATCCCCAAGATCGTCGAGACCCCTAATGTGTGAACCCCTTCCCGAAACCTTATTTATAACATAATAACAACTTGTTGCATATTGGATTGCCATCCTTGCATGCATATCTGTGGTTTGGGGGCCTTACGCCGATTCACCTAATAAGTAAATATGGGGCCCATATGCGGGCAAATCTAGCCTTATATTGGCCTCATTTAAATTTGTGCATCGAACCGTTGTCATATCTTGCCTGGTTAAAACAACATTTAAATTGCGGGGTTTCTAAATAACTCGAACCACCTAATTAATTGCCGGGACCCCGGTTCCGCCTAATCTGACCTAATTGCATCGCACTTTGCCATGCCATGCATCATACATGCATCATGCCGATCTTCTGCCGTCGTATTAAATGTTGCACCGGTGTTTCTTCTAGCGTTTTGGTTCTTCGCGGATAAGGCCGTTGAGTTGATGTGAGCTTCGCCCCGATCTTCGGTTGAACCCTTCGACAATGTTTTCAGGCGAGCATCTCCCCCTTTCTACCCATCTTACTTTTATAGTATTTATTTCCCTCCTATTGATCTATTGCTATCTGTGTTGCGATGCTCTAGTTTTCGTACCCGTGATCTCCCTCGCAGCCTTATATTGCCTTGGACACACCCTATTGCCTGTTGTTTGGTAGATAGTTGGACTTGCGCGTCGTAGTCGCTTGCTCAAGTGCTGTTGCGTGTCGTCCAATGCCACAGATGTTGATGTATTGCCGCATGTTGATGATGGAGATGATCATAGTTTTACTTATCGTTCACTTTAATTTCTGTTTAACAACTAAAATTGAAGTAAGCAGAGGCATCGGTGGGTGATAGAAAATATTTGGTTTCGAGCCCACTTGTGTCCGTAAGACCCAGTACTTGATACCTGTTCCTTGATTTATCGCTATCCACATCCGGGAGGTATATGGGACCCCCCAGCGAGCTTGATTCGATCTTATTTCTTGGGGCCACAAACTAGTTTGAGGTTTTATTTACGATCTGTACTTATGCCATGCTACTTTCTGTATTTAAATTGTGCGAGGAGCACCTTTGTCTTTATTTAGGTAAGCGGAGTGTTTTGCGTGTCGACAAGCCCAGCCACACTTTCGGGTTCCCGATCGTTCTGACCAGCGACGCAAACCTTGAGCCGTCTCGAGCTTGCTTACTCCGTTCGCGGGATCTACTCAATGGGGTGGCCCCTGAAATAATTCAATCCTGTGATTGTTCATCGTGAAAGCCTCGTTGGGTTTTGATTTGGTTTTCGAGGTTGATCGGCGTGTGTTGCTATTGGTGCACCCGGCGGGTAAAACTTTACGAAAGCCGTGTCGCGGATATGGGCGACTTGAGCCGATATCTCGATCATAGACAAGCATAACTAAAGTTTACTGCTATAAATTTGACTTATAATGACTAGTAATTAGCTTCACTATAATGGAATGGCTAATTAATACTGCCCACAATTGCTTGTTTGGAGTGTAAACTTGCGACCATTGTACTGACTAGTAAGTATCGCAACTTCTAGCGGAATGGCTGTTTAAAGAACCAACAAGCTGCTGGGTTTTGGGTTTATCTCATACTATCATGTCGACTAGTAAGTGTTGCCACTATCACGGAATGGTTAACTAAAAGTGCCCACGCCTACTTTATCGGGATGATTACTTATACGACTAGTAATTGCTGCAACGATAACGAATAAATAAAACGCCAAGCGTGTGAGTTCCTCGGTTGACTTCCTCGTTCGGTCTCGAGAAACACCGGGATGGGTTTGTTTGGTGCTAGCTTCAGGTTGGATCGGTTAGGTCATTCTCATCCCTCTCGATATCCGCCATTGTATCGAGTCTCTATAGGTTGTTTAGTGCATCTTGCTGCCGCCGATCCACCATACCTATGTGGCGAGGGCCAATTCTAGCCTCGCCGTGTCTTGGCCTCGATCTTGGCGCTCCTTTCTTTTCCTTGCCCTCTGTCGGCACCCTTTTGTTTAAGCAGGTTTTGAGATCGGCCGTTAGCGGGGTTACCCTTCCGGCTTGGCACAGGCGAGTTATGGGCGCCATTGGTTATTCTTGAGGCTCTTAGCCCCATTTGCTTCTTGTCCGTAGTCGGACGCTCTACCGTTCAAGGTGATTTGGATCTTTGTATAATATATCGTATTCGACTCTTTGAGTCATTTGTTATATATTACGTGTGGGTCCCATCGAGGACTGTTGTGTAATGTTATTACCTCGTTTTCCACCCGCACGAAAGTGCCTGGTGGGCACCTTTGAATCGTTTCTATGCGGGTTTGGCGAATTTTGCTCAAACTTGCATAGGTACGATTCTGAGGGTGTTACACACACGAATAGGCGGATTATGCAACCAACTCTCGGAATCAGACTAAAGATCTCGACAAACGAGGTTCGGAAACAAAGGAGTGACGCAGACTCTGCATCGGATCTGGCGTAGATGATGTCATCACATCGGGAAACACCGGAAGATACAACAGAAATCGTATGAAAGACACAATGATTAGGTTTCGCGATGGTTCCATTGGCATGAACAACACATGCTCAAGGTATACTCCGACTTCACCAATGCTCGTCCTTCTCATATTTTTTTCAACGACACGGATATCCAGCAAGGAACACATATAGATAAAGAGCTCAAGAACAAGAGATTGGATGAAGGGTACAACAGACAAGTTGCCGATTGATGATCGTAGCACCTCCGTTACAAAAGGGAGAAAGCGAAACCCTGAAGGTACGACGGAAACCCAACCACGAGAAATCCTGGACTCGAAGAGAGAGAAGAGAGCGGATTCAAAACACGTAGAGGTAAGAGGAGAATAGCAGAGGCGTAAGGAGTAAAATCAGACCTAACCAGAACTATCCAACCGATTTTTCAAAATAGTTTTGACACTCTACTTCGGCCGTTAGCTAGGTTATCCTACATGCTGGACTTGTGGGGTATCGCAACTGCTGAGCTCTGATACCACTCTGTAACACCCTCAGAATCGGGCCTATGCAAGTTTTAGCGAAACCCGCCAAACCCGCATAGAAACGATTCAAAGGTGCCCACCAGGCACTTTCGTGCGGGTGGAAAATGAAGTAATAACATTACACAACAGTCCTCGATGGGACCCACAGAACAGATATATATACAATACGACTCCAATAGTCAAGAATACAGATATACGGTACAAAGATCCAAATCACCTTGAAAAGATGGAGCGTCCGACTACGGACAAGATGCAAAT
Organism: Avena longiglumis; assembly: GCA_030063025.1. Lineage (NCBI taxonomy): Eukaryota > Viridiplantae > Streptophyta > Magnoliopsida > Poales > Poaceae > Avena > Avena longiglumis. Next base: position 186,273,549 of record CP125979.1, read on the forward strand.
GGGGCTAAGAGCCCTTAAGAATAACCATTGGCATCCATAACCCTGCCCAGGCCAAGCCGGAAGGGTAACCCTGCTAACGGCGTCGATCTCAAAACCTGCTTAAACAAAAGGGGTGCCGACAAAGGGCAAAGGAAAAAGAGGAGCGTCAGTACTGAGGCCAGTACACGGCGAGACTAGAATTCGGCGGTCCTCGCCTACATAGGTATGGTGGACTGAAGCGGCAGCGGCAGCATGCACTAAACAACCTATATAGAGACTCGGTACAACTGGCGGTTATCAGAGAGGGGTAAGAATGACCTATCCGGATCCAACCTGAAGCTAACACCAAACATACCCATCCTAGTGTTTCCCCCTCGAGACCAAACGAGGAAGTCAACCGAGGAACTCACACAGTTGGCATTTTTATTTATTCGGTTATCGTTGCAGCAATCGCTAGTCAGGTATAGATAATCATCCTGATAAAAATAAGCAGTGGGCACTTTTAGTTAATCCTTCCGTTGTAGTTGCAACAATTACTAATCAGATACAGATAGCATGAGGTAAACCCAAAACCCAGCAGTTGTTGATACTTTTATTAAGCCATTCCGTTGTAGTTGCAATACTTACTAGTCAGATACCATTGTCGCAAGCGACAAACCAAACAAGCAATTGTGGGCAGTATTATTTAGCCATTCCATTATAGTGAAGCTGATTACTAGTCATTATAAAGTCAAATTTACAGCAATAAACTTTATTTATGCTTGTCTATGATCGAGATACTGTGCTCCAAGTCGTCCATATCCGCGGACACGGCTTTCAGAAAGTTTTACCCGGCCGGGGTGCACCAATAGCAACACACGCTCGATCAACCTCGGAAAAACCAAATCAAAACCCAACGAGGCTTTCACGACTAAGCAATCACGATTGAGAAATATTTCAGGGGCCACCCCATTGAGTAGACCATAGCAAGTAAGCAAGCTCGAGATGGACTCAAGGTTTGCGACAATGGTACATGTGCGGGGAACCCAAAACTGGGCTTGTCGATACCGCGAAATCACTCCGCTTACCTAAACAGTACAGTGTGCTATCTGTCGCACAATTTAAATACAAAAGTAACATGGCATAAGTACAGGATAGTAAATAAAACCTCAAACTAGTTTGTGGCCCCAAGAAATAAGACTGAATCAAGCTCTGGCTCAGGGGGGTCCCATATACCTCCCGGATGTGGATAGCGCGATAATTCAAGGAACAGGTATAAAGTACTCGGGGTCCTAGGACACAAGTGGGCGTCGAAACCAAATATTATCTATCACCCACCGATCAGCTTACTTTTAGAGGAGGAATAAATACTATAAAAGTAAGATAGGTAGAAAGGGAAGATGCTACTTTGAAAACATTGCGAAAGTTCAAACAAGATCAGTCGACACACGCATCAACTCAACGGCCTTATCATGAAGAAGCAAAACACTAGAATAAACACCGGATGCAATATTCAATACTACGGCAAAAATCAGGCATGATGCATGTATGATGACTGACATGGCAAAGGTGCGATGCAATTAGGTCATATTAAGTGGAACCGGGGTCCCGACAATTAATTAGACGGTTCAAGTTATTTAGCTACCCCGCAATTTAAATGTTGTATTAGCAAGGCCAAATAAGTTACCGGTTCGCTACACCAATTTAAATGAGGCCACTATGAGACTAGATTTGCCCGCATATGGGCCCCATATTTAATTATAAGGTGAATCGGCATAAGGCCCCCAAACCACACAAACATGCATGCGAGTATGACAATTAATATGCGACAAGTTGTATTATATTATAAAATAGGGTTTCGGGAAAGGGGTTCACACATTAGGGTTCGGCAGATCTTGGTCCGAGGTTCGGGATTCGGGGTCGATCTCAGGGTCCAGGGTTCGACGGATCAGGGTATAAGATCTTGTCGCACGAGCGTCAATGCTTCCGGGGGAAGAACTTGTCGTCCAGGGTGTCGGTGTCCGGGGTGAGGTACTCGGCGTTCTCGAGGAAGTACTTGTCGCACATGTGGTCTTCGGGTTCCCTGTCGATGATCAAAAAACTTAAAAACAACAAAGAATGTGTAGACCAAAAAACTTAAGCTAACGCCCGTAGGCGGAATTTTCACAAGTGCAAACGCAAAGCTTGTGCATAAAGGTTTTACATGATCCAAAAATGAACACTAAAGGAGGTAAAATACTCAGAAATATGAGTGAACCAGAGAGCTTTATTTCATTGATCATATAAGAGGTACACAATTAGATAAAAAATGCTAAGTGTAGAAAGGACGTAGCTGTGCTATGTTCCATGACCGATCAAGCTCCGAATAGTCATCATCTGGGCCACGTCACTTACGCTTATGATCCTCGTTGGGTCTATCCTTCAGTTCATGATTGTCAACGAGGTAGTAAGACCCATTGAGTAGCGACTTGCTTATGATGAACAGTCCTTCCCATGGCAGGGATAATTTGTGTGACTTCTTCTGCTTAAGTCGGAGCACCAAATCCCCCTCTTTAAACGAGCGATGCCGAACGCGGCGACTATGGTAGCTGCATAGCTTCTGCTGGTAGATGGCGGATCTTTGGCATGCCAAAACGTGCTCCTCCTCGAGAAGGTCCACATCTAGGTGTCTGGATTCTTCAGCGTCATCTTCGTCGTAGGCGGCAACTATTGGTGCATCGTGAAGGATGTCAGAAGGCAGGATGGCTTCTTCTCCATATACCATGAAGTAAGGGGTGTAGCCGGTGGATCTGTTGGGTGTAGTTCTTAAACTCCACAACACAAATGGAAATTCTTCTACCCAGGCTCCAGCTGCTCTATGTAGCGGTGCCTCAAGACGTGGCTTGATTCCCTGCAGAATTAATCCATTGGCTCGCTCAACCTGGCCGTTGGATTGTGGGTGTGCCACAGAAGCAAGATCAAGTCGGATGCCTTTCTCCCAACAATATGCCTCCACTTCTCTAAGTGACAAATTGTTGCCGTTGTCGGTGATAATGCTATGTGGGAGACCAAATCTTACCACTAGATCCCGGACAAACCTGAGCGCAGTTGCCCCATCAAGCTTTCTAATGGGTTTAGCTTCTATCCATTTAGTGAATTTATCAACTGCTAGAAGCAGATGCGTAAACCCATAGGGTGCCGTTTGTAATGTTCCCACCATGTCTAGCCCTCAGACTGCAAACGGCCAAGTTATTGGTACTATTCGCAGTTCTTCAGCAGGAACATGCGGTTGTCGGGCATAATACTGGCATCCCATGCATGTCTCAACCAGTTTGTCGTCGTCATGGCGGTCACCAAGAGAATCCTTGCCGGAAGGCTTTCGCGACCAACGATCGGGGAGCGGCGTGATGCCCGCAATCTCCGAGATGGATTTCGCGTAGGATTTCCATACCTTCTAGCTGGGAAACACACTTCAGGTATACACCAGTAGTGCTTATTTTGTAGAGTTGCCCATTGATTATGGTATAACCCTTTGCTCGTCGTACTATTTGCCGTCTTTCGACTTTGTCGTCGGGCAAAGTTCCGTGTTCGAGATATTCCATGAACGGTTTTGTCCAAGCCGGGGGACCTTAGTCACCATGTTGACGAAAGAGTCAGCTCTATTTGGGTTGTCGATGTCGGCCCCCTTCATAGATGGTGTGCGCAGGTGCTCTAAGAAAACTCCTAGCGGAATTTGTTTGCGCCCTGATCCAAGCTTAGACAGCAGATCGGCCGCCTCATTTTGTTCCTTAGGTACATACTTGACTTCATAGCCCAAGAATCTCTTCGCTATCTCGTCCACTTTGTCTCGATATGCCGCCATCATAGGGTTCCGCGCATTCCAGGTGCCAGCCACCTGCTGGGCAACCAAGTCGGAATCTCCACAGCAAACTATGCACTTGATGCCAATATCCTTGGCTACACGCAGTCCGTGAATAAGTGATTCATACTCCGCCATGTCGTTTGTAGCCTCGAAGTGGATCTGCAGAACATAGTGTAGCTTGTATCATGTTGGTGACTGTAGCAATACACCAGCCCCCGAGCCGTTGAGCAGCTTTGATCTGTCAAAGTGCATCACCCAGTACTCTGGCTCTGGCAACAGAGTAGCATCTGGCATCTCCGTCCAATCTGCAACAAAATCCGCCAAGGCTTGTGACTTGATAGCGTCGCGTCTCTTGTAGGTGATCTCGAAGGCAGCGAGTTCAATGCCCCACTTCGCGACCCTTCCTGTAGTGTCGCTGTTATTGATAATGTCGGACAGTGGAGTCTTGCTCACCACTGTGATTGGGTGCTCCTGAAAGTAATGCCTCAGCTTCCGAGAAGCAAGGAATACTCCATAAGCCATCTTTTGGTAGTGCGGGTAACGCTGCTTGGACTCCGTCAAGACCTCGCTCACATAGTAAACTGGTCGTTGAACTCCGTGCTCATAGCCTGGTTCCTTCCGCTCTACCAAAAAAATGGTTGTTGAATCGGAGGTTCTCCGTCTCTGAGCGCAAGCTCCATCTGGGCTGCTGCGTCAGCTTCCGCGTAGTTGTTGACAGTGCTCACCATCTCTTCGAGGATAAGGCGTCCCGTTGCCTGCTGCCGTCTTAAAGAATGTCGGAGAAGCGTGCCACGGTCCAGTCCTTCCACGAAGTGAAGCGTTATCATCGGGGTAGTGGGCTAGATCGGCTCGTATACGGAGCCACCTGGCCAGGTAATAGCAGGGGTTTTCGCCTTCTCTCTGAACGCAGTGCTCTAGATCGAAGATGATAACCACGCCAACGAACTTGGATCTCTGCTGTCCAGACGCGTGGGCGAAGCCGGCGGACTTGCAGTGATCTTCCACCTTTATGTCATATGCAGGGGCGGTTTGGGTGGGCCTTGAATTTTTCCGATCTTTGCCGGCAAACTCCGAGGAGAGATCCGACATCGATACTTCCGCGAACGTATCCTGCCCGTAGGCGGTCCGTGCGGGCCTTGATGTTTTCCGATCTTTGCCAGCAAATTCCGAAGAGAGATCCGACATCGATTCTTCCGCGAACGTATCCTGCCCGTAGACGGTCCGTGCGGGCCTTGATGCTCCTCTGACTCCCAGGGAACTAGTGTCCAAGTCGGTTTCGTCGATGAAGAGGTGGATGTCTCCGATAGGAACGATTGAACACCGCGTAGGGTTCATCTTCGCCGGGATCTAGGACTCGTCGGGAGGGACGATCGGAACGTTGCCGGAGAAGAGAACACGGCCGATGGCTACGGTTTCGCCGATTCCCGCGAAGATCTTGGTCCTCGCCCGCTGAAGAGCCTAAAGCGCCTCTTGCCCCACGGTGGGCGCCAACTGTCGTGGTATTGCTGACGAGTACGCCATGGAGGGGTCCTCATAGTGCGTGTTTAGATACGTGGGGTAAGGCAGACGGTTGACGGGTACGAGGTAACACAACTTACCCGAGTTCGAGATCCTAGCGGTGGCGAAATCCTACTCTGCTATAAATCACTATAAAGACATCGCGATTCTGAGATAGGTTCGCTGTGCGAAGTTGTATGAATAGATACTAGGTTGTGCCCTAAAGGCTCCCATAGGCCCGACTTATATAGTCGCCAGGTCCTAGGGTTACAGGAAAAAGTCCTAGCCGGACAGGTTATAGAGTCCTACACCGTCTATTACTAGTCTTGTATATCTTGCATTCCAAGGCTCCGGGTACGTTGGTGACTCCACTGTAGCCTTCCTTTCTCCGGCATGGGCCTCCCTTCTGGATCCGTCTAACTAGGACGTCCAGCAGGCCATAGGCCACACTACCGACTATGGGTCACCCGGGTTATCCGGATAAGTAACATGCTATGAGGATACTCATATAGCATATCCCCAACAATCGGGTCACCCAAGAGGTTAACCCCTCCATCACAAGCCCTCCACCACAAGAAGAGCAATTTTGTGCAGATTTTTTGTCACTTACTCCCACCTATTTTAGCTTTTTAAAAAGGCTTATATTGTGAAACGAAAGTAGTATCTAGGAGAAGGAGAACCCAGTTGTTGGGCATGTGCACTTGCAGGTCAGGTTCAGTTGGAGTGTCGATATTTATTCTATTATATACTAAAAGTAATATAAGATTGTTTTTCGATGCGCTACGCTGATCCATATCACTTAAATAATTTTGGTTGTTAGATCTAAAATTTGTGGCTAGGATTTGATTAAAGATTTATAGGCACGTAAACTTACATTCTGGGTTGACACGGTCCATATTGAGTATGTGTATCAATTATAAAGAGTCCCACACAGTTACGGGCAAATTTAATCCTCAAGCATTAAACAGGTACGGCCGTATGCTTAAAAAAAGGTAAATACATAACATGTATGCATAGGTATACACCGTGTATGACAAGGACACATCGAACCTAGAAGTATCCAGCAGAAAAAATCTTAGAGACACTCGAGAAAAATTTTATAGGACCAAGAGACAGCAAACAATTTTTTTTTTTTTGTGAATAACAGTAAACGAAATTATACTACTGCGAAAATGCATGTTCCGCCATGGAGAAAAATTCCAAAGCAGATCAATGCAATCAATAGCATGGACTTAAATAGAAACATGAGTCATACAACAACCACATGATTTCTGTTGACAAGATTTACGCTGATGCGATTTGGGTACGGACATACAAGAAAAGCTAACTCTAGAGCTGACCGGTCATGAAACTATACTAAAGCATATAGATCATACAATCCAATTTTAACTTAAGAATACTGACCACGTACGGATATGGTGGCAGCCTCACGGGATAAAATATATGAGAGGATGTAAAATTAGAATGGTATGTATGTACATATATCACCAGATACATTTCGTCGAAAAATTAATCACCGAATAATACAGTTGTTTTCTGATAGAAGGGATAATACAAAACTGTAGAACATAATTGTAAATGTTAAATTGACCTCACATGTTTTGAAAATGATATGAGAGCTAAGCCATCGGACACACGGTCATGCCGGAGAAACACTCATCACCGGTTCACCATATCTCATTCAAACTTACAATCATGTAAAAAGTGGAGACACACTAAAATTGCAAAACTATGACATCCATGTTGATATAGTCATGTTACATCAAACAACAAATACAAGTGAGCAAGAGTGCATGATGACTAGATTCAATAATAGGGTTAACACTGACAGAGTTAAAAATAGATAAACAAAATATTGCTCCCATTTGAAATAAATGGTATCCTATTATTATTGATATGTAAAATATATTAATAAACATGAAAAAATAAATTAAAATCGATAAAATTTGTGGTAAAATGTATTATTGAGTTTATTTAATAGCATAAATAACGGTCTACGTTCTATATTGTAGATTGTCAATGGCTAAGACGTTATGAATATCACAACATGAGAGTATCACATATTTTTACAACAAATGAAGGAAACAAGTGGTAGAAATATCATATAAAATTCTTACTCTTTTGTTAACCTATTAATTAATGAGGATATATCATTTTTTAATTTACCTGTATTAAGACTATTTTTTAAAAGGAATGCGGTAAGGGGAGTCCCTACAACGAGTTTATTTTGAAATAATAAGAATCCAAATTTGCATCTGTGAGAACTTGAACTTGAGTGACTGGGTTGTACATCAACTTCTAACCGAGTGAGCTAGGATCATTTCTTTAAGAAAATATATTTAATGTGCCATCAAAATGGACTAAACATCGCAGGATCATTGGTCAAGCAAACCCTAATTATTTAACGACATGAAGGTTAGCCCCACATACCTATTTAAAACTACCGCTAGGTCAAGGTCTAAACTTTTAGAATATATATTATATATATTAATTTAATCTCACACCAAACTTCACATATGTTCATTAATGTAGTATTTTGGAAATACAGTACCCTAATAACCTTTCATCCATCACCTTAAGACGATAAAAATTGTCTTCTACACATGTGATATACTTAGCTTATATAGATCGTTGATGTATAGTCTATTATTTGCATAACATTTGCAAAGGCTATCAATTTTTACACACGAAAGAAATTAACTATAGGTGATGCCCTCGCATTGCAAGGGCCCTGTAACACCCTCAGAATCGGACCTATGCAAGTTTTAGCGAAATCCGCCAAACCCGCATAGAAACGATTCAAAGGTGCCCACCAGGCACTTTCGTGCGGGTGGAAAACGAAGTAATAACATTACACAACAGTCCTCGATGGGACCCACAGAACAGATATATATATATATAACAGCGACTCCATGAGTCAAGAATACAGATATAATATACAAAGATCCAAATCACCTTGAAAACGATAGAGCGTCCAGCTACGGACAAGATGCAAATGGGGCTAAGAGCCCCGAAGAATAACCAATGGCGTCCATAACCCTGCGGGCCAAGCGGAAGGGTAACCACTAACGACGTCGATCTCAAAACCTGCTTAAACAAAAGGGGTGCCGACAAAGGGCAAAGGAAAAAGAGGAGCGTCAGTACTGAGGCCAGTACACGGCGAGGCTAGAATTCGGCGGTCCTCGCCTACATAGATATGGTGGACTGAAGCGGCAGCGGCAGCATGCACTAAACAACCTATAGAGACTCGATACAACTGGCGGCAATCAGAGAGGGGTAAGAAGGACCTATCCGGAACCAACCTGATTCTACCATCAAACAAACCCATCCTGATATTTCCCCCTCGAGACCAAACGAGGAAGTCAACCGAGGAACTCACACAGTTGGCAGTTTTAGTTATTCGGTTATCGTTGCAGCAATTACTAGTCAGGTCTAGATAATCATTCTGATAAAGTAAGCAGTGGGCCCTTTTAGTTAATCATTCCGTTATAGTGGCATCTCTTACTAGCCAGATACAATTAACATGAGATAACCCCAAACCCAGCAGTTGTTGGTACTTTTATTCAGCCATTCCGTTGTAGTTGCAATACTTACTAGTCAGGTACAATGGTCGCAAGCGACACTCCAAACAAGCAATTGTGGGCAGTATTAATTAGCCATTCCATTATAGTGAAGTTGATTACTAGTCATTATAAAGTCAAATTTATAGCAATAAACTTTAGTTATGCTTGTCTATGGTAGAATCTTGTGCTCCAAGTCGTCCATATCCGCGGACACGGCTTTCAGAAAGTTTTACCCGGCCGGGGTGCACCAATAGCAACACACGCTCGATCAACCTCGGAAAAACCAAATCGAAACCCAACGAGGCTTTCACGACTAAGCAATCACAGGATTCAGAAATATTTCAGGGGGCCACCCCATTGAGTAGACCATAGCGGAGTAAGCAAGCTCGAGACGGACTCAAGGTTTGCGACAATGGTATGCTTATTGGGAACCCGAAAGTGTGGCTGGGCTTGTCGATACCGCGAAAACACTCCGCTTACCTAAACAGTACAGTGTGCTCCTCGCACAAACGTAAATACGGAAGTAGCATGGCATAAGTACAGGATCGTAAATAAAACCTCAAACTAGTTTGTGGCCCCAAGAAATAAGACTGAATCAAGCTTTGGCTCAGGGGGGTCCTATATACCTCCCGGATGTGGATAGCGCGATAAATCAAGGCAATTATCAAGTACTCGGGGTCCCACGGGACACAAGTGGGCGTTCGAAACCAAATATTATCTATCACCCACCGATGCCTCGCTTACTTCAATTTTAGTTATTAAACAGGAATTAAAGTGAGCGATAAGTAAAACTATGATCATATCCAACACCAACATGCGGCAATACATCAACAAGCTGTGGCCTTTGGACGACGCAACAGCACTTGAGCAAGCGACTACGACGCGCAAGTCCAACTATCTACCAAACAACAGGTAATAGGATGTGTCCAAGGCAATATAGGGCTGCACGGTATATCACAGGTGCGGAAACTAAAGCATCGCAACACAGATAGCAATAGGTCAACAGGAGGGAATAAATACTATAAAAGTAAGATAGGTAGAAAGGGGGAGATGCTCGCCTGAAAACATTGTCGAAGGTTCCACCGAAGATCGGGGCGAAGCTCACATCAACTCAACGTCCTTATCCGCGAAGAAGCAAAACGCTAGAATAAACACCGGATGCACTATTTAATACTACAGCAGAAGATCGGCATGATGCATGCATGATGTAGGACATGGCAAAGGTGCGATGCAATTAGGTCATATTAAGCGGAACCGGGGTCCCGACAATAATTAGATGGTTCATGTTATTTAGAACCCCCGCAATTTAAATGTTGTCATAACATGGCAGAAGATAGTACCGGGTTCGCTACACAAGTTTAAATGAGGCCAATATGAGACTAGATTTGCCCGCATATGGGCCCCATATTTAATTATTAGGTGAATCGGCATAAGGCCCCCAAACCACAGACAAGTATGCATGCAAGGATGACCATTTAGTATGCGACAAGTTGTATTATGTTATAAAATAGGTTTCGGAAAGGGGTTCACACATTAGGGTTCGACGAGCTTGGGGTTCCGGGGTTCGGGGTCGGTCTCAGGGTTCGACGGGGAACGGCTCGACGGGATCGTTCTCGGGTATCGGGGGTAGTTCTTGTCGCGTCCGTGTCTTCGGTTCATGTTGTCGGTCTTGTCGTTACGAAGATCTTGGCGTTCCGGGAGGAAGCAGGACTTGGGTCGGTGTCGGGGCGCGTCGGATTCTTCCGGGTCGACGCCGTTCTTGTCGTCGTGCCGATCTTGTCGGGTCCCACAGGGTCGATCTTGCCGTTGCGAGGGTCTTGACGGGCCCGCGCAATCGAGTCGGTGTTAGCGGTCGGGAGCATTCTCGGGACGAACTTGGCGTCCTGGGGATGATCCTGCCGCATCATGATCGTCGGGTCGTGCTGACGGTCTTGTCGGTTCCACGGTTTCGGTCTTCGGGATCCAGGAAGGAGGCCCTCGGATCCTCGGGTCCGTGTCGGAGTACTTGGCGTCCGGTCTTCGGGCATCGGTGCGGGAAGGAGTTCTTGTCGTTTCCCCGATTGGCACCATGTCCCTCCTCGGATGTGGGCATCGGGTTGGTCTTGGCGTCGAGATCTTGGCTTCTTGGTGGCGGCACTTGGCGTTAGTTAAACTTGGTGGGCGTGGTACACAAACACGGAGATGATTGTCGATATTGTGGCCTACAAAGCGAGCAACAAGCAGCTACAGGGACCATTAGAGCATATAGGAGCCCGAGGTGCTACCGCCCGCACGAAGTTGTTGAGGCGAATGCAGACGGATGCAAGGAGGCCACAGGGAGGCTGCTGCGCTGCCAACGAGGTGGGACCCGGTGGCGACGGCGGCTCGGCAGGGATAGAGGCAAGCGCCGGCGGTCAGAGGCGCCAGCGACGGCAGCAGGCAGCGGCGAGGAGGCGAGGCAGCGAGCTGCTGCACTGGGAAGATGACCGGCCGGCCAGCTTGCGAGGAGGCTAGGGTGACCTCGAGGCAGCGGCAAACGGCGAGAGGAAGACGCTCGTCCCGGCAGAAGTGCAGCGTCGGCCAGGTGAGGCGCCTCTGAGGAGGCGAAAGCCAGGCGGGAGGCCCATGAGGTTGAGGACGAGACGGCTGGCGAAGCGGCGGAGGCTGCGGCGGGAGCGAGGCGGTGGCGGTGAGGGGCAGCGGCTCAGGCGGGCAGCCAGCGTGAGCAGTGGAGGCGGGCAGGAGGCGCCAGAGGCGGGGTGGCGGGCGAGTGCTGCGGAGAGGAGGGAGGGCAGTGGCGGGCGGGAGGCGGCAGTGGGCGGTGGCGGTTGGCAGTGGCGGTGGCAGCGGCGGTGAGGAAGGAGGCGGCCATGGGCGAGCGAGGCGGTGGCGGGGAGGAGGCGAGGCAGGTGGAGGTGCGGCCGGCGGAGGAGGCGGCCTGGCGGTGAGGAGAAGGCGGAGGTGCGGGTCGCCGGTGCCAGTGAGGGGCAGGTGGGAGGATGCGTGGGGAAGAGGTCACTGGGGTCGGGGACGGGAGGAGGAAGAGGGCAGGGGCAGGGGCAGGAGGTGGGGCAGACCGAGGGGCCGGGGCGTGGCGTCTGAGGGTTGGTGGCGTCGTGTGTTGTTGTGTGTGGGTGTGGTGTGTGTTGAGAGGAGAGGGTCTAGGTGGAGGGCTAGGATTGGTTAGAGGAGAGGGTAGCTGAGGTGGCGAGAGGCTATTGGAGGGAGTGATGGTGGGGTTGGTTAGACTAGGGTGGGTGTAAAGGGTTTATGGGTGGACCGTTTGAACATGGGGGTGGTCATTCGGGTCGGGTCGGCCCGTTCGACTGCCCCCACTAAAAATAATGCAATATTTTATTTATTTAAACGGACCGTTTGCAAAACATATTTAGTCAAAACAAAATATTCCGGCGACCCGGGTTTGCGTTGGAATAAAGACGGGGCGTTTTAGAAAACAAAACTAGGTTTATCTGCAAATAGTTTTATACAAGCAAAATGCAAGATGATGCCGATGCTCAAATGCAATGTGGCATGATGACATGAGCATGCGGTCATGATGATGCAATGCACAAAAACAACGCGATTTTCTAGTAGTGGTTTTGCGGGATGCCACAATTCGACACCACTAACAATGGATCTCGCCCTCGAGATCCGCCTCATGGTACCGGAAGGAAGGTCGGCGATCTGCATCTTCTCACTTCGTGTAGATCCTCGCGACACCACTAACAAGAGGTCGTTGTCCGTGATCGTCGAGGGAACACTCCGGTAACAAAAAGGCGAGGTAGAGGCATCAACAAATAAAGCCACCCCTAACTTCCGTGGACGGAGTAAAACTGCTGGATCCACTGATTCGATGTACAAGAGCGAATGATAAGAGTAGTCGGATGGTGATCAGTCCATCGCGCACCCAAACCATTACTCTGCACACGAATAGGCGGATTATGCAACCAACTCTCGGGATTAGACTGAAGATCTCGACAAGCGAGGTGCGGAAACAAAGGAGAGATGCAGACTCTGCATCGGATATGGCGTAGATGATGTCGTCGCGTCAGAAAACACCGGAAGGCACAAACAAGGAACAAAGAATGGTACCACAGCAAACGGATTCCTCAGGCAGCACGATCACCGGATGGTAGAACACCGTTATCAGAGGAGGAAGCGAAACCCTGAAGGTACGACGGAAACCCAACCACGAGAATTCCTGGACTCGAAGAAAGAGAAGAGGGCGGATTCAAAACACGCAGAGGTAAGAGGACAATAGCAGAGGGGTAAGGAGTAAAATCAGACCTAATCAGAACTATCCAACCGATTTTTCAAAAATAGTTTTGACACTCTACTTCGGCCGTTAGCTAGGTTATCCTCTGATTTGGACTTGTGGGGTATCGCAACCGCTGTGCTCGATACCACTCTGTAACACCGAGAATCGGACCTATGCAAGTTTTAGCGAAATCCGCCAAACCCGCATAGAAAGCGATTCAAAGGTGCCACCAGCACTTTCGTGCGGGTGGAAAGCAGTAATAACATTACACAACAGTCCTCGATGGGACCCACGTAGCAGATATATATAACAGACTCCATGAGTCAAGAATACAGATATAATATACAAAGATCCAAATCACCTTGAAAACGATAGAGCGTCCAGCTACGGACAAGATGCAAATGGGGCTAAGAGCCCCGAAGAATAACCAATGGCGTCCATAACCCTGCCCAGGCCAAGCCGGAAGGGTAACCCTGCTAACGACGTCGATCTCAAAACCTGCTTAAACAAAAGGGGTGCCGACAAAGGGCAAAGGAAAAAGAGGAGCGTCAGTACTGAGGCCAGTACACGACGAGGCTAGAATTCGGCGGTCCTCGCCTACATAGATATGGTGGACTGAAGCGGCAGCGGCAGCATGCACTAAACAACCTATAGAGACTCGATACAACTGGCGGCAATCAGAGAGGGGTAAGAAGGACCTATCCGGAACCAACCTGATTCTACCATCAAACAAACCCATCCTGATGTTTCCCCCTCGAGACCAAACGAGGAAGTCAACCGAGGAACTCACACAGTTGGCAGTTTTAGTTATTCGGTTATCGTTGCAGCAATTACTAGTCAGGTCTAGATAATCATTCTGATAAAGTAAGCAGTGGGCCCTTTTAGTTAATCATTCCGTTATAGTGGCATCTCTTACTAGCCAGATCCAATTAACATGAGATAACCCCAAACCCAGCAGTTGTTGGTACTTTTATTCAGCCATTCCGTTGTAGTTGCAATACTTACTAGTCAGGTACAATGGTCGCAAGCGACACTCCAAACAAGCAATTGTGGGCAGTATTAATTAGCCATTCCATTATAGTGAAGCTGATTACTAGTCATTATAAAGTCAAATTTATAGCAATAAACTTTAGTTATGCTTGTCTATGGTCGAATCTTGCTCCAAGTCGTCCATATCCATGGACACGGCTTTCGAAAGTTTTACCGGCGGGTGCACCAATAGCAACACACGCTCGATCAACCTCGGAAAAACCAAACCCAACGAGGCTTTCACGACTAAGCAATCACAGGATTCAGAAATATTTCAGGGGCCACCCATTGAGTAGACCATAGAGTAAGCAAGCTCGAGACGGACTCAAGGTTTGACAATGGTAGAAACGAGGAACCCGAAGTGTGGCTGGGCTTGTCGATACCGCGAAAACACTCGCTTACCTAAGCGATGAGGTGCTCCTCGCACAAACGTAAATACAAGTAGCATGGCATAAGTACAGGATCGTAAATAAAACCTCAAACTAGTTTGTGGCCCCAAGAAATAAGACCGAATCAAGCTCGCTCGGGGGTCCCATATACCTCCGGATGTGGATAGCGCGATAAATCAAGGAACAGTATCAAGTACTCGGGGTCCTACGGGACACAAGTGGCGTTCGAAACCAAATATTATCTATCACCCATCGATGCCTCTGCTTACTTCAATTTTAGTTATTAAACAGGAATTAAAGTGAGCGATAAGTAAAACTATGATCATATCCAACACCAACATGCGGCAATACATCAACAAGCTGGCAGCGGGCGACACAGCACTTGAGCAAGCGACTGACGCATAAGTCCAACTATCTACCAAACAACGGTAATAGGATGTGTCCAAGGCAATATAGGGCTGCACGGTATATCACAGTCGGAAACTAAAGCATCGCAACACGTATAGCAATAGGTCAACAGAGGAATAAATACTATAAAAGTAAGATAGGTAGAAAGGGAGATGCTGCTTTGAAAACATTGTCGAAGGTTCCACCAAGATCGGTGACTCACATCAACTCAACGTCCTTATCCATCGCGAAGCAAAACGCTAGAATAAACACCGGATGCACTATTTAATACTACAGCAGAAGATCGGCATGATGCATGCATGATGTAGGACATGGCAAAGGTGCGATGCAATTAGGTCATATTAAGCGGAACCGGGGTCCCGACAATAATTAGATGGTTCATGTTATTTAGAACCCCCGCAGTTTAAATGTTGTCATAACATGGCAGAAAATAGTACCGGGTTCGCTACACAAGTTTAAATGAGGCCAATATGAGACTAGATTTGCCCGCATATGGGCCCCATATTTAATTATTAGGTGAATCGGCATAAGGCCCCCAAACCACAGACAAGTATGCATGCAAGGATGACCATTTAGTATGCGACAAGTTGTATTATGTTATAAAATAGGTTTCGGAAAGGGGTTCACACATTAGGGTTCGACGAGCTTGGGGTTCCGGGGTTCGGGGTCGGTCTCAGGGTTCGACGGGGAACGGCTCGACGGGATCGTTCTCAGGTATCGGGGGTAGTTCTTGTCGCGTCCGTGTCTTCGGTTCATGTTGTCGGTCTTGTCGTTACGAAGATCTTGGCGTTCCGGGAGGAAGCAGGACTTGGGTCGGTGTCGGGGCGCGTCGGATTCTTCCGGGTCGACGCCGTTCTTGTCGTCGTGCCGATCTTGTCGGGTCCCACAGGGTCGATCTTGCCGTTGCGAGGGTCTTGACGGGCCCGCGCAATCGAGTCGGTGTTAGCGGTCGGGAGCGTTCTCGGGACGAACTTGGCGTCCTGGGGATGATCCTGTCGCATCCGCGGTCGTCGGGTCGTGCTGACGGTCTTGTCGGTTCCACGGTTTCGGTCTTCGGGATCCAGGAAGGAGGCCCTCGGATCCTCGGGTCCGTGTCGGAGTACTTGGCGTCCGGTCTTCGGGCATCGGTGCGGGAAGGAGTTCTTGTCGTTTCCCGATTGGCACCATGTCCCCTCCTCGGATGTGTGGGCATCGGGTTGGTATTGACGTCGAGATCTTGGCTTGCTGGTGAGGCGGCACTTGGCGTTGGTTAAACTTGGTGGAGGCGTGGTACACAAACACGGAGATGATTGTCGATATTGTGGCCTACAAAACGGAGCAACAAGCAGCTACACAACAGGGACCATTAGAGCATATAGGAGCCCGAGGTGCTACCGCCCGCGCACCGAAGTTGTTGAGGCCGAACAGGGTACGGACGGATGCAAGGAGGCCACAGGGAGGCTGCTGCGGTGCCAATGAAGTGGGACCCGGTGGCGACGGCGGCTCGGCAGGGACAGAGGCAAGCGCCGGCGGTCAGAGGCGCCAGGCGACGACGAACTTGGCGGCAGAGGAGGGCGAGGCCGGCGAGCTGCTGCTGCCTGGGGAAGATGACCGGCGCGAGCGGGGCTTGCAGGGAGGCTAGGGGTGGCCTCAGACGCCGGCGACGGGAACGAGCGGGGAGGAAGACGCTCGTCCGGCAGCGGAGGGCGCGAGCATGGGCGGCGGGTGAGGCGTAGACGGGGAGGGCGAAGAGCCGGCGGCGGACGGAGGCGGGGCCGCGGGGTTGAGGACGAGGGGACGATCGTGGGCGGCGGAGGCTGGCGGGAGCGAGCGGTGGCGGTGGGGAGCGACGCGGCTGGAGGCGGCCAGGCGTGCAGACGCGTGGAGGAGGCGGGCAGAGGAGGCGCCGAGAGAGCGGGCGAAAGGCGAGGTGTCATGAGAGGAGGGAGGAGGAGCGTGGCCGAGGCGGGAGAGACGACGTGGCGGCGGTTGACAGGGGTGGTGGCCAGGCGTGCGAGGCGTGAGGGAAGGAGGCGGCCGGCGCGCTGAGGCGGCCAGGGAGCGAGCTGGCGGGGAGGAGGGGCGAGGCAGGTGGAGGGTGCGACCGGCGGAGGGGAGGCGGCCTGGGCGGCGGTGAGGGAGAAGGGCGGAGGGTGCGGGTCGCCGGTGCCGGTAGGGGACGAGGGTGGGAGGATGCGTGGGGAAGAGGGTCACGCGGGGGTCGGGACGGGAGGAGGAAGAGGGACGCGGGGACAGGGGCCAGGGTGGGGCCGGACGCGGGGGACCGGGGGCGTGGCGTGCGGGGGTTGGTGGCGTGCGTGTGTTGCTGTGTGTGTGGGTGTGGTGTGTGTTGAGAGGGAGAGGGTCTAGGTGGAGGGCTAGGATTGGTTAGAGGAGAGAGGGTAGCTGAGGTGGCGAGAGGCTATTGGAGGGAGTGATGTGGCTGGGGGTTGGTTAGACTAGGACTGGGTGTAAAAGGGTTTATGGGTGGACCGTTTGAACATGGGGGTGGTCATTCGGGTCGGGTCGGCCCGTTCGACTGCCCCCACTAAAAATAATGCAATATTTTATTTATTTAAACGGACCGTTTGCAAAACATATTTAGTCAAAACAAAATATTCCGGCGACCCGGGTTTGCGTTGGAATAAAGACGGGGCGTTTTAGAAAACAAAACTAGGTTTATCTGCAAATAGTTTTATACAAGCAAAATGCAAGATGATGCCGATGCTCAAATGCAATGTGGCATGATGACATGAGCATGTGGTCATGATGATGCAATGCACAAAAACAACGCGATTTTCTAGTAGTGGTTTTGCGGGATGCCACAGGCCCCCACGCTAGTTTCTCTAATTGTGTTTGAACCTGTTTCCACATTCTATTGGAATTAAGTCCTTTATCTCTACTACTTGTATTTGGTAGAAACCATGCAAAACCATGGCTAGTTTGTTATGTCCATCGTCAAAGTATCAGGAGTAAAGTTTACATCAGCTCCTAGAGCTGAATGTGTCATTATCAGAAGCAAAGGTTGCACCTATATTCTTGTCATGACATGAACCAGGAGGCACTTACTAATTGCATCGAGAGTAGTTTAAGAGACAATAAGATGAACTAGCTACCGCCAAAATATAGAAGACAAAACACACATATGTAGTGTCCAAAGATATGGACAGTTGGAGCTTAACCATCACCTCATTCCAGGGAAACAACAGTTGGACAAAGTCTCCAGAGACTCGGTACTAGTGGTTCATGAAATGGCAATATAAATAGTTATAGGAAGGCTGCTGCTACGGCAATTCTGGAATTCCAAGCCCATTACCAGAAGATAGCACCGATTCAACGCCTGCTACTACTACTTGTTATGATTTGATATCCACAGGAGCATCTTAGGCAGAAGAACTACAATGTGTGGCCAGAACATGTTCCAACGAACCAGGTATAGGATTGTGGTAACAAGCTACTCCTATCACAATTGAGATGTTTGGCGTTCATGATGACTCCCACTTCTATCACCATGGTTTAATTTCCTACGAAATATAGCAGGCCAGCTTGTTCTTGGTCGATCATACTAGATTTGTTCTCTTCAATCATATATACTCTGTATTGGTCCATATATATGGAGAAGTTGCCTCTCAAATGAGGATATATAGACGACTAGAAGACATCAATAAAACATGACCACCATCATTCATGATAGTAAATTGATGCATCGGAGATCTCACAATCACCACATTAACAAGGATCATATACAAGTCGTAGTACAAATGAGTGGATGCATTTGATTTGTAGATCGTATGTGATAGTCATAATACGAGTCACAATATACAGCTACTCCAATGTGTTCAATAAATACAGCTCCAAACTTTTTTCCATGGTAATGCTGGCTTTTCATTTTCCATTTAGAGCAAGTTTATGTGAACGGCCGTCCACTTTGCCTTAGGGAGGTCTAAGAGAACGAGAATCCAATGGTTCGGCATGTGTACAAGTTCAGCATGGAATGTCCACATTTCTCTAAATTATGTTCAAACCCATTTCCTCGTCAAAGTGAAATTGTGTTTTCTTTAGTTCTACTACTTGCAGTATATTTGGTACTAGTAAAATATTTGCAAACTTCTAGATGTAATCTCACTAAGTGGGCCCAGGGTATATATCCGTCACTCGGATGGGAAAATCCCGGTCTTGATACATAGCCCTCAAAAGTTCCTCTGAAATACCTACACACCTGTATGGTCACCCAGTTACGGTCATGACAGTTGATGTGATCAAAGCAGCCTCGCAAGACAGTGATTAATTTGATATCATGGTCGAAGGACTGAATCACTACACTTTGATAGATATTGCAATATTGAACTTTGTGACTGTATCACATTGCAATACTAGGGTTGGGAATTGTCCATCACATCAATCATCTAATGAAGTGATCTCGTTGTCAGTTGACGTGATAAAGTCCATGACCGTGAAACCTCGATCATCAGCTGCTCAACGAACTAGTCTAGAGAATACTAGGGACCTGGTTTGTTCATATATCACACATGTATTAATGTTTCCACTTAATATAGTTATAGCATAATACAAAACTATTACGAACTAATGAGATATGTCAATAAAATCATCTTTATTATTGGCCTCTAGGACATATATCCTTCATCTTCATCGTCCATGTTAGGGGCCATAGTCCCTGATTGCTTTTCCTTTCTTCATTCTAGGGTCCTTTTGCAAATTTGGAGAACTTATCTTCAAATACCTGGTTTAGTTGGGCAAGAAATGTTAGGGGCCTCCTCGTAAATGTCAGGGACCTTTTGAGGCTCTTCCCTACTCAAAAAAACATTCTAAAAAACTATTTCCAAATATGTGCATTGTAGTCTCCTTATCGCTTCACTCTTTCCTCTTCCATCCTGACAATGACATCAGCGATACCTCACCGGCAGGGCTGGTCCCCTAGACTTCTGATTGTCGGACATTGTGTTTCACCACCACAACTCGACTATGTACTCTGCTTCGTGTTCACCCTCCTCCACCTCTCCATTGTAACACCTTGTCACAACCTTTGTCGTTTGTACTCAAGTCATTCTCCATGTCAAAGGTAGCCATCTCGCTCTCATGCCTCCCACCATTGTCATGACCATCAATCCTACCTCGGATGCACCCACTTCGGCTCGTAGGATCCCCCACCCCACCCCGATATGCAAATACTCACTTCTTTACAGATGGGAGAGCTAACTCTCTTGTTCTGGACAATTTGTTGGTTATGTCTTACAACTCTAGTGAAGTGAGACCCAAGATTGTTCCTACTATTCTCAGTTCCCATTCTTTAAACAAGCATCACATTACAAATAAAATATTTGGGCAAGGTAAATACACTTGCCTTTTGCAAGCACGTATAAAAATTAGAGATAAATCAAGAAGGTAACAAGGTATCTGAGGACCACTACTGTATACCCGTCACTAAGCACTTCGAGACGCTAGGAGACCCAATTCTCTAGCATACACGCTAACAACCGGTGTGTCGCACTAGGTATCCCGTTCCAATATGAAGGATCCTTTACTTCTTCCAGTGCAAACATCGTAGTGGCGATTGGCCTCGGAAGTGTTAGAGTACTTTCTGTTGTTATTGCCGAGCACAGAAACATTTACCTAGCGGCATCAACAAACATTTATTGTTGCGTGCTCAAAAGGATCACGTTCACTCATTTGTTGTCGAAGTACATGCCTTATCACAATGTAGATGTTCTATTTTCCTGACGCCTCCTACTTCTATCTCCTACTTCTTCGTTGCACATTTGGACAACCATACTAGATTTGTTCTTTTCAATATCACATATATATGTAGTTTAGTACAAAATCATCAACAATTTCTCCGTGTTTAGTCTATATAGGGAGAAGTTGCCTATTAAGGACGTATATGAACCCATGGTCACTGTTACCCGGGCAGCTGTCGGGCTTGCCGGTCGGACATGCTGCTAATCCTTGTAATATAATATGGTAATTTGAACATTTTAAGCATTTGCATGTGTGTTATGCCCAGGCTTTATAAATTATCTGGTCCGCCATTGATTATAGGACCGAAGGATGCAACAAAGATCTTACGTTCTCCACATTAACAGGGGTCACATGTAGAAAATGAGTGCCATTTTGCTAGGATCACAATATACTACGTGCATTCTTATTCTTTTGTGTGAAGTCAATATGACATGATGCATTTGATTTTTAGATTCTACATGTTAGTATATACATCCGTCGATGCAGAGACCGTGGCTTTACCCCTTTCTAGAAAAAAAAAATGCCAGTAACAATACTAGTCACGTATATGTTCAATGTAAATATTTTAAGCATCTCTACGCACATCTCCAAAATAGTTGTTTCCGTTGCAAGCTTTTACATGAGTGCTCAATTTGTGACCTTAACTTCTGAAAGATCACATCATTCCATGGTACCAAGCCCTCCACCACAAGAAGAGAAATTTTGTGTGGCGAAGCTACCCCTCCCCCCTCCGTGCGACTCTTGTAAGCCGCCGACTGGGATAAGTCGTATCTGAAATAATCTCTGGTATTGTGTAAACACTTTCCATATAGTGAATTTTTGCTAGCTGGCGTCTGTGATTTTTTCCTCTCTTTGTTGAAAACATTTTCCACGTTAATCATGTGTCCCCCTGTTATGATTTTGTTTTCGTTCTTCGTTATTGTCGTGTTTATAACATGTTGTCCAACAATTTAGGAGAAGGAGAACCCAGCTGTTGGGCATGTGCACTTGCAGGTCATGTTCAGCCGGAGTGTTCATATTTCTCTAACTGTGTTTGAACCTGTTTCCTCACTCTAGTGAAATTAAGTCATTTAGCTCTTCTACTTGTATTTGGTCGAAACCATGCAAAACCATGGCCAGTTCGTTCTGTTTGTCATCACAACATTAAGTGTATAGTTCACATCAGCTTCTAGATCTGAATGTGTCGTTATCAGCAGCAAAGGTTGCACTTGAACTCTTTTCATAACATGAACCAGGAGGCACTTACTAATTGCATCGGGAATAGTTTCAGAGACAATAAGATGTAGTAGCTACCGCAAAAACACAGAAAACAAAACACAGATATGTCGTGGCCAACGATATGGACAATTGGGGAGCTTAACCATCACCTCATTCTAGAGAAAAAATAGTGGCACAAAATCTTCAGAGATTGAGAACTAGCATTGATCACTAAATGGCAACATAAGTATGTGTAGGGGAGGCCGATGCTACTACAAGGTCCAAGCACATTACCAGAAGGTAGCACCGGTTCTGCACTTGCTAATACTACTCGTTATCCTTTGATACCGGACCATCTTAGGCAGAAGAACTACACTGCGCGGCCAGACCATCTTGCACCGTCGACATAAAGGACAACCCGGTGGCTCTGTTTCCAACAAGCTGGGAATAGGACTGTGGCAACAAGCTGCTCCTATAACAATGCAGATGTTCGGTGTTCCTGATGTCTCATAGTTCTATCACCATGGTTTAAATGCATACAAAATACAGCAGGCTAGCTTGTTCTTGGTCGCTTATACCAAATTCGTTCTGTGCAATCATACATATTTCGTATTACAGTTATATATATGGAGAAGTTGCCTCTCGAGAGAGGATATATAGACAACTAGAAGACACAAAAAAAAGCAGGAACATCATTCATGATAGTAAAGTGATGCATCGAAGGTCTCACGATCTCCACATTAACAGGGATCATATGTACATAGTACTATATATAGTGGTAAATGTGCCTTCATATTATTTTGTGTCATGTCAAGATGACACGATGCATTTGAGTTGTAGATAGTACGCGCCTGTCATAATATGAGTCACATTTTGAAGCTACTCCAATGTGTTTAATAAATATTTTGAGCTTATATACATAATAGCTCGAAAACTATTTTCTTGGTAACGCTAGCTTTTCATTTCCCATTGAGAGCAACTTTGTGTGACCGGTCCATTTTGTCTAGGGAGAATGGGAACCCAATCGTTGGGCATGTGTACAACAGTACAAGTTCAGCATAGAATGTCTCAATTTCTCTAAAGAGTGAATTCCATTTTTTACCCCCTAGTTTGTCATATGTGACACCATTTACCCCATATAGTAAAAATTCCTCCTACTTACCCCATTTAGTAAAATTTGTGCCACATTTTACCTATTTTAAGAGTTGAAAGCTTTCTATCAGTTGTAACCGCTCACTCCTGGCATCTCTACATAAAAACAATCTATCACATTAACTTGTGTGTGATGGAAGACGAATGAGGGCGCTCAGGGCTATTGGAAAGCCAAGGAAAAATATAGCTGGCAGTGGCCGCCAACCAAAATCCTCCTATTGCTATGAATAGGTATGAAATACAATCTCGCCGCTATCGGCCGAGCACAGAATGGTCTGCTAGAATGGTTGCAAGTTATTCTAGTAGAAGTACCAGCTCGAGTCATCGGATCATCGCCGAGCGCTCACTGGGCTTGCATCCTTGAGCTGGCGCGTAAAGTGGCATAGACCCCTCAGGTGCATGTGCGCCTCGTGCACAACTGCCTAAGCTGTTCCTGGAGCTTACACGCAACCATTAGGATGTTGTACGCGCACTGAGCCTGCACACACATAGCGTGGTTACTCCATCATATAGGCATTCTTATCGCTGAAATATTCAATCAAATGCACAAATAAAATCCAAGCTTGTACAAGTATCACCATACACCTTTAGATTAAGGAACTCTTTCTTCTAGACGTGTGGAGGAGATCATATGTCTAGACCTCACGACTGGGTGAGGGAAAATGATTCTAAATCTTAGAAGGGGTAAAATCTGGCAAAAAATTCACTAAATGGGGTAACCAGAAAGAATTCTTGTTAAATTGGGTAATTGTTGTCAAAAATGACAAACTAGGGGATAAAAAATGGAATTCTCTAAACTACGTTTGAACCTGGTTGCTTGTCCAAGTGGAATTGTGTTCTTTAGTTCTACTACTTGCAGTATATTTAGTAGAACCCATGCAAAACAGCATCTTTAGTGAATTTAGATCAGCTTCTAGAGCTGAATACACAGTTATAAGCAGCAGGTTAAGGTAGACAGTTCTTGCCATGACATGATCATTACTACTAGTCGATTTCCCGAAGGCGCTTACAAACCGTATCATGAGTAGTTCAAGAAACAGCATAAGATGGACTAGGTAGCACCAAAACACGTAGGAACGCACAAATCGAGTATCTGGAGATGTCAGCCAAATGAGGGTCTGGAGATTAATCAACACCTCCTTCACCATGTAACTGGGCATGGCATGGCCATGGCGTGCCGCCAGCCCAAATCCACTTAAGTCGCTAAGCGGACACCCACGAGCAGGGATAAAATCGTGGTGGACAGTCATGTTGTGCCAGCTACCGCCGCCTTGCTGCCGCGCAACATCGAGAAGCAATCGGAAGGTTGGGGGTTTTCTGATATGGAGGAAGTGTCACGCTCACAAGAATTAAGGGGATAAATCACAGTGTATTCAGGACAGAGGGTGAGAAAAGTAGAGCGATTGGATGAGAAACAGAGAAGGGGGTGAGCAAATTGAGGTCACCCCGAGCAACGGCGACGACTAGTTTTTGCTTTACTTGATAATTTGATAGATGGCTCCTACAACTCACCCACCACTGGCTTTATATCCAAGCTCAGCTGGACGGAATGTTCACAGACAACAACTAAAGTAACAGAAAATGTTGGAAAGAAGAAGGGGAACGGCGGGAGCCGTTTGCTGACATCATGCGAATCAGGGCCTTACGATCTTCATAATCGAACCGGTATCTCTTCATCAGGGTCGTTCGTTAACTGACGAAGAAGGCTAGTGTTTTGGTTCAGGCTTCAGAATGTTGGGTCATGACAATTGCCCCCTTCTGAAGATCACACTTGTCCTCAAGGGTGGAAGATGGGAAAAAATTCTGACAAAATCTGCATCCTCCCAAGTAGAAGCTCCTGTGGGTAGATTGGTCCACTTGATTAACCACTGTACCACCGGCTCATTGTTCCTTGGGATAGTTCTCCTCTCAATTATGGTCTCAGGGTAGACTTTGATGTTTCCAGCAGCATCCACTAGAGGCAGCTCAGGACTAGGGATCACCTTCCTGCCTATGTGCTTTTTGAGTTGACTCACATGGAATGTAGGATGTAGTTGACACCCCTCAGGTAATAACAGTATGTATTCTACTTCTACCACTCTTGCTAGGACTCTGTATGGTCCATAGTACTTGGAATGTAATTTCAAGGACCTATGAAGACTCAATGAGGCGTGCCTATAGGGTTGCACCTTGAGGTACACCATGTCTCCCACAGTAAATTCTCTTTCTTTCCTATGTTTGTCAGCATACTTCTTGGCCATGTCTTGTGCCTTCACTAGGTTGTCCTTGATGAGTTCATTAGCCAACTGCCTCCTCTGTAACAAGCCTGCAGCTTCTTCATTAGGATTATCTAGTAAGACCATGATACGTCCAATTTGCATCACCATTCTATATCATAATTTATCTATATTCATTGATATATGTCTTATTATGAGGTATTACTTATGTCTTTTTCTCTGTTTTTGAATGTTGGATGATTCTTGGAGGATGAACTGCCGGAGTCAGGTTTCTGATGGAAAAGGAGGTGTTTTTATGCAATTTTGCGAAGATCAGAAAAATACCAGAAAAATATTGGAAAATTATATTTTCCCAGAAGACGGAGGAAGCCAGAAGGGGAGGTGTAGCCAGGCCATAGGGGGCCCACACCCCCCTATGCGCGGACCCATCTTGCCCCACGCCTAGGGAAGGTGTGGCCCACCTGGCCGACTCCCGACTCTGCCCTCTCGCCTATATCTTCTTCACGGAACCCTAACACCAGGGGGGCGACCACGGAAAGATTTCCGCCGCCTCTGCGAGGCGGAAAACACTAAGAGAGAAAGAGATCTCTGGCAGACAGATTTCTGCCGGGGAAATCCCTTCCTAGAGAAGGGAGATCGTCTCTATCAATACCGTCATCAATCTAGACTTCATCAGGATCATCATCATCCACACCATCATCTCCACTAGCACCATCATCACCACTCTGTCACGCTATAACAATCGTGTTGGATCTTGCATTTGCTCTTAGGGGAAACTTTCCCGGTGTTAATTACTATTGTAGTTGATGCTTGTGAGTGGAACCATTGGATTATTGTTTATGTTCAGATTGTTATCCATCACCATATCATCTTTGATCTTGATCCATATGATGTCTTGTGAGTAGTTCATTTAGTTCTTGAGGACATGGGAGAAGTCATGTTGTTAGTAGTGGATTTGTGTTGAGTTATTATTCAATGGTTTAGTATTTAAGTTGTGGTGCTATTCTTCTAGTGGTGTCATGTGAACGTCGAATACATGATACTTCACCATTTATGGGCCTAGGGGAATGCATTGTGTATTTGGCTACTAATTGCGGGGTTGCCAGAGTGACAGAAACCTGAACCCCTGTTAGCACACCATTGCATAAGGGAGCGTAGGATCTCAGAGTTTAAGGTTGTGGTTAGGTTTATATCTTAATTACTTTCCTATAGTTGCGGATGCTTGCAGGGGGTTTAATCACAAGTATGTATTTGTCAAGTAAGGTCGGTACATTAGCACAGGTTCACCCACACAACACTTACAACACCAAAGAAGAGTACTTAACTATTTGAAGCGAAAGCACTTGACAGAATTCTCATGTGTCCTCGAGAACGTTTGGTCCTTATAAGTATTTCCACTGGCTTGTCCTTTGCTAAGAAAGGATTGGGACACTTGCTGCAGTTGTTCGTTGTCTTTATTACTTGCGCTTTGTTTTGTTGCTTTATCAGAAAACCCCTAAAAATTCGTTTGCTAAGTATTTACAGAGAATTCCTGCTCCATACCACTAGTCAACACCTTCTGCTCCTCATTGGGATCGACACTCCTATTTATCAAAAGTACTACGATACATCCCCTATACTTGTGGGTCATCAAGAATATTTTCTGGCGCTATTGCCGGGGAGTGAAGCACTATTGAAGAGTGGAACTGGTAAAGGAAACTTCTACTGTGAGTATTTCCCTTTTTCTGTTTGTTACTTTGTTTCCAATATGGATAAACCACTTGGTTTTCTGTTTGGGAAAACTATTACCATTGTTAGGGTAGTAAATGAACCACTGCCTCTTGAGATAGATCCTTTTAAGATACCTACAAGTATTGTTGATCGTGTTATGGATAATTATTATTTTGGGGATGGAACTGTCCATCCTAGTGATTATTTGCTTTTTATCCATGAATTATGCGGGTTATTTAAGTGTGCAGGTATCACAACTGAATAGGTAAAGAAGAAGTTACTCTCTATATCCTTGAAAGGGAGAGCTGAAGAATGGTATAAGCTGCTGAAGAATGGACAATCCATGGAATGGGAGGAAATGGCATCTCTCTTTTATTCTAAATTCCATCCTTCCAGTGAGATTCATAAGGATAGAAATCTGATATATAACTTTTGGCCTCGTGATGGAGAGAGTACAGCTCAAGCTTGGGGGAGATTGAAGTTACTAATGCTTAAATGTCCTATTCATGAACTCCCTAACAATATTATTATCAATAAATTTTATGCTAGGCTTTCTCTTCATGAGAAAGATTTACTAGATGCTTCTTGTGTCGGATCATTCACACGTATGAAGGAAGAATCTAAATGGGATCTCCTAGACCGTATTCAAGAGAACACTAAAGCTTGGGAGAATGACAAAGGAAGAAAGTCAGGTATAAACTATGATTATGAATGCATTAAATCTTCTATGGGAACTGATGACTTCCGTGATATTAGCAATGAGTATGGTCTTGATTCTCAAGTTCTTGCAAATTGTTTTAAGGCCTTTGCCTTTTACATAGAAATTCCCAAGAAAGAGTGGGACAAGTACCATGCTCCTTATAAAGACATTGTTACCCATGTTCCTGCTAGCGTAGAAGTTTGTACTGTTGATCCCATTTTGCCTGAACCTTATATTGAGAAAATCCCTTTTCCTACTAAGGTAAAGGAGCATTCTATTATAGCTATTGTGGTTAGCAAAAGTTCAAAGAAAACTATGGAACCCGATGAGCAAATTAGTATTGAGCTTGTAGTAGCTATTGTGAAAGACCTTGTCACTAGAAATATAGAGGATGAGCATATTGTCTTCTGTGAAGATGCTTCTAATATCGTCTCTCATCCTAGAAAAGTTAGAAAAACTAGTGTTCCTCTGCTTTCTGTTAAAATTGGTGATCATTGCTATTATGGTTTATGTGATATTGGTGCTAGTTCTAGTGTTATTCCTTATGAGCTTTACAGGGAAATTATGCATGAAATTGGTCCTTGTGAGCTTGAGTACATTGATGTGGTTATTCACCTTGCAAATAAGGAAACCATTTGCCCTATTGGTATTGTAAGAGATGTGGAGGTTCTTTGTGGTAAGGTTAGTATCCTGCTGATTCTCTAGTGCTTAATTCAGCAGCTAGCAAAACTTGTCCTATCATTTTTGGTAGACCTTTCTTGAAGACTTGTGGAGATATTATAGATTGTAAGAAGGAGAAAGTTTTAACTAAGTTTGATGGAGATTCTTATGAGTTTAAATTTTCCAAATTTGCTAAAGCTCCTTGTGAAAACAGCTTGCCTAATAAAGATTTCAGGATGGAACAGCTTGCTTCTATTGATCCAATTTATGACCTTGGGCCTCTTTTTGATGATTGTAAGTATGCTCATTCTAATTATATAGTTGTTTCCTTTGATGGTTATATTGTCAACTTTATTCAAAGTGCTACTGAAAGTTATTATGAGAGAGGGAAACATGGTTTTATGCATCTCAATAATGTTAAGTTTCCTCGTTTTATGTTGAAAGCTTTGAAGTTGTATCTGTTTTGTCTTCCTATACTGGTGGCTTTTTGTTTCAACAATTTGTTTTTCTCATGATACCCCCATGCATAGGAAGTGGGTTAGAGTCAAATGTGTTGGTTATTTGCTTCTTGATGCTATCTTTCATTCCAGATATATATCTCCTTGGTGAACATCTTTGAAAGTTTCAAGCCTAACTTAAAGGCATTAAAAAAGTATTTGTTGGGAGATAACCCAAGAGTTTGGTTGAGTCTTGGAAGTTAATACCTCTGTAATAACCGCTCCTTATCCTTTTTGTTTTGGTTTTTGTGTCAAGTTCAACTACTTTTGAGAAGTAGAGGAGTTGTGAAAAGTGGTTGTCCTGGGACAGATTTTTGTGCTGCACTGTAAAAATTCGTGAGGGAGCTTAGTACGTCGGATGGAGCTGTATTTTTCTGAGCTTGTTCTCCAGGTTGTTACCCAACTTTCATTAGTTTTGCACTTTTTGATTTAAGCAACATAAGGTTTTAGAAAAAATCAATATTTACATGCTGGTCTGTTTTGTCAGATTTCTGCTATCATTTGCATTTGCCTCTTATAGAAGCCTATGTTTTAATGGATTTCAGTTGTAGTGTGAACCTAAAGTTTTATTGTTTTTATTACAGTAATGTTGCCATTGAATTTTGTGTATTGTCTTGTGAGAAAAGGAATTTCCAGGAGAAGGAGGAAAGGAGTCTGCAGAGTTCGTCTTTGAATAGGTACAAGTGGTGAAAACAGAAGGTTCACGAAATCCTAATCTTTTTATATTTTTGGTGTTTTTATTACATAAGGAAAGTTACGAGATGGAACAGAGGAGGAACCGGAGGCCAGGGTGGCCAAACCCACCCCAGGCGTGGGCCCCAGCTAGCCGCGCCTGGAGGGGTGTGACCCCTCCCCCCCCCCCGAGCTCCGTCTCCGCCTCGTTTTCGTATCAGCACCTTCATTATGCCTTAAAACTTCGTAATATATAACCCCCCGGATCCCCTGAGGTTCGTGCATCGTGTTCTCTTCGTGATTTTGTTTCGATCTGTTTCTGTCAAGAAATCTTCTCAAGTTTAGAGCACCATGGTCTCCGCCAATGATAAGGGCAAGAAGCCCGGGGAAGATGATCCTCACAATCCCAAGGAGGAGGAGATTTTGGTAGGGGATGAAGAATGCGTGGAGGACAAGCATCCGGACACTCGTGCTACCGTCGCAAGCATTGGAGTGGTGGCAAAACCTATCAAGCTTAAGAGGACAGCATGGATGTCTACAGGAGGGAAACCTCCACCTCATATCCTCTCTCCACGGTCATCTCCTTCAAGTACTAAGAGACCCTTCCATACTCTTATACATGAACATCAATATCAACATGTGCCCAAAGGGAACTTGCCCTCTATGTGGGATATGCCTCGTTCTAACCATGCAGGGTAGGAACACACTAAGAAGGAAGAGTGGGGAAAGAAAAGTAAGGACTGCGGCTCTCGGTTCGATATGATCATGAACCCCATTGAGCAAAATTCGGAGTTGATTCGTACTCTTGCCTTTGAGATTGAGGATTTGAGGAAGCAGATTGAGGAGCTTATGAAAAGAACACCGCCACCATCGAAGGAGTAATTCGTCATCAGGTTTGGCATCCCCTTGGCTTGTTCCAAGCTTGGGGGGAGTGCCACGGTACAATCATTATCTTTTATCTTTTACCTTTTTAGTGGATTCATATCTTTGGTAGAGGTGTTATCTTATATGATGGTTTGCATGTGGAAGTATATCTCCTTTAGTTGATTATCTTTGTATCCCTTTGTGTGAGTGCCTTTATGGAATATTAATGAGAAGTTTCATCTTTTACTTTTTGCACTTCTTATTTTAGTTTGCAATCTCTATTATATGATGGATCTTGTTGATTAGTATTGGCATCACTTTGGGAGCATCAAGTAAATCTAAATTGGTTTTGCAAACCAAGTTATGGTCAGTAGCAACACTTTTTGAGGTTTGAAAGGAAAAGAGAAAAAGCTTACAGGTATTAGGTATCATTTTATTTTCTTGTAGGGGTTCGTATCATTTAAAACAAAAAAATTCTACCTCATGCACACAAACAAGCCAAGATATATCTACT
This sequence comes from Avena longiglumis, assembly GCA_030063025.1. NCBI lineage: Eukaryota > Viridiplantae > Streptophyta > Magnoliopsida > Poales > Poaceae > Avena > Avena longiglumis. The sequence goes on from CP125979.1 coordinate 186,304,389, forward strand.
AGATTGTAGCAATGAGTCGATTAGAGTACTCACCCTCGAAGATTCCAAAGCGGTTAACAAGAGCAGATTCTCGTGGGTGATGTAGTCGTACACTTGCCGATCTCAAGATCGCGTAGAAGATCCTTCCGGCGCTGTGTTCCGGCAGAGCTTCCATAGTCGGTCACACGTTCGGTACTCGATGAAGACCTTCCTCTCCCTTGTTCCAGCAGGCAGCGGAGGTTGTAGTTATCCCCTCGCGATTCTGGCAGCACGATGGCGTGGTGTCAAAAGTAGAAGGAAAATCCTGCAGGGCTTCGCCTAAGCCGGAGCAGGTTATGGTGGATCTAGGGTTTCCAGCGATCTAGTTTTAGAGGGACGGAGAGGAGGAGGTGGAGTCGGCGGCGGCGGTGCCGCTGGGGGGGCGGCTTGGTGGGGGAGGGGCTGGTTGTGTGTTCTCTTGGGGCACCCTCTCCCCTCTATTTATGAGAGGGAGGGCATATTGGGAGAGGGGAGTTTGTATCCTTCCCCAACTCCCTCTCCTAGTTGGCTTGTGGTCCCAGTTTGACTTTTCAAACTTGCCTTTTGACTTTCAATTTGGAGCTTTTTTTCTTTCTTGCAAATGCCCAACCAAGTGACCTAGGACATGATCCAATCATTCCACTTATCCATGACAGATTCATGTACCCTTCCCCTTCTGGTCGGGTGAACCTTCTAGACCCTTCTAGAACCTCTCCGATGAAAACATCGGAATCATCCCCGAACTCTGAAATTGGACTTTCCTTATATGAATCTTATTCTTCGGACCATTCTGGATCTCCTCGTGATATCCCAGATCCCATCCGAGACTCCTAACAACATTCAGTCTCCCTACTTACATTCCATATCTACTAAACAACATCGAATCCTTAAGTGTGTCTCCTTACGGTTCATGAATTATGCGGACATGACCGAGACACTTCTCCGATCAATAACCAATAGAGGAATCTGGAAATTCATATGGCTCGCACATATTTCTATGATTACTTTGCGATCGAATGAACCACTTACATACGATACCAATTTCCTTGTGTCTCGCGATAGTTTACTTACCCGAGGTTTGATCGTCGGTATCTCTACATACCTAGTTCAACCTCGTTACTGATAAGTACTCTTTTCTCGTTCCTGTGATATGTGATCCCTTGTGAGCCAGTCACATGCTTGCAAGCTAATTGGATGACATTCCACCGAGAGGGCCCAGAGTATATCTATCCGTCATATGGATGTACAAATCCCACTATTGGTCCATGTGCCTCAACACAAACTTTCTGAACATTCAATGCCACCTTTATAGCCACCCAGTTACGGTGTGGTATTTGATGTCATCAAAGAATCCTTCCGGTGATGGTGATTAGCATGATCTCATGGTCGAAGGAATTAGGTTACTATGTATCAGAAAGCTTATAGAAAACGAACTATTGAAATGACTTGATCTTTATGCTACGCTGATCTATAGGAGTATGTCCATCATACCATTCTCCTAATGATATGATCTTGTTGTTAATAACATATCAATGTTTATGATTGGGAAACCACGATCATCTATCAACCAATAAGCTAGTATTACAAAGAGGCTTTACGAGGGACTCTAATTTAGTTTACAAATCACACAAGTATTAATGTTTCCGGTTAATTAGTATTATAGCATGAATGTAAACATTTATCATAAACACAAAGATATAATAATAACCACTTTTATTATTTCCTCTAGGGCATATCTCCAACATTTCTTTATTGTTGGCTCATAAGCTTAGTATTTTTTATTTAAGATCTTTTGTGTCTTCAAGGAAGATTGCATGTTTGTCTTTATAACTTGTAGGTTTGCTTGTTTCCTTCAACTCTTTTACTTGCTGCCCAGCTTTGCTAGCCAAAAACCTATTTTGAGAAGGCATACTTCTCATGTTTCCAATCCCTTTGAACTAAAACATGTTCCATTTGTGTCCACCATATCTACCTATTAGCAATTGCTATTCCAAGCAAATTCTCAAGTTTCATCTATCTTTCGGATTAAAAAACTATTTTGTTATGTGAAAACTAGTTAGTAAAGCTCTCACGAACTTGATGGCACACCTTATTTTCTTGCCCCTAATAGACTTGAACCATTGTGTCATCGAAGTTGTATATGCTTGCATCTATACATTGGGATTAGCAGAACCATGCTTTAACGGGGAACACTTTCAACATTGCACCCATACATTGTACATAGTTGATATCATGCTCTTTTGTTTGCGGATGTTGACGGTGTGAAATAAAGAGGGAATTTGTAAGTCCATGGAGTGATGTATGTGTGTTAGAGAAACGCCTGGGCCGCTAGCCTAAGCCATGCCTAATCATGGTGGAAACTTGCAGCATCACTATAGTGAGCATTCTATGAAGCATCCTCAATAAAAAGCTATGCACATAGTAAATAAAAAGATCACTGAGATGCTCATTGTCTGCTTGCCTTGTCATTTTGGTTATGGGATAGCTCCTGTACCATGTGCAAGGGGTACCCTTTTGGCGGTTCTTTATGATACACATATACTTACAATGACAAGAACTTACGGGTAACTAAAGTTGAGTAGTATGAGGAGCGGCCCTCGTACTCAAGGGACATGAGATCGCCAACTTATATTTCGTCAAGCATCTACTCCATCTTTGTGCACTTTAACCTTAATCATCTCAAGATGCCTATGATAGGGGCAATGAGGGCTCAAAGCTAGTAAGTACCATAATCTTTTGGAAGCTCTTTATGAATTGAAATCCCTGCTACCCTCTATGAAGGGACCTTTCTCCTATTTCCTAAGTTGAGTCAGTAAACCTACTTCCTCTCTATCTCCAGCAAGCATTTGAGTTGTTGTGTTTCAAGCATTCATATGGTGATTTATTCATTCATGTTCTTTATCTTCCTTATTTTCACAAGACTCTTATCTATTGAGTATTACTTTGAAAACCTTAATTGTGAAAAACCTTTTTGTGCAAAGAGTGCTACTGTTATAAAACTTCTAAAAAGCCTTTTGTGAAACTGTTTACCAGCTGTTCTCTGACCAGGAACAAAAGTTTGCCAATTCAAATTATGATTTATCTTTATGCATCTCTATTGCGACTCTTGTACTTGTTGCAAGCTATGTTATATAATGGTGAGTTGCTTTCTTCTATGATTTGTGTAATGGTAAGTGTGATGCTTCTTGTCCGTATTCTTTTATCGAAAATTCACTCCATAAACCTGTGGACATATTTACTGAGCTCAGTTTTCGCTTGGGGACAAGAGAAGGTCTAAGATTGGGGGGAGTTGATACGTCCAATTTGCATCACCATTCTATATCATAATTTACCCCTATTCATTGATATATCTCTTATTATGAGGTATTACTTATGTCTTTTCTTCTGTTTTTTCATGTTGGATGATTCTTGGAGGATGAACTGCGGGAGTCCGGTTTCTGATGAAAAAGGAGGTGTTTTGATGCAATTTCGTGAAGATCAAAAAAATATTGGAAAATTATATTTTCCCGGAAGATGGAGGAAGCCAGAAGGGGAGGCATAGTCGGGCCACGGGGGGCCACACACCCCTAGGCGCGGGCCCACCTTGCCCTGCGCCTAGGGTAGGTGTGGCCCACCTGGCCAGCTCCCGACTCCGCCCTCTCGCTTATATCCTCCTCACGAACCCTAACACTAGGGGCGACCACAGAAATATTTCCGCCGCCTCTACGGGGAGGAAAACACCGAGAGAGAAAGAGCTCTCCGACAGACAGATTTCTGCCAGGGAAATCCCTTCCCAGAGAGGGGAGATCATCGCCATCAACACCGTCATCAAGCTAGACTTCATCGGGATCATCATCATCCACACCATCATCTCCACCAGCACCATCATCACCACTCCGTCCCGTTGTAACAATCGTGTTGGATCTTGCATTAGTTCTTAGGGGAAACTTTCTCTGTGTTAATTACTATTGTAGTTGATGCTTGTGAGTGGAACCATTGTATTATTGTTTATGTTCAGATTGTTATCCATCACCATATCATCTTTGATCTTGGTCCATATGATGTATTGTGAGTAGTTCGTTTAATTCTTGAGGACATGGGAGAAGTCATTTTGTTAGTAGTGGATTTGTGTTGAGTTATTATTCAATGGTTTAGTATTTAAGTTGTGGTGCTATTCTTCTAGTGGTGTCATGTGAACGTCGACTACATGATACTTCACCATTTATGGGCCTAGGGGAATGCATTGTGTATTTGGCTACTAATTGTGGGGTTGCTGGAGTGACAGAAACCTGAACCCCCGTTAGGACATCATTGCATAAGGGAGCGTAGGATCTCAGAGTTTAAGGTTGTGGTTAGGTTTATATCTTAATTACTTTCCTGTAGTTGCGGATGCTTATAGGGGGTTTAATCACAAGTATGTATTAGTCCAAGTAAGGTCGGTACATTAGCACAGGTTCACCCACACAACACTTACAACACCAAAGAAGATTACTTAGCTATTTGAGCCCACCGACTTGAAGAGCCTACAAGGAAGACACAACTACCACCTCATGACCTCCAATGAAGTTATGCAAGAGATGGCCTCTTTCAAGGTTGCCGCCAAGAATTCCAAAGATGCCCGTGCCCGAGCCCTTGGAATGAGCAATGTTGTTAACCTTGCATTGAAGGCCAAAGTTGTGGACCATGGGGATGGAAATGATAGTGATGAAGGCCTATCCATGAGCCACCCCGATGATGCCAAGATTTCTCATGGTCAATATATGGCCTTCTATGCAAGCAACTACTGGAAGAACCCCGCCAAGTCCAAGATGGAAAGGCAACAAATAAGCAACCCCAATGGACAAAGGGGCAATACCCCTAAATTGAGAACTTGTTTCAATTGTGGCAACCGATATCACTTTATGGCCGGTTGTCCCTATGAGAGAAGAGAAGATCATGGTGGCAACCTCATGCCAAAGAAAACTTCCAAAGCTCCTTACAAGAAACCCTTCATCAAGAAGAATCCAATCAATAGGAAGAAGGGCGAAATTGTATTGATCACCCATGAAGAATTATCCTCCGACAATGAAGATGAGGAAGAGGAAACATCAAGTGGTGTGGCTTATCTAGACAATACTTCTACTCCGACATTCTCCCTCTTCGATTCTCCAAATTAGAATACTCCCAACAAGAACGTCACTTGCCTTATGGTAAGAGGAACGGAGGTATCCTCATCATATCACTCCACTCCCTTAGCTAATGCTGAAAGTGATGATGAGATGTATCTTGAAGTAAAAAGGGAATTAATTGCTTTCGATGAGTTTGTGACTAACTTACAACGGGAGGCCAAGATACATGTTGGGAACATCGTAGATCAACTTTCCCACACACAAGAGCTTCTTGATGTAAGATGTAAACTTGGGAGAGAACACATGATTGAGGTAGAAGCCCTAAATAATGATCTAGAAGAAGAGCAAGAGACTAGGATGTCTCTTGAACTAAAACTTGAAGGGCTTGATGGGGCCAATGACATAATTGTTAATATACTCATCAATGAATGTGATCATGATATTGCTAAATATAAAAGGGCTAAAAAGGACAAGATTGAGTTTGGTGTGGTTCATGAAAAACTTGCCGAGGACTTTAGTTTACTTAACAAGGCTCACAAGGCGTTGGAAAGTGAACTCTTTTCACTCACAAAGTCCCATGAAAAGCTTAAAACTCAATTGACCAATAATTTCATTCCCTCTAGTAGTACAACTATTCTTGAAGAAAATGCTAGGTTGAAGGGGGAGCTAGCTAAGGCCACATTTCCAAAAGGTAACAAGTCCATTGATGACCTCTTGAGTAATAAAAGGTCAAATGGTGAGAAAGGGGGCATTGGTTTTGTCTCCAAAGCCAAGAAGAAGAACAAGAAGAAGAAGGCCAATCCCGCAAAAGAGAAAAACAAGGCCATTGTGGATAGTAAGACCACAAGTGGTAAAACTATGTCTCATGATGATTTTGCGGGAAGTGATAACCCTCACTATGTTCTAATGCGTGATTATTATGGTGATGTGTATGGAAAATATGTTGGACCATATGATGGTTATATTGCTTGGTATTTTTGGGTCCCTAAGACCCTTGTTTCTAACAAAAGAGGACCCATTGAAAAATGGGTACCTAAAAATTAGCTTGATCTTTTGTAGACATATGCTTCTGGAGGGTCAAAGTGGGTGCTTGATAGTGGTTTCACAAGTCATATGACCAGAAGCTCATCTATTGTCAAGGAATTAAGGCCAAATGATGATCAAATATCCGTGAAATATGCTGACAAGTCAAAGTCTAAGGTAATGGGTTTCGGCAAGGTAGTGGTTACCCACGATATTACACTCGTGGACGTCATGCTTGTTGAGACCCTTGGTTACAATTTACTTTCAGTCCGTGCTCTTGGAAAGATGGGCTTTGCCGTCTTTATTGATGATGATATTGTGGTCCTCATGTGGATCAAGTCTCTCAAGATCTCTTTCGTTGGGTACGTCGAAAATGACTTGTATGTGGTGGACTTTTCAGGGCAAACCACTACAAGTGGGATGTGCTTATTCGGAAAGGCCGATGTGGGTTGGTTATGGCATCGCCGACTAGTCCATGTCAATATGAGAACTTTGCAAAGTCTCCACAAGGAGGGCCATATTGGTGGACTAAAAGAAAATGTTTCCTTTGCCAAAGATCATGTTTGCAGGGCTTGTGTTCAAGGAAAGATGCATGATGCTCCCCACAAGCCAAAGAACCGCATCAAGTCAACGAAGATCTTGGAGCTCCTTCATGTGGATCTCTTTGGTCCTCCATCTCATGCAAGTCTTGGTGGGAAGAAATATTGTTTGGTGATTGTTGATGACTTTTCAAGATACTCGTGGGTATATTTCTTCAAGTTGAAAAGTGAGACCCAAAAGACCTTCATCGACTTCATCAACTTGGTTCAACGTTAATACAATGTTCCCGTGTTGATAATAAGAAGCGACAATGGCATCGAGTTCAAGAAATACACCTTGAAAGATTTTCTTAGTGATGAGGGTATAAAACACCAATATTCCGCTGCATATACCCCTCAACAAAATGGTGTAGCCGAGAGGAAGAACTGAACTCTTATTGAGATGGCAAGGACCATGTTAGCAGAGTTTAAATATCCATACAACTTTTGGGCCGAAGTCATCTCCACCGCTTGCCATGCATCAAACCGGATCTACCTCCGCAAAGAATTGAACAAGACTCCATATGAAATACTTACCGGTAACAAGCCCAACATATCTTACTTCCGGGTGTTCAGGTGTAAGTGTTTCTATCTCATAAAAGGTGTTCGTTTGTCCAAATTCGAGTCTAAAGCATTAGAGGGTGTTTTTGTTGGCTATGGTCTCGAATCTCACACTTATAGAATCTATGATAAGCTCACACTTATAGCATCTCTCTGGAGCCGTCATAGAATATTGTAGTGTGACCTTCTAAGAATATGATGGTCCCCAAGGGGTGTGTGTTGATTCTTGTGATGCAGATGATGAAATGCCTCAGGATGCCATATGAAGAATGGGTGTGGGATATATCCGCCCTGTTGAGGAACCCCTTATGGCGGATCGAGAAGAACTATGTTCTAGTCAAGTGGATCCCTCATCTTCACAATAGCAACAAGCTCCATCCACCGAGGAGGACAATGACCCAAGCCAAAGACAAGTTGTGGACCCTCAACATGTTGATCAAGGTGACATCTCTAGTGAGGGGGAGCTTGAGTCATCATTCTCCAGAATGTCAAGTGCTGCCAAGTCGATTTCACAAGAGAGTAAAAATCAAAGGCAAGAACGAGCCTGTGACTTTTCCCATGCAAATCCCGCATGCCTAATGTGCAACTTCTCCCCCTTTGGCATCAAGACGCCAAAAAGGGAAAGAGCAACATTAACGTCCCGGAGGTCACACATCATCATCATTCGAGGCATCCTCATGAGTTGGCGGAGCACGCAAAGAGGTGGTGGCATCATCATCCCAATGGTTGTGCTTGGAGATCCATTGGTCTTTAGGAGTGATGTTGTTCTCGGAGCCCTTGGAGACGGTCAACCCTTGAGCTTCCATCAATTATTTCTGACGATCACAAGCTTTCTTGGCATAGACATGAGCCTCATACATGCGCTTTTGATTGATTCTTGGTCAAAATAGGTGTTCTTGAGGTTGTAACATGAGTATATTACCAAATATTACTTCTTGCCCGAAGGAATCCTCGTTTTGGATAGTCTTGTTGCCAATCTATGGATCGGTTCTACCAGATATAGCCTGTAGCCGCATGCCCGGTAGAACCGGAAATTTTTTCGGTACTACCGCCTGTTTGCGGTACTACCGCCTATGACATCTGGTACTACCGACCATGACTGACAACAAAAGTTTCCCTAAACCTAAATTTCATCGTGGAACTTCTTTCGTTCCGGGTTCTTGTGCCCTTATCCCACTGCTATCTCCCTCTTTCTTTCACAGGTGAAGGGGTTCCCGGGGTTCATGCAAACGGTCCAAAGCTCACCATGAAATCGAGGACTATGAGTCAGAGTCCGAGTCAGAGACTGAGGAAGAGATCATGCCTCAACCTAGCAACCGTCTGAAGCTGAAATCCACTCGGGGTCGACATGGAGGGGGTACTAAGCAAAGTGCTGGCCGTGGTAGTGGTCCTCATCCTCCTCTCCCCGTCGAGTCATCGCAAGAGTCAGAGTTCTGGGCCATCTGGGCCAAAGTTGTTGTCTGATTTGTCTGAGGTTGAGTTCCATGCCTTGCGGTCCATCAACCCATATGTTGTTGCTCGGTCTCATGCTAGGGAAAATAGCCTTTTCTACACAGACTTCCAAGAGCATGTATGCTATGAGGTTCTTATGAAGGATGAGAAGCTTGTGGTCCCCCAGAAGTGGACTGAGATGAAGCATGTGAAAAAACACTTGGACTACTTCGGTGAAGCTCTTGAGCTCTGCACAAACATTGGTTTGCTTCCCATTATGAAGACTTGACTATGACCCCATGCTCATTACTCAGTTTTATGCCACCGCTCATTTTTCCAAGAACCAGGCTCGGACTATCACCTGGATGACGGAAGGTGTTGTCAAGCAAGCAACTTTGGCTGAGTTTGCAGCGATTCTTGGGTATGTGGACCATGGAAAGGACACTCCAGTTGGCTACCGCCGTCACAACAATGATCGTCCCATGAAGAAGGATGTTCTTGCTCCACTATACATCCGGGGGCACGGTATTGCTGGTAAGATCAAGGGGCTTCTCCCCACATATGATATATTGCACCGTATCTTCCGTGAGACCGTTGCCCCCGAGCTGGTAATGTTGATGAGATGCATGGGTTCATGGTGGATATTATGATCACCACTTATCACAACTGTGATTCCGGCCACCCTCTTGATGTGATGGATGTCATTTGGAATGAGATGGTTTGTGCTACTTACACTTGGAGGGTGCCTCCTTTTGCTCCATACATAATGGTTGTCATCCTCGGCAAGTGCCCATCTATTGCCAGAGACTTTTCTTCTCAACACCTTGTTACTCACCGGCACAAGTCTCTGTTGATCAAGACCCATCCTAAACCTCGCAATGCGGATGGCCAACTAGTTGATGAGGATGGGAACCCACTTGAGGAGGAGTCCGGTGATGAATATGATGCCCGCGATGCTGATTTCGTGGTCTCACGCCGCAAGCATGCCCAACCATCATGGGCAAAGAGGATTGAGGCTAAGCTCAAGAAGCCACCTCCTCTTTCCGTGCTCCGCCAACTCATGAGGATGCCTCGGATGATGATGACACGTGACCTCCGGGATGTTAGTGTTTCTCTTGTCCCTTTTTGGCGTCTTGATGCCAAAGGGGGAGAAGTTGCACATTAGGCATGCGGGATTTGCATGGGAAAAGTCACAAGCTCATTCTTGCCTTTTATCTTTACTCGCTTGTGAACTTTATTTGCTCTTTGCCTCTTACTGTGTGTGAATCTTATGTATGTATGTTGAGACTATGTGGTTACCTTATGGATCCATCATTTGTGTGCTATGGTTATCCTCATATGGATCCATCTTATGTGTGTGTGATGATATTATCTATTCATTGTTAATATGTCTCTCATCACACTTTATTGTGCAAAGGTATGTGTTCTAAGTGCAGTTATACACTCCCACTTAGTTTGTAAAATAGAGGGGGGGCTTGATCCTACTTATCTAGGGGAAGACCCATCTCTATTTTACAAAACCTTGTTTGTCATCACAATATTATCATGCAAAACGTGTGTTGTCATCAAACACCAAAAAGGGGGAGATTGAAAGAGAATTTCCTATCCTAAGTGATTTTGGTGTTTATAACAACACACATGTCGGACTAATTATTTGCCAAGTGTACCATAGGTTTTATCAAGAAATTACTTGGATCTTTCCTCTCAAAAAGGGTCCCTTGATGACCTTGCATTTTGCCTCTGTGATGTCCGGTAGTACCGGAAAAATCAACCGGTACTACCACATAGTGTCGGCAGTACCGGAGAATGCTACTGGACCAGGCAGTGGGTTTGGGCGAACTTCCCAAAAGCTTCTGTCCTCCGCGGTACTGAAAAGCGATAGTACCACACTTTGATACCAGACAAGACAAAAGGTGTGGGCGAGTTCGCCAAACGCCTCTTTCTTCACCGGTACCAAAAAGCGGTAGTACCGCTCTTTAGTACCGAACACGACAGAAGGTTTGGGCGAGTTTGCCAAATGCCACTGCCCTCCCTAGTACCAGTATGCGGCACTAAGGCATGTGTCCGGTACCATGCCGTATGTCCAGTACTACCGTTTAGCGGTAGCACCCCATTCTAGTACCGTTGGAGTCTGGGGCTGGTTTTTCTATATGGCGCATCTTCGGTACCTGACCGATAGTACCGGTGTTTTTTGGTACTATCGCTTGGAGTTCCGGTAGTACCGCTGCAATAAATGCTCAACGGTCAGATCTGCACCAAGGACTATAAATGCACCCTTCACCTACCTTGAGAGGTTGCTCGTCTCACTCAAGAACACCACCTCCATTTGAGCCACCAAATCTCCAAGATCTCTTCACTCAACCATCCAAAGTCGTTGATCTTTGGAGAATCGAAGGAGGAGCCCTTGATCTATTGATTCACCAAGAGAGATTTTCATTTCCCCCTCATTCACTTGAGGGCCCCTTGCTCTAGTGTTTATTTGGAAACTCTAGTTCTAGATTTGGTTCTTACAAGTTTGTCTTTGATTGTTTGACATCTTGCTTGTATTCAGGAGCCTCCAATTAAGTTGTGGATGTGTGCCTCGAACTAGTTGTAAAGGTGCCGGCTTCCACCTTAAAAAGGTTGCGATATAGTGGAAGAGGTGAATCGAACCCATTGGGGTGTGGTTCATCGGAGAACAAGGGAGGCCTCTCGTGGCGTAGGTGGTTTGATATCACCCCCTCTTCAAATGTAGACGTACTTCCCCTCAAAAGGAAGGTACTACGGGAAACAAATCCATGTGTCTCCGCGTCCACCACTTTGGTTACTTCTATCCTTTACCGCACTTTACTTCACTTGTTCTTGCTTAGTGTTGTGCTAGTTGGTACTCGTTTGACATATAGGTAAATTCACCATAGTTGCATAATCTAGAGAATTTACCTTTATTGTCAAACCCTAATTTGAAAAATAAGAAAATTTGAAGTAGCACCTATTCACCCCCCCCCCCTCTAGGTGCCCATACGATCCTTTCAATATCCCTGCACTGTATATTGACAATCACAGCAAGCCGCCTTACTCTTCATTTCTGCACCATTGTCTACTATGACTCTCATGGGTTTAGCACTAGTGATCTTGCAACCTGTTTTTAGTGCAAACCTGTTGTCAATGAAAGTACCAGAGCTGCCAGTGTCCACTAAGGCCACAAGATTTACCTTCCCAACCCAATCTTTATGTGCAAGATAGAGGTGTTGTTAGATGGGGTGGTACCCTGTATAGCATGGGTAGACATCTAAGCTGCCAATTCTTCTTGCTCCTCTTTTTCTGCTTCAGCATTCAACTCATCAAGGTACTCTTGATCCTCCTCTTCCTTTGTTAACATATATCTTACTTGTTTGTTCATCTTGCAGTGATACCTATGCCCCGGCACCCATTTCTCTCCACATCTAAAGCATTTATCATTCTTCACTACAGTTGTTTCAGTTGCAGGCTTGGTATTGGTTGTAGGCATCACCACTTTGGCAGCTGGTGCAACAATGGTCTCCTTGTGGGCTGTCAGTGGCTTATTGTAAGCAGTTCTCGGACCCCAATTACTAGTAACTCCTTTCCTAAAGGGGTTGGAAGCTTCCAACCTCCTAGCTATCCAGTAGGCATCCACCAAGGAACTAGGCTTATGTATTTGGGTATGATGTTGCTCATAATCCTGTAGGCCAGCTACAAAGCTTTTGATGTAGTAGCTTTCTGGGATGTCAGGGTTCTCCCTCCTGACTGTGCCCACAGTAGTTTCAAACTTATCAATGTAGTTGTCAACTGTTCCCATCTGCCTTAGTGAGTGATTTTTTTGACAACATCATAAGTTGAGTCTTCTGCAAACCTTTTCATGATCTTCTTGTAGAATTTTGCCCTTCCAGATCAAACTCAACATTTTCCAGCCATGTGTCCGCCTTGCCATTAAAGTAAAAGGTTGAGACTTCCACCTTTTCCTCCTCTACCACATGGCATAGCTTGAAATACTTTTCAGCTTTCTTGATCCATGCACTAGTGTTGGTGCCATCATATTTTGTGAAGTCATGCTTTGGGCCTTTCTGATTCCCTCTATACTGGTTCTGATGTTGGAATACAGGGGGATGGAACTCTAAACCCAGACCTGGTCCATTGATGCCCCCTCCTGGTTGTCCCCCTTCCTCGGCATGTTGCTGTGGATATGGAGCCGGTACTTGCCATCGAAGGTAACCCCTACTTCTTCTCTTCTTGGTTGTGCTGGGACTTCTAGAAACAATGGGGGTTGGGTGTTGCTTAGCTTGACAGGTGCAGTCGTGTTCGCTACCATATGGGCCTGCGCCAAGGCTCCTCCTTGCATTGGCCTGAACTGGCTGCGTGGGGTGCCCTCATTATCAACAGCTACCCCTTTTCCTTGCACACTGGATTGATGAGTAGAAGTGTCAAGCATGGCGTAGGGTGTACCTGGGGGCTTGCTCAATCCTTGTATAAGACCTGCTAGCTAGTCAAATCCCTTCTTGAATTCAGTACTGTCGTCGGATTGTTGTTTGCATAGGTTGATCTGGCCTATAGAGAAGTCATCAAATTTATTTTGGATCTCCAAACTTAGATGCTCAAATTCTTCCCTAGAAACAAAAGCTTCGGGTGCTGCCTCCTCCTCGCCTACATTCTTGCCTTTACCCATCTTCCTTGGTCTGAACTCGGAAGACAAGGGCTTTTACCAAAAGAGCAAGGTGCTCCTTCAACCTTCTCCCAGATTCTGGACCCCAAACGCTTCCCACAGTTCCCCTAGTCTTGATCCAGTTCTTCTCGTCTCCGGAATTTTACAAGGGAACCAGTCCCTCAACCCTTGACTAAGAAGCCCTGCAGATCCAAAACTAAGGCCAAGATCATAGCTCTGATAACACTCTTGTCACGCTCACATGAATTAAGAGGATAAATCACAGTGAATTCAGAATAGAGGGTGACAAAAGCAGAGCGATTGGATGAGAAACACGGAAGGGGTGAGCAAATTGAGGTCGCCCTGAGCAACGGCGGCGGCTAGGGTTTGATTTACTTGATAATTTGATAGATGAATCCTACAACTCACCCACCACTGGCTTTATATCCAAGCTCAGATGGACGGAATGTTCACAGACAACAACTAAAGTAACAGAAAATGCTCGAAAGAAGAAGGGGAACGGCGGGAGCCATTTGCTGACATCTTGCGAATTAGGTCCTTACGATCTTCATAATCGAGTCGGTATCTCTTCATCAGGGATGTTCGTTAACTGACGAAGAAGGCTAGTGTTTGGGTTCAGGCTTCAGAATGCTGGGTCATGACAGGAAGACTAGGAAGGTTGGGGATTGATTGACGAGAAGAGATGTGCATGGAGAATAAGAAGGGAGATCAGACCAAAAGGAGATGATTAGGATGGGTGGTCTAGAGTGATGCCGGCGCCGGAGAGAAACAACATTGTATTCTGGAGTCGTCCAGAAACCGCATCCGCGACACTTCTACAGAAGATAAGTACGATATTGGGATGGAGAGGATGTGCAGCGCATAACTGAGTTTCCATGAAAAAAGGACAGCATACTAGTCGAGATCTAAGAGCATTTTCAATAATAAAATCACCTTCTGGCTATAAGACATTGCCACATCACTTAGAGCCAACTTAATAGCCAATAATATCTCTGTCCCGGTTTAAAGGATACAATTTGTAAATCATGCAATCCCAAAATATTTAGGCAGAAAAGCATTTAATCTCTCTAATTAATCCTGTGTAAAAAGAACAAAATGCTTGCATGCATATGTGTGAACAAATATGAATGTTTTGTTGGATCTTATTCTCCTCATGCATTTTCTTATTCACACTATTAAATGGACCAATTAGATGACACCTAGGACTCAGAGAATTGCAAATTGTGTCTTTTAAACCGGAACGAGGGAGTACATATAATAGGTAGATATAAGAAAGTACTACTTTATTAATACATGACCCACCTCACATACTCACAAGGTGCCTAGGAGCATGTGCTATAGATGGCTCTTAGTTTAGAGCCCGTTTATCTTCTCTCTCATCTTCTCACTCATCTAACTAAGTAAAACAATAGTATTTTAATTCTTATAACCAGCTGAATAGGTCCGATTGTACTTCCTCTAACGGGAATAGATGGACATGCGCTAAACATATTATATGGTCTATTAGCAGTGTTCCGCTTAGTTTAAAAAAGCATAAGTGATCGCTTGGTGGGCCGCCATGGACGTGTCCACCTATAGCCTGACACCAAAGTTTGACCAAATAAATAGAGCAACTAAAATTTGATTATATTATATAAAATTAAATTAGTATCATTGGACTCGTATTGAAACACACTTCCGAATGATGTTAATTTTGTGCCAATACTTTTTATATATTTAGAGTAAATTTTGGCTAAAGAAAAAACACGGAAAACAAGAACGCCTTATTCGTGGTTCAGTGTTGCGGGCTGATACGTCAGAAACGTATCTATAATTTTTTATGCTCCATGCTTGTTTAGTATCTACTTTGCTTTGTTTTGTCTCCATTTTGAGGTATTTTTATACACTTTCCGGTACTAACCTATTAACAAGATGCCATAGTGTCAGTTGCCTGTTTTCTTCTGTTTTTGGTTGAAAGGCAGAAAATCAATATTCTCGGAATTGGACGGGACAAAAGCCAAAGTTATTATTTTTCTCAGACCAACACGGAACCACGAAGCAGAGACAGAGTAGGGCACCAGGGTGGCCGCACCCCCCAGGCGCGGGAAAGCCCTGGTGGCGCCTACAGGGGTGTTCCCCCCCTGGCCCCCCATCGACCTTGCCTCCTTCGCCTATAAGAATCCCCCAGGGAGAAAACCCTAAATAATCCATCATACTTCCAGAAAAACCTCCGTAGCGCCGCCGCCACCGAAAGGGAGATTCAGGGGACAGAAAGTCTCTGTTCCGGCACCCAGTCGGGACAGGGAAGTGCCCCCGGAGCCATCTCCATCGCCATCTTCATCACCGTTGTTGATTCCCATGATGAGGATGGAGTAGTTCTTCCTCAAGGCTAAGGGATCTGCCGGTAGCTATGTGTCCATCTCTCTCTCTATGCATGATCTTGTTGTGGTCATGAGCTTTGTAATCAGGTAGATCTACCTTGCTATTCAAGTGCTTCAATAGATCTCTGCTCTCCCCATGTGTGTGAAAGTGACATCATGCATGCCATGGTGGCACTTAGGTTTGAGTCTTCATAAATACTCTTTGTGCTTTAATAGATCTATGCTTTTCCCCACGTGTGTGAAAGTGACAGCGTGCATATCGTGTGTGGCACTTTGGCTAGATTGAATATTTGTTATGAGTTATATTTGGAGTTGGATGTCTCTATGAAATTGTGGTGTTTGTTGGAACCATCTAGCGCTCAAGGTGGCAATGTGGGGTTATCTAGATTGGGGAAGGCGGACTTTGAGGAGTGTTGTTATAGCCCTACCGATGATTGGAGTGTCCAACTGGAGAGTAGTTAAGAGTAGTATCATGAAGAGAGAATATTTATATGAGAGAGTGTTCACTAGTGAAAGTATGATCCCTAGGCCTTGTTTCTAAACATTGAAACACCGTTTGCTACTAGATCTATTGCATGTTTGCTTGCTTCCAGTCTTTACCTCACCGTCAAGCTCCATGAAAGCTATTTTCTGGCACCGTTACCACTTGTATTTCACTATCTCTTCGCTGAACTAGTGCACCTATACACCTGACAAATGTATTGGGTGTGTTGGGGACACAAGAGACTTCTTGTATCTTGATTGCAGGGTTGCTTGAGAGAGAATACCTTTGACCACTTCCTCCCTAAGTTCAATAAACCTTGGGTAATCCACTTAAGGGAAACTTGTTGCTGTTCTACAAACCTCTGCACTTGGAGGCCCAACAACTTGTATTTCTTCCTAATCCTCGGGGAAGAGAGGGACAAGCTCGTCATCGCCCTTCTGAAGCGGATAATACGTTGGTGGCAGCAGTTCCCGAGCGGTGGCATCTCACTGTTGCTATCTGTGGTCGCCATATCAACCCTGCTCCTCTCATGTCGAGGTTTAGCTCGAGATTTTTCGTCCTCCTTAGGTGGAGGATATTCTTAGAACTCGTTGTGGTGTGGTACGTTGCTGCCTCTCCAAGTGGCGTCGCTCCCGGTGGAGGCAACGATGGACATGGCTTGATGTCGCGCCATGCGGTGGAGGAGGACTCCTATTCCCCGATTGATTTTATTTTCTTTGTTCTAGGGTCCTTTTGCAAATTTTGAGAACTTATGTTCAAATACTTGGTTTAGTTGGGCAAGAAATGTTAGAGGACTCCTCGTAATTGTTCATCAGCCAGTTTTTTAATGCAGCTCCCAGGCCTTTTGAGGCCCTTTATATTAAAAAAGCATTCTGAAAAACTACTTCCACATATGTGCATTTTATTCTCCTTATTGCTTCACTCTTTCCTCTTCCATCCTAACAATGATATTAGCAATACCTCACCGCCAGGGCTGGTCCCCTAGACTTCTGACTGTCGGACATTGTGTTTCACCACCACAACCCGACTATGTACCCCGCTTCGTGTTCACCCTCCTCCGCCTCTCCATTGTAACACCTTGTCACAACCTTTGATGTTTGTACTCAAGTCATTCTCTATCTCAAAGGTAGACACCTCCCTCTCATGCCTCCCACCATTGTCACGACCATAAATCCTACCTCAGATGCACCCACTTCGGCTCGTAGGATCCCCCACCCCGATATGCAAATGCTCACTTATTTATGGATGGGAGAGCTAACTCTCTTCTTATGCATAATTTGTTGGTTCTATCTTACAAATCTAGTGAAGTGAGACCCGATATTGTTCCTACTATTCTCAGTTCCCACTCTTTAAACAAGCCTCACATTACAAATAAAATATTCGGCAATATTAACAAGGTAAATACACTTGCCTTATGCAAGAACGTACAAAAATTAGAGATAAATCAAAAAGGTATCAGGGTATCTGAGAACCACTACCGTATACCTGTCACTAAGCACTTCGAGACGCTAGGAGACCCAATTCTTTAGCATCCACGCCAAAAACCGGTGTGTCGCACTAGGTGTCCCGTTCCAGTATGAAGGATCCTTTACTTTGTCCAGTGCAAACACGTAGTGGTGATTGGCCCCGGAAGTGTCAGAGTACTTTATGTGGTCATTGCCGAGCATAGAAACATTTACCTAGTGGCATCAACAAACATATGTTGCTACGTGCTCGAATGGATCTCTTT
This sequence comes from Avena longiglumis, assembly GCA_030063025.1. NCBI lineage: Eukaryota > Viridiplantae > Streptophyta > Magnoliopsida > Poales > Poaceae > Avena > Avena longiglumis. Next base: position 186,322,296 of record CP125979.1, read on the forward strand.
CACTCATTTGTTGTTGAAGTACATGTCTTATCGCAATGTAGATGTTCTATTTTCCTAATGCCTCCTACTTCTATCTCTATGATTTAAATACCTAAAGAATACAAGAGGCCAGCTTGTTCTTCTTCGCGCACTTGGACAGTCATACCAGATTCGTTCTTTTCAATCATATATATATGTGTGTGTGTGTGTGTGTGTGTGTGCGCGCGTGTGTGTGTGTGTGTGCGTGCGTGTGCGTGTGTGTGTGTGCGTGTGCGTGTGCGCGTGCGCGTGCGCGTGTGTGGGTGTGGGCGTGCGTGCGTGCGTGCGTGCGTGCGCGTGTGTGTGTGTGTGTTGTCTAAAATCATATGGGGAGAAGTTGCCTCTTAAGGGCATATATATAAACAGACTGCAAGGCACAAATAAAGCAGGGTCATCATTCATGATAGGACTGAAGTGATGCAGAAAAGATCTCATGATCTCCACATTAACAAGGATCACATGTAGAAAATGAGTGGCATTTTGCTAGGGTCACAATATACTATGTGTATTCGTATTATTTTATGTGAAGTCAAGATGACACGATGCATTTGATTTTTAGATTCTACTTGCCAGTATATGCATCTGTCGATGCAGAGACCATGGCTTTACCCCCTTTCCAGAAAAAACACATGCTAGTAACAATACGAGTCACGTACATGTTCAATAAATATTTTGAGCATCTCTGTGCACATCTCCAAAACAAGCTATTTCATCCCCTTTCTAGTGCTCTCATTTAGGGAATCACATAGGAACTTAGCAAATCAGGCGAGTGCTCAATCTGTGACATTAACTTTCCAAAGACCACATAATTCCATGGTGCCAAGCCCTCTACCACAAGAAGAGAAATTTCGTGCGGCGAAGTCCCTCAATTGCTAAAGTCATAGATTTTTACCGTTATATATACCTTTTGTAAGCTATCGGCTAAGATAAGTCACATCCAGGGACGGAGCTGCCATAATGGCATTGTGGTCAGCTGGCCCCAGTGATTGCTAGAGAATTCTTCACTATTAGTACCAAGTACTGCTATTTTGTATAATATGACACCACTAAATTAAACAAAATATTGAGCTGACCCCAACCATATTTTTCCAAGCTTCTTCCCTGGTCGCATCTGAGATAATCCTCGATGTTGTGTAAGCATTCCTCTATAGTGAAGTTTTTGCCGGCAAACGCCCGTGATTTTTCCTCTCTTTGTTGGAGATGTTCTCCACGTTATATCTTGCATCTCCTGCTGTGATTTTTATTTTCGTTCTTTGTTATTTGCTTATCGCGTTTATAATATGTTGGCCACTAATCTAGGAGAAGCAGAACCCAGCCATTGGGCCCGTGCACTTGCAGGTCACGTTCTGCTGGAGTGTCCATATTTCTCTAATTGTGTTTGAACATGTTTTCTCGTTCTAGTGGAATTAAGTCATTTAAATAGTAGCATTTGGTAGAAACCATGCAAAACCATGGCCAGTTTGGTGTGTCCATCGTCACAACACCCGGAGTAAAGCTTATATCAGCTTCTAGAGTTGAATGTGTCGTTATCAGCATCAAAGGTTGTACCTGAACTCGTGCCATGACATGAACCGGGGGGCACTTACTAATTGCACCTGGAGTAGTTTCTGAGACAATAATATAAACTAGCTATCGCCAAAACATAGAAGACGAAACACACATATGTCGTGTCCAAAGATATTGCCAATTGGAGCTTAACTATCACCTTATTCCAGGGAAACAACAGTTGGGCAAAAGCTTCAGGGATTAAGAAGTAGTGGTTCACAAAACGACAATATAACTAGTGATAGGAAGGCTGCTGGTACAACGATTCTGGAAGTCCAAGCAAGTTACCAGAAGATAGCACTGGTTCCACACTTGCTGCTACTACTCGTTAGCCTTTGATATCGACAGGAGCATCTTAGGTAGAAGAACTACTCTGCGCGGCTAGAACATATTGCAACTTCAACATAAAGGCCAATTCAGTGGCTCTCTCTATTTCCAGCAAGTCATGAATAGGATTCTGGCAACAAGCTGCTCCTTTAACAATTGAGATGTTCGGTGTTCCTGATGACTCCTACTTCTATCACCATGGTTTAAGTGCCTAGAAAATATAGCAAGCTAGCTTGTCCTTGGTCGCTCATACCAGATTCGTTCTCTTCAATCATATATACTCCGTATTAGTCCATATATATGGAGAAGTTGCCTCTCAAGGGAGGATATACAGACGACTAGAAGACACCAATAAAGCATGACCATCATTCATGATAGTAAAGTGATGCATCGAAGATCTCACAATCTCCACATTAACAAGGATCATTTGTAGGTAGTAGTACAAACGAGTGGATGCATTTGATTTGTAGATTGTACATGCCAGTCATAATACGAGTGACATTTTGCAACTACTCCAATGTGTTCAATAAATACTATGCAAAAAAATGTGTTCAATAAATATTTTGAGCTTCTCTACATACAGTTCCAGAATTGTTTCCTTGGTAGTGTTGGCTTTTCATTTTCCATTGAGAGCAACTTTGTGCGACGGTCGTCCACTTTGTTTAGGGAGAACGAGAACCCAATCATTGGGCATGTGTACAAGTTCGGCATGGAATGTCCACATTTCTCTAAATTATGCTCAAACCCATTTCCTCGTTCAAGTGGAATTGTGTTCTTTAGTTCTACTACTTGCAGTATATTTGGTAGAACGAATGCAAAACAGGATCGACAGTGAAGTTAGATCAGCTTCTAGAGCTGAATGTACAATTATCAGCAGCAGGTTGCAGTAGAGAGTTTTTGCCATGGCATGATCATTAGTACTAGTCGATTTCTAGGAAGCGCTTCCAAACTGTATCAGGAGTAGTTCAAGAAACAAGATAAGATGAACTAGGCAGCACTAAAACACGGGGAACGCACAAATGGAGTATCCAGATATGTCAGCCAACTGGAGGTCGGAGCTCCTTCCAAGGAAACAAACACGCACAAAAGCATCAGAGATTCAGAACTTGTACACCGTAGTGGCTCACGAAACGGCGATATAACTACAGGAGGCTGCTGTCGCGACCATTCTGAATTTCCAAGTACATTACCAGAAGGGAGCACAACTAGCTAAGAACTACTCTACACGGCCGGAATCTGCTTGGTCCTGGACCGGAGCCCCCGCGGCAGCGCTGGCAAGGCTCCTGAGAGCCTCAACGATGGGTGCGAGCTCCTCGTCGCTGCACCCCCTCCTCCTCTCCTCAAGGCAGTACGCCGTGACGGCGGCGGTGACGGCCAAACAGGCGGCTTGCACGACCAGGAGCCGCCGTCGGTTGAGCGGCTCCCGATGCACCTGCAGATGGAGACGATAAAGGACACATGACATCTCGATTCAATCTACAGTGGCAGCGAACCAGCATCTCGATTCTCGAATCTGGGCGGGCGTATCTGAGCGGGACACGCACCTTGGCGGCGGGGCGGTGGACGTCCGCGGGGAAGAGGCGCCGCTTCGCCTTGCTACACGGGCCTCTGTCGAGGGGGCGCTTGCGGTTGCGGTACGCGGAGGTGACTTCGTCCATGGCTGGCCGTGGCGAGGGGAACGGGCACTGTTTGCGGGAGCGCGGCGTGGGGACTGAATGATGGTTCGAGCTTTCTGTGCCGCTGTTTCGTTTTGGCGGGCTCTTCAGCCGGGGTTCCAAACTATCCGCGCCAAAATTTCGCTTGTGAAAGATTCCCCTACCCCCTTTGCGTTATGTTGCCTCTTGCAGATTAATTGTCCAACGTCAAAATTAAAACAATCCGAAGAGTTATCATCATGTCTAAACTCTGACGGGATTATTGAAGTTTGGTACTGTACGAACTTTGAAAAAGAAAATTAGAAAAACGTTGGATATTTCCTTTCCAGCAGGTCTAAGTGTGCACAGATTTGAACAAGAGTGACGACCAGCCTTTAGAAATCTTTACAACAAGACATGTATACATACTGCGGGTACATACTGGAAAAATTGCAGCAGCAATTGGTTTCATGTATCTTTATCCATAACTACTAATGCACCATCGTCAATAGTGCCGGTCTTGGGAACAGAAAAAATAAGGATGCCAGAGATTTGGAGTACATGTGAATCTAGAAAATAATACCCCGCATCCATTTTCGGACGGAGTGAGTATATGAAACCCTTGAGTTGCACTACTAGCCTCCACCAGAACAATGAGAGATTCTGCTACAGAATGTAATCACGTAAACAGGGGGCTTAGATGCGTTAACCAAATGAAGAAAACAACAACTTGCCAGTCGATTTCCTGAAGTCATTAGGAGTAGTTTGTAGTCCAAGAAACATAAGATGAACAAGCTAACTCCAAAATACGAGGAATGCACACATATGGCATTTCCAAGAATAATAGCCAACCGAGGTCTAGAAATTAACCATCGTCACGGTCACCTCGTTCCAGAAACAGCACTTGCACAAAAGCTTCAAAGATTTAGAATTAGTTGCTCACGAAACGTCTACTTACCTACAGGAAGGGTACTAAGGGGAGGCTTCTGCTACAACGATTCTGAATGTCCACGTACATTGCCAGATCAGGAAGCACTAGTTCTACGCTTACTACTTGTCAGCTTCCAATATTAGGCGGAAGAACTGCTCTGCATGGCTACACCAGCAAGGTGTCCCGTGGCTCTGTTTCTAACGAGTCGGGAATAGGATTGTGGCGACAAGCTACTCCTGCCAGAATGCCGATGTTCTGTTTTCCTAATGTCTCCTACTTCTATCACCATGGTTTATATCTAGAAAATACAATGGGCTAGCTTGTTCTTCGCCGCTTACTTGTGCCTATCAAATTCATTCTCTTCAATCACATATATGTAGTTTAGTAAGAAAGCATTCGCACTTTTTCGGTGTTTAGTCTATATGAAGAAGTTGCCTTTATATATAGACTACTCCAAGGCACGGACAAAGCAGGGCCATCATTCGTGATAGTACTGATGTAATGAAATGAAAATCTCACAATCTCCACATTAACTAGGAGCATGTGTACAAATAAGTGAGAATTTCACTAGGGTCACAATGTATATGCCCGCTTCGTGTTCTTTTGTGTCATGTAAAGATGGAACCATGCATTTGATTTGTAGATTCTGCGGTACATGCCAATCGTCGCATCGTGCACCTAGTCCTATATGTTCTATAAATATTTTGAGCTTTCTCTACCTACAGCTCCAAAATTGTTGTCTTCAAAGTGATGATTATGGATTCTCGAGAAGAGAGGAGCCATGGTGGCTACCCTGTACCGCTCGGATCCCATAAGTGAATACAAAGTGAGGTTCATGCAAGCTCCAAGTCGCTGCACCCGCCTCCTTGCCTCAAGCCCTCAAGGAAGTCCGTTGTGACGACGGTGGTGACGGCCAAACATGCAGCTTGCACGACCAAGAGCTGTGGGCGCCGCTTCGCCTTGCTACACGGGCATGTTGAAGGGTCCGCTTGCGATTGCGATATGCGGAGGTGACTGCTTCCATGGCCGTAGCAGTGGGAACAGGAACTATGGGAGGCAGTGTGGCGTGGGGAAAACATGGTTCGAGCTTTCAATGTCGTTGTTTCGGTTTCGCAGGCACTTGAACCGAAGTGGGGGAAAGATGGTTTAAGCTTTCAATGCTGCGCCAAAATTTCACTTGTACAATTTCCCTACGCATTACGGGGGCCTCTTGTAGATTAATTGGCCATCAAAAACTGAAATACTCCAAAAAAGCCATCCGTAATGTCTGAATTATGACAGGATTACTGAAGTTTGGTGCCAGCTCTGTAAAAAATCTACACAAACTTTGGAAATTCCCTTTCCAGCATGTCTAAATTTGAACTAAAGACACGATTGGAAAAATGTACCAGCACTTGTTCAGTTTCCTCCATCTTTTCAAAACTACTAAACTAATGCACCATCGTCAACACAAATACTACTAGCCCCATTTCTAGGCACTTGCCGGTCGACTTCCCCGAAGGCTCTTACATTTTGCATCGGTAGTTTTTTGGGAGCAAGATAAGATGAACAAGCTAGCACCAAAACCGATTCTGAACTCCCGTGTACACTACCAGAAGAGACTACCAGACCAGGGAGCACTAGTTCTACACTTAATACTATCTACTGCTATTAGCACGCAGGCCCAAACTACTTCTTGGTCCACTCAGGCCCACAGTACTTGCTGTTGGCCTTCGCCTGTCGCTTGCTCCTGCCAGTGACAGGCACGAGCGCGGCTCCTCCCCTGCCTCCGCTCTCCACCACCAAGGCTGCCGGCGACGAGCTGCTCGTCGTCGTCGTCGTCGAGCCCTCGTAGCTCTTGGAGAAGTGGCAGAAGTACCACAGGGCAGGAGGGACCTCCACCGGAGCCCCGTCGGCTCGGCAGGCGCGGACCGCGTCGCATACCAGCGTCATGAGAGACCGGAAGAGGGGGTCGAGCTCTCGACCGCTGTACCACCCCATCTCCACGAGGAGATGCATCGTTTCCGCGGTGGCGTCGAGCAGGTCGGTGGACCGTGCGACGACGTGTCGCTGTCGCTCACGAAGCGACGACTCCGTCTGCAGCAGAGCCACGGATAGGCATCAGAGAAGACATTGGATGATTGGAGCACCAGCTGGCTCGAACCTGGGGGGGCATGCGCGGCGGACGCGTACCTCGGCGGCGACGTCCGCAGGGAAGAGGCGCCGCTTCGCCTTACAGGGCCTTCCGTTGAGGGGGCGCTTCCGGTTCAGGTTGCGATACGCGGAGGTGGTGCCTGCTGCGTCCATGGCCGGAGTCGGAGGAACGGCCAACCAGTGGAAGCAGACTGAGTGGCAGGGAGTAGTGGGGGATGTTGCGGCGTGGGGAAGATTCTTCGAGCAATTTATGCCGCGGTCCCGTTTTCGCGGGCTATGGACCTGGGTTCCCAAACTCCCCGCGCCAATATTTCGCCCCTGAAAGATTCCCCAAGGCCATTATTTGCCGGTCTCCGCGCCAAAACTCGGCTTGTTCAGATTCCTCTTTTTAACTGATCCTCCGGACAGCGCGATTTTTTTAAAATAGTACATCTTTTTTAATATTTTTCAGATTTATTCTACGAGTTTTTTGAATTTTACAAAGTAGTATTTTGCGGTCTAGAGGAGGCCGATTGGGCCAGTCGGCCTGGAGCAATTGGCCAACGCGGCCCCAGCTGTCGCTCCAAGCCGACCGACCCTGTCTATACTTAATAATAAAGCACGAAGTATTTCTCCCGGTTCAATACTTTTCTAGACGGGTTCGTCCTCCCACCAAACCAAATATTACCGGCGTGGTCACCTGTAAGTCAACGCAACAAACAAGTAGCACTCGGCACTCCATCTCGCTCTCCTATACCTCTATTCATGTATCGCCATCTCCCTGGTAATATTGATATTGATCGGTGCTTGTACATCACCAGACCACCAGACCGCCGGAGCAGGCCACCGCCGCCAGGGAAGCCGCTCCGGCTGGCTGCGATCTGGTCCCGGTGTCCCGCTGCCCGTCGACATCGCCCAGAACCTATCAACCTCCTTTCCCCGGTCCCAACCAGTAGCGGCGGCCGCCGATGCCATCTGCACGCTCCAGTTTCCTCCTCCCGATAAGGAGACAACTCATTTTCCTCTCGATGCAGGCAACTCCAACTCTCTATTTTTGATCCAATTTCCGAGTTTCTGGTCTGTACTCCCCTACGACCTGCCTATCCAGTCACATGAGGCAGATGCTACATCTATATTCTGCAATCGATTGGGATGTTGTACTGCTTCAGGTTTGCGATTTTTCATACTGGGAAGTGAAGAGGGAACATGAGCAATTGAGTTCAGTTCCTGTGAATTAAAATACTGAGTTCTTCTTTTGTTTCTGCAAAATTTCCTACTGTCGACATGGCGACAGGAAACAAGTTTCAGTAAAAAGAATTGCGCATTGTTGGGCTAAACCAACGGTAGGCTGGGGTAAAGTGAATTTCGATGCATACTATTGGGAGAAAGATAACAAGGGATCGTGGCGTGCCATTTCTAGGGACATCGACGGGAAGATGCTTGTCTTGGCCTGGGGCTACATATCACATTGTTCAACTGCTGAAATAGCATGTAGTAGGCTCGTAGCCGGTTTATAGTGCTTGAAAGCTATCTTTTGTTGATTTATGCCTGCCCGCTGTTTATGAAGAATGACTGCATGATCACTGATACATCAGCTAAATGATAATACTAAATCGGCAACTGCTGGCACAGTCGCGGACATTAGGAACTTACTTTCCTCTTTTCCTCCAGTGATTGTTTGCATAGTCAACAGATTGGTTAATCAGGTTGCGCATATATAACTTGGCTGGGCTAGGTGTGAGTGTGTCGCGTGGGCATAAATCGTGGGGTTTAACTGCTTTTAGCTTAACATGGCTACGGGTTGTCAGTATGTCGTCGGTTTCACAAGCTATTAGATGTATATTTTGTGGTCTTTTATTCAGGCTACTCTCTCTGTTTTAAAATATAAGATATTTTAGCTTTCTAAAGCAATTGTACCTGGATATTTTTTAGTGTGTAAATTCAAGCGGGTTCGTAGTGAATCTACATATTAAAAGAAGTCGAGATACATTTTCTTTACAAAGCTAAAACATCTTATGTTTTGAAACGGAGAGAGTATTTTGGGTTTAAAGATAAATCTTTAGTTAACTAGCATAATTTGATTAGAGGGGGTGGTTTGCAAGCACAAAGTCAATCAGCATCGCGTCCTTGCCTGTCGGCGCTTGCTTGCGGCCCTGACCATTATTTAGGTTCAGAACATTGGGGCTATTTCTAGAGATGGTCAGCTTGTTTGCTCACGCCGCGGAGTCCATGCTCCTGTCGAGTATAGATCAGAAGCGTAGCAGTTTTGAGCCCACGCATGCATTTCGGAGAAAAAAATCATCCGCGGGATTCAGGGGTGAGAATGGGTAGGATCTCATGTGTGTCATGTAAAAAAATTTTTATCCCGGTGCAACGCACGGGTATTTGTGCTAGTTTTTATAAAATGTTAAAAACATATAATAGATCTAAAAATATTTAAAAAATGTATTATTTTAAAAAAAAACGCCCGGACAGCATGGTGCTATTTGCACTGCTGAAATTTGGTGCAAACTAGGCAGAAAAAAAATGCTAAAAACCTTGGAAAATTCATTTCCAACAGGTCTAAATGTGCGCAAAAATGAACAAGGGTGACGTGCAGCATTTAACAATCTTTACAACAAAACATTTATACTAGCAAAATGCACCAGCAATCGTTCAGTTTCCTCTCTCTTTCCTTAACTACTGTCTGCTGATACACAATACTCGTTGACACCCAAAAAAATATGCAACTCTTTGACCTGCACTACCAGCCTTCACCAGAACCAAAAGAAAATCCAGCCACAGAAAATGCTGGAGAACATCACACCAAAATTAATAACATGGAAAAACATTATAACGAGCAGAATCATGTATACAGCAGGCTCAGATGCAATAACCAAATGAGGAGAAAACAAGTGTAGACGAAGCAACAACGCCCATTTCTACGCACTTGCCAGCTCCATCACAGTGAGCTCCTATTTAGAGATCTAAAAATCGTATCGCTGTAAAATGGCAGGTTCAGTGATGTTCTGCCAGCAGTGTTGTTTTCTCTGTGTCATCAACGAATCGGCTAAATCGTGCGGCGAGTTCTCGGTAGAACTTCATATCTGATGGCTTTACTCGGTCGATTGCCGACTTGAAGTGTACGATTGTGACTTCCGGAATGTCAAAGCTCTCCTGCAGAAAATGTAAGTAGCTGATCAGCATCTAGCGAAAATATGGATAGTCCTAATGTGTCAGGATGGGGAAAGAGCAGGTAGCATACATCAAGTGCAGCAACAGCGGCTTCCCTGCAGACAAGCTTTATGTCGGCACCGGTGTAGCCTTCTGTGAGTCTAGCAAGTTCTTTCAGATTGACGTTAGGACTACATGGAATGTTGCGTGTATGAATCCGGAAAATATCTTCACGGTCAGCTTCATCAGGTGGTTGCACATCAAGCAGCCTATCGAAACGACCTAGCGCATACATCATTCATGAAGTTAAACCAACAGAATATAGAACGCATTGTATGTGTAGCCCAAACAATGAACATAGGCCATAAAATCCAAGTGCACAATCCATGTAGTTAGGGAAATAACCTGGCCTCAGAAGTGCAATATCGATTTTGTCAGGACGATTTGTAGCTGCAATAACAGTAACACCAATCTTTTGGTCCAAACCTGATGCAAACATGGTAAATTATGCATGATCAAAACCTAACCTCGAACAGAAGTGTAACGTGAGTCCAGATCACAGGTTATCAGCATGTGCAACTAAGAATGAAAAGACACGCAAATGACAGAGAGCACAGCTACTAATAAGATACCAGAGCATCTACTATTAGGAGTTTAGGACCATTGACATTAAGTGCTCAGTTTTGTGAACGCCTTGTTGATGCAATGAACATAAACTAGGTTTTTACTATAGAATATTATTCTGTTACTTGTATCAACCACGTATTCCCTCCGTCCCAAAATAAGTGATGCAGTTTTGTCTAGATACGACACTAAAACGCGTCTAGATACATGCATATCTAGACAAAGATGTGTCAGTTATTTTGGGACGGAGGGAGTACATGTATTCAAACAGTATATCCCAGAGAAACAGTAGAAACATCAAATCCAACCTAATCTGCGTGCTTGGTTTGTGCGGTCATCAATTGAATCAAAGACTGTATAATCACAAGAGTAACCCACCTTCCAGTACTAAACTATAAATAAATCAATAGTGTGACAGAATAAACCCTGAGGTAACAAGTGGCCAGTAGGTGGACTAACATCACGGATCAAACAAGAATCCCTAAGGAAGTATAAAAGCTTACCATCCATTTCCTGTAGCAACTGACTGAGTACCCTATCAGCAACAGATATGCCATTACTTCCATGGCCACGAGTTACTGCAAGCCCATCTATTTCATCAAAAAATAATATTGCAGGTGCATTGTCCTTCGCCTTCGTAAATAGTGATTTCACCGCCTTTTCAGAGTCACCAACCCATTTGCTGAAAAGTTCAGGACCCTTAACTGCGAGAAAATTCATTTTTGCTTCAGAAGCTACGGCACGAGCCATCAATGTCTTACTGCAACCTGGTGGTCCAATCATTAGCAATCCTCTAGGGGGGCGGATCCCTAGGCGTTCAAATGTCTCTGGGCATTTCTGTGGCAATTGGATGGCTTCAATCAACTGCTTCTTGATCCTTGCTTGACCACCAACATCTTCCCATTGTACTTTTGGAAGTTCAAGCATTACCTGTACAAGAAATGTTGGAACCATTAACAATCCAACCTTCTACAGATCACACATATATGTAATGATGTTGGTGTTTATTTCCCATACGACAATAACGCACCAGGAAGCTTTTATCAAATCAAGAGAACCTTACACTAAATTGAATTGTGATGCCAGAACTTCATATACATAGAAATGTGTAAGATTTAGTCTAGTTTTCACTGCTCATCAGTTGGAGTTCATGAACGAAAATATTGACACAAACACATAGAAAGGAAAAAACAAGGGAGAAGAAGTGTCGCTTACAAAACAAGAACTATCATGACAGAGAGCACAGCAAGTAATAAGAGAAAAAATCTGAGAAAAAAACACTAAATGAACAGATATAGTGGGTAAAAATGCTACCTCACGCATTGCACTTGGTCTAACTTTCATTTTAGCATTTTCAAAGTCATCATTAGTCACCATCAATAGAAAATCATCTTTCTTATCATCAAGCTTGCTACTTTCTATGATGTCGCCTCTATTGGTCAAGGGATAATCCTCTGTTGACATGGTTAACTTCGAGAGAGATGACGATAATGAGGTTATTTCATACCCCAAAGGACTGTCAATCTCTCGAATATTAGACTTCTCTACATTAATGGCATGATCACCAAGGAGTTGACTTGAACTTTCTTGTACACTGATATAACGGCGAAGAGCACTCAATGCAGCCTCATTGCAGAGTGCAGCTAGATCAGCACCCACGAATCCATGAGTGGCAAAAGCAAGGGACTCAACTTCCTCACTAGTGAGAGAGTGGTGAACTCCAATTAGAAGGTGGCGAAGTATGTCCAGCCTCTGTCCTGGAGATGGTACTCCTGCAAGTGACCATTTCAGACAACAAAATCAATAACTGATCAGCTTTGATTTAGACTTAAAAACTACTTAACTACTTCCTCATTGATGATAGTCAGATTGCATTTGATCCCATCGGTAAGTGCACGACTGACCTCAGTTTAGCATAAGTTATGAAAACAGCACTGCGGTGATACAAAAACAGTCTATGGGGAATAATATCTCTTAAGTAGGAAAAGGTACTCCAAAAAAGAGTTAAAATGCAAGATAACCAATTACTCCCTCCGACCCATATTAGTTGACTTGGATTTGTCTAGATTCAAATGTATCTAGACATGTTTTAGTGCTAGATACATCCGAATCTAGCCAAATCCAAGTCAACTAATATGGGTCGGAGGGAGTACCTAATTTGGATAAAAAGATAATCATTTGACTAGCATTATTTGTTTAGGCCATCCTAAATGGATGTTACCGCCAAAGAAGGATCCTACATGTATCCGGCAAATCTATAAGCATTTGGTTGTAGTTGCACAAAATAACTTCTTTTAGGGGATGATTACAGACAGAAGCTTAGAAGAGTAAGATGTATGTGAAGAGTAAGATGTATGTCATTTTATATTAGAAGACACGGAAGAAGTCTTAGCGGTACATATCTACTCCCTCCGTTTCAAAATATAAGATGTTTTAGGTTTGTGAAGAGAATGTATCTAGACTTGTTTTAGTATGTAGGTTCACCCATGTTTGGAGTGAATCTAGACACTAAAACAAGTCTAGATACATTTGTTTTACAGAGCTAAAACATCTTATATTTTGAAACGGAGGGAGTATATAACACCAGCGGCTGACGACCAAAACCAACCAAACAAGAAAAGAAAAGAAAGATAAAACTAGCACTACTCTATTCTAGCTACAAACTGTGGTACATGAAGAGCATCAGAGATATTTTACCTATTTCAATTTCTTGATCAAATCTTCCTGGGCGTAGTAATGCTCGGTCAATACTTTCACGGCGATTTGTAGCAGCAATCAAGATAACACGATCATTACGGCCTATCTCATCCATCAGTTTTAACAGAGTGGCAACCATTCTAAGAGATAATTCCTCGCCTCCATCCTTCCTGGCTGGAGCAATCGCATCCAATTCATCAATAAATATCTAAATACCAACGAAAATACATTTAATCAATCCACAATATTGCTATAATTAAGACAGTACATACTTCTTCACCGTACTATAGAGAAACCATAAACGTTGAATTGTTGATAGTCAGCAGCTATTGCTAACACATCAGTAAGTTTATATCTGCCCTGAGCTAGATAAAACCATTTAGAAATAATGAATGAAAACACCCAAATTGTCCCCCAAAAAATAACTTCAAAAGAGTGTTTGATTTTTATCTGCTTCAACTGCAGCAACTGTGTTAAATCCACTAAAAAATGATAACTTTACTTGAAATGTAAAAAGAAAAGAGTAAAGAATGAGGTTCCCATAAAGGTAGGCATGTTGAATGTTTTTTACCAAACCTTTATTTTCATACTAGGGGCTATCCATCTGAGGATAGGAATCATTTTTATAACAAGGTACGACAGTGGTTAACAAAGTATTGCTCATTTCAGTATCCATATAACAAAAGGTATATTAAATATAATAGGAGTTTAAACTTTAATTGACAAGACAATAAAAGGAAGTAGTTGGGCATTAGAATAAAATCTAACCACAGCAGGTGCAGCTTGCTTAGCTGAAGTGAAAATATCATACAATGCCTGTTCACTTTCACCGTGATACTGACTAACGATCTCTGGTCCATTGACTGTAAACAGATTGGCTCCCAGATCATAGGCACATGAAGAAGCAAGAGAGGTTTTCCCTGTTCCAGGTGGACCATACAGAAGAAGACCTTTGTACCTGAAATTAACCAACAGTATATTGTAAATTCAAATGTAAATGTCTATGAGATCTAAAAGGGCGGTAGGCAAACAAATCATGCTATACCTTGGCAAATCATGCAAAGCATGTCTTGGCAAACCTATTTGATCTGCCAGAGAAAATGAAATCATTTCTTTTAGTTTTGCTGACACTTCAGATAACCCACCAAGCCCTCGATCGTGATTGGAATCTTCATTTCCTGTATCAGCACACATGGAATATTCTGATGGGAAACCTAGCTTATCTGGCCCAAGCTCCTCTGAAGATGACAAATCAGAAAGGTGCACTTTTGTGGTTCTGTTGACAAGGAATGAAGCAGGGGTTTCGACAAATTTAGCAGAGACCTCGGCATTAGACAGTGAATTGCTTTCCTCATGCACTACATCCAGGGCAGAACCATCTATTTCTGCGCGCAAAACTACGAACATAGACAGTTTCCCACACATTGAGAGGGGAACATAGTTTCCCTTCAGTAAGTGCCTACCACTGAGCCACCGTGATGCACACGTCCGCAGCAACTCGTTAATTTTGTCATCTGCTAATGCTGATTTTGCAGTGGCTCCGTCCAAGCACAATGAAGAACCACTGTTAGATGCACCATAATGGGATTCATTCCTGCGTGGAGGAGTTGAAGGAACCCTTTTAGGTGACTCTGGAACCACCGCAGTTCTGCTATCAGACTCTGACTCATTATGTCTGAATGTTGGCACTTTCGGTGGAACTAGACTAAGGTACAGATCGCTGCATTTTAGCACCCGCAAAAATTCACCACGAGCTGTCTGTTCTTGGGCTTGAGATGTATATAGGGGGCTGATAAGCAAATGACGACCTACTAAAGGGTATCCCAGCATGGAGGCAAGGTCCCAGGAGAGCTTGATACCTTTCTTTTGAACCTGATAAGAGCGACCATCCAGTCAAAAACTTTTACCGTCCGGGATTAGCTGCATTTGGACACCAAAAGAATAAAGATAAAAAAAGCGCATACCTCACGTGAAGGAAAAACTGTGGCAGTCACAAAGTTCAGCCCGGGTTCATTAGACATGAGGTCATTGCTCACATCAAGATCAAAAAATCTGTTGCACTCCTCAAATAAGCTATCAAGTGGGAAGCCATCTAAACTATTACTAGAAGCAATGAGTGACACCTAAGAAGGAAACAGAGGTCAGCTGACTCACGCAAAATAATAATAGACACTGGCAAGCAAATGTTAGGTTTATGGGAATCCAAGAGTAAGCTCGAAGGCCAGTTCTACAATCAGGGTTATCCAGTGTATATGTTAAGTTTGATACAGTAACAGCACACTTAGCTTGCATACGTATACCGTTGTCGCTGCTAAATGCTACAGATAAATGGATTGCAGCTTCTAGTAAAGTATCTTTTACACTGCAGTATGGTAAATTATATTCTCTTCATTCTTTTTGCAAGGAAAACTCATGATCTAAACCACAATATGAGTCTTATTTTCAGCAACAAGCTGTGTGGTGTACGCTGCAGTGTCGAATAACAGCGTGGATCAAACAGCGTGCATTCAATAGACAGGATGTTACAGCAGTAGAGAAATAGAACATGAATGGGCACAATGAGATGCATATATAGAGTCAAAAGATTAGCACATAAACGAAAAATGTATAATAAAAAAGAGCTGACGCTAAATGGAGCGTGGTAACTTGCACTGGAAGACAAGTATAATGCTTAGTTAAAAGTCAAGTTTGGTGCAGAAAATAATCCTAAATCTTGAGGAAGAGGAGGAGGAGCATACAGAGACGAGGCACCCAGGCCGCAGCCCGGCACCGACCATGTCGGGCTCGGAGAGCCAGAGCCTCCCCTCGGCACCGTGGCTCCCGCCCCTGGGGACCACATCGGCGACGGTGCCGCCGAAACAACCGGCGCCTCCGCGGGGCACGAGCTCCGGGTACCGCGCCGCGGCGGCGGCGGCGGTGGACGGTAGGTCTAGGGTGCAGCCGCCGAAGGCTTCATGAGCGCGAGAGGGAGGGGTGCGGGGGGACGCCGGCGGTTTCTTCTTCTTGCCCTTGGAAGACATGGCGGCAGCTCCGGCGAGATTGTAGGGTTAGCACAACGCCTTCGTCTTCGTCTTCTAGCAGCACTGACGGGAGGGGGTGAGGAGTGGGAGCAGTGGGCCGCGATGGCGGAAGCTGACGTGGGGGCGAGCCGCGGAGGCGACTCGGTGTCGGGAGACGATGTGGGGGCGGGCAGCGGCGGGAGCAGACGAGGGGACGAGCAGCGGTGGCAGTGTGGCGGCCTCCCTCAGCTCCCTGCTCTGCCTCTTAGGGGAAGGCGGGGAGGCTGGGAGCACCGGGGAGGCGAGAGGGAGGAAGAGCGGAGGCCGCCGGGAGTGGCGACGGCCTGTAGCGAGCTGGCGGCGGCGGCGAGCAGGAAGCGACGGCGACTGGAGGAAAAGCGAAGGGAGTCGGCGCGTCCGAGCTCGAATAGAATGGGCTTTTTTCTAAAAATATCTGCTGTGGTATATGGGCCAGATTGAAATCCCAGGGTGGCCCATGGACTACCCTGGCCACTCTGTGGAATGGATCCGCCCGTGGACGCCATTAGTCGAGATCGCCAGAGCCAATAGTCTCGTTACACGTCATCGTTACATGACCATCTCCAAACAACAGATAAGGAGCGCCTGTGGCTGTGCCAACGAAAATTCGCTTGAGATCGAGTAGCTGATCGCCGTCCTCCTCCTCCTCCTCCGCTCATCTCCGCGATCGGTGGATCAAGCGATCAGTAGCATGGCGTTCATGGCGAGCGGCAGGGTGATGATGTCTCCGGCCAGAGCAAGCTTCGTCACTCCCCGCAGCTTCTTCAACTGGGGCAGAGGCGCGAAAGAAGCCGACACGCCGCCGCCGCCGCCGCCGCAGTTCCAGTACCACGACGTGGAGCGGCCGTTCCCCATGTCGCTCGTGGCCAACACGCACCTCAGAGGCCGCGAGCTCAGCTGCTGCTACAGAGCCACCGTGGACGGCTTCGGCGCGACGGACTTCCACCGGCGGTGCGACTTCAAGGGCCCCTGCGTCGTCGTCGGCTACACGGCCGGAGGCTCCTTCAGGTTCGGCGGGTTCAGCCCGGAGGGGTACCGCAGCACGGACGACTACTACGACACGCTCGACGCCTTCCTCTTCTACTGGCCCGCCGACGACGAGGCCGGGCCCGTGGTGCTGCCCAAGGTGGGCGGGAGCGGCGCGGCGCTGTTCGACTACGCGCGGGGCGGGCCGCAGTTCGGCGCCGACGGGCTGCTCATCGGCCCGCCGCTCACCGCGGTGATGGGCGTGTTCACGGGGCCCGACGCCAGCGTGGGCGTCGGCGACCTCCGGAGCGCGCGGTCGCGGCTCGGGCTGTCGTACGCCAGGAGGGAGGACGGGAAGGAGAGCCTGTTCGGCGATGACTCCAAGGCCGACCTCGACGAGGTGCTCGTCTTCTGTAGCCCGCAGATCGCGAGCATGTACTAGCAAAATTAGCTTAGGAGATAGATGTACAAGTCAGCTAACTAGAGAAGAGACAGAGAGTGGTAAGAAAAGTACTCAAAATGGTATAATCGTATTGCTCACATATATTGTTGTCGTAGAATGATCATTTGTAATTATATAAATGTATCCATGTACAGGAATTATATTCAGCATCACTGTTAAATTCACACGTGTAAAACTCTAACGAATTTATGTATGAAATCGAGCTGCGCAGATACGCACGTCATGATGTTAGTTAAGTTATTACTACGTACTATTCTCTCCGACTCATATTAGTTGACTCAAATTTGTCGAGATATATCTAGCACTAAAACTTGACTAGATACATTTATATGTAGATTTAATCTAAATCAACTAATATAGATCGGATGGAGTAGTAAAATGTTATGATCAAAGTTGAGTTTTACAAAAAGTCATCTAATTGAATACGGGAGATTATTGCGCACTTGATCAAAACGGTGATGTTGATATGCTCATACTGAACAATTTATGCACTAGCCAGCTTTTTTTGGGGTAAAACGGATCTTTATTAAAAAGAAAGGGCTATATGCAACTCACGATCCAACTCCTGAAGAACAACCACAGCCGGATCTGAGCCAAACGACGTTTTTTGCTCTGCTCTCACAAAGTTTGACAGTGACTAATCCTAACTTTCAAACGATTCACTTTTATAAATTTACACTCTCTATCATGACTAGCTAGTAGATTAATATCGAATAATATTCAAGTATGTTAAACGATCCATCGAGCTCTCTGAAGCGGCAACAATAATTTGGACACAATCTGATTCAATGATGATCGGTAGAAGACTGCATGCAAGGGCAAGCTCCAAGCCTTCCCGACAAGCGGTTCAGCTTCCACCGCCTAGAACATCTAGGCAGAAGCCGGACACGTGGAGAAAATAATTTGCCCATGTTCGTATCTAAGAACCATACCACAACCAATAGCAGTATTAGATTGAAAAGATCCATCAATTGAGAGTTTTACCTAGCCTAACGGGGGTTTAGACCATATTTTCTCCAGCCGTATAGGAGGAGGAACAACATGCGGCGCAGGCAAAATATCCACCACTGGTTGTTTATCTTTAACTATCCTCTCAGTTGAATCTTCCATATTCCGCAATATTTTTCAGTACCCACACAGAAATCTTTTCGAGGATTTCGTCGTAGAAAGGGGTTTATCATGTGTAATTTCATTACGGCAATGCTATACTCTCAAAGCCAGCAATAATGTATGGTTAACCAATTGCTCTGGTATAGACATCGGTAGGTCCTTGAACCACGAGCTAGATTGTATCTGTATAAGGCAAACTCCAAATCTAACGCGTAGAATGCCAAAGACCGTTAGCATGGGGCAGTGGTAAAGGGTGTGACGGACACACTCCTTCTCCATCCCACAAATGTTACAAAAGCCAGTAACATTCATATGACGTTTCGGTTTATTCTCTTGTGTGGCCAATGCATTAGACGCCGTCCTCCATGCGAAATTTTTGACCTTCGGAGGAATAGTAGCACGCCATATTTTCTTCCAGCATGGATCATCGGCAGCAGACGGGCGACTAGAAGCGCCAAATTGCATTGGTCTGGATGATCGTTCAGAGCTAGCAACTTAATAACTAATAAATGACTGATCTGAGAGGGAGGACTGAACATTATACTCTAACACTTCCCTCAACTAGTTTAGTACTTACGCCAACAATGGGGAGGGAAGCAACAGGCGGGATCACGGACGGGGCAACAAGGTTGTCCATCACCATGCCCTGCTCGAGAAGCGTTGATGCCATCTGCCCTCCGAATGTGTTGTAGATCAACACACTCATTCGGGTGCCCATCTACGAAACAGTACTCGTGCCACTCGTGCAGCGTTACAACGACAAGGAAAAGGGCTTCTCGCATACACATCGCGTTGGGATCGGTTTCACACTATCCATGTTGATCATGGTCTGCTCGACAGCGCTTGAGATGAAGCGGCTGGTGATCGCACGAGCTAGTGACCTGGCAGACCAAAACATTACACTGCCGATCGATGAGAATTCTATGGCAAACACCATTGTATGTACTGCAGGGTGCAACCAGGGTTTTTGTCGGGATCGGCATGGTGGAGTTCTTCTATGATGAAACACCATACACCATGGAGAGCCTCTGCACAACATTCTCGTAGCTTGCGGTTGCGTCTGTTGAAATACATATACTATACCAGCCATTCTCTAATAGTTCGGACTTTGGTCGAACTAGCTAATGCATCGATTCAATATGGTATCAGAGCCTTGAAGTCTTAAGTTCAAGACCCAGGTTACGCACGATTAATCTAAAATAGTTGCGGTATTTCATCAATCTCACGTCTAAGGTCTTTGTATGGTTATGGTCTACCTGTATGTTCTGCCTTAAAGTGAGGAGGTGTGTTGAAATATATATACTATACTATCCCTTCTCCAATAGTTTGGACTTTTGGTTAAACTGGCTGGTGCATCGAATGGATCTGGAACAACCAGAACGAAGAGCATTTGAATTATTTCTTCTGGATGATTTCTTGCTCTTGGCTTACTGAATCTGGCACAATTTATGCACTACTCCATGCGGTGTAGGAGAAGACAACTTCTTAGACTAAAAAAAGCGCAAACTAGGCGGGATTGATCTTAAACCCTTCTCCGTCACAATAAAGATGTCTTCTATGCAAGTTTATGTTCATGGCGCGTAGAATTTTGCCCAACTTCCATTCCATCATGATGCATGGTAGATAATATTGGTCTACTAAGAATCTATGTGCCATGTTTTATGATGAAACTTGCCAATTTGGTTCATGCATGAAAATACTAGGATAAATTAATATTGTACTAGTACTTTATGGTAATTGAAATATATATGTAGATCGTCAAACTTATACAACCATTGTAATTGAGTAATTCAAAAAATGCAGAGGTAAAAGATTTTGAGGGCCACTTAAAACAAGAATTTACAAAAGAACCAAAAGCCTAAATGAAGAAAGTTCTTCGGTCTCAATCTACTCACATTCAAAGCAGCGTCAGAAGTGCGAAGGAGCTAATCAGGGTTCCAGAAAATAAGTTGAGGAAATATGACATTATCTTTTTTTTCAAAATATGGGTGGTACTCCCTAGCCTATGCAT
The DNA here is from genome assembly GCA_030063025.1 of Avena longiglumis. Lineage (NCBI taxonomy): Eukaryota > Viridiplantae > Streptophyta > Magnoliopsida > Poales > Poaceae > Avena > Avena longiglumis. The sequence goes on from CP125979.1 coordinate 186,342,925, forward strand.
CAATCGATGCACATAGGCTTTATTAAATATATAAGTCTAAGTATCAAGCTTACAACTCAAGAGTTGGACAAAGTTGCCACAAAGATCCATCAACGAAATAAGGTAAATATATAACAACTAAACATTATATAGTCGTCTGGTATGCTGCCAAGTAGCCTGGTTGTAGAACTCTTGAGCGATCGTCAACAGTCGTTTGCATCCAGACAACATGGAATCTCGGTTCCCGGATGGTAATAGGTACGCCCATAGTTGCACTCAATGCGCCATCAAATGAATAACCTGTATATAATTGAAAGTTTTCTTCTTGTTAAAAACAATATGATTACGACATGTCCATATGGACCACCATAAAGCCGATACACCAGTGTGAATCATGGCTTTCGTCCTACTATCCATATGATCCAACCATGAACCAAACATATGATCCACACTAGTTGGAGAAATCAAGTGAAAAGTCACATCAAATGCATGCCAAAGGAGACGAGCAAAAGGACAACTAATAAAAAGGTGGTTATTAGATTCAGGTTCGCCATAAAAACAACATTTTGTGCACCCGACCCATCTTGTTTTAACCAAATTATCCTTCGTAAGCAACACCTTTTTATGTAAGAACCACAAAGAAATCTTAATCTTGAGAGGTATCTTAAGTTTCCACAAATATTTGCTAGGAAAAGGCGTATGACCATTCATAAGATCCCCATACATGGATTTTACGGAGAAAATACCCGAGGTAGTTAATCCCTACACAAATTTATCCGACTCATGCGGCAATTGTACCATCATTAACCGTTGACATAAATGTAACCATCATTCCCATTTATTGCCAGTAAGTGATCTTATGAATTCAATATTCAGCGGTACATTATCCATAACATCCGCAACCAAAATATTTTTATGTTGCACAATATTATATAAGTATGGATATTGTTGTTGAAAGGATAACTCCCCTAACCATCTATCTTGCCAAAAACGAGTAGCAAACTCATCACCTACTTTTAAATGACCTCTACTAAAAAACTCATCCTTAACTACCATAAGCCCCTTCCAAAAGGGAGAGTCAGTAGGTTTCACTCGAACCTTAGAAAGAGTCTTGTGTTTGAGGTATTTGTTTTGTAGCAGCTCCTGCCACAAACCCTCCTCATTAAGAAGTTTGAACAACCACTTACTCAACAAACATCTATTTTTTAAATCAAGAACTTCAATACCAAGGCCTCCTTGGTCCTTCGGTCTACATATTATGTTCCACCTAGTTAACCTATATTTCCTTTTGTTCTCACGCTTTGCCAAAAGAACCTTGAGTGATAAAAATCTAGTCGTTTCCTCACTCCCTTCAGAATATCTAGAAATGACAATATAAACATAGGCAAACTCATTAGAACCGAGTTAATGAGGACAAGTCTGTCTCCATAGGACAAGAGGTTTCCTTTCAAACATCCCAATTCTCCTTCAAAGTGTGTTTCTACTGGGTACCAATCTTAAATTCTCATTTTTCTATAATGGATTAGTATCCCAAGATACCTAAAAGGCAAAGAGCCAGATTCACAACCAAAAATATCTTTGTATTGTTGTTCGTCATCTTTTGCTTTACCAAAAAAGAAAATTTTACTCTTATGGAAACTGATTTTAAGACTAGAAAATTGTTCAAAAATACATAAGATCAATTTCATGTTAAGTGCTTTCTCTAGTCATGTTCCAAGAAAATAATAGTGTCATTAGCATATTGCAAGATAGAAACTCCACCCTCAACAAGATGAGGAATGAGGCCACCCACTTGACCATCCTCTTTTTCCCTTCCAATAAGAATGGCCAACATATCCGCAATAATATTAAAAATAATGGGAGACATAGGATCACCTTGCCTTAAACCCCTTTTGGTTTGGAAGTAATTCCTAATGTCATCATTCACTTTTATGCCAACACTATTGATGATGGCTCAGCTGATTGTTAAGATTTGGGAGACCCCAAGAGGAAGGTATGATGAGCACAGCAGCAAGTTTTTCACTCAGTAAGAAACCAAGGTTATCGAACCAGTACGAGGAAGGAAATGACTCAAAGGTGTTGCTAGCAACTTGGAAACCTGCACAACACAAACTCAAGACTTTGCCCCAACGAACAGTGAGGTTGTCAATCTCACTGGTTTGCTGAAAACAAAGGATTAACTGTATGGTGTGGAAGGTAATAGTGGTTTGTAGAAAGTAAACACTAACATTGGAAGATGTATCAATGGTAAAGATTCGACCGGGGTCCATAGTTCACTAGAGGTGTTTTCCTTAAGATAAATGATACGTCGGAAACGTATCTATAATTTTTGATGTTCCATGCTTGTTTAGTATCTAATTTGCTTTGCTTTGTCTACACTTTGAGGTGTTTTTATATGTTTTCTGGTACTAACCTATTAACAAGATGCCATAGTGACAGTTGCTTGTTTTCTTCTGTTTTTGGTTCCAGAATGGCAGAAAATAAATATTCTTGGAATTAGACGGGATAAAATCCAAAGTCAATATTTTACCGTGGGGAACATGGAGCCAGAACACGAGACGGAGGGGAGCCACCAGAGGGGCCACACCCCCTGGCCACGTGGCTAACCCTAGCCCACTCCTGGGGGTGCGGCCACCCTGGCTGCCCCCTGCCTCGCCTCTTCGCATATAAATACCCCCCGATACAGAAACCCTAAGTACCCGATCAATATTCCACGAAACCGTCTGTAGCCGCCGCCACCATCTTCCCTAGATCGAGGTGATCTAAAGCAATTCCCGTCACCCTGCCGGAGGGGAGATCATCCCGGAGGCCTTCTTCTTCATCATGCCAGCCTCCGGTATGAAGTGTGAGTAGTTCCACCTTGGACTACGGGTCCATGTAGTAGATAGATGGTTGTTTCTCCTCCTTTGTGCTACCATTTTTAGATCTTGTGAGCTCCATTCATGATCAAGATCATCTATTTGTAATCATGCATGTTGTGTTTGCGGGGATCCAATGGATATTGAGATTACTATGTCAGATTGATTAATGGTTTTGTCTTATTGATTCTATCATGTCTGTGTTGTTTGTGATCTTGCATGCTCTCCGTTTCTAGTAGTTATCTTGGCCAAGTAGATGCTAGTGACTCCAAGAGGGAGTATTTATGCTCGATAGTGGGTTCATGCCTCTATTTAATCTAAGGGAAGTGATGTTGGAGATATGCCCTAGAGGCAATAATAAATGTAGTTATTATTATATCTTTGTGTTTATGATAAATGTTTACATTCATGCTATAATAGTATTAACAAGGAAACATTGATACTTGTGTGATTTGTAAACTTAAATTTGAAGTCCCTAGTATAGCCTCTATACATCACTAGCTTGTTGGTTGATAAATGATTGTGGTTTCCCTATCATGAACATTGAGATGTTATCAACAACAAGATCATATCGTTAGGAGAATGATATGGTGGACATACTCCTATAGATAAGCGTAGCATAAAGATCAAGTCATTTCAATAGTTCAATTGCTATATGATTTCTGATACATAGTAACCTAATTCCTTCGACCATGAGATCATGCATATCACCTTTACCGGATGGATGCTTTGATGACATCAAACACCACACCGTAACTGGGTGGCTATAAAGGTGGCATTGAGTGTTTGGAAAGTATTGGTTGAGACACATGGATCAAGAGTGGGATTTGTCCATCCATATGACGGATAGATATACTGGGCCCTCTCGGTGGAATGTCATCCAATTAGCTTGCAAGCATGTGACCGCTCATAAGGGATCACATATCACGGAACGAGAAACGAGTACTTATCGGTAACGAGGTTGAACTAGGTATGCGAGATACCGACGATCATAACCTCGGATAAGTAAACTATCGTGAGACAAAGGGAAATTGGTATCGTATGTAAGTGGTTCATTCGATCGCAAAGTAATCGAGAAATATGTGGGAGCCATATGAATTTCCATATTCCTCTATTGGTTATTGTTAGAAGTGTCTCGATCATGTCCGCATAATTCACGAACCGTAGGAGACACACTTAAGGATTCGACGTTGTTTGAGTAGTTATGGTATTATGAGAAAGAGACCAATGTTGTTCGAGTCTCGGATGGGATCCGGATATCACGAGGTGATCCGGAATGGTCCGGAGAATAAGATTCATATAAGGAAAGTCCGTTTGAGTTCGGGAATGATTCCTGTTTTCATCGGGAATGTTCTAGAAGGTTCGGAATGTCCCAAGACCTCCGAGGGGAAGGGTACATGAATGTGTCATTGCATATTGGGATGATTGCATCATGTACTAAGTGTTCTCGCTGTTCCAAATAAAGGATTAAATTGAATCCTAAATTGAAAAGTCAAATAGCAAGTTTGAAAAGTCAAACGGCTAAAATTGGAAAGAGGGAAAGAGGAAAGAGAGGGAAACCGAGTTGGGGAGGGAATCCCTCCTCCAACCGGCGCGCCTCCTCCAAGCCGAGTTGGGGAGGGACTCCCCTCCCTCCCCATGGCGCGGCCGGCCCCTCCCCATGGCGCGGCCGGCCCCTCCACCTATATAAGGAGGGGCAGGGCTCCCTCCTCTAGAAACACAAGTTCCTATCCTCTAAATCTAAACCCTAGCCTCCGGTTTAGAGCAGTTTTGGTTTAGAGCTTCTAATTGCCCTAGCCTCCGGATTAGAGCCTTCTAATTGGTGTGTCTAAACCCTAGACCGCCGATGAACTCTCTCATACTCCACCATACTCGCTCCGGCTTAAGGCGAAGCCCTGCGGGATCTCCCCTCTACTTCCGGTACCACGCCGTTGTGCTGCCGGAATCGCGAGGAGAGTGCTACAACCTCCGCTTTCGCTGGAACAAGGGAGAGGAAGGTCTTCGTCGAGTACCGAACGTGTGACCGATCATGAAGCGCCGAACGCAGCCGGAAGGATCGTCTACACGATCTTGAGATCGGGAAGAGTACGACTACATCACCCACGAGAATCCGCTCTCGTTAAACACTTTGGAATATTCGAGGGTAAGTTATTCCATCGACTCGTTGCTACAATCTAGTAGATAGATCTTGGCTTGTTTGTTTGTATGCGATAGAAAATTTTTGTTTTCCATGCTACTAATCCCTACAGTGGTATCAGAGCCGTGTCTATATGTAGATCTGTTGCACGAGTAGAACACAATGGTCATTATGGGCGTTGATGCTTTTATTGTCGATTGCTTCTTGTGTACTTTGCATCTTGCGGTATGTTGGGATGAAGCGCCCGGCTAACCTTACATGACATCGTTCATGAGACTTGCTCCACGCTTGACATGCAACTTGTATTGCATAAGTGGCTTTATGGTGCTGTTTCTCCTAGCATAGTTAAGATCCAATTTACAACGGGTGATCAACAATGCTAGTATCAATGTTGTGGTTCTTGTTCGTAAGTTAGAACGACACTTATTGAAAGCCCCAAACCACGTAAAATATGCAAAGAAAGTAGAGGCGTCTAACTTTGTTTTGCAGGGGTGTGCAGTGATGTGATATGGCCATGATTGTGATTATATTTGATGTATGCAATGTTCCTTATTGTAAGTTGGCAACCGGCAGGAGCCAGATGGTTGTCTTTAATTCATGTTAAGACCCGCGTGTCTATTCAAAGTAGTTGTAATAGTTGAAGCCGATGGACGACAACCATGGAGAAGCGTCATTGACCTTGATGCAATGCCGGTGATGATGGAGATCATGTTCGTGCTTGAAGATGGAGATCGGAAGCACAAAGAAGAAAGGCCATATCATATCACATATTATTGAATTGCATGTGATGTTAATCCTTTATGCATCTTGTATTGCTTAGTAGACGACGGTAGCATTATAAGATGATCCCTCATGCACATGAATTTCATGTCATAAAGTGTTCACCCTTAGTTAGCACCGTTGCTAAAGCTTGTTGTTTCGAAGCACCACGTGATGATCGGGTGTGTTAGATTCTGCAAGTGTATACAACGTGAACAAGCCAGATTTGCTCATGCGGAAACTAAGGTTTGATCTTGACGAGCCTAGCATGTACAGACATGGTCTCGGAACATGGATCACCGAAAGGTAAAGCATGAATCATATAGTAGATATGATGAACATGACGATTGTTCGCCATTGAAACTATATCAACTCTCGTGATGATCGGTGTTGATGTAGTGGATTTGGTTCGTGTGATCACTAAAACAATGTGAGGGATGTTGTTTTGAGTGGGATTTCACCTAGTTTAATTTCATTATTAATTTGAACTCAATTTGTCATAAACTTAGTCTAAACTATTGCAAATATGTTGTAGATCAATGGCAGCCCCTACCATCAATTTTAATGCGTTCCTAGAGAAAGAAAAGTTGAAAAACAATGGAAGCAACTTCGCGGATTGGTTCCGCAATTTGAGGACTGTCCTCACACGGTAATTTGACCTATGTCTTTGGATGCACCGCTGGTGACCCACTGCGGTGATCTTGCCGATGAAGTAAAGAATGTTTACCTCGCCTAAGAATCGACTCCATAGTTCAAGGTGCTATCTTGTATGGTTTGGAATCGGAGCTTCAGAAAAGGTTTGAAGATTCATACCCATATGATATTGTCGAGGATCTCAAATTGATTTTTGAGACTCATGCGGCAATTGAAAGCTATGAGGCTTCTGAAAAGTTCTTTAACTGCAAGATGGAAGAAGGCAGCTCCGTCAGTGAGCATGTGCTTAAGATGTCTGGGCACGCAAACAAACTTCAAAGCTTGGGTATAGTGATTCCTAATGCTTTGGGGATTTACCGTGTCCTCCAATCACTACCACCAAGTTACAAGAACTTTGTGATGAACTACAACATGCAGAACATGAACAAGAGTTGCCAGAACTCTTTGCCATGTTGAAATCTGCAGAAGTGGAGATCAAGAAAGAGCACCAAGTGTTGTTGGTCAATAAGACCACCAAATTCAAGAAAGGCAAGTCTAAGCAAAAGGGACACTTCAAGAAGGGTGGTAATAAAGTTACCACGCCGGCGAAGAAGACCAAGGCTGGACCCAAGCCTGATACTGAGTGCTTTTACTGCAAGGGAGAAGGTCACTGGAAGCGGAATTGCCCAAAGTACTTGGCGGATCTGAAGAACAGCAACATCAAGAAGAAAGGTATATCTGATATACATGTTATTGATGTGTATCTCACTAGTACTCGTAGTAGTGCCTGGGTATTTGATACTGGTTCGGTTGCTCATATTTGTAACTCGAAACAAGTGCTGCAGAATAAACGGAAGCTAGCGAATAACAAGGTGACGATGCGCGTAGGAAACAGATCAAAGGTTGATGTGATCGCGGTCGGCACGCTACCCCTTCATCTACCATCGGGATTAGTTTTATACTTAAATAATTGTTATTTGGTGCCTGCGTTGAGCATGAACATTATATCGGGATCTTGTTTATTGCGAGACGGTTACTTGTTTAAGTCTGAGAATAATGGTTGTTCGATTTATATGAGTAATATGTTTTATGCACATGCACCTTTGATAGATGGTATATTCTTATTGAATCACGATAGTGGAAATACACATATCAAAAACATTGAGGCTAAACGTTTGGAATCAAGCGATAATTCGACCTATATGTATAATCGCTGCCTTGGTCACATTGGAGTGAAATGTATGAAGAAACTCCATTCCGATGGACTTCTTGAATCACTTGATTTTGAATCACTTGAAAGATGCGAAGCATGTCTGATGGGAAAAATGACTAAGACTCCATTTTCTGGTATGATGGAGCGAGCTACGGACTTATTGGAAATCATACATACCGATGTGCCAATGAGTGTAGCATCGCGCGGTGGTTATCGTTATGTTCTTACCTTCACAGATGACTTGAGTAGATATGGGTATATCTATTTCATGAAACATAAGTCCGAAACTTTCGAGAAGTTTAAGGAGTTTCAAAGTGAGGTAGAGAATCAACGTAACAAGAAGATTAAGTTTTTATGTTCTGATCGTGGAGGTGAATATCTAAGTTACGAGTTTGGCAAGCATTTAAAGAAATGCGGAATACTTTCACAGTTGACACCGCCGGGAACACCACAGCGTAATGGTGTGTCCGAACGTCGTAATCGAACTCTCTTAGATATGGTTCGTTCTATGATGTCACTTACAGATTTACCGCTATCATTTTGGGGTTATGCATTAGAAACAACCGCATTCACTTTAAATAGGGCACCGTCTAAATCCGTTGAAACGACACCGTATGAATTATGGTTTGGGAAGAAACCTAGATTGTCGTTCCTTAAAGTTTGGGGGTGCGAAGCCTATGTAAAGAAGTTACAGCCGGACAAGCTTGAACCCAAAGCGGAAAAATGCGTCTTCATAGGATACCTGAAGGAAACTATTGGGTATACCTTCTATCATAGATCCGAAGGCAAAATCTTCAAGGTTAAGAATGGATCCTTTCTAGAGAAGGAATTTCTCTCGAAAGAAGTGACTGGAAGGAAAGTAGAACTCGACGAGGTTGTCGAACCTTCTCTCGAAATTGCGAGTAGCGCAGCACCGGAAGAAGTTCATGTGGTGTCTGCACCAATAAGAGAGGAAGCTAATGATGGTGATCATGAAACTTCGGTTGAAGTTGCTACAGAGCCTCGGAGGTCAACGAGAACTCGTACCACTCCAGATTGGTATGATTCCGTTATGAGTGTCATGTTGGTGGACAACACCGATGATCCCGAGACATATGAGGAAGCGATGATGAGACCAGATTCCAATAAATGGCAAGAAGCCATGAAATCCGAGATTAGATCCATGTACGAAAACCAAGTATGGACTTTGGTGGACTTACCGGATGGCCGGAAGGCTGTCGAGAACAAATGGATTTTCAAGAAGAAAACATATGATGATGGTAATGTTACTGTCTATAAAGCTCGACTTATCGCAAAAGGGTTTCGAAAAATTCAAGGAGTTGACTACGATGAGAATTTCTCACCAGTAGCGAAGCTAAAGTCTGTGAGGATTATGTTAGCAATCGCTGCATATTATGATTATGAGATATGGCAGATGGATGTCAAAACAGCATTCCTCAATGGAGACATTGATGAAGAATTGTATATGATGCAACCCAAAGGTTTTGTCGATCCTAAAGATGCTAACAAGGTATGCAAACTTCAACGGTCCATCTATGGATTGAAGCAAGCATCCCGAAGTTGGAATCAACATTTTGATAAGGTGATCAAAAGTTTTGGTTTTATACAAACTTATGGAGAAGCTTGTATTTACAAGAAAGTGAGTGGGAGCTCTGTAGCATTCTTAATACTATATGTGGATGACATATTGTTGATTGGGAATGATGTAGACCTTCTTAATAGTGTCAAGGAATATTTGAATAATAGTTTTTCAATGAAGGATCTTGGCGAAGCAGCTTACATATTAGGCATAAAGATTTACAGAGATAGATCGAAACGCCAAATATCATTGTCACAGAGTACATATTTGCACAAAGTTCTAAAGATGTTTGGAATGGAAGAAAGCAAGAAAGGGTTCTTGCCCATGTTGCCCAATACGACCTTGAGTAAAACTCAAAGTCCGACATCGGCAGAAGATAGAGAAAGGATGAGTAAGACTCCCTATGCCTCAGCCATAGGATCTCTAATGTATGCCATGCTATTAACTAGACCCGACATTTCATATGTTGTTAGTTTAACTAGCAGATATCAAAGTGATCCAGGAGTGGATCATTGGACAGCGGTCAAAAACATCCTTAAGTACTTGAGAAGAACTAAGGATATGGTTCTTTCTTATGGAGGTGATGAACAACTCGTTGTTAATGGTTACACCGATGCTAGTTGGAACACCGATCCAGATGATTCTAAATCACAATCTGGATACGTATTTATTTTGAATGGTGCAGCAGTTAGCTGGAGGAGTGCAAAGCAAAGCATTGTGGCGAGATCTTCAACTGAATCGGAATACATGGTCGCCGGAGGCTTCACAAGAAGCGATATGGATGAAAGAGTTCATTACAGAGCTGGGTGTGGTTCCTAGTGCTGGACCCAATGTCTATCTCTTTGTGATAACATGGGAGCCATAGCCAATGCGCAAGAACCAAGGTCACACAAGAAGATGAAGCACATCAAGCTGTTTTCACGCTATTCGAGAACATATCCGGGATGGGGATATAAAGATTTGCAAAGTACACAGTCGAATGTGGCGGATCCGTTGACTAAACCTCTCCCGAGGGCAAAACATGACCAACACCAAACTGCCATGGGTGTTCGGTATATTACCATGTAATCTAGATTAGATGACTCTAGTGCAAGTGGGAGACTGTTGGAGATATGCCCTAGAGGCAATAATAAATGTAGTTATTATTATATCTTTGTGTTTATGATAAATGTTTACATTCATGCTATAATAGTATTAACAAGGAAACATTGATACTTGTGTGATTTGTAAACTTAAATTTGAAGTCCCTAGTATAGCCTCTATACATCACTAGCTTTTTGGTTGATAAATGATTGTGGTTTCCCTATCATGAACATTGAGATGTTATCAACAACAAGATCATATCGTTAGGAGAATGATATGGTGGACATACTCCTATAGATAAGCGTAGCATAAAGATCAAGTCATTTCAATAGTTCAATTGCTATATGCTTTCTGATACATAGTAACCTAATTCCTTCGACCATGAGATCATGCATATCACCTTTACCGGATGGATGCTTTGATGACATCAAACACCACATCGTAACTGGGTGGCTATAAAGGTGGCATTGAGTGTTCGGAAAGTATTGGTTGAGACACATGGATCAAGAGTGGGATTTGTCCATCCATATGACGGATAGATATACTCTAGGCCCTCTCGGTGGAATGTCATCCAATTAGCTTGCAAGCATGTGACTGGCTCACAAGGGATCACATATCATGGGAACGAGAAAAGAGTACTTATCAGTAACGAGGTTGAACTAGGTATGCAGAGATACCGACGATCATAACCTCGGATAAGTAAACTATCGTGAGACAAAGGGAAATTGGTATCGTATGTAAGTGGTTCATTCGATCGCAAAGTAATCGTAGAAATATTGGAGAGCCATATGAATTTCCAGATTCCTCTATTGGTTATTGTTCGGAGAAGTGTCTCGATCATGTCCGCATAATTCACGAACCGTAGGGAGACACACTTAAGGATTCGACGTTGTTTGAGTAGTTATGGTATTATGAGAAAGAGACCGAATGTTGTTCGGAGTCTCGGATGGGATCCGGGATATCACGAGGTGATCCGGAATGGTCCGGAGAATAAGATTCATATAAGGAAAGTCCCGTTTCGGAGTTCGGGAATGATTCCGGTGTTTTCATCGGGAATGTTCTAGAAGGTTCCGGAATGTCCGACACTCCGGAGGGGAAGGGGTACATGAATGTGTCATTGCATATTGGGATGATTTCATCATGTACTAAGTGTTCTCGCTGTTCCAAATAAAGGATTAAATTGAATCCTAAATTGAAAAGTCAAATAGCAAGTTTGAAAAGTCAAACGGCTAAAATTGGAAAGAGGGAAAGAGGAAAGAGAGGGAAACCGAGTTGGGGAGGGAATCCCTCCTCCAACCGGCGCGCCTCCTCCAAGCCGAGTTGGGGAGGGACTCCCCTCCCTCCCCATGGCGCGGACGGCCCCTCCACCTATATAAGGAGGGGCAGGGCTCCCTCCTCTAGACACACAAGTTCCTATCCTCTAAATCTAAACCCTAGTCTCCGGTTTAGAGCGGTTTTGGTTTAGAGCTTCTAATTGCCCTAGCCTCCGGATTAGAGCCTTCTAATTGGTGTGTCTAAACCCTAGACCGCCGAGGAACTCTCTCATACTCCACCATACTCGCTCCGACTTAAGGCGAAGCCCTGCGGGATCTCCCCTCTACTTCCGGTACCACGCCGTTGTGCTGCCAGAATCGCGAGGAGAGTGCTACAACCTCCATTTCTTTGGAACAAGGGAGAGGAAGGTCTTCGTCGAGTAACGCGTGTGACCGATTGCGAAGCGCTGCCGGAACGCAGCCGGAAGGATCGTCTACACGATCTTGAGATCGGGAAGAGTACGACTACATCACCCACGAGAATCCGCTCTCGTTAAACACTTTGGAATCTTCGAGGGTAAGTTATTCCATCGACTCGTTGCTACAATCTAGTAGATAGATCTTGGCTTGTTTGTTTGTATGCGATAGAAAAATTTTGTTTTCCATGCTACGAATCCCTACAAGTGACAGAAATTTCCAAGGTTGCATCTACTTGGCCAAGATAGCTACTAGAAACGGAGAGCATGCAAGATCACAAACAACACAGACATGATAGAACCTTAGAGGTTTTGGTCACTTCCCTTAGATTAAATAGAGGCATGAACCCACTATCGATCATAAATACTCCCTCTTGGAGTCACTAGCATCTACTTGGTCAAGATAGCTACTAGAAACGGAGAGCATGCAAGATCACAAACAACACAGACATGATAGAATCAAAAAGACAAAACCATTAATCAATCTGATATAGTAATCTCAATATCCATCGGATCCCCGCAAACACAACATGCATGATTACAAATAGATGATCTTGATCATGAACGGAGCTCACAAGATCTAAACATGGTAGCACAAAGGAGGAGAAACAACCATCTAGCTACTACATGGACTCGTAGTCCAAGGTGGAACTACTCATGCTTCATACCGGAGGCTAGCATGATAATAAAGAAGGCCTCCGGGATGATCTCCCCTCCGGCAGGGTGCCAGGAAGAGCTTCAGATCCCCCTGATTTAGGGACTATGGTGGCTGCGGCTACGGACTATTTCGTGGAAGATTGATCGGGTACTTAGGGTTTTGGTATCAGGGGATTATTATAGGCGAAGAGGCGAGGTGGGGGGCACCCAAGGCGGCCGCACCCCCTCCCCCAAGCGCGGGCCCAGCCAGGCCAGGGGGTGTGGCCCCCTGGTGGCTCTTCTCCATCTCGTACTCTGGCTCCGTGTTCCCCACAGTAAAATATTGACTTTGGCTTTTGTCCCATCCAATTCCGAGAATATTGATTTTCTGCCTTTTCTGGAACCAAAAACAGAAGAAAACAGGCAACTGACACTGTGGCATCTTGTTAATAGGTTAGTACCAAAAAACATATAAAAACACCTCAAAGTGTAGACAAAGCAAAGCAAAGTAGATAGTAAACAAGCATGGAACATCAAAAATTATAGATATGTTTACGACGTATCAAGCATCCCCAAGCTTAACTCCTGCTCGTCCTCGAGTAGGTAAGTGATAAAAATAATAATTTTTTAGGTGACATGCACCATCAAAATCAAGATCAAACCATTTGTAAGCATTGAAAGTTGGGATCAAAGAACTCTAAATATGAGCACGAAAGATGGAGTTCTAACAATAAGACAAAGTAACTATGCATGCAACATGAAAGGTTACAAACAAAGATCATGAATAACAATGCATTGAAAGACGTTTGTTTGTTTCGCATATAGAAAACATAGCATAGTGGCATTCAGGTTGTCCCTCATGGAGTAGCAAATGGATGCATATGACACCTTCAAAGTTCATAAGAGTGTTTAGATACAAATAGTTCATGAACAAGCAATATCAACAATATGAATCAATCAATAAGTTTTGGGACAATGCACATAGAACTAAGAATGGCAACTATGCTCTCTTAATTGGTGCTTAAATATAGAAGGTTTAGACTCGATATAATGGTGGAAGAAAGGCCCTTCACAAAAGGGAAGCAGGGATTTCAAGTCTCAAAAAGAGCTTCCAGAAACTATGGTACTTGTTAGCTTTCAGCTCTCATTGCCCTTATCATAAGAATCTTCAAGTGATTAAGGTTAAAGTGAACAAACTATGGAGTATATGCTTGACAAAGTATAAGTTGGCAATCTCATGTACCTTGAATACGAGGGTCGCTCCTCATGCTACTCAACTTTAGTCACCTATAAGTTCTTGTCATAGTAAGTACACATGTATCATAGAGAACCGCCAATGGGGTACCCCTTGCACATGATACAGGAGCTATCCCATAATCAAAATGACAAGGCAAGCAGACAATGAGCATCTCAGCAATCTTCTTATTTACCATGGGAAAATGGTGTTTTTCACTCTTTCCTCTTTTCAATGTTTCTCTGTTTTTACAAGAAGAAAGCTTCATAGATTGCTCACTATGGTGATGTTGCAAGTTTCCATCATGATTAGGCATGGCTTAGGCTAGCGACCCAGGTGTTTATCTAACACACATACATAACTCCATAGACTTACAATCCCCCCTTTTATTTCACACCGACGACATCCATAAACAAAAGAGCATGATATCAGCCGTGTACAATGTACAAGTGCAATGTTGAAAGCGTTCCCCATGACAGCATGGTTCTGCTAATTCCAACGTATAAGTGCAAGCATATACAACATAGATGACATAATGGTTCGAGTTTATTTAGGGGCAAGAAAAATAAAGTGTGCCATCAAGTTCGTGAGAGCTTTAATCACTAAGTTTTCACATACCAAAGAGACTTTTTAATTGGAAGGTAGGTGAAAACAATAATATACTTGGAATGGTGTAACACACCATGCATAGGAATTTATAGTGTACACTTTGGAATAACTTGGTTTCTTGGGAGTTGGATGCATGAGTAGAGCTTACTCATTCAAGTGGAGGCTAGCAAAAGACTGGGAGCGACCAACTAAGAGAGAAACAATGGCCATATAATCATGCAGAGGGACAAAACATTACTAATCAAATCATAAAGCGGTACTACAAGTCAAGTACTAAATGATCATAGAGGCTATGATGACTTTTTCATAGTCATAACATGGTGTGAGCATGTGCCAAGTCAACCCAAACAAAGCATCAAAGGAGAATACCACAATACTATGCTTTTGTATGCTAAAACAACACATGATTCCTTCAAGGCACATTAAGCAATCCCAATTGTTTGGAACAAGTCATGCTACAACAATAATCACTAAGCATAAGGTAAAAACAACATCTAGCATAACATGATAAAGTCTAAGTCATAGTCAAAGCAAGCTCCTCTTGTACTATTCATGCAAGAACTTTCTACCCCTCTCCAACACCAATCAACTTATTTGAAACAACATAGCGAGAATGGGGTCCAAACTACTTTATTCAAGCAAACTAAGCAAACCAAAACCAAGAACGAAAACTAAGACGCTCCAAGAACAACACAAAAGTGCATGAAACAATAAAAACGAAGTGTTTAGAAAGACCCGAGATTTTTATTGATGATGAAGGGGATGCCTTGGGCATCCCCAAGCTTTGACGCTTGTACCTCTTGAATATTTCTTGGGGTGACACGGGGTGGCATCCCCAAGCTTGAGATTTTGTCTATTCTCCATCTTATTACATCATTCTTCCTCTACACCTGCAAATTTTCCTTCATACAAAACTTCACACAATCTTCATTAGCAACATTAGTGTATTCAAAAGATAATAGACCTTTGGGGTTTTATTTCAAAACAACAAAACTTTCACTAAAAACACAAGCTACCGTAGAAATTCCCTCGAAAGTATCAATTTCCCAAAAGGAACCCAAAAAGGAATAAATAAGAAGCAAATGCAAATAATGGCAGAAATCTGTCAAAACAGACCAACAGGTAGAAACCGATTTTCTTGAAGACCTTATGTTGCTCAAATAAAAAAGTGTTGAACTAATTAATGTTATATAACTACCTGGGGGATTTATTCAGAAAATTACAACTCAATCCGACTTACATAGATTTTACAATAATTTTTACAGTGGAGCACAAAAATCTGTTTCGGGACAGCAACTCCCCAAATCTTACTTCCCTCTTATTAGAGGTTAGTCTTAGCACAAAAAGCAAATAAAAAGGAAAAGGAGAGGTCATTACAAAGGTAATAACTTCCAAGACTCAAGAAAACTTTTGGGTTATCTCCCAATAAGTACTTTTCTTTAACGCCTTTAAGTTAGGCACAAGAAGCAAGAATCAAGTATTTTCAAATGAAGAAGCATTAACATCAAACCTTGATTTCAAAGGAGGAGCAAAAATCAACTTCTCTCTCCTCATAGGGAAGTGTTCAATACCTTTCTTGAATGGAAAATGATATTTAATGGTGTCTTCTTTCATATCAATGATGGCACCAACAGTTCTAAGAAAAGGTCTTGCCAAAGTAATAGGACAAAAAGCATTGTATTCAACATCCAAAACATATAAATCAACAGGGACTAGGTATTGTTAACCATAATAATAAAATTATTAACAATCCCCATGAGTTTCTTTTTAGCATTATCATTAAGTGCGACATCCAAATAGCAATCTTCCAGAGGTGGCAAATCAAGCATTTCATAAATCTTTCTAAGCATACTAGAGACACTAGAACCAAGGTCACATGAAGCTTTGAGATCAAAGTCATTCACTTGCATATTAATGATGGGTTCCCAACTATCTTCTAATTTCCTAGGAATAGAGGCTTTGTGTTTCAACTTTTCTTCCTTAATTTTAATGAGAGCATCTATAATGTGTTTGGTGAAAGCTACATTCATATCACTAGCATCATGACTTATAGCAAGCTTTTGTAGGAACATAATCACTTCAGAAATATTGCAACCATCAAGATCAAAATCAAACTTAGCATCACCAGTAGTAGACTCATTGGGTTTAGGCATTGTGGTAGGAGGAATAGGGACTTCTTGTGGTTTAGTGGCATCCATATTGGTGGTGGTGATAGTGCACACACTATTGTTTTCTAGCAATTTCAACTTCTCTTTCCCACTTAGCATGTAGTTGGGCTAACAGTCTAACGTTTTCATCAATAGTAACTTGTATGGCATGAGTAGCAACAAAGGTACTTTCCAAAGTTTCAGGTTTAGCAGCCATTTTATTAATCATAGAGGATTGTGCTTCAAACAGAGAGGAAATATTTTTATCAACATTCAAAAGCTTTCCTCCACGGTCTTGTTGAAAGTGGTTTGTTTACTAATAAAGTCTTTGAGCATGACTTCAAGTTCAGAGGGAGCACTTCTAGTATTGTTGTAGGAGTTTCCATATGTATTGCCATTGTTAGGAGGACAAGGCCTATAATTGTTGTTACTACCAAAATTATTCCTATAGGCGCTGTTGTTGAAATTGTTTTTTCTAATGAAGTTCACATCAAATTGCTCTTCTTGAGCAACCAAAGAGGTAAAGGAACATTATTTGGATGAATATGAGTTTTTCCATTAAAAAGCACAACCATGATAACATCAATCTTATCACTCAAAGAGGAGGTTTCTTCAACAGAATTTACCTTCTTACCATGTGGATCTCTCTTGGTGTGCCATTTAGAATAGTTGACCATCATATTATCAAGGAGTTTTGTTGCAGCACCCAAGGTAATGGTCATAAAGGTACCTCCGGCAGTTGAATCCAACAGGTTTCTTGAGGAGAAGTTTAAACCTGCATAAAAAGTCTGGATAATCATCCAAGCAGTAAGTCCATGAGTGGGACAATTCTTAACTAAAGATTTCATTCTTTCCCAAGCTTGAGCAACATGTTCATTATCAATTTGTTTAAATTTCATTATTTCACTTCTCATAGATATGATCTTAGCAGGAGGATATTATTTTCCAATAAAAGCATCTTTGCACTTAATCCAAGAATCAATACTATTTCTAGGCAAGGATAGCAACCATTCTTTAGCTTTTCCTCTCAAGGAGAAAGGAAACAACTTGAGCTTAATAATATCTCCATCTACATCCTTATATTTTTGACTCTCACAAAGTTCAACAAAGTTATTGAGGTGGGCAGCAACATCATCAGAACTAGCACCAGAAAATTGATATTTCATCACAAGATTCAATAAAGCAGGTTTAATTTCATAAAATGTAGCATCAGGAGCAGGTGGAGCAATAGGTGTACTCAGGAAATCATTGTTGTTTATGCTAGTGAAGTCACACAACTTGGTGTTCTTAGCAGAGTTCATTTTGGCAAAAGTGGAGCAAGCCAACAGCAGCAACAACTAGAGCAGGAACTATTTTTTTGTGTTTTTGATAAGAGAAAGCAAACAAACTAAACTATTTTTTTTAGTTTTTGAAAGAAAGAAACAAGCAAAACAAAGCAAAAGGAACTAAGCAAAATAAAAACAAAGTAAAGAGAAAGGTTGTGAAGGACTCCCCTTGTGAAGTCGTCTTTAGCCTCCACGGCAACAGCGCCGGAAAAAGCTTGATGATGGCTCAGCTGATTGTTGAGCTTCATTGGAAGACCCCAAGAGGAAGGTATGATGAGCACAACAGCAAGTTTTTCCCTCAGTAAGAAACCAAGGTTATCGAACCAGTAGGAGGAAGGAAACGACTCAAAGGTGTTGCTAGCAACTTGGAAACCTGCACAACACAAACTCAAGACTTTGCCCCAATGAACAGTGAGGTTGTCAATCTCACCGGTTTGCTGAAAACAAAGGATTGACTATATGGTGTGGAAGGTAATAGTGGTTTGCAGAAAGTAAACAATAACAGTGGAAGATGTATCAATGGTAAAAATTGGACCGGGGTCCATAGTTCACTAGAGGTGTTCTCCTTAAGATAAACAAACATGGCATGCTGGGTAAACAAATTACAGCAGGGCAATTGATAGGACTGAGCAAGGAATAACAATGCAATACTAGACATTCATGATCCTATGATATTTGATTGGGAAATACAACAAGATACATAGACCGTCATCCAACTGCATCTATGACTAGTAATCCACCTTCAGGTTATCATCCGAACCCCCTCCAGTATTAAGGTGCAAGCAACGGATAACTACTTTAAACAAAGTGTGTAAGGTAAACAATCCACTTGTTCCATGAACAACAGACCGTTGTTTTCTCCCTAGTAGCAAAAGCACATCTACAACCTTAGAGATTTATGTCACTTCCCTTAGATTAAATAGAGGCATGAACCCACTATCGAGCATAAATACTCCCTCTTGGAGTCACTAGCATCTACTTGGCCAAGATAGCTACTAGAAACGGAGAGCATGCAAGATCACAAACAACACAGACATGATAGAATCAATAAGACAAAACCATTAATCAATCTGACATAGTAGTCTCAATATCCATCGGATCCCCGCAAACACAACATGCATGATTACAAATAGATGATCTTGATCATGAACGGAGCTCACAAGATCTAAACATGGTAGCACAAAGGAGGATAAACAACCATATAGCTACTACATGGACCCGTAGTCCTAGGTGGAACTACTCACGCTTCATACCGGAGGATGGCATAATGATGAAGAAGGCCTCCGGAATGATCTCCCCTCCAGCAGGGTGTCGGGAAGAGCTTCAGACCCCCCGATCTAGGGACGATGGTGGCGGCGGCTACAGACTGTTTCGTGGAAGATTGATCGGGTACTTAGGGTTTTGGTATCGGGGGTTTCTTATAGGCGAAGAGGCGAGGCAGGGGGCACGCAGGGCGGCCGCACCCCCCCCCCCCCAGGCGCGGGCCTAGCCAGGCCGCGTGGCCAGGTGGTGTGGCCCCCTGGTGTCTCTTCTACGTCTCGTACTCTGGCTCCGTGTTCCACACGGTAAAATATTGACTTTGGCTTTTGTCCCATCCAATTCCGAGAATATTGATTTTCTGCCTTTTCTGGAACCAAAAACATAAGAAAACAGACAACTGGCACTGTGGCGGCATCTTGTTAATAGGTTAGTATCAGAAAACATATAAAAACACCTCAAAGTGTAGACAAAACAAAGCAAAGTAGATACTAAACAAGCATGGAACATCAAAAATTATAGATACGTTTACGACGTATCAACTATCATCTTGAACAAATTTATTAATTAAGCTACACCATTCTAGTGCAAAGCCCTTCATCCGTAAAGTTTGTTGTAAGAAAGACCACTTAACACTGTCATACACCTTTTTAAAATCAATTTTAAAAAGTACACCATCCATTTTCTTTTTGTGGAGCTCATGGATTGTCTCATGGAGAACAACCACCCCTTCCAGTATATGTCTTCCACGCATAAAGCTGATTGGGATGGTCGTATGTGAAGGAAATATGCCCTAGAGGCAATCATAGAGATGATTATATTTCATATGTATCCATGAGTTATTGTAATGTTCTTTGAATATCCATATGAGGCAACTTTTATTGATTGGCAATTATGTGAATTGTTTGTAAAACTCTTTACTTGTATGGCTATTTAATAGTTGTCCCTGGTCGGAGTTCATGTGAGGACACACGTGAATATTAAACTAGCACATCGATTGGTTGATGACTATGTTTCGCTAGTCATGACATGGAGATGTCAAACCAATGATGTGAACACATGTTATAAATATGGGGTTGGACTGACCCAACTTGAGACTGGCAATTGGACTTGCAGCTCTCTCTACACATCGTGTACATTTTGTCCTTAGACCTGAGATTGTCGCATGTACTTGAGATATGGACCGACCTACTTTGGGGCTATCAACCACTACACCGTAACTGGGTAGTCATAAAGGTAGATTTCGGGTTTGTCCTGAAGCATGCTGCAAGGCATGATCAATCAAGATGGGATTTCCCCTCTATACTTGAGAGAGATATCTCTGGGCCCCTCGATTGATCGGATCCAGAAATGCATGGTCGTGCTATATAAGGTTAAGAGTTAACCTAGTAAAAGGATTCTGAATCACAGTATCGAGAAAGGTAGGTCAGCTTGGAGCTAGACCAAATATCGTGAGTCAAAGGGAAAGACATGTACTAAACCTTGTGATGGTTCGTGCGATATGATCTTTGTATGTGTTTAGGAGTTGGCACGTCTTGCTAGAGGTCGCTACGAACTATTGACATAATAAGTGTATTCGTGTCATGTCTATACATATATGAACCTATATAGTCACACACTTAAGGGGCTGGAAGCCTAATGAGGATTAGATCCGAATTAGACCAGACTTAGGCTACTAATGGGCTGCTAATGTAGAAGCCCACTAGGGACGCCTATATAAGAGAGGGTGGGGCGAGCTAACCAGGGTTAGACCATTCCACCCAGCCGCCACTCCTCACGCCTGTGTTGCACGCACGAACCTAGAATTCCGGCGTCTGACGCTTCCACCTTGTACGTGTGGATACCTCGGAGGTGCTGCATCTGTGGCACTTGGACGAGCCGCGCAAGGGGAGCTGCTCGTGGGACAAGGACGAGGAGGAGACATAGAACATCTACACTGCCTCGACACGCTTCATCAAGTTCCGCAACCGCGCGTCTAGTGGTAATCCCGTGATCTATAACAACAGTATTCCTGATTTACGTGGTAGAAAATTTTGATTTGCGCTAGTGTAGCCTACCCGTATCCCTTAAGTATGACCTTATGAGTGATTCCCATGATATGATTGTCTCCCACTTTTGTGAAAATTTTAAAACTAACATTCAGAAGACATATTGGTCTATATTATTGTATTTGAACCATATTTTTCTTTTTAGGTAAAAGATTAATGGCCCCAAAATTCAATATATACAGCGCCAACTCCCCTGTTTGTAATTGAACAAAAAGGTGACATAAGGTCCTCTTTAATCATACTCCAAAACATTTTGTAAAACTCTATCGGAAAACCATCCGGTCTAGGGGCTTTATTATGTTCCATTTGTAATATGGCATCATTGTCAACACCCGGATTTTTAATCCCAGATGCCTGTTATGCCATACATCGAAATCCCAGGATTACCATTTTTGCGAGACATAACATAATTGGATACCACAGTACATCATCCATTACAAACCATACATAAGGTCTTACACAAATAAGGATCTCATGATCCAGTTCTTAATACAACTCAAGCAGCAGAATTACGTAATAATAAAGGTAGCATAGGCGAAGCTCCATCTTCGGGGTCACAGGCAATGCTGACGATGGGAGATGTTCCTAGTTGTCGTAACCTTCCTGGGGTCCATCATCCTGGTACTCCTCTTCATAGTCTGGCCATGGGAATAGCCAGGGACAAAGCCATGAGTACTCTTTAAGTACTCGCAAACTAATACTAACAAGTGAAGGGGTTTTTTGTAATAGGACACTAAGATCTATGGTTTTTTTGTAAAAAGCCAGATTTACCTCTACTAAGTTCAAGAGCACAAGAAAGCTAGTTGAAAATTTATAACACCTAAGTGGGAACTTGTATCTCGTGCCACAACTCTGTTGTGGTCAAGTCAAAGTCTCAAGTCATTTTACAAGTCATTTTGAAAACATCTGACGGGGGAACAGTATGGCCACTCCAACTGTCCATAACCACGGACACGGCTATTCGAATAGTTTGACACTCTGTAGAGATTGTACACTTTCACCACAACATTCGGTACATCCGTCAGGAACAAATCCTGAATTCACCATACTCAATATGCGGATAATCAATCCTAACCTTTCAATTACACGCCCTAGTATAGTCACCTCTCCTGTGAGTTTGGCCTCCCAACCATGACCAACTGTCATCTTGGGTACTGCACAGGTGGACAATCTTCACAAGGTAGCCCCAGCTCAGACCTTGGCCGTGAGGGAACCAATACTAAGGTATATAAGTTTCCAATCAAGCCCTACCCAATTTTCGGGTATTGTGGTTGTACGGTAAAATTGGAATGGTATCGCATCCAGACAACCATCAGTTTTATAAAGGGCTAAGGCTCATGCCTCAACATTTTCATCACCAAAATCATCTGGTGTTCGGAAACACATGTCAAAACATCTCAGTAGAATGATCCATCAGTCTAAGGTTTTCATAACTATTTTCACCAAGTATTCCCATCTAAAGTTGATCAAGTTTTATGCTTAGCACTAGCATCTACAAGTGGGTGTGAGTACTACTGAGGGGTGATAAACTAGTGGAGTTCTAACTAAGTTCAATCTCATGCCTTAGGATGACATCAAGATTTATCTAGCTTAGGCCAAATTTTATGCTCTTTATGCAACCTTCAAGTATCCTCCTAGAGTCTACACGTTACTTCAGTAAACTCTAAGTAAAAGCTTTGATAAAGAAATAAAGTAGAAAGCTTGCAAGTAAAACTAGGATTGGGTATCAAGTGGGTATGATCACATATGCTTAAGGCATATAGTTGGAATGGTAACAAGTAAGTATTTGTTTGCATCATTAGAGTATCTTGCAAGTGTTAACTTGATCAATCAACTAGTGGTATCAGTCTTGCCTTGTGCAGAGCAGTGGTTGAAGTTCTCCTCGGTTTCTTCTTCGTAGTATCCTCCTTCCTCCTCGTATCCTTGGTCGGTACTAGCGTCTAGAAGTAAATATGAGGTACACAATCACCAAACAATACTTAACTACTTGCAAACATCACACAAGGGGGTTCTATAGATGATCTAGCATCATCACTAACATTACAAGCACTTGACTTAATAATTTTATTTTTGGAAAAGTAATTTCTACTCATTGAAAAGCTACTTAAGATTTAATATTCTCCAAACCAAACATGGTATCATGTTGACACATGTCATCACCACATATTTTAGTCCATGGGAATGTGATTTAAAGTGGTGTCACAATTTAATAAGGTTTAACCTTTTTATTTTAATCAAAATAAGTGACTAGAAATGCCTATGTGGCATTCTTTTATTACTTGAACATTTTTCTGTAAGTAAACCTATATATTTTTATATATTCTGAAAGGTATGGTTGAATGTGATTTTGAGAGTTGGAATCAACTCAAAAGCTATTATGGTTTAAATTTGAAAAATGTTTTAATGCAAAAAAGCTTCTGCCTTATTATTTTTACCAAGGATGATCTATAGATCCAAATGATTTGAATCCAACGGGCTTGGATTCAGCATTCCAAGACCTTTCTAAAAAAATTGGTTTCATTCAATTTGGTTCACTGAATCGAGCTGGGTTGATGTTTGAAACTAGGTACAGAAGTGTGTTTGAATGAAAATGGAAAAATCCAAATTCAAACTACCGGGCTGCGTGGGAAACGATACTGGGCCGGCCTGCTAAGCACAACGCTTACGCGGGCTGGTTAAGTTGTTGTCCCCATGCGTCAGTGAGACAGGAGGTGCGAAGCAGTACGGGGCAATGTGGTGTGTTGGATTAGAAGTAAGATCAACGGCTGAGGGTCGTCGTCGATGATGAACTAGTCACCGGCAAGCTCGAACCCTAGCGGCTCAGTGGGGGTCGTGGGAGGCTCACTGGGGCTCAGGCGAGGGTCGGCGAGGCGGGCGAACGACGAAGTCGACGACGGCGAACCTCCTGGGTACCGGCAGCTTCTCCTGGGGCGGCTCCAATCGCTGGCCCCTTCTTCTCCGGCAGCGGCGGGCTCCGGTGAAATCCCGGCGAAGCGCTGCTCGCCTTGCTCCCGGAATGGGATAGAACGATCAGTGAGGAGAGGGGAGTAGAATGGTGTAAAGAGTTTGAGCGGGGGAGGCCTCTATTTATAGTCTCGACGACGAGACCAAACGGGATGGGCAGGCGACGGTGGTGACATGGCTACGGGCTGCTAGAGGCATGGACGGCGGTGGAGATCGATCGGTGGTCTCCTGGCGATGCGCTACGGCTTTAATGCGCGTGTAGGGGCGGTGGCAAACGGTCTGGAACACGCGATGCTCTGCGCGGCAGAGGCGGCATCTTCGACGGCGAGCGGTGGCTGTGAGTCATGGAACGGCGAACGGGGATGTCTGGCGGTCTCCTGGGACGGTGGTGATCGCGTATGCACGCAGCAAGGGCGGCGTGCGGTCTGTGGGCGTGTGTCGAGGGTGGCGCTCTGGCGCATGCTCGGCATGGTTGCTGGCGAGCCGGGCACGGTCTGTGCGTGTGGTCCAGGGGCTGGCATCGCTCGCGCCTGGGACAGGGAGTGGCGGTGGGGTGCTAGCTTTCTTCCAGACAAGGTTGGAGAGGCTAGTGCTGCTCCTAGCTTGCTGTCCACACTGGGGTGACATGGTGAGGCTCGGCTGTTCACCATTGATGGCATTGCCAAGCTTACAGTGGGGCTAGTGCTTGGTTAAGTTTGCTAGATGATCTACTGAGGTTGTTGTGAGCTAGAGAGGGAACAAGTTAGGCTCAAATCACTGCTCACAATAGTGTTTAGAATTTGATTGATTTGAATCTACAAGGTGTTTGATGAAATGGCCCCATGAATTCAAGTTTTGAATTCTGAAAAGATTTTTGGTGGGTGTGCTAAGCATGTGCTGGGGAGTCTGTGGATGCTTGGGTTTTGAAAGTTGAGCTTGTTTGAGTGGTTTTTGAAAAAGTGGGATCTTCTCATATGATAAAGATTCAATTTTGAACTGTCCTTTAATCTAGGCATTCAAATGTTTTTGGGTGATCACATAGTGGGCCTTGGTACTTTGTTATGAGTACTATCAAGGGGTGTAAAGATCCAAACCAGTTTCTGTTAAGTTTTGAAAGTTAGAGACAAATAAAGTAGGCATGGGAGTTAAATTGGTAAAAATGACCATTCCCTTATTTTGTTTGTTTTGATTTATTTGTCTTTGGGAAAAGTGTGGGGATTGTTTATATGATGTTTATTTCACCTAAGAATCCATTTACAAGCAAAGAAACACATAAACAAGGCAATTCAAAAGAATTCAAATTGGAATGCATACACACATGCATGCTTTCATATTTTTATTTAGAAAAGTTGTTGTTAACCCTAATTTTGATGATTAGAATTTGATGATCCAAGTTTAGTATTTTTGGGATGGTACAATCATATACACTTTCTTTTCACTAAAAGGGGTAGATAGAATGCCATTTTCCTCAGGAGAGATCTGTGTTGTGTCTTGGATAAAATCTTCCCTTAACGATACATTGGATGGTGATGGTGCACCAAAGAGCATTTTATAAAATTCAGTGATGCATACTTTCAAGTTCTGTTCACCAACTATAGTTCCTTCATCTTGTTCCAACTGAAAAAATTTCTTTCGTCGATGCTTACTGTTAGCAATAAGATGGAAATATCTAGTATTATTTCCCCTTTCTTGAACATGTTTTACTTTTTCCCTTTGATCCCTCTTAGTTTCCTCACCCCTCCTTAATTTATTAACCTTCTCATTTGCATCCTTTAATTTGCCACGTTCAGATTCGGATAGAGGTGCGGATTCAGCCTTCAAATCCAACTCATCTATGATTAATAAAAGTCTCTCTTTCTCTTTTTAATACTTGACACTTTGGTTTTTTGCCCAATCTCTCAGAAATCTCCTTAAGTGTCTAATTTTATTCTGCCACTGCACAATAGGTGTTTCCCCTTCTATAGCCGCAACCCACTTAGCTGCTACCATATCAAAGAATCCTTCTTGTCGAAGCTAGAATAATTAGAAAGAGAATTTAGATTCATTACCAATTTGCGCCTTTATACCAGAGTCTATTAGTAATGGTGTATGATCAGAACCCGATTGGGTAAGAGCACGCACAGTTACTAGTGGAACTTTTGTTCCCATTCCACGCTCGCTAGCATTCTATCCAACTTTTCATATGTTGGTACCTCTCTACGGTTTGCCCAAGCGAATTGCCTACGAGAAAGAGCAATCTCTCTCAAGTCAAGGCTTTCTATGATAACATTGAAAACAAAAGGCTAGCGAGCATGGAAATTATCGTTATTCCTCTCATTCCTATTTCTAATTATGTTAAAATCTCCACCCACCAACATGGGTAGGGGTGCCGACTCACACATGCAGACCAACTCGGATAAGAAATTAGGTTTATGTGCGCCTTGGACAGCCCCATAGACCGGCACTAAAACCCATTCAAAACCGTCGTTCTTACATTTAATATGAAGCTTTACACAATAATCCCCCATGTCTACCTTCAGAACTGAAAGAGTGTCCAAATTAATGCCAACGAGAATACCACCCCGACCTTCCATGGAGTGGTAGACAATACCATTCAAAATCCAAACCAGCAGCAAGTTGTTTCAGAAAAGGAACCGTAAAATTAGATCTTCCCGTCTCCAATAAAGCAATAAAATCTAATCTATGTTACCTAATAGTTTCTTTCAAAAAAATGTGCTTTGCCGGATCTCTAAAGCCTTCTCTATTCCAAGACAAACCTTTTAAATTTTGCATCATGAAAAACTTTTTTTAATTATATGCCTAGTACTTTTTTGCACATTTGAAGCATCATAAACTTTCTTTTGTCTTGTTCTCTTACCCTTTTTCTCATCAAAAAACAGACCCACAATATTCTCGATACCCATGATTTCTTTATTTTCTTCAACTAAATCTTCACAAAGATTAGACACTTGTGACACCACTAGAGACGAAGGACCACTATCCTCCTCTAGTGATGTATCAATTTTTTTTATAGAAACAACAAAGATCTATGCAAATCTATTTCTTTGATAGTTTTAACCAATTTCAGTTTTTCATCTGATGATATCCCAAGAGAAACGACTAAGCAATCAGCTCTAGCAATAACATCATCATCAGAAACCGAAGAAATCAAACATTTATCAATGCTTGTACCTTTTTTGAGAGATAGTTGGTGTCACTGCAGTATGTTGCGTGCTCTCTCCATCATCATGTCATCAGCATTAGGTTGGTTTTGAATGCGTGAAATAGACCGCACATCAGCCTTGTCCGTACATGTAATTCCCCCATAAGCAATCACATCATTTATCGACGGAAAAACAGCAGCAAAACCTCCAGGACGGGTCAGACTCGCCTAGCGAGTATCCATAGCCTGCAAAGGCATCGCCACACCCGAGCCAGCCTGCATGTTCTCTCCAGCAACGCTCACACTAGCAACAGCACACGCAGTAGCATCCACCTGCATCAGCGTCTTTGCAGCACACATGCTAGCATCCTTGCGCACGCATTCTTCTGCGGGAAGACTCGGTGAGCAAATAGCAGTACCGAGATGCGCCACATTCTCATGCACGCTATGACCCACGACATGATCCGGCAGTCCATCAAAAGCCGGAGTAGGAGGCGTTCCTTCTACACCCGACAAGGCCTCCCCATCAATAAATTCAGCCTCAAGATATCATGCCACTACATGATCTTGCTCAACGATTAGGTTAGCCTCCTCCAAAAAATGATCCTCTCTACTTTCTTTTGACACCATACCCGAGCCTGACATACTTGGGCTATTAGACATAGCCCTCAATTTTTTAATGCATTGTCTCAAATGCTCTAGAAGCCAGAAGACTCGTACTTTTGGGTTGGCCGATGGCTATGAAGAAGCATTTCTTCCGCTTTGGTACATTTTCTATTAAGGATGGCTCATATATTCGTTTCTAGGAGTATAATTGGCTTGTAAATTTTACACTCTACGGAAAATATTCAGCTCTATACAACATTGTTCGTCACAAGGCGATACTAATTCCATGGTACTGGAATATTTTCCTCCAAACATGACTTTCAAGAGAAACCTAATTGGACCAGACTTGCATCATGGAACACTCTATTATGTCATTTAACCACAACGAAACTATCAGATGGTACTGATGAGTTTTAGTGGAATTTATGTGAGAGTGATAAATTCTCTATAGATTCTATATATAGATCATTGATCTAGCCAAATGTGTCGGTCGATAATAATAAAAAATGTAGAAGATAAAGGTACTTATAAATACGAAATATTTGCATGGTACTTGTGTTGTGGGGTGATTCTTATAAAAGACAACCTTGTTAAAAAAATTGCATGAAAGAAAGCAATGTGTATTTTGTCACCATGATGAGATAATTAAACATTTATTCTTTTACTATAAATTTGCTCGTTTTATATGGTAGGTCATCCAAGTAACTTCTGGACTGTATGCCCCTTATATCATTTCCAACATATTTGGAAATTGGCTACGTAGGATTGATCACAAGTCCAAAATCTGTATTAGGGTGGGAGTGCTTACCATTATGATAAAATATATTCTAATATGCAGGCTATCTACCGATGCATCTCTATGCTCCATGTATTGTTGTCTCTACGTCATGTGGAGTTTTAGTGTTTACAGATGTCCATACATGTTTGGACGATACATCAAGGGATATTTTTAACCAGCATGGATGGCAGCGTGATCTTATGATCGACTCTCCACCTCCTTAGACATTATGCATCATTTTTTGATTTCATGTATTTTGCCTCTTTTTTTTTCCTTTCTTAGTTTTTGATAGAATAGTCGGAGGTTGTGTTCATGTTAGTTATGCAGATATCGTGTGTAATTTTTAAACATTTTAAGTAATAAAGCGCTCATTTAAAAAATCATGATTCATCTACGAGGTTGGGGAAGAGATGGTTAGTGAGGAACTAGATTCCATGGCAATGTAAGATGATGCTCCTCTCCTCTTGAGTCCAGCGCCACTATACTTTTGCTCACCTTCTTTGCAGTTAGAGAAACCATAGCAAATTCCTTAAGTCTCACCCATTCCTTACAAACCCTGAATATAGCACTAAACACCCATTCTAGAAAATTCCTTAATGTTGTGTTATGTACCGGTAAACCTCACAAATAGGGAGTTTCCAAAGTGGTTTTTAACCACACCTAAGATACTTGGGGTGCCCACTACGCCGAGGGTGATGCACGTCAAGTAATGACGCGAGAGATCACCTGTAACGCCCCTGAATCGGGTATATGCAGATCTCAGCATTTCCCGCCAAAATCCGCATAAAAGTGATTCAAAGACGCCCACCAAACACTTTCGTGTGGGTGGGATTTTGTTACAAGTAGTTACATCCCAGTAGCTTACAACAGAGTCCACAAAAACTGATATATACAACATCGACTTGACGAGTCAAGAATACAAAAGGTACAACAATACGAAGATACAACTCAAGAAGAAAGCAAGATAGTATTCGAGTACGGACAAGATCCAAATGGGACTAAGAGCCCTGAAGAATAACCAAGCGGTGTCCAACCCTGCCCGGGCCAAGCCGAAAGGATAACCTTGCTAACGTCATCGATCACATACCTGTCAAGCCAAAAGGGTGCTGACAAAGGGCAAAGGAAAAACAGAAAGAGAGCGGTCAGTACTGAGGCCAGTACACGGCGATACTAGAATTAGGCGGTCCTCGCCTACATAGGTATGGTGAGCTCAGCGGCAGCAAAGCTTGCACTATCTAACTTATAGAGACACGCTACAACTTCGTCTATTAGAGCGAGATATGAGAGATCACTATACGATAACTATATATAAAACCAAGCATGACCCATCCGAAGATTTCCCCCTCGAAGACCAGTCGAGGAAGTCCCCTTGCAGAACACACACGGTGGCAATTTTAGTTAAGCATATGTTTAGTTGATAAGGCTAATTACTAATCATATTATTAGAGGCAAAGCATTAGTGGCGTTGTCTATGATTATAACACTATACTCCTGAGGCGCCCATAACCGTGGACACACGGCTTCTCTAAAAGATTTACCCTGCAGGGGTGCACTACTGTACCCAAACGCATGCTCAACCCTTCAGGCAACATATCACGCGTGCCATCTGAATCTCACAACAAGAACTGTCCCATAACTACGCGCATATCCAGAGGCATCACCTACTATGTTTTACCCACACAAGAGATACAACTGATTCTCTAGGTGGCACAATGTTTGAGTCTACGGTTGGACGATGATCGAAAGATAACTTCTAGAGCTCCATCCCACCTCTGACACGATATCCCAGTTTTATGCAATGCAAGCCATGGTAATCCACCAAAATCATATCACAACTCAACCCATGTCCGAGGACATATTATGCATATGCACCAAATGGAAAACCAATTTTATAACCCTCTGGATATACGAATAGCGCCGGTAGTTGAGGGGGGATCCCAGAGGCCCCCACGTTTGGTTAGCGCGATCAACTCAGAACTGGTATCATAGAACGAACGGGTCCTATGTCGGCTCAAGCAGTTCCGAAAGGTGGTCCCTGCTGGGGCCTTATCATTAGGTGAAACCATAACCATAACTAACATTACCAATTTAATTATCTTATCACCATCAATATCCAAGTATCATGTTCCACCTGTATGAGAGCAATACTAAGCATGCCTATGACTCGCAAGGACAAGACTAGCTAATCAAACTAGACAATAGGATAACCAAGGCAATTATTGGAGCGGGTAAATAAAGGGACAGTACTAAAGCATCGACAATAAGGATAGCAATAGATCAATTGGAGGAAGTAAAGACTATAAATGCAAAATAAGTAGAAGGGAGAGAATGCTCGCCTGTGGGACAAAGTCGGGTAGCCAGAGGCTTGTCGCAACATAGAATCAACTCATCGTCCTAACTGGGAAAAAGCAAAACACTAGAAAGAAACACCGGATGCACTATTTAATACTAGGGCGGAAGATCCGACATGTTTATGATATGATGCATGGCATGGCAATATACGGTCCTACTTAGCAATATTAAGCGGAAGCGGGATCCTGGCAATTAAATATTATGGTTCGAGTTGTTTATCTATCCTGCAATTTAATGTTGACTTAACAAGATAAAACATGGCGGTTCGCTACACAAATTTAAATGGAGCCAATGTTAGACTAAATTCACCCGCATATGGGCTCCATATTTAATTTAGGTGAATTGGCATAAGGCCCCCAAACCACACAAGATGTATGCAATATGATCAATTTATATGCAACAAGTGACAAAGTCTTTATAAAAATATGAGGGTCTCGGAAAGGGGATCACATTAGGATATCAACGATCTTGGGGTTCACCAAGGGTTCGGGATCGGGCTCGCCGGGATTGGTTTTGAAGGGAATATGCCCGAGAGGCAATAATAAAGTGGTTATTATCGTATTCCTTGTTTATGATAAATGTTTATTTTACATGCTATAATTATATTAATACGGAAACATTAATACATGTGTGTTTAATAAACAAAAGGAAGTTCCTAGTTATGCCTCTCTTATAAACTAGCTCGTTGATTAACAAGATGATCAAAGGTTTCCTGATCATGGACATTGGATGTTGTTAATAACGAGGTCACAACATTATTGGAATGGTGTGATGATCATTCATCCGAAGTATAGCATTACGATCAAGGTCATTGTGTTTATATTGATATAACATCATACGAAGTTATCTTAGTTCTTAGACCATGAGATCATGTCAATCACTAACACCGGAAGAGTATCTTGATAACATCAAACGTCACACTGTAACAGGGTGACTATAATGATGGGTTCAGTGCTACGAAGGTGTTATGTTGAGGCTCATGGATCAAGATTAGAATTTTTCCATCCCGATGACGGAGAGATATACTCTGGGCCCTCTCGGTGATATCACATTAATTAGCTTGCAAGCAAGTGATTTGATCACTAGAATGTTATATCACGGAAACGAGAAAATAGTACATGTCAGTAACAAGATCAAACTAGGTATGGAGATACCGATGATAGAATCTCGGACATATAATATACCGCGAGACAAAAGGATTGAGTTACATGCGTATAAGGTTCACACGATCACAGAAGTCATCGTTGAATATGTGGGAGTCAGTACGGATCTCCAGTTCCCGCTGCTGATTATTGATCGGAGAGAGGTCTCTATCATGTATACATTATTCGCGAACCGTAGGGTGACACACTTAATGGATATCGACACCATTTGGAGCAAATAATATGCCAGAGAAAGAAAAAGGAAAGCGCAGGAATTTATTTCACTAGACACCGAAACTGTTTCGGTTGAAATTGCTGAAACTGGTTCTGCATGTGAAATTGAATACTAGCAAGGGGTTTTATGTGAATGTTTGTTAATTAAAGTAATTAACAAAATTCTGAATAAATAAATAAAAGAGTTTTATTTAATGAGAGATTACATTAAATTTGGTGGAAATTTAATGGAGGTGAGTGGAATTTTGAGTGGGTGGTTATTTATGTGAGTGGGAGCTCCACCCACATGAATGTGGAAGAGGTGGGGGCACCTCCATGGCTGCCACGCATGGGAGGGGGCTGCCCCTCTCTCCCTATAAAAAGGCACCCCACTCCCTCCTCTCATCTCACACCTCCTCGTGAAGGATATCTCTCCCCCCTTTAGAATTCCCCTATGGTCTCGGATCGGCGAGATACATGTTCCCGGTGGCTTTTTCTAGAAGGATTTGTTGCTTCCTCTGCTTCGCTGGAGCGAGGGCGTGGAGGTTGTCGGGGTACCCGGACGTGTGTGCTATCACGGATGCACCACTGCTTTGCGGTGCTGGACGTGATGGTGCTAGACCAGATGGACTTCATCACGATCTTGAGATCGGCAAACGTTCGACTACATCATCCATGAGTACAACCTCGTTAAAGCTATATGGTCTTCAAGGGTATGTATTATATGGATATATATCCACCCGTTGCTTGTATCTAGTAGATAGATCTTGGTACTTAGATGTTCCCATCGTAGGAATTTTTTGTTTTCTATGCTGCGAACCCTACAGTGGTATCAGAGCCGGATCTATGTGTAGATGCTTTGCACCAGTAGTACACATATGATTATGTGGGCGATGATGATCATTTTATTGCTTCCTAGTTGTACTTTGGATATTGGTGGCATAGTGGGATGAAGCGGCCCGGACAAACTTTACATGTCCTCGCACATGAGACCTGTTCCACGCTTGACATGCAACTAGTTTTGCATAAGTGGCTAGCGGGTGTCTGTCTCTCCTACTATAGTCAATATCTAATTTGCAATGAGTTGTCAACAATTTGGTTATCCTCGTTGTGGTTCATGTTCGTAGGTAAGAACGGTTCTATCTTCGAAATCCCTAAGCCACGTAAAACTTGCAATGGATAAATTAGAGGCGTCTAGTTTAGATTGTTGCTGGGCTAGTGCCATGATATGGTAATATTGTAAGTAGAAGTATAAGTCGATACTCTTACAACACACATAACGTGTAAGTTCCATATACCTTGGCCTTACACATAGAGGTATGATGACGATCATACCATGATGCACATGATGGAGATCAAGTGCAACAACCATATCATTTCACTTATTAACATGTGATGTTTGATTGCATCTTATATTGCTTGTTTGACGTTTTATTAGCATAATAAGATGATCTCTCATTTAGATATCAAGATAAGAATGTGTTCTTCCTTAAGTATGCACTGATTATGTTTTGTCGCTCCAAGACATCACGTGATGATCGGGTGTTCTTGGATCCACGATCATATTTCGGGTGTAAGACAGTTACACACGCGAGTACTAAGGTTCTTACTTGGCGAGCCTAGCATGTACAGACATGTCCTCGGAACACGGACCGAAAGGTTAAGCATGAGTCATATGGAATATATGATGCCCATTTGATGCTCGCCTTTGAAGCTACACCGACTCACGTGATGATCGGACTTGGTGTAGTGGATTTGGTTCATGTAATCACCAAAAAGACACGAGGGATGTCGTTTTTGAGTGGGAGTTTATTTCTAATTTGGATTAGTAGAACTCAATTAATCATAAATTAAATCAAAGTTAATTTGAATAATTTGTTGTAGTCATTAGCATTCGTTCACCACCTTATGCTTAGTTGTAATTGAGATAATAGAACTATAGAATTCTGGATATTTACTTTACGAACTGGTATCGTATTGTGTTGATTGTCAATCTAAAGTTTAAAGTCCTATTGCAAACTTTCAGCAAACTCTGTTTACTCCATGAAATTTAATAATTGATATTAAATCGAGGGTAACAATTCCAGTGTTAGTATCTTAAGTATCATGTTTGCCTCCATGATTCTTGATTGTTTTTAAATATCAAGGTTATCTAGGAGCTGAAAGAATTGTTTAAGAAACCATCATGTTTGTAACATCCCAAAAATATTAAACTTGCATCATCAAACTATAATCATCAAAATTAGGATTAACAAAAACTTTTCAAATTAAAAATATGAAAGCATGCATATGTGTAAGCATTACAATTTGGATTCTTTTGAATTGCCATGCTTGTGTGTTTATTTGCTTGTAAAATGATTCTTAGGTGAAATAAACATCATCTAAACAATCCCCACACTTTTCCCAAAGACAAACAAATCAAAACAAACAAAATAAGTGAATGTCACTTTGGCCAATTTAACTCCCATGCCTACTTTGGCTATCCCTAACTTTCAAAACTTAACAGAAACTTGTTTGGATCTTTGCACCCCTTGATAGTACTCATAACAAGGTACCAAGGCCCACTTTGTGATCATCCAAAAACATTTGAATGCATAGTTTAAATGACAGTTTAAAATTGAATCTATTTCACATGGGAAGATCCCACTTTTTCAAAAACCACCCAAACAAACTCAACTTTCAAAACCCAAGCATCCACAGACTCACCAACACATGCCTAGCACACCCACCAAAAATCTTTTCAAAATTCAAAACTTGAGTTCATGCGGCCATTTCATCAAACACCTTGCTGATGCAAATCAAACAAATCCTAAACACTATAGTGTGCAGTGATTCTGGCCTAACTTGTTCCCTCTCTAGACACCACTAGCTTTAGTAGATCATCTAACAACCCTAACTAATCACTAGCACCACTGTAAGCTGGCCATTGTCATCAATGGTGAACAGGCCGAGAGCACCATGTCACCCCAGTGTGGACAGCAAGCTACGAGCAGCAATAGCCTCGCCAACCTTGTCTGGGAGAAAGCTAGCACTCCACCGCCACTCCCTGTCCCAGCCGCGAGCAATGCCAGCCACTGGACGACACGCCCGAGCCATGCCAAGCCGCTCTGCGAGCATGCCGAGAGCGCGCCCCATGCGCCACGCTCGACCAGCACGCACAGACCGCGCGCCGCCCTCGCCGCGTGAATGCATGATCACCATCGCCCCAGCAACCCTGCAGACACACCCGTTCGCCGCCGCGCGGACCACGCGTGATGTGCGCCATTAAAACTTCCGTCGGGCACGCGCAGAGCACCGCAGCGTTCCGACCGAACAACATCGCCCCACGCCTCGACACCACACCGTTGAGCTTCGCCAGGGAGCACAGCACCGCCCCTACCGTCGCCCACGCCGATAGCCCTCTGTGCCGTCGACCACGACGAGCTCAGCTTGCGCCCGTCGGTCCCCTCTCGCCACTATAAATAGAGGCCTCCCCCGCTCGAATTCTTCACACCATTCCACTCCCCTCTCACCCAGAACCACCCCACCCCATTCCCCGAGCAAGGCGAGCAGCGCATTGCCGGAATTTGGCCGGAGCTCGCAGCTGCTGGAGAAGAAGGAAGCCATCGATTGGAGCCGCCCCAGGAGGAGCTATCGGTACGAGGAGGTTCGCCGTCGTCGAATTCATCGTTCGCCCGCATTGCCGACCTTCGCCTGAGCCCCGGTGAGCCTCCCACGACCCCCACCTGCCGCGTTAGGGTTCTGTCTCGCCGGCGCTGCCCGGCGTGGACGATGAGCCGTAGCCGTTCGATTAGACTTAGATCGTGCAACCGATATCGCCTGCATCTTGCGTTTAAAGAGCCACCGAGGTGGAACCCCTGCCATTCGCACCGCGGAGTGACACTGGGCCGGCCCATTTCCCCTTCCCGCGCATCCCACTTGTTTGAATTTAGATTTTTCTATTTTCATTCAAACCCAGTTCTGTACCTAGTTTCAAAAATCAACCCAGATCGATTCAGTAGACCAAATGGAATGAAACCAATTTTGTTAGAAAGGTCTTGAAATGCTTAATCCAAGACCGTTGGATTCAAATCATTTGGATCTATAGATCACCCTTGGTAAAAATAACAAGGCAGAAGCTTTTCTGCATTCAAACATTTTCAAATTTAAACCATAACAGATTTTGAGTTGATTCCAACTCTCAAAAATCACATTTAACCATACCTTTCAGAATATATAAAAATATATGGGTTTACTTATAGAAATAATGTCCAAGTAATAAAAGAATGCCACATAGGCATTTCTAGTCACTTTATTTATTTAAAAGGGTTAAACCTTATTAAATTGTGACACCACTTTAAATCACATTCCCATGTACTGAAATATGTGGTGATGACATGTGTCAACATGATCCCATGTTTGGTTTGGAGAATATTAAATCTTAAGTAGTTTTTTATTGAGTAGAAATTACTTTTCTAAAAATAAAATCAATAAGACAAATGCTTTAGTCTTGTAATGTTAGTGATGATGTTAGATCATCTATAGAACCCCTTTGTGTGATGATTGAAAGTAGTTAAGTATTGTTTGGTGATTGTGTACCTCGTATTTATGTATAGACGCTAGTACCGACCAAGGATACGAGGAGGAAGGAGGATACTACGAAGAAGAAGCCGAGGAGAACACAAGGCAAGCCAATACTTGCAAGCCTTACTAATCAAGTTGACTTATGCAAGCTAATATTTGCTTGTTACCATGCCAACCATATGCCTTAAGCATATGTGCTCATACCCACTTGATAACCCAATCCTAGTTTTACTTGTAAGCTTTCTACTTGATTTTTTGCTCAAAGCTTGTTCTTAAAGTTTACTTAAGTGACTTGTAGATTCTAGGAAGATAGTTGAAGGTTGCATAAAGAGCATAAAATTTGGCCTAAGCTAGATAATCTTGATTTCATCCTAAGGCATGAGATTGAAGTTAGTTAAAACCCCACTAGTTTATCGCCCCTCATTAGTACTCACCCTCACTTGTAGATGCTAGTGCTAACATAAAACTTGATCAACTTTAGATGGGAATACTTTGTGGAAAAATGGTTATGAAAACCTTGGAATGATGGATCATTCTACTGAGATGTTTTGACATGTGTTTCCAAACACCAGATGATTTTGGTGATGAAAATGTTGAGGCATGAGCCTTACCCCTTTATAAAACTGATGGTTGTCTGGATGCGATACCATTCCAATTTTACCGTACAACCACAATACCCGAAAATTGGGTAGGGCTTGACTGGAAACTTGTATACCTTAGTATCGGTTCCCTCACGGCCAAGGTCTGAGCTGAGGCTACCTTGTGAAGATTGTCCACCTGTGCAGTACCCAAGACTAGGGCGTGTAACT
This sequence comes from Avena longiglumis, assembly GCA_030063025.1. Lineage (NCBI taxonomy): Eukaryota > Viridiplantae > Streptophyta > Magnoliopsida > Poales > Poaceae > Avena > Avena longiglumis. The sequence goes on from CP125979.1 coordinate 186,380,699, forward strand.
AAAAGGTTAGGATTGATTATCTGCATACTGAGTATGGTGAATTCAGGATTTGTTCCTGACGTATGTATCGAATGTTGTGGTGAAAGTGTACAATCTCTGCAGAGTGTCAAACTATTTGAATAGCTGCGTCCGCGGTTATGGACAGTTGGAGTGGCGATACTGTTCCCCTGTCAGATCTTTTCAAAATGACTTGTGAAATGAATGGAGAATTTGACTTGACCACAACATGGTTGTGACATGAGATACAAGTTCCCACTTAGGTGTTATAAAATTTGACTAGCTTCTTTCCTTCTGAACTTAGTAGAGGTAAATCTGGCTTTTGCAAAACAAGCCTAGAGCTTAGTGTCCTACTACAAAACCCCCTTCACTTGTTAGTATTAGTTTGTGAGTACTTAAAGAGTACTCATGGCTTTGTCCCTGGCTATTCCGGTGGCCAGACTATGAAGAGGAGTACCAGGATGATGGACCCCAGGAAGGTTACGACAACTAGGATCATCTCCCATCGTTAGCATTGCCTGTGACCCCGAAGATGGAGCTTCGCCTACGCTACCTTTATTAATACGTATTTCCGCTGCTTGAGTTGTATTAAGAACTGGATCATGAGATCCTTATTTGTGTAAGACCTTATGTATGGTTTGTAATGGATGATGTACTATGGTATCCAATTCTATTATGTCTCGCAAAAACCGTAATCCTGGGATTGCGATGTATGGCATAACAGGCATCTGAGATTAAAAATCCGGGTGTTGACAAGTTGGTATCAGAGCCATCCTGACCATAGGAGACCCTAGTTAGGCTGGACGTTTGAATCAAAAACTTAGTTTCAAAACCAAAGAAAACAAATATTTACAAAAACTTATTCCCATTCTTATCACCTTGCTTCTTTCATGAAAATTCATGTTCCTCAAAAAACTCTTGCAAAATACTTAAAATTTGACACACTTGGTCACCCTACTAACTTACTCATCCTATATTCTTATAGATGGACGTGAAGTACAACAAGTTTTATGAGTTGGGGAATGGAGGAGACCTTATCTTTGAGCGGGATTTGGACCAACTTTCGGAACTTCTAGAGCGTCCACACCCAGAGTTCTTCGGAGCTCAGCTCAATGATCAAGGAGGATAAGATCTGCAGTGGATAATTGTTGCAAGTCTCCGAGGAAATATTGAACCTCCCACTTCTGAGGGAATTCAGTTCACCTTAAGAGAGAACAACTGGCTCGATGGACTTGTCAGGGCCATGCAGGAAGCTCTTGCCCGTTTGTGTGGGCAGAGTATCAACTAGATCAAGGGTACCCTCTTTGAGTTTTGTCCAAGGCGTGATGCTAATGGACAGCCACTGGAAGCCCCATATCACCACGAGCTGAAGACTCAGTTGTACCACTTTAGCTTCATGATGTACGATCGTCATCAGGAATTGGACAATTGCTGTGACTACTCCAACCACAAGTCTGCCATCATCAAGACAAAGGATCAGACCATAGCCATGCTAGCCTAGGATCGCAAGTCTCGCCACCGTCATCTCGACAAGAAGGAGCGCATCATTGCCCGTCTTCACCACTGTATCTCGGATTTGGAGGAGACCATCCACGAGAGAGACATGCAGTTGGAAGAAAGGGAGAATGACGGAGAAGATCTTCGTGGAGACCCCTACTCCTATCTCAGCGATGATGATGATTTTCTAGAGGATCAGGCTATGGACTTCTTCACCGATGAGGATGATTTCGCCTTCATCGATGACGATGAGGATGAAGACTACACCGACTCCGAGGAGTAGTAGCACTTGAGCACTAGTGTAGTGAGTTGTATTCGGTCCCACTGTATCGTAGTTTCTAGAATGGTTCTTAAAACCATCTGTTTACCTTTGTTGTGGTGTGTGTTTGTATCGTGTGCTATGAATGAATGAAAAGCAAGTGGCTAGAAAAATCTGAGTCAAACCTTAAAAACTTCTAAAAATCCCTGAACCTTAGAAATTTCCCTCTTTTCTCACGATCTATCTCAATCTTCAGATGCCACGCGGAGGAAGTGGTTCATCCCCGGACCCGATGTTGCAGATCCTGCAAATGTTAGTTTCTGACCGCGAAGCTGAAAGAGCCAAACGTCAAGCCAACCTAGCCACCCTTCAGCAGATAGCTCAGCTGGCCCACAACAACCAAGGCCAAGGAAATCAGGACAACCATGGATCTAAGCTCAAGAATTTCCAGAATACCAACCCACCTGTTTTCACTAAATCGAAGAGCCCCTAGATGCCGACGATTGGATGCAAACCATGGAAAACAACCTGGAAGTCGCCGGAGTTGAGGTAAATGAGAAAGTTCTGTTCACCACTAACTATCTAGCCGGAGATGCAAGAGCGTGGTGGAACAGCGTTCGTGCAATGACCAGAGGACAAATGATGACCTGGGAAGAATTCAAGGTCAAGTTCAGCAGAACCCATGTGTCACCGGGTTTGATCAAGAGAATGAGAGATGAGTTCAGAGAACTAAAGCAAGGAAGGATGACCGTAGTGGAATATTGTGAAAAATTCTTGTCATTAGCTAGGTATGCCCCGGATGAGATCGATACTAAAGCCAAGAAGAAAGAGAGATTCTTGAATGGTCTGCACGATGAGATGCAGATTGTGTTAGTCAATATCCCCTTTGTTGATATTGAAGCCCTTGTCGACTCTGCCATCCAGATGGAAGGAAAGATCAACCAAGCCAATGAGAACCGCAAGTGTCGCATGATGCATCGACCAGAACCCATCGGACCCCAAAGTATCGCCTAACCCATCTCCGTGATTTGCCCAAGAACCAACGGACCCCGATGAACCGTCCGACCTATCCCAACCGTGGAAACCCAAGGCCGGGAGGAAATCACAACCACCCCGGCAACCCTAACAATTTCAACCGTGCCCCACCCAAGTTCACCAACAATGTTGCCGCCAACACCAACACTGCCCCGAGGACTGGAAGCAATGTTGTGCCTGTTGCAGCAAAGGACAAGTCGCAAGTGACTTGTTATGACTGTGGAAATAAGGGTCACTACTCCAACGAGTGCCCCAACAAGAATAATGCCGTAGCCCGCAATACCAATGCCCTAGCTCAGCAGTGGCGGCGTGTTCAGCCCGGAAGAAGATTTGCTCCAGGGAATTCGCTCAACCGCAACGGCCGTCTTTTTCTCATGCATGCTGAAGAAGCCCAGGAAGCGCCAGACGTCGTGCTGGGTATGTTTTCTGTTAATTCAGTACTTGCTAGAGTGTTGTTTGATTCTGGTGCATCACACTCATTTGTCACCGAAGAATTTGCATGCACTAGTAAAATTCAACCAACCAAACTGAAGCATGTCATGATCGTTCAAATCCCCGGATCAACCACCAAGTCTAGGCAAATTTGCAAAGCCGTCCCTATCCGAATCCATGGCATAGATTTTTATGCTAATTTGATAGTACTCGGAACTAAAGGTTTGGAAGTAGTACTAGGAATGGATTGGATGTACAAACATAAAGGATTGATTGACTGTGCCAAGAAAGCCATAACCATGACCAGTACAACCGGAATATCAGTCGAGCATATATCTGAAACCTTACCGCGTCAATTCAAGTGCAACAAGAGTATAGCCCAACCTACCATTGACCAAGTCCAGATAGTCTGTGAATACCCCGATATATTTCCAGATGTTTTGCCCGGTATGCCCCCAGATCGAGATATCGAGTTTATCATTGAACTAATCCCCGGAACAGGACCCATAGCCCATAGACCCTATAGTATGAACCCGTCTGAACTAGAAGAACTGAAGAAGCAACTGGATGCCATGTTGGAAATTGGATTGGTTCAACCAAGTGCGTCACCATGGAGGTCACCTGTCCTATTTGTGGACAAGAAGGATGGAGGAAACCGTTTGTGTACGGATTATCGGAAGTTGAATGATGTCACTATCAAGAACAAGTACCCATTGCCCAAGATAGAAGATTTGTTTGATTAGTTGACCGGTGCCAAAGTGTTTTCTAAGATTGATCTTAGAACTGGCTATCATCAACTCAAGATTCGTGCAGAGGATATTCCCAAGACTGCCTTTACCACCAGATATGGATTATACGAGTATACTGTCATGTCTTTTGGATTAACCAATGCCCCCGCTTATTTCATGAATCTCATGAATAAGATTTTTATGGACTTCCTGGATAAGTTTGTCGTTGTTTTCATCGATGACATTTTGATTTATTCCAAATCGGAAGAAGAATATGAGCTACACCTAAGGATCATTCTTGGAACCCTTAGAGAGCATCAGTTGTATGCCAAGTTTAGCAAGTGTGAATTCTGGTTACAGGAGGTAGGATTCCTCGGCCACATTGTATCAGCTGGAGGAATTTCCGTTGACCGTGCAAAGGTGAAAGATGTCGAATATTGGCAAGCCCCAACCACTCAAACCCAAGTTCGTGCATTTATCGGATTGGCGGGATACTACCGCAAGTTCGTAGAAGGATTCTCGAGTATTGCCAGACCCATGACCCAATTTCTGAAGAAGGACAAGAAGTTTGAATGGATAGACAAATGTGAAGCAAGTTTTCAAGAACTCAAGAGAAGATTGATTTCAGCCCCAATCTTAATCATGCTGGATATCACGAAGCCCTTTGACATGTATTGTGATGCATCCAAGATCGTTCTCGGATGTGTGCTAATGCAAGAAGGCAAAGTCATATCTTATCTATCTCGACAACTGAAACAACATGAGCAAAATTACCCAACCGATGACCTCGAACTCACAGTCGTAGTTCTAGCCCTGAAGACATGGAGGCATTACGATGGGAAACCGTTGTGATATTTATTCGGATCACAAGAGCACAAGTATATTCACTCGAAGGAGCTGAATATGAGGCAGAAGATGGATTGAGCTAATCAAGGATTACGACCTAGACATTCACTATCACCCCGATAAATCCAATGTGGTAGCAGATGCCCTTAGCAGATTGCCGTGCCGCTTGAACTCCATGATTTTGAAGGAGCAACCAAGCTTGCACAAAGAGATGGAAGATTTTCGAATGGAATTAGTGAGTGAAGGATTTTTGGCTAGAATAGAACTTCAACCCACTTTGATCAGCCAGATCAAAGAGGCGCAGAAAGGAAATTCTAGTATCGATGGAATCAAGCGTCGTATCGGTACAGGCAAAGTACCCGGATTCACCGAAGACGAAGAAGGAGTTCTGTGGTACAAAGGACGCCTGTGTGTACCAACAAATTCTGAGTTGAAAGAAGTTATTCTGAAGGAAGCTTATGATACTCTTTATTCTATCCACCCCGGAGGGACTAAGATGTATCAAGATTTGAAAGAACAATTTTGGTGGGATAAGATGAAGAGAGAAATCGAAGCTATATCGCCAAGTGTGATATATGTCAGGGAGTCAAGGCAGGACATCAAAGACCCCCTGGATTGTTGCAACCCTTGCAGATTCCTAAATGGAAATGGGATTCCGTTGGAATGGACTTTATCACTGGATTACCTACTTCTAGTAGGGGAAATGACTCTATCTGGGTCATAGTGGACAGATTGTCCAAAGTCGCCCATTTCTTACCCGTCAAGACCACCTATCAGAGTTTGAAGCTAGCGGAGTTATACATCGCTAGAATCATCAGTTTGCATGGAGTATCCTAGAACATCGTATCGGATCGAGGAACTCAGTTTACCTCGATATTATGGAAGAAAGTCCAAGAAGGTTTAGGAACCCGACTAGATTTCAGCACCGCTTATCACCCTCAGACCGACGGACAAACGGAGCGGGTAAATCAAATACTCGAAGATATGCTGAGAGCATGTGTGTTAGAATATAGATCTAAGTGGGAAGACTGTCTGCCTTTTGCAGAATTTTCATACAACAACAATTATCAAGCTAATTTGCAAATGGCCCCATTTGAATTCATGTATGGAAGGAAGTGCCACACCCCTTTGAACTGGTCGGAAGTAGGAGAGAGTCAGATTTTCGGACCTGACATCCTACGAGAAGCGGAAGAGAAGGTTCACAAGATTCGTGAGCACCTCAAGACTGCTCAGTCAAGGCAGAAGAGTTACGCCGACAAGATACGTCGAGACCCCGCCTTCAACATCGGAGATTTTGTGTATCTGAAAGTGTCGCCATTGAAAGGAATGCAGCGTTTCCAACTCGAAGGAAAGTTAGCCCCCAGATATATCGGACCCTTCAAGATTATGAACCGTCGAGGAGAAGTGTCGTATCAATTGGAACTGCTCAAGAGATGTCACCCGTGCACAATGTGTTCCATATCTCATTACTTAAGTGCCTCAAAGTTCGAGAGAAGACCGAAGTGTTCAAGAATATCGATCACCGGACCATAGAGATCAACGATGATGGGACCTATCCCGAAGTACCCATCCGTATTTTGGAAGAAGCTTTCAGAACTACCAGAACCCGAAGCATCAAGTTTCTCAAGATTCAATGGAGCAACCACACGGAAGATCACATCAGGACGGAGTTTCCCGATCTCTTCAAATCCTAGGTAATATTTTTCGTCCTTTTTAAATCTCGGGATGAGATTTTGTTTAAGGGGGGAAGGTTTGTAAAATCCCAAAAATATTAAACTTGGATCATCAAACTCTAATCATCAAAATTAGGATTAACAAAAACTTTTCAAATTAAAAATATGAAAGCATGCATATGTGTAAGCATTACAATTTGGATTCTTTTGAATTGACATGCTTGTGTGTTTCTTTGCTTGTAAAATGATTCTTAGGTGAAATAAACATCATCTAAACAATCCCCACACTTTTCCCAAAGACAAACAAATCAAAACAAACAAAATAAGTGAATGGTCACTTTGGCCAATTTAACTCCCATGCCTACTTTGGATATCCCTAACTTTCAAAACTTAACGAAACTTGTTTGGATCTTTGTACCCCTTGATAGTACTCATAACAAGGTACCAAGGCCCACTTTGTGATCATCCAAAAACATTTGAATGCATAGTTTAAATGACAGTTTAAAATTGAATCTATTTCACATGGGAAGATCCCACTTTTTCAAAAACCACTCAAACAAGCTCAACTTTCAAAACCCAAGCACCCACAGACTCACCAGCACATGCCTAGCACACCCACCAAAAATCTTTTCAAAATTCAAAACTTGAGTTCATGCGGCCATTTCATCAAACACCTTGCTGATGCAAATCAAACAAATCCTAAACACTATAGTGTGTAGTGATTCTGGCCTAACTTGTTCCCTCTCTGGACACCACTAGCTTTAGTAGATCATCTAACAACCCTAACTAATCACTAGCACCACTATAAGCTGGCCATTGTCATCAATGGTGAACAGGCCGAGAGCACCATGTCACCCAGTGTGGACAGCAAGCTACAAGCAGCACTAGCCTCGCCAACCTTGTCTGGGAGCAAGCTAGCAATCCACCGCCACTCCCTGTCCCAGCCGTGAGCAATGCTAGCCACTGGACCACACGCCCGAGCCATGCCAAGCCGCTCTGCGAGCATGCCGAGAGCGCGCCCGTCTTGAGCTCGCCCGGCACCCACAGACTCGCCTCGCCGCGTGCATGCGTGATCACCACTGCCCCAGCAACCCCGCATCCACGCCTGTTCGCCGCCGCGTGGACCATGCGCGCTGTGCGCCATTAAAACTTCCGTCGGGCACGCAGAGAGCACCGCAGCGTTCCGACCGAACAGCACCGCCCCACGCCTCGCCACCACACAGTTGAGCTTCCCCAGGGAGCATAGCACTGCCCCCTACCATCTCCCACGCCGATAGCCCTCTGTGCCGTCGACCATGATGAGCTCAGCTTGCGCCCGTCGGTCCCCTCTCGCCACTATAAATAGAGGCCTCCCCCGCTCGAATTCTTCACACCATTCCACTCCCCTCTCACCCAGAACCACCCCACCCCATTCCTGGAGCAAGGCGAGCAGCGCATCACCGGAATTTGGCCGGAGCTCGCCGCTGCTGGAGAAGAAGGAAGCCATCGATTGGAGCCTCCCCAGGAGGAGCTGCCAGTACCAGGAGGTTCGCCGTCGTCGACTTTGTCGTTCGCCCGCATCGCCGACCTTCTCCTGAGCCCCGGTGAGCCTCCCATGACCCCCACCTGCCGCGTTAGGGTTCTGTCTCACCGGCGCTGCCCGATGTGGACGATGAGCCGTAGCCGTTCGATTAGACTTAGATCGTGCGGACGATATCACCCTGTGCCTCTTCGCATTTAAAGAGCCACGGACTGGTGGGACCCCCCTGTTAGTTGCGCCCCGCGCCGCAGAGTGACACTGGGCAGGCCCATTTCCCCATCCCGCACAGCCCACTCGTTTGAATTTAGATTTTTCTATTTTCATTCAAACCCAGTTCTGTACCTAGTTTCAAAAATCAACCCAACTCGATTCAGTGAACCAAATGGAATGAAACCAATTTTGTTAGAAAGGTCTTGAAATGCTTAATCCAAGCCCGTTGTATTCAAATCATTTGGATCTGTAGATCACCCTTGGTAAAAATAACAAGGCAGAAGCTTTTCTACATTCAAACTTTTTTGAAATTTAAACCATAATAGCTTTTGAGTTGATTCAAACTCTCAAAAATCACATTTAACCATACCTTTCAGAATATATAAAAATATATGGGTTTACTTACAGAAATAATGTCCAAGTAATAAAAGAATGCCACATAGGCATTTCTAGTCACTTTATTTATTTAAAAGGGTTAAACCTTATTAAATTGTGACACCACTTTAAATCACATTCCCATGTACTGAAATATGTGGTGATGACATGTGTCAACATGATCCCATGTTTGGTTTGGAGAATATTAAATCTTAAGTAGTTTTTTATTGAGTAGAAATTACTTTTCTAAAAATAAAATCAATAAGACAAATGCTTTAGTCTTGTAATGTTAGTGATGATGTTAGATCATCTATAGAACCCCTTTGTGTGATGATTGAAAGTAGTTAAGTATTGTTTGGTGATTGTGTACCTCGTATTTATGTATAGACGCTAGTACCGACCAAGGATACGAGGAGGAAGGAGGATACTACGAAGAAGAAGCCGAGGAGAACTTCAACCACTGCTCTGCACAAGGCAAGCCAATACTTGCAAGCCTTACTAATCAAGTTGACTTATGCAAGCTAATATTTGCTTGTTACCATGCCAACCATATGCCTTAAGCATATGTGCTCATACCCACTTGATAACCCAATCCTAGTTTTACTTGTAAGCTTTCTACTTGATTTTTTGCTCAAAGCTTGTTCTTAAAGTTTACTTAAGTGACTTGTAGATTCTAGGAAGATAGTTGAAGGTTGCATAAAGAGCATAAAATTTGGCCTAAGCTAGATAATCTTGATTTCATCCTAAGGCATGAGATTGAAGTTAGTTAAAACCCCACTAGTTTATCGCCCCTCATTAGTACTCACCCTCACTTGTAGATGCTAGTGCTAACATAAAACTTGATCAACTTTAGATGGGAATACTTTGTGGAAAAATGGTTATGAAAACCTTGGAATGATGGATCATTCTACTGAGATGTTTTGACATGTGTTTCCAAACACCAGATGATTTTGGTGATGAAAATGTTGAGGCATGAGCCTTACCCTTTATAAAAGCGATGGTTGTGCGGATGCGATACCATTCCAATTTTACCGTACAACCACAATACCCGAAAATTGGGTAGGGCTTGACTGGAAACTTGTATACCTTAGTATCGGTTCCCTCACGGCCAAGGTCTGAGCTGAGGCTACCTTGTGAAGATTGTCCACCTGTGCAGTACCCAAGACTAGGGCGTGTAACTAAAAGGTTAGGATTGATTATCTGCATACTGAGTATGGTGAATTCAGGATTTGTTCTGGTATGTATCGAATGTTGTGGTGAAAGTGTACAATCTCTGCAGAGTGTCAAACTATTTGAATAGCTGCGTCCGCGGTTATGGACAGTTGGAGTGGCGATACTGTTCCCCCGTCAGATCTTTTCAAAATGACTTGTGAAATGAATGGAGAATTTGACTTGACCACAACATGGTTGTGACATGAGATACAAGTTCCCACTTAGGTGTTATAAAATTTGACTAGCTTCTTTCCTTCTGAACTTAGTAGAGGTAAATCTGGCTTTTTCAAAACAAGCCTAGAGCTTAGTGTCCTACTACAAAACCCCCTTCACTTGTTAGTATTAGTTTGTGAGTACTTAAAGAGTACTCATGGCTTTGTCCCTGGCTATTCCGGTGGCCAGACTATGAAGAGGAGTACCAGGATGATGGACCCCAGGAAGGTTACGACAACTAGGATCATCTCCCATCGTTAGCATTGCCTGTGACCCCGAAGATGGAGCTTCGCCTCGCTACCTTTATTAATACGTATTTCCGCTGCTTGAGTTGTATTAAGAACTGGATCAAGAGATCCTTATTTGTGTAAGACCTTATGTATGGTTTGTAATGGATGATGTACTATGGTATCCAATTCTATTATGTCTCGAAAAAACCGTAATCACAGGATTGCGATGTATGGCATAACAGCATCGAGATTAAAATCCGGTGTTGACAAGTTGGTATCAGAGCCATCCTGACCATAGGAGACCCTAGTTAGGCTGGACGTTTGAATCAAAAACTTAGTTTCAAAACCAAAGAAAACAAATATTTACAAAAACTTATTCCCATTCTTATCACCTTGCTTCTTTCATGAAAATTCATGTTCCTCAAAAAACTCTTGCAAAATACTTAAAATTTGACACACTTGGTCACCCTACTAACTTACTCATCCTATATTCTTATAGATGGACGTGAAGTACAACAAGTTTTATGAGTTGGGGAATGGAGGAGACCTTATCTTTGAGCGGGATTTGGACCAACTTTCGGAACTTCTAGAGCGTCCACACCCGAGTTCTTGAGCTCACTCAATGATCAAGGAGGATAAGATCTGCGTGGATAATTGTTGCAAGTCTCAGGAAATATTGAACCTCCCACTTCTGAGGGAATTCAGTTCACCTTAAGAGAGAACAACTGGCTCGATGGACTTGTCAGGGCCATGCAGGAAGCTCTTGCCCGTTTGTGTGGGCAGAGTATCAACTAGATCAAGGGTACCCTCTTTGAGTTTTGTCCAAGGCGTGATGCTAATGGACAGCCACTGGAAGCCCCATATCACCACGAGCTGAAGACTCAGTTGTACCACTTTAGCTTCATGATGTACGATCGTCATCAGGAATTGGACAATTGCTGTGACTACTCCAACCACAAGTCTGCCATCATCAAGACAAAGGATCAGACCATAGCCATGCTAGCCTAGGATCGCAAGTCTCGCCACCGTCATCTCGACAAGAAGGAGCGCATCATTGCCCGTCTTCACCACTGTATCTCGGATTTGGAGGAGACCATCCACGAGAGAGACATGCAGTTGGAAGAAAGGGAGAATGACGGAGAAGATCTTCGTGGAGACCCCTACTCCTATCTCAGCGATGATGATGATTTTCTAGAGGATCAGGCTATGGACTTCTTCACCGATGAGGATGATTTCGCCTTCATCGATGACGATGAGGATGAAGACTACACCGACTCCGAGGAGTAGTAGCACTTGAGCACTAGTGTAGTGAGTTGTATTCGGTCCCACTGTATCGTAGTTTCTAGAATGGTTCTTAAAACCATCTGTTTACCTTTGTTGTGGTGTGTGTTTGTATCGTGTGCTATGAATGAATGAAAAGCAAGTGGCTAGAAAAATCTGAGTCAAACCTTAAAAACTTCTAAAAATCCCTGAACCTTAGAAATTTCCCTCTTTTCTCACGATCTATCTCAATCTTCAGATGCCACGCGGAGGAAGTGGTTCATCCCCGGACCCGATGTTGCAGATCCTGCAAATGTTAGTTTCTGACCGCGAAGCTGAAAGAGCCAAACGTCAAGCCAACCTAGCCACCCTTCAGCAGATAGCTCAGCTGGCCCACAACAACCAAGGCCAAGGAAATCAGGACAACCATGGATCTAAGCTCAAGAATTTCCAGAATACCAACCCACCTGTTTTCACTAAATCGAAGAGCCCCTAGATGCCGACGATTGGATGCAAACCATGGAAAACAACCTGGAAGTCGCCGGAGTTGAGGTAAATGAAAGTTCTTCACCACTAACTATCTAGCCGGAGATGCAAGAGCGTGGTGGAACAGCGTTCGTGCAATGACCAGAGGACAAATGATGACCTGGGAAGAATTCAAGGTCAAGTTCAGCAGAACCCATGTGTCACCGGGTTTGATCAAGAGAATGAGAGATGAGTTCAGAGAACTAAAGCAAGGAAGGATGACCGTAGTGGAATATTGTGAAAAATTCTTGTCATTAGCTAGGTATGCCCCGGATGAGATCGATACTAAAGCCAAGAAGAAAGAGAGATTCTTGAATGGTCTGCACGATGAGATGCAGATTGTGTTAGTCAATATCCCCTTTGTTGATATTGAAGCCCTTGTCGACTCTGCCATCCAGATGGAAGGAAAGATCAACCAAGCCAATGAGAACCGCAAGTGTCGCATGATGCATCAGCCAGGAACCCATCAGACCCCAAAGTATCGCCCTAACCCATCTCCAGGATTTGCCCCAAGAACCAACAGACCCCCGATGAACCGTCCGACCTATCCCAACCGTGGAAACCCAAGGCCGGGAGGAAATCACAACCACCCCGGCAACCCTAACAATTTCAACCGTGCCCCACCCAAGTTCACCAACAATGTTGCCGCCAACACCAACACTGCCCCGAGGACTGGAAGCAATGTTGTGCCTGTTGCAGCAAAGGACAAGTCGCAAGTGACTTGTTATGACTGTGGAAATAAGGGTCACTACTCCAACGAGTGCCCCAACAAGAATAATGCCGTAGCCCGCAATACCAATGCCCTAGCTCAGCAGTGGCGGCGTGTTCAGCCCGGAAGAAGATTTGCTCCAGGGAATTCGCTCAACCGCAACGGCCGTCTTTTTCATGCATCTTTGAAGAAGCCTGTGAGCGCGCCAGACGTCGTTTGGGTATGTTTCGTTAATTCAAGACTTGCTAGAGTGTTGTTTGATTCTGGTGCATCACACTCATTTGTCACGAAGAATTTGCATGCACTAGTAAAATTCAACCAACCAAATCAAGCATGTCATGATCGCTCAAATCCGGATCAACCACCAAGTCTAGGCAAATTTGCAAAGCCGTCCCTATCCGAATCCATGGCATAGATTTTATGCTAATTTGATAGTACTGAACTAAAGGTTTGGAAGTAGTACTAGGAATGGATTGGATGTACAAACATAAAGGATTGATTGACTGTGCCAAGAAAGCCATAACCATGACCAAGACAACGGAATATCGAGCATATATATCCGAAACCTTACCGTCAATTCAAGTGCAACAAGAGTATAGCCCAACCTACCATTGACCAAGTCCGGATAGTCTGTGAATACCCGATATATTTCGGATGTTTTGCGGTATGCCCCGGATCGAGATATCGAGTTTATCATTGAACTAATCCCGGAACAGACCCATAGCCCATAGACCCTATAGTATGAACCCGTCGAACTAGAAGAATCAAGAAGAAACAACTGGATGCCATGTTGGAAATTGGATTGGTTCAACCAAGTGCGTCACCATGGAGGTCACCTGTCCTATTTGTGGACAAGAAGGATGGAGGAAACCGTTTGTGTACGGATTATCGGAAGTTGAATGATGTCACTATCAAGAACAAGTACCCATTGCCCAAGATAGAAGATTTGTTTGATTAGTTGACCGGTGCCAAAGTGTTTTCTAAGATTGATCTTAGAACTGGCTATCATCAACTCAAGATTCGCGCAGAGGATATTCCCAAAGGCCTTTACCACGGATATGGATTATCTGAGTATACTGTCATGTCTTTTGGATTAACCAATGCCCCCGCTTATTTCATGAATCTCATGAATAAGATTTTTATGGACTTCCTGGATAAGTTTGTCGTTGTTTTCATCGATGACATTTTGATTTATTCCAAATCGGAAGAAGAATATGAGCTACACCTAAGGATCATTCTTGGAACCCTTAGAGAGCATCAGTTGTATGCCAAGTTTAGCAAGTGTGAATTCTGGTTACAGGAGGTAGGATTCCTCGGCCACATTGTATCAGCTGGAGGAATTTCCGTTGACCGTGCAAAGGTGAAAGATGTCGAATATTGGCAAGCCCCAACCACTCAAACCCAAGTTCGTGCATTTATCGGATTGGCGGGATACTACCGCAAGTTCGTAGAAGGATTCTCGAGTATTGCCAGACCCATGACCCAATTTCTGAAGAAGGACAAGAAGTTTGAATGGATAGACAAATGTGAAGCAAGTTTTCAAGAACTCAAGAGAAGATTGATTTCAGCCCCAATCTTAATCATGCTGGATATCACGAAGCCCTTTGACATGTATTGTGATGCATCCAAGATCGTTCTCGGATGTGTGCTAATGCAAGAAGGCAAAGTCATATCTTATCTATCTCGACAACTGAAACAACATGAGCAAAATTACCCAACCGATGACCTCGAACTCACAGTCGTAGTTCTAGCCCTGAAGACATGGAGGCATTACCTGATGGGAAACCGTTGTGATATTTATTCGGATCACAAGAGCCTGAAGTATATTCACTCAGAAGGAGCTGAATATGAGACAGAGAAGATGGATTGAGCTAATCAAGGATTACGACCTAGACATTCACTATCACCCCGATAAATCCAATGTGGTAGCAGATGCCCTTAGCAGATTGCCGTGCCGCTTGAACTCCATGATTTTGAAGGAGCAACCAAGCTTGCACAAAGAGATGGAAGATTTTCGAATGGAATTAGTGAGTGAAGGATTTTTGGCTAGCATAGAACTTCAACCCACTTTGATCAGCCAGATCAAAGAGGCGCAGAAAGGAAATTCTAGTATCGATGGAATCAAGCGTCGTATCGGTACAGGCAAAGTACCCGGATTCACCGAAGACGAAGAAGGAGTTCTGTGGTACAAAGGACTCCTGTGTGTACCAACAAATTCTGAGTTGAAAGAAGTTATTCTGAAGGAAGCTTATGATACTCTTTATTCTATCCACCCCGGAGGGACTAAGATGTATCAAGATTTGAAAGAACAATTTTGGTGGGATAAGATGAAGAGAGAAATCGGAAGCTATATCGCCAAGTGTGATATATGTCAGGGAGTCAAGGCAGGACATCAAAGACCCCCTGGATTGTTGCAACCCTTGCAGATTCCTAAATGGAAATGGGATTCCGTTGGAATGGACTTTATCACTGGATTACCTACTTCTAGTAGGGGAAATGACTCTATCTGGGTCATAGTGGACAGATTGTCCAAAGTCGCCCATTTCTTACCCGTCAAGACCACCTATCAGAGTTTGAAGCTAGCGGAGTTATACATCGCTAGAATCATCAGTTTGCATGGAGTATCCTAGAACATCGTATCGGATCGAGGAACTCAGTTTACCTCGATATTATGGAAGAAAGTCCAAGAAGGTTTAGGAACCCGACTAGATTTCAGCACCGCTTATCACCCTCGACGGACAAGCGGAGCGGTAAATCAAATACTCGAAGATATGCTGAGAGCATGTGTGTTAGAATATAGATCTAAGTGGGAAGACTGTCTGCCTTTTGCAGAATTTTCATACAACAACAATTATCAAGCTAATTTGCAAATGGCCCCATTTGAATTCATGTATGGAAGGAAGTGCCACACCCCTTTGAACTGGTCGGAAGTAGGAGAGAGTCAGATTTTCGGACCTGACATCCTACGAGAAGCGGAAGAGAAGGTTCACAAGATTCGTGAGCACCTCAAGACTGCTCAGTCAAGGCAGAAGAGTTACGCCGACAAGATACGTCGAGACCCCGCCTTCAACATCGGAGATTTTGTGTATCTGAAAGTGTCGCCATTGAAAGGAATGCAGCGTTTCCAACTCGAAGGAAAGTTAGCCCCCAGATATATCGGACCCTTCAAGATTATGAACCGTCGAGGAGAAGTGTCGTATCAATTGGAACTGCCTGAAGAGATGTCAGCCGTGCACAATGTGTTCCATATCTCATTACTTCGCAAGTGCCTCAAAGTTCCAGAGAAGACCGAAGTGTTCAAGAATATCGATCACCGGACCATAGAGATCAACGATGATGGGACCTATCCCGAAGTACCCATCCGTATTTTGGAAGAAGCTTTCAGAACTACCAGAACCCGAAGCATCAAGTTTCTCAAGATTCAATGGAGCAACCACACGGAAGATCACATCAGGACGGAGTTTCCCGATCTCTTCAAATCCTAGGTAATATTTTTCGTCCTTTTTAAATCTCGGGATGAGATTTTGTTTAAGGGGGGAAGGTTTGTAAAATCCCAAAAATATTAAACTTGGATCATCAAACTCTAATCATCAAAATTAGGATTAACAAAAACTTTTCAAATTAAAAATATGAAAGCATGCATATGTGTAAGCATTACAATTTGGATTCTTTTGAATTGACATGCTTGTGTGTTTCTTTGCTTGTAAAATGATTCTTAGGTGAAATAAACATCATCTAAACAATCCCCACACTTTTCCCAAAGACAAACAAATCAAAACAAACAAAATAAGTGAATGGTCACTTTGGCCAATTTAACTCCCATGCCTACTTTGGATATCCCTAACTTTCAAAACTTAACAGAAACTTGTTTGGATCTTTGTACCCCTTGATAGTACTCATAACAAGGTACCAAGGCCCACTTTGTGATCATCCAAAAACATTTGAATGCATAGTTTAAATGACAGTTTAAAATTGAATCTATTTCACATGGGAAGATCCCACTTTTTCAAAAACCACTCAAACAAGCTCAACTTTCAAAACCCAAGCACCCACAGACTCACCAGCACATGCCTAGCACACCCACCAAAAATCTTTTCAAAATTCAAAACTTGAGTTCATGCGGCCATTTCATCAAACACCTTGCTGATGCAAATCAAACAAATCCTAAACACTATAGTGTGTAGTGATTCTGGCCTAACTTGTTCCCTCTCTGGACACCACTAGCTTTAGTAGATCATCTAACAACCCTAACTAATCACTAGCACCACTATAAGCTGGCCATTGTCATCAATGGTGAACAGGCCGAGAGCACCATGTCACCCAGTGTGACTGACAAGCTACAAAGACTAGCCTCGCCAACCTTGTCTGGGAGCAAGCTAGCAATCCACCGCCACTCCCTGTCCCAGCCGTGAGCAATGCTAGCCACTGGACCACACGCCCGAGCCATGCCAAGCCGCTCTGCGAGCATGCCGAGAGCGCGCCCCGTGCGCCAGGCTCGGCCAGCACCCACAGACCGCGCGCCGCCCTCGCCGCGTGCATGCGTGATCACCACTGCCCCAGCAACCCCGCATCCACGCCTGTTCGCCGCCGCGTGGACCATGCGCGCTGTGCGCCATTAAAACTTCCGTCGGGCACGCAGAGAGCACCGCAGCGTTCCGACCGAACAGCACCGCCCCACGCCTCGCCACCACACAGTTGAGCTTCCCCAGGGAGCATAGCACTGCCCCCTACCATCTCCCACGCCGATAGCCCTCTGTGCCGTCGACCATGATGAGCTCAGCTTGCGGTCCCCTCGCCACTATAAATAGAGGCCTCCCCCGCTCGAATTCTTCACAACATTCCACTCCCCTCTCACCCAGAACCACCCCACCCCATTCCTGGAGCAAGGCGAGCAGCGCATCACCGGAATTTGGCCGGAGCTCGCCGCTGCTGGAGAAGAAGGAAGCCATCGATTGGAGCCTCCCCAGGAGGAGCTGCCAGTACCAGGAGGTTCGCCGTCGTCGACTTTGTCGTTCGCCCGCATCGCCGACCTTCTCCTGAGCCCCGGTGAGCCTCCCATGACCCCCACCTGCCGCGTTAGGGTTCTGTCTCACCGGCGCTGCCCGATGTGGACGATGAGCCGTAGCCGTTCGATTAGACTTAGATCGTGCGGACGATATCACCCTGTACCTCTTCGCATTTAAAGAGCCACTGACTGGTGGGACCCCCCTGTTAGTTGCGCCCCGCGCCGCAGAGTGACACTGGGCAGGCCCATTTCCCCATCCCGCACAGCCCACTCGTTTGAATTTAGATTTTTCTATTTTCATTCAAACCCAGTTCTGTACCTAGTTTCAAAAATCAACCCAACTCGATTCAGTGAACCAAATGGAATGAAACCAATTTTGTTAGAAAGGTCTTGAAATGCTTAATCCAAGCCCGTTGTATTCAAATCATTTGGATCTGTAGATCACCCTTGGTAAAAATAACAAGGCAGAAGCTTTTCTACATTCAAACTTTTTTGAAATTTAAACCATAATAGCTTTTGAGTTGATTCAAACTCTCAAAAATCACATTTAACCATACCTTTCAGAATATATAAAAATATATGGGTTTACTTACAGAAATAATGTCCAAGTAATAAAAGAATGCCACATAGGCATTTCTAGTCACTTTATTTAGTAAAATTAAAAGGGTTAAACCTTATTAAATTGTGACACCACTTTAAATCACATTCCCATGTACTGAAATATGTGGTGATGACATGTGTTAACATGATCCCCTGTTTGGTTTGGAGAATATTAAATCTTAAGTAGTTTTTCATTGAGTAGAAATTACTTTTCTAAAAATAAAATCAATAAGACAAATGCTTTAGTCTTGTAATGTTAGTGATGATGCTAGATCATCTATAGAACCCCTTTGTGTGATGATTGAAAGTAGTTAAGTATTGTTTGGTGATTGTGTATCTCTTATTTATGTATAGACGCTAGTACCGACCAAGGATACGAGGAGGAAGGAGGATACTACGAAGAAGAAGCCGAGGAGAACTTCAACCACTGCTCTGCACATGGCAAGCCAATACTTGCAAGCCTTACTAATCAAGTTGACTTATGCAAGCTAATATTTGCTTGTTACCATGCCAACCATATGCCTTAAGCATATGTGCTCATACCCACTTGATAACCTAATCCTAGTTTTACTTGCAATCTTTCTACTTGATTTCTTGCTCAAAGCTTGTTCTTAAAGTTTACTTAAGTGACTTGTAGATTCTAGGAAGATAATTGAAGGTCGCATAAAGAGCATAAAATTTGGCCTAAGCTAGATAATCTTGATGTCATCCTAAGGCATGATATTGAACTTAGTTAAAACCCCACTAGTTTATCACCCCTCATTAGTACTCACCCTCACTTGTAGATGCTAGTGCTAAGCATAAAACTTGATGAACTTTAGATGGGAATACTTGGTGGAAAATGGTTATGAAAACCTTGGAATGATGGATCATTCTACTGAGATGTTTTGACATGTGTTTCCAAGCACCAGATGATTTTGGTGATGAAAATGTTGAGGCATGAGCCTTAACCCTTTATAAAACTAATGGTTGTCTGGATGCGATACCATTCCAATTTTACCGTACAACCACAATACCCGAAAATTGGGTAGGGCTTGACTGGAAACTTATATACCTTAGTATCGGTTCCCTCGCGACCAAGGTCTAAGCTGAGGCTACCTTGTGAAGATTGTCCACCTGTGCAATACCCAAGATGACAGTTGGTCATGGTTGGGAGGCCAAACTCACAGGAGAGGTGCTTATACTAGGGCGTGTAATTGAAAGGTTAGGATTGATTATCCGCATACTGAGTATGGTGAATTCAAGATTTGTTCCTGACGGATGTAGAGAATGTTGTGGTGAAAGTGTACAATCTCTGCAGAGTGTCAAACTATTTGAATAGCCGCGTCCGCAGTTATGGACAGTTGGAGTGGCCATACTGTTCCCCCGTCAGATATTTTCAAAATGACTTGTGAAATGAATGGAGAATTTGACTTGACCACAACATGGTTGTGACATGAGATACAAGTTCCCACTTAGGTGTTATAAAATTTGACTAGCTTCTTTGCTTCTGAACTTAGTAGAGGTAAATCTGGCTTTTGCAAAACAACCCTAGATCTTAGTGTCCTACTACAAAAACCCCTTCACTTGTTAGTATTAGTTTGCGAGTACTTAAAGAGTACTCATGGCTTTGTCCCTGGCTATTCCCGTGGCCAGACTATGAAGAGGAGTACCAGGATGATGGACCCCAGGAAGGTTACCACAACTAGGATCATCTCCCATCGTCAGTATTGCCTGTGACCCCAAAGACGGAGCTTCGCCTACGCTACCTTTATTAATACGTATTTCCGTTGCTTGAGTTGTATTAAGAACTGGATCATGAGATCCTTATTTGTGTAAGACCTTATGTATGGTTTGTAATGGATGATGTACTATGGTATCTAATTCTGTTATGTCTCGCAAAAATGGTAATCCTGAGATTGCGATGTATGACATAACAGGCATCTGGGATTAAAAATCCGGGTGTTGACAATGTGTGACAGATATAATGATATCTGAAACAATATTTTGGTTGCAATATGATAGAGTATAACGTATGTTCCCATATTGGATGAGAATTTACAAAGGTTGGAGATGCTATACATCCTAATCATCCAAGAGGGTTTTGGAAAGTAACGTTATACTCACGATTCGTCTTTATAAGCTACATTAGCTTGATCATGAAAGTCGTCATGATAAGGATGAATAGAAGATGTATGTAAAGTGTTTACTACACTAAAAGATTACTAAAGAATGGATTTTGAAAGAATGCTGATCATTTTGATGATGGTGATCTACTTCAAAGTGCAAGTCCAAAGGTATTATTATTTGAATATGCACGCTTTAGACTATGTGTCATGTATATGGCGCCACTTTTGATGTTGATAGATTCTTTTAAAAGGAAAAGGAAATGCTGAAAGAGAATCTATAAAATATATTTGGTAGAAAAGAAAAGATTGGAATTATCCAATTTAGGTATATAGATGATATACATGTTATGGTTGTATTCTTTGCTTGTTAAACAATATGGTTGGTATGAAATTCCATACGGAACGACGCAATTCATGAACCACAATGGCCTAAGTAACTAGCAAGAGAATATGTGATGATGTTCATCGAAAACAAACCGTTGTTTGTATTTCTTGTTGACATCAAAGCTTGACTTCAAGATTTGTTTTAATAATTGTTATTTACATCAGGTATTATGAGAACAAAGGTTGTTCAAATAATTACCGTATTCCGTATAAGATGGATTATTTACAAATCTAGTTGGAGAAATCACATCCATAAATCTAATGCTAAAATGTCGCAAGACAAATGATTGGAAGATCACTTACAAAGTGACATCGCCGTTTAAATTATATTGGAAAGAAAACATGAAGAAACTCCATTTTCATGGATTTTTTGGAGTCTTTGATTTGATCAAGTGATGTTTGTGAGACTTTCCTCGGGATAATTAAAACTTTGTTCAAAGGCCAAAGAAGAACGATCGACTAAATTATTGGAATTTATACATATCAATGTATGTAGTCCAATATGTGTAGTCGTAAGCGATGGACTTTAACTTCATATGCTTTCTCAGGAAATTTGAGTGAATATTCACTTAATGAGAAACAAATATGAAATATTTGAAAACGTTCAAAGACTTTCAAGATGAAGTGGAAAATCATTGTAACAAGAATATTTATTATTTTATCATAAAGGGATTTATTTGAGTTACAAGTGTAACAAGAAAATAAATGAATTATGATTTTATCATAAAGGGATTTATTTGAGTTGCAAGTTTAGCAAAGCACCTAGATTTACATCTCCCGAAACACCATAGGAGTATGGAGTGTTTGATATTTGTAATAAAACCTTGTTTGACATGGTTGGATCAAAGGTGTTATTTATAAAACTACCATTATGTTTTAAAAAGATTAAAAGCTTTAGAGACTACCGCTTTTACACTGAAAAGAGTTCCATCTTGATCCATTGAAATGACACCATGGAAGTTATGGTTTGGGGTAAAACCCAAATTGTCATTTCTTAAATTTTGGTATGCTAAGTATAAGTAAGATGTTTACAACCAAAGTCGGATGAGCATGTCTTTGTAGGTTATTTCGAATAACCATTGGATATTCCTCCATAACACCGAGGACAAAAGGGTTTGTCGCTTGAAACGTGAAGTTTCTTGAAAAAGGAATTTTTCGTAAAAGTTAAGTGGGAGGACAATAGAACTTTGATAAGGTTAACGAACCTTAGCTAACTGTGCTGAGTTGCGCAGCACCGAAAATCGTTCCGGAGGCTGCCATAATGCGCATAGCTTATGTGCCTCAAAGGTTGTGGTCACGGAGATCTAAGTTTCTATTGAACCAAGTAGGTCGGATAAACAATCAAATGATGAGATTTGAGAGTAAATCATTATTGTTTGGCAATGATGAACCGACTACATGCAAAGAAGCGACGATGGGCCCTGACTCCATCAAATGGCTTGAAGACATAAAATCCATGACAGTTCCATATACGAGAAATCAAGTTTTGAACTTGGAAGACCCTCCGGAAAGGTGTAAAAGCCTATCGGTCTTATTTGGATCTATAAAAAAACAGACATGGATGTTTCACATCTATGAAATAATTGACATGTCGGTAAAGTATTTTACGACAATGTTCAAGGAGTTTACTATGACAAGATTTGATCTTTCATAGCGATATTTAGTCTGGACGGATTAAAGTAGCAACCACTACATATAATTTGGTATATGGTAGATGAATAAACAAAAAAAAGTTCTTCTAATAGAATGGTTACCTAGGACGTGTACATGACACGGTCCAAATGATTTTGTTAAATTCAAAGGATGCTAAAAGGGCATGCAAACTTTAATGGCTGAAGTAAGCATTGTGGAGTTGGAATCTTCACCGTGATGAAAAAGGAGTTTTCATCTGGAGACGATGTAGATGCTTGCATTTGCAAGAAATTAAGTGGGAGCGCTGAGACATATTTCTAATACATTATGTGGAGGACATCTTGTTGATTAGAAATGATGTATCTTTTATTGACAAAGGTTAAGAATTTCATTTTAATGAAATACTTAGGCAAACCCTAATATTTAGCATGAATGTCTATAGTGGATAGACTGTGATGCTAATATGGTTGTGCCAAACGTACATATATGAGATATTGAAGGAGCTCAATATAGAAAAGACAAGAAAAAGTTCTTGTCGCATGGAAAGGAATTGAATCAAGATTCAAGTGTATTGACACTTGATAAGTGAAACAAGATTCAAGTGCTTTGACACTTGATGAGTGAAATCACAAGGATGTTTTGATCAATCATACCATGATATGTACACATCCAGATATGTCCTATGCTCTAAGTGTTATGAGCATATACCAGAATGAATCATAAAATGATCATTGGACGATAGTGAGGATATTCTTATGATCTTTTGAAAGAACTAAGAATATATTTGTGTAGAGGTGACAAACAATTACAAATAGTTCATTATAAAGCGTTACATTAATACTAGTTTTGTCACAAGATAAAAATTAAGTTTATCTCAATTTAAACTATGGGTGGCACAATGTAATGGAAAGAAAGTTTCCATGATGGATTTGGATGAATTCCAAAGTTAAGACATTGTGACGGATACTACAACAAAAAGGCTAAGTATATGACTGCTATAGTAGCAGCAAAGGAGGGCATTTGTGTCAAGTAGTTTGTTATCAAACTAAGGTGTGGTTCACAACGGGCTAACACTAAAGATATATTGTATGACAATAGTATCGACATGATTTAACCCCAAGGAACTAAAGGTCTCACCGAAAGATCAAATTTATACAATGCCATCTCATTGGAGAATGAGTGATGCGTGGAGACGCAAAAACATGCAAATACACACGGACCTAAAAGTGTCAGATCCGTAGATTATGTTAACCACTTGTAGTTGCGTATATGCAACACCGGAAAGCCATAGGTGTTCAATGCGCAAAGTTTTCAAACTAGATTATTGTCTCTAGTGCAAGTGGGAGACTGAAGGGAATATGCCCGAGAGGCAATAATAAAGTGGTAATATCGTATTCCTTGTTTATGATAAATATTTATTTTACATGCTATAATTGTATTAATACGAAAACGTTAATACATGTGTGTTTAATAAACAAAAGGAAGTTCCTAGTTATGCCTCTCTTATAAACTAGCTCGTTGATTAACAAGATGATCAAAGGTTTCCTGATCATGGACATTGGATGTTGTTAATAACGAGGTCACAACATTATTGGAATGGTGTGATGATCATTCATCCGAAGTATAGCATTACGATCAAGGTCATTGTGTTTATATTGCTATAACATCATACGAAGTTATCTTAGTTCTTAGACCATGAGATCATGTCAATCACTAACACCGGAAGAGTATCTTGATAACATCAAACGTCACACTGTAACATGGTGACTATAAAGATGGGTTCAATGCTACGAAGGTGTTATGTTGAGGCTCATGTATCAAGAGTAGAATTTTTCCATCCCGATGACGGAGAGATATACTCTGGGCCCTCTCGGTGATATCACATTAATTAGCTTGCAAGCAAGTGATTTGATCACTAGAATGTTATATCACAGAAACGAGAAAACAATACATGTCGGTAACGAGATCAAACTAGGTATGGAGATACAGATAATCGAATATCGTACATATAATATATCGCGAGACAAAAGGATTGAGTTACATGCGTATAAGGTTCACACGATCACAGAAGTCATCGTTGAATATGTGGGAGTCAGTACGGATCTCCAGGTCCCGTTGCTGATTATTGATCGAAGAGAGGTCTCGATCATGTCTACATTATTCGTGAACCGTAGGGTGACACACTTAATGGATATCGACACCATTTGGAGCAAATAATATGCCAGAGAAATAAAAAGGAAAGCGTAGGAATTTATTTCACTAGACACCGAAACTGTTTCGGTTGAAATTGCTGAAACTGATTATGCATGTGAAATTGAATACTAGCAAGGGGTTTTATGTGAATGTTTGTTAATTAAAGTAATTAACAAAATTCTGAATAAATAAATAAAAGATTTTTACTTAATGAGAGATTACATTAAATTTGGTGGAAACTTAATGGAGGTGAGTGGAATTTTGAGTGGGTGGCTATTTATGTGAGTGGGAGCTTCACCCACATGAATGTGGAAGAGGTGGGGGCACCTCCATGGATGCCACGCCATGGGAGGGGGCTGCCCCCTCTCCCTATAAAAAGGCACCCCACTCCCTCCTCTCATATCACACCTCCTCGCGAAGGATCTCTCTCCCCCCTTTAGAATTCCCCCATGGTCCCGGATCAGCGAGATACATGTTCTCGGTGACTTTTTCTGGAAGGATTTGTTGCTTCCGCTGCTTCGCTGGAACGAGGGCGTGGAGGTTGTCGGGGTACCCGGACGTGTGTGCGATCACGGATGCACCACTGCTTTGCGGTGCTGGACGTGATGGTGCTGGACCGGCTGGACCAGATGGATTTCATCACGATCTTGAGATCGGCAAGCGTTTGACTATATCATACACGAGTACAACCTCGTTAACGCTATATGGTCTTCAAGGGTACGTATTCTATGGATGTATATCCACCCGTTGTATCTTGTAGATAGATCTTGGTACTTAGATGTTCCTATCGTAGGAAATTTTTTGTTTTCTATGTTGCGAACCCTACATGTCTTCGGAGTCCATG
This sequence comes from Avena longiglumis, assembly GCA_030063025.1. NCBI lineage: Eukaryota > Viridiplantae > Streptophyta > Magnoliopsida > Poales > Poaceae > Avena > Avena longiglumis. Next base: position 186,406,185 of record CP125979.1, read on the forward strand.
GGAAGAAATTGATGTCCATGTTGGAGGTCTTGAGGTTTCGGTATCAATGGTCAGTGAACTTGGTTCATCTCTGATGATTCATTAGGTTCATCAGATCCCGTGTCGACCTTGACGATCTTGTCGATGGATTTCAGAGAGGATTCACAGGAAGTGGCGTCGGTTCTCGGCTGAAGGACACCCGTATTGTTATGGTCATTAGCCGGAACAAAACAGATCAAGGTGGTATGACAGAGTGCAACGGCAAGTCACACAAACCTGCAGGAACAAGGCCACATTCCATCAGGGGCATGTGGTGGATTAGGTGCACACGCAAAACGCTAAGATCATACGTACAAGGCCAAAACCAAACAGGGAGATTTCCCTTCAACCAAACAACGAGGCATAAACCGCATCATGGGACGGCTCGCGAGCTCGAGGACGGGGAGCTAGGCGAAGGAGAGCTGGCCAAGGCGGCGAACATATGGCGACGGGAAGCGGCAGAATCTCGCGGGGACGAGGGATCGGTCAATGGGGGGTTTGTCGGATAGAGCAGAGGAGGGCCCGACCTCAAGTTCGGCTCTGTAGGGTAGGTGGTGGCGAGCAGAGGCAGGAAGTGGCCGGAGTCGGTGGCTTGCTGGCGCTGGTGAGGTGCCCGACGGGGTGGAGAACGCAAGGCCACAGAGGCAGGACCCCACAGTGTCGAGAGCACGGCGGCTGAGGACGAGAGGGCGGCGATGGTGGACGCTGACGGGCGCAGGCAGAGGTGACCCTGCAGGCGAGGAGGAGCAGCAAGAGGGGGCCCACGGGACGGCGGTGGGTGGCGGCGGTAGCCTGGGGAAGGAGAGAGAGGGGCTTCGAGGGAGAGGAGCGTCGGGCAGGGTGGGGTTTCACGAGCGAGGACGCGTGGCGTGGGAATCGAGTCGATGGGGTGGGCCGGGTTCCGATCGGGTGGGTTTCATGCGCGGGTTCGGTTCCAGATGGATATTTCAGGACAGTCGGTCGGTTGTGTGCTTCAGGTGTAGCGAGTGCGTGTAGTGGGTGCGTGTACCACTGGTTACTATGCGTGTGGTTTGTGTGTACTTGGTGCATCAGCGGCAGGTGAGGTGAGTGGGGTTCGGGTGAGTGCACAGGGAGGGGTGGCGTGTGATGGGTTGGGCGTGTGCGTGTGGAGTGTGGCGGCGGGAGCTGGAGGAGTTGGTTTGGTCTGGGGTAGATGGGATGCTAGGGTTAGGGTTAGTTTAGGTGGGTTGAGCCTTTGGGTTGTAGGTGGCCTGGCCTAAATGGCTAGGCCGCCTCCCCCGGACAAAACATTTATTTTTATTTTAAACACTTTTGTATTTAGACAAATAAAAGATCCGGAAAATACTTTAAAGGAGGGACTAATTAGAAAACAAAATAAGCTTTTGGTGAAAATATTTTAGGGCAAAAGTATGCATGATATCATGATGATGCAAAAATAGAAAATAACACGCAATTTTATTTCGAAATATTTTTCGGGACATTACATCAACTTAACAGTTAAAGTGACTCTTTTGAGACTTGAATATCCAGTTCCTAGGGAGAGACCCCATAAGAGGTTGTGGGCGACTTTGTACCGAGCTAGGATGGGTTACACTGCTCTGTCGCTCATTTGTTGATCTCATGCAAAATCTATGCGAATTCGCCACAGAACGGAAGCAAAGACACGAGTTTGAGAGGTAAAATGGATGTCACTACAAGAAAAATGTTTTTTTACAACCGAAGATTTTCGTGGTTGAAGACCCGTTTTTCATGGCTGAAGAGTCTTCAACGACGAATACCCTTCATGGTAAAAGCCCCGTCACAAATGAATCTACCATAGTTTTTTTCGACCGTGGAGGATCGCACCCTTCGGCCACGAAAAGTGGTTCCATCGTAGATGTGTTCACCATCCGCGTTGACTACTAACGCCATGCAAACTGCCACGTGGCGAGCGCCGTTAATGGCCAGTTAACACCGTTAACTGTTAATGAAACCGTGATAGAAGACAGGCCCAGCCAAGGCCTCCTAATTGTTAAGTGGGCCGATCCATTAAGGAGGCCCAATAGGATCAGGACATGTTACTGTACCATGCATTGTTACAAATGAGCCCACTAGTGCAGTCGTAGGCGGCCCGTAAACTTTCTGGCCCGTTAATGTTACATTCTGCATAGTTTGAATTAGGCCAATTTGTGCTGCCGGTCGCGGCCCATATACTTTCGGGCCCTTCACTATTTGGGCCTAGTGATGGCCCACTGGACTCGCTACTATACGGCCCATTGGCGGCCTGCGCAATGTCGGCCCTGTACTGTTAAGGCCTGTGATCGGCCTGACACTGTTCTTACAGACCGTAATAGGATACCAACTGACGACCCATTTGTAGGAAGACCTGTTACTGTTATGGCCCATAACACGGCCTGCTCGTTTTCTGGCCTATTACTGTTCTAAACCAGGAAGGATCTCTGGCTTGTTACTATTTCGACCTGCTCCTATTCTACTCTGAACTGTTCAGGACAATTATTGTTTTGGCCTATTATTGTTTTGGCATGTTATTATTATGGCCTGTTTTTCTTTTGCTATTGGCCCGTTATTTTTTGGCAGGTACAATTTAAGGCCTATGGCAGCTTATGCGGCCTGCCATGATTCAAGCCTTTTACTGTATATTGAGCCCGTCTACTGGTTGGCATATCATATTCTATAATTATAGCGCAATTCTTTTTAAAAATAGTCTGTTAATACTTTGTATCATTAGTGCGGCGTGAGAATTAGCATATTACATCAACAGGAAAATACTAAAATTTATTACAAACCTGAATTCAATAGAAACAGATGCATTACACAGACATCGCCAAACATGGGTTGGAACATGGTTTCTACTAGATCTTATATTGCCATACAAGTAACAACATGCTTACCATGACAGCTGCAGAAGAGATTATCAAGTAGACGGTCAGTCTAATATTGTTGATCTTTCAGTTCTAGTAGCTGTTCACGTGTAATCGTGATTATTTCATCTGTTTCCTCTGTTTCTTGTTCAATTAAATCAATTGTTTCGAGTGTAGATGTAACACCTCTTTGTGCTGAAATAACTAGAACATTGGACCGATACAAGCAATAACTACTCTCACTTCTTCTCTATGAAATAACCTCAATACTTAACGTAGGAGTCCTCGCTTCTGCCTCGATAGCTTCATGTGTAGCCTAAAACAATGAAAACAAGTCAGCACAACATACCAACAAATTGGTAGCCAACTTATATTTCAAATAATTGTAATGCATCATTGGCCAGAAACAATGAATGATGTGCTTCGTACATCTCTTTCCATAATAACAGGAACAGTCGATGTCCTAGACCGATGCGAGCATATGCATGTATCATAGCCACTTTGTGAAACAAACAATACGGATTATTTGCTGGCTGAAACTAATATATATATTAAGTTAGTGCAACAAAGCAGGCGAAGAAACACTGTGTTTGTTGTCAAAAAAATTCACAATCATTATTGTCCTAATATAACAAATCAAGCAATCAACATGTGTCTCATGCAGTCTAACTAAACTTGTTTATAAGTGAATATAGTGAACCAAGCAACTACTCTTTCTCTCATAAACAAATCATATCACTGCCTAATAGAAATATAGAAAATATAACAAAAAGAGGTGCCTGGGATCCCTTGAGCTGCTTAGAATTGGTCAAGACAACAAGCATTAACCTATAATATAAAAATAGCGTTTAAAAATGGTCTATGGCACGAACTAGCCATATCAGTGTGAAGTTCGAGAAATTATGGTTGTACCTCCAACCACAGAAGGTGGCATTGTTTTAATCATCAGCGAACTATGATAATACCTTGGAAAAATAAGCAATAGATCAAGTATGTGTCTTAAATAGACTATCAACGTATTTTTAGAGAAATAAGATATCAACCACTGCTTTTTAGTAGCTAGATCAGTCAAATATTTTGATCGTCGGGCCAGTATATAAAAAAGAAGAGAAACAAAGAGATGAGTCATTTGCTGCCAAAATAATAGTTGGATACAACCAAAAAGTAGCAGAAACCTTCTTTGTAATGCCTACAACTATTGTATTTCTAACTGTTGACAGTATCATTGTGTATATAACATGGAAACTAAGAAAATCGAGTAGACAAACAAGCAACTGATACATTGTGCAGCTTGCAAGATCAATGAAGTATTTGAACAATGTATGGCTAATATGAAGTGGAAGATAAAATTAATCAGAATGTGACATTCTTTCGATAAAAGCAGTTTGTTCACCATATAGAGTTGGTAGCTAGGAAATGTAGCAACGTCGTATGCATCAAATAAACTACTATTTGAAAAAAAAGATATCCAACATATATAATGTCAAGTAAACATGTACGAGCTTTTTTATCCACATTATATCCATAGAAACCATGACATAATATCACATTGTTGCAATAACAAGTCAACTAAACATGCAAAGGACTCATAACCAATTGAACCATCTAGTTGCTGATATTAAACTAACAAGATCATCTGATCATCTATAAATTAATCAAGTAGACATGAGTCAGAACATATGCATAATGTCTCATGTTTTTTAGTAATCAACAATTGTACTCTCAAAGAAATTGCCATCATTTAAGTTAAGAAAATCATGACACTGCTTTATGAGAAAACTAAAGAATCAAATTGGCAATAGAATCTATATGTGCCTCATGTAGAGTAGCTAGTGAGGTAATAAATTAAGCAATAAAACACCAGGTGCACGATAGAATTCCAGATCATAGTAAGATGATTATAGTACATATACATAATAACTAAGTATCATACGAATCTTAATTATGATTTTTATATCCAGGGAGATTATATATGTTAATGGTCATCTTGTTCTAATTATTAGCCAACTCATGTAGTGCCAACACTAGACAATGTAACTACCTCCAGGGTTCATACAAACTCTTAATACCGAAAAATACTACAATGGACTATACATTATCATAAAAGTGGATATACTTAAATTACCACCACCTAATAATAGTCTAGTTAATGCATAGATAGATAGATATATTGATGGTGAGTAAAATATAGCAAATAATAGAGCATCACCATGATTGAGTGAGATAATTGAATTACAAATCGAGATATTTACATTTGGTATTTGTTACATAGCAGAAAAATATAACATAAAAGTGGATATACATAAATCACCACCACCAAATCATGGTCTAGTTAACATATATATATATATATAGATATATAGATAGATAGATAGGTAGATAGATAGATGAACATAAGTCAAATATAGAAAGAATAGATCAGCGCCATGATCGAGTGAGCATATTGAATTATAATCGAGGGATTCACGTTTGGATTTTGCCCAGTCTTGTTTAAGGTCAATATTGTTCTAATCATTAGCCAACTCATGTGTCGCCTCATACAAACAAGCATCTGACACTAAGCACATATCGGTAGAAACAAGTGACTTACTATTTCTCTTTATGCAGTCCCGTTGGAGGACATCCTGTTGTCAGTTCGTTCGTTGAAGACATCCACCACATCCACCACTTGGATAGCCGATTCATGTGCTTTATTGTTGCTTCTCTGCATATAGGTTCCAGCCACTCATTAACATAAAACAGGTTTGCATTCAGCAATATTAAGCAACATGTACTAACAAGATTGTAGGGGCGATTCACTCTACAATTCTCCATGTTCCCTAAGAGGAAATAATATCAGATAGTGGGTGTTGTTATTTACAAAGATCTAGATAGACATTATAGTATAATCACTTATGAACAAGTAAAACATTGCCAATGGGGGATCCCTTCGTTGGCTATACGTTGTTAGGTAGGTTAGACGCCCGGTTTATTCATGCCTCAGTGGCGACTCGAAAGTCTGCCCATGCTGGAACTCAAACCCAAGCGGGCTGGCCTCCACACCCAGAGTATCAGCTACCAGGCCAGCGTCCGGTTCTCCACTTGTGAACAAGTATATCAAGTAATGGTGGAATATAAACAAACATTTTAATGACATAAAGTTTGCCATGGGACAAAACAGAATGCAGATACAGTCAGTCCTTAGCATGAACAGGAGACAAATTACAATGGAAAATGGTTTTAACTTGTAAAATGGGATTGCAAATAAATATGTGAAGTGCCATAAAATTTTCCATGATCTACGGAGCAGGCAGATACTGTATTAACATTAGGACAAACAAGATAGACATTACAATGGTATACCTCATGAACAACAGGGAATGCAAACACATGTAAAGTGACTTAAAATGATATGAACAACATACTAGAATGTAGATATTGCTGCTCCAGAAATTATAATTGAGAAACTTGAATTTATAGAGCAGGGCATGCAGATAACCATGTTAAGAGCCTTAAAACTTCCCATCTAATACTATATCTAATCCAAAAACTAAGGAATATATTTTTTTCACAAGTCAGTCGACGCAAAACTCGACCAAATTTGTAGAACATACAAGGAACATCTACCATGCCAAAACAATACCATTCGATACACCGGGACATATATTTTTAGTCACAAATGATACAAATTATCCGTTAATATATTTTATATCTGCCTGGTCAAAGTCATCATTGTTTGACTTTAAAAAGTATAAGCCTTCTTTTACGGAACGAATGTAGTATATAATAGGAGGTAACTATTGTCGGAGGTTAATTAAAATGATATATAAATAATAATGGCATACCTTGCAAACGGAATGCAAAACCAACAAGTTCAATGACATAAAATTTGCGATGAATTACATAAAATAAGACAGTTACTGTGGTTGCTTAGTAAAAACATGATTGAAATGAAAATAGCATAAATTTTGAACTTGTAGAGAATGGAATGTTAACCTACATATTCAGTGGCTTAAAACTACCAATGAAATCCAAAATTACATGCAGTCAGTGTTGTAGCAACGAACAAAGCAATTGCACATTATGATAACATAACTTGCGAACTTGTAGAACATGTAGGCAACTTTAGATGTTCAGTGAATTAATATTTGCCATGAACTGCATAACAGCAATGAGCTCCAATGATGCTAGTTTTGTACTACCAAAATTGTCTATATATTAAGAGTAATTATTGGTCAAAGAAAAAACACAGAAAGCAAGGAAGCCTTATTCCTTGAAACAGAGGGAGTAGTTTAACGCCTGGATTTAACATAGACTACACCAGATTTATTAAGGGAGAGTCTGATATTAATTAAGCTAGTATTAAGGTAGGAATTTACCACCAATATGGAAATGCAGTTCACTATCGCAGGCTTATACCTACTATGCTGAAACAAACAAGCAAATCTAGTTTCCCTAGGTCAGAGCATCATCTATGCATACACAGCATCTTTGCAGGTCATGTCAAGGACGCCGAGTGTGCCCGGTAGTGGTGAGTCACTCTGAAGCAGATAGATCACGACGGTGTTGGTGAAGCAGATCTGTGGAGGTTGTTGACGGGTCTCACTTTCTTGATAAGATTGCCACTGGAGGAGATCTGGTGTAATGCACGGCATCATCGATGGAGCAGATTTGTTACTACCGATTATGGACTCGAGACTCTGCTCAAGAGCGTCGGTGAAGCGGAGCTGGTGTAGTGGGCTGTTTAGTCCGTGAAGCAGATCGAATGCAGCGCATACCAACGTTGGTGAAGCAGGTCAGGTGATGTGGATGAGTCAGCAAACTAGGTTCGATAAGGAGGACGTCGACTGATCTGGTAGACTAGTGAGGAATATGTGGTATCACGAGGTATGGCATGTAGGCCGATGAAATGCGGCGGTGCAGAAGCCCGGAGGTGGGATAGGGGGTTTGGGGTGGCGTGTGGACCGGCGAAGTGCGGCGGGGATGTTCCAGTGCGGTGGTTCAGGAGCTGCAGGTGAGATAGGGGGTTGGGTGGTGTGTAGGGTGGGTTGCGGCAGGGATGTTCTAGTGCGGTGGTGTGATACGTCGGAAACGTATCTACAATTTTTGATGTTACATGCTTGTTTAGTATCTACTTTGCTTTGCTTTGTCTACATTTTGAGATATTTTTATACACTTTCTGGAACTAACCTATTGACAAGATGCCACAGTACCAATTGCATGTTTTCTGCTGTTTTTGGTTTCAGAAAGCTAAAAAATGAATATTCTCAGAATTGGACGGGACAAAAGCCAAAGTTCATATTTCCCCCTGAACGATACGGAGAATTGAAGACGAGACGGAGGAGGACACCAGCGTGGCCACACCCTAGGTGGGCGCGGGCCAACCCTGGTCGCGCCCTACAGGGGGGGTGTGCCCCCCTGGCCCTCCACCGACCTTGCCTCCTTTGCCTACAAGAATCCCCCGACTCAAAAACCCTAAAGAATAGACCAAAAATCCACGAAAAGTTCTGCAGCGCCGCCGCCACCAAAGGGGAGATTCGGGGACAGAAAGTCTCTGTTCCGGCACCCTGCTAGGACGAGGAAGTGCCCTCGGAGCCATCTCCATCGCCATCTCCATCGCCATTACCGATTCCCATGATGAGGAGGGAGTAGTTCTTCCTCTAGGCTAAGGGCTCTACCGGTAGCTATGTGTTCATCTCTCTCTCTATGCATGATCATATTGTGATCATGAGCTTTGTAATTAGATCTACTCTGTTACTCAAGTGCTTCAATAGATCTCTGCTCTTCCATGTGTGTAAAAGTGACAGCATGCACGCCATGGTGGCACTTAGGCTAGAGTCTACATAAATACTCATCGTGCTTTAATAGATATATGCTTTTCCCCATGTGTGTGAAAGTGACAACGTGCACACCGTGTGTGGCACTTAAGCTTGGTTACATATATATTTATCATGAGTATATTTTGAGTTGGGTGTCTCTATGAAATTGTGGTGTTTGTTGGAACCATCTAACGCTCAAGGTGACAGTGTGGGGTTATCTAGATTGGGGAAGGCAGACTTTGAGGTGTGATGTTATAGCCCTACCATGTATTAGAGTGTCCAACCAGAGAGTAGTTAAGAGTAGTATCATTAAGAGAAGATGTTTATATGAGAGAGTGTTCACTAGTGAAAGTATGCTCTCTAGGCCTTGTTTCTAAGCATTGAAAAACCGTTTGCAACTAGATATGTTACATGTTAGCTTGCTTTAGTCTTTTCCTCCAAGTCAGAAGCTCTTTTCTGGCACCGTTACCACTTGTATTTCACTATCTCTTCGCTGAACCAGTGCACCTATACACCTGACAAGTGTATTGGGTGTGTTGGGGACACAAGAGACTTCTTGTATCTTGATTGTAGGGTTGCTTGAGAGGGATACCCTTGACCACTTCCTCCCTGAGTTCGATAAAACTTGGGTAATCCACTTAAGGGAAACTTGCTGCTGTTCTACAAACCTCTGCACTTGGAGGCCCAACAACTATCTACAAGAATAGAAGTGCATAGACATCAAGCGCTTTTCTGGCGCCGTTGCCAGGGAGGTTTTGGTTCTTTTACCTTACCTCACCACCAATCTCTTTTCTGGCGCCATTGCCGGGGAGGTGAGGTAAAAGGTACTCACATCCTCTTGGTGTGTGAGTGCTCGAAGTTATTTCCTTTAGATTCTGCAATTTTGTCTTTTTGTTTCTTGTTTTCACTAGTTAGGCTTAATGGAAAACAAAAAAATTAGAGAGATTTATAGTATTTATCTTGAGCTAGGACATGAAGTGTTTGAAGAGAAAATTAAAAAACCTATGGAACTTTATTTGCATGCTAATAGCAATGTTATTAGTATGAATTCTTTGGACACCATTATTTATAATGCTATGGAAATGTCTAAGCTTGGGGAAGGTTGTTTTTATGAAAATGATCTTTTTAGTTCCCCAACTTTGGAAGATAGCTATTCTATTGCTTATGATGATACCAAACCTCCAATATATGATGATTACAATGATGAATATGATATTTTCAGTCCACCTACTATTGAGGAGAAAATTAATTATGATTTCAATATGCCTCCTATATTTGATGATTATGGTGATGAAAATAATAATGATAGCTATTTTGTTGAATTTGCTCCCACTACAATTAATAAGAATGACTATGTTTATGTGGAGAGTAATAATTATTGTATGCATGTGGCTCATGATAAGAATGTTTTATGTGATAGTTGATATTGTTAATTTTATTCAACATTGCTAAAGTTATTATAAGATAGGGAAACATGGTCTTATACATCTCAATAAATGTGTTTTGAATTTGCTTCTTGATGCTCTCTTTTACTTCAATCTATATTTCTTATGTGAGCATCTTCTCAAACTATCAAGCCTAACTTAAAGGCGGTAAAGAAAATTACTTGTTGGGAGATAACCCAAGAGTTTTCTTGAGTCATGGAAGTCATTACTTCGGTAATGACCTCTCCTTATCCTTTTTGTTTGCTTTTTGTGCCAAGAATGACCTCTAATGAGAGGGAAGTAAGATTTGGGGAGTTGCTGTCCCGAAACAGATTTTTGTGCTATACCGTAAAAATTCGTGAGGAATATATGTAAGTCGGATTGAGCTGATATTTTGGGAATAAATCCCCTAGTATGTTAGCTAACTTTTTTTAGTTCAACACTTTTTTATTTGAGCAACAGAAGGTCTTCGAAAAAATCGGTTTCTACATGTTGGTCTGTTTTGACAGATTTCTGCCATTATTTGCATTTGCTTCTTATTAATTCCTTTTTGGATTTTTTTTGGAAAATTGAGATTTTTGAAGGATTTTCTACAGTAGATTGTGTTTTTAGTGGACGTTTTTCTGTTCTAAAACCAAAACCCAAGGGTCTATTATCTTTTGAATACACTAATGTTGCTAATGAAGATTGTGTGAAGTTTTGTATGAAGGAAATTTTCAGGTGTAGGGAAAGAATGATATAATGAGATGAAGAATGGACAAAATATAAATCTTGGGGATGCCTACCATGTCAATACATGAAATATTCAAGAGGTAAAAGCTTCAAAGCTTGGGGATGCCCAAGGTATCCCCTTCTTCATCAATAAAAATCTCAGGTCTTTCTAGACACTTCATTTTTATTATTTCATGCACAGTTGTGTTGTTCTTGGAGCGTCTTAGTTTTTGTTTTTTGGTTTTTGTTTTTTTAGTTTGCTTGAGTAAGTTAGTTGATTACAACACACTTCTTTTGGAGAGAGACACACTCTGTTTTCATTGCCTAGAACGCTCTAGTTTTCACTCTTATTGTTCTGTGAGTGTTCACTTTTGCTAGCACTGTGTTTAGCCTTAGTTTTCTTATGCTTTGTGCTTAGAAATTTTTAGTTCTTGTTTATGGATTTTTGATACAATCTCACTGATCTTTATTGATTATTATCTTTGTGAGTTGTTTCAAATAAGTTGATTGGTGTTGGAAAAGAGTAGAAAGTTTCATGCTTATAGTGGTACAAAAGGGAGCTTTCTTTGACTGTGGCTTAGAATTTATCATGTCATGCTAGATGTTGCTTTGACCTTATTCTTAGTGATTATTGCTGTAGCATGACTTGTTCCAAACAATTGAGATTGCTTAATGTGCCTTGCAAGAATCATGCGTTGTTTTAGCATACAAAAGCATAGTATTGTGGTATTCTCCTTTGATGTGTTGTTTGGGTTGACTTGGCACATGCTCACACCATGTTATGACTATGAACCAGTCACCATAGCCTGTATGATCATTTATTTTTTGACTTGTGGTAGAACTTTATGCCTTGATTAGTACTATTTTGTCGCTCTGCATGATTATGGCCATTATTGATGTCTTAGTTGGTCGCTCCTAGTCTTTTGCTAGCCTCCACTTGTATTGAGTAAGCTCTACTCATGCATCCAACTCCCAAGAAACCAAGTTATTCCAAAGTGTTCACTATAAATTCCTATACATGGCGTGTTACACCATTCCAAGTATATTCTTGTTTTCATCTATCTTCCAATTAAAAAAATTGTTATGTGAAAACATAGTGATTAAATCTCTCACACACTTGATGGCACACTTTATTTTTCTTGCCCCTAATAAACTTGAACCATTGTTTCATCTATGTTGTATATGCTTGCATTTATACGTTGGAATTATCAGAACTATGCTGTCACGGGGAACACTTTTAACATTGCACTTGTACTTTGTACACAGTTGATATCATGCTCTTTTGTCTATGAATGTCGTCAGTGTGAAATAAAAGGGGAGCTTTTAAGTCCATGGAGTTATGTATGTGTGTTAGAGAAATGTCTGGGCCGCCAGCCTAAGCCATGCCTAATCATGGTGGAAACTTGCAGCATCACCATAATAACATCTATGAAGCTTTCTTCTTATAAAAATGAGACATATTGAAAATAGGAAAGAGAGAAAAAAGCACCATTTTCCCATGGTAAATAAGAAGATTGCTGAGATGCTTATTGTCTGCTTGCCTTGTCATTTTGATTATGGGATAGCTCCTGTATAATGTGCAAGGGGCACCCCGTTGGCGGTTCTCTATGATACACATGTACTTACTATGACAAGAACTTACAGGTGACTAAAGTTGAGTAGCATGAGGTGCGGACCTCGTATTCAAGGGACATGAGATTGCCAACTTATACTTTGTCAAGCATATACTCCATAGTTTGTTCACTTTAACCTTAATCATTTCAAGATGCTTATGATAGGGGCAATGAGAGCTGAAAGCTAATAAGTACCATAATTTTTGGAAGCTCTTTATGAAACTTGAAATACCTGCTTCCCTGTGAAGGGCCTTTCTTCCACCATTATATTGAGTCTTCACCTTCTATCCTTAGTCACCAGTTAAGAGAGCATAGTTGCCATTCTTAGTTCTATGTTCATTGTCCCAAAACTTATTGATTGATTCATATTGTTGATATTGCTTGTTCATGAACTATTTGTATCTGGTCACTCTTATGAACTTTGAAGGTGTCCTATGCATCTATTTGCTACTCCATGAGGGACAAGATGAATGCCACTATGCTATGTTTTCTATATGTGAAACAAATAAACGTCTTTCAATGCATTGTTATTCATGATCTTTGTTTGTAACCTTTCATGTTGCAGCATAGTTGCTATGTCTTATTGTTAGAACTTCATCTTTCATGCTCATGTTTAGAGTACTTTGATCCCAGCTTTCAATGCTTGCAAGTGGTTTGATCTTGATTGTGATGGTGTCACCTCAAAAATTATTATTTTTATCACTTACCTACTCGAGGACGGGAAGGAGTTAAGCTTGGGGATGCTTGATACGTCGGAAACATATCAATTTTTTATGTTACATGCTTGTTTATGTCAATGCTCCTGTTTTCCCTTTCGATGCTCCTGTGATCTATGCTCTCGCCTGCGTCTAACGACACCTCTCTCTTGTCTTCGGGTGGCTTGTAGCCTTGCCAACAACGACGACCAGAGCATACCCGACCCAGCTGCCAGCTCCGGTGAGAAATCCACGTCGAACCAGAGCGCCCCTTCGCCAACCAAGGATATGACGAGCATCAACAAGACCATGCGATTCTAGTGAGCTACTCCACTCCTCTTCTCTACCCCTATATCGTCGGCAATCTCGCTTGCCGAGCGCGCCGCCGCCAGTCGCCGTCACAGCGCCGCCACTTTCTGGTAGAATCGATTAGAGCCATGCGATCTGAATCGAACGGATGCGATAGATCATAACTTGAAGCGGTACGGAGCATCCTGTGATGCACAATCTTATTTTAATCCAACGCCTCACATCGCTTGATCCGCCCGAACCGGTACCAACGAATAAAACTCACCACGTGGCCCAGTCTATTTTAATAAAAACCAGAAATGTTCTATTAGTTATTCAAACTTGCAAAATTCATAACTTTCAATCCACATGTCCAAATTTTGCAAATTTTATATCAATGGAATCAGAAATACAAGTAATTTCAAACCATGCACTTTGTTTAATAAATTGCTTCTGGTAAAATGGTTGTTTTTGTAGAAACTTGTGCAGGCATATTTAGAATATAAAATTCATTCTAAAATTATTTTTGTGATAAAATCTTTGGCAAATGGATTGTTTTGAACCTACTGACCATACAAACCAACTTGTGGATTCAAAAACATATTTTGTGAAGCAAGAGAATAAATCTTTGAATTAAAGCATTTCTAGTCAAATAAAAATATTGTTATTTGTTAGAAATACTTTTTGGAGAAAAACCTTTGGGAAATGTTTTGGATTAAACTCTCTGACCCCAAACACCAAGTTTCAGAATTAAAAATGTATTTGGTGAACCCTATAAAAATTATTACTTTACTAAAAGCATTTTCAACCACATAAAATATTGATTTGGTTTAAAAATGATATATAAGTAAAATCTTTTGCAAATGATTTTGCCCCTTTTATAAAATTACCAATAGGTGTCTTAGAATGTTTATAACCTATTAGAAACCACTTTTGTAAATAAAACAATCTTTGGTATGCTTGCATGCATTGTTTTGTTTCTATTATTTTATGTGATGTTTGCTTGAATGGTAGATTGAAATTGTGCCTCGCTTGATTGAATTTTAGTGGAATTTGAAGAGTGTGAATATTGCAAGATCAAGGAGTGAACTTATATTCTCTACCAAAAAGGCAAGTGATGCTTCATACTTTTGTCCCATTATTTTCACTGTGCATTGGTGATATTTCTAAGTAGGACTTGCATGGAATTTTTGCTAAGTATAAACTATGCCATGGGAAATCCTAGTAGATGAAACCTTAGTAGAATTTTCCTAAGTTAAGATTCCTACTACTATCATGCTTAACTTAGCTAGTAGAAAACAAGGGTGGATTATATTCATGCTATGGAATATTTCTAAGTCAAGGACTTGTGTTTTGTTTAATAAAACAACTAAGTGAATGAATCACCTGGGTGGAATGGTTTGTGTTGAGTGGTTATACAAGGCCCATTTCTATGGTTTACCTTGTGTATCTCACTTGTGGATGGACACCCAGGAACAAAGAGATTTGAGATGTCAAATGTTGAGAAACTTCAAGTGCAGCCACTTGGCATTATGGGCTCTGCCTGGATCATATAGGTTGCAATAACTTAGCCAAATGGACAGTTGGTGGTAGGGGTTTGATAGGTTGGAGCGCGTCCATTCTGGTCTAAGGGAAGACTTTCTGAAATATCTTGTCTTGGTCAAACCAAGTATTGTGGGGAAAGTGCACCACCTCTGCAGAGTGAAAAATCTAAGTACTTAGCCATGTCCCTGGCAAAGGACAATTTGAGCATCAAGACATGGAAGCTATCAAGAATCTCCTCATCACAATTTCTAAGTTAAAAATTTGTGGTTGAACAAGGGTTTAAGGATCACCAATTTCTATTGGGAGATGCCTTGGGTGATTTTTGACAAACAAAAACTTAGTGTTTTCAAAAGATAAGGAAAAATCTATTTTGAGCAAAGCAAGCCTAAGCTCCACTTAGCCAAATGCATATAGATGATAGACTCCACTATACTACCATAGTATCACTTGCCAATACAATTCAAATGTATTGACCCTTGTGGCTATAACTTATTATGTTGCAGGTTTGTTTGATGTTAGTGAGATGTGTTGATTAGGATTACAAGTCTACAACCAACATGATTGCCTGTGGCACTTTGAAGATGAAGGACCCCATGCTATAGTTATTTCTGCTGCATTGTAATGAGATAGCCACATGAGCTATGTAAGATGTAATGAATTATTTTATTCCTGGTTATAAAGTTGTAATATGACCTTTGTTTCTTGATATTACATCTTAACTGTGGATGCTATCTATTGATCCAGGGACTAGCATTGTAAACATAGGGATCTCTACCTTATTAAAGGTTGGGACCTCTACAGATGGTATCAGAGCACTGTGTTTCCTGTAGGATTGTAACCCTAGGATTGGACAAAACCCCTTAGAAAAGTAGGAGTTGTATTTGTTCCAAAACTTATTTACAAACAATCTTGTAAACTCTTTCCTCAACCATTTTGGTTTTGATTCTACATCTCTTCTACTTCAAACTTGATGGACAATACCTCACCATGAGCAAAGGACTTCACCAACTCAAGTGATTTCAACCTTATTCTCAACAAGGACTTCAAACTTGGATATCACTAAGGACTACAAGTGAGACAAGTAATGTTACTCAAGAATTGAAGACTAAGGAAACACAACTTAGAAGGAACCATCATCACCTTTGAAGTTTTGTGACCAAGATGCAAGGAATTCTCCAAGGATACAAGGATCTTGCTCATGAAGAAGCAACTAATGAGGAAGGAATGATCTCAAGTGAACCATATAGTTGGACCACCATATTTTAAATCAACACACCAACTTATGTGGTGTAACAAAAATATTTTGTTGCCTAAAAATGTGCTTGGACTTGGTTGTTTGAGTGGAATATTGTTTGTGATTGTTTGCACATTGCTTGTGTGAATTGTGTTGTGTGTGATTAGAAATATTTTTCCTATTCTAATCCCAATCCAACCCAAACAGATGACTACTCCAAGAAACTCCAACATCAAGGATGGTGACAACAACAACAACCAAGGGATCAACATGAGAGAACTCATAGTAACCCAAACCCAGTTGAACCAAGTGATAACTCAGTTTTTAGCCAACAACAATGAGTTAGACCCAACCATGCAAAGGTTTTTGCAAACCCAAACTCAATTGATGCAAAAGGTGACAAATCAAATGATCAACATGGGAGACAACTCTTCCCAAGAAGTTTATGACAACAAGGATGTCAAGGATGATATTCTAGAAGGAACTCAAGCTTGCAATGTTTGTGGAGACAAGGATCACCCTTCCAAAGAGTAACTAATCAATGCCCCACATCTCAAGCTACTTGTTTCCTATGTGAAGGAAATAATCATGTCCATATCCAATGCCCCATCTATTCCATAGTTCAACAAAGGAAACAAGGTGGAGTGCATCAACAGATTGTAAACCCCCATGAGGGAACAACTTCTACCAAGAAGGGTGAAGACAATGGAAAATCTCAGCTTGCACCTCCATGAAATATGACTCAATTTGATGGACCAAAGAGGAAACATATGTATTACCCAAGGAAAAGATTAAGGAGACCAGGAGACTTTCCCACCTTTGAGATAAGATATGAAGAGCATGAACTAGAAGAACTCCTAGCTTTGGAGAAACCCAAGAAGAAGAAGGACAAAAGCCAAGTGCAATGTTCCATTGCAAAGAGATGGGACACTATGCCAATTAATGTCCTGAGAAGAAACAAAAATATAAGGAGATTAGCCAAGTGCGGTGCAACAACTGCAAAGAGCTAGGCCATTATGTATCAACTTGTCCACAGAAGATACGTGAAGAGCTCAATCTTGTCACATGCTACAATTGTGGTAACCAAGGACATTATGCAAGCAATTTTCCAGAAAAGATGAAGCACAAGATAAAGCCTATGAAAGATCTCAGCCTTGTCACATGTTTCAAGTATGGAAACAAAGGACACTATGCAGATGTTTGCCTAGAGAAGTTTCATCAAGATCCCAAGCAAGCCAAGATGTAATCTAGTTGGAAATTTTTAAGGGTGGTAGTACCCTAGATGTTTTGAAGCCAACTTGTAACCTCTACCTTTCCCAAATCTCGGGACGAGATTTTTTTTAAGGGTGGTAGCCTGTCACATCCCAAGATTTTCCAAATCTTGTAATGTGAAAAATAAATAAACAAAATAAGTAATTTTTGAAATTTAGGCTGAAAAGAAACTTTTGTTTCTAAATAGAAACTTAAAATCCCATCTTGAACAAACTTTGAATAAAGTTTGAATCCAACTAAATTCAAATCAAGTGAAATGCATTCTTCATAAATGCATCTTGAAATTTAAACACTTGGAAAATAAACCAAAACCCTAAAACTCTAATGGTAGAAAATCATTTCAAAAGATATCTCTAAGCCTATGGATTTGATCCATATAAAAATTTGTCAACAAACATTAACAAATGATCAAGAATGACAAATGGAAATATTATAAAACCATAGAAATTGATTTCATTCAATTTGGAACCAAAGATAAAATCTTATGAATTTAATAAGATAAGGAAATTGAATTTCCAAAGCTAATAAAGCACCTATCTAAAAACCCATACCAAATGGTGAGTAAATAATACTAAAGAGAATTAAAAGGATAAACAAATATTAAATAAAATTTATACAAATTGGAATCACCAAGTTTGGACTTATAGATAAAAAGATATGGATTTTATAAGATAAAGAAAGAAATATTAAGTGAGGAATATTTAAAGACCAAATTAAATCTTGGCCTAATCCATAAGCAAATGGAATGAATATAATCCAAATACAAATAAAATAAAAGGATAAAGAATTTTCCAAATAAAATAAAATGGCATTAACCAAATTCTATTTCTACATGAATAAAACAATCCCTAATAAGAATGATTAAATAAATCATGGGATTATAATATTGGAATATACCCAAGTGGTATAAAAGTTATTTAATTAACTTAAAAGGAATCAAGGAAATCTCCTAAATAAAAATTATGGAATTAAAACTATAATTGATTTCATTGGAATAAAAACAAATTCCCAATTTAAATGATTTATAAATCATATTAAAAATATTCCTAATAATTCAAGATGAGTTATTTGACACCCTAATAAATAAATAAAACCTACTGAAATTATTTGGAAAGATTTATATTTCAAATGGAGTTTGAAAACATTATTAAATCTTATTTGAATTAATACAAGGGCCTATATTAAATAATTAATATGCCCTAAAAAGAATAATTACATTATTCTAAATTTGACTTTAGAAGGTATATTTAATTAGTATTAAAATCTACACAAAGTTTGGTTGAAGTTTGAATTCAAATAGTGCTTGGTTTGTTTGAATAAAAAGCAAAAGAGATAAATAGAAATGGAAAAAGGAAAAAGAGAAGCAGAACAAAAAAAATGAACAAATGACGGCAATGACCCAATGTAGCCCATTTCTTTTTCCCTTCCCGATCAGTTTTCACTCGAAACCCACCCTGACGCTGGACCCACCTCACCCCTCTCTCTCTCACTGTCAACCAGACCCCACGGGCACGTCATCGTCTTCCTCACCCGCGCTAACCTCGCCGACAGTTTCTGCCCGTTTAAGCTCGCCTAAATCCTCGTTATTGCCGCGTTGATTTGGCCAGCAATCACGCACGTTAAATCGCCTCGCCCTCCTCCTTCTTTCCCCTCAGATCTCAATCGATCGGAGCCACTAGGATGCCCAAATTTTAGCCTCGACTGCCCCTGTCTCCGACGAGCTTTGCAAGAAATTCCGGCCAACCCCCATCGTCCCTCGCCTCCTCGACCACACGAGCATGTTCCCCATCAATCACTGCATCTCCCAGTAGCCTCGGCTTGCTCGCGCTTGACCCAGAGCCTCGGCAACCTCAACATCTGAGCGCCGCCGTCGTCTGCCACTCGTCCGGCGAACTCCCTAGGTATCCGCCGTCCGCCACTGTTTTCCCTGTCGATGCTCCTGTGATCTACGCTCTCGCCCGCGTCTAACGACACCTCTCTCTTGTCTTCGGGTGGCTTGTAGCCTCGCCAACAACGACGACCAGAGCGTAGCCGATGCAGCCGCCAGCTCCGGTGAGCAATCCACGTCGAACCAGAACGCCCCTTCGCCAACCAAGGATACGACGAGCATCAGCAAGACCATGCGATTCTGGTGAGATACTCCACTCCTCTTCTCTCCCGCTGTATCACCGGCAACCTCGCTTGCCGAGCGCGCCGCCGCCAGTCGTTGTCGTAGCGCCGCCACTTTCTGGTAGAATCGATTAGAGCCATGCGATCTGAATCGAATGGATGCGATAGATCATAACCTGAAGCGGTACGGAGCATCCTGTGCCGCACGATCTCATTTTAATCCAACGCCTCGCATTGCTTGATCCTCCCGAACCGGTACCAACGAATCAGAACTCACCATGTGGCCCAGTCTGTTTTAATAAAAACAAGAAATGTTCTATTAGTTATTCAAAATTGCAAAATTCATAACTTTCAATCCACACGTCCAAATTTTGCAAATTTTATATCAATGGAATCAGAAAGACAAGTAATTTCCAACCATGCACTTTTTTTAGTAAATTGCTTCTGGTAAAATGGTTGTTTTTGCAGAAACTTGTGTAGGCATATTTAGAATATAAAATTCATTCAAAAATTATTTTTGTGATAAAATCTTTGGAAAATGGATTGTTTTGAACCTACTGACCATAGAAACCAACTTTTGGATTCAAAAACATATTTTGTGAAGCAAGAGAATAAATCTTTGAATTAAAGCATTTCTAGTCAAATAAAAATGTTGTTATTTGTTAGAAATACTTTTTGGAGAAAAACCTTCGGGAAATGTTTTGGATTAAACTCTCTGACCCCAAACACCAAGTTTTATAATTAAAAATGTATTTGGTGAACCCTATAAAAATTATTACTTTACTAAAAGCATTTTCAACCACATAAAATATTGATTTGGTTTAAAAACGGTATATAAGTAAAATCTTTTGCAAATGATTTTGCCACTTTTATAAAATGACCAATAGGTGTTTTAGAATGTTTATAACCTATTATAAACCACTTTTGTAAATAAAACAATCTTTGGTATGCTTGCATGCATTGTTTTGTTTCTATTATTTTATGTGATGTTTGCTTGAATGGTAGATTGAAATTGTGCCTTGCTTGATTGAATTGTAGTGGAATTTGAAGAGTGTGAATATTGCAAGATCAAGGAGTGAACTTATATTCTCTACCAAAAAGGAAAGTGATGCTTCATACTTTTGTCCCATTATTTTCACTATGCATTGATGATATTTCTAAGTAGGACTTGCAAGGAATTTTTGCTAAGTATAAACTATGCCATGGGAAATCCTAGTAGATGAAACCTTAGAATTTTCCTAAGTTAATATTCCTACTACTATCATGCTTAGCTTAGCTAGTAGAAAACAAGGGTGGATTATATTCATGCTATGGAATATTTCTAAGTCAAGGACTTGTGTTTTGTTTAATAAAACAACTAAGTGAATGAATCACCTGGGTGGAATGGTTTGTGTTGAGTGGTTATACAAGGCCCATTTCTATGGTTTACCTTGTGTATCTCACTTGTGGATGGCCACCCAGGAACAAAGAGATTTGAGATGTCAAATGTTGAGAAACTTCAAGTGTAGCCACTTGGTATTATGGGCTCTGCCTGGATCATATAGGTTGCAATAACTTAGTCAAATGGACAGTTGGTGGTAGGGGTTTGATAGGTTGGAGCGCGTCCATTCTGGTCTAAGGGAAGACTTTTGAAAGATCTTGTCTTGGTGAAACCAAGTCTTGTGGGGAAAGTGCACCACCTCTGTAGAGTGAAAAATCTAAGTACTTAGTCATGTCCCTGGAAAAGGACAATTTGAGCATCAAGACATGGAAGCTATCAAGAATCTACTCATCCCAATTTCTAAGTTAAATTTTTTTGGTTGAACAAGGGTTTAAGGATCACCAATTTCTATTGGGATATGCCTTGGGTGATTTTTGACAAACAAAAACTTAGTGTTTTCAAAAGATAAGGAAAAATCTATTTTGAGCAAAGCAAGCCTAAGCTCCACTTAGCCAAATGCATATAGATGATAGACTCCACTATACTACCATAGTATCACTTGCCAATACAATTCAAATGTATTGAACCTTGTGGCTGTAACTTATTATGTTGCAGGTTTGTTTGATGTTAGTGAGATGTGTTGATTAGGATTACAAGTCTACAACCAACATGATTGCCTGTGGCACTTTTTGAAGATGAAGGACCCCATGCTATAGTTATTTCTGCTGCATTGTAATGAGATAGCCACATGAGCTATGTAAGATGTAATGAATTATTTTATTCATGGTTATAAAGTTGTAATATGACCTTTGTTTCTTGATATTACATCTTAACTGTGGATGCTAGCTATTGATCCAGGGACTAGCATTGTAAACACATGGATCTCTACCTTATTAAAGGTTGGGACCTCTACAGTTTAGTATCTACTTTGCTTTGTGAGGTATTTTTATACACTTTCTGGAACTAACCTATTGACAAGATGCCACAGTGTTAGTTGCCCGTTTTCTACTGTTTTTGGTTTCAGAAAGCTAAAAAATGAGTATTCTCGGAATTGGACAGGGCAAAATCCAAATTTCATATTTTCCTTGAACGATACGGAAAATCGAAGACGAGACGGAGGAGGACACCAGCGTGGCCACACCCTAGGTGGGCGAGGGCCCACCCTGGCCGCGCCCATAGGGGGTGTGGGCCCCCTGGCCCTCCAGCTACCTTGCCTCCTTCGCCTATAAGAAGCCCCAGACTCAGAAACCCTAAAGAATCGACCAAAAAACCACTAAAAGTTCTGCAGCGCTGCAGCCACCAAAGGGGAGATTGGGGGGACAGAAAGTCTTTGTTCCGGCACCCTGCCGGGATGGGGAACTACCCTAGGAGCCATCCCCATCGATCTCCATAACCATCTCCATCACCGTTGCTGATTCCAATGATGAGGAGGGAATAGTTCTTCCTCGAGGCTAAGGGCTCTACCGGTAGCTATGTGTTCATCTCTCTTTCTATGCATGATAATATTGTGATCATGAGCTTTGTAATCAAGTAGATCTACTCTTTTACTCAAGTGCTTCAATAGATCTCTGCTCTCCCATTTGTGTAAAAGTGACAGCATGCACGCCATGGTGGCACTTAGGCTAGAGTCTACATAAATACTCATCGTGCTTTAATAGATCTATGCTTTTCCCCACGTGTGTGAAAGTGACAGCGTGCACACCGTGTGTGGCACTTAAGCTTGGTTACATATATATTTATCATGAGTATATTTTGAGTTGGGTGTCTCTATGAAATTGTGGTGTTTGTTGGAACCATCTAACGCTCAAGGTGACAGTGTGGGGTTATCTAGATTGGGGAAGGCAGACTTTGAGGTGTGATGTTATAGCCCTACCATGTATTAGAGTGTCCAACCGGAGAGTAGTTAAGAGTAGTATCATTAAGAGATGATATTTATATGAGAGAGTGTTCACTAAAGTACGATCTATAGGCCTTGTTTCTAAGCATTGAAACACCGTTTGCAACTAGATCTATTACATGTTAGCTTGCTATAGTATTTTCCTCCAAGTCAGAAGCTCTTTTCTGGCACTGTTACCACTTGTATTTCACTATCTCTTCGCTGAACTAGTGCACTTATACACCTGACAAGTGTATTGGGTGTGTTGGGGACACAAGAGACTTCTTGTATCTTGATTGCAAGGTTGCTTGAGAGGGATACCTTTGACCACTTCATCCTTGAGTTCGATAAACCTTGGATAATCCACTGAAGGGAAACTTGCTGCTATTCTACAAACCTCCGCCCTTAGAGGCCCAACAACTATCTACAAGAATATAAGTGCGTAGACATCATGATGCAGGATCTGGAGGTGAGATAGGGGGTTGAGGGGCGATTAGGCCGGCAAATTGGGGCGAGGATGTTCCGGTGCGGTGGTGCATGATATGGAGGTGAGATAGGGGGTTGGGTGGCGTGTAGGTCGGTGAAGCGTGGCGGGATGCTCCGGTGCGGTGGTGCAGGAGCCAGAGGTGAGATAGGGGTTAGGGTTTTTCGGAGTGCTATGGGGGAAATTGCGTCGGTGGAAGGTGGACTACCCAGGTTCAGAGCTGTCGTTCATGGCATTGTCGTTCGACAAGTTGTACTCCTTCCTGGACCCTGTAACACCACCATACTACGGATGGCATATACCAACAGAGCGTCGGCGGTGAACGATTACATCGAGAAAATCCAACCGCTCCTGGAGGAAGCGGACGAAAATATTGTTGGCCTCGACGTCGAGTACACAAACGAGCAATCATCGATGTAGAAGGCTGTCGTCGTCCAACTGTGTGTTGGCACAGATTGCCTAGTCTACCGGATCTGCCAGGCCGACAAGCCATGCTCCAATCTAGCAGAGTTCCTCGCAGACCCTAACATTTCCTTTACCGGTGTTGACATCGGCAATGACAGTATCAGGCTCAGGCATTCTCTAGTGCCAGTGACGAACTTCGTGGACATACAGAAGAGGTGGAAGCTTGCCGGCTCCATGAATGAGAAGGATTCTTTGGCTAACTATGATGTGGCCCTCATAGACAGTCATTACAATGTCATGAAGGAGACGGAGAAGGATGTGGACCACAAGCAATGGGAGAACATGCCCCTGACCGAAGAGCGTATCCAGTGTGCAAGCCTCGACGCCTACGCGACCTATGAGGTATATAGGCAGATAGTGAACTTCGAGAGGGGTCAACAAACTCTCGAAATGTTCAACAAAAAGAAACAACTAAAGAAGAAGGGCAAGGGCAAGCGCAAGCGCAAGCAGACCAAATAAGAATATTCAGAATGGTACACCTTGCATGATACTCCGTACAAGTTAATGCATGTAGTATACTACAATAGGAGTACATGAGTAGTACTACATCATGCAAGGGGCGGAGGTAAGAACTAGATGCAAGGAATCACAACAGTTTCTTTTAATTTCACTGGAGAGTGCTAGGAGTGCAGGTTTAGACATCGTAGCACGCCACCACACTGCAAGCAATCGCAGCATTTTCTATTAATTCGTGGTAGAGACTTTCTTTGAGTAATTCCATTTATTATACTTCTAAAGAAGTAGTAGCAGTGTGAACTGGAGTACAAGAGGGAAAACTCATACAAACAAACAATAGCAGTAGAACAACAAGATGAACTTTTGATGATTGCCCGAATGTATGTCGAGTATAAACATACATACCTGCTACTACTACTACTAGCAAAAATCCACCATCCCTACTGCGTAAAGTTTATGATTTCTTCCAACCAAACTACAACTACTACTACTACTCCACTATCATACCACCACTAATTAAATACATACTCCATACAACCTACTACTACTCCAAAATCCACCCTTCCTTGTATGCCAACAGTCTTTCTACAACTAAACCAATTAACAACAGGTTACATAGCCACTAAAAGTCGACGCAAATAAAGAAATGAAGCTCCTTTTCTATAGTAGGACCGAGCAGGTAATGCGGCAGCGCCGGCAGGTAAGACGTAAGGTCCTCGATCGCGATGTTGCCCATCTTAGTGGAGCTCGACGCCTCGAGGTCCACAGTCACGGTGTCAGTCATCCTCCTGCCGTGAGGCCAGGAGATCACCGGCGGGCATTCCGCCCACATCCTCACCCTATACATCGGCGAGTCGGACAGCGCGGGCGTAACGCATACCACTGACACAAGGGAGACCGTGAATTCTCTTCCCCTAGCTTGTGTCTTCATCTTCTTTGCCGGGCTAAGGACCATCGTGTCTAGCGTGCAAATCGTCAGGAGGAACACGACACCGTCCTGCTCCCCGACGAGGATGAGCCGGCGGGACGCCTCGCCCGCCAGCGGTACTGGCTCCTGGAATGCTTTGTTGGTGGCATACTGGATCTTGTGCACTTGGATCGAGTGGACCGCTTCGAGTTGGGCGACGAGCGTTGGCGACGAGGCGGCGAAGTCGCAACCGGTCTCCGTGCAAGTGTAGGGGGTGTACCGACACGTGATTTCATGCTGGTGGAGTTCGTAGTAGGGCAGCAGGCTCCCGTAGCCTTTGTGGGCGCACTCGACCCTAGCTGCTGATAGGACGGCGTCCATGGCGGGCTCGTGGGTGAATCCGCCGCTAGGGTACTCGTACTTCTGGAAGGAGGTGATCTTGTGGACGCAGCTATGGCAGATTAGATGAATATCCACGCACTGGAGAAATGGAAGTTTGAAAAATAAGATAGTTTTATGGACGAACCGACAAAAGAAAAATCAATGGATTTGTGAGGGAGAAAGGGAGCAACCTTGTAGACCCACTGGGGCTTGAGTGGCTGGAAGCGGGAGGAATAGTTGAGCACGGTGGCTTCCATCTGCAGAGTAAGCGTTCCAAGCATTGCGAGTTGGGAGGGAGAAATGTGGACTCTCTGATCCAGACTCGAGCCATGCCCTTCTTTGTATACCACTACTGATAATCAATGAGTAAAAAAAAGAACGGACTTGAGTATATACTGTAAGAGTACCAACCTTTGCCGGGTCCATGTGAATGCGGCCGTTGCTTCCTTGGTGCATGGTGAGAAATTGAATAACTTGAATATATAAGAGTAAAATATAGGAAGGCTGGCCAGGTCCTGATGAAGTGCATTAAAAAATGTAAGTTGGAATATTTTAAGCATGGAAGGATGGAGAATCCTTGCCATGTTGTGCATGTCAAGCCGTGCCATGGCTAGTGGAGGGCGGATGACGAGGCGGGTCGCGGTCGCCTCAGAGGCACCCCAAAATTATAACCGTGCCCATCAAGTGCGAGAAGCAGAGGCAGCGTTCCGTCCCATCGGCTTACCCTAGTCTTCATCATCCACATTTGCCACACGCATCGCTTTCATTAGCGACATTGATTGCCCCCTTGGTTCGGCTAATCTGCCACATTAATCTCGGATCACCTCCTTCTTATTTACTATTCTCTCTTCTTCACCACGATCCTAGAGCACCAAAGCATATCCAATCCCTAGCTCCCAGCAACCATCTCTATCACGTCAGTCATCCATGGCCACCTTTCGGCTGCCGCCCGCCGTACCAAAGCAGAAAGACATCAATGTCGCTGCACAGGAGGACAATGCCCTGCGCATTTGGGCCTTCTCCCCGCGGAGAACACCATGGTAGCTGGTGTGCGCCTTCCTCGATGTTGGATACGGTTGCCACAAGTACCGCATGTATGGACTCCATAGCGCTTCAGACGGCGGGACCTTGATGGTCAAGTTCGTCAACTTCAGGGACACCCGTATCCTCTACGGCCAGGCCTTCCACTGCGGATGCGAGATGGTGGTGTTCACCGATGCCAACATCTTCACCAACTACTGGGACCAATTCCCGAACTACGGCAACTTCATCCACAGGGTCGTCCCGAAGCTGCCGATGGCTCAGGAGGTGCCGCCGGCTTATCCGAAGGTGCTGCCGGGTCAGGAGACAGCGGCGGTGCTGGAGCTGTCGTTTCTTCCAGTGTCTAACGAGCTGCCGCTGGCGGCGCGGGACTAGGTGTTAGGAGGCGCCAGACCTGCACTAGTTCAGCAGCGAGTCCTATATATGTAAACTCGTGATGTTATGTTAATGGTTGAATGAAGTTTCTTTTGAGATGATAACCAATGAACCTTAGCTAATGAGGGTTGTCAAAGGAAATAAAATGCCTTGCTAACCACCGGCGGCCGTGACAAGCACGCGAGGAGGCGCTGCAGGCACACAGGTGCTTGCACGCGAGGAGGCGCAGCAGGCACACGGGCGCTTGCACGCGAGCGGCGCAAGAAGGCACACTCGGAGGCGCAATAGGCACATGGGCAGTGCAACAATTGACAACACGCCAGTGGCAGCACAAGCACGTGCCGGCGGTTGCTGCTACTCCCTCCGATCCAAATTAATTGATGTGGATTTGTCTAGATGCGGTGTATTTTGATTTTGGGCTAGCTATCCATCGGATTTTGCCTCGATTGATCCGATTTGTGCCTCGATTCATCTGATTTGCCTTATGTGTATTTCGATTTTGATACAAGATGATCTATGTTCAGCTGTTAGCTACTCCGTTTTGGACAAAAAAGTTAATTATGAGTAAATATCTATTCATTCTGTTCCATGTTTTTGTCCAAACCGAACATAAATCGGAACCTTTTATGCTCATAGTCTCTTCACCCTAATACTCCTACAAAGTAGGAACTAAGCATAAATATGTTTTGATTTTACCACTTAATTTTAGGTTAAAAATTTACATGAGCGATGGAAGTACATTATACATCAAGGACCTAAAAAAGGGAAAATTACATCTAGGTCCACACATTTAGCATAAAGGACCCTAAAATTAAGGAAGAAAAACATTTGGGTCCGGATCCGACTCAAAGAGAGCCATACTCTTCATATTACTACTTCCTCTTTGATTATTTTCAAAATATGGCCAAATTTGTCGTCATGCAAATTCTTTGATATTGGATCATCAGTATAAAGTATGATGTAGATATGGCCATGACCTTGCTCGTTCGGCTTCAAAACCTAGAATGTTCATACTCATTGACAACTAAGCTTAAATTCGTTTAGATTTTACCACCTACTTTTAGGTTAAAATTTTACACGGGCGGTGGGAGTATATTTTTCATCAAGGACCTAAAAGAAGGAAAATTACATCGAGGTCTATACATGTAGAACAAAGGACCCTAAAATAATTAATAAATGAAAACAGTCGGGTTCGTCTCCTTCTCAAGAGAGCAGCTAATCGAGCCATACTCTTCATACCACTTCCTCTTCGATTGTTTTCAAAATATTGCCATATTTATCGGCATGCAAATTCTTGGATATGGGATCATCAACATAAAGTATGATGTAGATATGGCCACGACCTTGGTCGTTCGGCTTGAAATCTAAGAATGTTCATACTCGTTGTCAACTAAGCTTAAACTTATTTAGATCTTACTACTTACTTTCAGGTTAGAATTTTACACGGGCAGCGGGATTACTTTTTAAGCCAAGGACCTAAAAAGAGGGAAAATTACATCTAGGTCTATACATTTATCACAAAGGACCCTAAAATAATTAAGGAAGGAAAATAGTCGGGTTCGGCTCCTTCTCGAGAGACCAACAGATAGAGCCATGCTCTTCATGCTACTTCCTCTTCGATTGTTTTCAAAATATGGCCATATTTGTTGGCATGCAAATTCTTAGATATGGGATCATCATTATATGATGTAGATATGGCCATGACCTTGGTCGCTCGGCTTCAAATCCAAGAATGTGCATACTCATTGACAACTAAGATTAAATCCATTTATATTTTACCACTTACTTTTAGGTTAAAGTTTTACCCGTGCGGTGGGAGTGCATTTTACATAAAGGACCTAAAAAAGGGGGAAATTACGTCGAGGTTCCATACATTTAGCACAAAGGGGCCTAAAATAATTAAGGAAAACGGTCGGTTTGGCTCCTTCTCGAGAGAGCAGCTGATCCAGGCATACTCTTCTAAATACTACTTTCTCTTTGATTGTTTTCAAAATATGGCCATATTTGTCGGCATGCAAATTCTTGGATATTGGGATCATCAATATAAAGTATGACGTAGATATGACCATGAACTTGGTCGTTCGACTTCAAATCCAAGAATGTTCATACTCATTGATAACTAAGCTTAAATTCGTTTAGATTTTACTACTTACTTTTAGGTTAAAATTTACTTGTACGGTGGGAGTACATTTTACATCAAGGAACTAAAAAATGGAAAATTACATCGAGGTCCATATATTTAACACAAAGGGCCCTAAAATAAATAAGCAAGGAAAACATTCAGGTTTAGATCCTTCTCGAGAGAGCATCCGATTGAGTCATACTCTTCATGATACTTCCTCTTTGATTGTTTTCAAAATATGGCCAGATTGTCGGCATGCAAATTCTTGGATATGGGATCATCAGCGTAGAGTATGATATAGATATGGCCATGACCTTGGTCGTTCAGCTTGAAATCCAAGAATGTTCATACTCGTTGACAACTAAGCTTAAATTCGTTTAGATCTTACCACTTACTTTTAGGTTAAATTTTACACACGCGGTGGGAGTACATTTTACATCAAGGGCCTAAAAATAGGAAAATTACATCGAGGTCCATACATTTAGCAAAAAGGACCCTAGAATAATTATGCAAGGAAAACTTTCGAGTTTATATCCTTCTTCTCGAGAGACCAGCCGATCGAGGCATACTCTTCATGCTACTTCCTCTTCAAATGTTTTCAAACTATGACCAGATTTCTCGGCCTACAAATTCTTTGATATGGGATCATTAATGTGAAGTATAATTTAGATATGGCCATGACCTTAGTCGTTCTGATTGAAATCCAAGAATGTTCACACTCATTGCAACTAAGCTTAAATTTGTTTAGATTTTACCACTTACTTTTGGGTTAAAATTCTACACGTGTAGCGGGGTACATTTTACATCAACGACCTAAAAATGAAAATTACATTAAGGTACATACATTTAGCACAAAGGACCCTAAAACAATTAAGTAAGGAAAACAATCGGTT
This sequence comes from Avena longiglumis, assembly GCA_030063025.1. Classification (NCBI taxonomy): domain Eukaryota; kingdom Viridiplantae; phylum Streptophyta; class Magnoliopsida; order Poales; family Poaceae; genus Avena; species Avena longiglumis. The sequence continues at coordinate 186,436,155 of CP125979.1, forward strand.
TCGGCTCCTTCTCGAGAGAGCAACTGATAGAGGCATACTAGCTCTTCGTGCTACTTCCTCTTAGATTGTTTTCAAAATATGGCTAGATCTGTTGGCATGCAAACTCTTAGATATGGGATGATCATCAACATAAATTAAGATGTATATATGGCCATGACCTTGGGATGATCATCAACATGCATACTCATTGACAACTATGCTTAAATTCGTTTAGATCTTACCACTTACTTTTAGGTTAAATTTTACACGCAGGGTGGGAGTAATTTTTCTACAAAGACCTAAAAAGAACCAAAATTACATCAAGGTCCATACACTTAGCATAGAGGGCCCTAGAGTAATTAAGCTAGGAAAACAGTCGGGTTCGACTCCTTCTCGAGAGAGTAGCTCACCGAACCATACTCTTCATGCCACTTCCTCTTCGATTGTTTTCAAGATATGGCCAGATTTGACGCCAAGCAAATCTTGGCTGATATGGGATAATCAACACAAAGTGCGATGTAGATATGGACATGATCTTGGTCGTTTCGGCTTGAAATCCAAGAATGTCCATACTCATTGACAACTAAACTTAATTTCATATATATTTTACCACTTACTTTTAGTTAGAATTTTACATAGGCGGTGGGAGTACATTTTTCATCAAGGACCTAAAAAGAAGTAAAATTACATCGAGTTCCATACATTTAGCATAGAGGACCCTAAGATATTTAAGCAAGGAAAACAGTAGGGTTCGGATCATTCTCAAGATACCAGTCAATCGAGCCATGCTCTTCATGCTACTTCATCTCTCAGTTGTTTTCAAAACATGGCCACATTTGTCGGCATGCAAATTCTTGGTATGGGGTCATCGACACAAAGTATGATGTTTGATTGCTTTCCTAACAAGGACATAAATTTTTACATGCAAATTATTAGCAAGATGTGAAATATTTCAAAAAGAACCTCCATGGTTTTTGATATATAGAATGCTTGGTGGGTACTACCGTCAAAAGATGTTTTATTTGTAGAACTTTGAGAGCAATATGCCACATACTTTTAGGTTAAAATTCCACCTAACATTGAGAACAGAGCTTAAATTCGTTTTAATGAGTGAACTTAGCTAGGAAGCTTAAGAACTTGTTAAACTTGGTGTAAACGTAAGTGAAACATGGTCCAAACTTTGTCTCGAAAATGGGCTTGTGGTATTCTGATCCATATTCTTCGTACTTGCTTTAATTTAAAGGAAAACACATTCTTTTTACAATGAAAATACAAAAATGTTTTTTTCCTAAAAGTTGGAAACTCCCATTATTGTCAGCATTATGGTTCACCATGCCAAGATGCACCCATCTACCAAACATCGGAACATTTCCATAAAGTATTATGTACATATATGGCCATATATTCATCCATGTTGTTCGTCTTAAAGCCTAAGAATGTTCATACAATGTAGGCCATATTGCCAAGCAAATCTATTTTTTAAAAAGTTGTGAAGACCACTAATTGCCAACTTGCAAATGCTTAGCAAGAAATCGAATCTTTCAAAAATCTCGTTGGTGGCTACAGTTAAAATATAACTGTAGAACTTTAAGAGCAATCTACCGCTTACTCGTATTTCAAATTTTACATAATATTGGCAAATCAGCTTAAATTTTATAGGATCGAGGGAGTACTACTACTTGATTTGTGAGAAAAAAAAGCACTCCTCACTTTCAAACCATCTTGCTGCTGGTCTGCCTGGTGCTTCCACTTCCTAGGGTGGAACGAATGGAGGTGGAGTAGTTGTGGGTAGGAAGGCTGGCCAGATCATAGTGGTGTCCCCCGCAAAAATAAAAATAAAAGATCATAATGGTGTGCATAAAATTCGATAGGACACCCCTTGTCCACCACTCTAAGTAGTACTAGTATTGCGTATGGCGATCTTTTGACTATCCTTCACCCCTGAAATTTACTAGTTTCTACTCACTGTATGTGTACCTCGTGTCAGTAACTCATCACAGCTTTGCTCTGACATTGTACTGCCTTAAAATCCTCCTCTTTGCTGCTCTCGTGCTGCCTTCTCTATGCTCTCGGTCCCTTCTCCCTCCTATTTTTTCAATAGGGGGAAATCCAAGTGGCAATATTGTTTACCATGACAAGATTTTACCACCACTTAGTTTTAGGTTAGAATTTTAGACCCATAAATCTAGCACAAAGTACCCTAAAATTACATCGAGGCATGCACATTCTTGGATATGGGATCATCAATATAATGTATATGATGTAGATATGGCCATGACCTTGGTCATTCGGCTTCAAATCCAAGAATGTGCATACTCATTGACAACTAAGCTTAAATTCGTTTAGAACTTTAAACCGGCCGTGGGAGTACCTTTTACACCAAGGACCTAAAAAGGAGAAAAAATACATCGAGGTCCATACATCTAGCACAAAGGACCCTAATATTACATCGAGGCATGCAAATTCTTAGATATGGGATCATCAATATAATGTATATGATGTAGATATGGCCATGACCTTGGTCATTTGCTTCAAATCCAAGAATGTGCATACTCATTTACAACTAAGCTAAATTCATTTAGATTTTACCACTTACTTTTAGGTTAAAATTTTACACGCATGGTGGGAGTACATTTTACACCAAGGACCTAAAGAAAGGGAAAATTACATCGAGGTTCCATACATTTAGCACAAAGGGCCCTAAAATAATTAAGCAAGGAAAACAGTTGGGTTCGGCTCCTTCTCGAGAGATCATCTGATCGAGGCATACTCTTCTAAATACTACTTCCTCTTTGATTGTTTTCAAAATATGGCCATATTTGTCAGCATGCAAATTCTTGGATATTGGGATTATCAATATAAAGTATGATGTATATATGGCTATGACCTTGGTTGTTCGGATTGAAATCCAAGAATGTTCATACTAATTTACAACTAAGCTTAAATTCATTTAGATCTTACCACTTACATTTAGGTTGCAATTTTACATGTGCGGTGGGAGTGCATTTTACATCAAGGACCTAAAAAGGGGAAAATTACGTCGATGTCCATATATTTAGCACAAAGGGCCCTAAAATAATTAAGCAAGGAAAATAGTCGGGTTCAGATCCTTCTTCTCGAGAGACCAGCCCATCGAGGCATACTCTTCATGCTACTTCCTCTTCGATTGTTTCCAAACTATGGCTAGATTTCTCGGCCTAAAAATTCTTAGATATGGGATCATCAATGTAAAGTATGATGTAGATATGGCCATGACCTTGGTCGTTCTTCTTGAAATCCAAGAATGTTCACACTCATTGCAACTAAGCTTAAATTTGTTTAGATTTACCACTTACTTTTGGGTTAAAATTCTACACGTGCAGCGGGGTACATTTTACATCAAGGACCTAAAAAAAGGAAAATTACATTAAGGTCCATACATTTTGCACAAAGGACCCTAAAAGAACTAAGCAAGGAAAACAATCGGGCTTGTATCCTTCTCGAGAGAGCAACTGATCAAGACATACTAGATCTTCATACTACTTCCTCTTTGATTGTTTTCAAAATATGGCTAGATTTGTTGGCATGCAAATTTTTGGATATGGGGATCATCAACATAAAGTAAGATGTAGATATGGCCATGACCTTGGCCGTTCGGCTTTAAATCCAAAAATGTCTATACTCATTGACAACTAAGCTTAAATTTGTTTAGATCTTACCACTTACTTTTAGGTTAAATTTTACACGCGCGATGAGAGTATATTTTTATTCAAAGACCTAAAAAGAACCAAAATTACACCAAGGTCCATACACTTAGCATAGAGGGCCCTAGAGTAATTAAGCAAGGAAAACAGTCAGGTTCGGCTCCTTCTCGAGAGAGCAGCTTATCGAACCATACTCTTCACGCCACTTCCTCTTCGATTGTTTTCAAGATATGGCCAGATTTAACGCCATGCAAAATCTTGGATATGGGATCATCAACACAAAGTGCGATGTAGATATGGCCATGGCCTTGGTCGTTCGGCTTGAAATCCAAGAATGTTCATACTCATCGACACCTAAGCTTAAATTCGTATAGATTTTACAAATTACTTTTAGGTTAGAATTTTACACAGGCGGTGCGAGTACATTTTTCATCAAGGACATAAAAAGAAGGAAAATTTACATTAAGGTCCATACATTTAGCACAGAGGACCCTAAAATAATTAAGCAAGGAAAACATTCTGCTCATTCTCGAGAGAGCAGTTTATCGAGCCATGCTCTTGATGCTACTTCCTCTCTTGACTGTTTTCAAAATATGGCCAGATTTTGTCGGCATGCAAATTCTTGGGTATTGTATCATCGGTAGATTTATCTTTTCAAAAGTTGTGAAGACTCGTGATTGTCAACATGCAAATGCTTAGTAAGAAATCAAATCTTTCAAAAATCTCGTAGGTTTTCTATACATTGATTGTCTGGTGGCTACCGTAAAAATATAGCTATAGAACTTTAACAATCTACCACTTACTCGTATTTCAAATTTTATATAATATTGGAAAATCAGCTTAAATTCTTTGGGAAGGAGGGAGTGCTACTTTTGCTTTGTGAATAAAGTCTCGTTTGGTTCCCAGCCATAGTTTGCCAAGCCAAACTTTGGCAGTCACATGTTGTTTGGCTTGTGTTTGGTTTTTGCCACACTTGTAGTCTGCCACAGTTCATTAATTATATGGCCCACTTGTGATGAGTGCAGCAACACTTCATTGGGAGACCCTAAGAGGAAGGTATGATGAAGTTCAGCAGGCAAGTTTCCCTTAATAAGAAACCAAGGTTATCGAACCAGTAGGAGGAAGGAAATGCCCCAAAGGTACTGCAAGCAGCGTGGAGACCTGCACAACACAAACTCAAGACTTTGCCCCAACGAATCAGTGAGGTTGTCAAGCTCACTGGTTTGCTGTAACAAAGGATTAAACATATGGTGTGGAAGGTAATGGTTTGCAGCAAGTAGATAAGTAACAGTGGAAGATGTATCAATGGTAAAGATTGGACCGGGGTCCATAGTTCACTGGAGGTGCTCTCCCTAGTTAAACAACATGGCATGAAGGGTAAACAAATTACAGCAGGGCAATTGACAAGAACTGAGCAAGGCATAACAATGTAATACCAGACAAAAAGATCCTATGAGATTCGATTGGGCAATAAAAAAATATACATAGACCTCCATCCAACTGCATCTATGACTAGAAGTCCACCTTCAGGTTATCATCTGAACCACCTCCAGTATTAAGTTGCGAGCAACAGACAACTGCTTTAAGCAAAGTGTGTAAGGTAAACAATCCACTTGTTCTATGAACAAGAGACCGTTGTTTTCTCCCTAGTGGCAATAACACATCTAAGACCGGAGATATTTCTGTCACTTCCCTTGGAAACTAGAGGCATGAACCCACTATCGAGCATAAATACCCCCTCTTGGAGTCACTAGCAACTACTTGGACAAGATAGCTACTAACAACAAAGAGCATGCAAGATCACAAACAACACAGACATGATAGAATCATAAAGACAAAACCATTAATCAATCTGACATAGTAATCCCAATATCCATCGGATCCACGCAAACACAACATGCATGATTATAAATAGATTAGATCTTGATCATGAACGGAGCTCACAAGATCTATACATGAAAGCACAAGGAGGAGATACAACCATCTAGCTACTACATGGACCCATAGTCCAAGGTGGAACTACTCACGCTTCATACCGAAGAGAAGGCCTCCATGATGATCTCCCCTCCGGCAGGGTGCCGGGAAGAACTTCAGATCCCCCGATCTAGGGACGACGGTGGTGCAGCTACAGAAGATTTCATGGAGTTTTGATCGGATGCGTAGGGTTTCTGCATCAGGGGCTTCTTATAGGTGAAGAGGCAAGGCTGGGAGGCGACCGGAGGGGCCACACCACCTGTGCACGTCCACCCCTAGCACTGGGAGTGTGGTGGCCCTCGGCACCTCTCCGTCTCCCTTCAGCCGTGGCCTTAGTAAAATATTGACTTTAGCTTTTGTCCCGTCCAATTCCGAGAATATTGATTTTCTGCCTTTCTGGAACCAAAAACAGAAGAAAATAGGCAACTAGCACTGTGGCAACTTGTTAATAGGTTAGTTCCAGAAAATATATAAAAAAACCTCAAAGTGTAGACAAAGAAAATCAAAGTAGATACTAAGCAAGCATGGAGCATAAAAATTATAGATATTCCGACATATCAAGCATCCCCAAGCTTAACTCCTGCTCGTCCTCGAGTAGGTAATTGATAAAAAGAATAATTTTTGAGGTGACATGCACCATCAAAACCAATATCAAACCATTTTCAAACATTGAAAGCTGGGATCAAAGAACTCTAACATGTGCATGAAAGATGGAGTTCTAACAATAGGACATAGTAACTATGCATGCAACATGAAAGGCTACAAACAAAGATCATGAATAACATGCATTGAAAAATGTTTGTTTGTTTCACATACAGAAAACATAGCATAGTGGCAATCAGCTTGTCCCTCATAGAGTAGCAAATATATGCATATGATACCTTCAAAGTTCACAAGGGTGACTAGAAATAAGTAGCACAAGAACAAGTAATATCACAATATGCATCAATCAATAAGTTTTGGGACACTGCACACAGAATGACAACTATGCTCTCTTAATGGTGCCTAAAGGTAGAAGGTGGAGACTCAAATAATAGTGGAAGAAAGGCCTTTCATAAAGGAAGCAGTGATTTCAAGTTTCAAAAAGAGCTTCCAAAAATTATGGTACTTGTTAGCTTTCAGCCCTCATTGCCCCTATCATAAGCATCTTGAAGTGATTAAGGTTAAAGTGAACAAAGATGGAGTATATGCTTGACAAAGTATAAGTTGGCAATCTCAAGTCCCTTGAATACGAGGGCCACACCTCATGCTACTCAACTTAAGTCACCTGTAAGTTCTTGTCATTGTAAGTACATGCATATCATAGAGAACCGCCAACAGCGTACCCCTTTCACATGGTACAGGAGCTATCCCATAACCAAAATGACAAGGCAAGCAGACAATGAGCATCTCAGCGATCTTTTTATTTACTATATGCATAGATTTTTATTGAGGATGCTACATAGATAGCTCACTATGGTGATGCTGCAAGTTTCCACCATGATTAGGCATGGCTTAGGCTAGCATCCCAGGCGTTTCTCTAACACAAAATACATACTCCATGGACTTACAAGTTCCCTCTTTATTTCACACCGGTGACATCCATAGACAAAAGAGCATGATATCAACTGAGTACAAAGTACAAGTGCAATGGTGAAAACATTCCCCGTGACAGCACAGTTCTGCTAATTCCAACGTATAAGTGCAAGCATATACAACATAGATGACATAATGGTTCAAGTTTATTATGGGCAAAGAAATATAAAGTGTGCCATCAAGTTCATGAGAGCTTTAATCACTAAGTTTTCACATCACAAAATACTTTTTAATTGGAAGATAGCTGAAAACAATAATATACTTGGAATGGTGTAACACACCATGCATAGGAATTTATAGTGGACACTTTGTAATAACTTGGTTTCTTGGGAGTTGGAAGCATGAGTAGAGCTTACTCATACAAGTGGAGGCTAGCAAAAGACTGGGAGCAATCACCTAAGAGAGCAATAATGGCCATAATCATGCAGAGCAACAAAACATTAATAATCAAAGCATAGAGTGGTACTACAAGTCAAGGACTAAATGATCATAGAGGCTATGGTAACTTGTCATAGTGATAACATGGTGTGAGCATGTGCCAAGTCAACCCAAAAAAAGCATCAAAGGAGAATACCACAATACTATGCTTTTGTATGCTAAAACAACGCATAATTTCTTCAAGGCACACTAAGCAATCCCAATTGTTTGGAAACAAGACATGCTACAACAATAATCACTAAGCATAAGGTCAAAACAACACCTAGCATGTCATGCTAAAGTCTAAGTCACAGTCAGTGCAAGATCCTCTTGCACTTATCAAGCAAGAACTTACTACTCCTTTCCAACACCAAGCAACTTATTTGCAACAACATAGAAAGAACGGGGGTCCAAACTACTTTATTCAAGAAAACTGAACAAACTAAGCAAACCAAACAAAAACTAAGACGCTCCAAGAACAACACAACAGTGCATGAAACAATAAAAATGAAGTGTCTAGACAGACCTGAGTTTTTTATTGATGAAGAAGGCGATGCCTTGGGCATCCCCAAGCTTTGACGCTTGTACCTCTTGTATATTTCTTGGGGTGACACCGGGGTGGCATCCCCAAGCTTGAGCTTTTGTCCATTCTTCATCTCATTACATCATTCTTTCTCTACACCTGAAAATTTTCCTTCATACAAAACTTCATACAATCTTCATTAGCAACATTAGTGTATTCAAAAGATAATAGAAACTTCGGTAAAGCTTTGCAATAGCAAGACTTTTCACTAAAAACACATGCTACTGTAGCAACTCCTTCAAAAAGCTCAATTCCCCTAAAGAGAACTCAAAAAGGAATCAATAAGAAGCAAATGCAAATAATGGCAGAAATCTGTCAAAACAGACCAGCAGGTAGAAACCTATTTTTTGAAGACCTTCTGTTGCTCAAATCAAAAAGTGTTGAACCTAACATACTGGGGGATTTATTAGTAAATTTTCATCTCAATCCGAGTTACAGAGACTCCTCACGAATTTTTTTGGTGGAGGACAGAAATCTGTTTTGGGACAACAACTTCCCAAATCTTACTTCCCTCTCATTAGAGGTCATTATTGGCGTAAAAAGCAAACAAAAAGGATAAGGAGAGGTCATTACAAAAGTAATAACTTCCAATACTAAAGGAAACTCTTGACTTATCTCCCAACAAGTACTTTTCTTTAGCGCTTTTAAGTTAGGCACAAGAAGCAAGAAGAATCAAGTATTTTCAAATGAAGAAGCATTAACCCTCTTGTTCTTTCCTTTCTTATCTTTCTTCTTCTCTTTAGGGAAGCTATAATTGCTTACCGGAGGAGCAAAATGCATAATGCCTTTTCCCACATCTATTACTGCTCCAAGGTGTTTCAGTAGGGATCTTCCAAGTGTAATCTGTCCTTTGCCTACACATTCAATAACAAGATAATCAGTAGACACCATTTTCCCTAAGATTTTTGTAAACACATCTTCAACTATTCCAATGGGTAATAAAGTGGAATTATTAGTAAGAGATATTTCCTCTTCTCCTTCAGAAAGCCCCCAAAGACCCAAAGAATCATAAATATCTTTAGGCATGAGACAAAATTCAGACATGATATCACAGCGAGCATCAAAAAGTGTAGTATTTATAGAGACTTTGATTGTGGGAAACCACTTTGAAGACTCAGAATTTATGGGAACATAATCATGGTAATACCTAAGCGTGTCATAGAAACTATTCATAGCAGCAATACTGGTCTCAAGAGTGCTCAACCTAGCAGAAATATTTGTGAAGGAGGAATCAGACTTGCGAGGTGTACCATAAATTATAATCAATTTATTTATTGCATCAAAAGATTCATCCTCAGTATATAGCAAAATATCTTTCCCAGCCATAGCATCCAAAGCATATCTATAACGAAGAGCAATACCGCGTTAGAAATTATCAATAACCAAGGTAAGATCATATCTTAGTCTCAGTTTCCCTCTATAAAGCGGAGATTCTAGACCAAGCTTCTTTAAAACTCTCTTCAATTTTTTGCTTGAAAGTGAAGATCTCTTCCATAGGTGAAATAAAGATTGGTCCAAAACCAGACATGGTAGCAACTAGGGTAGGAACTAATTTTTGTGTGTTTTTGAATAAAGAAAGATAACCAAACTAAACTAATTTTTTTTGGAGTTTTTGAAAAGAGGCAAACAAAACCAAGCAAAAGAAACTAAGCAAACTAAAAACAAAGTAAAGAGAAAGGAAGTGAAGGACTAATCTTGTGAAGACGTCCTTAGCCTCCCCGGCAACGGCACCAGAAAAACTTGTGATGGCGCTTTGTTGACATGCAAGATTCTTCTTCTTTATTCCCCGGCAACGACGCCAGAAAAAGGCTTGATGAGTGCAGCAACACTTAGTTGGGAGACCCCAAGAGGAAGGTATGATGCAGTTTAGCAGGCAAGTTTCCCACAGTAAGAAACCAAGGTTATCGAACCAGTAGGAGGAAGGAAACGCCCAAAGGTGCTGCAAGCAGCGTGGAGATCTGCATAACACAAACTCAAGACTTTGCCCCAACGAATCAGTGAGGTTGTTGTAACATCCCAAGACTAGCACCTAGAAATAGAGAGGACACTGGTTTGTGCATTTCATTCATGCATAAGAAAATCCGGGGAATTTTCGTGCAAAACTAAAAGAGCTATAGAGGGATCAGGATCTCTCTTGTACTGAAGGAAACTTCGGAGCAAGTGTGATAGATTTCGACATGACCTTTGTAGAATTCTTTGTTTCGGGGAAAATTTGTTCAAACATGTATTTGAATTTCAAATATGAAATTCAAATGAATTTACAAAAATTCACAAATAGGAATTGGAAATATTTAATAACTTGAACTAAAATGATTACATAAATAATATAAAAAGGATTTTTTATTAATATAAATATATATGCATGTAGTATTATTTTACAATAGATAAATAAAAGAATTCTTTATATATTACATTGTCTTTACAATTAGGATTTATAAAGGAAAAATTAATAAGTAAATAGTTTATTATTTATAAACACAATAATAATACAAAATCTTTGCAGATGTGAATAAAAGGGAAATTACAACAAGATTAAAAATAAAACCTAACTAAACTTCTTTTCTTCTTCTTGATCTTCATTCCTGTAAAATAAACAATAAAGAAAGAAACATTGTTTTAATGTTAAAATGTTTTCCCCACCATAGGTGAGGCAATTTAATATATGAAAATAGCTTAGGGATTTTGGTAAGAACTACCAAAATCCACTAATGACCTAAGAGGGTACCACCCAATCTGAACCATAAGTAGAAATGTTGATCTGGGAGCTATACACTTGATTTTGAGAGGCAAAGTTAAGGTCCAAATAAACCAGCACAGATTTGATCATTTGTATCATCAGGCAACAACTAACATGCTATGGCACCCTCTTAAGCCTAACTAAAATCAATTAAAAAGAAAGGGGCAACAATAATAAAAAAGAATAAGCATGTTTAGCACTAAATCAACTAAACAGATTATGTTTAAGTCAATAAGGTCCTCAACCCAAGATGAGCTAGATGGCATTACCAACCCTAGTAGTCCACTTGGCAACATCAAATTTTTAAACCAATTCAAGATAATACCAAACTTCCAGCCAAAGTGATCCATAGAAATTATCTTCCAACCAAGCTCATCCATAGGCACAAGTTCCATAGATGGAAACTTGCACCATATGGGGCCCAGCTGTAAGCAGCTTACACACCACATGTAGTTGATGTGTTGTCAACACCCCAGGGAGAGCACCAGATATAGAAAAGGAAGAAGACAACCGTAGTAGAAAAGCTAGCTACTCCATTTCCACCACACTTAGCCAAGAACACCACCCAAGCACCTCACCAGTTTCATCACATCCACATCCTCACTCAAGAACACCACATGTAATTCTACTTTGTACCATATCAAAAAACAGAGAATATACACAACTACCATACCAATTCAGCCTGGTACTCACCAAGCTATAGATCAATCTACCAGATACCCAAGCAACTATGGATTCATGAGGAGAAGGAGGTTATGGGATAGAGCAAAGCTAAGGAGAAGTATGAACAAGTCTAGGAGCAAGATCAACCACACAAATACCAAGAAATCATCATTTGCAGCAACAACAACAGCTACCTTTCTAGAGTAGGTTGCAACATTAAGATTCAAGCATCCTATATACTTTCATTTGTTATAAACAACAAACATTAGTAATAAAGAATATTTCTCTTAGTCTTGCATAGAGATGTTATGCAAGATCATCATTGAGAAGGTCCCAATCTATCTTAGCATATGTTCTTAATAAATATACACCTCAGACTGAGCATCATAGGTTAGGGACAAATCCACATTAAACTTTAAAATTATAAAGATGGATGAATCTATATTCAGAGCATCTCACAGTAGCAAGTCATACTACTTTGGGATCTTCCACTGTGCACACTCCCAGAGGGAGGTACCACAGTAATAACCCAACAAATAGTAGAAGCCACTATACTGTTGACAATAGAAAGAAACTTGCTAAGCAAGATCCTAGTATATTAGTGGAGCGGCAAAACAAGTAACCATATGCTAGCAAGCAGAACATGTGTCCATATCATTTTCCTAGTAAAGAATTTAGGAATCATATTTGACCACTTTTATCTTATCAAGATTGACTGAAACTAGTCTAGCTATGTCACTGAATCAAAGATTCAGTAAACTAAGCTATGGAGCACTACCAATTATAGCCCATCCATAAGTTATTAATCCAAGATCATGCCTTGCATGATATAGCATCATCATTCCATTCTCTAGTTTTTACTAGACAAGTATTACCAACAAAAGCTTGCATAGTACATGAAGTACATTTAGAAGCTAGATATCTCAAGCCCAGTAACAAGCATCACAACTTTAGTTCAGTTTTCCACATCATTGGCAATGCAATAATCCACCTTACTTTTCATCATGGAATCATACAATATATGACCTTATCAAATAAAGCCACAATCTCACTTATAAATTCATATCATCTTCCTAGAGTATACTAGGAATCAACTCAAAAGTTATTTTATATGATATTGACAACACATAAATGTTTCACATCAATTGGATTCCAATCTGGGGGGGTGTCCCAAATAAATTATATCAAGCATGTCAATGGAGCATCAAACCAGAGCTAAGATATCTCAACAAGTCACAGATATTCACCAGATGTGAACCAATAAATCAATTACCACAAACCTATCCACAGATCAAACAGTGTACCAACTGGACATTTATTCATCCAAATAAAGGAACCTTAACTAGAAATGGATCAGCAGCACACAACCATAGCATAGTTGTCAACCAAAACCAGCACAAAGGCTAGTCACAGAGAAGAGAGGGGGTAGCAGGAACACCTACCTAGGGCGAGTCTTAGATCGCTGAAGAGGAAGAAGAGGCCACGGGTGCAGCAGCACGGCGGAACGGTAGGCACCGAAGCACCTGCACCACGCCAAGCCGTCCCGGCAACGTCTGCAGCGCGACGAGTGTCATAGCTAAACAGCAGCACCACCAGGGCGGAATTAGGGTTTCAGCCAGATGCGTGCGAGACAACAATTGAATCGAATCGGCCAGGAGAAAGGAAGAGGGGGCAGTAGCCAGCCAGCGCCAGCACATGGCAGCAACTAACGGCGTCGGACTTGGATGGTGTTGGCCGGTGAGAGCGGTGGCGGCGGCATGAGCGGGTGAGACAGACGAACCAGAGAGGGGAATCGAGGTCAAGGACGTGTGTGGTGTGCCTGGGTGCGAGGATGAAGAGAGAAGGGGCCAGGGGTGAGATAGTTGGGCCCAATACCCAAACTAGGCCAACTTAGATGGGCCAGGCTAGCCCATATGCCCAACCAAAGAGCCAAATTGTTTAAGATAAAGAAATAAAGTGAAAATAAAATAAATGAATTATCAAAATAACGTCTAAACATTTTTAGCCATAGAAAATTATATAAAAATCCTAAAAATCCATATAATATATCAAAATGTTCATAAAATAAGATCTATCTAATAAAAACATAACTTTACTTATTTAACATAAATATACAACACATAAATTTTAAAATCATTAAATCCTGAATAAAAATTTCATAAAATAAGAAAAACTTCTAAAAATAATTAAAAATCATTTTTGTGTATAAAAGCAACTCTACTATTTTATAAAAATACTACCTTAGAGTTTTACAAACAAAATATAAAGCAAATATTTAAGGACACTTAATTCTTTAAAGAATTTTATAAAAATAAAGGTAATACTTAAAAATAAATAAAAATCATTTTTAAGATCTTTAATAAGTATATTTCACCAGAAAAATACTATGTATATTATTTAAAACATTTTAATAACCTAAGATAAATAAAATTCATTACTTATTTTACTCAAAAGAAATAACCACTTTGTTAATTCCTAAAATTATTTCTTAAGTAAGAAATAATCCCATTTTCTTATAAAACACTAGAGTATACTAGGAATCAACTCAAAAGTTATTCTATATCATATTGACAACACATAAATGTTTCACAACAATTGGATTCCAATCTGGGGGGTTTTTGTCCCAAAGAAATTATATCCAAGCATGTCAATGGAGCATCAAACCAGAGCTAAGATATCTCAACAAGTCACAGATATTCACCAGATGTGAACCAACAAATCAATTACCACAAACCTATCCATAGATCAAACAAAGTACCAACTGGACATTTATTCATCCAAATAAAGGAACCTTAACTAGCAATGGATCAGCAGCACACAACCAGAGCATAGTTGTCAACAAAAATCATCAGCACAAAGGCGGGTCACAAAGAAGAGAGGGGGTAGCAGGAACACCTACCTGGGGCGAGTCCTAGCTCGCCGAAGAGGAAGCAAAGGCCATGGGTGCAACAGCACGACGGCATAGTGGTCAATGAAGCACCTGCACCGCGCCAAGCCGTCCCGGCAACATCTGCAGTGCGGTGAGTGTCGTAGCCAAATAGCAGCACCACCAGGGCAGAATTTGGGTTTCGACCAGATGCGTGCGAGACAACGATTGAATCGAATCGGCCAGGAGAAAGGGAGAGGGGGCAGTAGCCAGCCAACGCTAGCACACGACAACAACTGACACCGTTGGACTTGGCCGGCGTTGGCCGGTGAGAGCGACAGCGGCGGCATGAGCGGGTGAGACAGACAAACCAGAGAGGGTAATCGAGGTCAAGGACGTGCGTGGTGTGCCTGGGTGCGAGGATGAAGAGAGAAGGGGCCATGTGTGAGATAGTTGGGCCCAATCCCCAAACTAGGCCAACTTACATGGGCCAGGCCAGCCCATATGCCCAACCAAACAGCCAAATTGTTTAAGATAAAGAAATAAAGTGAAAATAAAATAAATGAATTATCAAAATAACCTCTAAACATTTTTAGCCATAGAAAATTATAGAAAAATCCTAAAAAACCATATAATATATCAAAATGTTCATAAAAATAAGATCTATCTAATAAAAACATAACTTTATTTATTTAAAATAAATATACAACACATAAATTTTAAAATCATTAAATACTGAATAAAAAATTCATAAAATAAGAAAATTTTCTAAAAATAAATAAAAATCATTTTTGTGTATAAAAACAACTCTACTATTTTATAAAAAATACTAACTTAGAGTTTCACAAATAAAATATAAAGCAAATATTTAAGGACACTTAATTCTTTAAAGAATTTTATAAAAATAAAGGTAATACTTAAAAATAAATAAAATTCATTTTTAATATATTTAATAAGTATATTTCACTAGAAAAATACTATGTATATTATTTAAAAACATTTTAATAACCTAAGATAAATAAAATTCATTACTTATTTTACTCAAAAGAAATAACCACTTTGTTAATTCTTAAACATATTTCTTAAGTAAGAAATAATCCCATTTTCTTATAAAACACTAAAACCTTTAAAGTTTAATTACTAAGTCTAAATCCATAATCAAAATAAAACTTAAGAATAACTATTAACTTTTAAATACTCTTATTAAATCTTAAATTCAAATAAAACTCCTTTTAAATAAATATTATATATCACTCATGTATAAGATGGTGAATAATCTTCATCTTTTAATCACTCTTAAAATGATTCTAAACTCTAACAAAGTTATAAGATCATATAATTATGCTCCCATGAATAAGATGCATGTTGTAAATTCATCTGGATCATCCATAATCATATTTGTCAAAACCCTAAAACTAGATGATATTCTAAAACTCATTATATCTTAAAATTCACTTCTATTTTTAAAGTTAACTTTGGTCACTTGTACCATCAATTAAAATATGATTACTTAACATCATCCATAACCATCACAAACCCTAATGTAAAACCTAATAACCCTTAAGACTAATTAACCTTAACTAATACTAGTTTCTTCAAATGTTATTCTTTTTGCCACTTCATAGAAACAAGTCTATAATAGTTCCTTCATTTCTTAAGAGCTCAACTCAAGGACTTTTTATCCCAGTCACCATATAATAATTAATCATAATCACATTACTCTATCCGTATTTGTATATTTTGGATTGTTAACACTTAAGTTCCTTATCAATGTCATTGCTTATGAAATAAACTTAAAGATAAACACAATCTTAAAGAAGATACCTAAGATCAACTTATTCAAAATACTAAGGGTTTCACTCTGGGAATTATAAAATTGCATAGCATTATTTATGCATAATGGCATCTTGCTTCTTTAAACATTAGTCCTTACCATACCAATGATGATGATTTCAGATATTGGATCTTCTATTATCTCGAAGACCGTGAGTGCATAATCATGCAATCATAAAAGGCAAATTCACACTTGCTCGTGTCCTTTGCTTATTTTCTGTAAATTATTTTGCAAATGGTCATCACCTGCATTTGAAAAAGGTCAGAAAACACTATTTCATAATAATATGATTATAGGTTATTTACCATGAGGTAGTAATCTACTATGAAAGTTCCGGTGGTAAAGGAACATATTATCTAGGACTTAACAACCAATGTCGCCAGTGATTCTTGCGCCGTATATTACGCGTTAACCATGAGCTTTGGAATGGGATGGAGAAGTCAGCTGGATCGGCTCCCTTTCGCATGCATTGGACACTGTTCTGGGCATTTGTAAGTTGTAGATCATGGGTATAGCCGTTTTATACGGGGGAAGTCTACCGTGGATCTGGGCTTACAAAAGACAGATGTCTAGTGTTAATGGTTGTTGTGTGTATCCAACTAAGGTATAGCCGTTTTATACGGGGAAAAGTCTACCTTGAGTTTGGGAATCCAACAATTGTGGTGTATGCGGGGTCGCGGAGAAGGACAATGATTGGCTTGGATCTTAGTCTGGGCCTCACACCAAGGAAGTGTGAACGAGCCTCTAACTCGGATGTGCAACAAAGCTAAGATCTCTCATGGGTAAAGTAACGCACCTCTGCAGAGTGTAAGAACTGTAACTTGTTACTCCCTGTTCCGGGAAGAAGCTGCGAACGCTGCGGGAAAGGAACTCCATGAAAGTTCTGGTAAACCCGTGAAGGCTGATGGACATAGCTTTTCAGAATAAAAGCAACCTTTGAAGAAATGTTTACGAAAACTTGCATTTCCTACGACCTATGGTCTGTGGCTGTAGATAGTGCATCAAACACTTATCTTTAGTAAACTTGCTGAGTACACTCGTACTCAACGTATCTTGTTAACCCTTGCTAGATCTTAGAGAAACCAATTGCATTCCCAGGAAATAAGTTACTCGAAGAGTTGAAGATATCTGAGGGAGATCAACAGAGTCGAAGACCTTACCGTAATCTATCGAAGACAAGCTGGGGCGTAGAATATAAATAAAACTCCTAGAATCTGGAACCTACTTCTGTAGAACAATACTATAGTAGTACTTTCAAGCCTTATACATATCTTAATAGTAGTACTTCTAAAGTAACTCCGAGTGGATCTTTCTGGTTCTTTCTGTATAATATTCCTCACTGTTCGTGGAAGTTCTCTGGATCTTTTGTAATATGTAATATGTAATCTAAAGTGTTGTCTTGGACCCGCGATGTTTCTGTTGTACCACTCTGAGAGATATAATGCGGATGGAACGGTGTTCCATTGGTGTTATGTCAATGACTATAGTGTACTACATCATGCAGTGGTATGCTGGGTCACCGCAGTTGGTATCAGAGCATATGCTTTGACCTTAGGTTGGAAACCTAGTAAATGGGTAGAACCTGTAGGTTGGATAGTGACTATAGGAAGCCATCTTATCTACACCATATTTCCTTATACAAGTGATGAATATTCACTTGAGAATAACCTTGTCACACCTTAGTGAAATTTTTGGATTATTTTCCTGATAGAATGGTTACCTATCTACTATGTGTAGTAGGAAGTATCTAACCAGTATTTGGTAGTAGACAATATATCTTCTACTAGACTAATCTATACTATAACTAAACTAGAGTAGTATATCATCAAGTCAGAGTACCTCATCAGGGAGTAGTTAATCATGGTGTTATCTTACTAAGAAAAGTCATAAAATGAAGTAAAACTTTGTTATTATCTTTATACTAGTGGTAAATACCAGGGGAGTATGCCCCAAAACCTTAAACAACATGTTATCATAGGGGAAGTAACTAATGTTTTGTTTAACTAAAAGTTATTATATAAAGAATAGAATTTATAGAGAGTAACAAATAGGGTTATGCTTATCTAACCCCATGTAATATGCCAAATCCATAATGGCATGAATGACAAGGCAGTATACTTGTAGTACAAGTAGACCTATGAAACTAGTTAAAACTTGAGAATTATTCGTTGTTATAATAAATATGCTTAGAGTAGTTAAAATTATAAGTCAAGGGTAGAAATGTGAGGATGATGTTTAGTATAACTCCAAGAGATAATTATGTTATAACTAGTTATAGAGTGATTTAACCAACTATCTCTAGAGTCGGGTCAAATTTTGCCAAAAGTTATTCCTTTGCAAATGAGCAAATGGTGTAATTTAAAAGGCAAAGAACATTATGAGCCATGCAGATAGTATATAATGATAGAAGTCCATACACTATATGTATCAAAAATTGTAGTGTATAACATCAAAGCCTAAGTACAAGAGATGTTTTACTCGAAGTACTGTTTCCACAGGCTTTTGATGTATGTTTGCTAGAGATAATATCTGGATTTGTTGGATTTTATTGGATTTTATTGTGTGACTAGGTCTGTGCATGAAGTTTGAACTTTATGGGCATATGCATGATGTTTCATGGAGTCCCTACTTGATGTACATGTCTAGAAGGGAAAATGGGTTCGCGTGAGGGAGAGGCGACTTATCACTTTAATGTTGGAAAGATGAAGGCTCGTGAGATGTTGGTGATACAACAAAAGGAGGCTAACCAGGAAATTTGGAAGGAAGGATTAAATCAAAAGTCGTATTTAACCACCAAAGAGGAGGTTCTTCAATATATGAGGAGTATGGAAGAAGGAAGAAATGTTGAAACAGAGAGGCAGAACCAGTCTTATTAGGAGACATTAAAGGTTAGGCAAGAGAAGCAATTCAAGGAATTACATCCAAGGGTTAAACTGGTGGAATTCTTAGAAACCAAACCCTGGAGTTTTTCCATGGTTGAAACCTATGGATACATCCCGTAAGATTAAAAGTGTGGGATGCAAGGATGAAGAAAAGGTGCGCTATGCAACTTATCTATTGACCGGAACTGCAACCACGTGTTGGGATAAGTCCAAGTTCGTGATCCCGGAAGGAGGTGTCAATACCTGGGCTAAGTTCAAAAAGAAGTTTCGGGAAGAAATTTGTTCATCAGAACAATGGGAAAATGAAGGATAATGAAGCCTTAGAGAACAAGAAAATCCTAGTCCTGAAACATGTACGAGAGTTTAACCGTTTATCCAAGTGCATTACTGAGAAAGTAAAGAGGGAGGCGAAACGGCAAAAGAAGTTCATGAAAGGACTACAAGCAATTATGAAGATGCAGCTCAGGATTGTGCGTGCAAAGGAGTTCCAAGAATTGGTGGATAGTGCACATATAGCAGGAGATGATGAGATTGATGCACCTAAAGGAAAGAAAAAGAGAATTCAAAAACAGACCACAACATGTCAGGTCCGAGGACATATGACGAAGAATTATCCGGATCCACATGTGACAAACAAAACAGAGAAGATATGTCACAACTATGGAATTCGGGGCCACGTTTTGAAGGAGTGTCCAAAACCTAAGATAGTATGTTACCAATGTGGAGAACCAGGACACATGAAAAGGGACTGCTTAAAACCACATTTTATTCATGGATCAACAACAAGAGTAATAGAACCAATAATGGGGTTATCATCTACTCAAAGTATTCCACCCAATCCAAATGGAGAAAGGAATGTAGGAGAATTTCAAGGGAAATGTAATATGTGTGGAGTTCTAGGACACAAGAAATCATGTTGTCCGAAACACATCAAGAGGTTTATGGAACATCAGTGGGAGGAGACACAACATCCACCAAATCACCATCAAAGGAAGGTGTAGGTGAAGAAGATACATCTTCAGGAAAACGGAAGTATGAAACCATAAATGAAGTCAATAACAGCAACAACCACAACAAAGCAAGTGGTAAGTCAAAGCATTATTAATGATATAAGTTACCTTATACATGCATTTAAGGAGTTAGAGATTTTGCACCACTATTTCCCAAGTATGTGGGTGTACCATCTGTTCCTCATAAGACCGTTATAAAATCTCAAGGGGGAGAGTGAATAATGAAGCATCAAGAGTTGAGATCCGGAGTAAGGTTTAGGGAAAGCCAAAACATTCTTAAAAGGTAAGCCATGAGGACTAAGTATACCATAAATAGATGAATAATAGAGTCAAGCTATATTTATCCAAAGTATAAACCAGAATCTTACCTTAAGGAGACTTTCTAAAAACTTAGACACTTCTGGAATAAATGTCCTAATCTGAAAACACTCAAGAGGGTCTGATCAGGGCAGAAGTGCTAGATTCAAAAGAAGTTTATACATCAAATAAGATTAGAAGTTGGCTCATTTCAAATCACAAGAGGATCCAAGGAAAGGCTTGAAGGAAGATACAACAATTATCTTCATTCCGGATTTAAAAGAGTCACCAGGATCTGAAGAAGTCAATTTTATCTTCGGAAACGTAAGAGGGTGCAAAATTCAAGGACAGAGTTTATTTTAAGGGGGAGAGTCTGTAACATCCCAGGATTAGCATCTAGAAATAGAGAGGACATAGGTTTGTGCATTGCATTCATGCATAAGAAAATCCGGGGAATTTTCACGCAAAACTAAAAGAGCTACAGAGGGATCGAGATCTCTCTTGTACTGAAGGAAACTTCGGAGCAAGTGCGATAGATTTCGACATGACCTTTGTAGAATTCTTTGTTTCGGGGGAAATTTGTTCAAACATGTATTTGAATTTCAAATATGAAATTCAAATGAATTTACAAAAATTAACAAATAGGAATTGGAGATATTTAATAACTTGAACTAGAATGATTACATAAATAATATAAAAAGGATTCTTTATTAATATAAATATATATGCATATAGTATTATTTTACAATAGATAAGTAAAAGAATTCTTTATATATGACATTGTCTTTACAGTTAGGATTTACAAAGAAAGAATTAATAAATAAATATTTTATTATTTACAAACACAATAATAATACAAAATCTTTACACATGTGAATAAAAGGGAAATTACAACAAGATTAAAAATAAAACCTAACTAAACTTCTTTTCTTCTTCTTGATCTTCATTCCTATAAAATAAACAATAAAGAAAGAAACATTGTTTTAATGTTAAAATGTTTGCCCCACCATAGGTGAGCCAAAATCCACTAATTACCTAAGAGGGTACCACCCAATCTAAAACATAAGTAGAAATTTTGATCTGGGAGCTATACACTTGATTTTGAGAGGCAAAGTTAAGGTCCAAATAAACCAGCACATATTTGATCATTTGTATCATCAGGCAACAACTAGCATGCTATGGCACCCTCTTAAGCCTAACTAAAATCAATTAAAAAGAAAGGGGCAACAATAATAAAAAAGAATAAGCATGTTTAGCACTAAATCAACTAAACAGATTATGTTTAAGTCAATAAGGTCCTTAGTCCAAGATGAGCTAGATGGCATTACCAACCCTAGTAATCCACTTGGCAACATCAAATTTTTAAACCAATTCAAGATAATACCAAACTTCCAGCCAATGTGATCCATAGAAAATATCTTCCAACCAAGCTCATCAATAGGCAGAAGTTCCACAGATGGAAACTTGCACCATATGGGGCCCAGCTGTAAGCAGCTTACACCCCACATGTAGTTGATGTGTTGTCAACACCTCAGGGAGAGCACCAGATATAGAAAAGGAAGAAGCCAACCGTAGTAGCAAAGCTAGCTACTCCATTTCCACCACACTTAGCCAAGAACACCACCCAAGCACCTCACCAGTTTCATCACATCCACATCCTCACTCAAGAACACCACACGTAATTCTAGTTTGTACCATATCAACACAATAGAGAATATACACAACTACCATACCAATTTAGCCTGGTACTCACCAAGCTATAGATCAATCTACCAGATACCCAAGCAACTATGGATTCATGAGGAGAAGGAGGTTATGGGATAGAGCAAAGCTAAGGAGAAGTCTGAACAAGTCTGGGAGCAAGATCAACCACACAAATACCAAGAAATCGTCATTTACAGCAACAACAACTACTACCTTTTCAGAGTAGGTTGCAACATTAAGATTCAAGCATCCTATATACTTTCATTTGTTATAAACAACAAAAAGTAGTAATAAAGAATAGTTCTCTCAGTCTTGCATAGAGATGCTATGCAAGATCATCATTGAGAAGGTACCAATCTATCTTCGCATTTGTTCTTAATAAATATACACCTCAGACTGAGCATCATAGGTTAGGGACAAATCCACCTTAAAATTTAAAATTATAAAGATGGATGAATCTATATTCAGAGCATCTCACAGTAGCAAGTCATACTACTTTGGGATCTGCCACTGTGCACACTCCAAGAGGGAGGTACCACAGTAATGACCCAAGAAATAGTAGAAGCCACTATACTATTGACAATAGAAAGAAACTTGCTAAGCAAGATCCCAGTAGAGTAGTGGAGCAGAAAAACAAGTAACCATCTGCTAGCAAGCAGAACATGTGTCCATATCATTTTCCTAGTAAAGAATTTAGGAATCATATTTGACCACTTTTATCTTATCAAGATTGACTGAAACCAGTCTAGCTATGTCACTGAATCAAAAATTCAGTAAACTAAGCTATGGAGCACTACCAATTATAGCCCAGCCATAAGTTATTAATCCAAGATCATGCCTTGCATGATATAGCATCATCATTCCATTCTCTAGTTTTTACTAGACAAGTATTACCAACAAAAGCTTGCATAGTACAGGAAGCACATTTAGAAGCTAGATATCTCAAGCCCAGTAACAAGCATCACAACTTTAGTTCAGTTTTCCACATCATTGGCAATGCAATAATCCACCTTAATTTTCATCATGGAATCATACAGTATATGACCTTATCAAATAAAGCCACAATCTCACTTATAAATTCATATCATCTTCCTAGAGTATACTAGGAATCAACTTAAAAGTTATTCTATATCATATTGACAACACATAAATGTTTCACAACAATTGGATTCCAATCTGGGGGGTTTTTGTCCCAAAGAAATTATATCCAAGCATGTCAATGGAGCATCAAACCAGAGCTAAGATATCTCAACAAGTCACAGATATTCACCAGATGTGAACAAACAAATCAATTACCACAAACCTATCCACAGATCAAACAGTGTACCAACTGGACATTTATTCATCTAAATAAAGGAACCTTAACTAGCAATGGATCAGCACCACACAACCATAGCATAGTTGTCAACCAAAATCATCAGCACAAAGGCGGGTCACAGAGAAGAGAGGGGGTAGCAGGAACTGTAGGGATTCGTAGCATGGAAAACAAAAATTTCTATCGTATACAAACAAACAAGCCAAGATCTATCTACTAGATTGTAGCAACGAGTCGATGGAATAACTCACCATCGAAGATTCCAAAGTGTTTAACGAGAGCGGATTCTCGTGGGTGATGTAGTCGTACTCTTCCCGATCTCAAGATCGCGTAGACGATCCTTCCGACGCTGCGTTCGGCGCTCCTTGATCGGTCACACGTTCGGTACGACGAAGACCTTCCTCTCCCTTGTTCCAAGACGTGGAGGTTGTAGCACTCTCCTCGTGATTTCAAAGACAACTGTGGCGTGGTACCGGAAGTAGAGGGGAGATCTCGCAGGGCTTCGCCTTAAGCCGGAGCGAGTATGGTGGAGTATGAGAGAGTCCCTCGACGATCTAGGGTTTAGACACGCCGAGGAGGGGCAAGACGGTGGCTAGGGTTTAGCTAGGCGGCGGCGGCGGTTTGCCCTAGGGCCGGCGGCGGCTATGGAGGCGGCGGCGGCTTGGTACTAGGGTTTAGAGGTAGGAACTTGTGTGTCTAGGAGGGGAGCCCTGCCCCTCCTTATATAGGTGGAGGGGCCACCAAGGGAGGAGTCCCTACCCAACTCGGCTTGGTGGTGCGCCGGCGGTGGGAGGAGGAACTCCTCCCCCAAGTCGGTTTCCACCTCCCTCTCCACTTCCCAAAACTAGTCGTTTGACTTTCAAACTTAGCATTTGACTTTTCAAACTAGGATTTGAATAAACCCTCTATTTTGTTCAGCAATGACACCGAGTACATGATGCAATCATATCAACTTGATATAACACATTCATGTACCCTTCCCCTCCGGAGTGCCGGACATTCCGGAACCTTCTAGAACATTCCCGATGAAAACACCGGAACCATTCTCCAACTCCGAAACGGGACTTTCCTTATATGAATCTTATTCTCCGGACAATTCCGGATCTCCTCGTGATATCCCGAATCCCATTCGAGACTCCGAACAACATTCGGACTCTTTATCATCATTCCATAACTACTCAAACAACGTCGAATCCTTAAGTGTGTCTCCCTACGGTTCGTGAATTATGCGGACATGATCGAGACACTTCTCCGAACAATAACCAATAG
Source organism: Avena longiglumis (assembly GCA_030063025.1). Taxonomy (NCBI): domain Eukaryota; kingdom Viridiplantae; phylum Streptophyta; class Magnoliopsida; order Poales; family Poaceae; genus Avena; species Avena longiglumis. The sequence continues at coordinate 186,460,943 of CP125979.1, forward strand.
AGGAATCTGGAAATTCATATGGCTCCCACATATTTCTACGATTACTTTGCGATCGAATGAACCACTTACATACGATACCAATTTCCCTTTGTCTCACGATAGTTTACTCATCCGAGGTTATGATCGTCGGTATCTCTGCATACCTAGTTCAACCTCGTTACCGATAAGTACTCTTTTCTCGTTCCCGTGAAATGTGATCCCTTGTGAGCCAGTCACATGTTTGCAAGCTAATTGGATGACATTCCACCGAGAGGGCCCAGAGTATATCTATCCGTCATATGGATGGACAAATCCCACTCTTGATCCATGTGTTTCAACCAATACTTTCCGAACACTCAATGCCATCTTTATAGCCACCCAGTTACGGTGTGGTGTTTGATGTCATCAAAGCATCCATCCGGTAAAGGTGATATGCATGATCTCATGGTCGAAGGAATTAGGTTACTATGTATCATAAAGCATATAGCAATTGAACTATTAAAATGACTTGATCTTTATGCTACGCTTATCTATAGGAGTATGTCCACCATATCATTCTCCTAATGATATGATCTTGTTGTTAATAACATCTCAATGTTCATGATAGGGAAACCACAATCATCTATTAACCAACAAGCTAGTATTATATAGAGGCTTTACTAGGGACTTCAATTTAAGTTTACAAATCACACAAGTATCAATGTTTCCTTGTTAATACTATTATAGCATGAATGTAAACATTTATCATAAACACAAAGATATAATAATAACTATATTTATTATTGCCTCTAGGTCATATCTCCAATAGTCGCCCACTTGCACTAGAGTCATCTAATCTAGATTACATGGTAATATACCGAACACCCATGACAGTTTGGTGCTGGTCATGTTTTGCCCTCGGGAGAGGTTTAGTCAATGGATCCGCCACATTCAGATCTGTGTGTACTTTGCAAATCTTTATATCCCCATCTTGGATATGTTCTCGAATAGCGTGAAAACGTAGCTTGATGTGCTTCAGCTTCTTGTGTGACCTTGGTTCTTGCGCATTAGCTATGGCACCCATGTTATCACAGTAGATAGACATTGGGTCCAGTGCGCTAGGAACCACACCCAGCTCTGTAATGAACTCTGTCATCCATATCGCTTCTTGTGAAGCCTCCGAAGCAGCCATGTATTCCGATTCAGTTGAAGATCTCGCCACAACGCTTTGCTTTGCACTCCTCCAGCTAACTGCTGCACCATTCAAAATAAATACGTATCCAGATTGTGATTTAGAATCATCCGGATCGGTGTTCCAACTAGCATTGGTGTAACCATTTACAACGAGCTGTTCATCACCTCCATAAGAAAAACCATATCCTTATTTCTTCTCAAGTACTTAAGGATGTTTTTGACCGCTGTCCAATGATCCACTCCTGGATCACTTTGATATCTGCTAGTTAAACTAACAACATATGCAATGTCGGGTCTAGTACATAGCATGGCATACATTAGAGATCCTATGGCTGAGGCATAGGGAGCCTTACTCATCCTTTCTCTATCTTCCGCCGATGTCGGACTTTGAGTTTTACTCAAGGTCGTATTGGGCAACATGGGCAAGAACCCTGTCTTGCTATCTTCCATTACAAACCTCTTTAGAACTTTGTCCAAATATGTACTTTGTGACAATGATATTTGGTGTCTCTATCTATCCCTATAAATCTTTATGCCTAATATGTAAGCTGCTTCGCCAAGATCCTTCATTGAAAAACTATTATTCAAATATTCCTTGACACTATTAAGAAGGTCTACATCATTCCCAATCAACAATATGTCATCTACATATAGTATTAAGAATGCTACAGAGCTCCCACTCACTTTCTTGTAAATACAAGCTTCTCCATAAGTTTGTATAAAACCAAAACTTTTGATCACCTTATCAAAACGTTGATTCCAACTTCGGGATGCTTGCTTCAATCCATAGATGGACCGTTGAAGTTTGCATACCTTGTTAGCATCTTTAGGATCGACAAAACCTTTGGGTTGCATCATATACAACTCTTCATCAATGTCTCCATTGAGGAATGCTGTTTTGACATCCATCTGCCATATCTCATAATCATAATATGCAGCGATTGCTAACATAATCCTCACAGACTTTAGCTTCGCTACTGGTGAGAAAGTCTCATCGTAGTCAACTCCTTGAATTTGTCGAAACCCCTTTGCGACAAGTCGAGCTTTATAGACAGTAACATTACCATCAGCATCTATTTTCTTCTTGAAAATCCATTGGTTCTCTCGACCTTAGGCCATCCGGTAAGTCCACCAAAGTCCATACTTGGTTTTCTTACATGGATCCAATCTCGGATTTCATGGCTTCTTGCCATTTATTGGAATCTGGGCTTATCATCGCTTCCTCATATGTCTCAGGGTCATCGGTGTTGTCCACCAACATGACACTCATAACGGGATCATACCAATATGGAGTGGTACGAGTTCTCGTTGACCTGCGAGGCTCTATAGCAACTACAACCGAAGTTTCATGATCATTATCATTAGCTTCCTCTCTTATTGGTGCAGGAACCACAGGAACTTGTTCCGGTGTTGCACTACTCGCAATTTCGAGAGAAGGTTCGACAACCTCGTCGAGTTCTACTTTCCTTCCAGTCACTTCTTTCGAGAGAAATTCCTTCTCTAGAAAGGATCCATTCTTGGCAACGAAGATTTTGCCTTCGGATCTATGATAGAAGGTATACCCAATAGTTTCCTTCGGGTATCCTATGAAGACGCATTTTTCCGCTTTGGGTTCAAGCTTGTCATTGTAACTTCTTTACATAGGCTTCATGACCCCAAACTTTAAGGAACGACAATCTAGGTTTCTTCCCAAACCATAATTCATACGGTGTCGTTTCAACGGATTTAGATGGTGCCCTATTTAAAGTGAATGCGGCTGTTTCTAATGCATAACCCCAAAATGATAGCGGTAAATCTGTAAGTGACATCATAGAACGAACCATATCTAACAGAGTTCGATTACGACGTTCGGACACACCATTACGCTGTGGTGTTCCCGGCGGTGTCAATTGTGAAAGTATTCCGCATTTCTTCAAATGCTCGCCAAACTCGTAACTTAGATATTCACCTCCACGATCAGAACGTAGAAATTTAATCTTCTTGTTACGTTGATTCTCTACCTCACTTTGAAATTCCTTAAACTTCTCAAAAGTTTCAGACTTATGTTTCATGAAATAGATATACCCATATCTACTCAAATCATCCGTGAAGGTAAGAACATAACGATAACCACCGCGCGATGCTACACTCATTGGACCACACACATCGGTATGTATGATTTCCAATAAGTCCGTAGCTCGCTCCATCATACCAGAGAATGGAGTCTTAGTCATTTTACCCATCAGACATGCTTCGCATCTTTCAAGTGATTCGAAATCAAGTGATTCAAGAAGTCCATCGGAATGGAGTTTCTTCATACGCTTCACTCCAATGTGACCAAGACGACAGTGCCACATATAGGTCGAGTTATCGCTCGATTTCAAACGTTTAGCCTCAATGTTATTAATATGTGTATTTCCACTATCGAGATTCAATAAGAATAAACCATCTATCAAAGGTGCATGTGTATAAAACATATTACTCATATAAATCGAACAACCATTATTCTCGGACTTAAACAAGTAACCGTCTCGCAATAAACAAGATCCCGATATAATGTTCATGCTTAACGCAGGCACCAAATAACAATTATTTAAGTATAAAAGTAATCCCGATGGTAGATGAAGGGGTAGCGTGCCGACCGCGATCACATCAACCTTTGATCCGTTTCCCACGCGCATCGTCACCTCGTTCTTCGCTAGCTTCCGTTTATTCCGCGACACTGTTTGAGTTACAAATATGAGCAACCGAACCAGATTATCAAATACCAGCACTACTACGAGTACTAGTGAGATACACATCAATAACATGTATATCGGATATACCTTTCTTCTTGATGTTGCCGTTCTTCAAATCCGCCAAGTACTTTGGGCAATTCCGCTTCCAGTGACCTTCTTCCTTGCAGTAAAAGCACTCAGTATCAGACTTAGGTCCAGCCTTGGTCTTCTTCGTTAGCGTGGTAACTTTCTTACCACCCTTCTTGAAGTGTCCCTTCTGCTTAGACTTGCCTTTCTTGAATTTGGTGGTCTTATTGACCAACAACACTTGGTGCTCTTTCTTGATCTCCACTTCTGCAGACTTTAACATGGCAAAAAGTTCTGGCAACGTCTTGTTCATGTTTTGCATGTTGTAGTTCATCACAAAGTTCTTGTAACTTGGTGGTAGTGATTGGAGGACGCGGTAAATCCCCAAAGCATTAGGAATCACTATACCCAAGCTTTGAAGTTTGTTTGCGTGCCCAGACATCTTAAGCACATGCTCACTTACGGAGCTGCCCTCTTCCATCTTGCAGTTAAAGAACTTTGCAGAAGCCTCATAGCTTTCAATTGCCGCATGAGTCTCAAAGATCAATTTGAGATCCTCGACAATATCCTATGGGTCTGAATTCTCAAACCTTTTCTGAAGCTCCGATTCTAAACCATACAATATAGCATACTGAACTATGGAGTACTGAGTCTTCCGAGTGAGGTAAACATTCTTTACTTCATCGACATCGGTGCAGGTGTCACCAATGTGCATCCAAAGACATAGGTCAAATTACCGGTGTGAGGACAATCCTCAAATTGCGGAACCAATCCGCGAAGTTGCTTCCATTGTTTTTCAACTTTTCTTTCTCTAGGAATGCATTAAAATTGATGGTAGGGGCTGCCATTGATCTACAACATATTTGCAATAGTTTAGACTAAGTTTATGACAAATTGAGTTCAAATTAATAATAAAATTAATCTAGGTGAACTCCCACTCAAAACAATATCCCTCACATTGTTTTAGTGATCACACGAACCAAATCCACCACATCAACACCGATCATCACGAGAGTTAATATAGCTTCAATGGCAAACAATCAACATGTTCATCATATCTACTATATGACTCATGCTCTACCTTTCGGTAATCCGTGTTCCTGAGGCCATGTCTGTACATGCTAGGCTCGTCAAGATCAAACCTTAGTTTCCGCATGAGCAAATCTGGCTTGCTCACGTTGTATACACTTGCGGAATCTAACACACCCGATCATCACGTGGTGCTTCGAAACAACAAGCTTTAGCAACGGTGCTAACTAAGGGTGAACACTTTATGACTTGAAATTCATGTGCATGAGGGATCATCTTATAATGCTACCGTCGTCTACTAAGCAATACAAGATGCATAAAGGATTAACATCACATGCAATTCATAATATGTGATATGACATGGCCTTCTTCTTTGTGCTTCCGATCTCCATCTTCAAGCACGGACATGATCTCCATCATCACCGACATTGCATCAAGGTCAATGATGCTTCTCCATGGTTGTTGTCCACCGGCTTCAACTATTACAACTACTTTGAATAGACACGCGGGTCTTAACAAATTAAAGACAACCATATGGCTCTGCGGTTTGCCTACTTACAATAAGGAACATTGCATACATCATATATAATCACAATCATGGCCATATCACATCACAAGACACCACCGCAAAACAAAGTTAGACGCTTCTAATTTTCTTTGCATGTTTTACGTGGTTTGGGGCTTTCAATAAGTGTCGTTCTAACTTACGAACAAGAACCACAACATTGATACTAGTATTGTCAATCACCCGTTGTAAATTGGATCTTAACTATGCTAGGAGAAACAGGCACCCGCAAAGCCACTTATGCAATACAAGTTGCATGTCAAGCGTGGAGCAAGTCTCATGAACGATGTCATGTAAGTTTAGCCCGGGCCGCTTCATCACAACATACCGCAAGATGCAAAGTACACAAGAAGCAATCGACAATAAAAGCATCAACGCCCACAATGACCATTGTGTTCTACTCGTGCAACAGATCTACATATAGACACGACTCTGATACCACTGTAGGGGTTCGTAGCATGGAAAACAAAAATTTTCTATCGCATACAAACAAACAAGCCAAGATCTATCTACTAGATTGTAGCAACGAGTCGATGGAATAACTTACCCTCGAAGATTCCAAAGCGGTTAACGAGAGCAGATTCTCGTGGGTGATGTAGTCGTACTCTTTCCGATCTCAAGATCGCGTAGACGATCCTTCCGGCGCTGCGTTCCGGCAGCGCTTCCGCAGTCGGTCACACGTTCGGTACTCGACGAAGACCTTCCTCTCCCTTGTTCCAGCAGGCAGCGGAGGTTGTAGCACTCTCCTCGCGATTCCTAAGACAACGGCGTGGTACCTAAGTAGAGGGAGATCCCGAGGCTTCGCCTTAAGCAGGCGGTATGGTGGAGTATGAGAGAGCTATTAGTGGTCTAGTGTTTAGACACACCAATTAGAAGGCTCTAATCCAAGGCTAGTGCAATTAGAAGCTCTAAACCAAAGCGGCTCTAAACGGAGTCTAGGGCTAGGATTTAGATTAGAGGATAGGAACTTGTGTCTAGAGGAGGAGGCCCTGCCTCCTTTTATAGGTGGGAGGGGCGGCCAAGGGGAGTCCCTCCCAAGTCGGCCTTGGTGTGGCCGGCTTGGAGAGGAGGACTCCTCCTCCAAGTCGGTTTCAACCTCCTCTTGCTTGTTTCCCTCGGTTTCTGTTTTAGCGTTTGACTTTCAAACCGCCATTTGACTTTCAGTTTTAGGATTCAATTTAATCCTTTATTTGGAACAGCGAGAACACTTAGTACATGATGCAATCATTCCAATATGTAATGATACATTCATGTACCCTTCCCCGAGTCTTGGGACATTAGGAACCTTCTAGAACATTCCCGATGAAAACACGGAATCATTCCCGAACTCAAAGCGGGACTTTCCTTATATGAATCTTATTCTCCGGACCATTCCGGATCACCTCGTGATATCCCGGATCCCATCCGAGACTCCGAACAACATTCGGTGTCTTTCTCATAATACCATAACTACTCAAACAACGTCGAATCCTTAAGTGTGTCTCCCTACGGTTCGTGAATTATGCGGACATGATCGAGACACTTCTCCGAACAATAACCAATAGAGGAATCTGGAAATTCATATGGCTCCCACATATTTCTCGATTACTTTGCGATCGAATGAACCACCGACATACGATACCAATTTCCCTTTGTCACGATAGTTTACTTATCCGAGGTTATGATCGTCGGTATCTACGCATACCTAGTTCAACCTCGTTCCGATAAGTACTCTTTTATCGTTCGTGATATGTGATCCCTTGTGACCCAGTCACATGCTTGCAAGCTAATTGGATGACATTCCACCGAGAGGGCCTGTAGTATATCTATCATCATATGGATGGACAAATCCCACTCTTGATCCATGTGTTTCAACCAATACTTTCCGAACACTCAATGCCACCTTTATAGCCACCCGATTCACAGTGGTGTTTGATGTCATCAAAGCATCCATCCGGTAAAGGTGATATGCATGATCTCATGGTCGAAGGAATTTAGGTTACTATGTATCAGAAAGCATATAGCAATTGAACTATTGAAATGACTTGATCTTTATGCTACGCTTATCTATAGGAGTATGTCCACCATATCATTCTCCTAACGATATGATCTTGTTGTTAATAACATCTCTATGTTCATGATCAGGAAACCATGATCATATATCAACCAACAAGCTAGTTTAACAAGAGGCTTTACTAGGGACTCTTATTTTAGTTTACAAATCACACAAGTATTAATGTTTCCGGTTAATACAATTATAGCATGGTATGTAAACATTTATCATAAGTGTGAAGATATGATAATAACCACTTTATTATTGCCTCTTGGGCATATCTCCAACACCACCTCCCTCTCCACTTCCCAAAACTAGCCGTTTGACTTTCAAACTTAGCGTTTGACTTTTCAAACTAGGATTTGAATAAACCCTCTATTTTGTTCAGCAATGACACCGAGTACATGATGCAATCATATCAACTTGATATAACACATTCATGTACCCTTCCCCTCCGGAGTGCCGGACATTCCGGAACCTTCTAGAACATTCCCGATGAAAACACCGGAACCATTCTCCAACTCCGAATCGGGACTTTCCTTATATGAATCTTATTCTCCGAACAATTCCGGATCTCCTCGTGATATCCCGAATCCCATTCGAGACTCCGAACAACATTCGGACTCTTTCTCATCATTCCGTAACTACTCAAACAACGTCGAATCCTTAAGTGTGTCTCCCTACGGTTCGTGAATTATGCGGACATGATCGAGACACTTCTCCGAACAATAACCAATAGAGGAATCTGGAAATTCATATGGCTCCCACATATTTCTACGATTACTTTGCGATCGAACGAACCACTTACATACGATACCAATTTCCCTTTGTCTCACGATAGTTTACTCATCCGAGGTTATGATCGTCGGTATCTCTGCATACCTAGTTCAAGCTCGTTACCGATAAGTACTCTTTTCTCGTTCCCGTGAAATGTGATCCCTTGTGAGCCAGTCACATGCTTGCAAGCTAATTGGATGATATTCCACCGAGAGGGCCCAGAGTATATCTATCCGTCATATGGATGGACAAATCCCACTCTTGATCCATGTGTTTCAACCAATACTTTCCGAGGCACTCGATGCCATGTTTATAGCCACCTAGTTACGGTGTGGTGTTTGATGTCATCAAAGCATCCATCCGGTAAAGGTGATATGCATGATCTCATGGTCGAAGGAATTAGGTTACTATGTATCATAAAGCATATAGCAATTGAACTATTAAAATGACTTGATCTTTATGCTACGCTTATCTATAGGAGTATGTCCACCATATCATTCTCCTAATGATATGATCTTGTTGTTAATAACATCTCAATGTTCATGATAGGGAAACCACAATCATCTATTAACCAACAAGCTAGTATTATATAGAGGATTTACTAGGGACTTCAATTTAAGTTTACAAATCACACAGGTATCAATGTTTCCTTGTTAATACTATTATAGCATGAATGTAAACATTTATCATAAACACAAAGATATAATAATAACTATATTTATTATTGCCTCTAGGGCATATCTCCAACAGGAACACCTACCTGGGGCGAGTCCTAGCTCGCCGAAGAGGAAGCAAAGGCCATGGGTGCAACAACACGGCGACATGGTGGTCACCGAAGCACCTACACCGCGCCAAGCCGTCCCGGCAACGTCCGCAGTGCGGCGAGTGTCGTAGCCAAACAACAGCACCACCAGGGCGGAATTAGGGTTTCGGCCAGATGCGTGCGAGACAACGATTAAATCGAATCGGCCAGAAGAAAGGGAGAGGGGGCAGTAGCCAGCTAGCGCTAGCACACGACAGCAATTGACACCGTCGGACTTGGTCGGCGTTGTCCGGTGAGAGCGACAGCAGCGGCATGAGCGGGTGAGACAGACGAACCAGAGAGGGTAATCGAGGTCAAGGACGTGCGTGGTGTGCCTGGGTGCGAGGATGAAGAGAGAAGGGGCCATGGGTGAGATAGTTGGGCCCAATCCCCAAACTAGGCCAACTTACATGGGCCAGGCCAGCCCATATGCCCAACCAAACAGCCAAATTGTTTAAGATAAAGAAATAAAGTGAAAATAAAATAAATGAATTATCAAAATAACCTCTAAACATTTTTAGCCATAGAAAATTATAGAAAAATCCTAAAAACCCATATAATATATCAAAATGTTCATAAAAATAAGATCTATCTAATAAAAACATAACTTTATTTATTTAAAATAAATATACAGCACATAAATTTTAAAATCATTAAATCCTGAATAAAAATTTCATAAAATAAGAATTTTTTCTAAAAATAAAAAAAATTGTGTATAAAAACAACTCTAATATTTTATAAAAATACTAACTTAGAGTTTTACAAATAAAATATAAAGCAAATATTTAAGGACACTTAATTCTTTAAATAATTTTATAAAAATAAAGGTAATACTTAAAAATAAATAAAATTCATTTTTAATATCTTTAATAAGTATATTTCACTAGAAAATACTATGTATATTATTTAAAAACATTTTAATAACCTAAGATAAATAAAATTCATTACTTATTTTACTCAAAAGAAATAATCACTTTGTTAATTCTTAAATTATTTCTTAAGTAAGAAATAATCCCATTTTCTTATAAAACACTAAAACCTTTAAAGTTTAATTACTAAGTCTAAATCCATAATCAAAATAAAACTTAAGAATAACTATTAACTTTTAAATACTCTTATTAAATCTTAAATTCAAATAAAACTCCTTTTAAATAAATATTATATATCACTCATGTATAAGATGGTGAATAATCTTCATCTTTTAATCACTCTTAAAATGATTCTAAACTCTAACAAAGTTATAAGATCATCTAATTATGATCCCATGAATAAGATGCATGTTGTAAATTCATCTGGATCATCCATAATCATATTTGTCAAAAACCTAAAACTAGATGATATTCTAAAACTCATTATATCTTAAAATTCACTTCTATTTTTAAAGTTAACTTTGGTCAGTTGTACCATCAATTAAAATATGATAACTTAACATCATTCATAACCATCACAAACCCTAATGTAAAACCTAATAACCCTTGAGACTAATTAACCTTAACTAATACTAGTTTCTTCAAATGTTATTCTTTTTCCCACTTCACACAAACAAGTTTATAATAGTTCCTTCAGATCTTAAGAACTCAACTCAAGGACTTTTTATCCCAGTCACTAGATAACAGTTAATCATAATCACATTACTCTATCTGTATTTGTATATTTTGGATTGTTAACACTTAAGTTCCTTATCAATGTCATTGCTTATGAAATAAACTTAAAGATAAACCCAATCTTAAAGAAGATACCTAAGATCAACTTATTCAAAATACTAAGGGTTTCAATTTGGGAATTATAAAATTGCATAGCATTATTTATGCATAATGGCACCTTGCTTCTTTAAACATTAGTCCTTACCGGACCAATGATGATGATTTCAGATATTGGATCTTCTATTATCTTGAAGACCGTGAGTGCATAATCTTGCAATCACAAAAGGAAAGTTCACACTTGCTCATGTCCTTTGATTATTTTTTGTAAAGTATTTTGCAAATCCAGTATTGTCATCACCTGCATTTGAAAAAGGTCAGAAAACACTATTTTCACAATAATATGATTATAGGTTATTTACCATGAGGTAGTAATCTACTATGAAAGTTCCGGTGGTAAAGGAACATATTATCTAGGACTTAACAACCAATGTCGCCAGTGATTCTTGCGCCGTATATTACGCGTTAACCATGAGATTTGGAATGAGACGGAGAAGTCAGCTGGATCGGCTCCCTTTCGCATGCATTGGACACTATTCTGGGCATTTGTAAGTTGCAGATCATGGGTATAGCTGTTTTATACGGGGGAAGTCTACCGTGGATCTGGGCTTACAAAAGACAGATATCTAGTGTTAATGGTTGTTGTGTGTATCCAACTAAGGTATAGCCGTTTTATACGGGGAAAAGTCTACCTTGAGTTTGGGAATCCAACAATTGTGGTGTATGCGGGGTCGCGGAGAAGGACAATGATTGGCTTGGATCTTAGTCTGGGCCTCACACCAAGGAAGTCTGAACGAGCCTCTAACTCGGATGTGCAACAAAGCTAAGATCTCTCATGGGTAAAGTAACGCACCTCTGCAGAGTGTAAGAACTGTAACTTGTTACTCCCTGTTCCGGGAAGGAGCTACGAACGCTGCGGGAAAGGAACTCCATGAAAGTTCTGGTAAACCCGTGAAGGCTGATGGACATAGCTTTTCAGAATAAAAGCAACCTTTGAAGACATGTTTACGAAAACTTGCATTGCCTACGACCTATGGTCTGTGGCTGTAGATAGTGCATCAAACACTTATCATTAGTGAACTTGCTGAGTACGCTCGTACTCAACGTATCTTCTTAACCCTTGCTAGATCTCGTAGAAACCAATTGCGTTCCTAGGAAATAAGTTACTTGAAGAGTTGAAGATATCTGAGGGAGATCAACAGAGTTGAAGACCTTACCGGAATCTATCGAAGACAAGCTGAAGCGTAGAATATAAATAAAACTCCTATAATCTAGAACCTACTTCTGTAGAACAATACTATAATAGTACTTTCAAGCCTTATACATATCTTAATAGTAGTACTTCTAAAGTAACTCCGAGTGGATATTTTTGGTTCTTTCTGTATAATATTCCTCACTGTTCGAGGAAGTTCTCTAGATCTATTGTAATATGTTATATGTAATCTAAAGTGTTGTCTTGGACCCGCGATGTTTCTGTTGTACCACTCTAAGAGATATAATGCAGATGGAACGGTGTTCCATTGGTGTTATGTCAACGACTATAGTGTACTACATCATTAAGTGGTATGCTGGGTCACCGCAATTGTCAAGCTCACCGGTTTGCTGTAACAAAGGATTAAACATATGGTGTGGAAGGTAATGGTTTGCAACAAGTAAACAAGTAACAGTGGAAGATGTATCAATGGTAAAGATTGGACCGGGGTCCATAGTTCACTAGAGGTGCTCTCCCTAGATAAACAACATGGCATGAAGGGTAAACAAATTATATCAGGGCAATTGACAGGAACTGAGCAAGGCATAAAAATGCAATACCAGACAAAAAGATCCTATGAGATTATATTGGGAAATACAATAATATAAATAGTCCTCCATCCAACTGCATCTATGACTAGAAGTCCACCTTCAAGTTATCATCCGAACCCCCTCTAGTATTAAGTTGCAAGCAACAAACAACTTCTTTAAGAAAAGTGAGTAAGGTAAACAATCCACTTGTTCTATGAACAAGAGACCATTGTTTTCTCCCTAGTGGCAATAACACATCTACAACTGAAGAGATTTATGTCAATTCCCTTGAAACTAGAGGCATGAACCCACTATCGAGCATAAATACCCCCTCTTGGAGTCACTAGCAACTACTTGGCCAAGTAGCTACTAACAATGGAGAGCATGCAAGATCACAAACAACACAGACATGATAAAATCATAAAGACAAAACCATTAATCAATCTAACATAGTAATCCAAACACAACATGCATGATTACAAATAGATTAGATCTTGATCATGAATGGATCTCACAAGATCTATACATGAAAGCACAAGGAGGAGATACAACCATCTAGATACTACATGGACCCATAGTCCAAGGTGGAACTACTCACGCTTCATACCGGAGAGAATGCCTCCAGGATGATCTCTCCTCCGGCAGGGTGCCAGGAAGAACTTCATATCCCCCCGATCTAGGGACGACAGTGGCAGCGACTACAGAAGGTTTCGTGGAGTTTTGAGCAGGTGCCTAGGGTTTCTGCATCGGGGGCTTCTTATAGGCGAAGAAGCAAGGCTGGGAGGCGACCGAAGGGGCCACACCCTGCCCAGGCGCGGGTCCACCCTAGCCCACGCTTGGGGGGGTGGCCCTCTGGCACCTCTCCGTCTCCCCTTCTGGCTTCGTGACGCCCACGGTAAAATATTGACTTTGGCTTTTGTCCTGTCCAATTCCGAGAATATTGATTTTCTGCCTTTCTAGAACCAAAAACATAAGAAAATAGGCAACTGGCACTGTGGTAACTTGTTAATAGGTTAGTTCCAGAAAAAATATAAAAACACCTCAAAGTGTAGACAAAGCAAAGTAAAATAGATACTAAACAAGCACACAACATCAAAAATTATAGATACGTTTCCGACGTATCAACTTGTCATAGAGTTAGTTTTCTTGCCAACTTTTGCCAAAGTTTGTCTTCCAATTTCTTATCCACACTTTGTGGCTGCCATACTTTACCAAATTTTGGCTTGCAAAATTATGGCTAGAAACCAAACAGGCCCTAAAAAAGAGGGCTCCTCACTTTCAAACTAGCTTGATGGGTGCATGCTTGGTGCTTCCTCTTCCTAGGTTGTGAAATGGAACAAATGGAGGTGGAATAGTTGGGAATAGGAAGGCTGGCTAGATCATAGTGGTGTCCCCGGCAAAAATAAAAATAAAAAAATCATAATGGTGTGCATCAAAATCTAATGCGATGGGACGTACAGTAGTATCAACGCACCCCTTGTCCATCACTTTAACTAGTGTATTGAGTACTAGTACTAGTACTTCGAATGGCGATCTTTTGAATATCCTTCCCCCTGGATGTTTAGGGAAGGAAGTGAAAATTTGGAAACCTGGGAAATTTGAATTGCTACTCTACTACTCCAGACAAGGACCAAAATGGTTCTTACCAACACAGCTGGCCAACACGCCAGACACAGACACAGAGCCGTCGACACAAGGCTGGTCGATGCACATGCACAGCGCCATGTTGTGGACGAGGAAGAGATCAGCCGGCCGGGGTGTGTGGATGGTGATGAGGTAGTGAAGGACAGAGAAAACACAATTTGTTTTGCGTAGTAGTACTAGTGTACTACCCACCGTACCTCGTGTCAGAAACCCATCAACTTTGCTCTGACATTGCACACCCTTCAAATCCTCCTCTTCGCTGCTCTCGGGCTACCTCCTCTATGCTCTCGTCTCCCGTTCCCTTCTCGCTCTTATTTTTTCAACAGGGGAAACTCCTAGTGGTAATATTGTTGACCATGACAAGATTTTACCACAACTTAATTTTAGGTTAAAATTTTAAGTACATGGGTGGTGGGAGTACATTTTACATCAAGGACCTTAAAAAGTAGAAAATTATACCAAGGTCCATACATTTAGCACAAATGACCCTGAAATAATTAAGCAGAGGAAAATAGCCCTCTCTAGAGAGCGGATGATCAGGTCATACTCTTCTAAATACTACTTCCTCTTTGATTATTTTCAAAATATGGATAAATTTATCAGCATAAAAATTATTGGACATGGGATCATCAATATAAAGTATAATGTAGATATGTCCATGATCTTATTCGTTCAGCTTGAAATCAAATAATATTCATAGTTGGTGCCAACTAAGATTAAATTCATTAATATTTTACCACTTACTTTAGGTTAAAATTTTACACGAGCGGTGGGAGTACATTTTACATCAAGGACCTAAAAATAGGAAAATTACTTCGAGGTCCATACACTTAGCACAAAGTACCCTAAAATAATTAAGCAAGGAAAACAATCGGTTTCGGATCCTTTTCAAGAGAGCAGCTGATCGAGCCATACTCTTCATACTACTTCCTCTTCGATTGTTTTCAAAATATGGCCAGATTTGTCGGCATGCAAATTCTTGGACATGGGATCATCAACATAAAGTATGCTATAGATATGGATATGACCTTGGTCGTCCTAAAATCCAATAATGATCATACCCGTTGACAACTAAGCGTAAATTCGATTAGATCTTACCACATACTTTCATGTTAGAATTTTACACGGGCGGTGGGAGTATGTTTTCCGCCAAGGATCCAAAAAGAGGGAAAATTACATCGAGGTCCATACATGTAGCACAAAGGACCATAAAATAATTAAGGAAGGAAAATAGTCGGTTTCGAATCCTCCTTGAGAGACCAGCTGATCGAGCCATACTCTTCATAATACTTCCTCTTCGATTGTTTTTAAAATATGGCCACATTTGTTGGCATGCAAATTCTTGGACACGGGATCATCAACATAAGTATGATGTATGATATGGCAATAACCTTGGTCGTCCGGCTTGAAATCCAATAATGATCATACCCATTGACAACTAAGTGTAAATTTTATTAGATCTTACCACGTACTTTCAGGTTAGAATTTTACATGGGCGGTGGGAGTATGTTTTACGCCAAGAACCCAAAATATGAAAAATTACATTGATGTCCATACATGTAGCACAAAGGACCCTAAAATAATTAAGGGAGGAAAACATTTGGTTTCGGATCCTCCTCGAGAGACCAGCTGATCGAGCCATACTCTTCTAAATATTACTTCCTCTTTGATTGTTTTCAAAATATAGACAAATTTGTCAACATGAAAATTCTTGGACATGGATCATCAATATAAAGTATGATATAAATATGGCCATGACCTTGGTCGTTCAACTTGAAATTCAAGAATGTCCATACATACTCAGTCAAAACTAAGTTTAAATTCATTAAGTTTTACCTCTTACTTTTAAGTTAAAATTTTACACGAGCTACGAGAGTATATTTTACATCAAGGACCTACAAATAGAAAAATTACATCGAGGTCTAAACATTTAGCAGAAAGCCCAACAATAATTAAGCAAGGAAAACAACTGGGTCACGATCCTTCTCGGGAGAGCATCTGATCGAGCCATACTCTTCATACTAATACCTCTTAGATTGTTTTCAAAATATGGCCAAATTTGTGAGCATGCATATTTTTGGATATGGGATCATCAATATTAGATATGGCCATGACCCTGGTTGTTTGGCTTGAAATCCAAGAATGTTCATACTCTTTGACAACTAAACTTAAATTCATTTTGAATTTATCACATACTTTCAGGTTAGAATTTTACACGGGCGGTGGGAGTACATCCTATATAAAGGAGCTAAAATAGGAAAAATTACATCAAGGTCCATACATTTTAGCACAAAGGAACCTAAATTAGTTAAGCAAGGAAAACAGTCGGGTTTGGATCCTTCACGTGAGACCAGCCGATCGAGCCATACTCTTCTAAATACTACCTCTTCAATTGTTTCCAAAATATGGCCAAATTTATCGGCATGAAAATTCTTGGACATGGGATCATCGATATAAAGTATGATGTAGATATTGCCATGACCTTGGTCATTCGGCTTGAAATTTAAGGATGCTCGTACTCATTGACAACTAAGGTTAAATTCATTTAGATTTTACCACTTACTTTTAGGTTAAAATTTTACACGGGTGACGAGAGTACATTTTACACCAAAGACCTAAAAATAGGAAAATTGCATCGAGGTCCATACATTCAGCACAAAGGACTCTAAAATAATCAAGCAAGGAAAACAATCGGGTTCGCCTCCTCGAGAGATCAGATGATCAAGCCATATTCTTCATACTACTTCCTCTTCGAGTGTTTTCAAAATATGGCCAGATTTGTCGGCATGCATCATCAACATAAAGTATGTTGTAGATATGGCCATGGCCGTGGTCGTTCGGCTTGAAATCCAAGAACATTCATACTCATTGACAACTAAGCTTAATTTCGTTTTGATTTTACCACGTATTTTTATGTTAGAATTTTATTAGTTGTCAATGAGTACGAAATGAGCCAGGCTTTAATTTTTGCTCGTATCTTTAACAAGTTGAATTATCCGAGCCTTAAAGAGTGAGAGCCTTAATGAGTCGAGCTGCTCGATAGTCGAGCCCTATGATCATCCACATAAAGTATGATGTAGATATGACCATGACCTTGGTCTTTTGGCTTGAAATCCAATAATGTTCATACTCATTGACAACTAAGCTTAAATTCGTTTAAATTTTAACACTTTTAGATTAAAAATTTACATGGGCGGTGGGAGTATATTTTACATCAAGAACCTAAAAATTTGACCAGAAATTACACAAGAGTTAGTCCTGCAGCTACCCCTGCATTCGTGCTAATCTGAAGGGAACTAGAGAAGAGGAGCATGCGTCCGTTTTAATCATTTTATTCAATCTCCCCTATACTACTCTCTATCCCCAGTTCCCCATTCCCCTACCTCTACGCCAAGCGCCGCCGTTCCGCTCCTCCACCATGCCGCTTTCTGATCCTGTCCACCGCATAGTATAAGAGTGTTTGTTCTTATTCCTGTCCCGCCTACCGCCATCGATCTTCCCCCTCTCTCTCGATCGGTTGTGGCGGCATAGAAGAGAGAGGGGATAGGCCTTTTGCTGTGGGTCCTAGACGACGGCTCATTCGATTGTGTTGGGGTTTTCTGGATCATGCCCCCTCTGTAGCACCTCTCGAGCAACGACGAAGGTGCACTGTCGCTATCTGTGGCCACAGGGGTGGCCCTGCTGCACTTGGTCTGCGTGGCCTGAGCTTGTGCTTCCTCCTTAGGTGGACGATCTTCTTTGACTTTGTCGCGGTGTGGCCCGCTGCTGCCTCTCCAAGTGGCTTCATCCTTGGTGGAGGCAACACCCGCCGTGACTTAAGGTCACCGGCGCTAGGCGGAGGAGGAACCCTAGGCCTCAATTATTTTTTTAGTTTTGGCTCTAGGGTCCTTTGTGCAAAGGTGAAAGTCTTATCCTCAAATTCTTGGATTCTTTGGGTAAGACTTGCAAAGGATCTGTTTGTAATTTTTCTCTCGTTTGGTTAACGAAGCTATTTGGCCCTTAGTGGCCTTTTATCATTCAAAAATAATAATTCTATCCTCTTTCATGCCAATCCACGAGACGGACCGTGGCTTTACATCTTGCATGAGCCGATTAGATCTTGGCGTTGGGTGTAATACGGGTCCTTTTTCCTTACTCTAAGGCAGCTTCTACATTCTTCTAGTGAAGGTATTTCTCTTTCCCGCCTTAGCACTCTTCTTGATTTTGGCTAAGTTCTAGACCCGTCCGCCTCGTCTTAATAATTTCGTAACTCTGAGTTCGATAAATAATATGTCTAAATTGATTATCACGACGAGTTCTTTTTAACTATGCATTCTATGATATCAATTAAAGTATGCATTATATAAATACTAAAAATGCAGCAAGATTTATGGGAGTAAAACTTGACTAAACAATTAATAAAAATGCTTTATTCTTGTTCCTACGTTTTATCCATGCCATATTTTGTTATACCATGTGATGTGCATCATTTTATCAAGACCTGATCCACCGGTCCAGTCTCTCGGAGGTAATCATAGGGATATGAATGTGCGTGTGTGCATTCATAGAAATGGGTATGTGTACGTGTGTTGTGTGTTGTGAATGTCTACAATTGTATTATATTTTTTTAAAAAAGATAGGTTTTAGATGTAATTCGGTCCAAAACGGGGGCTAACATTTAAGACACCATATTTTTTATAATGTTCAAGGGTGCATTTGATTGCTCCTAGATTTCGGTTCTCAGCCTAAGTATACAAAGTTTTCAATTTTACGAGTGAAGGGTAACAGTGTTTAGGAGGCGAATGCCTCAATGTGGGTCCAAATGCTTATAAAAATAACTCAGATTTTTTCAAAAAAAGAAGCAATCGCGAAAAAACATCTAAGCTAAAGAAAAAAAAAACTCACAGTACCACACTTCACAGCTGCGGCGGCCATCCATCTGTGGGTACTATGGTAACTGGCCGATCAGCATTATCTCCCTGCTCCCGCCATTGGCAACCGCTAAAACAACCCAGGCCCTCCCTACCACACTTCACAGCAGGCCGCGGCGGCCATCCATGGCCGCCTCCACTCTCCTCCGCCTCCTCTCCCCGTCAGCGCCGAACCTGCATGATCCAAGCACTAGGATCCACACTTCACTCCTCGCGTGGCCGACGCGCCGGCGCCGGTTCCTGGCCGCCCGCTGCTCGTTATCGTCGCCACTGCCGCCGCCATCGTCGCCGCTCGAGTTCCCCCTCCTACCATTCCAGCCCGCGGAGGTAAGGCTTCTCAGCACCGACAAAAGAAGGAGGCCCCTTTCTGCTGTTTTGTCTGGGATAGTTTTAGATGAAATCTGATGATACTGATTTATTATCTTAGCGAGAGTCCACGAGTACTAGAGCTCACAATCGCAATGGTTGATTGGAAGCTGCATGTCGAATTGATTTGGTTCACGGAATAGAATTACCAATGGTGAGTCAGGATGGATTGGGTCCAGAAAAAAAAATCAGAAATACGATACTACTTATTTCCATTAGATAGGACGTCTGGGATGAGGGGTTCAACAATATCTTATCAGGTTTTAAACTTTTAATGGAATAAATTAGTTGAATCAGCCAAAGTAGAGATTCTGGCAGCAGTTGGTGAGGGTAGGTGCTGTTTGATAACCCTTCTTGATGAAACATGGTAGAACTTGGTACTGCATATCATCACCTTCAGGTTTGTACAGTGATAGCAATTGCTAGGTGGGAATTTTAAAGCAGATTTTTTTCCTCGCAAGAGCCTGTTAACTGGGCCTACTGTTAGCTAGACATGACTGTTGTAGAAATCAGCATCTCCAAGTTTCAATAATGCCACAAGTTATGATTTTGGCCCAAGGGAATTGTTGGTGAGGTTATCACATCACCATGGTCTGATACTCCTCTAGCTGTGTGCTGCCTTTGCATGAGCCAATTAAAGAGTTCTCATTTTCCTTCTAGCAAACTTCTGGAATTTATTTTGGAGTCACATGCCTGAATCTGCACTATTTCTAATAAACAAGTTTGCCTCAGTATTTATGCTCTGTCATGAACTCTAATAAAATTATCACTTGGGCCAGTTGTCGGGCTGTGAGGCTTGCACATTTTCCTAGAAAAAACAGGGTAATGAGATTGTACTAAGATAATGAAAATGTTTTAGGTGTTGATTCCATCTGAATGCAAGACTCTGCACTTGTATGAAGCAAGGTATCTGGCATTGCTAGAAGAGGTAATTACCATTGGCTCAATCCATTGCTTCATGCTGCTTTTGCTACCTCGGTATATATTTTCCTAACTGACACAATCCAGCATTTTTTCCACATGAAAGATGTTTTTCATCCCCTACAAAAAAAAAGGTTTTCCTCACATTTGTTTATCATCTAAGAACTCTCTTTTGGTGCATCTCCCACGTGAGAGGCAAAAGAGATTTTAAATCGTGACCATCCATTGGTGAAGTTTACCTTTTGGTATTATGCATGTGTATGCCATAAAAAAAAATAGCACATATTTTATATTTACTTTAGTAAAAATGAAACAACACAACAAATTACCAATGCAAAACTATCACAATCATATTGCTAATAAGAATGCTAGCACGTCTTTTGGCTACAAAATTACATGCTACATCAAATTAAATTTGAAAAATCCACCTTTGTCCCTCAACTATTGCAAAATTTTATGTTTGGTCGCACAACTCTATACCAGATAAGTTCCATCTCTAAGGGTAAAAAAGAAAATTTTAGATGGGAAAGAATCATTTTTTGATTTTGAAAAACCGTGAAAAATGATTATGAAATATTTAATGCCACGATGTAAAACGCATAAATTTTAAATTGTAGGAAAAGAATCAATTGAATTTTGTCAAAATTCATGTTTTTATAGAATATTTATAAATGTTACATACTTCAAAATTCCTATAATATTTTTTAAATTTTCTAGAATATTTTTGTTTTTCATCTCAATTTTATCTTTTCTATTTTTACATGAATTGTTTCCCAGTTTTTTGCTGCTATGATGCTCAGTGTGCGAGACTGATGACACATCATTGCAAAACTGCTTTCGGTGGGTGAGGGATAAAATCTAGGAGGTTTTTGCAAATGAGTGGACAAACTCATCTGCGATAGTATCACTTCATACCGTTTGCTTTAATTGCACTTCTCTGTGAACTATCACTTCATAAAGGTTGGATGGGACTCCTCAATTCTAGTTGCTAGTGTTTGAGTAGTTCATACTTCCATGTTTTCCTATAGATAAGGGGTTTCTTGTATTTACCACACTTGTACTTGGCCTCATGGAAATACAGGTTGCATATTTCCAAGCATGGTATCAAAGCCTAGGTTTAGGGTTTGATTTTGTTGGACACCACTACTTGTCCTTCTCCCGGTCGAATTCTAGTTTAATCGATTATCTCTCATCAATGCACTTGTATCCCCCAAATACGGTTGATTTCACACCAAGTTTAAGCCACCCATGATATAAAATTACCCTTCATTATTAGATCCCCGTTGCTTTAGATCGATTTTCATGTTTCTTGGCCGCTACTCTGTGACTCTTTGATCTCCTGCACTACATGTCCCCAACATCCTAGACATCCTTGCTGTCCCATCTGATTCACCATGCTTTTCCGCGAGTGGTAATAATCTTGCTCTCTTTTTCCACCTTTCACCCCGAGGTCAAAATCTTCTTCTATATGTTGATGACATAATCATTTTCGGAGATGACTTTGAGTATATTGCCTTTGTTAAGGCTCGCCATAGTGATTTTTTCTTATGTATAATCGTGGTATTCTTTGATACTTCCTTTAGATGCTACTTGGGCTAGTGACCCTATAGATGATCAACCGCCTTCTCCTTACTTTTTTTTCTTGGCGGTTCTCTCATTACCTAGAAGAAGAAACCGAATATAGTTTCCACTACAACAGAACACGCAGGCTCAGGCGGTTATAAATGCCGAGGCACACGCCTAATCGCCTAGCTCACGCTATCGAACAAATAGGTGTCGTGGTGTGCCAACACTGCTCGGCATAATTTAGTGCCTCCTATTATATTTTTCGGAGCAAACTATTGCTTAATTATGTTTCATATTAATGATTATTATAAATACAATATGAATCTCAGAAACTCACAGTGAATATATACATCTTATAAAAGAATCATAATTCTATGTGTATACTATAAAATCAAAGACTGCACACATCTACATGATCCTAAATTGGCGATTGCAATCGCTACTAATATTACAATGCAGCCGACTGCATGTTGCAGGCCGGTTTCCTTTTCTTGGGTATTTTTTTATTTTCTTCATCTTCAACCTATCTGTCTGTGCCTTTCTATTATGTATATCCACGATATCAGCCACCTACAACTCTAACTACATGTTCTTTTCTTCAATGATTTTCTTCTCTTGCACAATTTTCTTTATCTTTTCCTTCAATTGCGTCGTTTCCTTGTTCAGAAGGAGCATCCTAGCTTCAATGGACCTCAAGCTGTAAGAAAAAACACAAATTGATCGAATCAGTTAAAAAATCACAGAAATCCCAATCGACCAGACCACAAAATTGATTAATTCAGTTAAAATACCTCGTTTGATGAGCTCGTGGTGTTCCCCACTGAGCCAAGGGGCTTTCTGGACCTATTCTCCATCCAGGACCCCATGCTTGTCCTCATGTCAAGAGATCTCACTGCTATGCACGGGTGGCCAAGAGATCTCAGGGGTTCATGGGTGCCACAACCAGATCTGGCTGAAGATCTCACGGAGAGGGGCGAGACTGCTAGATTCGAATCGAGATCTGACATGGAGGGGCACAACGGCCAAATCCAGGTGTTCTTACATATTTATCGCCGGGTGTTCAAATGTTCAGTCGCTTTGACTTGGCATCACAGATGGATTAAAGTGCGTTGCAACTCGATTCGTGCTCTGCATCAACCTATGCCACGAAATTGCAAAATGTGTTCTCATGACCGCACACACGGAAATTGTGGCTGGTATCCTTCGCCCTCGTCCTGTCGCACACCATATAGCGACACAGTGGTAAATCACACTTGCAAATCCAGTCCATCTGCGAGTCCATGCCGTTCTAATCTGGGTCATAGATGTCCTCAGGTACATTCGGGTGGTACTTCAAAAGAAAAACAGCCATGTACATGTGTGAGATAGAGAAATCCAGAATGCATATGAAAATGGAGATATCCCCAAATCAGATCTCGATCAAACAAACACCAAGCCTGGTGAGATGAAAGCGAAATTATTAAGCACATATAATCGATGAGCGCGTACCGGCATCTCGTAGTCCAGCTCTGTCGCTGATGCCCGCTCAAGCTTTCGTCAGGCGACTCCACAGTCTCTCCCACCGCCGCCCGCACACTAAATGAAAGTGTAATGGACGTCGCCTAAATTATTACAGCCTCTTTTCATCAATGGACTCCTGACGTCTACGAAGGAGTGTGGGTTGAAGGGAGATAGTGCATCAAGTTTTAGGCTCAATCAAATGCCGAATAAAAACTAACATTTAATTTATTGAGCACAAAACCTAACCACTAGGTTCACCTAAGTGCACCAACAACCTATACTAAGCAATACAAGCAACAAGGTGATAGCAAAATGAAATACTTCAAGCACGATGGCTATCACAATATAAAATGTATAAGTAAAGGGTTCGGTTGAGAGATAACCGATGGACGCGGAAACGATGATTTTTACCCCGAAGTTCACTTCCAAAGAAGCTACGTCTCCGTTGGAGAGGTGCGATGGAGCAATGCTCCTCGAACGTCACAAATGGCTCACCTTGAGGTGTGGTGGCTCGATGTTTATCCAACGCCACACAAGGCCTCACCACAAGATGCGAAGACACGCAACTCACTGACGCCACAAAAGGCTCACCATATTCTCCCGTGAGCTCGCCACAAAGGCCTACTCATGATCCACTAAGGGACACTTGAGGACGGTCACCAAAACCCGTACAAGGTTGGGGTTATCTCCACAACTCAATCGGAGGCTTCCAACAACAAAGCCACAAAAGGCTACAAAGCCACAACAGGCAACAAAGACCACAAGAGATCAACACTCCAACCACAACCGTCTAGGGTTCCAAGAACTCAAGAGAAACAAGCCCACAAGCTTGAACTCGCTGAATCTCCGTGGAGAACTCAAACCTATGCAACAAATGCAAGGGTAAGTCCTTCATTCCCAAATTCCAACAAAGCTACAAAAGCTATTGGGGGAATAAGGGAGGAAGAACACAAGAGGAGAACACAAAACTCTCTAAGATCTAGATCCCAGTGATTCCTTCACAAAGAATCCCTCAAATCCCTCAAAAAGATGCAAAAATCATAGGAAAGGAAAGGGGAGAGGGAAAGCTCTTCAAGGTCAACAATGGAGGAAAGAGAGAAAGCCAAGAACCAAGAAAAGAGCTAGTGCCCCCGAAGGGGAAGAGAGGCCCCTTTTAAAGGGCTCTCAGATCTGACCGTTTGGGCATTTACAACTCTGGTCGGAACTTCTGGTGGCACCCAGCCAAAGGTCAGAAAAATAGCGAAACAGGAGACAGAAAAACGAGCTTGGCCAGATGATGCAGCCTGTCCTCCGACCGCTACTACATCTACTCCCACGAGCTACCCAAATGGACCCATGACTCGTGCCCGAGCCAAGCTCCTTCAAACTAAGGTGAACTCGCTCCTCTCCTTGTGTGACTTCGACACCCCCTTGGATGGCTTGCTACTTCACACGCAAACTCATGCATCATCAGTCTGAAGAAGCCACCATTGCCAGACGCCTTAGCGGTACTACCGGTTGGGGACGTACTACCGCTCCAAGCGGACCTACCGCTCCGCCTACCGCCACAGAAGCACTACCCCATGCCCCAGACGCATAGCGGTACTACTGTCCTGAATCGGTACTCAGTGGCAGATTACCGCCTCCTCTGCCCGCCACCGACGCCTCGACGGAAGCTCCAGGCCCTCAAGCGGTACTACCGCTCGAGCGGTACTCGGTCACCACCGGTACTACGGTTACGGACCGGTACTACCGGTCTGCCGATCTTCGATCACCTAAGTTCGGCCCTGTGCCTTGTAAACCCACCTATAATTTACCTGTTCGTTCCGAAACTACCCCTGTTTTGTGGTTGGACTATATATAGCCCCCACCCTCCATTGTAAGTCCTTAGACTTGGATAATAATAGATATTAAGGAAACCCTTTGAGGACTTATATCTATTGGTCTCATGCTCCTGCCAAGGAGCACCGGATTATCCACCCACCTCTTGGATCTTGCTTAAGTGCGTTCAAGTTGTACAAGGCCTTGGGTTCTCGGTGTATCGCCCCCAAGTTGTCAAGATCTCACCAAGCACCTCATCCCCCGTTGTTGGCGTGGAGAGCGAGCTTCGCCCAACACCGATCCTAGGGATTATGTTGGACCGGTTGCCACCGGCGTGAGGAGTAGGCGTGTATCGTGTTTTGGTGTGTGTGTGTTCGTGGTTTTCATCGATTTCATCCCCCGACCACCTCGTTCCCCTCGTTTCTCGTGGAATTCGTGAAAGATCGGGCCAACCCCAGGGTTACCCCCTAACATATTGGTATCAAGAGCACGGTTGATCACGATTTTCCCCCCAATTTTTCTTTTATCCGCCTTAAAAACGAAAATCCTACCAAAAAGAGCCCCAATTGCCTTCGGATCGATCTCTGGATTTGGTGAGTTTTTCGTGGTTTTGGTCCATAGATCTGTTACTTTGGGAGTCGATCTATAGCTCCTGTTGTCTCTAGCTCAGCCTTTCGGTCAGTTTTCCCACGAAATTGAGGTTTTTGGCAAGTTCGACAAGTTTCAGTCTTGTGCCAAGCGGTACTACCGGCCGTGCAAGCGGTACTACCGCAAGTGACCGGTACTACCGGTAGTACCACCAGATACTACCATTCAGTCATTTATGCAGACGATCACTGGACCGACGTCCTCGCCCGTTGCCGCCTCATTTTCGTTCGCTGACCTTTTCCACCTCGCTTGTTCGTGTTTCGCGTGTTTGTCGCCATTTTCACAACAGCTTCCGCATCAACGTCATCCCGCGCTCAACGACACAGCTACACTCGAACATCTTCCCCCACCAACGGTCGCAAGTAGTCAACAATACCAAAGGTATAACTTGCACCACCTTGACAGCCCCATATCTTCCTTTGTGTGTATCTATCCTATGAGAGCAACTCATTTTGTGTTTGTCTAAGCATTGTGCACTTGCCTTCGGAAAGTGAGAGTGTGAGGCCAAATACAAAAGCTAACATAGTAGCATAGCAAGGGAGAAAAAGGAAAAAGAATCAAAAAAAAAAAAGAGAAAATATACATAGTCTCCCAATACAAAGAGAATACCAAGCTTGTGAGCCACGAAAGAGAGAAGAAAGAGCGCTCCGCGGCAAGTGCACAAATCTATTGCTTACCCTCTTTTGGCAAACGAGTTGTGGTCTCTCCTTGTGTTGGCACGACACCCGAGCGTAGTCTTCGTTAGGACCTTTTGTGCTCATTTTCATAGTCGTGCTAACCCCATTTTTCTCCACGTGTGTGTTTTCCGTGTTTTTGGTAGATCGTATCCTTTTGTTTTTGATCTTTGGTTCTTTACCACGTAGGACAATAACCTTTTGCTTGGATCGTTTCGTTTGGTTTTCCACAACACTAACCTTCAACCAAAAGCCTTTGAGAGTTTCTTGCCATTTCACTTTGCACGCTTTTCGCTCATTTGTGTGGCAATTGGTTTGATATAATCTCCAAGGTGAGGTAAAAGGCTAACTCTCCACACCCTTTCTCTCCATATACAACCATTGTTGGCTTTGCATCATGGACATGCATGGAGAGCCATCCCAACCACCACCACCTCCGGAGGATGATAACCAATTCATGACAAGATGGGACCATTGGAAGGTCCGAGGAGAATTCAACTATCGTTGTGAAGCTCTCGAGCGGCGCCAAGATGAACAATTTAGCGAGGCCCGTGTGGAATTCAAGAACATCGACAACCGCTTCAAGAAGTCCGTACAAATGCATGCCATGCAACACAACCTCGGTCATCAAAATGAAGCTCTTGGTCGCACTCGCCTCAACGGATGAGAAGCTTCAACACATCATTGATGGAATCGCAAGGACACGCCGCTGAATCAAGCTCATCTCGCACTCCTCAAGTGAATCAAGTGCACCTCGCCACGCTTCAAGGCACCGAGATGGACCGGTCCTTCAATCCATGAGCTCTTCGCAGCGGTACCATCTCCGTCACGCCGCAACGCCGAGCTACGATGGTGACCTCTCCGCAAGACCTCCAAGGCGCCGGTTTAACCGGCCACAACCAAGGGCACTTGTGATCCAACAAGAGCAACCTCGCATGGACCACCAAGGCCATCGCCGTCGACATGTACCCTCAACAACAAGTGAAGCATCCGAAGAGGACGAACAAGGTCGTCATCGACGTGAGGCACTCGAAGACCCTCCAAGGCGTCATCATCAACATGAGCGTCCACGTCGCCAAAATGATGGTCATGGCGAGCCTCCCCCACACCAAGAAGAAGAAGCGCATCCCATTGCGCAGACGGCTCGTCGTCCTCCTCGCCACAGGGCGCACGACAATGCCCCTCGGCATCAACAACGACAAGAACAAGAGCAAGCTCCCCAAGCTCGTCGTGAGGACCATCAACCTCCTCCTCGTCCTCACCCGCGACAACAAAACGAGCAAGCTCCCCAAGCTCGTCGTCAACAACAAGTTCCACCACCAAACGCGGCACCTCAACAACCGCAAGAGCAACGCAACAATCACCAAGCAAGACATGAGAGCTCGGATGATGATGATGATGACCGCCCAAATCATGGCAACCGACGCAACCGGAACCAAGAATGGAGAAGAAACTTTCGGCAAGCTCAAGTTCACCATGCCAAAGTTCACCGGTTCCAATGAGCCCGAGGAATATCTCTCTTGGGAACTCAAGGTCGACAAGATCTTCCGCATGCACAATTATAGCAATGAGAAGATGATGGCCATGGCATCCCTCGAGTTTGATGAGTATGCCAACCTTTGGTGGGAACAAGTACAACTCGCTCGCGAAGCAAAAGAAGAGCCTCCAATTGCAACTTGGCAAGATATGAAGGCTCATATGAGATCCCGCTTTGTTCCTTCACACTACACGCGTGACCTCTTCAACAAGCTTCAAACGCTTAGTCAAGGGACAAAGACCGTGGAAGAGTACTTCAAACAAATGGAGCTCAACATGATCCGTGCCAACATCGAAGAGCGAGATGAACAAACCATGGCTCGCTTCCTCAATGTCTTGAACCATCCCATCAAGCGTATCACCGAGTTCCAAAAGTACAACAACATGGTTGAGCTTGTGCACATCGCTTCCAAGGCCGAGCGCCAAGTGCAAGAGGACATCAAGTACAACAAACCAAAGACATACTTCACATTCAAGCAAGCATCAACCACTACTCCAACAACTACAAGTGGAAGCCCCTCAAGTTCAACCAAGCTTCCCTTCAAGCCAACTCTCCCGCAAGGAAAACAGCCCCCAAGTGGCAAAAACACAAGGGATGATCAACCTTTCACCGGTGAATGCTACAAGTGTGGAGGCAAAGGGCACAAGTCAAATACATGTGGAAACAAGAAAGTTTTGTTCATCCATGACAACGGCGATGAAGAATACTTAAGTGAAGAAGAGTTTGATGCAAGGGTCAAGGAAGCCATGGCAAGGCAACATTTGGAAGAGGACCAAGAACTTCTTGTGTGTGAGCATGACGCAAGTCCATCGCTTGTGGTCACAAGGGTCTTGACGACCCAAATCAATGGACATGAAGACCAACGCTCGAACATCTTCCAAACTCGTGCCGGCATCAATGGAAAGTCAATCAAAGTTGTCATCGATGGTGGGAGTTGCCACAACCTTGCAAGCACGGAATTGTGTGAGAAACTCAACCTCACCCTTCATCCACATAGGCACCCCTACCATATCCAATGGCTAAGTGACCAAGGATCCGTCAAGATCAAGCACACCGTCTCGGTGACGTTCTCCATTGGGCACTACAAGGACACGGTGGAATGTGACGTGGTCCCAATGACGGTTTGTCACATGTTGCTCGGAAGGCCGTGGCAATATGACAAGTGTGCTTTGCATAATGGTCACTCAAACACTTACACTTTCAAATGGCTTGATAAAACTTGTGTGTTGCAACCAATGACTCCTAGCCAAATAATTGCGGACAATGCAAAGGCTTTAGCGAGGGCGCAAGACGCAAAAACAACTTGTGAGAAGAGTGGTGAGAGAGAGAACCACACCATAGTGAGTGAGAGCTACAAGCCAAACTCGAGTGGAAAAACTAAGAGTGTTCTTCTTGCCACCAAAAGTGAGATGAGAGAAGTGCGGAACAACCCATCCATCTTGCACTACGTCCTCGTATGCAAGGGACTAGCGCAAGGAACTAACGACTTGACAAATGTTCCTCCTTCTTTGATGGCTGTTTTGCAGAATTCCAAGATGTTTTTCCCAAGATCTTCCTCATGGTCTTCCCTTCGTGGAATCGAGCACCGCATCGACCTCATACCCACAACCGCTACCAAACCGCGCACAGACGCACAAACCCGGACGAGACGAAGGAGATCGAAGCGTCAAATCAACCAACTCGTCTCCAAAGGTTTGATCCAAGTAAGCACTAGCCCAAGCGCGGTTCCGTGATCCTAGTCCCGAAAACGGATGATACGTTGCGGTTATGCATGCATGGACCGTCCAATCAATGCTATCACCGTATTATCGACATCCTATCCGCGTCTTGATGACATGCTTGATGAGTTATGTGGAGCCACTATATTTTCGAAAATTGATCTTCGTAGTGGCTACCATCAAATTCGCATGGTCAAGGTGATGAGTGGAAACCGCCTTCAAGACCAAGCTTGGTCTCTATGAATGGTTGGTTATGCCTTTTGGCTTATCCAATGCCCCATCTACCTTCATGCGCCTCATGAACCATGTTTTGCGATCCCTCATTGGAAAGAGTGTAGTTGTTTATTTTGATGACATTCTTGTCTATAGCAAGTCACTCGAGGAGCATGTTACTCATGTTAAGGAGGTCTTACAAATCCTTCGTCATGAAAAGCTTTATGCTAACCTCCCCAAGTGCACTTTTGCAAGAGACAAGCTGATTTTCCTTGGTTTTGTTGTGTCTTCTAATGGCATTGAAGTTGATGTCTCAAAAGTCAAGGACATACGAGATTGGCCCACCCCTACAAATGTTAGTGAACTTCGTAGTTTTCATGGGTTGGCTGGCTTTTACCGTCGCTTTGTGAAAGATTTTTCTACAATTGCTTGCCCCCTCAACGAATTGACCAAGAAGAATGTCACGTTCGTTTGGGGAAAAGCACAACAAAAGGCTTTTGAGGAGCTCAAAAAGAGGCTCACCGAAGCACCACTTCTTGCATTACCGGATTTTACAAAAACCTTTGAGATTGAATGCGACGCTAGTGGTATTGGCATTGGTGGAGTCCTTATGCAAAATGGGCCTCGCTTACCATAGTGAGAAACTTGATGGCGCCGCCTCAATTATCCAATTTATGACAAAGAACTTTTTGCCTTGGTTCGTGTTCTTCAAGTGTGGCAACACTATCTTTGGCCCAAAGAATTTATCATCCATTCCGACCATGAGTCGTTGAAGTATCTTAAGGGCCAAGCCAACTTGAGTAAAAGGCACGCAAAGTGGGTTGAGTTTATGGAGTCTTTTCCTTACATTGTCAAATACAAGAAGGGCAAAGAAAATGTGGTAGCGGACGCCTTGTCTCGCAAAAACACAAGCCTTCTTACACGACTCGAAGTCAATGTCTTGGGTCTTGAGGACATCAAATCTTTGTACACGTCCGACTCTTTCTTTGGACCAATCTTTGCACAATGTTCCATAGACAAAGGGATTGATGATTTCTATTTGCATAAGGGTTTTCTTTTCAAACAAAACAAGCTTTGCATTCCAAAATCGTCTCTCCAACTTTTGCTTCTTCAAGAGTCCCATGGTGGAGGCCTTATGGGTCACTTTGGTCGTGACAAGACATATGACATGCTCTCCACTCACTACTTTTGGCCAAAGATGAAGCGCGACGTGGAGCGCCACGTTCAACGATGCACTACATGTATCCAAGCTAAGTCCAAGTCCAACCCCTTTGGTCTTTATATGCCATTGCCTATTCCTCATGCCCCTTGGTCGGACATTAGCATGGACTTTGTGTTAGGATTGCCTAGATCGAAACATGGTCATGATTCCATATTTGTAGTTGTGGATCGCTTTTCGAAAATGGCACATTTCATTCCGTGCCATAAGACCGATGATGCTTCACATGTGGCAAATTTGTTTTTCAGGAAATAATTCGCTACCGGCGTGCCAAGAACAATCGCCTCCGATCATGACGTAAAATTCATGAGCTACTTCGAAGACCCTCATGGCCAAGCTCGATCAAGCTCCTCTTCTCGTCGCCTCGCATCCTCAAACCGATGGACAAACCGAGGTCGTCAATCAAGTCTTGGCACACTTCTCCGTGTTGATAAGGAAGAACCTTAAAGACCGGGAGGAATGCATTCCACACGCCGAAGTTCGCCACAACCGCGCCAAGCACTCCACCACCATGAGGAGCCCGTTCATGATCGTCTATGGCTTCGAGCCTCTCACCGCGCTCGATATCCTTCCACTTCCACTTCATGAACGTACCAATATGGACGTTGCCAAGCGTGCCCAAGCAATGATGAAACTCCATGACGACACAAGAGCTACTATCGAGCAACAAGTCCTTCGCCAAGCATCAAGGCTAAACAAGACCAAGAAAGAAATGATCTTTGATGAGGGCGACCTTGTATGGATACACTTGAGTAAAGACCGCTTCCCCAAGGAACGCGACTCCAAACTAAAGCCACGAGGCGATGGACCATTCAAGGTGCTAAAGAGGATCAACAACAACGCCTATGTGATCGATATACCAACATCGAAGTATCTTGTGAGCTCGACATTTAATGTCAAGGACCTCTCACCCTACCATGGCGACGAGGACGTTCTGACGATTGAAGAGTCGAGGACGACTCTTTCCCAAGGAGGGAGAGCCAGCCCGTCCCCGACCGCTACTACATCTACTCCCACGAGCTACCCAAATGGACCCATGACTCGTGCGAGCCAAGCTCCTTCAAACTAAGGTGAACTCGCCCTCTCCTTGTGTGACTTCGACACCCTTGGATGGCTTGCTACTTCACACGCAAACTCAGGCATCATCAGTACGAAGAAGCCACCGCCGCGACGAAGCCAGATTACTACCGTTGGGACGACCAGACTACCGCCTCCAAGCGACCCATCCTCCGCCTCACCGCCGCCACAGAAGCACTACCCCATGCCCAGACGCAGTACTACCGGTCCTCAGAATCGTACTACCGTGGCTTACTACCGCCCCTCCTACCGCCGCCATCGACGCCCGACGGAAGCTCCAGCCCTCAGCGGTACTCACTCTCCAAGCGGTACTACGGTCACCACCGTACTACTGTTACCGGACCGGTACTACCGGTCTGCTCGATGTCGATCACCTAAGTTCGCCCCAGGCCTTGTAAACCCACCTATAATTTACCTGCTCGTTCAACTACCCTGCTTTGTGGTTGGACTATATAGCCCCACCTCCATTGTAAGTCCTTAGACTTGGATAATAATAGATATTAAGGAAACCCTTTGAGGACTTATATCTATTGGTCTCATGCTCCCGCCAAGCACCGGATTATCCACCCACCTCTTGGATCTTGCTTAAGTGCGTTCAAGTTGTACAAGGCCTTGGGTTCTCGGTGCATCGCCCCAAGTTGTCAAGATCTCACCAAGCACCTCATCCCCGTTGTTGGCGTGGAGCGAGCTTCGCCCAACACCGATCCTAGGGATTATGTTGGACCGGTTGCCACCGGCGTGAGGAGTAGGCGTGTATCGTGTTTTGGTGTGTGTGTGTTCGTGGTTTTCATCGCCTTCATCGATTTCATCCCCCGACCACCTCGCTCCCCTCGTTTCTCGTGGAATTCGTGAAAGATCGGGCCAACCCCAGGGTTACCCCCTAACACCAGAACTTCCGCTGGTCCACCGAAACTTCCGCTGAGAACGGTACTATCGCCAGAAATTCCGGCCAAAGTTCTGACAAATAGAACACATAAAACAGAGAGGTTATAGTACATGAGCGGAACGAGAGCCGGAATTCCACCCAGAACAACTGGCGGCAATTACGCCTGAGCAGAACTTCCGGTGCCTGGCCGGTACTTCTGGCGAGGGCGGTACTACTGCCTTAACTTCCCGTCCAAATACCGTCAAATAGAACAAACCAAGCAGTGAGGATACAGAAGATGAGCGGAAGAAGCACCGAAACTTCCACTGTACTACCGGCGGCAAATTGCCCTAGCGGTACTACCGGTGGCTAGTGGGAACTTTTGGTCAGGGAAATTTCAGAACCAAAACTGCAATAACTTTCGCATCCGAACTCCAAACGAGATGAAACCAATTTTGTTGGAAAGATAACGACGAATAGAATCCATGGATATATATGTGAGGTATCTCCCAAAGTGTTGAGCCGAAAAACTCGCAAGATCAAAAACCGCAATAAGATATGCAAGGGAAATCCTTATTTGATGAATAGAGCTTGTTATGATGATGACCACAAGCTCTAGATCCTCTCATGGACAACATCCAAATAACAACCAAGAAAGATGATGCTATGTATGCAAAGGTTTGAGCTCTTTCTGAAAGATGTGAACGAATCACTCACTCGAGAGCCCCTCTTGATAGTACAACTATCTATTCTAAACCTGGTCTCCCAACTAACAACACGAGATCGGCAAAAGAGAAACCCTATCAAGATCATACTGAGCATTCCACTTGAGCTTGATGTAGACCGTCTTGTCCTTCTCAATATAGAACACCTTTCTTGATTGCTCTTGCTTGATGAAGACTGGCAAGTTGCTCCCCCATACTCCATGGGGAAACCTCTTCTTTGAGCTTGACTTCATCATTCCATGAACATCGAGGATAGGAAGCTACAAGCATGAGATATTTTAGAGAAGGCGCATCTTGAGCTATCCCTTCTTCATCCCTTCCCGAGTGTTGATCCATCGAGATCCAACTCTTTGCACTTGCTTTGATCAACCTTCAAACATCTTATTTCTTCATGATTCCAATGGGCACATAGCCCTTGGACATTTCTTCTCCTTCTTCATTTCTTCATCTCCGAGACCAACACATGACCCTAGCGATGCCAAAGGACAAATCTACAAGTGAAACTCAATTTACATATTAGTCCATAGAGATTGTCATTAATTACCGAAACCACACATGGGGGCATACATGCCTTTTCACTAAAGATTCGTCCTGAGGGAGGTTTCAGGGAGGAGAGGAGGATATAAAGTCAAGGGTCGGCTCGGTGGTGGGAAATGCTAGTCTACAAAACAAGCCTAACTAGTCGGATGTGCTTGACCGTTCTCCATCGTGGTGTGAGATCGTAGCGCATGGCTTAAAAGGATTGATAGGGTACCCGTACCAACAAGTTGTAACTTATTTCCCGGAAGCTCATCTCCAAAGAACCTCCAGGTTAAGCATGCTTGGCCTAGAGCAATTTGAGGATGGGTGACCGACCGGGAAATTCTTTCCGGGTGCGTACGAGTGAGGACAAAGTACGCAAAAAAGACTAGTGTTGGTCTGTGGGCTAGCCTAGAGATCCTAGAAAGCTGTCAGAGGTGACAGTCGCTAGTCTGGAGAGGCCGGGGTGTTACACTTGGGACCAGAAATTAACGGTGCTTGTAGTGGGCGGCGCAATATGCAATGCCTCTATTCCATTTAGTGCACATTGCAATGCCCATGGCTTATAGGGCACCTACTACGACAGCAAAATCCGCCCTTATTGCGTCTGCCACGGTGCATATCTATCCACCACCCTGATTTGGTGTCGAGAATGCTCATCCCGGGTAAAAAAATCTATAGGTACTTTTGGCTTGTGCCGTCCAAAACAGTGTCACGCATGACGGGTATGTTTTTTGGTGTTTCCTTTTGAGTGCAGAGGCTGAGTTGCGAGCTATGTATCTTTTAAGAGCAGACATGACTTACTAAGGTGGTTTCTTAAGTATTTTGATGATGTTTCTGTCACTATGTTGACTCCTTTTTTAGACATTACAAGGGCTACCAGTATTGCATGTGACCCCGTGAAGAATGAGCTCACCAAGCATATCGATATCATGCTTGTTTCATGGGCTAGCTCCCGCCTGTAGGATCACATGAGGTTGTGATATAGTATGTGCCCTTTGATTTATAGTTAGTGGGTTTCTTCACGAAGGCCAAAACTATATCACAAGCCTCAATCATTCTCAACTAGGCCCAAGTCCTCGGTTGAGTAGCATTAAGCCAAGCATCAGACCAACAAGCATATTTATTTGGAGATGGATTTCAATTGTCACCACCTCCAATATGTATAGTAGTAATACATTACAAGCTGTCATATATCGCATTGTTTGCTTGCATCATTTATAGTTTTTGTATTATTAGATTACATATAATAAGGCGTACAATAGTCATTACGAAGGCCAGCTAATCCGAATAAAAATAAGATACTCCCTCCGATCCAAATTATTGTCCTCAGATTTTTCTAGATTCGGATGTAATCTGAGAACATTAATTTGGATCGGAGGGAGTAACGCAATTTCGTATTTTAGTTACTAGTTACCTTATTGACGATGACGTGTTTAACGAGGGCCTTGAATCATTTAGAGCATTTATTTTTATATTTTTATGTAACATATACATTATAGTCGTTATGGATGCCAACTAATCAAAGTTAAAGGAGGACGAGTAGGTAAGTAATTTATTTTAGTTACATTATGGATGATGACGCGTTTAACGAGAGCCTTGAATTCTTTAGACTATTTTTTATTTTTAGGCGACATATAATTAGGCATACATTATAGTCATTACCGAAGACAACTAAGCAAAATAAATGGAGGAAAAAAGATTTATTACGTTATATATTTTAATTACTAATTACCCTATGGATGATGACGCGTTTAACGAGTGCCTTTAATTCTTTAGACTATTTTAAATTTTTAGCTGGCATAATTAGGCATACACTATAGTCATTACCAAGGACAGCTAAGAAAAATAAACGGAGGAAAAAAGATTTTTTAGGCTATATATTTTAATTACTAATTACCCTATGGATGATGACACAAGGACCTTGAATCATTTGGAGGATTTGTTTTAATATTCTTAGGCGACATATAATTAGACATACATTATATTCGCTATGAGGTCCAAATAATCAAATACAGGGATGCCAGAAGATCCCGCAAGTTACTTATTTCAATAACTAGTTACCTTATGGGATGATAATGCGGTTAGGACAGCCTTGCATCATTTAGAGGTTTTTTGAAGGTGGCATGTAATTACGTGAACATTATATTCGATCCGAGGTCGAGTTGATCAAAATATAAGGAGGAAAGTGCTATTTTGTAAAGCATTATATTTTTCTATGTAGTGAAAAGTCTATAGCACCCTTATGTGGTGTATGGCCTGTTACCTGCTATAAGATAGTTGTACTCCCCAACTGTGGATCATACACTAAATACCTCACAATAAAACAGGTCCATCGTGAAAATGCTAGATCTAATGAGTCTGGATTGATATCCTTCATTATAGTTTAGTGAAAGAGTGCTGATAACTGTACAAAAGGGGATTGTGGCACATTGTTTGCGAAACACAAGAACCACATAGTGCTTTGCTGCACTGAATAGTGATTACAGAAAACATGTAAATCTTAAGCCAGCAGGCCTTCTTATGTTTCTGTCAATCCTCACTCAACAGGCGTTGTATAGGAGGGAAAATTCCCTTGTACACTTTGTCCTTGATCCAGTTTTATCAAGCTCTTCTAAGGATTCCTTTGCTGTAAGATATGGCTGTTTGGTGCAGATAGAAAGTGTAAGTTCCTGTCCTTCATTTTGATAATCGATGTCAGGGTTCTTGTTAGGGTCGTTCACTTTTTCTACTCAATGATTTATCTCTAGTATAGGTTCAAAAGATGGACTTTGGAGCATTAGTGTCAATTAGAGGTGTATGCCGTGTGAACATCAAGAACCTTCTCCAGGTACGCCATTCCAGTTCTTGAGTTTGAATCATTCTTTTGATGTTGATGCACATATCATTGTTTGAATACTTGAGCACTTCTACAATTGTGTGTATAATATCTTCAGAGGTCTTGTTTTCTTTTATACCAGAATTATGCCTTCCATTTTAACTGTATTACCTACATGTGGAGATCTTATAAGTTTACCTAAGGAGTTTATACACGTTTCCAATGCTGTGTTAGTTCTGAATTATTTTTGGCATGGCTATAAATAATTTACAGAAATAAAGAGTGGACAGGCATATGTTCTTTTCAGATCCTGAATTTGATGCTCTGTTTTATGCAGCTACAGTTCACAACATCTCTTGTATTTTACTTCCATTTTAGATGGTCACATTGTTCCTTGATCCAGATGGAGCCCTACATGCGAGGTGATGTTTCTCCCATGATGGACAGGTCTTCCGATGACATCGATTTGGGCGTGAGAATTTCCAAACTAAGGGAGTCCATGTGCAATCTGCACAGCCTACAAATGAAGCTGAGGGTTTAGCCACTATCTCTGTTCCTTTGCCGATTTGTGAATGCTGTATAGTAGTTTTATGATCCTGATCTTCTGACAACAGAACTTCTCCACTTAGGTGCCCGAGGATGAACCGCTGCAAACAAATATCAAAAGCTCTCTATCGTGGTCTGAGAAAGAAATATTCGAAGGGTATGATGAAAATTTTATCCCTGGGCTGCCAGAGCGTCTCTCCTTCGCCGCATACCAATCAGTTTCAGGTGATGATAGATCATTTCATTTTCACCTCTTCTGATTCTGTTCTAAATCTCAGTATTACCCTGATTGACCAAATAGAGATGCTTCAGAAAGGGTGTACATCAGCTTCATATAGTCTAATCTAACATCAAAGCCATACACTACAGGTATGTCAGATGCAGAACTTCTTACCCTGCAAAAATACAAGATAAAGGCAATGGATTCAATAGACACCCTGGAAAGACTAAAC
The DNA here is from genome assembly GCA_030063025.1 of Avena longiglumis. Taxonomy (NCBI): domain Eukaryota; kingdom Viridiplantae; phylum Streptophyta; class Magnoliopsida; order Poales; family Poaceae; genus Avena; species Avena longiglumis. The sequence goes on from CP125979.1 coordinate 186,499,283, forward strand.
AGCGGAATTGAGTACATTGAACACAACATTGGTATGATTGCCGCGAGACTGGCAATTCAGAACATATGATTCTCGGTTCACAGCTTACTCAACACTAGTACACATCAGGATCATCATGATATGATCATCAGCGAAGTGAGTATCTAATACTTGTAAGATCTAACTGGTGCTCATGATCCATAAAGAAGTCCTGTTACATGCCCTGATCTGAGAACATCTCCAATTTGCATCTGCACTGTATACAAGGAGATGACTGACACAGCCTGACTAATTTTGACACACTTTTGATGTACATTCAGAGAGTAACGAGAGTGCAATTGAAATAACTCTGGCAACTTACAACATTCAGATCTCACACGCTATTCAAACAACTCTTGTAACTTTCATTCATGAGATAATTCACACAACTGTTTCATATGGAAAGCCAAAAGGCTACAAGTTCAGATCTCACACGTTGTTCAAAAAACTATTGTAACTTTGATTCATGAGATATTTCATACAACTGATACATCTGGAAAGCCTACAAGGCTACAAGTTCTGGTATGAACTCTGCAAAGTCTAAACCGAAGTAATTCATACAACCGATTCATCTGGAAAGCCTACAAGGCTACAAGCTCTGGTATGAACCTAGAAATCTAAACCGAAGCAACTCATACAACTGATTCATCTGAAAAGCCTACAATGGCTACAAGCTCTGGTATGAACTATGGAAAACCTAAACCGATGTAATCTTGGAAGGGAAATGGTCTAAAGCAAAGATACTATTTCGCCGCGCCGACCGGAAATCAGCAGCAGGAAATCATGAGCGAACGAGCTAGCGGACTACCATGCTAAGCTGCAAGGGTGCGGTAGCGCTGCGCAGAAGTATCGCCGCCGGCTACGCCTCCGGGGCATCGACGACGACGCCGAAGAGGCGGATGCAGCGGCGTTTTGCATTGCCAGGCGACGCCGCCTCCGTCGCTGGCCGCTTCTGCATAGCGAGGCCGGGAGCGGGAGGGAAGCTGCTGATGTTGGCAGCAGGGACACGGGCCGGCGAGGGCGTAGCCCCGTGGTGACGTCTAGCCGCGTGCCCGCCGAGCGCCTGACCGCTCCAGAACGTCTCGCCGCGCTCCTGACACGCGTACCCCTCACCTGCGCCGGCGCCAGCGCCGGCGTGAGCACTGCCACGACCAAAAGTAGAAGGGGTAGGCAGAGGTGCTGCAAAGGCCATCGGCGCCCCCGCCGCCGGGACAAACGGAGCCGGTGCAGGGGTCGCAGGAGCAGCAGCACGAGGAGCTGGTGCAATCTCCCCCGCTGCTGCTGCTGCTGCTGCTGCTGCTGCTGCTGCATGCAGATCTGAGATCGCTGTGGGGCGTGCTGCCGAGTTGAGAACGGGAGGATATCTGGGCACGGCAGGGACGCTGTTCATGTAGACGGCCAGCTCGTCCGACACGATCTGTTCCGCAGCGCGCACGAACTCGTCTAACTCTAAACGCAGCATGCCCAGGTACTCCTCCCGCAACGACGGGAACACCGAGCGGCGCAAGACCTCCAGGACCGTCGTCGGCACGCGAGGCCTGGTCGTGGTCGTGGTCCTGGCCATGCTCGGCCTATTCTCCCTCTCCTGCTGCGGAACAAACGCCGGCGGTTCGGCACCGGCGGCTGGAGCAGGTACAAGGCAGATCTTCATGTGCAAGTACAGCGCCACGGGCCCGTGGAAGCTCCTGGAGCACTTGGGGCACTTGGGCCCGTTCATACCTGGACGCCCAGACCCCAAGATCGACAAGCCGGCGGCACCACGGCTACCACCGTCTCCTCTGCCTAGAAGGGCAGCTGCAGATCCTGCCAACGGTCTTCCTCCTTGATCAGCGTGGCCGCGCAGGAACGAAGGGCTTTCGTGGCTGAAGGATGACTGGGCGCGGGTTGGGAAGGGAAACTTTCCGGCGGCCATGGGAGGCGAGGGGGGAGGATTTGCTACCGGGAGAGCTAAGCTCTAGGGTCGTTTGAGGGGTTTATCGCTGGGGTTGCTGTGTGAGGACTGAGGAGCCTTTGTGGTTTCCAGGGTGGTCTTAAATAGGTGCACGAGGGGCAGTCGTCGGAGAGGAGGCTCACCGTCTACCTTATGCACATTGGCACATTCTTGGAAAGTAGTAACTGCCCTGGGCCCGTATGGCACAGCACCACAGCAGCTATACCAAATAGGAAGTTATTATTTTATTTTTTTGCGAAACCAAGTACAACGCAGGCCTCGTTGAAACACATTGTCACGTTCCGGAAGGGAATGCGACCAAACATGTGTCGTTGTTTCGGAAATGACACAACTGTCAATTGACCGTTAGCTCGGAGGAATGAACTTGCCATTTTTTAGTCAAGTACCGGAATTACCCTCGGAGGAAATTTAGAGGAGACTATCAAAGTGGTGGTCTTTCTGGGAATGCCATCAAACACGTGTCGTTGTTTTGAAAATGACACAACTATCAAATTGAACGTTAACTCGGAGAAATAAACATCTCGGTATTTTAGTCAAGTACCAGAATTACCCTCACAATAACCCTAGAGACAATCGAACGCCTCGTTTGCAGTCTCCCATAAAAATAAATCTTGGGAGATGCCCCGAGATACCCCGAGATAACTAGTCTTCCTCCCGAGGCTTCCGGTTGTAAAAGCTAACCCTTTAGAGATATAGATGTTGTGGGAAATTCCTCAACGCTAGATAGCGTAGCATCTCATATATATAGTTAGGAAATTACATATATAAGGTAGTAACCAATTTGGTCAAGATACTAAAATATATACTAGAGGATAGACAATATGTCTAACACGCTCCATCAATCTTAGACATGTCAAACAGACTAAGATTGGGTGGGATGCCTCGAACAATTGCAATGATAACGGCTTGGTGAAGATATTTGCAAGTTGATCTTTAGAGAAGATGAACTTGATGTGTAGTAGTTTCCATGCAACTTGTTCCCTCACAAAATGATAGTCAACCTTAATATTCTTCGTTCGAGCATGGAAGATCGGATTAGACGATACATATATCGCACCAATGCTATCACACCAAATAACTAGTGGAAGATCTTGCGAGACTCTCGACTCTTGAAGCAAAGACTGAACCCAAATCAACTCGGCAGTTGCATTGGCAAGTGCCTTGTACTATGACTTTGTACGGAAACATGATATTTTGGCTTGCTTGCGAGCACTCCAAGCAATAAAATTAGGTCCATAGAATATGGCATATCCCGCAGTGGATCGCAGATCATCAATGTTGACAGTACAGTCAACACCAGAAAAGGAAGACAGGAGACAAGATGAAGCCGACTGCAGGTGTACCCCATGAGAAATAGTCAAACTAATGTAATGAATAATACACTTAACAACCGAACAATGAGTATGATGAGGAGCTTGAAGATATTGGCACACCTTGTTGACAGCAAAGGGAAAATTTGGCTGAGTAATAAAAAGGTATTGAAGGCCACCAACAATATTGTGAAAATTTGTTGCCTCCTCAATGGACGACATAACATCATCGACATTAGAGAGCTTATCTGTCACAACCATAGGTGTGTGCACATGCTTGCACTTAGACATACCAGAATGGTGAACAAGATTGAGATCATACTTCTTTTGTGTGATAGAAAGACCCTTGAAAGAAGGATAAACCTCTAAGCCAAGCAAGAAGTGTAGAGAACAGAGACCCTTGACTGCAAACTTAGAACACAACCCCTAGACAAGATGATCAGCATCAATGGTGGAGGATCTCACCACAATGATATCATCAACATGCACCAATAGGTACATAGTGAGTTAGTGACCTCTACATTACCATGTAAAACCTAACCCTAGAGAGGTACGGATGTTGTGGGAAATTTTTCAATGCTAGATAGAATGGCATCTCATGTGTATATATTCAGGGAAGTACATATACAAGGTAGTAACAATTTGGTTAAGATACCAATAGCTAGATTATATGATATACAATATGTCTAACACCGATTCACCAGAAAATCCACATCCGCTGTCGGTCCCGTCCTTCTCTGGTTAGACGACCCCCAATGTTGGTGTTGCTTTCGTTGACTCCTCCAGCCACGTGATGACCCATTTGCTGCCACCACTATGAAAGTCTGTCACAAATCGAGCTCCTACTGGCCTACCGTTCATTGAATGCGCTCATACTACTTGATGCCCACTATCCCTCTTGCCAAGTGAGGTCCCCGCCGCACCCCACCCTTTCCCTAGACTAAGGTTAGATCCCTCACCTAGATAGCTCGTCGTGTATGCACACCCGATAGTAGCAAAGCGAGAATAGCTCGTCACACGCACTTGGCCTGGCTCATCTAGGAGTTGTTGCTCGTCCACCCTTGCCTTGTTGGGTACCGTTGAGTGAGGAAGATAGAGAAATGAAGAAGGGGTATGATGGGGAAAAGGGGGAATCAGGGTCCCACTTGTCAAAAAAACTATGTTCATGTGTTTTCTATTCATGTGTTCTGACCGGGGCCTAAATTATTGCTGGACATGACCTGAAAATGCTATTGTTGAAAACTTCAATTGACTATTATTCATTTTATTATGTTGCAAAGTTTCAAAAATCTTCACAAAATGCAATAAGGGCATAGTAGTCTTTTCACAAGATACACAACGTTCAAATGGCGGTCAACTGACAAAAGCATTTTCGGAACGACAACACACGTTTGATGGAATTCTTGGAACACCACAATTATTTGATGGTATTTTATAAAGTCCACCTAATTGAGATCGACCATAAAATTAAATCCCACAAGATTCATCCACATGATTAAAATGATTAAACCCACACAATATTCTTAAAGCCTGCACCTTAGAAATCCCATAAAGTTTTATTTAAAGCCACATAGCCTAAACCAACCCGTGTAGGGTCTATGCCTTTGTCTTAACCAAAACAAATGCCAAAAAACAAGGGTAATATCATTCCATCCAAGTCAATCCACAAGTGGGGACCACCCCAACTTGGTAAGTCACTAGTACAAACTCGTTACTTAGAGACGTTAATTTTCTATAGGCCCCGAACGTTTTCTCGTTCTGGATCAAGCGCATAGCTTCTAACAGCACACCACCTGAGCTGGTTTTTATTTGTGTCTCTAAGATACGCGACCCCGGACAATGCAAAAAGGAAAATGTCTCTGACATATATGAGCTGGAGACGTTCAATATTTTTGATCGCTTGCAGCAACTCCTTAACCTCAGACAGCCTGTACTAGGGACCGTCTCCAATAGTAAGGCGATATGAGTCGGATTCTTAAAGACCGTCTCCAGAACTAGTGTGTCTGGAAGCGGATTTTTAAAGTGACCGTCTCCAGTGTGTAAACCATTTTAAATAGTAGCATGCTAATTCGAACTCGGTCATAGCTGACATGATACATAATCATGATTCAGTAGCCAGATAGACAGATTAACTCAAGAACATATATATAGCATCTCGATCATGGTAAATATTAGCCAGATATATATAGTTAGGGAAATCCATACAAATTTAGCCATTACACATTATGGCAGTACAACAAAGTGCATTACATAAATCAATCAGCTAGCATAATTAGTACTCTCTAAAAATCCAGCATTGCATTTATAATGGACCACCCCGTGGAAGCTGCTGGACCAGAATATGTACCTCTCCATTATCTTTTTCATCAAACCAAAAAAGGACAATGCTATCCTGCTTTAGGTTAAAGGTTGTATTTGAACCATCTCATATCTTTATCCTAACCATCTTTAGCCTTTTGCTCTTCATTTGTCAAACATATACATCAATAGGTTCATAAAGGAGATTCTTTTAGGTATTTTCTTGTGAACTCATCTCCAAATGTCTAGGAAAGTATAGAGAATTGAAGAATTAGCATGCTTGTAATTACTTGAAGTATTTAAACATCACAGGGTAGCTTGTTGTTGATAACATTATCAAGAATATATCATATTACTAGCTTGCACTTTTTTATGACACATGAATAGGGCAGCATGTAGATGTAGTACTTGATTTCTAGTGGAAATTCGTATTCACATCAGTCTAAGAGGAAGTCTACATGAACTTCTTTCAGATACAAGTCATTTCCAAAAAGGCTTTGCTTATCAAAATCAGTGCCCCCCTTGTGTTGAGGACCTGATGCAACAAAAAATCAATGTATACCATCTAAACACATACAAAACAGATGACTGCAATTTTGATACCTTTAAACTCAATCCTTTCGGTGGGCTCTTGATGCGCCTAGTTGATGTAGGTGCGCTTTGTCGGGAAACCCCAAGAGCAAGGTGTGATGCAACATAGCAGCAAGTTTTCCCTCGGTAAGAAACCGAGGTTATCGAACCAGTAGGAGGAAGGAAACATCACACAAGTGTTGCAAGCAACGTGGAAACCTGCACAACATAAACTCAAGACTTTGCCCCAACGAACAATGAGGTTGTCAATCTCACCGGTTGCTGTAACAAAGGATTAACTGTATGTGTGGAAGGTGATGATGGTTTGCAGCAAGTAAATAGGTAACAGTGGAAGATGTATCAATGGTAAAGATTGGACCGGGGTCCATAGTTCACTAGAGGTGCTCTCCTTAGATAAACAACATGGCATGAAGGGTAAACAAATTACATCATGACAATTGACAGGAACTGAGCAAGGCATAACAATACAACAATATACATAGACCGCCATCCAACTGCATCTATGACTAGAAGTACACCTTCAGGTTATCATTCGAACCCCCTCCGGTATTAAGTTGCAAGCAACAGACTACTTCTTTAAGCAAAGTGTGTAAGGTAAACAATCCACTTGTTCCATGAACAAGAGACCGTTGTTTTCTCCCTTATGGCAACAACACATCTACAACCGAAGAGATTTTTGTCACTTCCCTTGGAAACTAGAGGCATGAACCCACTATCGAGCATAAATACCCCCTCTTGGAGTCACTAGCAACTACTTGGCCAAGATAGCTACTAACAACGGGGAGCATGCAAGATAACAAACAACACAGACATGATAGAATCAAATAGACAAAACCATTAATCAATCTGACATAATAATCTCAATATCCATCGTATCCCCGCAAACACAACATGCATGATTACAAATATATTAGATCTTGATCATGAACGGAGCTCACAAGATCTATACATGAAAGCACAAGGAGGAGATACAACCATATAGCTACTACATGGACCCGTAGTCCAAGGTGGAACTACTCACGCTTCATACCGGAGGCTGGCATGATGAAGAAAAAGGCCTCTGGGATGATCTCCCCTGCGGCAGGGTGCCGGGAAGAGTTTCAGATCCCCCCGATCTAGGGACGATGGTGCTGGTGGCTACAGAAGGTTTCGTGGATTTTTGATCCGGTGCCTAGGGTTTCTGCATCGGGGGCTTCTTATAGGCGAAGGGGCGAGCCAGGGGGGCCACCAGGGCGGCTGCACCCCCAGGCGCGAGGTGGGCCCACCCACGCGGCCAGGGGTGTGCCCCCTGGTGAGCCTTCTCCGTCTCGTCTTCTGGCTTCGTGTTGCCCACGATAAAATATTGACTTTGGCTTTTGTCCCGTCCAATTCCGAGAATATTGATTTTCTGCCTTTCTGGAACCAAAAACAGAAGAAAACAAGTAATTGACACTCTGGCAACTTGTTAATAGGTAAGTTCCAGAAAACATATAAAAACACCTCAAAGTGTAGACAAAGCAACAAAGCAGATACTAAACAAGCATGGAGCATCAGAAATTATAGATACGTTTCCGACATATCAAGCATCCCCAAGCTTAACTCCTGCTCATCCTCGAGTAGGTAAGTGATAAAATAATAATTTTTGAGGTGACATGCACCATCAAAACCAAGATCAAACCATTTGCAAGCATTGAAAGCTGGGATCAAAGAAATCTAAACATGTGCATGAAGTATGGAGTTCTAACAGTAAGACATAGTAACTATGCATGCAACATGAAAGGCTTGAAACAAATATCATGAATAACATGCATTGAAAAACATTTGTTTATTTCACATACAGAAAACATGGCATAGTGTCATTTAGCTTGTCCCTCATAGAGTAGCAAATAGATGCATAGGACACCTTCAAACTTCATAAGAGTGACTAGATACAAATAGCACAAGAACAAGTAATATCTAAATATGCATCAATCAATAAGTGTTGGGACACTGCACATAGAACTAAGAATGACAACTATGCTCTCTTAATGGTGCCTAAAGGTAGAAGGTGGAGACTCAATATAATAGTGGAAGAAAGGCCCTTCGTAAAGGGAAGCAGGGATTTCAAGTTTCAAAAAGAGCTTCCAAAAATTATGGTACTTGTTAGCTTTCAGCCCTCATTGCCCCCATCATAAGCATCTTGAAGTGATTAAGGTTAAAGTGAACAAACTATGGAGTATATGCTTGAAAAAGTATAAGTTGGCAATCTGATGTCCCTTAAATACGAGGGCCACACCTCATGCTACTCAACTTCAGTCACTTGTAAGTTCTTGTGATAGTAAGTACATGCGTATCATAGAGAACCGCCAATGAGGTACCCCTTGCACATGGTACAGGAGCTATCCCATAACCAAAATTACAAGGCAAGCAGACAATGAGCATCTCAGCGATCTTTTTATTTACTATGTGCATAGCTTTTTATTGAGGATGCTTCACAGAATGCTCATTATGGTGATGCCGCAAGTTTCCACCATGATTAGGCATGGCTTAGGATAGTGGCCCAGGCGTTTCTCTAACACAAAATACATAACTCCATGGACTTACAAGCTCCTTCTTTATTTCACACCGGTGACATCCATAGACAAAAGAGCATGATATCAACTGTGTATAAAGTACAAGTGCAATGTTGAAAACGTTCCCCATGACCGCATGGTTCTGCTAATTCCAACGTATAAGTGCAAGCATATACAACATAGATGACACAATGGTTCAACTTTATTAGGGGCAAAGAATATAAAGTGTGCCATCAAGTTTGTGAGGGCTTTAATCACTAAGTTTTCACATAACAAAATGCTTTTTTATTTGGAAGATAGCTTAAAACAAGAATATACTTGGAATGGTGTAACACACCATGCATAGGAGTGTATAGTGGACACTTTGGAATAACTTGGTTTCTTGGGAATTGGAAGAATGAATAGATCTTACTCATATAAGTGGAGGCTAGCAAAAGACTGGGAGCAACCAACTAAGAGAGCAATAATGGCCATAATCATGTAGAGCAACAAAACATTACTAATCAAAGCATAGAGTGGTACTACAAGTCAAGGACTAAATGATCATAGAGTCTATGGTGACTTGTTCATAGTCATAACATGGTGTGAGCATGTGCCAAGTCAACCCAAACAAAGCATCAAAGGAGAATACCACAATACTATGCTTTTGCATGCTAAAACAACACACGATTCTTTCACACACTAAGCAATCCCAATTGTTTGGAACAAAACATGCTACAACGATAATCACTAAGCATAAGGTCAAAAAAACACCTAGCATGTCATGCTAAAGTCTAAGTCACAGTCAATGCAAGCTCCTCTTGCACTTCCAAGCAAGAACTTTCTACTCCTTTCCAACACCAATTAACTTATTTGAAACAACACAGCGAGAACGGGGGTCCAGACTACTTTATTCAAGCAACCTAAACAAACTAAGCAAAGCAAACGAAAACTAAGACGCTCCAAGAACAACACAACAGTGCTTGGAACAATAAAAACAAAGTGTCTAGACAGACCTGAGCTTTTTATTAATGAAGAAGGGGATGCCTTGGGCATCCCCAAGCTTTGACGCTTGTACCTCTTGGATATTTATTGGGGTGACACCGGGGTGGCATCCCCAAGCTTGAGCTTTTGTCCATTCTTCATATTATTGCATCATTCTCTCTCTACACCTAAAATTTTTCCTTCATACAAAACTTCACACAATCTTCATTAGCAACATTAGTGTATTCAAAAGATAATAGACCTTTAGGCTTAGCTTTGGAACATAAAAACTTTTCACTAAAAACACAAGCTACTGTAGCAACTCCTTCAAAAATCTCAATCCCTAAAAGAGAACTCAAAAATGAATCAATAAGAAGCAAATGCAAATAATGGCAGAAATCTGTCAAAACAGACGAACAGATAGAAACTGATTTTTTCGAAAATCTTATGTTGCTCAAATAAAAAAAGTGTTGAACTAAATAAAGTTAGATAACATACCGAGGGATTTATTCGTAAATTTTCAGCTCAATCCTACTTACAGAGACTCGTCACGAATTTTTATGGTGGAGGACAGAAATCTGTTTCGGGACAGCAACTCCCCAAATCTTACTTCTCTCTCAATAGAGGTCATTCTTGGCACAAAAAGCAAACAAAAAGGATAAGGAGAGGTCATTATTTAAGTAATAACTTCCAAGACTCAAGTAAACTATTGGGTTATCTCCCAATAAGTACTGTTCTTTAACGCCTTTAAGTTAGGCACAAGAAGCAAGAAATCAAGTATTTTCAAATGAAAAAGCATTTAAATAAATACTTGCAAAATCTTCAACTCTGAAAGGTATCTCATCCAAATGATTTTTGGAGGATCCCTTCTCATCTCTCTTTGGTTTACTACTTTCATCAAAAGGATTTTCAGGAACAATCCAATCAAAATTCTTTTCAAAAGCCTCATGCATCCCAACAATCTTAAAGGGTATGGGTATCTTAAATTCCTCTCTAGGCTTAGTTTTATCAGAAGTACCCACAACATATACACATGAGCCTAGCATATTGAAACGCTCAAAGACTTTTTTGGCTTCCTTAGCAACATCATGGAACTCTTTGAGTAAAGTTTCAAGAATAAATTCTCTCTTTTCAGCATTCTTTTCTTCTTTTAGTTTTAGGAACAAAATTTGCATCATGGGGTTAAGGCTAACAAACCTAGCATCCAACATATGAACTAAAGAAGCTGCATAAATATCATAATTAGGGGCAAGTTATGTTATAGATTTATCCTCAATATCCTCATGCTTGCTAACATGATTAAAGAATTCTTCAATATTATCTTTTCCAATTATGGAGCCACTACCTATAGAAAGGTCCTTCAGGGTGAACTTGGGGAGCAACATGGTGAGCTAGAACAAGGTGGCAACTAGAGTAGGAACTAATTTTTTTGTGTTTTTTAATAGAAAATGCAAACCAAACTAGACTATTTTTTTGGAGTTTTTGATAAAAAATAGACAAATAAAACCAAGAAAAAGAAACTAAGCAAACTAAAAACAAAAAAAATAGAGAGGTTGAGGAGGACTCCCCTTGTGAAGACGTCCTTAGCCACCCCGGCAACGGCGCCAGAAAACTTATTGATGCGCCTAGTTGATGTAGGTGCGCTTCGTCGGGAAACCCCAAGAGGAAGTCTACATGAACTTCTTTCAGATACATGTCATTTTCAAAAAGGCTCTGCTTATCAAAATCAGTGTCCCCCTTGTGTTGAGGACCCGATGCAAAAAAAAATCAATGTATACCATCTAAACACATACAAAACATATGACTGCAATTTTGATACCTTTAAACTCAATCCTTTCAGTGGGCTCTTGATGCGCCTAGTTGATGTAGGTGCTCTTCGTCGGGAAACCCCAAGAGCAAGGTGTGATGCAGCATAGCAGCAAGTCTTACCTCAGTAAGAAACCGAGGTTATCGAAATAATAGGAGGAAGGAAATGTCACACAAGTGTTGCAAGCAACGTGGAAACCTGCACAACACAAACTCAAGACTTTACCCCAACAAACAGTGAGGTTGTCAATCTCACCGGTTGCTATAACAAATGATTAACTGTATGGTGTGGAAGGTGATGATGGTTTGCAGCAAGTAAACAGGTAACAGTGGAAGATGTATCAATGGTAAAGATTGGACCGGGGTCCAGAGTTCACTAGAGGTGCTCTCCTTAGATAAACAACATGGCATGAAGGGTAAACAAATTACAGCAGGGAAATTGATAGGAACTGAGCAAGACATAACAATGCAATACTAGACAAAAAGATCCTATGAGATTCGATTGGGCAATACAACAATATACATAGACCGCCACCCAGCTGCATCTATGACTAGAAGTCCACCTTCAAGTTATCATCCGAACCCCCTCCAGTATTAAGTTGCAAGCAACAGACAACTTCTTTAAGCAAAGTGTGTAAGGTAAAAAATCCACTTGTTCCATGAACAAGAGACCGTTGTTTTCTCCCTAGTGGCAATAACACATCTACAACCGAAGAGATTTCTGTCACTTCCCTTGGAAACTAGAGGCATGAACCCACTATCAAGCATAAATACCCCCTCTTGGAGTCACTAGCAACTACTTGGCCAAGATAGCTACTAACAATGGAGAGCATGCAAGATCACAAACAACACAGACATGATAGAATCAAATAGACAAAACCATTAATAAATCTGACATAGTAATCTCAATATCCATCGGATCCCGCAAACACAACATGCATGATTACTAGATTAGATCTTGATCATGAACAGATCTCACAAGATCTATACATGAAAGCACAAGGAGGAGATACAACCATCTAGCTACTACATGGACCCGTAGTGCAAGGTGGAACTACTCATGCTTCATCCCGGAGGCTGGCATGATGAAGAAGAAGGCATTCGGGATGATCTCCCCTCCAGCAGGGTGCCGGGAAGAGCTTCAGATCCCCCCGATCTAGGGACGATGGTGGCGGCGGCTACAGACGGTTTCGTGGAGTTTTGATCCGGTGCCTAGGGTTTCTGCATCGGGGGCTTCTTATAGGCGTAGGGGCGAGCCAGGGGAGCCACCAGGGCGGCTGCACCCTCCCAGGCCCGGGGTGGGCCCACCCGCGCGGCCAGGGGATGTGCCCGCTGGTGAGCCTTCTCCGTCTTGTCATCTGGCTTCGTGTTGCCCACGGTAAAATATTAACTTTGGCTTTTGTCCCGTCCAATTCCGAAAATATTGATTTTCTGCCTTTGTGGAACCAAAAATAGAAGAAAACAAGCAACTCACACTGTGACAAATGTTAATAGGTTAGTTTCAGAAAACATATAAAAATACCTCAAAGTGTAGACAAAGCAAAGCAAAGTAGATACTAAACAAGCATGGAGCATCAAAAATTATAGATACGTTTTCGACGCATCAGCTCTTCATCTGATGACTGGAATTCAAAACCATCAAAGGTAAAGCGAAAATTATCGTCGCTAGATAGCGTTATTGCATCGTCACTGTAGGTTCCCATTTGTTAAATAGATACATACAAATATCATCTTAATACAATCAAGATGGAAGCAGACTAATGAAGTGATAATTAAAATAAATACAGAGAGACCAATGAAGTGACAATTAAATCTCTATTGATAGAAGTGACAATTGTAGATTTTGAGATTTATACAAGAGGAAAAGAGTTGGGACAAATGCAGGCCGGCTGGGGGAGGCTCTCCCGTCTGCAAAATGGCAAATTTGCATCTAGGTAACCTTGAACCTTAAATTCGAGAAGTAAAATGGCAAATTTCATGGAAAAATTCCTCAATCGAAGTTGCTGATTTTGGGTTTGGGGGGGTTTGATTTTCACGCATACCTACATTGACGACTAAGGGGGTCCTCGAAGTCGAGGGAGAGCGTCTGTGCTGCAGGGGACCGAAGGCGGTGGTGGTGAAGAGGCAGGGGACCGAAGGCGACGATGTTGGAGATGCAGGGGACCGGCGGCGACGGACAGTGGTCTGGGCGGGTGGGGAAGAACAAAAGTAGCATAGATCTGAAATGTTTGTACAAATATTTTTAGATATTTGCCGCCAAGTACTAGCCTCAGACGACTGCAAGTGGAAAACGTCTCTAAGAACATCCGTTCTCCGAATATTTCATAATTTGTCACCAAGAACTTCCCTGGCTAAGACGACTAGTAATTTGAAAAAGATAATATTCGGAACTCCGGATATATTTGTAACTCCGGATTTTGATTATCCTAATATTTGAGAATTATTCATAATTTAAAGGTAAAAAAGGTGTTTATGCATGTTTGCTAGAGTGAAATTGAGTCCCCTAAGACTAAATGAGGTTCATAAATTGAAGAAAATAATTTGTGTAGTACAAACCTTGAATCTTTACCGTGAAAGGCATGAAGACTAGTGTTCATGCAACTTGGTGCATAGCAATAAGCTGCAAGTGTTATGAATTTGACTAGTTCAAATATTTAATTATGAAGTGAGACCGTTTGGTTCCTTAAATATTAATGTTTCACCAATATAACTATTTTTCATGTACTCTTTAAACGAAATCTCGTTGAGTGTATATTTGGACATCCGGATATATTCAGAATTCCAGATTTTTTTAATCTTAAATTTTGACAATAATTCATAATTTAAAGGAAAAGAAAGGTGTTTACACATTCTTGCTAGAGTCCTAAGATCAAATGAGGTTCACACATCAAAGAAAATATATGGTGTAGTACATACGTACATCGAAGAGTGAAATTGAGTCCTAAGAGCAAATGAGGTTCATACGTCGAAGATGATTAAGAGCAAATAAGGTTCATGTGTTTGTTGCAGACCAATAAGGTGCACATGTTTCGAATTTGACTAATTCAAATGTTTGGTAGTATGCACTAGAAATATTTGGTAGTATGCATGAGCATGATCAGTAATATAATTGAACACTAGAAATATTTGGTAGTGTGCATAAACATCACTAGGACAAGTTTGTACTGGTGCAAGATCAGTAATATAATTGAACACTACAATTTTAAGGAACTCCATATATAAAGGAGATTAATGTGTATATATATAGATGAGATAATAGTTCAACAACCACCACTAGAGTGAAATTGTCTTACATGCAACCGGTTAATAATTAACGTATAAAAAATAAGCACGGAAGCAGCAGGAGGGACACAGACACACCTTAGTAGGGGCAACAACCTACTCAAGGGGAAACAGGTCAGTCCTAACATTTTCTAGAAGGAATTTGCCATAGGCTACATGTCGGGCCAAGGTCTTCGGCTGGTGCCTCCGGCCTAGTCCTTTGCCAACATCCACCGCATGTTGGGTCGAGCTGTTGATGTCCGAGTCAATGACTCTGCCACAGAATAGGCAAAACAATCTATCCCTATGGTGGAAACATATCTGCCCATGCCGCAACTTCCTCAGCACGTAGCGGCTCTTGTTATCCCTGGAGTACTTGCTAGAGTCCACGTCATTAGAATGGGCAAAACAATCTACCCCTATGGTAGGAACGTATCTGCCCACGCTGCAACTTCCTCAGCACGTAGCGGCTCTTGTTATCCCTGAAGTACTTGCTAGAGTCCACGTCATTAGAATTCTCCCGTAGATTTTTAATAATATAACATAGAACTCAGACATATGATTGACAACATATGTAAGACAATATTAAATTGATTAGATCAGAGTTATATGTATAGCAAAGTCTGCGGCTTCATAAGTTTCTTCAGGGATGACGTAAGTGAACCAAGTACCTATTGCACAACCTATTGTTTTTGTACATTGCCCCGGGTTCGCTAACGCATCTCTAAAAACATCTGACACCAATATGTATTGTCTCTCTTTTGGGAAAATTTTATTCATTGGCCATAATAAGATATATAACAGAAACAATTTAAAGATCATATAGAAGAAACAATTCAAAGATCATATTATTTAAATGAGAATAAATCAGGAGCCTCATAATTTTTTCATGGATGGAGTTGGGGAACCAAAGTACAACCAGCACAACCAATATTATTTGTGTAGCTGTCTCAGATTCCCTAACCCATCCCTTGAAAAATAACACCAACAAATGTGTGTCACCCCTGCAATCTTTTGGGGCAATTTCAATCATTGGCCTCAGTGAGAAAACTGAAATGTAATTATTATTATACACTATACATGCATGCAATAACAATTCAAAGATCTTAGTTTATAGAAATGTAGAATAAATCTGGGGGCCTCATAAGTTTTTTTAGAGATGGAGTAAGTGAACCAAAATACCAAAAGCATAATTTATATTATTTTTGTACATTGCCTCAAGTTCGCTTACTGATCCCTAAAAAAGGACACCAACAAAGTTTGTCACCCTAGCAATTTTTGGGGGCAAATTTTAATCATCGGCCTTAGTGAGAAACTGAAATGTGATTCGTATACACTATGAATATATGCAATAAAAATTTAAAGATCATAGTTTATATGAATGTAAAATAAATCTGGGGCCTCATAAGTTTTTTCAGAGACGGCATAAGTGAATCAAAGTACCAACAACACAACATATATTGTTTGTGTACATTGCCTCAGGTTCACGTACCCGTCCCTAAAAACCGGACACCAACAAATGTGTGTCACCCCTGCAATCTTTTGGAGCAAATTTCAATCATCGTACTCAGTGAGAAACTGAAATATAATTCTTATACACTATGAATGCATGCAATAAAATTTTAAAGATCATAGTTCATATGAATGTAAAATAAATTTGGGAGCCTCATAAGTTTCTTCAGAGACGGCGTCAGCGAACCAAAGTACCAACAACAGAACCTATATTGTATTTGTGTATATTTCCTCAGGTTCACTCACCCGTCCCTTAAAAAACCAACACCAACAAAATGTGTGTCATCTAGCCTCTTCAAACTTTTCGGGCAAATTTGAATCATCGGCCTAATAATGAATGCAGAAATAGTTCAAATTAAAGATGATAGTTCATATGTGTATAAATCTGGGGCCTCATAAGTTTTTTAGAGATGGTGTTAGAGAACCAAAGTACCAATTGCACAACTTATATTGTTGTACATTGCCTCGGGTTCACTAACACCATCCCTAAAAAAATCTGACATCATATATGTGTCTCCCCTTGCACTCTTTTGGTGCAAAATTAAACCATTGTCCCTAGTAAGTAAAACAAATGTAATGTTATATGCTTGTTGTGTAATGAAATCAACACTCAGCTAGAAATTCCTAAAACCTCTAAAATCAAATGTTACAGATTGATTAAATTTACAACACAAGCCATGTATGAAAAACAACAAGCCAAGTAAATGTAAATTTACTAGATGCAGATGAGCGGATCTAATAAAATCTCCAAAACAATCGACCATTCAAACCATATATATTCCCTACATCAAGAGCAAAAGAATCTAGACGATTAAGCAAATCCTATGTATGAATAGTGAAATATGCGTCAGCGACTAGAGAAGATAGCAAAGTAGTACCTCAGACTCCTCATCGGATACCTCCTCCTCGAATTCGTTGTTCTCCCCAACTGCGTCGATGATTTGTATGTGGAGGATGGGGTCGTTGATGTAGAGAATCCACTGGTTGCCTCTGCCTGCCCCTCCTCCAGATCTGCCGCTGGCACCCTGACGTTGTCGGCCACCTGTTGCTCGACGGAGATGGAGACTGCTGGATGTACAGAACCCAAAGCCTCGTCTGCTCGGCGACAAGCGGCGTGCATGCCCGGAGCCGCCTCTGCCTACTCGGCGATGACCGAGCCATGTGCTGCTATGCCTCCAACTGGCTTCACCTCAGGCTCGTCTTCATGCATACGCTTCATTGCACATCTAAGAGGAGGGCGGTGGTGCAAGCGAAGGAGCTTTGGCGCACGCGAAAGGTGCATATTGGGGTTTTGTGAGTGGACAGATTGGGGGGAAATGACATGAGATCGTGGAAGAAGAAGGCCGAGCGGGTTTATATACGCAGGACCATTCGTAGTCCTCGAGTGGACACGTGTGAGTGTGGACTCGTATGGGTGGGGGATAGCAAGATCTCCATTTTCTAATTGCATTAATAACATGTACACGATGTACCTCAGGAACATGCACGACATGAGTTTTCGAGGAGGGCGACATAATGGTCCACCTCAGTAGACCCCTAGAGGCAATTCATATTTCTAACCGACTTTGGTTGAGTAATCTAGGGAGACAAACAATAATTGCCATCGTCTCAGATTCTATTTAGAGGTGTTTTGTTTTATCGAGCAGCCGAGGGGGTAGTCGTACTAGAGACGGTGCAGATTAACAACCGTCTGAGATTAAAGTTAGAGGCGGTCAGACAATTACGACCGCCTGAGGGTGATGAACACATCCGGTGAATTGTATTATTGGGGGTAAATTGGCTCTAGGCACAGCCTCTAAGTAATGAGTTTATACTAGTGACTTGTAGTCACCATGGTAGAAACTAAAAGCACCTTATCATCTATGTAAAAGAGGATTCGTCACAGTTGGCGGCAGCACCAAAATGAGCAACTAGCAACATGAAAGGGCACATCAACCGCACCAATTCATCACAAACATACCAACATTGTTCATATGACACCCAGATCACTACGAATATCAAGGAGTACCACTGAATCATCTAGAAGAAGAAGGCTAGCCATAATAAGCAAGATTGTTCAGATAACCAAAAGAACAAGATTCAGAAGAGCGTCAGTGTAATATCCTAATTTCAGCAACCCTGATTTGTTGTCTAGAATGCAAAAAATCAGGGGGAACAAAAACATTTTCTTGTTAACTGATGCAATGTTGCTTGCTTGTTGTATGTACTTATACATTTGATTGTGTAGTACATGATATACTACTTACCTCATCTTAATTGATAAAATCTATTTAACAAAAATGCTTTGGCTTATTTTACATATTTTTAAATGTTCTGGCATTTCAAAACTTGGCCCAAGATGACCTTTACCCGACAAATGCTTTACTAGTTTCTATTAAAAAATTATGGAGATCTATAAGATATAACCACCTTATGTTTTCAAGACAGAACTTCCAACTACTCTTACCTCTAGGCTTTCCAAAACCTTTTATAAAACTTTTAAACTCTACTCTTGGTAGAAACACCAAGGACCTTACCTCCTTCAAAACTCAAACTATTCAAAATACCCTCTTTACCTCAATTTAGGCTTTATGGTAACCTCGGTAGTAGTTTGAGTTGCTTGCTAAGATGAATTGCCTAGATTTGTTATTTGATGAATTGTATTGATCTGCTGATGTGTTGATTACTTAGTAGCTAGAGTGATCTACCCTAGGATATCATCCTCTAGCATCAAGCTAACTTAAGTATAAACCTTAAGAAAGCTACCCAAGCTTGATCTATCTTTAGTCAATAGTGACCCTCTGATACGTCGTAAACATATCTATATTTTTTTATGTTTCATGCTTGTTTTGTATCAACTTGGTTATGTTTTGTCTACACTTTGAGGTATTTTTCTATATTTTCTGGGACTAACCTATTAACAAGATGGCGTAGTGCCAGTTGCCCGTTTTCTGCTGTTTTTGGTTTCAGAAAAGCTAGTAAGCAAATATTCTCGGAATTGGACGAGACAAAAGCCAAAGTCAATATTTTACCGGAGAGAAGATGGAGTCAAGAGGGCAGCCGAAGGGGGGCCATGAGGTGGCCACACCCTAGGGCCACGCGGCCTAGGGGCGCGCCTCCACCAAGTGTGGGCCCCTCGGGCGCCCTCCAACCTTGACATTTCGCCTATAAAGTCACCCCGATGTAGAAACCCTAAGTACCCGATCAAATCTCCACGAAACAGTTCGTAGCCACCGCCACCATCGTCTCTAGATCGGGAGGATCTGAAGATCTTCCCGGCACCCTACCGGAAGGGAGAGATCATCCCGCATGCCTTCTCTATCACCATGCCAGCCTCCGGTATGATGCGTGAGTAGTTCACCCTTGGACTATGGGTCCATACGGTAGCTAGATGGTTGTTTCTCCTCCTTTGTGCTTTCATGTTTAGATCTTGTGAGCTCCGTTCATGATCAAGATCATCTATTTGTAATCATACATGTTGTGTTTGCGGGGATCCGATGGATATTGAGATACTATGCCAGATTGATTATTGATACTATCATGTCATATTGATTATTGATTCTATCATGTCTGTATTGTTTGTGATCTTGCATGCTCTCTGTTGCTTGTAGCTATCTTGGCCAAGTAGATGCTTGTGACTCCAAGAGGGAGTATTTATGCTCGATAGTGGGTTCATGCCTCTAGTAATCTGGGGAAGTGATAGGAATATCTAAGGTTGTAGATGTGTTGTTGCTACTAGGGAGAAAACAACAATCTTTTGTTCATGGAACAATTGTATTGTTTACTTTACACACATTGTTTAATGTAATTATCCATTGATTGCAACTTAATACTGGAGGGGGTTCGGAGATAACCTGAAGGTGGATTATTAGTCATAGATGTAGTTGGATTACGGTCTATGTATATTGTTGTAATGCCCAATCAAATCTCATAGGAGTCATGATGACTAGTATATGCATTGTTATGCTTGCTCAATCTGTCAATTGCCCCGCCGTAATTTGTTCACCCAGCATGTCATTTATCTTAAGGAGAACACCTCTAGTGAACTGTGGACCCTGGTCCAATCTTTACCATTGATACATCATCCACTGTTACCGTTTACCTTCTACAAGCAACTATTATCTTCCACACTATACATTTAATCCTTTGTTTTCAAAGAAACCAAAGGAGATTGACAACCTCACTATAACTTGGGGAAAAGTCTTGAGTTTGTGTTGTGTAGGATTCCAAGTTGTTAACAACACCTTAGAGTTGTTTCCTTGCTCCTACTGGTTCGATAACCTTGGTTTCATAACCGAGGGAAAACTTACTATTGTGCTCATCACACCTTCCTCTTGGGGTATCCCAACTATGCTCTACAGTGATCTGAGCTCATCATGCACCTACTTACCCCTAGTATAGTTAGTGGTGTATAATACCATACCCCCTTGAAGACCCCGCTTTAGCCAAAGCAAGACTATAGGATGGAAAGACCCCGAAAAAAGTTTACAAAAATATTTTATGAGAAAACCTTGCTGAGGTTTGACCTACTAGGAGAAGTTGAGAAAGAAAAATATTTGTTTTCCAAATGATGTTGAAGAAGAGAAGGAGAAAAATGTTTACAAAAATGCACCTGTTTCGTTGCAGTTTGCTAGAACAATTAACCCGTGTAACCACATTACTCCTATACGGGAAGGGGCTGGACTTGAATTTTGTTTACTCTAGTATAATTTTCCTCACAACTAATATAGGAGATTTCGATCTCCGGTGGTTGTTTCTTCTCCCGTAATGGTCTATGTGAAACATCGACCAGAAGAACAAATGAACGGTCTATGGGCCACCATGCGTTTACTACGAGCCTCTCATTGAAAGCGCACACTTTGTGCAGTAGAAAAGGTGCTCCGGTTGGTCCTCGGTACCCAACGTACTAGTCTTGAGGGGAACATTTCATAGGGTAGGCACTTATATTGGAGTGGGAATCCTGACGGTCCTGATCGGTTACTCGACCCACGATCTGTATGGGATTAGGGCAGGGTACCCGGATGGTGTGGGTAAATTGTACAACCTCTACATAGTGTAAATATATTCGAATAGCTGAGTCCTCGGTCATGGATGTTTGGGAAGGTTGCTGTAGAGCGTTGTTGTTTTTGTTTTCAAAAAGGATTTCGAAAAAGTGAAGACTTTGGAAATGTTTTGACCATGGAATGGTCGGAAAGGAAGGAAAAGAGTTTGGTCATGAGATAACCGGAAGGAAGTAAAAATCGATGACCCAATCCTAGTAGTTTCCAAACTTTTCAAAATGTTTTACAAAAAAATTCAACAAATATATAGAGATGATATATCTACAAGAGAAACTATTTTATAAAAAAACCTCTCATGGAGCCCTCCTACTACCACAACCATATTTCATATCCTTTATTATTATTCACTTCAGGTGGTTTGCGAGTACATTCAAAGTACTCACCGACATTGTCCCTGGCTATTAACTTGGTCAAATTCGAGAAGAAAGTGAAGAAGATGGTGACATCGATGACTATGTGAGCTAGCATGTTCTCCCATTCAGCTGCCTATAGGTTAAGGCATGGCTCGACTCGACGCTTTATTAAAGTTCCGCTAATGATGATCGTGATGACCCACAAGCATAGGGGATCACAACAGTCTTCGAGGGTAGTATTACCCAATTTATTGATTCGACACAAGGGAGCTAAAGAATACTTGCAAGACTTAACAACTGAGTTGTCAATTCAGCTGCACCTGGAAATAGTTCTTGCTCATAGAAGTTTATCAGTAGCAACAGTTTTGTAGTAGCAACAACAAAGCAACAACAACAGTAGAACAAGAGCAATAGTAACAGTAGTAGCAAACAGTAGGATATGAGCGCGGTAGGCATAGGGATGGATGGACGGGCGTTGCATGAACGAGTCTAAACATGTAACTTCAAGATCTAGGGCGATTGCAGATAAATAAGAATAAGAACCCAAGTACTAAACAATCATAGGCATGTGCTCCATATATAGTCATGTGTGCTCGCAATGAGAACTTGCACAACATCTTTTGTCCTGCCAGCCCGTTGCAGCAGGGCCTCAAGGGAACTACTAGCAATTAAGGCACTCCTTTTAATATAGCATCCGAGCAAAGCATTAACACTCCGTGAACACATGTGATCCTCACATCACGGCCATCCCCTCAGGTTGTCCCAATTTCTGTCACTTCAGGGCCTTTGGATGCGGACAATGATATGTGTACACAACTTGCAGATAAGATCATAAACAATACTATCATAATGATTCAATAATAAGTTCAGATCTGAGATCATGGCACTCAGGCCCTAGTGACAAGCATCAAGCACAACAAGTTGCAACAAAGTCAAATAACACTCATAGAGATACTAGGAACTATGCCCTAGAGATGGTTGTTTCTCCTCCTTTGTGCTATCATGTTTAGATCTTGTGAGCTCCGTTCATGATCAAGATCATCTATTTGTAATCATATATGTTGTGTTTGCCAGGATCCAATGGATATTGAGATACTATGTCAGATTGATTATTGATTATATCATGTATGTGTTATTTGTGATCTTGCATGCTCTCCGTTGCTAGTAGCTATCTTGGCCAAGTAGATTCTCGTGACTCCAAGAGGGATTATTTATGCTCGATAGTGGGTTCATGCCTCTAGTAATCTAGGGAAGTGACAGAAATATCTAAGGTTGTAGATGTGTTGTTTCTACTAGGGAGAAAACAACAATCTTTTGTTCATGGAACGATTGTATTATTTACTTTACACACATTGCTTACTGCAATTATCCGTTGCTTGCAACTTAATACTGGAAGGGGTTTGGGTGATAACCTGAAGGTGGATTATTAGTCATAGATGTAGTTGGATTACGGTCTATGTATATTGTTGTAATGCCCAATCAAATCTCATTGGAGTCATGATGACTAGTATATGCATTGTTATGCTTCCTCAATCTATCAATTGTCCCACTGTAATTTGTTCACCCAACATGTTATCTAGCTTAAGGAGAACACCTCTAGTGAACCGTGGACCCCGGTCTAATCTTTACCATTGATACATCATCTACTGTTACCGTTTACTTTCTACAAGCAACTACTATCTTCCACACTATACGTTTAATCCTCTGTTTTTAGCAAACCGGTGAGATTGACAACCTCACTGTAAGTTGGGGCTTGAGTTTGTGTTGTGCAAGTTCCAAGTTGTTAGCAACACCTTGGAGTTGTTTCCTTACTCCTACTGGTTCGATAACCTTGGTTTCATAACTGAGGGAAAACTTACTGTTGTGCTCATCATACCTTCCTCTTGGGGTCTCCCGACGAAGCTCTACAGTATCTAAGCCATCAAGACATTTTCTAGCGCCATTGTCGGGGAGATAAGGATAGCTTCAATCACTTCATCCTCGTCATTCACCTTTCAGGGAGAAAGAAGATTCTCTCAAGGGGAGTCTCTCACGACCATTCTCTTTAATTTGTTTTTGTTTTGCTTAGTTTCTTTTTGATTTGTTTTTCTTGTTTCTTTCTTTAAAAAATCCAAAAAAATAGTTTTGTTTGGTTTGCTTTTTCTTATAAAAAACACACAAAAAATTAGTTCCTACTTCAAGTTGCTTCCATGTCTAGTGTTGCTCCCATCACTGTGTTGCCTGTGGAAATGATCTTTACTTTCAAACAAGGAAGTGAGGATAGTTTCAAAGAATCTTGGTCTAGAATTTCTGATTCACATGAAAAAACTGAGCCTAAAATGACTCTAGGCTTGGTTCTTAGCAGTTTCTACTATGGTCTTGCTCTTTGTTATAGATATGCTTTGGATGCTGTAGTGGGAGGAGATTTTCTCCAGTGTAATGAGGATGAAGCTTTGAATGCCATAAAGAAGTTGATTACAATTTATAATTTTCCTAGCAAATCTGATTCTTCCTTTATAAACAACTATGCTAGGTTGAACACTCTTGAGACCAGTACTGCTAGTTTAAAAGATTGCTATAACATGCTTAGAGAGCATCACGATTATGTTCCAATGAAGTCCGAGCCTTCAAAATGGTTTCCTATAGTAAAATTTATTATAAATAATGAAACTTTTGATGCCCGTTGTAATATCATGTCTGAATTTTGTCTTATGCCTAAGGATATCTATGAATCTTTGAATCTTTGTGGACTTTCTGAAGGAGGAGAAGAAATATCTCTTACCAATAATGTCACTATATTACCCATTGGAATAGCTGAAGGAGTGTTTACAAAGATCTTAGGGAAAGTGATGTCTACTGATTATCTTGTTATTGAATGTGTAGGAAAAGGACAAATTACACTTGGAAGATCCCTACTGAAACTCCTTGGAGCAGTAATAGATGTGGGAAAAGGCATCATGCATTTTTCTCTTCTCCACAAAGAAATCATACGTTCCCTAAAGATAAGAGTAAAGGTAATAAATATAGGGGCAAGAAATTTGATGTTAATGCTTCTTCATTTGAAAATACTTGATTCTTGCTTCCTGTGCCTAACTTAAAGGCGTTAAAGAAAAGTACTTACTGGAAGATAGCCCAAATTTAGTTAGGTTTTTCTTTTGTTGAGTCTTGGAAGTTATTACTTATGTAATAACCTCTCCTTATCCTTTTTGTGTGGTTTTCGTGCCAACAATAACCTCTAATGAGAGAGAAGTAAGATTTGGGGAAGTTTCTGTCCCGAAACAGAATTTTGTGTTTCACTGTAAAAAATCGTGAACAATCCCTGTATGTCGGATTGAACTGTAATTTTCTAAGCTTATGCCCCATGTTGTTATCTAAATTTCGTTAGTTCAACACTTTTTTATTCGAGAAACAAAAGGTCTTCGGAAAAATCGTCTTTTACCTTTTGGTCTGTTTTGACAGATTTCTGCCATTATTTTCATTTGCCTCTTAATCGGTTTTTTGAGTTCTCCTTGATCACTTGAGCTTTTAAAATGAATTTCTACAGTAGCTTGTGTTTTGATGAAAGTTTTCCTTGTGTTGAAACTAAACCCAAAGGACTATTATCTTGAATACACTAATGTGGCTAATGAAGATTGTGTGAAGTTTTGTATGAAGGAAATTTTCAAGTGTAGGGGAAGAACGATGTGATGAGATGAAGAATGGACAAAATCTCAAGTTTGAGGATGACACCCCGTGTCACCCCAATAAATATTCAAGAGGTACAAGCGTCAAAGCTTGGGGATGCCCAAGGCACCCCCTTCTCCATCAATAAAAATCTCAGGTCTCTTTCTAGACACTTTGTTTTTATTGTTTCATGCACTGTTGTGTTGTTCTTGGAGCGTTTTAGTTTTCCTTTTTGGTTTTTGTTTGTTTATTTTTCTTTAATAAAGTAGTTGGACCCCCCCTTTCGCACTTTTGTTGCAAATAAGTTGATTGGTGTTGGAAAAGAGTAGAAAGTTTCATGCTTATAGTGGTACAAATGGTAGCTTGTTTTGACTGTGGCTTATACTTTATCATGTCATGGTAGATGTTGCTTTTACCTTATGCTTAGTGATTATTGTTGTAGAATGACTTGTTCCAAACAATTGAGATTGCTTAATTTGCCTTGAAATAATCATGCATTTTTTTAGCATACAAAAGCATAATATTGTGGTACTTTCCTTTGATGCTTTGTTTGGGTTGACTTGGCACATGCTTACACCATGTTATGACTATGAACCATTCACCCTAGCCTCTATGATCATTTATTTTTTGACTTGTGATATCACTTTATGCTTTAATTGATAATGTTTTGTCTCTTTGCATGATTATGGCCATTATTGCTCTCTTAGTTGGTCGCCCCTAGTCTTTTGCTAGCCTCCACTTGTACTGAGTAAGCTCTACTCATGCATACAACTCCCAATAAACCAAGTTATTCCGAAGAGTCCACTATAAATTCCTATGCATGGTGTGTTACACCATTCCAAGTATATTCATGTTATTATCTATCTTCCAAATTAAACTAGTTATGAGAAAATTAGTGATTAAAGCTCTCACAAACTTGATGGCACACTTTACGTCCTTGCACCTAATAAGCTTTAACCATTGTGTCATCTATGTTGTATATGCTTGCACTTATAAGTTGGGAATTAGCAGAACCATGCTATCATGGGGAACGCTTTCAACACTTGTACATATTACCCAGTTGATATCATGATCTTTTGTTTGCGGATGTCGGCGGTGTGAAATAAAAGGGGAGCTTGTAAGTCCATGGAGTTATGTATATGTGTTAGAGAAACGCCTGGGCGGCTAGACTAAGCCATGCCTAATCATGGTGGAAACTTGCGGCATAACCATAGTGAGCAATCTGTGAAGCATCCTCAATAAAAACCTATGCAAATGGCAAATAAAAAGATCGCTGAGATGCTCATTGTCTGTTGCCTTGTCATTTTGATATGGGATATCTCCTGTGACATGGGAAAAGGGGTACCCGTTGGCGATTCTCTATGATACACATATACTTACAGTGACAAGAACTTACCGTTGACTAAAGTTGAGTAGCATGAGGAATGGCCCTCGTACTCAAGGGACATGAGATTTCCAACTTATGATTTGTCAAGCATATACTCCATATTTGTTTCACTTTAAACTTAATCACTTCAATATGCTTATGATAGGGGCAATGAGAGCTGAAAGCTAATAAGTACAATAATTTTTGGAAGCTCTTTATGAAACTTGAAATCCCTGCTTCCCTTTGTGAAGGGCCTTTATTCCTACTTTTATATTGAGTCTCCACCTTCTAGCTTTACGCACCAATTAAGAGAGCATAGTTGTCATTCTTAGTTTTATGTGGATTGCCCCAAAACTTATTGATTGATTCATAATGTTGATATTGCTTGTTCTTGAACTATTTGTATCTAGTCACCCTTATGAACTTTGAAGGTGTCCTATGCAATTATGTTTTGCTACTCCGTGAGGGACAAGCTGAATACCACACATGCTATGTTTTCTATATGCGAAACCAACAAACGTCTTTTAATGCATTGTTATTCATGAACTTTTGTTTATAACTTTTCATGATACAACATAGTTGTTATGTCCTATTGTTAGAACTACATCTTTCATGCTCATGTATTGAGTACTTTGATCCCAGCTATCAATGCTTTACAAATGGTTTGATCAAGATTGTGATGGTGCATGAGTCCTTAAAAAATATTCTTTTTATCACTTACCTACTCGAGGACGAGCAGGAGTTAAGCTTGGGGGTGCTTGATACGTCGTAAATGTAACTATAATTTTTTATGTTCCATGCTTGTTTTGTATCAAGTTGGTTATGTTTTGTCTACACTTTGAGGTATTTTTATACATTTTCTGGGACTAACCTATTAACAAGAGGTCGCAGTGCCAGTTGCCTGTTTTCTGCTATTTTTGGTTTCAGAAAAGCTAGTAAGGAAATATTCTCGGAATTGGACGGGACAAAAGCCAAAGTCAATATTCTACCGGAGAGAAGACGAAGTCAAAAGGGCAGCCGAAGGGGGGCCATGAGGTGGCCACACCCTAGGGCCGCGCGGCCTATGTGGGGCATGCCGCCACCAAGTGTGGGCCCCTCGGGCGCCCTACGACCTTGCCCTTTCTCCTATAAAGTCACCCCGATGCAGAAACCCTAAGTACCTGATCAAATATCCACGAAACATTCTGTAGCCGCCGCCACCATCGTCCCTAGATCAGGGGGATCTGAAGCTCTTCTCGGCACCCTGCCGGAGGGGAGAGATCTTCCTGGAGGCCTTCTTCATCACCATGCCAGGCTCCGGTATGATGCGTGAGTAGTTCACCCTTGGACTATGGGTCCATACGGTAACTAGATGGTTGTTTCTCCTCCTTTGTGCTATCATGTTTAGATCTTGTGAGCTCCATTCATGATCAAGATCATCTATTTGTAATCATACATGTTGTGTTTGTGGGGATCCGATGGATATTTATATACTATGTAAGATTGATTATTGATTCTATCATGTTTGTGTTATTTGTGATCTTGCATGCTCTCCGTTGCTAGTATCTATCTTGGCCAAGTAGATGCTTGTGACTCCAAGAGGGAGTATTTTATGCTCAATAGTGGGTTCATGCCTCTAGTAATCTGGGGAAGTGACAGAAATCTCTAAGGTTGTAAATGTGTTGTTGCTACTAGGGAGAAAACAATAATCTTGTGTTCAAGGAATAATTGTATTGTTTACTTTACACACATTGCTTAATGCAATTATCCGTTGCTTGCAACTTAATACTGGAAGGGGTTCGGATCATAACCTGAAGGTGGATTATTAGTCATAGATGCTGTTGGATTACGGTCTATGTATATTGTTGTAATGCCCAATCAAATCTCATAGGAGTCATGATGACTAGTATATGCATTGTTATGCTTCCTCAATCTGTCAATTGCCCCGCTGTATTTTGTTCACCCAGCATGTTATCTATCTTAAGGAGAACACCTCTAGTGAACTGTGGACCCCGGTCCAACCTTTACCATTGATACATCATCTACTGTTACCGTTTACTTTCTACAAGCAACTACTATCTTCCACACTATATGTTTAATCCTTTGTTTTCAGCAAACTAGTGAGATTGACAACCTCACTTTAAGTTGGGGCAAAGTTTTGAGTTTGTGTTGTGCAGGTTCCAAGTTTTTAGCAACACCTTGGAGTTGTTTCCTTACTCCTACTAGTTCGATAACCTTTGGTTTCATAACTGAGGGAAAACTTACTGATGTGGTCACCATACCTTCCTCTTAGGGTCTCCCAACAAAGCTCTACAGTATCTGAGCCATCACCCTCTAATCCCCTTAACCAAATCAATCTAGAGTTAATCCATTCCAGATGTTTTCAAGTCAATGAAGACCAAGTATAAGCCTTGATACTATCTACTCAATCAATACTTCAACATCCTCCACTTGATGATGATCTTGGAACCTTACATCCTCTCCAAATCATCTCCTCCCTTATCTTAGTCAAAAACCTTAAATCTGCCAAATTTTGACCAAGTTTGGAACTGCTATCACCATCACCTCTTTAAGTCCTTGCCTTTATCTACCCTTGTGCGTTTTTTGGAAATCCCCTTAAACCATTTGGTAGAGCAACTTAAGAACTTTCAAATACCACTCTTTCCTTTGACTAAATCATCCTATAACCCACTAGTTCTTGATGGTGTTGTAGGCAAGAAAATAATCTTTTCTGCAAATCTTATCATCATGCCAACTTGGGCAGAAGCTCACATCTCCATGTTATCTTCTCTTGACCAAATATTTGCATGGTTGTGATCTACTAAACATGGTCCATCAACCTACAGTTCCATTGTTTCAATTGAATCCTTGTGCTTCTTAAACTTCATCAACATGGCTCAATGTCAACACAATGTCCCCGTGTTGATAATAAGGAGTGACAATGGCACCGATTTCAAGAACTACACCTTATTAGTGATGAGGGGATAAAACATCAATATTTTGCTGCATATACCCCTCAACAAAATGGTGTAGCCGAGAGGAAGAAACAGACTCTTATTGATATGGCTAGGACCATGTTGGCGGAGTTTAAATATACATACAATTTTTGGGCCAAAGCAATCTCCACCGCCTGCCATGCATCGAACCGGATCTACCTCCGCAAAGAATTGATCAAGACTCCATATGAAATTCTTACCGGTAACAAGCCCAACATATCATACTTCCGGGTGTTCGGTTGTAAGTGTTTCTATCGCATAAAGGGTGTTCGTTTGTCCAAATTTGATTCCAAAGCATTAGAGGGTATTTTTGTTGGCTATGGTGTAAAATCCCACACTTATAGAATCTATGATAAGCTCTCTGGAACTATCATAGAATCTTGTAGTGTGGTTTTTCGAAGAATATGATGGTCCCCAAGGGGGGCGTGTTGATGTTTGTGATGTAGATGATGAAATGCCTTAGGATGCCATAGGAAGAATGGATACGGGATTCATCCGCCCCATTGAGGAACCCCTTATGGCGGATCAAGAAGAACTATGATATACTCAACTGGAGCCCTCTTCTTCACAACATCAACAAGCTCCTACCGTCGAGTAGGACAATGAACCAAGTCAAAGACAAGTTGTGGACCCTCAATAAGTTGATCATGGAGAAACCTCTAGCCAGGAGGAGCTCGAGTGCAGTGACCCAACATACCACTGCATGTGTAGTACACTATAGTCATTGACATGACATCCACAGAACATAGTTTCATAAATATCACATCCCTCGGAGTGGTACAACAGAAACATTGCGGGTCCATATTACAAACATACACACGTTATTATTATTACAATACCGGAAGTTCAAGGCTTCCAAAAGATTCAACTTACAAACCAAAATATAAGTGTCTCAGCGGAAGTTTCAAATTTAAAACTTAAACTCCAAATTGAGATCAGCAACTTATTGCTATATAGTGTTCATGATGCTCGGCTCAAGTGTTTACTAGAACTATAGTAATTATTCGCACTCCTGGAACTCTCCTCCGTATACGATGTCGTAATCCTCCCCTTCTACGGCTCCATACAAGTTGGGCTCTTCATAGAAGACCTCCTCTTGATTCTCAGATGCGTACATTGGAGTACCTTCGAGATGCTCAGAGTCTAAGCAAGGATTCAAAGGAAAGGATGAGTAACAGCGTTACCCAACAAGTTCATTATATGCAAAGTAGGAAGTTTGATGCTCTATCTACCACCTCGGACTATTATTCGTTGGCACTATGCAATTTTTGTAAATCTTTCTTCAAAGGTTGATTTTATTATGAAAATCTATGACCATCAGCATTCACAGGTTTACCAGAACTTTCATGGAGTTCTTTTCCTGCCGCGTTTGTAGCTCCTTCCCGGAACAGGGAGTAACAAGTTACGGTTCTTACACTCTGGAAAGGTGCGTTACTTTTCCCATGAGAGATCAACTCCTTGTTGCACAACCGGGCGTACTTTCCCGTCCATAATTCCATGATGTGGGGACCAGTAGTTGGTCCAAGCCAATCACTGCCCTCTCCGCGACCTCATATGTCTGCACGATCCTTAGGCTAGCCTTTGTTAAGCCCCCTTTCGGGCAGGCTAAAACCCTGATGAGTTTCCAAAGACTCTATGACCTAGTGATGCCCGGATTAGTACCATTTACATGGACTATCTCCCTAAACACCATTCATAGATAATCTAGACACCAAAAGTGTGGGGCGTAAGGGTGACCACCCATATGTTGGATCCACACAAGGAATCACAACGTCACGTTAAGGTCGTCTTGCCTCCATACAATAGGAAAAGGATACAGCTGACTTCTCCGTCCCATTCCAAATCTCATGGTTAACGCGTAATATACGACGCTAGAATCACTGATGTCATGGGTTATTAATCCCTAATTGTTCATCATTATTGCAATTAGAACCCTAAGTTCTATTGCTTCATTATATCATCACTTAGGATGATATTTAAGATTTAGTATCTTGAGAAAATAGTGTTTTCTTTTTCCATAGTATAAATGATAAGACACAATTTGCAAATAATTTGATAAAGAATCTTCAAAGGACATGATAAAGTGATGAACTTGCCTTGTGATGGCAATGTAGTGAAGTATGATGCTTGCACTGGACCTTGAGCTTCTATGTCTACAAAAACATCATTATTGCCCGGTAAGGACAATATTTAAAGAAACAAAATGATTATGCAAAGTAATGTAATGCATCTTTTAACTTGATATGCATTTTACCCATTATTATAAAAATTCCTTTTAATAATAAAGGATTTATAAATATTAATTTTTAATATTTATAATAGAATATTATATTATTTTATTTTATTTTCCTTTTATTTGGCTTTTATTGATTTAATAATTCTTTTAAGAATTATCACTTAGATATTTAAATTTTTTATTAAATATTTATTTAGTATTTTCATAAAATACTACAATATTAATATATGATGAAAGTGATTTTTATTTATTTTTATCATCTTTCATTAGTTTTGTAAAATTCCATAAGGAATATATAAATTACAAAATTCTTAATAAAAATTTTATGTCTAAAATTTTATATCTCAATTTATTTGGATAATTTGGATTTTTGTGAATCCAAAAATATTTTATTTATAATTTTTAGACTTTTATTTTATTTTCTAGAATTTTATCAAGTCCAGGGGTATTTTGTTCTTTTCCTATTTATTAAAACAGATTTCAATCGACTTGGGCTGGCCATTTGGGCTTATTGGGCCCATGTGACCCAATAGGGCAGGGTCAAAATTAACACCCCAAGGGGTCTTCGGCCCACTCAGCCCACTCCTTCACTCTGTCTCTCCTTCGTCCTCATCTCTCCTATCTCTCGACCTCGTGGGGTTCTGGCGATGCCCGCCGTCGTGGCCCTTCCTGGCCACCGTCGTGGTGCAGGGTGAGGTTACCGACCATGCACGTTAATCCGGTCCAGTTAGATTTGATTCTGGGGTCCTACCCTGGTCAGGCTAGCCCCTTTCCAAACCCTAGGGTTTGGGGAAAGTGCTGCTATGGCCGTCGTGGTCCCTCCCGTGGTGGTGTGTGGTGTTCGTGTGCTGCTGTGGCCGCCGACGTGGCTGGTGCAGGTTGCAGCGCCCTCTGGGGTGCTCCCTGTGTCGCCTCGGGCTCGTCGGCCATTCTGCTTCCTCTTCAATTCGTCAGCGAGGACCTCGGCTAAGTTGCCTCTGTGGATCTTGGTTCATCCTATCCCCATGAATCTCTCTGTGTGTATCTAGTGGCTACCCTTGCCTAGTGCTTGTGTTCTGATTAGGGTTCATATCCTAATTAGGGTTCTTGTTCTGATTAGGGTTCATGTCCCTCTGTTGATCATATCTATGATGATTTGTATTTAGTGGTGATAATCCTTGAGCATGATGAATGACTGTTTGTTGTGGATTATTATTTGTAGTTGGCTTTGGTGATGCTAGTAGTTGGTCAGACTTATTCCATTGGTAATTTTCTATGATACAATGTTAGTGTTTCTATGAAATCCCTACTTGGAAATGTTGTTGATCTGAGAACTTTCCACTGTCAAGATGTTTATACTGACAGTAGTTCTATCAGTAAATGCTTACTGCATTTATAATGGTTGGCTTGTATGAGAATATACATACTGAATATAATCATTACATGTTAATGATTTCCTGTAGATGTATAGATGAGTTTGATGATGATTCCTGGCATTT
This sequence comes from Avena longiglumis, assembly GCA_030063025.1. Classification (NCBI taxonomy): domain Eukaryota; kingdom Viridiplantae; phylum Streptophyta; class Magnoliopsida; order Poales; family Poaceae; genus Avena; species Avena longiglumis. Next base: position 186,532,613 of record CP125979.1, read on the forward strand.
GGTTTCAGGAAGATGATATTTAGTGGCTTGCCCCTTTTTATTTGTGAAATCTAAGTAAAGATTGGAATTAGCTCACCAGAATTTGTCCTTGTGATACCATTATAAACTGGCACACAAGTGATTGGGTTCTATTCTTGAGCTTAGTTCTGACAGTGCTTGTGATTAATACTATCAAGATAAAATGAAAGCTTCTTTAAATTTTCCTGCCTATGATGTTGGTCTGAGGCATAGGAACTAGTTTCCTAATGGCTGTCCCTGATAGAAATATTCTGGCATAATTACCAGCTGCTAATTCTTGAAGTATAGTTGGAAAACACTGGGTGTGCTAAGGTTTTGCATGGATCCATAGGATTTATGGATACTGAGGTGCTACTCTTTTAAGAGATGTGCCCAGATTTCCTAATCTTTCCTTTGGCTATATTGAAATATATGATTTGGCCTTTGTAACCAGGATCAATGATGTTGGTCTGAGATATTGGTTATACTGGTAGGTTGATCTTGTGATTATGACTTTATTTTAAAACCTTCTAGGATGGATTCATCCCACTTGGATGAATACTGAGAGGTTAGATATAAAACAACACATGATTCTTTGATATGATAGACAGATCATGTGATGCTTTTATATAACTCACCACAACTGTTGTTGATGTTGTGGTTGCAACTTGTTGATCTGGTATCCTGATCTTGCTGGCTTGATCTGGTCCTTCTCTTGTTGATGTCCCTACTGCTTACAGCTTCTGGAACTTGTCCTTTATCTTGCTATCCACCTTCTGGTTCCTGGTAGCTTGGTCCTGACCTTGCTGTCCACCTGATGCACCCCTCCTTATGTCACCATCTTGGTGAGTTCTGAGAGGATCTGGTTTGTGGTTTAGTTTGGCAGGTTTGGCTGTGGCTAGGCTGCTGATGTTTGATGTGTATGAACAATAATATGAGGTTGTGGTGCTTGCCCACGGTTGTGCTGATGGTTTTGTGTGATTGATCTGTTGTTGTGGGGCTGACAGCACACACCATGCAATCTGGTGTGTGTGCTGCATGTGTGCTTGCTGTGCACTTGTGGATATGCTCTGAACTTGAGATTGACTGCTATCTGGTTAATTTTACTTGACTTGTGAAACTTGCCCCTCATTGCTGTCATTTGACTTCTGGCTTAAAAATTATGAAAGATACATTCTTTCATATTGGTGAAACTTGCCCCTTTTATAAAATTACTCAATGATGAATCTTGATCAGTGCACTTCACTGACAAGTCTGAGAGTAATTCCATTCTAACCTTAACCTTCTTTATTTTTTATTAATGTTTGTTTTGCAGGTACCAGCCTTGAAGATCAAGACTTTAGTTTAGCTTTTTCTCTTTTTTATAGAAAAGTCACTTGTAATATTCCACTGATTCAATTGTAATTTTTAATTTATTATTTTGTAATTTTTATTTTATTCTTTTGTAATATTGTACTATTATTCAATATAGAAAGATTCTTCTTTTGTTTTATTTACTATTGTAAATATTTCTAATAAGTTACATTCGGTAACTCATTTATTGAATAAAGTTTTGGAATCAATATTCATTCTATAGGTTCCTTTATTTTATTCAAAGTTTGAGTGATTAATTGTTAACTCTTGGCTAAATCAAATCACTCAAATCTAATTCTTAATCCTTTTGAATTATAATTCAAACATTAAAATTTTAAATTCAAATTTCATTTCCCAAAACCATAAATCCACAAAGATCATATCAAAGTCTATAGTAATCATCCTTCAAGACTAAACCTATTCTCAAAGTATGAAAGAAACCTTGATCACTTTAGATTTTTATTTGTCGAAAAATTTACCCACATTTTCACAGATGAATGCATGCAATGTTTCAATTTCCTAAATCTACCCTTCGTTAGTTCCTACATGCTGGGATGTTACATTGAGTCTCCATTCTCCAGAATGTCTAGCGCTGCTCGGTCTATTATGTTCGGGTTCGTAGCATGGAAAACAAAAAAATTCTACCGCATGCACACAAACAAGGCAAGATCTATCTACTGGATTATAGCAACGAGTCGATTAGAGTACTCACCCTTGAAGATTCCAAAGGCGATTAACGAGAGCAGATTCTCGTGGGTGATGTAGTCGTACACTTGCCGATCTCACGATCGCGTAGATGATGCTTCCGGCGCTGCGTTCTGGCATAGCTTCCGTAGTCGGCCACACATTCGGTACTCGATGAAGACCTTCCTCTCCCTTGTTCCAGCAAGCAGTGGAGGTTGTAGTTCTCCCCTCGCAATTCCGGTAGCACGACGGCGTGGTGTCGGAAGTAGAGGAAGATCCCGAAGGGCTTCTCCTAAGTCGGTGCGAGTTATGGTGGATCTAGGGTTTCCAGTGATCTAGGTTTAGAAGGCCGGAGAGGAGGAGATGGTTTCGGAGAGGCTAGGGCGACGGCGAAGGGCCGGCGGCGACGCGTGGCGCTGGGCGGCGGCTTGGCGGCGGCGGCATAGAACGGGTGAGGAGGGCTGGTTGTGTGTTCTTTGGGGCAGCCCCCTCTATTTATGAGGGAGGGAGGCTTGGGAGAGGGGAGTTTGAATCCATACCCAAACTCAAGTTGGATAAAAGGAAGGACTCTTTCCTTCTTCCACTAGGAAACCATTGTTTTAGTTTGACTTTTCAAACCTCCCTTTTGACTTTCAATTTAGAGCTTTATTTCTCTCTCGCAAATGCCCAACCAAAGTGACTTAGGACATGATCCAATCATTCCACTTACCCATGAAACATTCATGGACCATTCACCTTCCGGTCCGGTGAACCTTCTAGACCCTTCTAGAACCTCTTCGATGAAAACATCAAAATCATTCCCAAACTCCGGAATCGGACTTTCCTTACATGAATATTATTCTCCGGACTATTCCGGATCTCCTCGTGATATCCCAGATCCCATCCGAGACTCTAAACAACATTCGATATCCCTACTTACACATTCCATATGTACTAAACAACATCGAATCCTTAAGTGTGTCTCCCTACGGTTCGTGAATTATGCAGACATGACCGAGACACTTCTCCGATCAATAACCAACAGAGGAATCTGAAAATTTATATGGCTCCCACATATTTCTACGATTACTTTGCGATCGAATGAACCACTTACATACGATACCAATTCCCTTTGTCTCGTGATAGTTTACTTATCCGAGGTTTTGATCGTCGGTATCTTTGCATACCTAGTTCAACCACGTTACCGATAAGTACTCTTTTCTCGTTCCCGTGATATGTGATCCCTTGTGAGCCAGTCACATGCTTGCAAGCCAATTGGATGACATTCCACCGAGAGGGCCCAGAGTATATCTATCCGTTATATGGATGGACAAATCCCACTCTCGATCCATGTGCCTCAACACAAACTTTTCGAACACTCAATGCCACCTTTATAGCCACCCAGTTACGGTGTGGTGTTTGATGTCATCAAAGCATCCTTTCGATGATGGTGATTAGCATGATCTCATGGTCGAAGGAATTAGGTTACTATGTATCAGAAAGCTTATAGCAAATGAACAATTGAAATGACTTGATCTTAATGCTACGCTTATCTATAGGAGTATGTCCATCATACCATTCTCCTAATGATATGATCTTGTTGTTAACAACATCTCAATGTTCATGATCGGGAAACCACGATCATCTATTAACCAACAAGCTAGTATTACAAAGAGGCTTTACTAGGGACTCTAATTTAGTTTACAAATCACACAAGTATTAATGTTTCCGGTTAATACTATTATAGCATGAATGTAAACATTTATCATAAACACAAAGATATAATAATAACCACTTTTATTATTGCCTCTAGGGCATATCTCCAACATATTACACAAGGAAGATCTATACAATCTACCATAAGATCAGCTCAACGCCTATCTAGAAGTGTGCTTGATCATGACCAAGGTCGATCTTTGCCTCTTGATGAACAGAATGATTCTGATGATGATGAATGTCAAGGAAATGGTCAAGACAAGGACCAAAATGATGAAGAGATCCCCACAAGAAACAACTAGGAGATAGAAACTCGTCGCCAAGCTAGAGTGGATAGAATGTTGGAATTAAGAGACCACACTCTAGAGAATGTGGTAGGGGATCTAAGAATAGGGATGTCCACTAGAGCTCAGTTGAAGAGTTTTGGTGAACACCAAGCACACATTTCCATGGTGGAACCAAAGAAAGTATGGGATTCTCTTGAAGATTCGGATTGGTTGGAAGCAATGCACAAAGTGCTCAACAACTTTGAGAGAAACAAAGTATGGAAGTTAGTTCAAAAGCCAAAGGATTGCCGCAATGTTATAGGCACCAAGTGGATATTCAAGAACAAGCAAGATGGGCATGGAATTGTTGTAAGGAACAAGGAAAGATTGGTTGCACAAGGGTTCTATCAAATTGAAGGCATTGATTATGGAGAGACATATGCACTCGTGGATCGCCTTGAGTCCATCTATATCCTTCTTGCTTATGCGGCACATCATAATTTTAAATTACAACAAATGGATGTAGAAAGTGCATTTCTTAATGGTCCATTGAATGAGTTGGTATATGTAAAGCAACCCCTGGGGTTCGAGGATCCCAACTTCCCAAACCATGTCTACAAACTTGATAAGGCGCTCTATGGGCTCAAACAAGCCCCACGCACGTGATATGAGAACCTTAGAGAGTTGTTGTTAGACCGTGGGTTTGAGGTTGGGAAATCGATCCCACTCTTATTACTAAGAAGGTCAATGGGGAGCTTTTTGTATGCCAAATAAATGTTGATGATATTATCTTTGGATCATCTAACAAAGCTTTTAATGGTGAATTCTCAAAGCTTATGACAAATAGGTTCCGAATGTCTATGATGGGGGCATTGAGATTATTTCTTGGTTTTGAGATCAAGCAAGTAAGAGGAGGAACATTCTTCAACCAAGCCAAGTATACTCAAGACATGCTCAAGAGATTCAACATGAAAGATTTAAATGGAGATCCTACTCCCATGGCAACAAAGACTCATCTTGAACTAAACCCAAATGGTAAAGATGTGGATCAAAAGGTATACCGGTCCTTGATTGGTTCTTTGCTTTACCTTTGTGCATCTAGACCCGATATTGTGTTGAGTGTAGGAGTGTGTGTAAGATATCAAGCGGATCCTAAATAAAGCCATTTGATGGCGGCCAATTCTATTGTTTACTTTACACAATTGCTTAATGCAATTATCCGTTGCTTGCAACTTAATACTGGAGGGGGTTCGGATGATAACCTGAAGGTGGATTATTAGTCATAGATGCAGTTGGATTACGGTCTATGTATATTGTTGTAATGCCCAATCAAATCTCATAGGAGTAATGATGACTAGTATATGCATTGTTATGCTTGCTCAATCTGTCAATTTCCCCACTGTAATTTGTTCACCCAGCATGTCATTTATCTTAAGGAGAACACCTCTAGTGAACTGTGGACCCCGGTCCAATCCTTACCATTGATACATCATCCACTGTTACCGTTTACCTTCTACAAGCAACTATTATCTTCCACACTATATGTTTAATCCTTTGTTTTCAGCAAACCAGTGAGATTGACAACCTCACTGTAAGTTGGGGCAAAGTCTTGATTTTGTGTTGTGCAGGATTCCAAGTTGTTAACAACACCTTGGAGTTTTTCCCTTACTCCTACTGGTTCGATAACCTTGGTTTCATAACTGAGGGAAAACTTACTGTTGTTCTCATCACACCTTCCTCTTGGGGTATCCCAACGAATCTCTACAGTGATCTGAGCTCATCAAGACTTTTTTTGGCGCCGTTGCTGGGGAGCTAAGGACAGCATCAATCTCTTCCTCCTTGTCGGTCACCTTTCAGGGAGAAAGAAGATACTCGCAAGGGGAGTCTCTCACAACCATTCTCTTTACTTTGTTTTTGTTTTGCTTAGTTTCTTTTGCTTAGTTTTGCTTGTTTCTTTCTTAAAAAAATACAAAAAGATTAGTTTTGTTTGATTTGCTTTTTCTCAAAAACACAAAAAAATTAGTTCCTACTATAGTTGTTGGTCAGTTATTGCCTTGTTTTGTCATGCTTTCTATGAATGGTTGGTTTTTTGAAACTAGATCTTATTGTCAAGGTGGGTTCACGGAAGAACACAAATATTATTATAAGGAACACCGCTTGTCACAAAAAGGGAAACACTTATGGGAACAAATTGATAAATTGAATACCATTGCTAGAAACGTGTGCTGTACCTATAATGTTACTTATTGCTTTGATAAATCTTGTTGCTGTAGGAGGTATAAACACCTCCCTTTTTAATGTGAGTATAATGATAATGTTACCATGTATTATTATGTTAAATTAAATTATGACTTTTATGATGTGGAACAAATTGAAGAATTTATTGCTTGGAAGGGTGCATTCGAACTTGCTAATTTTCTTGAAAATACCGATGATGCACCTTATAAATATGAGGTTTATGATATACTTAAATTTTGCTTTGATAATTACAAGGAAGAAAATGGCTATATTCTTAAATATTTTAATAGATGCTTTCCACCAACGGAAGAGACTAATGCCTTGCAAGAGTCTATGGAAGAAGACATTGTTGAAACTGAAAGCTCATTAGATGAAAAAGAGGAGGAGAGTGATAAACAAAAGGAGGAAGAATGGATTAGCTACCCATGCCTACCTTCTAATGAGAGTAACTCTTTATCCCTTACAATATTTGATTATCCTCCATGCTTACCAAAGGAGGATGAAAGTTATGTTCCTGTGGGTCCTTTTGAAATATCTACTATGAGTAAAACTTGTGATAATAATTATGCTCCTGTTATCTATGCAGGGTACTAAAGAGTTTTGCTTAGAAAATGTTTATGATAAAGCTCTAGATGATGGTCCTATATTAGTTGATAATATTAATTGTACTACTATTGAAAATGAGATTGGAGGGGTATTGACTTTATCTTGGAACCCCATACCTCTTGAGAATGATCAGTCATCTTGTTATAAAATTGTTAAAAGTGGGTTTGAAGGCTATAATCCCACTATTTTTATCTTGATAAAAATTATGTGTTTGTAGATCATGAAAAGCATGCTTTATGTGATAGTTATATTGCCGAGTTTATTCATGAGGCTACTAAAAATATTATGAGAGGGGAAAATATGGTTGTAGAAGTTTTCATGATACTGAAACATCTCTCTATGTGCTGAAAGTTTTGAAATTACTTTTGTTTTATCTTCCTATGGCTGTCACTTTGTTCTCTGTGAATTTATTTGCGTAGAAGACTCCTATGCATAGGAAGTGTGTTAGGATTAAATTTGTTTTACATTTTATTCTTGATGCTCTCTTTTACTTCAATTCATATTTCTTATAAGAGCATCTTCTCAAACTATCAATCCTAACTTAAAGACGTTAAAGAAAAGTACTTTTTGGAAGATAACCCAATAGTTTTAGTTGAGTCTTGGAAGATATTACTTATGTAATAACCTCTCCTTATCCTTTTTGTGTGGTTTTTGTGCCAATAATAACCTCTAATGAGAGAGAAGTAAGATTTGGGGAAGTTGTTGTCCCGAAACAGATTTTTGTGCCTCACTGTAAAAATTCGCGAACAATTCTTGTATGTTGGATTGAGCTGTAATTTTCGGAGATTATGCCCCAGGTTTTTATCTAACTTTAGTTAGTTCAACACTTTTTGATTTGAGCAACAGAAGGTCTTAAAAAAAATCGGCTTTTATCTGCTGGTCTATTTTGCCAGATTTCTGCCATTATTTTCATTTGCCTCTTAATCGATTTCTTTTTGAGTTCTCCTTGATCACTTGAGCTTTGAAAATGAATTTCTACAGTATCTCATGTTTCAATGAAAGTTTTCCTTGTGTTGAAACTAAACCTAAAGTCCTATTATCTTGAATACACTAATGTTGCTAATGAAGATTGTGTGAAGTTTTGTATAAAGGAAATTTTCAAGTGTAGGGGAAGAACGATGTGATGAGATGAAGAATGGACAAAAGCTCAAGATTTGGGATGCCACCCCGTGTCACCCCAAGAAATATTCAAGAGGTACAATATTCAAAGCTTGGGGATGCCCAAGGCACCCCCTTCATCAATAAAAATATCAGGTCTCTTTCTAGACACTTCGTTTTTATTGTTTCATGCACTGTTGTGTTGTTCTTGGAGCGTCTTAGTTTTCGTTTTTTGTTTTCTTGCTTAGTTTTATTGAATAAAGTAGTTGGACCCCCGCTTTTGCTATGTTGTTTCAAATAAGTTAATTGGTGTTGGAAAAGAGTAGAAAGTTTCATGCTTAAGTGGTACAAAAGGGAGCTTGTTTTGACTGTGGCTTAGACTTTATCATGTCATGCTAGGTGTTGTTTTGACCTTATGCTTAATGATTATTGTTGTAGCATGACTTGTTCCAAACAATTGATATTGCTTAATGTTCCTTGCAAGAATCATGCGTTGTTTTAGCATACAAAAGCATAATATTTTGGTATTCTCTTTTGATGCTTTGTTTGGGTTGACTTGGCACATGCTCACACCATGTTATGAATATGAACCGGTAACCTTAGCCTCTATGATCATTTAGTTTTGACTTGTGATATCACTTTATTCTTTAGTTGATAATGTTTTGTCGCTCTGCATGATTATGGCCATTATTGCTCTCTTAGTTGGTCGCTCTCAGTCTTTTGCTAGCCTCCACTTGTATTGAGTAAACTCTACTCATGCATCCAACTCCCAAGAAACCAAGTTATTCCAAAGATTCCACTATAAATTCCTATGCATGGTGTGTTACACCATTCCAAGTATATTCTTGTTTTATCTATCTTCCAAATTAAACCTGTTATGAGAAAATTAGTGATTAAAGCTCTCACAAACTTGATGGCACACTTTACTTTTTGCACCTAATAAGCTTGAAACATTGTGTCACCTATGTTGTATATGCTTGCACTTATAAGTTGGGATTTAGCAGAACCATGTTGTCATGGGGAAGGATTTCAACACATGTACATATCTACCATTGATATCATGATCTTTTGTTTCGTATGTCGGTGGTGTGAAATAAAAAGGGAGCTTGTAAGTCCATGGAGTTATGTATATGTGTTAGCAATTTGTGAAGCATCCTTAATAAAAACCTATGCAAATAGCAAATAAAAAGATCGTTGAGATGCTCATTGTCTGTTTCCTTGTCATTTTGATATGGGATAGCTCCTATATCATGGGGCAAGGGGTACCCCGTTGGCGGTTCTTTATGATACACATATACTTAGACAAGAACTTATCGGTGACTAAAGTTGAGTAGCATGTCGAACGACCCTCATACTCAAGGGACATGAGATTTCCAACTTATGATTTGTCAAGGATATACTCCATATTTGTTTCACTTTAACCTTAATCACTTGAATATGCTTATGATAGGGGCAATGAGAGCTGAAAGCTAACAAGTACCATAACTTTTGGAAGCTCTTTATGAAACTTGAAATCCCTGCTTCCCTTTGTGAAGGGCCTTTCTTCCTACTTTTTATATTGAGTCTTCACCTTCTTCCTTTATGCACCAATTAAGAGAGCATAGTTGTCATTCTTAGTTTTATGTGCATTGTCCCAAAACTTATTGATTTGATTCATAATGTTGATATTGCCTGTTCTAGAACTATTTGTATCTAGTCACCCTTATGAACTTTGAAGGTGACCTATGCATTTATGTTTTGCTACTCCATGAGGGACAAGCTGAATACCACTATGCTATGTTTTCTATATGTGAAACAAACAAACGTATTTTAATGCATTTTTATTCATGATCCTCTGTTTGTATCCTTTCATGTTGCAACATAGTTACTATGTCTTATTGTTAGAACTACATCTTTCATGCTCATGTTTAGAGTACTTTAATCCCAACTTTAAATGCTTTTCAAATGGTTTGATCAAGATTGTGATGGTGTATGTCACCTAAAAAAAATATTTTTATCCCTTACTTACTCGAGGACAAGCATGAGTTAAGCTTGGGGATGCTTGATACGTCGTAAACGTATCTATAATTTTTTATGTTCCATGCTTGTTTAGTATCAACTTTGCTATGCTTTGTCTACACTTTGAGGTATTTTTATACATTTTATAAGACTAACCTACTAACAATATGCCACAGTGCTAGTTGCTTGTTTTCTGCTGTTTTTGGTTTTAGAAAAGCTAGTAAGGAAATATTCTCGAAATTGGACGAGACAAAAGCCAAAGTCAATATTTTACCGAAGAGAACACAAAGTCCGGAGGGGAGACGAAGTGGGGCAACAAGGCCACCACCCCCTAGGGTGGCGCGGGCACCCCCTAGGGCGCGCCGCCACCTGGTGTGGGCCCCTCGAGTGCCCCCCTGCCTCGCCTCTTCGCCTATAAAAGCCCCCATTGCAGAAACCCTAAGCACCCGATCATATCTCCACAAAATAGTCCGTAGTCTCCGCCACCATCATCCCTAGATCAGGGGGATCTGAAGATCTTCCCGGCACCCTGCCGGAGGGGAGAGATCATCCCGGAGGCCTTCTTCATCACCATGACAGCCTCCGGTATGATGCGTGAGTAGTTCACCCTTGGACTATGGGTCCATACGGTAGCTAGATGGTTGTTTCTCCTCCTTTGTGCTTTCATGTTTAGATCTTGTGAGCTCCGTTCATGATCAAGATCATCTATTTGTAATCATACATGTTGTGTTTGCGGGGATCCGATGGATATTGAGATACTATGTCAGATTGATTATTTATACTATCATGTCATATTGATTATTGATTCTATCATGTCTATATTGTTTGTGATCTTGCATGCTCTCTGTTGCTTGTAGCTATCTTGGCCAAGTAGATGCTTGTGACTCCAAGAGGGAGTATTTATGCTCGATAGTGGGTTCATGCCTCTAGTAATCTGGGGAAGTGATAGGAATATCTAAGGTTGTAGATGTGTTGTTGCTACTAGGGAGAAAACAACAATCTTTTGTTCATGGAACAATTGTATTGTTTACTTTACACACATTGCTTAATGTAATTATCCATTGCTTGCAACTTAATACTGGAGGGGGTTCGGAGATAACCTGAAGGTGGATTATTAGTCATAGATGTAGTTGGATTACGGTCTATGTATATTGTTGTAATGCCCAATCAAATCTCATAGGAGTCATGATGACTAGTATATGCATTGTTATGCTTGCTCAATCTGTCAATTGCCCCGCCGTAATTTGTTCACCTAGCATGTCATTTATCTTAAGGAGAACACCTCTAGTGAACTGTGGACCCTGGTCCAATATTTACCATTGATACATCATCCACTGTTACCGTTTACCTTCTACAAGCAACTATTATCTTCCACACTATACATTTAATCCTTTGTTTTCAGCAAACCAGTGAGATTGACAACCTCACTATAACTTGGGGAAAAGTCTTGAGTTTGTGTTGTGTAGGATTCCAAGTTGTTAACAACACCTTAGAGTTGTTTCCTTGCTCCTACTGGTTCGATAACCTTGGTTTCATAATCGAGGGAAAACTTACTATTGTGCTCATCACACCTTCCTCTTGGGGTATCCCAACGATGCTCTACAGTGATCTGAGCTCATCATACACCTACTTACCCCTAGTATAGTTAGTGGTGTATAATACCATACCCCCTTGAAGACCCCGCTTTAGCCAAAGCAAGACTATAGGATGGAAAGACCCCGAAAAAAGTTTACAAAAATATTTTATGAGAAAACCTTGCTGAGGTTTGACCTACTAGGAGAAGTTGAGAAAGAAAAATATTTGTTTTCCAAATGATGTTGAAGAAGAGAAGGAGAAAAATGTTTAAAAAATGCACCTGTTTCGTTGCAGTTTGCTAGAACAATTAACCCGTGTAACCACATTACTCCTATACGGGAAGGGGCTGGACTTGAATTTTGTTTACTCTAGTATAATTTTCCTCACAACTAATATAGGAGATTTCGATCTCTGGTGGTTGTTTCTTCTCCCGTAATGGTCTATGTGAAACATCGACCAGAAGAACAAATGAACGGTCTATGGGCCACCATGCGTTTACTACGAGCCTCTCATTGAAAGCGCACACTTTGTGCAGTAGAAAAGGTGCTCCGGTTGGTCCTCGGTACCCAACGTACTAGTCTTGAGGGGAACAACTCATAGGGTAGGAACTTATATTGGAGTGGGAATCCTAACGGTCCAGATCGGTTACTCGACCCACGATCTGTATGGGATTAGGGCAGGGTACCCGGATGGTGTGGGTAAATTGTACAACCTCTACATAGTGTAAATATATTCGAATAGCTGAGTCCTCGGTCATGGATGTTTGGGAAGGTTGCTGTAGAGCGTTGCTGGTTTTGTTTTCAAAAAGGATTTCGAAAAAGTGAAGACTTTGGAAATGTTTTGACCATGGAATGGTCGGAAAGGAAGGAAAAGAGTTTGGTCATGAGATAACCGGAAGGAAGTAAAAATCGATGACCCAATCCTAGTAGTTTCCAAACTTTTCAAAATGTTTTACAAAAAAATTCAACAAATATATAGAGATGATATATAGAAATTCAACAAAAGTCTGATACCACTCTGTAACACCCTCAGAATCGGACCTATGCAAGTTTGAGCAAAATTCGCCAAACCCGCATAGAAACGATTCAAAGGTGCCCACCAGGCACTTTTGTGCGGGTGGAAAGCAAGTAATAACATTACACAACAGTCCTCGATGGGACCCACAGAACAGATATATATACAGCAACGACTCCATGAGTCAAGAATACAGATATAAAGTACAAAGATCCAAATCACCTTGAAAATGATAGAGCGTCCGACTACGGACAAGATGCAAATGGGGCTAAGAGCCCTAAAGAATAACCAATGGCGTCCATAACCCTGCCCAGGCCAAGCCGGAAGGGTAACCCTGCTAACGACGTCGATCTCAAAACCTGCTTAAACAAAAGGGGTGCCGACAAAGGGCGAAGGAAAAAGAAGGAGCGTCGATCGAGGCCAAGATGCAGCGAGGCTAGAATTCGGCGGTCCTCGCCTACATAGGTATGGTGGACTGAGCGGCAGCGGCAGCATGCACTAAACAACCTATAGAGACTCGATACAACGGGCGGTTATCAGAGGGGGATAAGAAGGACCTATCCGGAACCAACCTGAAGCTAACACCAAACAAACCCATCCTGGTGTTTCCCCCTCGAGACCAAACGAGGAAGTCATCCGAGGAACTCACACCGTTGGCAGTTTTATTTATTCAGTTATAGTTGCGGCACTTTACTAGTCAGGTTTAGATAATCGTCCTGATAAAGTAAACAGTGGGCACTTTTAGTTGACCATTCCGTTATAGTTGCGGCAATTACTAATCAAATACAGATAGCATGATATAATCCCAAACCCAGCAGTTGTTGGTACTTCTAATCAGCCAATTCCGTTGTAGTTGCCATACTTACTAGTCAGGTACAATGGTCGCAAGCGACAAACCAAACAAGCAATTGTGGGCAGTATTAATTAGCCATTCCATTATAGTGAAGCTGATTACTAGTCATTATAAGTCAAATTTATAGCAGTAAACTTTAGTTATGCTTGTCTATGATCGAGAATCTTGTGCTCCAAGTCGTCCATATCGCGGACACGGCTTTGAGAAAGTTTTACCGGCCGGGTGCACCAATAGCAACACACGCCGATCAACCTCGGAAAAACCAAATCAAAACCCAACGAGGCTTTCACGATGAACAATCACAGGATTCAGAAATATTTCAGGGGCCACCCTTGAGTACACCATAGCAAGTAAGCAAGCTTCGAGACGGACTCAAGGTTTGCGTCAATGGTCATGGCGATCGGGAACCCGAAAACTCGGGGTGTCGATAGCGTAATCACTCCTGCCCTAAAGATCAAGTGTGCTATCTGTCGCACAATTTAAATACAGAAAAGTAGCATGGCATAAGTACAGGATCGTAAATAAAACCTCAAACTAGTTGTGGCCCCAAGAAATAAGACTGAATCAAGCTCTGGCTCAGGGGGGTCCCATATACCTCCCGGATGTGGATAGCGCGATTAATCAAGGAATATGTATCAAGTACTCGGGGTCTTACGGGACACAAGTGGGCGTTCGGAAACCAAATATTTTCTATCACCCACCGATGCCTCTGCTTATTTCAATTTTAGTTGTTAAACAAGAATTAAAGTGACGATAAGTAAAACTAGAATCATCTCCAACATCAACATGCGGCAATGCATCAGCAACTGTGGCATATGACGACACACATCAGCACTTGAGCAAGCAACTACGACGCGCAAGTCCAACTATCTACCAAACAACAGGTAATAGGGTGTGTCCAAGGCAATATAGGGCTGCATGGTATATCACAGGTACGGAAACTAAAGCATCGCAACACAGATAGCAATAGATCAACAGGAGGAATAAATACTATAAAAGTAAGATAGGTAGAAAGGGGGAGATGCTCGCCTGAAACCGTTGCCGAAGGTTCAACCGGCGATCGGGCGAAGCTCACATCCACTCAACGGCCTTATCCGCGAAGAAGCAAAACACTAGAACAAACACCGGATGCAATATTTAATACACGGCAGAAGATCGGCATGATGCATGTATGATGCATGGCATGGCAAAAGTGCGATGCAATTAGGTCATTTTAAGCGGAACCGGGGTCCCGACAATTAATTAGATGGTTCATTTTATTTAGATTCCCCGCAATTTAAATGTTGTATAAGCAAGACAAGTTGGCACCGGTTCGCTACACAAGATTTAAATGAGGCCAATATGAGACTAGATTTGCCCGCATATGGGCCCCATATTTAATTATTAGGTGATTCGGCATAAGGCCCCCAAACCACATGAGATGCATGCGAGATGAATGATTTGATGTGCAACAATTGTATTATATTATGAAATTAGGGTTTCGTGAAGGGGTTCACACATTAGGGGTCTCGACGATCTTGGGTTCCGGGGTTCGGGGTTAGTCTCGGGGTCCAGGGTTCGACGGATCGGTCTCGACGGGCTCGTTCTCGGATATCGGGGTAGTTCTTGTCGCGTCCGGGGTCTCGGTGTCCGGGGTGAAGTGCTTGTCGTTCCGGAGTCTCGGTGTCCTTGGGTCCGATTGTGGATCTCGGCGTCCTCGAGGGGGTTACTTGCAGTATCCGGGCAAAAGGCCTTGCGGTTTCCGTGTCTGCGGTTCCTTGAAGGCATGCTCGTCATCCGTGATGGCGAACTCGATGTCCCGAGAAGATCTAGGCGTTCCGTGTAGACGACCTCGGCGTTCGGGATCTTGACGGGCTTGGCGTCCACGTAGAAGATCTGATCGATGATTCTTCTAGCGATTTCCGGGTTTGCCGACGTCGAACTTGGGCTTGGCGTCGATGGTCATTGGCGTTCCTGGATTACATACATGTCTTCGGAAGATCTTGACGAGGCACCGTAACACCGCAAAGTGGAACAACTCATCCTCCTCACCCCATCGGACCGCCAAACACGTATGCAGGCAGAACTTGTGGCGGGGCCGGCTCATGAGGCTCACGGGAGGAACGCGAGGTAGGGTCGAGGCCGACGCGGTCTGGGCCCGGCAGGTACTGGCGCCCGGAGGAGGGGTTCAGCGGAGGGGCCCGATGCTTGCTCGAGGACGAGGCACGGCGGACCAGCGAAGGAAGGCCAGGCGGTGGAGCTTGCGGCGAGGGTGGCTCGGCTGGCGCGGCCAGGCAGGCGTGGCGCGCGGGCAGGAGGTAGGAGGCGGGCGAGCACGGACCGGCGAGGGCGGTGAGGGGCGGCCGAGCTGAGCGGGAGGCGGGCCGACGGAGGAGGGCGTGGCGCGGGTCGTGGGCTGGGCGTGCGGTTGATGGCGTCGAAAGGGGCGCGAGGCTCGCAGGGTCATGGCCGGCCGAGACGACGGCTAAGCGCGGCGGAGGAGGGCACCGGACGAGCTCTGGCGGAGGCGAGGGCGGCGAGGAGCCAGGGCGGAGAGGCCAGCGGGCAGCCAGCGGCTGAGGGGGAGGGCAGGGGAGGGGCGGTTGGCTCGGGTGTGCGTGCGTGAGTGCGTCGGTGGGGAGGGGGTTGGGGAAGAGAAACAGGGAGCGGTAGGTGGGGATATGGGGTGGGGCCAGGCGTGGGGGTGGGCGCGTGGGCCAGGGAGGTCAGCGGCAGGTGGGGGGCGTGTGTGGGGTGGACCGGGTGCGTGTAGCTGGGGCGCGGGTGGGGTTGCTGGGGTTGGTGGTGTGAGCTGGAGAGAGCGGAGAGAGAGGGGGTGAGGTGGAGCGATCCGGTTGGGTGGGGGTTGGGCAGGGTGACGTGGCGGCCTAGGATAGGTTGGGGTGAGGTGGCCAAAGTGGGTGGGTAGATTAGTTGGTAGGTTTAGGATTTGTTGGGGTGTCCAGGTGGACCGATTTAATTTCTGGGGCGGTCGTTCGGGTCAATCGGCCCGTTCGAATGCCCCGCTAAAATAATAAATAATTTTATTTATTTCAAACAAGGCTTTTGCAAACCGATACCGGGCAAAACAAAATATTCCGGCGACCCGGATTTTTGGCGTTTGAATAAAGACGAGGCGTTTTTAGAAAACAAAACGGGCTTTGCGAACATAGTTTTATGCAACAATGCATGACGATGACGATGCAATGCACAAATTCAACGCGATTTTCTAGTAGTGGTTTTGCGGGATGCCACATCCACTCCGTCTCGTACTCTAGCTCCTTGGATCTTCTGGTGAAATAGAATTTTTGGCATACTTTCCGGGATTTTTCTGATAGTTGATTTTCTGCACAAAAACTATACACCAAGGTAATTCTGCTGAAAACAGCGTCAGTCCATGTTAGTTGTATCCAAATCACACAAGTTTAGAGGAGAAACAATAGCAAAAGTGTTCGGGAAAGTAGATACGCTTTGGACGTATCAACTCCCCCAAGCTTAGCTTATTGCTTGTCCTCAGGCAATTCAGTTGAAAACTGAGTGCGATAATTTCACGAACACATTTGCTCATATGATGTATATATTCTCAGCACAGGAGTAGATACTTAAACAATTCATAATAAGGAGTATGCAACTAGGTCTACTCAATAGTCATTGCAAGCTATAAAGAGAAACCAACTCAATAATAATAAGTAGCATGAAACATAAACATAAGCAACATTGCAATGCTCATTATAAGGTATGATAGAGTGGTATCTCGCTTGCCTTTGTTTGTAGAGCACAAAATAAATGCCAAGGCACCTCTGAAGTTCAAGTGAAGACTAGAAATAAATATATCAGAGATACAAGCATCAAAGTCATGACATAATTAACCAAGTTTTGAGACAGGCACATTACACTAAGAATAACAACTATGCTCTCAAGAAGGTGATCATAGAATAAGTGGTGACTCAAAAAGGAAGTGAAAAGGTTTTGACAAGTTTGAAAGGATTCCAAGTGCTGAAAGTAAGGTACTCATTAGCTTTGAGCTCTCATTGCCCCTATCATGGCATCTTTATATGGTTAATGTGAAAGTGAGTCCCAATATGAGTTATATGCTTGATAGACCATAAAATGGAAATCTCATGTCCCTTGAGTACTAGGGCCGCTCCTCATGCTACTCAACTTTAGTTACCGGTAAGTTCTTGTCATAGTAAATACATGTCTATCATAAAGAACCGCCAACGGGGTACCCCTTGCACATGATACAGGATCTATCCCATAATCAAAATGACAAGGAAGCAGACTATGAGCATCTCAGTGATTTTTTTTATTTGCTATTTGCATAGGTTTTTATTGAGGATGCTTCACATATTGCTCATTATGGTTATGCTACAAGTTTCCACCATGATTAGGCATGGCTTAGGTAGCGGCCCATGCGTTTCTCTAACACACACACACACACACATATATATATATATAACTCCATGAACTCACAAGCTCCCCTTTTATTTCACACCGACAACATCCGCAAACAAAAGAGCATGATATCAACTAGATATGTATCCAGAAGTGTTGAAAGCGTTCCCCGTGACAGCATGGTTCCACTAACTCTCAGCCTATAATTTGCAAGCATATAACTTTCATGGACAGTCACAATGGTTCAGATTTATTAATTGCAAGAAATAAAGTGTGCCATCAAGTTTGTGAGAGCTTTACTAGCTAATTTTCTCAAAACAGTCAAACATTTTATTTGGAAGAAAACAAGGCATAATGAATATGCACTGAGTAGCAAATGATGCTAATAGGTAGGTATGGTGGACACTGTTAGCGAAAATTGTTTGGGGGAGTTGGATGCACAAGTAGAGCTCATACTCAGTGCAAGTGAAGGTTAGCAATAGAGAGGGAGCAACAAACGAGAGAGCAATAACTGTCATAATCATGATTGCAACAAAACATGACTAAATATGGCATGAAAGTGATATAAGAACTCTAAGGCAAAATAAATCATCAAGGCTTACTGATTATTGTTTAGTCATATGCATGTGTGAGCATGTGCCAAGTCAATTAACATGAAACATCCAGAGGAGGATACCACAATATCATACCAAGTTATGAATAAAACAATGCAAGCAAACATTCATATGACATGCTACAAACTATTAGCAAGCTGGATCTAATCATAAGAAAGCAAGAACTACTAAGCATACATAAACAACATACACCTTATATGAACAGACTAAGCATGCTCACAATGATGAGTATATGTACAAAAATGAAAACAAATAGAGTTCGTTGCCAGACTCTTACCACACCTCAAGTTGTCTTAATCTTCATTATTGCTCTTCACTTGTGTGGCCTGAATAATAACATGAAACCAAACTCCACTGAGGACGGCTGAACCCTGCAAAGAACACACAAAACCAAAGAAGAACAACAAATATTTTTGGTGTTTTCATTTTTTTTAAAGCAAGCACACAAAGCAAAAACAAACAAAGCTTTTGGATTTTTCTTTAAGGCAAACCAAAGCTAGAAAATAAAGAAAAAAAACAAGAGAAACAACAAAAATATTTTAGGTATTTTTGTGTTTTGAGAAAGCAGAAACAAAAACCAAAAAGAAAGCGAAACAATGGATATACAAAGAACCGATGAAACATGATATATAGATAAGTGTGATGTCAGTATACCTCCCCCCAAGCTTAGGCTTTTGGACTAAATGGGGCTCAACTCCATGGTGACCAAGAAGGTGCACCTCCATAGTACGACAAGGAGGCCCCTTCATCCGGGTAAGAGCTCGAGGACTCCCCTATGTAGTGCATAGAGGGGTCGTATGAGGGCGCGTCCCCCTGATAGTGTCCATGGAAGCCAATAATGCGTAGCTTATCGTCCATCTCCTCCTTGGAGCATGACAAAGGTCCCTAGGAAATACTGAACAAAGTGGTTTGTGGCAGAGGGATCCCTCTCTCTCTCTTCTCCGTCAGTAAACAACATTCTATAAACCAGACTCTCAAGGGTAGAGCCAGCAGTGACAAAGTGATGCGCTTTCATGGCAGTAAGGTCAAGCCTCTGAGGAGCCAAAACTGTATCATTTGGATCGACAGCAAGGTCTAAGGCAACAACAACACGTGCAACAATAATTGCCCCATAAATGGGTCCCTTAGCAGCTAAGCGACGAGCAATGAGGGAACCAAGATTATACATGGTTTCATTGTTGAGTGCAACAACTAGGAAGGCCAAATGATAGTTGGAAATATTGCTAGTGTTCTCCCTACCAAGAACACTAGTGGCAAGATAATAAGCAAAGTACTTGATAGATGGGAGCTGAATATTTCTTATCTTTCCTTCCTGGGCTCTATGGCCATCATCATTGGTTATCCCGCTGTAGAGCCAGGCCCGTCCATGAGCACGTGCGGGCTGTGCGATGGCACAGGGCCCCCAAAATTTTGGGGCCCCAAAATCTCATGCCCACCCACTGGTTACGGTGGAAATATCAGGCCAAGGTCAATTCATCATGGTCTCTATCTGCCGTAGCGCTGGCCTGATCTCCTGAAGTCCAATCGTGCATCTGTTTGATGGTAAGCCACCAAATCGATCGATGGGATATCCACATATTGGTTGAGTGATTGCGCCAAGGCCAAGTTAAGCTCCGACCATGGCGGGCGTGGGCCTCCTAGTCCGCGGTTGTCATCCGTCCATGGAAGAGGCGATCTAGCTACACAAGGATGGGGTCATGGCTGCCGAGCCTGACAGGTACTGGAGGCCGCCGCTCTCTCGATCTCACGCTCTGTTCTTGATCCTTATTTTCTTTTGTGGTTTTGTCGGTTTATAGAATCTTTGATTATAGTTGGTTCAGATGGGTCTGGTTCCACATCTCTTCTGCTTGAAACAGAACGTGCAGGTATTTTCCGGTCCTGGTTCCACATCTTTGATTATAGTTGGTTCAGATATCAAATACATATACTTATTTTCAATTTTTAACTTGACTTATTTTGTTTATGCCAAAGAAAAATTAGTCAGTGAATTGAGTTATTCTGGATTTAGAATTGTTATTAGGTCGTTATTTCGGCTTGTGTTCCTCCTCAATAAATTCGTCAATGCAGCCATTATGTTATGTCTTGGAGAATATCAATTTGAAATATTTATAACTATATTAATATTAAAGTTATAACTCAATTAAAGTATTCTTATTTATAATAGTTACATGAATATTATGTTTAAAAAATTAGGGCCCCATTTGCATCTCGCACCGGGGCCCCAAATTTCTGAAGACGGCCCTGTGTAGAGCTCCAACAAATCAGTGAGTTGAGCTAGAATCTTCGTCACCGACCCAGCTGTACCAAGTCCTAGGATCTCAAAAGATTTCTTCAATGTCAAGGTGTAATTCCTGCCATAAATTTTGAAAGACACATCTGGTTTGAACAGGATGTTAGAAAAAGAGAAGCTCTCCACAAAGGTTTTAGTGAGCGTATCATATTGCACGCTCTCATCCTGCATATAACTTGTTAGTCCAACCCTCCGAACCAAGCTTAGAAACTCATTGAGAATCCCAGCAGCCCGCAAAAAGGTTGGACAAGGAAAGGTAGAAGGGTGCGCATCCCCCTCATCTCCCTCGTCGCCAAATCGTGGTGTAATGAGATCCTCATTGTATGAATGCCTAGCTCGGGAGGATGATCTTGAATACCTTGTCCTTCTAGGTGCATCACTCTCAAATATTTCACCATAGGTGTGGTTGTCCATGACCTCTTTTTTCTGAAATTTTTAGACAAACATCAAACCAAGTGATTTCCAAGTTGATAAATGATGAGAAACTACTATAGGAACTTGCTAGAGGGCTACACATGGATCAAAATGAAATCTCTAAGCATAGAACAAGCATGTAAGCTCACACAACCTGACAACTATAGTAGTAAAATACTCAAGATACAATCTACCAATCACAAATCTAATTGGAGAAGCGGAGGAGGCACATACCAAGGAGCAATCCCTCCAAAAATCAGCAGCAAACATGGTCTGGGCAAGGAGATCGAAAATCGGGAGCAAGAACTCGAGCTTGAGAAAGTTTTCCGGTGTTTTTCAGGAGAGAGAAAGAAGGTGGCTGGGAGGAGACAACTTACAGGGCCTCAAGTGGGTCCCACCCATGCCAGGCGCGCCCCTGGGGCTTGTCGCGCCACCAGGGGGTGTGCTGGCCTGGGGGGCCCCTGGGCCACTCCAGGTGTCCCTCTGCCCCTTTTTCGAGGAAAAAATTAATATGAATTTTCTAGGATTTTTCGGGAAACTTTATTTTTGGCCAATTTTCAGGGTATGAAAATTGATTTTCTCGCAGAAAAGATTTTTTATAAGAAGCAAAAGCAAACCAAAACCAAAACTACAGAAGTTCTAAGACACTCTAACAAGCAAATAACTTGCAAAACTAAAGTTAACAAGAAAAGGAGCAAATACTAGGTAGGAGAAGAATAAAAGTGAGTAAGTATAACCACTGTGAAAACATTATTTTGTTCATTAAAATCCTTTTGTTAACAAGGTTGATCAAGTCTTGTTACCAAAACAATCATATATGAAACAAAACTTTGCATTCCACAAAGTGATTATGTTACCTCAAACTTGATAGCAATGGTCCCAATCATAATAGTTTCAAAACTTTCTTGTGGAATGGGACAATATATTTCTCCAACCTTGATGCTCTCAATATTTTCAATGGAATTCAGGGAATAGCTCTTAGCAACCTTCTCGGGGAAATAAATAGTATGCTCTTTGTCATTAATATTAAATGTTACTTTTCCTTGATTACAGTTGATGACAACACCTACAGTATTAAGAAAAGGTCTCCCAAGAATAATAGACATATTATCATCTTCAGGCATTTCAAGCACAACAAAATCAGTTAAAACCAAGCAATTGAGAGCCACCTGAACAGGAACATCCTCACATATACCAACAGGAATAATAGTTGACTTATCAGCCATTTCCAAAGATATATCAGTTGGTATCAACTTTTCTAGCTGGAGTCTCTTGTAGAGAGAAAAAGGCACAACACTAACTCCATCTCCCAAGTCACATAAAGCAGTTCTAACATAATTGTTCTTAATAGAGCAAGGAATAGTTGGTATACCTGGATCGCCAAGTTTCTTTGGAACCTTACCATTGAAGGAATAATTAGCAAGCAAAGTAGAAATTTCCTCATTAGGAATCTTCCTTTTATTAGAGACAATATCCTTCATATACTTTGAATAAGGGGGCAACTTAATAGCATGAGTCAAAGGAATTTGCAAAAATAAAGGTTTCATCCACTCACAAAACTTGTTGTAGTGTTCTTCCTCTTTTGACTTGTGTTTCTTATTTGGAAAAGGCATAGGTTTATGCACCCAAGGTTCTCTCTCACTACCATGTTTTTAGCAATAAAATCTTCCTTAGTGTACTTAGTGTTCTTAGTGTGCTTCTCAGGTTCTTCCTCAACTTCCGCCTTATCAGGAGCATCATTTTTATCATTACCACACTCAGTTTCAGCATCAGAGACAGATATACTATTAGGATCTATGGCAAGTTCAGGTGGTTCCTCAACTATTTTGTGTTTCGTTTTCTTTCTCTTACAAGGACTACCACTACTTTCACCTTGTTTAGAGTCTTGCTCAATTATTTTAGGGCGTCCTTCAGGATATAAAGGATCTTGAGTAGTTATACCACTCCTAGTTCTAATTCCATAATCATGTTTATCTCCTGAGGCATTAACTAGCATATCCTTTTGTACCTTAGCAAGTTGATCAATTTGGGTTTGAACCATTTGAAAGTGTTTACAAAGCATTTTAATATCATTAGCAGTTCTTTCCACAATATCTTTCAACTCATTAATAGCTCTAGAGTTTTACAATAAATGATTATGAACTTGTTTATTAAAATTACCTTGTTTAACAATAAATGTGTCAAGTTCCTCTCAGCATTGATCAGGAGGCTTACCATAAGGAATATCACCATCATAAAAGTGGAGAGAGTGTACCTCAATAGTAGATGAGTAGGGAATTGGCTTACATAATTCTTCTATAGGAGGTATATTCTTCACATCTTCAACTCTAATACCTTTATCCTTAAGACATTTCTTAGCTTCTTTCATCACTTCATCATTTAATGCAATCATTCCCCTCTTCTTTGGTGTTGGTGTTGGAACTGGTTCAAGCACAACCGGTTCAGGATTAATAGGCTCAGGTGTATTTAGCTCGGTTGAAGTCCAGTCATCATAATTCTTGCTTATTTTAGCCATTAATTTTTCAACATCTGTAGGAGTTCTTTTCCTAAAAACATAATCAACAGAGCTATCTAAGTATGTCCTAGAATCATTAGTTGGTCCATTATAATAAATATCAAGAAGCTCATTTTTAGGTAATGTACATCCAGGATGTGCATGAATCAAGGCACAGAAGCTTGTCCATGACTCAGGCAATTTCTCTTCTTCTCCCTGTTTAAAATTAAAAAGTTTCTACAAAGCAGCATGTCTAGCACTGGGAGAAAAAATTTCTGGAAGAAAGAAGCAATCAAACAATCAGGGCTATCAATGGAACCAAGAGGTAATCTATTAAACTAAGCTTTAGCTTCTCCTTTTAGTGAAAAAAGGAAGATCTTAGTAACAAAGTACTTGTGCGTATTAAAATCATCAGAGAATAAAGCACTCATAGTGGAAAGATCATTCATATGAGCTACAACACTCTCATTTTCGGTCCCACAAAAAGGTTCTTTCTCAACAATGTCTAAATAGGATAAATCAAGAGAGAAATTATAATCTTCGTCTTTAATATCTATGGGAGAGGTGGCAAACTTAGGATCAGAGGACAGTTTAGGAATAATGGTACGTCTCTCAAGGAGACTCTTAATAGCACTAGCACCATGTGTGTTTCGGCACTCCTCAATAAATTCATCAGTAAACTCAATGTAACCATCATTAATATCATATCTCTCTCTAGACTCAGGTGAGCTAACAGGTGTAACAGTGTCTTCACTAGGATTTTCAGTATCTCCTAGACTAGCCATAGTAGCATCTAGGAAAGGACCTAATGAACCACTCGCATCAAGCACAGTAGAAGTAACATCATGAGTATCAGAAGCAGTTTCAGATTCAGCAGTAGAAGAAGTGTGTGTGGCATGAGTATGTGGTGGTGGTGTAACAAGCTTACTTATAACAGACGGTGAATCAAGACAACAGAGGTGTTTAGAGTTGTACCTCTTCTTGTAGTGGATGGTAAAATGGGAAACTTTCCATCACGAGACTTCCCCATGATGAAAGGAATAGCAGTGAACAATAATATCCAAGTGAACTTATAAATAAATCTATGCTCCCCGGCAACGGTGCCAAAAAATAGTCTTGATGACCTACAAGTATAGGGGATCGCAACAGTCTTTGAGGGTAGTATTGCCCAATTTATTGATTCGACACAAGGGGAGCCAAAGAATACTTGCAAGCCTTAACAATTGAGTGGTCAATTTAGCTGCAACTGGAAATAGTTCTTGCTCACAGAAGTTTATCAGTAGCAACAGTTTTGTAGTAGCAACAGCAACAGTAGAACAAAAGCAATAGTAACAGTAGTAGCAAACAATATGATATGAGCGCGGTAGGCATAGGGATGGATGGACGGGCGTTGCATGGACGAGTCTAAACATGTAACTTCAAGATCTAGAGAGATTGCAGATAAATAAGAATAAGCACCCAAGTACTAAAAAATCATAGGCATGTGCTCCATATATAGTCATGCATGCTTGCAATAAGAACTTGCACAACATCTTTTGTCCTGCCAGCCCGTTGCAGCAGGGCCTCAAGGGAACTACTGGCAATTAAGACACTCCTTTTAATAGAGCACTGGAGCGAAGCATTAACACTCTGTGAACACATGTGATCCTCACATCACAGCCATCCCCTCAGTTTGTCCCAATTTATGTCACTTCGGGGCCTTTGGATCCGGACAATGATATGTGCACACTACTTGCAAATAAGATCACAATCAATACTATCATAATGATTCAATAATAAGTTTAGATCTGAGATCATTATACTCAGTCCCTAGTGACAAGCATTAAGCATAACAAGTTGCAACAAAGTCAAATAGCACTAATAGAGATACTAGGCACTATGCCCTGACAATCTTATTCGATTACATGATAGAACTCATCCAATCCCTACCATCCCCATAGCCTACAGCGGGGGATTACTCACTCATGGATGAGGGAAACATGGATGGTTGATGGAGAAGCGTTGGTGATGACGATGGCGATTATCCTCTCCAAATTCCTCGTCCCGGCAGGGTGCCAGAACGGAGTTTCTGGTTCCGGATCGCGGTTTCTGGTGGTGGTGGCGCAGCGGAACTTTTTCTGGAAAAACGTCAACCCCCTCGATTTTTAGGTCAAGAGGCATCTTATAGGCGAAGAGGGAGGCCAAGGGGGTGCCTGAGGCGGCCGCACCCCCCAGGCATGGGGTGGGCCCACCCGCACGGCAGGGGGTGTGGGACCCTCAGGCCTCCACTTCGTCTCGTACTCTTGCTCCATGGATCTTTTGGTGAAATAGGATTTTTGGCATATTTTCCGGGATTTTTCTTGATAGTTGATTTTCTACACAAAAACTAGTCACCAAGATAATTCTGCTGAAAACAACGTCAGTCCGTGTTAGTTGTATCCAAATCACATAAGTTTAGAGGAGAAACAATAGTAAAAGTGTTCGAGAAAGTAGATACGTTTTGGACGTATTAGATCGCAGTAGCCATAATGGCATTAAAGTATAACTTGTATCCGCTAAGTAATGAATGTTTACTTTGATACTTGATGGTTATATGCCACGACTGACTGATTATGGGATCGTGTTGATATGCATAATAGGAATTCTCGGAGAATTCATCTAGGGGCCCCACAAACTAGTAGACAATTTGTAACACCCTGGCCTCTCTGGACTAGCTGTTTTCACCTTGACAGCTTTTTAGGATCTCTAAGATGACCCCACATACCAACACTAGTCTTCTCTGCACACTTGTCCTCACTCGTGCGCACTCGAAAACATCTTCATGGTCGGTCACTCAACCTCACATTGCTTTAGGCCAAGCACGCTTAACCTCGGAGTTTTTTTTCAGATGAGTTCCGAGAAAATAAGTTTTAACTTGTTGGTGTTGGTATCCTATTAATTTGTATCCCAAAACCAACTATCGGCGCGCTTGACGGCCACTTAGAAGGCGTTGATGGAGATGTTGTTATCAATTTCCCCGAGAACAAGGTCGATCTCGGTGTAGTCGCTCCCTTGTTTTGCCTGTATTTCACCACCCGGTGGTGACGTGGCAGCTGACTATCTGCACGTTAACCAAGGGCATCTTCACTGGGTTGACCTAACCATCCGAGCGCGTCCGAATGCGTTCATGCGGACACGCGGGACGTGCGCGATCCCAGCGGCACGACCCATCCGGACAGACGCGTCCGACTCGACCCATCCGTCCACCAAATTTGGGCAACTGTTGCGGCAGCCTGGACGCGGCGCAGGCCCCGCGGGTGTCTGCCAGTCGGCCGGTCTAGGCCCATATGTAAGTGAAACATCATTGTTCAAACTTATTTTTCATTAGATTAAGCCCTGCCAATTACAAAAAGACACATTTAAAAAAATTAAAAAGGACTACTTGTCGTGCTGGTGGCACGGCAGATGCCATGGGTAGGCTAAAGTATGGGTCCAATGGATGCTAGTGGGATTTGGGGAGGGAAGATGTAGTTGATTCTACACACAAAAGACTAAGGCAAAGATCTTTATTTCTTCTTCCTTGGGCTACAAGTGCTCCTTGAGTTGTATACAGGGAGAAGAGAAGAACTTTATCAGCCTAACCGTACTAAAAATGAGTCGATCCCCTCTTCAGGGTCCAAGCCCCTCCTTATAAAGGAGAGCCTTGGGTTCCTTTAGGGCTGATGTGGCAAGCATATTCGAGGAATATGCTTGTCCCAATATAGTAGTTCGGCGCCTCCCTTTCCCTGTCGTTCCCCTAACGGCGTCAAGGTTCCAGAGGGCCCCTCCTGCACGCCTCGGGCTTCAGGACTGTCTCCTCCGTGACCTCCTTCTGCCTCTCTGTCGCTCTGCGTCTTTGTCCGTAGTGCTTGGATTCGCTCAGATTCTCCCTAGCATGCAGCTAGGGTTTGACTTCAGCTTCTCCTTCTCCTGCAAGCTTTGTATCATTCGGCCCTGCCTCCCGTAGTTCGGCTTATCCTTCATCTGTATTAAGATTACTCGGGCTAACCCAGCCGACTTACGAAGTATCTCGCCGGATAATGTCTTGCCATTACTATGAGGGTCCTGCCCTTTCCTATCTCGGCCGACCTCTACATGATTCGGCCGGCTCAGACCGTAACTCGGAAACTAGACGGGGAACATCCTTTCGTCTCTCCCCGTCTTTACCCTATCCGGGGTTATCTCCCTAACATTAGTCCCCGAAGCTGGTATGGCCCCGCTGATAACCTCGGCCGGGTCGTATCAGTTTCACGACACACGTCCTGTATTGTTTCCGAGTTATTCCTTGCTCGTTCGAGGTGTTATCGTATGTTCTCGTGTACGCCTCGTCCTACATGTCATCCCCATCATTATTTCTCTAGTTTTTTGTTCCTCTACAGTGTTTACTGACAGGCCACAGTTACCACTGCGCCGCTGCTGCGACGCCTCGTGTGCCGTTTCCGTTGGGGATCGTGACTTTCTTTGTTACCGTGTGGCCCTTGGTGTGGTTCCGCTCTACGACGTGTGGTTGTGCGGCGCACACGATCTATACGTCCAACCGCCACACCCACGATCCCAATATCTTGCTAGCGGCTCGGTTATAAAGAGGGGTGCGGCGTTGGAGGAGTCACTTTCCCCTTTTCGTTCGCCTGCACCCTTCTTCTTCCTCTCACTTCCGCGCCCGTTCGCAGCTCCGCCGCCGCGCGTTCATCAGAACCTCCGACGGCGAGGACTCCGCCGCGCTGCTCCGTCTGCCTCGACCGCGTTCGCTAGCTTTGGCGTCGTCGCCGGTGAGTTCTTTCCGGCCGCGTCGCCTAGGCTTTATCCTAGATTTCTCTGTCTCGATTTCGTATTCGTGCGGCGGTTCCTTTGCTCCTCCGCCGCCGTTCCTGTGCAAAATCACGATTGGGGCCTTGTAGCTCTAAACTTTCCTCCGCCGCTAGTTCTTCCTCTGTCGATCTTTCCGGCGAGCTCATGTCTAGCTCCTTTAGCGGTGACCTGATAGAGGATGATGATGCTGGCTCTGGGCCCGAGCGAGGCTCGTGGCAGGGCTCCTCCGTTACACGTCGCGAGATCGAGTGGCTTATCCGAACTCGGAGGATTCCCGCCGAGGTCTCCTATCGCTTACCCGGCAGCGAGTCCTCTCCGGATCTTAGGGAGGGCGAGTATGTAGTTTTTATGTCGCATTTCTCGCGCGGATTTGGTCTCCCTCTTAGCGACTTTGCTAGATAGTTTCTCGACTACTTCGGCCTTCAGCCGCATCATCTTCCTGCAAATGCCATCGCTTCTCTTTATGCTTTTATCTCTGCCTCGGAGGGATACTTCGGCCTATGGCCGTCCGTGCATGTCTGGTCGAAGTTCTTCCAGATTCGTTCTAACGTAATCCCTGACAAGTCTCTGCACCCTTCCGAGAAACTGCTTACTCAATGTGGAGCAGCGTCCATTACACCTCGGAGGAAATCCGTATTTCCTCGTGTTACGGGGCTAGAGTCATGCAAGAAGTGGCACAAGTCCTTCTTTTACGTCAAGAACACAGGAACGAAGGACAAGATTCGGCTCCCTGCATTCTCCATTGGTACGCCCTCCAAGGTGAATTGGACTTATAATCCGAAGAAGAGTCACGCCTTGGCCGAGGCTTTTGAGATTCGACTTAAAGAGCTGATCTGCGCCGGGTTACGCGGCGAAGATATGATGGCTACCTTTATCAGTAGCCAAATTTGCCCCTTCCAGAAACAGACACACAAACTCTGCTACATGAGCGGTCCTCTTGACCCCAACCGGGTCTCGACCGTGGAGCTGGACAACTATCTCATCTTTAAGCGCGTCCGAGCCATCTTCAAGACGGAGATGCCTGAGGACTGGGCTTGGGGTTTGAAACTATTTACACGCGAGCGTCCTCCTCCCGAAGTAAGCTTAACCAATAACGCTCTGTTTTCCAATTGCTTTCGTAACAGTTTTCGCTAATTTTCCTTTTTCTTGTCTTATAGAGGTTCGCAGAGCAGAAGAATGAGGATGCCGAAGTTTTGTTGCTTCCATGGCCCGCGGACCGGAATACCCCGGATACTGGTGAGCCGGACTCGGAAGAGTTCGTCCCTAAGTCGAACCCTGCCCCGGCTCGCGCTCGTGGCAAGACCTCGGCCCACGAGGAGGAAGGTGATTCGGACGAGGTCCAAGTTCTTGAGGTAGTTGCCGCAATGCCTATTTCTTATGCATTTCCGGCTTCTACTTTCCCAGCTAATCCGGCCGGTCAGGTTCACAACGCCGAGCCTATTGCTTCCCGGCCCCCTGTTACCTCGGGGAAACGTGGGGCTCCTGCTGATGCCTCAGAGGCGGCTCCCAAGAAACGAACGAAGAAATCCGCACCGAATCCTCCCCGGTGCAAGATCATGCCTGGAGTTGCAGGGTAAGTTCCCTTTGCTTGTATTTCTTGTTTCTCTCTTTCTGTTTTTTAACCTAATGTCGCTCTCTATTTCCACAGTGCTCCACTTTCCGTTAAGCCTGGCGGTCCTAGCATGACTAGCCGTGTGACTCGGCAGCCGTCTCCTCCGCCTGCCGAAGACACCGGGGTTCCAAGTCCTGCTCGTGCAGCATCTCCTCCAGTTCCGAATCGATCGCCCCCTCACCATGATGTACCTAAGACTTCTCTTGTTGACGTTGACCCCACTCGGCCCTCCGAGGTTTCCATGGAACCAGTTGTCTCCTCTGTGAATCCGAACGTTTCTACCGAGCCTCATTCTACCCCGGCAGTTTCTATAGTAGCTCCCGCCCCGGCCGAGGACGTTAATATCACGGTGCCTTCTGCGACCGTGATCTCTCCAGATCCTAAAGACATTGTTCCCATTGCCGAGGTATCAGCACCTGCTGATGCCTCTAAAGCAAGTAAAGCTGTCGCCGCCAAGGCCTCCACTTCCCAGAAAGGTCTTGTTGGATCTTCTCAGCCGAGTATCGCCGATGTGCTGCGCAAAAGAACTGCTTCCACCAAAACTTCCGTTACTCCGGCCGCCGGTACCCAGCTTGCTCTTCATAAAAGCCCTGCGGCCGTGGTGGTTACGCAGGAGGTCCGGGGTAAAGTCCTAACTCGGACGGCTAGTGGGAACAACCTCGGCTCGCTGGTGGAATATGCCAATAATTGGAATTCTGCCGATCAGTTTGAAGGTAATCCAATCAATCAGCCATTTCAGCTTTCCGACATTGGCGGGCGCTTGGATCAAGCTGCCAAGATCATCCTTGACACTAACAAGATGAACGAGGTAACTGCTGTTTTGCGGAGTTTTGATTAACTCTTCATATGCTACTATACATTCTAGTCCCCGAAACTTGCAGGGAAATAACTTGTTATTTGCTTGGAAGTTTAATAATGCTCTACATAGTTTAATGTTAACTTTAGGGTTCGAATCTTCATTCGACTAGATCTGCCTTAAACTTTGCTTGACTTTCGTTTAGTTGATCTTGGAGTATCCAGCCACCTGGATCCGGGTTAAGTTTCGCTTGACTCGGATATGTTTTGGCTTCGAATATCTAGCCACCTAGATCCGGGTTAAGTTTTGCTTAACTCGGATATGTTTTGGTTTCGAATATCCAGCCACCTAGATCCGGGTTAAGTTTTGCTTAACTCGGATCTGCTTTAGCTTCGAATATCCAGCCACCTAGATCCGGGTTAAGTTTCGCTTAACTCGGATCTGCTTTAGCTTCGAATATCCAGCCACCTAGATCCGGGTCAAGTTTCACTCAACTCGGATCTGTTTTAGCTTCGAATATTCAGCCACCTTGATCCGGGTTAAATTCCTCTTAACTCGGATCTGTTTTAGCTTTGAATATTCAGCCACCTAGATCCGGGTTAAATTTCTCTTAACTCGGATCTGTTTTAGCTTCGAATATCCAATAATCGTTTGCTCCATTGTTTAGGTTGCACATGACCGGCGGACTGCCGAATTTCAAAGATTGCTTTTTTCGCACCGAAAACTGGAAGAAAAATATGAGAAAGTTCTCCCTGTGGTGAAAAAGACTGGTAAGTCGATAATTCTTTTCGTCATTATCGACATTCTTATTGTTTTGTATGCGAGATGTCGGCTCACTTTTGTGGTGAACAGGTAATATCAATAATCTCAACATTCGTCTTGCGAAGAAAGTCAAGAGCCTGGGAGGTTAGTTTCCCTTTTACCTTACACCTTCCGCTTTTTAAAATGTGAGCTAAGCTTCTCGTTTGGCTTTGGTAAAGCCGAGTTACAAACCTTTCCAGCATCTCACCAAGCTTGCACGCCCATGCCTGACGTGATGCTGCATTTTTTAGAACAAAGCGCTACTCATTCGGCGCAGCTGAAAGAAAAGGATGATGAAATAGCTCGCCTGCGCACCGAGGTGGAGGCCCTTAAGCTCTCTCGGAAATCCGAACTAGAAAAGGTCGATCAGGAGTTCTCCGAGGAGAAAAATCGGCTAGCTCTGGAGCTGCAGAAGAATAAAGAACTCCTCGAGGCTGCCGAACTGAAAACTCGTGGAATGAGCGAGGAGATCGCTCACTTTGAAAAGAGCAAGATCAACTGGGCTAAAGACCTTCATATAATGATGAGCTATATTCATTGTAAGTTTCTTAGCACAGACGGATTATGTTTTTCTCTTTGTCCCTGCTGCCTCCTGACGCATTCATGTTTTGCGCAGGTCATTTTCCAGAAGCTAAGCCTGTGAGTTCTAAAGCGGTTCTTGCAGCTCGTGCGCGCCGAGGTGTCCCTGTTGACGTTGACTCGGAGTACTCGATGGAAGATTTCCTTGTCGCTGTCGGCGCTGCAGTTGGTCCGATGAAGATTATGGGGAGGGACTCGGTGCAGGCAGCTATCCGAGCCTACCATGTTCTCTGGACGAATACCTCTGGGACTCCTGATATCAATGAGGTCGAATTGCTGGTGAAAAGACTGATGGCATCTGAGAAGCAACTAAGTCTGTGGAGGGAATCAGCCGGGCGAGCTGGCGCTGATATGGCCCTCACTGTTATCATGTCATGGTATGAAGACATTTCTCTTGATATCCTGAGAAATTTGCACACAGGTTCCCGTTGGTTGACGGTCCCACTTTTGTTGCTCTTCGGCAAGCTCGCACCTTCCAGCTCGTTGAGTATGCCGACGTGCATACCTGGAATGAAGGTCCGAGCTTCCTCCCGAATTCGGACGATGAGGTCGTAGTCGAGGATGCATTAGATAATAACTCGGCTGAACAAGGTGAAGGTGAAGATGATTCGGCTTCCTCTAGTGACTCCAGTTCGAACTCGGATGACGACGGCGACGCGTGATCCTCCTCCAAAGGTACTGGGCATTCAACTGCGCAAACTGATGCCCCTCAGCAGCCTCGGGCTTCGGCTGAAGTCGCACCTAGGTCTGTGGAAGGCGAGGCAACCTCGGCCGAGGCTCCGCCTATCTCGGAGCATCCAGTCCCTGACCCAACTATTGCCTCTCCAGCTGAAAACCTTTAAGTTATTTCTTGTCCCTGGTATGCCGGGCGTACGATGTACGTGGAACATTTGTCCGTCTTCTGTATGACCTGAATTTCTTTTACCGCGTACTGCTGCGACATATATGTTTGTAGTTGTTATCACTTTGTTTAAGTGGGTTTTCGTCCGAATTCTTGCTTTTGTGACCTGCGATTTCCTGATTTTAGGATGTATCTTTGCCTTTGTATTCCCGTGGTTTAGCCAATTAATCTGGGTGTGAGCTTCGAATATCATACGAGATTGAGCTACTCTTATTCTGAGTGTCGAAGTGTGATACCTTCCTTGTATCAAAGGTTGAACATTACTTTGGAACAATACATGGCAGTCCCCGAGTCACTGCCTATCGCGCCGAAGTCTAATGTGTAAACCAAATTTCAGAAATAATATAAGACCGTTGCCGAGGCGCTGCTTAGGGTGCCGAGGTTTAGTGCTCAACATAAAACTGGGGCAACATATGGCAGTCCCCGAGTCACTGCTCTGGATGCCGAGGTTGAATACACAAATTGAAATGACCTATGGCAGTCCCCGAGTCACCGCTCTGGATGCCGAGGTTTAATACATAAGATGAAATTGAAATAACATATGGCAGTCCCCGAGTCACTGCTCTGGATGCCGAGGTTCAATACATAAGATGAAATTGAAATAACATATGGCAGTCTCCGAGTTAGTTCTCTGGATGCCGAGGTTCAATACATAAGATGAAATTGACATAACATACGGCAGTCCCCGAGTCACTGCTCTGGATGCCGAGGTTCAATACATAAGATGAAATTGACATAACATACGGCAGTCCCCGAGTCACTGCTCTGGATGCCGAGGTTCAATACATAAGATGAAATTGAAATAACATATGGCGTCCCAGTCACGCTTCCGGATGCCGAGGTTCAATACATAAGATGAAATTGAAATAACATATGGCAGTCCCCGAGTCACCGCTCTGGATGCCGAGGTTTAATACATCATTGGTTCTTGACCTTGAGATACTATTCTACGAGTAAAATGGACGAAGTAAAGCTACATTCCATGGCCGCTTCGTTTCTTCGCCGGCTTTGTCTGCCTTGTTCCTTCCAGGGGATTGAGCGTCGATTAGATAATAGGCATCATTATGCAATGTTTTTCTCACGATGAATGGTCCCTCCCATGGAGGTGACAGCTTGTGCATGCCGGCCGTGCGTTGCACCAGTCGGAGGACTAAATCTCCTTCTTTGAATACTCTTGGATTCACCTTCTTGCTGTGATATCATTGCAAGTTCTGCTGATAAATAGCTGATCGTGATAGTGCCAGTTCTCTGGCTTCTTCTAGCAGGTCAACGGTATCTTGCTGAGCTACTTCATTTATCTCTGAAGTTGTATATTTAATAACTCTTGGCGAGTCATGTATTATGTCAGCTGGAAGCACAGTCTCCGCCCCATATACCAGAAAGAATGGTGTATAACCTGTTGATCTATTCGGAGTAGTCCTGAGGCTCCACAATACTGCTGGTAACTCTTCAATCCAACATCCTGCCGACCTTTGCAATGGTTCAACGAGTCGCGGTTTTATTCCGGACAACACTAATCCATTAGACCTTTCCACTTGCCCATTAGATGTTGGATGAGCAACAGAAGCAACATCTAATCTTATGTGTTTTTCTCGGAAAAACCTAGCGAAAGCTCCTTCTGAAAAGTTTGTGCCGTTGTCTGTAATAACACTGTGTGGGTACCCATATCTTAAGATAATATCTTTGAGGAATTTCACCTTTGTGAGCCTCACATTTTTTATTGGTTTGACCTCAATCCATTTTGTGAATTTGTCCACCATGACCAATATGTGGGTCATCCCCCCTCGTGCCGGCTTAAACGGTCCCACCATATCTAGGCACCACACAGAAAATGGCCAAGTAATGGGTATCGTTTTTAACTCGGACGACGGCATGTGTATCTTGGTTGCATATCTCTGACAACCATTGCATTTTTCAACCAGATCTTTGGCTTCCTTCAATGTCGTTGGCCAATAAAACCCATGCCTAAATGCTTTGGCTACCAAGGCACGAGATGAGGCATGGTGTCCACATTCTCCTTGATGTATATCTAAGAGGATCTCCTGGCCTTCTGCCGAACTTACACACCTTTGCAATACACTTGTGACGCTTCTTTTATATAGCTCATTGTTTATGATTGTATAAGCTTTTGCTCTTCTTACAATCTGTCTTGCTAACACTTCATTATTCGGTAACATCGCATCTTTAAGGAAAAAGAATATGGGTTGCGCCTAGATCGGTGTGATTTTTTCTGGTGCGGTCTCACTCTCTATCTCCATGTTTTCCGCCGACATAAATACCTCGGCTTCCTCCACAATTAAGCTTACCTCTGATGTCCTTTTCTTGGAGGGTTCCGAGTTATATTGTTGATCTACCTCCATCGCCACATTATCTTCTGCTGAACTTGCCGGAATAAAGATAGATTCGGATTCTGGTGATGGGGTTATCGATGGTTTTCTGAGGTGTTCCAGAGCAATACCCGGTGGGATTGACTGCCTGGTCGATCCCAGTTTTGACAACGTGTCCGCCGCATCATTTTCTGCCCGAGGTATGTGGTGAAATTCACATCCTTCAAAGTATCCACTGATCTTTTGCACATGAAATCTATACAGAGCCATATTATCATCTAACGCATCCCAATTGCCTGAGACTTGCTGTACTACTAAATCCGAGTCCCCATAGCATAAGATTCGGCGTATGCCAATCTCTTTTGCTACTTTCAACCCATGGACTAGTGCTTCGTATTCGGCTACGTTGTTTGATGCAGCAAAATGAATTTGTAGTACATACTTCAGCTGATCCCTTTTGGGTGAGGTTAACACTATTCCTGCCCCCAAACCATTTCTTAGTTTGGAACCATCGAAATGCATCGTCCAATAATTTGGTCCAGTAGTGGCGGCTCATCGCACCTCGGCCCAATCTCTGAAGAAGTCGGCATCGCACGAGATTTGATTGCATCTCTCCTATCGAATTGTGGAGCGTATGGTGACAACTCGATTGCCCATTTTGCTATTCGGCCACTTGCATCCTTGTTGCTCAATATGTCGGCTATGGGCGCTTCACAGATCACTTTGATGGGATGCTCTTCGAAGTAATGTTTAAGCTTCTTTGCCGACATGTACACTCCATAAGCCATCTTCTGATAATGCGGGTAATTTTGCTTTGAAGCGGATAACACCTCGCTCAAATAATACACCGGCCTTTGTACCGACTTATTATCTTCGGGTCATTCTACGATGACTACAGCACTCACTACTCTGTTGGTAGCCGCTATATAGAGTAACATTGGCTCTTTTGATAATGGAGAAGCCAAAATGGGTGCTGTGACCAACATCTTTTTCAACTCATGAAATGCACTGTCTGCTTGTGGAGTCCAAATGAACTTATCTGATTTCTTCATTAGTTGATAGAGTGGTAGTGCCTTCTCTCCTAGCCGACATACAAACCGGCTGAGCGAGGCTAGACATCCCGTGAACTTTTGTACGTCGTTTAGACACCTTGGCAATTCCATTCTTTATACCGCCTTTATCTTTGTTGGGTTGGCCTCTATACCTCGGCTAGATACGAGAAAGCCGAGTAATCTTCTTTTCTACTAGCACCGGATTCGACAACCAATCCGGATACAGCACCTCCATGATGAACCCGGCTGCGAGGAGTCGAGCTATTTCATCCCCTATTATTTTTCTCCTGTCTTCGGCGAAGCGGCGGAGAGGTTGCTTCACCGGCCTTGCTCCTGGCCTTACATTCAAAGAGTGCTCAGCCAACTCCCTCGGAACACCTTGCGATCGAGTTGACCATGCAAATATGTCCCGATTCTCACGGAGGAAGTTGGTGAGCTCGCTTTCCTATTTAGCATCTAGGCCTGCACCAATAGTAACAAGACGCTCAGGAATTGCTCATCTATAAAACTTCTTCGTTTCTTTAGTCGGTGAAAGGAGACATTTCCATGTGGATTGGCTAGTCTTAAGCATATTCAATTTGTGCCATTGAGCGAGGGCTGCTACCTCTGAATCCTTCTTTTTTCTCTTGCTATAACCAATGATTGCCAGGTTGACCGGTGAAGCACACTCCATTGACTTCTTGTAATCCCACCTCATTATCACTCCTTGTGGTCAGGTAGCTTCATTTTCAGATAACTTATATGACAATGCCCATGAATTTGGCCAACGGCCGTCCGAGTAAAGCATGATAACAACTCTCTAGATCCACCACCTCAAACTCTAAGTTTTCGCTGCGGTTATCTCGGTCTTTGAATAACACATCCACTCGGACCTTACCAATGGGTTCACATGAAAGCCCTGGCACTATCCCATGGAAAGTGGTCCTCGTGGATTGCAACATGTTCTGCGATATTCCGAGTTTATGCATGGTATCTTTGTACATGATGTTGATACTGCTTCCATTATTCAATTGTCAATGAGTACTTTTGAGAATTTCACATTGATGCTTGGTCCAACAAATGTTGGATCCAACACGAGTGCATATGACCCGGGATTCGGCATTATCTTGGGGTGATCCTTTATGCTCCAAGTTACCTCCTGATCTGACCAAGGCACATATCTTGGTACTGCAGGCATAACTGCATTTACTTCCATATGCCGGCGCTGCACACTCTGTTTGTCTTGCTGTTCCGTTGTGAACACGCAATAAGACTGATGATGTTCTCTGTAATCATTGCGTCCAGTATTCGCTGGATTTGTCCTTCCATCCTGGACTTGGTTCATCACTTGATGTACCGCATCTCTCCGATCCGAGTTTTCGTACCTCGGGGGAGGAGGCGGTAACATCAGTTGTTGTGCATTGCTCCGATTAAGCGTGGTTGATCTGGCGATGTACTTGATGGGGTCTTTGCTGAATACCTCTGGGTTTCCTATTGCATTTTCATCCATGCACATTGGCGGGTCGTATGGTTGGCTGGCTGGATGGGTTTGACGTGTGAAATTTGCACGGATCTAACATAGATTGACGTGTACTTTGGCCTCTCCGCCCTTCGCTTCTTTTGTTCGGGGTCCA
The DNA here is from genome assembly GCA_030063025.1 of Avena longiglumis. NCBI lineage: Eukaryota > Viridiplantae > Streptophyta > Magnoliopsida > Poales > Poaceae > Avena > Avena longiglumis. The sequence goes on from CP125979.1 coordinate 186,570,663, forward strand.
CCGTCTTTTCCTTCATTCCTTGGTGTCCACCGCCGGACCATTCTTTTTGCCGTTGAGTCGCTCCGTGACTCGGCGGATCTTCTTATCTTGCCGCCACTTGGGCGAATTATATCTATAATCCGCCTTTCTTCTTCTTCTTCCTCGAAATCATCTGCTGGATGACCCGGCCAAATCTCTTGCATAATGGTCTTGTTGCTCCCGATGATCTGCCGACATTAATTCTGGTTGCGTTGGATCTCCTAATGCGTAGGAGTCCGCTATTCTGATAGTTTTTGCCAATGTGGTCGGAATATCTCTTTGCAGACGTTGCCACAACACGCTGGCATAACGGCATCCTTGTGCGAACCAAGCTATTGCTTGCGACTCTATAACTCCTTCACATGAGTTTCTCAGGTTACACCATCGAGTTAAAAACTCTCTATCTGTTTCATTCGGCCTCTGTTTGCACATGGCTAACTGTAGTGGCCTGTTTGGCCTCTTGTATGTGCTGGTAAAGTTGCTGACAAACATTTCTTCAAAATCCAACCAACAGTTGATACTACCCGCTGGTAGATTATTCAGCCACACCCTAGCTGGCCCTTCCAGCATTTGTGGGACATACCGTACTGCCCATCGTAAGTTTCCACCCGCTATTTTCACAGCAGTGGCATAGTCAATCAACCAGTCTTGTGGTTTAGTACTCCCATTATATGTTTTTGTGCCTCTTGCTAGCTGAAAGTTCGGCACAGGTGGCTCGCCCATGATCCGTGGTCCAAAGCATGTCGGACCTAGTGGACCCTGTTCTTCCAACAACTCGGACCGGTATAGCCGGTCCAGCTTCACTCTTGCATCATTTGATGGCAAATCTATGTACAGAACTCTGTCTTGTATTCCATAGTGGTTATTTCCACCATGGATCGCATATTCCATCTTGGAATAGCCATCATTGTATCTTTCATTCACTTGATTGTGGCGAGCTGGCCTCGTTTCCCTTTCCTGCCGGGGTTCATGCCTTGGTTGCGGGTTGAGTGGCAGTTCTCTCCTTACTTCGACCGGGGTATTGTTCTCATGATTGCCTCTTCTGAGTTCTCTTCTGCCGAGGTCTCCATTGCCTCGGCTTCCGCCGTCTTTCTCAATACGGTCAGGGTTCCTCTCACCAATGTTACCTCGGCTTCCATTGCCTCTGTTCTCATTTGCCTTCCCGGCTATTGCCGGATCATACGGAACAATTTGCTTGTTTCTCTTTCCTGAGGTTACTGCTCTGTCCTTCCGTGCATTATTTCCGGGTGAAGATCTTTGCGCCACGGATAAGGCGGTGTTGCTCTGCCGAGTGAACCATTCGAGGCCCCGGCCTCGCCGTCTCGAGCATTTCTTCGTTTCTTTGGTTCGCGATGCGCACTGCTCATTCACTCTTTCTTCTTTGCTTTACGGGCTTTGCTGGTCAACCCCTCTAACTCCAATGCTGCGGCATTTGCCGCTCTTAGGTTCTTTGCCGGGGTACTATACCTCGGCAAGCCCAAATCAACTGATTCCGCCTTATGAGCATCATGCTCTTTGTTGATATCATCTATGAGGTTTTCCCCCTCAATCTTAATTCGTCCACCCATTCGGGCGCGACGTCAAGCTTATTAGCTTTGGCATATTCTCGCAGGGTCCTTTTTAAGGACTCCCGTAATGCCGACACCTTCTTGGCCTCTACCAGCACCTTTTGCCTGGTTTCTTCTAACTCTGCCTGAGCATTCGCCGGATCAAGTATCGGCGCTACAGGTGTAGTCAAGTTCTCTATGGTTGCCTGAAGAATGTTCTCTGGTCTTTCCAGAGGTGCCCCCCTTACTCTCGGTGCCTTTGGGGTAGTGTCCTGCACCTCGGTCGGGTTGGTCGCTGGTGGGATTACCTCGGTGGGTAGTGGTCTTTGCACTGGTGCGCCTCAGACGCGTGGCGGGTTCTGGTTGAGCCGGCCGCTACTCCGGTTGCACTCGCGCGACCATCACCTCGACGCTGCCTACGGGATGCGCTCCGCGCGGACGGCTCGCAGTGTTAAGAGGTGGCTCTCCTGCAACAACAACTTGGTGAGGATAAATGTCGGAGATGTCGATGCCGATGTAGACCTTGTGCCCGCCCAGGCTGATGAAGACACCGTTGCGCGGGGGAGTTTTTCCCCTGAAGCTGCCCGCATTGTCGCTGACGTAGTCACGGAGATCAAACCTCTGGACCAAGCCAGAAACAACGCGCTCGCCTGTGTTGATGAAGTTTCCCGTCCGGATCATAACTCCAGCTAGCACCGCTGCTGGCCCCACGGTGGGCGCCAACTGTCGTGGTGGTGGCACGACAGATGCCATGGGTAGGCTAAAGTATGGGGCCAATGGATGCTAGTGGGATCTGGGGAGGGAAGATGTAGTTGATTCTACACACAAAAGACTAAGGCAAAGATCTTTATTTCTTCTTCCTTGGGCTACAAGTGCCCCTTGAGCTGTATACAGGGAGAAGAGAAGAACTTTATCAGCCTAACCGTACTAAAAATGAGTCGATCCCCTCTTCAGGGTCCAAGCCCCTCCTTATAAAGGAGAGCCTTGGGTTCCTTTAGGGCTGATGTGGCAAGCATATTCGAGGAATATGCTTGTCCCAATATAGTAGTTCGGCGCCTCCCTTTCCCTGTCGTTCCCCTAACGGCGGCAAGGTTCCAGAGGGCCCCTCCTGCACGCCTCGGGCTTCAGGACTGTCTCCTCCGTGACCTCCTTCTGCCTCTCTGTCGCTCTGCGTCTTTGTCCGTAGTAATTGGCTTCGCTCAGATTCTCCCTAGCCTGCAGCTAGGGTTTGACTTCAGCTTCTCCTTCTCCTGCAAGCTTTGTATCATTCGGCCCTGCCTCCCGTAGTTCGGCTTGTCCTTCATCTGTATTAAGATTACTCGGGCTAACCCAGCCGACTTACGAAGTATCTCGGCCGGGTAATGTCTTGCCATTACTATGAGGGTCCTGCCCTTTCCTATCTCGGCCGACCTCTACATGATTCGGCCGGCTCAGACCGTAACTCGGAAACTAGACGGGAAACATCCTTTCGTCTCTCCCCGTCTTTACCCTATCCGGGGTTATCTCCCCAACACTACTACTACTGGAGGATGCCGTCCCTATGGCTACTCCCCACAGTTGTCGCGACCACCGTTGTCGCGGTCACCGCTGCCGCTGCCGCTGGACCCGTCGATCGCCGCCCTAGCGGACCAGATGACCCGCTGCTGAAGGCGTTCGCGGTAACGGTTGCGGACATGGACATGAGCCGCCTCCTTGCCCGCATTCTTCTTGCGGTCCTCCGTCGCTTGGTTCACCAGGGCCTTCTCCATCTTGGTGGCACAGTGGTCCCTCGCCTCCTGGTCGACGAGCTCCTTCACCGCCATCGCTGCCAAGGCCTCCGCCCGGCGCGCGACTTCTACCCCATCCGAAGCCCCGTTGGGGCCGAAGCCTAGCGCTTGCACGATCTGCAGGGGGACGGTGATTGCCTCCTCTCCCTCCTCTGCCTTTGCCTCTGGCTGATCCACCTCCTCCCCCTCCTCCTCGTCCTCCTCCACCTCCGTCTCGTCCCCATCGATGAGAGCCCACGCGGCCGCCACGTCGGTAGTTGTAGCCACGCACGCCTCCTCCGTCACCGTGTTGACAGCGTGCTCTGCCGCTGCCACCTTCCTGCGCGTGGCAACGACGTGGCGTAGGTTGCAGACGGCGACCTTGGTGGCCATGGCCGCCTCGTAACGGATCTCGTGGAGGGCCGCTGATGTGGCCTCCTTGGCCACCGCATCCTCGGCGGCGACATGGTGAATCACGCGCACCGACCATTGGGCAACCACCTTTCCGTCCGCCTCCACCACCTGCTCCAGCGCCGCATCGACCACATGGCCTTCCTCCTCGAAGGCCACCACGTGCCTCGGTCATGCGTTGGGACAAAACGTGGCATGGATGTCGACGGCGTCGCTCCGGGAAGCGGGTGCAGCACATCTCCCAGATCTTGGTGCAGTTGGCGATCTTGCGGCGAGGCATGGCTGCTGGTGGCTGGCGCTTTTTCGTCTGCTGGTTTGCTCTTGCTTGGACTTGTTGTCTCTGCCGCGTTGGCGACCGTTTTTTTTAGACTGCGACGAAGGCGGGAAACGACTGAGCCACGGAAGGTGAGGCATGCTCGGAAAACATAAAGCTTTGATGACAAAAAATGCTAGCAACGCGGGAAGCCGCCGACGTCCCATCGTCATTAACGTCCCATCGCCGAGAGTGTCAAGCGATGACAACATGGGGAGACGAACAGATGGGACGAACCACTGAATGCGGTTGGCCGGACAGGCGAAACCACGAACCAAAACTGACAGTGGGCCGACCAAAACAGACAGAAACGGACGACCATTTGGATCAGCCCGGTGGACATGCGCTGAGGTCATGATCCGACGGTATCCAGCCCCTGCTAGAGATCGGTCCCTGCTACTCGTACCACGTAAAGCTTGCCTCCCGTGTCCCAACCACAGCGCCGCCGCCGCCGCCATCACCAACCCCGTCCTTCGCCTCCTGCGCATCCCTCGTGAGAAATCCCTTCTCCGTCCGCCTCGATCCGCAGGAAGCGGTGATGGAGCACGGCTCGGTCGCGGATTCGACCGCGTCGACCTTCTCCATCATGGAGGAGGATCACACCCTCGCCAACTCCGTCAGATTTGTCCTCAACCAGGAGTGAGTGACGTTTCTTTATCTTTCTCCGTTCCCTGTTCTCTAAAAGTTTACCGGTCTACTTGTGAAGTATTGCTAATTCTATGGTGGAACTATAGAGGCGTGATTAGAGAATCGAAATCGTGTTCTTATATATTATTCGCAGTTCGTATTGAACCCTACTCTTATATATTATTGATTTGTGATGGACAATATCAGTTTTAGTGAGAAACTTGTTTGGATAGAGCAACTGGAAATCGGGTTCAATACGAACTGCGAATAATATGCCATCCACTGATCAAGGAGCATGGTCACTTCGCCCATTGATGCTTTACCAACGTAAATCGCCAATCCTGATCCTCGCCAGTGTGCAGCTATTACTAACCCTACTCTAATGAGCCTTCAGCAGAAATAACTTGTCTTATTAGCTTTTGTTTTGCTGAGTACCTGTTGACGAGTATATAGTTTTAGTCAGTTGCCTGTGCAGGATGCTAAATACCCTAGTTTCTCTTACTTTATGTATTCATCCCCAGAAACTAAGAGAGAAAGAAAGCCTCCAGCCGTTTGATGAAACAAACCATTTTTATCTGCTGTTATGATTGCCAACATGATATTGATTTAGGTCATGTATTTGGATTATCAACTTAGTTACGATCTACATGGTATACATAGTGTAAGTTGCACGGCCAAGATTAGACTACCAAACATCTTGCATGTGTTGATGAACTCAGGTGCTTGTTTTGCTCAGAACTTTCTTTATACCCTCGCGGACAATCCTTATGAAACTAGATTGATGTTACTGGATTGGTTTGGTATGTGCATGAACTTAGCTCAGCAGATACACCTTTGATTTTCCAATTTAATGTGTTAAGGGGACCACTTGTTCTAGTTTAGCTCTGAATAAATAGAAAACATCTATGACTTCCAAGTTGAACACTTAATATGTGTAATTGGAAGTTGTATCGTTTTTCCTAACTGTTTGGTAGTTCGCTCGCAAAGGTGTCAAAGGTCTTCAGTTATACTTCTACCAGAAGCTAAAACCTCACAAATGCCATTTCTATCTTTCTGATTCCATTTTGTATCCACAGCCCAAGGGTAGCATTTTGTGGATATAGCATCCCTCATCCTGCTGACAAGAAGGTCAACATAAGAGTTCAGACTACAGGTACTGTATTGTATCATATTATCCTGATATTCTTTTGAAAGTCCTTGTAGACTTAATTGTTGCTTTTAGACATGCTTTATTTTTAATGCTTGTCGAATGAAATGGCAAGAATCACATTCGTTATGCTACTTCCAATAGTTGTATCTCAAGCAGGTACTTGGTTTCTAATACCTAGACCCTGTTCGGTAGAGCTCTGAATCCTTATTTTCTAGCTGCCTGCTCCTGATTCTCAAATACACTTCTTCCAGAATCTAGATCCAGATAAAAAAATGTTTGGCTGTACATTGGCTCCATAAATACAAGAAAATATTTTTTTGGTCACATGGACCATGCTACTCTATCTGCATGGGAAATTTGGCAACTACAAGACATATATATTCTAGCAGTGAACCGATTATTAACTAGATGATACGGTAATTTCTTTTGGTTGTTCGTTTTTGTGAAACTGAAAGCATGAACAAGAGAGGCTTGACATATGAAGGCAAGCATCTAGAAATGAACAAGTGTGATTCTGCTGAAAAAACTCTGTAATTTGGACCGAGGATACACACACATTTGAAAGTAGCAGGTATTGTAGTCTTGTTAACAAGTTTAACTAGTCCAAGCAACATATGTGAATCTCGTGAACCCATTAACATTCTGGACCTCGTGGATCAACAAGAATTCAGCACATAAACAACCATTGGTCTGACGAATATGTGAATGCAAACACAACCACACAGATCTTAGGAAACGGCAGAAAACGTAAATGTACTAGGATCATGGACAGACACGGATGCCCTGATTTGTTCAGGTCCACGAAAATAATCTGTAGGTTGTTCCACTCATGTGATCTGGATTCACGAAAACACAAGGGCCAAGAGAGTTTGCCTTGTCTCTGGCTGAAGGGCAGAGGATCCTGGGTCAGGAACTGAACCAAACAGGCCTCTAGTATTCAGAAAATATATCTTCATATAGGATGTCATAATGCGTTTGGGGTAGCTTGTTAAGACTTCATCTTTCCTCTACGAACCGTATAGTAAAATTGAAGTTTCTGTTTAGAGGAAATTCAACTCGAAGAACAAAACTGTTGACACCATCTCATTTCCCACTAACCACTTCCCAGTTTCCTTTTTCTTCTATATTCCCTCGAAGAGAGTGCTCACACTCTTATGATGCATCTTCGTTCTTTTGTCAGGAGATCCAGCAAAGGATGTAATGAAAGATGCTTTACAGGACTTGATGGTGATGGGGCAGCATGTTAGAGGGACTTTTGACAAAGCAGTGGCTGATTTTAAATCAAACAAACCTGCAGAACAAATGGAAGTTGATTCAAACCAGCAATGAAGTTTAGTTGCACCCTTGTTCATCGGGATCAACATGATATGTGTAACCAGCTTATCGTCAGAAGGCAGATTAGTTGCGATTTCTGTCATTTGATGTATCTTTCTACATGGATGTCTGGACATTAGTCTTTGGAGCTGTAATCTGTCCATGTACTGTCACTAGTTCCTTACTTGCACACTGAAATGCTGCAGTTTGTTATGAATTTATAATTAGCTGGATTTCTAGGATGGGATTGAAAGAATAGTTACGACAATCATCTGGAATTTAGTTGCAGAACAACAGATGCCACACCAAATCAAGGTGAAAACACTTAGATTCTCTCTGGACTGCAGGAACCCTATCCCATTTTTTAGGTCCCAATCATCAGGAAATTTATTCTGTTGGGTCATAAGATTGATGGTTCAAAATTCTTGTTGGTTTGCCTCAAAGAAAGCAAGACAGGATGTGTGGGTGCTGGACGGCGGTGGGTTTTTATGGGTTATATTGATTCGGCTTTAACTTTTGTGGGTTATATCGATTCTGGTTGAACTGCAAATACATTGACGATAAAATCCCTAGGAATTTTCAACATCAGTTTAACATACTGTCCAGTCGTTCGGGTACCTGTCTTCCATCCAAACTAGACATGGTTATTGTCTACTCCCTCCGTTTTAAAATATAAGGTGTTTTAGCTTTATGAAGCAAATGTATCTAAACTTCTTTTAATACATAGGTTCACTTAGGTTTAGAGTGAATCTACACACTAAAACAAGTCTAGATACATTTTCTTCACAAACTTAAAACATCTTATATTTTAAAACGGGAAGAGTATATTTGTCATTTTGCCTTTGCATTAGTTTCAGTTTTCTATGTATGTTTGTTTCACTGCTAGTACGATATAACTAATTATATCTTGTGTATTTTCAAGACCACTAATTTTATCCAGAGGAACGATAAACCCAATGCTCTTTTGTTTCTTCCAACTCACTGTGAACTGGAAAGTTGAATCTTTGTGCCAAATTTGTTGCACAACATCGAAGTTGATTGCATGAGCTAACCCTGAAGGATTGTTACATATCATGTGCTGCCAACTTGCCATCTAGCCTGCCTTCCATTTTACCACCCAACCACGCATACCAATCTTTTCAAGCACAACCCTGACTTCCTGGGGAACTGTGAGAGTCCCATTTTACTTCAATTCATAACCACAGCAATGATCACATACAAAATAATTAAGTACTTGTACTGAAATTATGTCTACTAACAAGAAGCATGTCACGATTTTACAGTGAGGTTGCAGCATGTCAACATCAGTTGCAACTCTGGAGAATGCTAATACTTCATCTGCACTAGCTTATTGAATCACCAATGACACATCATACAGTTCTCAAAGATGTGGCACATTTAAAAGCATCTGTATCAGATACTGACTAGTGCTCCACATTCCATTGACAAATTAAGCGGACTATAAATGCAAATATGGCTAAGATGCACAAAGAAGGCAGCATAGAAAAACAAGACCACAGGAACAAATGAGAACCCTAGGATCCGAAAATGGTACAACGATGCACGAAAAGCATCCGGCTACAAAGAAAACCCTAAACACCTCCGACGGTCGAGAGCATCAACAATGGCAGTGAGCTGAGGATGACCGCCAGGTGCATATTCCGAGAGAAAGAATGAAGATCAGATCCACAGTTATTAGCCTTTCCAGAGTTATTCACCAAGTGATAGGGGCACAATTCCAAGTGTGCTGCTCCTTTCCTGATGCTTTCTCCTTTTAGGATTCTTGGTGCAGATTCACATCCACAAGAGAGCGGTCTAGGAGTGGTGGCAACTGATGTATAACTCACAAAGAACGAAAGGCTGAAAGAACTAAGTACGAAGAGGCCCAGAGATAGCGTCGCGCCCAGAGTTGGTGTCTTTGTGTTTCAAAGACATGTTTGCAAACTGCGAGTCAAGGTCTCTACTGTTACTACGACCAAGAGTAGGAGGTTGTGGTGGCTGCTGCTGCTGCTGATACAATGACCTGAGACGACCAATTTCCCGCTCAAACATCTCCTGTTGAACTGCAATAATTAAAGCAAAAAATGGTCAGACCGTTTTGTTGTTCCTTTATTTCTGATCAGAACAAAATCTCATGGGTGGTATTCAGCTTTCGGTAAAGAAATTTAATAACCCCATAAAACTGAATCTTGCACAGAAGATGTTCGCATAATCTCATAAATTCCTCAATAAGGCATCAATCTCTCAACTTCTTTTAGGAAATGTAAGCTCGTTAGGTTACCAAAGAGTTGTTTAGCTAATAATTCACTATTTGAAATAAAGAAGTTATGACAAGTTAATAACATACTGTGAAATACAATCAGTGGCATGTTGACTATGCATTTGAAATCTGAATGGGCCATAGAAGTTTAACTCGAAAATTCATAGAAATATACATGTGCATTCAGAATTTTAGCAAATTTGGTTACATCAGTGTTATCTATGATGCTGATATGTTTGAGAAATTATCAAAGAAAGATGTGACTATTTGTATCCTCTCCAAAGCTTAGCTAAGGTCCAAGACCAATCTACAACCTTGGCTTGGAAAAGTGGCAGGTAATTTTGTTTCTAACTTGTAAAATTCAATGTTCATTACGTCTTTGAACAATAAACAAATACTAGTTGTCATTTTGAGTTCATCTAGAACAGTAGCGCTTGATATCAAACTTTTCTAAGGCTACCTCCGCCTGAAGTTCAAAAAGTGACTTTTTACAGAGAGGAAAGTACAAAGGGAAGACAACTCTTCTGAATTTGAGCACCATGTATATTTAACAGTAGTTCCATATTTCTCCTATCCAGAAGAAATTGTATAGAAAATTCTATAAAATAAGAAAACAAAAATACAAGTCGGCATACTTACCACGTTTAATTACTTGCTCCTGAGCTATACTCTCCAGCCTTTGCTTCAAGGCCTTATTTTCCAAGTCTAGCATTATATTTTGTTGATTAAGAAACTCCATTTCAGCAGACACTTCTATCCCTTCTGACTGCATTATTCAGACATGAATATTTTACTTTTTGCCAAATACAACACTGAATTGTGGAACAGAAATCAAAAACCATTTGTTGCCATAAGCTTACCTGTAATGATTGGACTTTACCCTCAAGCTCTGCAATATACTGGAGCTTCCGAACACGAGACCTCTGAGCATATTGCCTGCAAGTGATATTGATTAAAAAGTTCAGATGCGTTAAAATATGGAAATTCAACCATGCTATCAGAACTTGCAGGTTGGGAATATTGACATGTATTCCTATGCTAAGAAAAACTCAAAATCTTATAACCACTAATTCCAATCAACATAGCTGAGCAATGTACAGAGCATTGTCCATTAAGGTTTTCTGCAATATATCAGCACTTTCCATTTAAGACTCATAAAGTTGCATTTTTTAAGGGGAAATATTCAAATGTTCTTTTTGCATTTATATTTCCACAGAATGCTATATCCATTATGTCTGGTGCGACCATGATCAAATGCACCACAACTAATGTACTACCTCCATCCTGAAATAAGTGACTTTTTGTTTTGTCTAGATTCACATGTATCTAGACGCGTTTTAGTGTGTAGATACATGCGAATCTAGACAAATTCTAGTCACTTATTTCAGGACGGAGGGAGTATGAAATAAGTACATATTTGCTCTATCAGGTGCGACCATGAGCGGCGGATGGGGACTGGCAGGGGTCAGGGCTCCCCCCATGTTCTCCAAAATGCATGCATATCATCTAGTTAATCATTTAATATCCCAATGAATTTTCTAGTGATAGAAACTTTGGCCCCTCTTATTAATAATGTTACGATGTATTGATTCATTTGACAGCTCTCTAACTCTAGTTATTGGAGCCACCACGGGCGACCATGATCAAATGTGCCATGTAGCTATACAGAAGAATTAATTAAATGACAGCATGCTTGCTTATCGTGATGAACTCGAAATAGCAATTAGCAGAGCATATTCTGATAATAAAATCTAATCTAACCTACAGCAAAGGGCTGGCCCTGTTGTATGTCGTCAAAATTATAGAAAATGGATTGCACTCAGTCCTTGTTGACTTCTCAATTGTAAAATTTTAGAACACAGATAGGTCTTAGAGGTAATAGTATGGATGCAATCATGCAGCAGAAGTATACTCACTGTTTAGCACGCTTTGTATCCGCCTCAGACTGAGCGTACTTTGGCAGCACACCGTCCTTCCTCTCTGCCCCGAGTTCATCAAGAGTTCTTTTGTCCATGGCATGCTCATGATCCCTCAACGCACTCAGTGGCCCATGATGCCCACCAACTTTCTCCCTCACCGGCATCGGCGGGCCTGGCCTGTAACCTGCCAAATTCGGCATGCCTTGCTCCCATGGGCGGCCCTGGGGCCTCCCGTATGAGCTTGGCTTGGCATAGTACTCCTGCACGCCGCCCCATGGCGTAGCCTGCCCTCCTCCGCCCATCTCCTCAAAATTATTGGCAAATGAGCCAGAGGCAGCACTTCCGTCGAACAGTGCAAAAGAATCGCTGGACGACCTGCGGTGACCGGCACGGCGCACAGGTGTCTCAGGCTCGTCGAGCAGGTCGTCGAGCCACGACGGCTGCTCCTCGATGATGCTCTCAGACGACGTGCGCTGGTGGTGCCCATGGCCGTGGCCATGCCCAAAGCGGTGGTGCGCGGCACCCTGTGGCCTGGAGATCGGGCCGTGGTCTGCGTATGGCGAGGCCGCCGTCGGGAACGGGCTGCGAGGCGGCAGCAGCGCCTGCTTCTGGAGCTTGGGATTCGCCATCATCATTTGCTCGACCAAACTGCATACAGCGAAGAACAGCACATCTGTGATATAACTCGAGATTTGAAAAAAAAAAATAACTCTGAACTAACACAAGCTTGCAGGCGGTCCAATTCACAGCTCTACCAACAGATCTCAGCAAATGCAATCCCAAAATAATTTGACTTGTGTGTTCCTCTAGGCGAATTCGCGTCAAAGATTCGAATCTTCTTTCGGCCGCAAGCATCCAATTACACCAGGAAGCCGGCAAGATCCGAACCCGAACTGGAAGATGTAAATTGGACGAAGAAACGTAGCGGAACGAACGAATCACGATACGATACAGTGCAAATCGAGGCGGATCAGGAACAGTAGCAAAGCCGCGCCAAGAATCGTAGATAGGAAGAACCAAACCCCCCCCCAAAAAAATACTCACCAATTCAGCCGCGATTCTTCCAACCACCCAACCTCCAGTGGCCGATGCCAGACCCTTGTACTAATCCGCGACGACTCGGATTTATCAGAGCTAATCTTCAGGGGATTAGAGCTCACAAAAGGAGAGATGAGATGAGATGAGGAGGCAGAGGGAGGGGGAGGAGACGAGACGAATGGAGAAATTGTATACAGAGGGGAGAAAAAAATCAATTAAATAGTGCCTCGTTTAGCGTTTTTAATACCGCAACAGCGACAAAATTGTGCTTGGAGGAAGTTTGGAGGAAAAGTAGCCGTCAATCGCGGGATCAACGGCGAGAGATTCTGGTGAGAATTATTGGCTTAGATGTGGGGAAACGGGTGGCCGATACTAGTGGCGAGAGAGGTAAAAGGTTGTGCGTACCCGTGTGCGGCCATGTCAAACTGTCACTTATTTTGGTCGAGATTTTTTTTTCTTATCAATGTGACTCAATTTCATAACCCATTCAATGAAAAAACTTTATACTAATATTTTTGGCGAAAATTCCACTGATATCATCAATAATAATAATACAAAGAGTCTCAAAAGTAATAAAAATTACAAATAGTCCACTGAACCGCCTAGCTACGACTAAACACACAAGCGCGAGACGAAGTCGCCGTCGTTCTCGCCCCTCCGTCACTGGAGCCGAGCAAAACTTCTTGTAGTAGACAAACGGGAAGGACCAAATGATCAGCGCGTTAGAGCAACAACCATCACCAACAATGACAATTGTAAATCATAAGAGACTAGCCTAAACCACACCAATGAACATGTAAACCGACCATATACAAATGAGATCTGCGGACACACGACTCCACGTTCCCCGCCGGCACTAGACGCACCACCAGAGCGAGGATAAGGTGGGGATGATCTTATTCTGACTTCATGATGTAGCCCTCGCCTCACCATTCCGAATAAGACACTAGAAAATAACTTAAACAAGAATGAAAACCCTTTCACCAGGAGGGGCCATGGTCCGCCGGGCCTCCAGATCCATAAGGCTACACAAGGCGAAGCAAACAGGCGCGTCAGAAACCCTAGATGGATTTTTAGGTTCGTCTCTCTAGAGCTAGCCTCATGTATTGGTTCGATTGGATCTAGAAAAAACCTTCATAAGAATATGTACCTTTTCTTGATAGGGCTCTCTCATTGTTTTATATTACAAGTAGTCAATATAGTATTGTTCCATCAAAATTCATTTTTTAATGATATTATTTGCCATTGCTTTAGGCATATGCTGAAACAAAAGTTTATTTCTACCAAAATTTGAATTTTTTTTACAATATTAGGTATTACGTTTTTCAGATCCTGTACATGTAAATGTAGATGGGTTGCTATATAGGTATAGTTCCTACGACTTCTTTTTTTTTTTGCAGGGATACGAACTTCTAAATTATAACTCCTACCTGACAGAAAACAAATATTGTATTGTTAGCTTGGTATAATAAAGCGTTTGACATAATTTAGTTTTATTTTTTCATTTGTCGCAACAGAGAGACAATCATTAAGAAAAGAAATAGAATAAATAAATAATGCCCATGAGCTAGCAGCGGAGCTGTGTCTGTTGGTGCATGTGGCAGAAAACAGCATGGTTGGCGTTGTTTAAGTGCAGCCCATATTGGGGTAGTGGGGGCAAACAGAAAACAGAAAACAACTCATGCCACCAGCCGGACAGCTCAGGATCCAGCTGCGACCACGCCACCCATCTGGTGGTGTCCGGCTGTCTTTATGCTGCCCCTATGGCCTAGCCCTCGTGGTCTGCTTTTTTCATGCTTTCTCTCCTGTGATCGGCTCCTTGGCCTATTTGGGCAAGCAATTGTTTTACCTTTCGAAATGTGTCTGGTTTCCGTTCGCTCTAATATTTTTCTTCGCCGCATTTTGTGTTTTCATTTGGCCACTACTACTTCCTCAGCCAGCTCTGTGTAATTCCTTTATCTTTAGGGTCTTTCTATAACTTCCAAAGACTTCTAAGGGTATGTATAATGCGAGACGTTTAGATATATGTTAAAACAATCCGTGCGGAAAAAAATTAGGCAAGCGATAGCTGTCCCTCGTTGTGCGCCGCTAAACCGGACGCTAAATATAGTTTGTTTTTTGCGCGCCCATAGAGTCCGTCCTAGGAAAAACAGACCAAGCTCAGACTCTTGTTTTCTCGCAAACGCTAGCTATTTTACTGCGATCGACCGGAATCTTGGTAAAATTGCAGGGAATCTGATCCTAGCGTTGGTGCTTAGCACTCGTATTGTATGTACCCTAAGCAGCTAATATATCGGGTGCTCTGCACCCATCATCCGTTCAAAAAAATACTCCCTCAGCCAGCAATCATGGGCATGGGCAGCCCGGTCGGATGGGCGTAAAGCGTCTGTAGGTGGCTTTTCAAGTCCGCCGTCAAATCCCAGGGCTCAACCCTGGACAGGCGGTTGAAACTACCAAGCTGGAGTACGGTAGGGGCAGAGGATCTCAGACATGGGCCTGAAATTTAGGATGGACGATCAGGCTAGGTCGAGCCTAGACTCTATATTTGAGCGATTTAAAGGAAGCGGCATGGCCCGCAACCCGCTGGCCCTTCAGGCTTTGAGGCTTCTTGATCGGGTCAAGCTGGGTCTAGGCCTAGAATTTCTTCTTCGTGCTTTTCTTGGCTCGGCCTGAAGCCCGACAGCCCGAAGTATGTCTAGGTAGTGGTGGAGGACGAAAAAAATCTGAGATAGGTTGAACTCCAAAAAAATACCAACTAGGTCTTGATGATCTTTGCCATTGAGATAGCTCTTTTAACTATTGTTGTTCACACCAGTAAAAGCAATACCGACTTAGCAAGGCGATAAACGATATGAAGCATGATGCATCATTCAAATATTAAGATAATCTTCGAAATCTTTAATTCTCCGAATATGAATAGTGAATATCTCAAGGCTATCTTATATAGGCTCATGCTCAATAAGATAAATCTCCATGATAAATCTCTATAAGCCAAGGAATCTTATTCATGTTGAATCTATGAAATGAGTCACTTGAGTGAAGACAAGAAGTTCCGAAGCAACTTTAACGATAGATCATCAAAGCGATGGTCAAAGTCAGTTGTAATATATTCTATAGAAAAATAGAAAGGGTGCACGCTCCAAAGTAATCAATAGTGATCTAGTGTCTTCTCGCTTTTAATGATTTTTCACTCATTTTGTTACCATTTCATCCATATTGTGATATCATTTTTTTGCGTGAATTCACATATTTTAGGAAGTCTCTAAACCATCATTTCTCCAATTGAGCAAGCATGTCGATTCAAACTTTAGATC
This sequence comes from Avena longiglumis, assembly GCA_030063025.1. Taxonomy (NCBI): domain Eukaryota; kingdom Viridiplantae; phylum Streptophyta; class Magnoliopsida; order Poales; family Poaceae; genus Avena; species Avena longiglumis. The sequence continues at coordinate 186,586,319 of CP125979.1, forward strand.
AATAGTATATACAAGCCAAAGTAAAAATATAGAACATAAACCGTTACATAATTAGAGTTGGTTTTGACCCATGGCATCAGGTGGCCAAAATATAAAGAAAGGCTAACATCATCACATTTTACGTGCATAAAATAGCTCATCGTGTTATGTTCACGATGGTTGGATATATCGAACGCCTCAGGTAGCAAGCCAGCTCTGCCGGGCAGAATTCGAAATTGTGGATGGAACCCATAGCATGTACAGCGACCAGTGTGAAGGCCGGGTCTCTTTCCGAACGGTTCGTCCGGAGCTCTCGGATTCGGCGTCCAGTCTCACTCGCAGCGAGACCGTGACCGAACCTTTCATTACACGTCAGCCAGCTTGTATTTTTCTTGGCCTTGGATAACCGCTCTAGGAGCTTCACACGTCTGGGCTGTGAGTTTGGGACCTGTGTATAACACTCAACTAGCTCCAGTGGCTGAGAGTATCTTCACTCGTCCCCATACAACGTCGCGGTTCGATTTTGGCTCATACGGAGGGCACCGAATAGATCACAGATTTTGGAGGTGCTGGCTCTCAGATGTGTCCTCCGTACAAAAAATTTGAACATTTGAAATAAATACCAAATACAAAATTAACATCGATTCTACAAATAGTTTAAACAAGTTTATATATAATTGAACAAACAAGAGAAAAAAGACAGAACTACTAGATGGGCGAGGAGGAGGTCGATTCCGGCGCCGAGTGCAAGCCTAGAGACTTTTAATCCTGACGCCTGTTGTTCCCTGCGACGATGTAGTCAAGCACCCAGTCAAGCATGCGCCCGGGTACGCTCCACCATCGCCTACGGCCGTCGAAACTGTTGATCGGCGGCGGCAGGTAGGCGCCGTCGTAGGCGATGATGTGGACCAAGCGTTGTTGTTCAAAGAAGATCGTCCACGCGTCGTGGTTGTCGGGATGCCATTGGGGGTTGTCCCTCTCCTCCGGCGTGAGGCCGGTCCAGAAGTGGACGAAGATGGCCGCTGGTAGGTCTTCGCCGACCGACAGACCGCCAGCGTTGAGCGCCCATCCCCTCAGCAATCGAGTGCCCTGAGGGACTGGGTACCGGGCCTCCCAGAGCGCGAGCGCCCCCTAGACGTGTAGGCACCGCCGCGCATAGCCGTTGATGGCGGGTCCATCTTATAGAAAAAAGGCTCCATCGGCGGCGGGGAAGAATGCGGGTGGGTTGTGCGAAGAATGGCCCCGACGGTCCATTTTACCTTCGGCCGCCGCCCTAGATATAGCGGGAGAGGGATGTGGCCATGGTGTAGATGTGGATCTGCAATGGCGATGGCCGGCGCGCCTACATATAGCGAGAAAAGGGCGGGAAGGTCGGGCGAGTGATGTCTACGCATTTATATTCTTGTAGACAGTTGTTGGGCCTCCAAGTGCAGAGTTTTGTAGAACAACAGCAAGTTTCTCTTAAGTGGATCACCCAAGGTTTATCGAACTCAGGGAGAAAGTGGTCAAGGTATTCCCTCTCAAGCAACTCTGCAATCAAGATACAAGAAGTCTCTTGTGTCCCCAACACACCCAATATAGATGCACTAGTTCGGCGAAGAGATAATAAAGTACAAGTGGTAACGGTGCCAGAAAATAGCTTCTGACTTGTTGTTGACGTGAGGTAACGGTGCCAGAAAAGAGCTTATGGCGTGGAGGAAGACTAAAGCAAGCAAACATGCAACAGATCTAGTAGCAAATGGTGTTTCAATGCTTAAAAACAAGGCCTAGGGACCATACTTTCACTAGTGAACACTCTCTCATATAGATATCTTCTCTTCATGATACTACTCTTAACTACTCTCCGATTGGACACTCTAATCATCGGTAGGGCTATAACAACACTCCTCAAAGTTCACCTTCCCCAATCTAGATAACCCCACACTGTCACCTTGAGCGCTAGATGGTTCCAACAAACACCACAATTTCATAGAGACATCCAACTCCAAGTATAACTCATAACAAATATTCAATCTAGCCAAAGTGCCACACACGGTATGCATGATGTCACTTTCACACACGTGGGAAAAAGCATAGATCTATTAAAGCACAAAGAGTATTTATGTATACTCAAACCTAAGTGCCACCATGGAGTGCATGCTGTCACTTTCACACGCATGGGGAGAGCAGAGATCTATTGAAGCACTTGAGTAGCAAGTTAGATCTACTAGATTACGAAGCTCATGAACACAACAAGATCATGCATAGAGAGAGAGAGATGAACACATAGCTACCGGTAGAGCCCTTAGACTCGAGGAAGAACTACTCCCTCGCCATCATGGGAATCAACAGTGGTGATGGAGATGGCGATGGAGATGGCTCTGGGGGAACTTCCCTGTCCCGGCAGGGTGCCGGAACAGAGACTTTCTGTCCCCCGAATCTCCCTTTCGGCGGCGGCGGCGCTGTGGAGGTTTTTTTGGATTTCTTCTGGATCGTTTAGGGTTTTTGGGTCGGAGGCTTCTTATAGGCGCATGAATCAATGTCGGTGGGGGTCCAGGGGGCCCACACCCCCTCCAGGCGCCTCTAGGGCTTGCCCGCGCCTAGGAGGGGTGTGGCCACCCTGTGCCCCCCTTCGGCTCTGCTTCGTGCTTCCGTGTTGCTCCGGGAAAAATAATAACTTTGGCTTTTGTCCCGTCCAATCCCGAGAATATTGATTTTCTGCCTTTCTGAAACCAAAAACAGAAAAAAAAAAGGCAACTGGCACTGTGGCCTCTTGTCAATACATTAGTTCCAGAAAGTGTATAAAAATACCTCAAAGTGTAGACAAAACATAAGACAAATGATACAAAACAAGCATGGAGCATCAAAAATTATAGATACGTTTCCAACGTATCAAGCATCCCCAAGCTTAACTCCTGCTCGTCCTCGAGTAGGTAAGTGATAAAAAGAATAATTTTTGAGGTGACATACACCATCAAAACCAAGATCAAACCATTTGCAAGCATTGAAAGCTGGGATCAAAGAACTCTAAACATGTGCATGAAAGATAGAGTTCTAACAATAGGACAAAGTAACTATGCATGCAACATGACAAGCTACAAACAAAGATCATGAATAACATGCATTGAAAAACGTTTGTTTGTTTCACATACAGAAACATGGCATAGTGGCAATCATCTTGTCCCTCATAGAGTAGCAAATAGATGCATAGGACACCTTCAAAGTTCACAAGGGTGACTAGAAACAAATAGCACAAGAATAAGTAATATCTCAATATGCATCAATCAGTAAGCTTTGGAACAGTGCACACAGAATGACAATTATGCTCTCTTAATGGTGCCTAAAGGTAGAAGGTGGAGACTCAAATAATGGTGGAAGAAAGGCCTTTTATAAAGGAAGCAAGGATTTCAAGTTTCAAAAAGATCTTCAAAAAAATATGGTACTTGTTAGCTTTCAGCCCTCATTGCCCCTATCATAAGCATCTTGAAGTGATTAAGGTTAAAGTGGCAAAGATGGAGTATATGCTTGACGAAGTATAAGTTGGCAATCTCAAGTCCCTTGAATACGAGGGCCACACCTCATGCATACTCAACTTTGGTCACCTGTAAGTTCTTGTCATTGTAAGTATTTGCATATCATTGAGAACCGCCAACGGGGTACCCCTTGCACATGGTACAGGAGCTTTCCCATAACCAAAATGACAAGGCAAGCAGACAATGAGCATCTCAACAATATTCTTATTTACCATGGGAATATGGTGCATTTTCTCTCTTTCCTCTTTTCTCAATGTGTCTCTTTTTTTATAAGAAGAATGCTTCATAGATGTCACTATGGTGATGCTGCAAGTTTCTACCATGATTAGGCATGGATTAGGCTAGCGGCCCAGGCGTTTCTCTAACACAGGATAAAAACTCCATGGACTTACAAGTTCCCTCTTTATTTCACACCGGTGACATCCATATACAAAAGAGCATGATATCAACTGAGTACAAAGTACAAGTTCAATGTTGAAAACGTTCCTCGTGACAGCACGGTTCTGCTAATTCCAACTTATAAGTGCAAGCATATACAACATAGATGACACAATGGTTCAAGTTTATTAGGGTCAAAAAATATAAAGTGTGCCATCAAGTTCGTGAGGGCTTTAATCACTAAGTTTTCACATAACAAAATAGTTTTTAATTAGAAGATAGCTGAAAACAAGAATATACTTGGAATGGTGTAACACACCATGCATAGGAATTTATAGTGGACACTTTGGAATAACTTGGTTTCTTGGGAGTTGGAAGCATGAGTAGAGCTTACTCATACAAGTGGAGGCTAGCAAAAGACTAGGAGCAACCAACTAAGAGAGCAATAATGGCCATAATCATGCAGAGCGACAAAACATTACTAATCAAAGCATAGAGTGGTACTACAAGTCAAGGACTAAATGATCATAGAGGCTATGGTGACTTGTGTAAGTCATAACATGGCGTGAGAATGTGCCAAGTCAACCCAAACAAAGCATCAAAGAAGAATACCACAATACTATGCTTTTGTATGCTAAAACAACGCATAATTTCTTTAAGGCACACTAAGCAATCCCAATTGTTTGGAACAAGACAAACTACAACAATAATCACTAAGCATAAGGTCAAAACAACACCTAGCATGTCATGCTAAAGTCTAAGTCACAGTTAATGCAAGCTCCTATTGCATTTACAAGCAAGAACTTACTACTCTTTTCCAACACTAATCAACCTATTTGAAACAACTCACAAAGATAATAATCAATAAAGACCAGTGAGCTTGTCTCACAAATCCACAAAGAAGAACTAAAAAGTTCTAAGATAAAATCATAAGAAAACTAAGGCTAAACACAGTGATAGCAAAAGAGAACACTGACAAAACAATAAGAGTGAAAACTAGAGTGTTATAGGCAATGAAAACAGAGCGTATCTCTCTCCAAAAGAAGTGTGGTGTAACCAACCAACTTACTCAATAAAACTAAGCAAACAAAAAGCAAATATAGAAATTAAGACGCTCCAAGAACAACACAACAATGCATGAAACAATAAAAACGAAGTGTCTAGAAAGACCTGAGATTTTTATTGATGAAGAAGGGGATGCCGAAGGCATCCCCAAGATTTGACGCTTGTACCTCTTGAATATTTCTTGGGGTGGCATCCCCAAGCTTGATCTTTTGTCTGTTCTTCATCTCATTACATCATTCTCTCTCTACACCTGAAATTTTTCCTTATACAAAACTTCACACAATCTTCATTAGCAACATTAGTTTATTCAAAAGATAATAGACCTTTGGGTAAAGCTTTGTAGCAGCAAGTCTTTTCAATAAAAACATAAGCTACTGTAGTAACTCCTTCAAAAATCTCAATTCACCAAAAAGAACCCCAAAAGGAATCAATAAGAAGCAAATGCAAATAATGGCAGAAATCTGTCAAAACAGACCAGCAGGTATAAACCGATTTTTTCGAAGACCTTCTGTTGCTCAAATAAAAAAGTGTTGAACTAAATAAAGTTATCTAACATACAAGGGGGTTTATTCGTAAATTTTGATCTCAATCCGAGTTACAGAGACTCCTCACGAATTTTTATGGTGGATCACAAAAAATCTGTTTTGGGACAACAACTCCCCAAATCTTACTTCCCTCTCATTAGAGGTCATTCTTGGCAAAAAAGCAAACAAAAAGGATAAGGAGAGATCATTACAGAAGTAATAACTTCCAATAATCAATAAAACTCTTGGGTTATCTCTCAACAAGTACTTTTCTTTAACACCTTTAAGTTAGGCTTGATAGCTTGAGAAGATGCTCGCATAAGAAATATGAATTGATTTAAAAGAGAGCATCAAGAAGCAAATTCAAAGAACATTTAAGTCTAACCCACTTCCTATTCATAGGAATCTTGTAAAGAAACAAGTCATGAAAGCACAAAGCGATAAGCATAGGAAAGCAAAACAAGTGCAACTTCAAGATTTTCAACATAAAAAGGAGAAACTTAATATTGTTGAGATGCATAAAACCATGTTTCCCTCTCTCATAATAACTTTCAGTAGCAACATGAACAAAATTAACAATATAACTATCACATAAAACATCTTTATCACGAGCTACATGCATAAAATGATTATTGCTCTCCACATAAGCATAGACATTCTTATTAATCATAGTGTGAGCAAATTCAACAAAATAGCTATCATTATTATTCTCATAACCATAATAATCAAATATAGGAGGCATATTGTAATCACAATAAATTTTCTCCTCAATAGTAGGTGGACTGGAAATATCATACTCATCATTGTAATCATCATATATTGGAGGTTTGGTATCATAATAAGCAATAGAATAGCTATCTTCCAAAGCTGGGGGACTGAAAAGATCATTTTCATCAAAACTAGCTTCCCCAAGCTTAGACGTTTCCATAGCATTAGCAATAATGGTTTCCAAAGAATTCATACTAATAACATTGTTATTAGCATGCAAATAGAGCTCCATAGGTTTTTAATTTTCTCTTCAAACACTTCATTTCCTAACTCAAGATAAACACTATAAAGATCTCTAATTTTTTTGTTGTTTTCCATTAAGCCTAACTAGTGAAAACAAGAAACAAAAAGACAAAAGTGCAGAATCTAAAGGCAATAACTTCGAGCACTCACACCGGAGGATGTGAGTACCTTTTACCTTACCTCCCCGACAACGGCGCTAGAAAAGAGCTTGATGTCTACGCACTTCTATTCTTGTAGTCAGTTGTTAGGCCTCCAAGTGCAGAGGTTTGTAGAACAGCAGCAAGTTTCCCTTAAGTGGATCACCCAAGGTTTATCGAACTCAGGGAGGAAGTGGTCAAATGTATTCCCTCTCAAGCAACCCTGCAATTAAGATACAAGAAGTCTCTTGTGTCCCCAACACACCCAATATAGGTGCACTAGTTCGGCGAAGAGATAGTGAAGTACAAGTGGTAACAGTGCTAGAAAATAGCTTCTGACTTGTTGTTGACGTGGGGTGACGGTGCCAGAAAAGAGCTTATGGCGTGTGAAAGGATTGTATGGGCACCTAGAGGGGGGGTGAATAGGTGCTACTTCAAATTTTCTTGTTTTTCAAATTAAGGTTTGACAAGAAAGGTAAATTCTCTAGATAATGCAACTAAGGTGAATTTACCTATACGACAAAGAAGCACAAGCTAACATAACACTAAGCAAGAACAAGTAAGTAAGGGCGGTAAAGGATAGAAGTAACCAAAGTGGTGGACACGGAGACACAAGGATTTGTTTCCCATAGTTCCTTCCTTTTGAGGGGAAGTACGGCTACATTTGGAGAGGGGGTGGTTTCAAACCACCAACGCCACGAGAGGCCTCCCTTGTTCTCCGATGAATCTCACCCCAACGGGTTCGATCCACCTTCCACTATATCGTCAACCTTCGAGGTGGAAGCCAGCACCTTTACAACAAGTTCGGGGCACACATCCATAACTTAATTGGAGGCTCCCAAATACAAGCAAGTTGTCAAGACAATCAAAGACAAACTTGTAAGAAACAAATCTAGAACTAGAGTTTCCAACGAAACACTAGAGAAAGGGGCCCTCAAGTGAATGAGGGGGAAATGAAGATCTCTTTTGGTGAAGTAGTAGATCAAGGCCTCCTCCTTCGATTCTCCAAAGATCAAAGACTTTGGATGGTGGAGTGAAGATATCTTGGCAATTTGGTGGCTCAAATGTAGGTAGTAGTCTTCAATGCAAACGAGGAGCTTTTCCCAAGGTAGGTGGAGGGGTATTTATACCCCCTGAATAAATCTGGCCGTTGGAGCATTAAATGCACCTGTACTACCGGTACTCAAGCGGTAGTACCGGTTGCAAGCGGTACTACCGGTCAAGTATCGGACCAAGTACCAGAGGTGGCATCACTTGGTCGACCCAGCGCTAGACATGCCCGGTACTGCCTTGCGGTAGTACCGGTCAGCAGACGTGGTACTACCGGTCAGGGCGATAGTACCGGTCCCAAGTACCGGTTGGTACTGAGCGAGAGGGGAAGGGCCGGTCCTTCCTCAGGGCTGCCCGATACAGCCGAGCGGTACTACTGTGCCCAAGCGATAGTACTGCTTGCCACAAGTGGTACTACCGGTCGGAGCGTAGTGCCGCTCCGCGGTACCGGGTGGTACTGAGAAAAGACTAGACCTTCCCACCTTGCTCGGATGCAGTCGGTACTAGGAGCGGTAGTACCGGTGCCAAGTGGTAGTACCAGTCATTTTTCCGGTACTACCGGTTGGCACAGAGACTTCGGCAAGGGAAAATGTGGGCAAGGCAATATTTGTGCCACAATCTAGAAAACCTGGGATACACTTAGCGCACGATTAAAACGATAAGTGTGTTGTTAACAAACATCAAAACCACAAGGATAGGAAATGCTCTTTCAATCTCCCCCTTTTTGGTGTTTGATGACAACACACCTTTGCAAGATGATTTTATGCAGATACTCATGGCATTTATAAAATAGAGATGGGGCTCTCCCTGGATGAGTAGAATCAAACCTCCCCCTCTATTTTACAAACCCAACACAAGTGCACAAATATAGATACTAGCATTTGAAACCATACCTCTGCACAATAACTTGTGATGAGAAATATATTGAAAATGGATAACGCATATAATCACAAGATGGATCCATGACATAACCCACATAGTCTCAACAAACTTAGCACAGGTGGTTTCCAAATAGTTAGTACATAGAGTTCACATATAAAACAGAAGTTCACACATAAATAGGAGGAAAACAAAGTTCATAAGCAATAAAAAGATCAAAGTAAGAACGAGCTTGTGACTTCCCATGCAACACCCGTGCCTAAGGTGCAACTTCTCCCTCTTTGGCATCAAGACGCCAAAAAGGGACAAGTGCAAGACTAACGTCCCGACATTCAATCCTCCTCATCATCAAAGTCCTCCTCGTAGGGGGGTGGAGCGCGGTGCGAGCAAGATACATCATCATCCCAATGGCTGTGCTGGGAGATCCATTGGTCTTCAGGGGTGATGTTGGTCTCGGACCCCTCGGAGGCGGTCAATCCTTGAGCTGCCATCATGTCCTTTTGCCGAGCACAAGATTTCTTGTCATACACATGAGCCTCATACATGCGCTTTTGGTTGTCAACTTGGAAGCAGAAAATATTCTTGAGCTTGGCCTCCATCCTCTTGGACCAAGAGGGCTTGGCATTCTTGCAATGGGAGACAACATAATCTATGTCACGACCACTGTCATCATCCTCAGAGTCATCCTCTTCATCCTCCTCCTCCACAACACGGGGCTTAGCATGCTTCTTGATCTTGAGTGCCTTGGGCCGGTGCACAATGAGAGGACGAGTGGATAGGGTCCTAGCAATGGGAGGGCACTTGGAAACAATAAGAGACATGATGTAGGGAACAAATGGCGGAACCCTCCGAGAGTGAGAAGCAGCAACCATCTCATTTCATATATAATCCATCACATCAAGAGCGGTGCCTGAGTCACGGTTGAGGAAGGTGTTGAACAACAAATCAACAAAAAAACCATGAATCTCATCTTTGTTGCCCGCACGAGGAGCAACGGTCTCACGGAAGATGCGGTGGAGAATATCATATGTGGGGAGAAGATCCTTGATCTTGCCAGCAACCCCGCGACCCTGGATATACAGAGGTGTAATAACATCCTTCTTGGAGGGATGCTTGCGCAAGTGGCAGCGGAAACACCACAAGGAGTGTCACGGCCACAATCTTCATACCCCAGTATTGCAACAAACTCAGCAAGAGTGGCCTCCTTGATTGCACCTTGAGTCATCCAAGTGATCTTCCGAGTGCGGACAGTGTGGAAATGAGCAGTGGCATAAAACTGAGCAATGAGGAGAGGCTCGTAGTCATACTGGAACTCCATGATAGGGAACAAGCCAAGGTTAGAGTAGATTTCCTTAGCTTCAGCAAAATAATAAAGGTTCTTGTTGATGTGTTCCATATCAATACACAGCTGAGGCACAACCATCTGGATATTTTTCATAAGGACCTCATGATAGACGCGCTCTTGGAAGTCATTGTAATACAGACTGTCTTCCCTGCTCTCATAATGGCTGCGGGCATACACATTGTCAATCCTCAGAGAACGGAACTCAGAATCAGAAATGTCAAACAGTTTCCTTGGCCCTGATGGCCCTGAGCTACAACTCTTGGTGCGCCCCGAGGAAGGGGCAAGGAGGGGGGCGCTGCCACGCCCAGCAGAGCGCTTGGTGACCCCCTCACAACCCCCACGGTCACCTCGAGTAGTAGGCATCTTCGAACGACGTCTAGGCTGAGGCAAAACTTCTTCTTCGGACTCCGTCTCTTCCTCAACAATCTCACGGCTTGCTTTGGAGCGCTTACGTGCACCCCTAGAACCACCTGCATTTGTGATAGCAAGAGGGAGAGTAGAAAGGGGGTAAGGGCACAAGAACCAACAATGAACAAAGAAGAATCCATGATTTAGTAAACATGTTGAGGACAGTTGGGGCCGGTACTACCGGACCTGGCAACCGATAGTACCGCTTGTGAGCGGTAGTACCGAAAAAATTTCCGGTACTACCGGTCGAGCGGTACAGGCACATCAACGGTAGAGTACGGTCCAAAAGTGGCCTCAACAATCTATAAAACATTGATTCTACTAAGTAACAAGGAATGCATGGCAGTACAACCTTACAACACATCAATTTATTCACAAATCTAAGCAAGACTTAGATCCAATGAGGAAATTAAAAGTGAGAGAGAAGGGGGTGGTTGTACCGGGATCCATGGCGGTGGATAAGAAGTGGGATCCTGCAAGGAGTCCGAATCCAAGGAGGATCCGGGGAGAGGAGGGCGCGGCAAGGCTCAGGTGGCGTCACAGGCTCCGACGGTGGCGGTGGTATGTGTGGAGGGCGGGGAGAAGACTAATGCACTGAAGGGTGCCCCCCCCCGCGACCAATATATACCAGGAAAACGCCTACCGGTAGTACCAGTTACTGAAGCGGTAGTACCGCTCGCAAGCGATAGTACCGGTTCAACAACCAGTAGGACCAGTGACCGGTAGTACCGGACATAAGGGAGGTAGTACCGCACCTGGAGCAGTTTCCAGGAAATGACCCGGGAACCACCCAGGTTCGTTAGTACCACACCTAAACCGGTAGTACTGGTCCCACCTGATTCCATAGCCAGGGAAAATGAAGGATTCTTGTGCAGATTGGAAGAGGGGTTTTCGAGGGAGTAGAAAGGCTTGGGTTGAGATAGTCGCACAGTGAAGCACATGCACTCTGAAAATCGAGATGAAGATATCAAAAACCAAAGTAGAGTGCATGAGACTAAGACCAACAAAAACTCAAAGGATGACAAACATGAGTAAACGCAAACCTCTCGAATGAGAGAGAGCGGTGGCCTTGGCCACCATATATGAGTATACTCGGCTTGGCACCACGAAGATATATCTTGGGTCCATTACCGAAACTCATCATTTAAGCTCACATATCATGAAATGATATTAAGAGGAATGATTTTGATTGCTTTGGGCATAATGGGGGGAGGGATAGTCCAATCAATTAGGACCGCACTCCCCCTATATCCATGCCTACACCTAAACCAAATATGGGTCAAATCATAGGTGAGAATGCAAGATAATCAAGTCAAGCTCCTTGAATCTATGATATTTAGTTCATTCCTCAAATAGCAAAACCTTGCTTCATCAAGTGGCTTCGTGAAGATGTCGGCAAGTTGATCTTTGGTTGACACATATGATAGATCAATATCACCTCGAGCAACATGGTCTCTAATGAAGTGATGGCGAATCTCAATATGCTTTGTCCTTGTGTGATCCACCAGGTTGTAGGCAATCTTGATAGCACTTTCATTGTCACAATAAGAGGCACTCTGTCACAATGGACATCGTATTCATTTAAAGTTTGCCTCATCCATAGCAATTGGGTGCAAGCACTAGCAGTTGCCACATACTCGGCTTCGGCGGTGGAGAGAGATATACAATTTTGCTTCTTAGAAGACCAACATACCAAGACCTACCAAGGAATTGGCAAGCCCTAGATGTTGATTTTCTATCATCCTTATCACCCTCCCAATCCGAATCCATGTATCCATACAGAGCAAATGTTGAGCCTCGAGGATACCAAAGACCATAAAATGGGGGTATGAACTAAATATCGAAAGATTCTCTTGATCGCCATTAAATGGCTTTCTTTAGGAGCCGCTTGATATCTTGCGCACACACCTACACTCAACACAATATTGGGTCTAGATGCACAAAGGTAAGTCAAAGAACCAATCATAGACCGGTATACCTTTTGATCAACATCTTTACCATTTGGATTTTGTTCTAGATGAGTCTTTGTAGCCATGGGAGTAGGAGCTCCATTTAGATCTTGCATATTGAATCTCTTGAGAATATCTTGAGTATACTTGGCTTGGTTGAAGAATGTCCCTCCTCTAACTTGCTTGATCTCAAAACCAAGAAATACTCTCAACTCCCCCATCATAGACATCCAGAACCTACTAGTCATAAGCTTTGAGAATTCATCATTAAAAGCTTTATTAGATGAGCCAAAGATAATATCATCAACATATATTTGGCATATAGAAAGCTCCCCATTGACCTTCCTGGTAAAAAGACTGGGATCGATTTTCCCAACCTCAAATCCACGGTCAAACAACAACTCTCTAAGGTGCTCATACCACGTGTGTGGGGCTTGCTTGAGCCCATAGAGCGCCTTATCAAGTTTGTAGACATGGTTTGGGAAGTTGGGATCCTCAAATCCCGTGGGTTGCTTTACATATACCAACTCATTTAATGGACCATTAAGAAATGCACTTTCTACATCCATTTGTTGCAATTTAAAGCTGTGATGTGCCGCATAAGCAAGAAGGATACAGATGGACTCAAGGCGAGCCACGGGTGCATATGTCTCTCCATAATCAATGCCTTCAATTTGATAGAACCATTGTGCAACCAATCTTGCCTTGTTCCTTACTATAATTCCATGCTCATCTTGCTTGTTCTTGAATATCCACTTTGTGCCAATAACATTGCGGCAATCCTTTGGCTTCTCAACTAACTTCCATACTTTGTTTCTCTCAAAGTTGTTGAGCTCTTTGTGCATAGCTTTCAACCAATCCGAATCTTCAAGAGCTTCCCACACTTTCTTTGGTTCAATCATGGAGATGTGTGCTTGGTGTTCACTGAACCTCTTCAATTGTGCTCTTGTGGAAATGCCTTTTCTTAGGTCACCAACCACATTTTGTAGAGACCTGTCTCTCAATTCCAACATTCTCTCCTTTCTAGCTTCACGACTAGCGTGGATCTCCAAGTTGTTTCTTGGGAGACCCTCTTCATCATTTTGGTCCTCGTCTTGACCATCAACTTGACCTTGATCATCACCGGTATCATTCTCTTCATTAAGAGGCAAAGATTGACCTTGGTCTTGATTAAGCGCTCTTCTAGCATCGATTTGAGCTTGTCTCAAGGCAATTTATACGGATCTTCCTTGAACAATTGACTTTGTAAAGGTCCCAACCTGATAAGGTAGAGATCCCTGTGTTTACAATGCTAGTCCCTGGATCAATAGCTAGCATCCACAGTTTGAGATGTAATATCAAGAAACAAAGGTCATAGTACAACTTTATAACCAGGAATAAAATATTATATTACATCTTACATAGCTCATTTGGCTATCTCATTACAATGCAGCAGATGTTGGAGATATGCCCAAGAGGCAATAATAAAGTGGTTATTATCATATCTTCATGCTTATGATAAATGTTTACATGCCATGCTATAATTGTATTAACCGGAAACATTAATACTTGTGTGATTTGTAAACATAAAAGAGTCCCTAGTAAAGCCTCTTGTTAAACTAGCTTGTTGGTTAATATATGTTCATGGCTTCCTGATCATTAACATAGAGATGTTATTAACAACAGGGTCATATCATTAGGAGAATGATGTGATGGACATACTCCTATAGTTAAGCGTAGCATAAAGATTAAGTCATTTAATATAGTTCATTTGCTATAAGCTTTCTGATACATAGTAACCTAATTCCTTCGACCATGAGATCATGCTTATCACCATCACCGGAAGGATGCTCTGATGACATCAAACACCACACCGTAACTGGGTGGCTATAAATATGGCATTGAGTGTTCGGAAAGTATGGGTTGAGACACATGGATCAAGAGTGGGATTTGTCCATCCATATGACGGATAGATATACTCTGGGCCCTCTTGGTGGAATGTCATCCAATTAGCTTGCAAGCATGTGACTGGCTCACAAGGTATCACATATCACGAGAACGAGAAAAGAGTACTTATCGGTAACAAGGTTGAACTAGGTATGCAGAGATACCGACGATCAAAACCTTGGATAAGTAAACTATCGTGAGACAAAGGGAAATTGGTATCGTATGTAAGTGGTTCATTCGATCGCAAAGTAATCGTAGAAATATGTGGGAGCCATATGAATTTCCAGATTCCTCTATTGGTTATTGATCGGAGAAGTGTCTCGATCATGTCCGTATAATTCACGAACCGTAGGGAGACATACTTAAGGATTCGATGTTGTTGAGTAGTTATGGAATGATGAGTAAGAGACTGAATGTTGTTCGGAGTCTCGGATGGGATCCGGGATATCACGAGGAGATCCGGAATGGTCCGGAGAATAAGATTCATATAAGGAAAGTCCTGTTTCGGAGTTGGAGAATGATTCCGGTGTTTTCATCGGGAATGTTCTAGAAGGTTCCGGAAGGTCCGGCACTCCGGAGGGGAAGGGTACATGAATGTGTCATAACAATGTGTAGTGGTTGCATCATGTACTAGGTGTCATTGCTGAGCAAAATAAAGGGATAAATCAAATCCTAGTTTGAAAAGTCAAACGTCAATTTGAAAAGTCAAACGACAAGTTTGCTTGGTGGAGGGAGAGTGGAAACCTACTTGGGGAGGAAGTCCTCTTCCCTCCACCGCCGGCCAAGGAGGAGGAGGACTCCCTCCTCCCAACCGCGCCTCCCTCCCACCTATAAAAGAAGGGGCAGGGGTGCCCCTCTTCCCTACACCTCTCTCCTCTAAACCTAACCCTAAGCCGCCGGCCTACACCAAAGTCGCCACCGCTCTAGGGTTTGCCCAAGCCGCCGACTTGGGGCAATACCCTTGCCCTAGCAGCCGGCCTAGCTCCCTCTACTTGGTGCCTCTAAACCCTAGATCGCCAAGACTCTCTCATAGTCCACCATACTCGCTCTGGCTTAAGGCGAAGCCTGAGATCTCCCTCTACTTAGGTACCACGCCGTTCTTAGGAATCACGAGGAGAGTGCTACAACCTATGCTTTTCTGTAACAAGGAGATGAAGGTCTTCATTGAGTCTGGGAACATGTGACCATGGGAGAAGCTAGGAGCAGCCGCCTTGGGAAGGATCGTCTACGCGATCTTGAGATCGGCAAGTGTACGACTACATCACCCACGAGAATTTGCTCTCGTTAACCGCTTTGGAATCTTCGAGGGTGAGTGCCTCTATCGACTCGTTGATACTATCTAGTAGATAGATCTTGGCTTGGTCATAGATTAGATCTTGATTGTGTGTTCATGCGGTAGAATTTTTTTGTTTTCCATGCTACGAACCCCTACAGTGGTATAAGAGTCGTGTCTATATGTAGATATGTTGCACGAGTAGAACACATTGCTTCTTGTGTACTTTGCATCTTGCGGGATGGTGGGATGAAGCGACCCGGGCTAACCTTACATGACATCGTTCATGAGACTTGCTCCACGCTTGACATGCAACTTGTATTGCATAAGTGGCTTTGTGGGTGCCAGTTTCTCCCAACATAGTTAAGATTCAATTTACAATGGGTGATTGACAATACTAGTATCAATGTTGTGGTTCTTGTTCGTAAGTTAGAACGACACTTATTGAAAGCCCCAAACCACGTAAAATATGCAAAGAAAATTAGAGGCGTCTAACTTAGTTTTGCAGGGGTGTGTTGTGATGTGATATGGCCATGACTGTGATTATATTTGATGTATGCAATGTTCCTTATTGTAAGTTGGCAACCGGCAGGAGCCATATGGTTGTCTTTAAATTCTGTTAAGACGCGCGTGTCTATTCAAAGTAGTTGTAATAGTTGAAGCTGGTGGACGACAACCATGGAGCGGCGTCAATTGACCTTGATGCAATGCTGGTGATGATGGAGATCATGTTCGTTCTTGCTGCGCGCTGGAATATCCTTCCACATTCCCCTCTTCCCTTCTGCGCTCTCACTGCCGGCGCCGCCGTAGCGCGATGGGGAAACCGAAGAAGTCATCATCTGCAGTTGGTACCAGCGCTGCCGGAGGGAAGAAAGGCACCACCACTACCCGTGTCACCGACGGTGGTTGGCGGCAATCAGAGAGGCGGGAGAGTGACCTCCGCAAGCTTTGCGAGCGGGGCTTGATCCGGCAGGATAGGGAGGCCGTCAGACTCCCCGGCAACGAGGTAATCCCCCGTCCCCCCGCTGGGTATCAGGTTATGTTTCTTGCCTTTGTTATTCGTGGATTTTCCTTCCCAGTCCACAACTTCCTTCGTGGGTTGCTCTTTCTCTATGGCATCCAGTTGCATCATATTTCACCCAATTCTCTTCTTCACATTGCTTGTTTCATCACTTTCTGCGAGTGCTGGCTCGGCATCGAGCCGCACTTTGGCCTCTTCCGGAAACTTTATTCCGTGAAGAGGCAATCTGGTTCGGATGGTGTTCATCACATTGGGGGTTGCATCATCTCCCTCAAGCCCAATATGCTTTTGTTTTCCTTTTCCATGTCCGAATCTGTCCAGTACTGGCGGAGGCGATGGTTTTATATCCGCGACTCCGTAGTGCCTGGGCAAGATTTTGGTCTCGTTCCTTTCGACCCCTCCCAGAAGATTGAGCCGAAAAGGTCTTGGAAAAACAAGATCTTGGATGGCGAGGTGGCGGAGATAGAGGCGCTATATCGTCGGGTGGAGGATCTACAGTTGATTCCTGAGAAGGAAGTGAATGGTGTGGATATCATCCGCACCTTCCTCGAGCGTCGGGTGCAGCCACTTCAAGCTAGGGTGCACCCAATGTTCCTTTACGCTGGCCGGCGTGATCCGACGAGGGTTTCGGCTGAAAAAATCTCCGAGGGAGATCTTGACAGGGCCCTTCGCTTGCTGCTGAAGTTCAAGGCCGGAGAGAAAATCCCGGGGAAGTCGCTGACTCCTCCATTTTCTTCTTTGCTTCCTGTTCACATGTGTAGATCCGTGCGCGTAGCGCTATTTTTCGACTCCATTGTTTTGTATTTGTTTGCTGACAAATTGTTATTCTCTTGTACAGAGCTTCAAGGTGTCGGGTATGTCGCCTCCATTACCCGAAGTATATCCGGATGCTCCGGACAATGATTTGGTGGATTCCATGTCCGAGCTGCCGTCGGCGCAATCTCCGGCGGAAGAGGCCAACGAGTCGAGCGAGGACCATACTCGCAAACGGTCACGGAGCTCCAGCGAGTCTTCGGATGCATCGACTCCTCCGACTCCCAGAAACCCTCCGTGTCTTGAGCGTCATAGTGACGGGCATGGAGGCTCTTCCTCCCCTATTCCTGCCATTCCTGTGCGGGCTGTAGCGCCGCAACCGCCAGCAAAGTGGAATAAGGAAGAAAAGAAGGAAGAGAAGAAAGAAGAGAAGAAGGGGTAGAAGACAGACCGAAGGACTCCTCCTGTCTTCGACCTGAGCTCGCTGGACCCATAAGTTTCTTTTATACTACTGTCTTTTTGCTGTTGACTTTTATGCTTGTGCTAATTATTTCGTGTGCAGGCATTCCTCCCACGACTCCTCCAGCGATGGTGCTCGGGAGATGATGGAAGAGTCGAAGGTTGCGTCTCCTCCTCCTCAGATGGTGGCTACCTCTGAGGGTGCTGCGTCGGTCCCTTCTCCACAGGAAGCTCAGGTGGTTGCGCCTCAGAAGGATGCGAGCAGGCCTTCGGGGTCGCCATCGGAGCATGTAAGTACTTCTGTTTCCTGCCACGGGGGGAGCCCCCGAGCATCTGAAAATTTTTCTTGTCTTTTTTCTTTCTTCGAGTCTTCGGGGGGAGCCCCTGAGCGTTTTCGTGTGCGAATTTTGCTTTTGTTCCTTCGTGTTGGGCGCATCCCCCGAGTCCTTTTCCTTACTGGTAGTTCTTCTTCCTGCAGCCTTTTGTACAGGATGCCAAGCGGTGCAGAGCACACAGTCTTGGAGGTCAGCCTCTAACAGCTTCAAGGTACCTGTATGCTTTGGTGCTTCTTTCTTTTTGCATTATTGTCTTGCTTTCTGACGCTTGTATGTTTTGAATGCAGAGGAGCATAACACTTCCCTCCGTGAGATTGATGCTCTCAAGAAGATCCTTGTTCCACCGGAGAAGGAGGCCGAGGACGCCATTGGTCTGAAGCGCCTTGGTGGGTGGCCAAGGCAGCCGAGGCTAAGGAGCGTCTGCAGCAGGAGGCTACGGACCGCGAGGAGCAGCTTTCCATGGCTGCGACTGCGCGTGAAAGAGAGGTGGCGGGCAAGCTCATGGCTTCTTCCAAGGCTGTTTCAGGTGTGTACCTTATTTTTGCTCCTTTCTTTTCGTTTTCTTGTCTTTCTTCTGTGTTACTTTCTTCATTCCTTCTCTTTTTTGTCTCAGATGCCGCAGGCATCGAGTTTAACCGCAGCGCTCTGGAGCACGGGAGTGCTCTAGATGATGCTACTACATCGGTCGAAGATCGCTGCAGCACCGTCGTCAACTCCCTCGCCAAGGCGAAGGAGGTCCTTGGCCGCTTCTACAAGGAGCTTGTCCCCAAGGGTGCGGCCCTTGATGATGTTGGCATACTGGCGAGGCTTTGTCACCGAGCGCTGCGCATACAGCGCAGCGAAGGGCATCAGCGCGTCCGTCGGGCTGGCGATGGCCTTGGCGGCTGGAGCGGAGGTGGACCTTCCCCAGATCACCTCCCGGATGCCGACGACCGCGTATGGATCCGAGGTAGCCTTTGCTACCTATTCTGCTCGCTGCAAGCGATATGGGCCAAAGCTCATTGATCTGATGTCCGAGTATGCGCTGCGGCAACAGGGGGAGGCCAAGGCGAGGCAATCCGGCTCCGAGGCTACTCAGGGTGTCGCGTCTTAGGCGTTGTAGCTGTAGGATAGTTTGTGATCTTCTTTTGCTTGTAATTATGTTGAGGAACAAAAATAATTGTGCCACATAGTGGCCTTTATATGCTTAATGAATTTTGTTGAGTTGTGCTCTTCTCCGTCTGAATGTTTATGTCCTTTTCTTTTCTGCTGCTCTAGGTTCCTTCGGGTGATGATCCCATTGACACCTCGCCTGCAACGCGGCAGCGGCCATCTTTGGATGATTCGTCACAACTTGCTTTTCTTCGAGACCGTGTTCGTAGTCTTGAGAAGGAGTTGCTTGGGGTGTGTGGCCACGCTGATGTTTGGAAGTCCAAGGCAGATCGTGGTGCAGCCAGAGAGGAGTACTTGATGGCGGAACTGCTTCGGCTGTCTGAGCAGCTTCATTGTAAGTTGTTCTTTGTTTCGAGCTGCAACTCAGTTTTTAGGATGCGCCTGCTAGCCTTGCGTCTTATTTTGTGCGAGTGTCGTAGGTGCTAACCTTGCTCCGAGGGAGGAGAAGGAGCGTGTCGCTGTTCGGGTCAATTGCTTGACTCAACAAGACATGGAAGCTGGCGGTTTCTTCTGGATGGATCGTGACCGTGCCATGGCTCGCAATGCGGTGATCGCGTTCACCAAATATCGCGGGCGCCGCCAAGTCGCACTTCACTCTCGTCGGTTACGCATGTGATGTTTCCACGGATGATGTGCCAACATCTCTGTCCGCCTTCTAGATTTCGAGCGTGACTCGTGAGGCGGTGAGGCAAAGACTCGTCAGGGGTGAAGGCTGCGTTGTCCCTTGTTAGGCTGCATCGACCTGATGTAGATATGTCTGTTGTAGCAGCTGGGCCACCTCTTCGGCCGGATGGTGGCGAGTGGGATATGCGTATGCATTATGCGGCTGTAAGGCAGTATGCCGAACAGGTCGTAGATTTGTTTAAGCGGCGTGCTCAAGTTATTCTTCAGAATAGGTAGTACCTGTAAAAGAGATAAATGTAAAATTTGTATATTTCGGCTGGGCGTGTTGTGCCCTTTGCTATAAAGGTTTGTTTGTTGTGAGCACGCAGTGCTTTGTTTGAGTACGTGTCCTTTTCGTTTGCCTGACGTTGTCAGCTACTCAGGTGTACACGTGTGATCCTCGTCGATGAAATCGTGAGGTGGGGAGAGCCCCCGAGTGCGTTTGTAGCATAAAGTAAAGATGCAAGTAGCGAACGAGATTTTGGGGCGAGACACTTAGCTTTATTTATATCGTAATGGAGGAAGTACATTGTTCGGCTGAATAGCCTTGGCTGAAAAGCCTTATTGAAAGTAAAGGGGTACGTAGCTATGGGTAGAATCGCCGCAAGTGTGCGATGTTCCATGGGTTGGAGTATGCGACTCCAGACTCCACGTGCTTGAGGCGATAGGCACCACCTGGGATGACTTCGGTGATAATGTAGGGTCCTTCCCATGGCAACTCGAATTTCTTTGGTCGCTCTTGCTTGAGTCGCAAGACGAGGTCTCCTTCGACGAAGGACCTTGGGCGTAGCCGGCGGCTGTGGTAGTTGCGGAGACTCTCTGTACACCGACGGTCAGCTGCTTTCGTCTCTTGCTTCGTCGAGTGTGTCGACGGCGTCTTCGAGTGCAGCCGTGGATTCGGCTTCGCTGTAAGCGACGACCCGGGGGGCCTGGTGGCGTACTTCGGCTGGTAGCACGGCCTCGGCTCCATGCACCATGAAGAACGGTGTATAGCCGGTGGAGCTATTTGGCGTAGTACACAAACTCCATAGGACGGATGGCAGCTCTTTCGTCCAGGCTCCGGCCTTTCGTTCGAGTGGGCTCATGAGGCGCTTCTTGATACCAGCGCCGATTAGGACGTTGGCCTTTTCGACCTGCCCGTTTCTTTTGTGGGTGAGCCACTGAGGCGTATGTGATGTTGATCCCGAGGCCTTCGCAGAAGTCTTGGAATTCTTTGGAGATGAAATTCGATCCATTGTCGGTAATGATGCTGTGCGGTACGCCGAACCTGTAGACAATGGACTCGAAGAACTTGACGGCGGTCTTGCCCTTTTGGTTGGTAACCGGCATGACCTCGACCCACTTGGTGAATTTATCGACTGCGACCAGGAGGTAAACGTGCTCCCTCTTCGAGGACTTTGGCAGTTTGCCGATCATGTCGAGGCCCCATTGAGCAAAAGGCCAGGCTATAGGTATGGGTCTGAGCTCTGACCCGGGTGCGTGCGGTTTATCGGCGAACCGTTGGCACCCCTTGCATCTTCGGACGATGTCCTTTGCATCGCTCATGGCCGTTGGCCAGTAGAATCCGGCTCGTAGAGCTTTGGCGACAAGGGAGCGGCTGCCTGCGTGATGTCCGCAGATGCCCTCGTGGATGTCTTGGAGGATTGTTTTCCCGTCACCGATGGTGACGCATCTTTGTAGTACACCCGTAATACTGCGTTTTTACAGCTCGCCATTGATGATGGTGAAAGCTTTTGACCAGCGAGATATGCGCCGGGCATCCGTCGGGCTGTCAGGCAGTTCTCCGTTTATCAGGAACTGGAGGTACGGTCGCGTCCAAGTTTCTTCGACTGCCATGACCTGCATCAGGTTGACCATAGCGACCTATGTGTCCAGTTTCTCGGGTCCTTCGTGTCCTTCGGGCAGCGTAGCCCCCGAGTGTTCTGCTTCTTCGGGTGATACCTTGGGGAATTTCCGCTTGATGGATGGCACGCAAATCTGTTCGAGGAACACACCCGGTGGCACCTTTGCACATGTGGAGCCGATGTTGGCGAGTCTGTAGGCTTCCTCGTTGCTTTCTCTTCCAACGTGCCGAAGCTCGCAGCCGTCGAATTCTCCTTCGAGTGCGTTGTAGAGTGCACGGTACGCGATCATGTTTTCGGCATGTGCGACGCACTCGTTCATCGTCTGCTATACGATGAGGTTGGAGTCACCGTAGATGACCAGGCGCGTTGCGCCACAAATATTTGCCATCCTCATGCCGTGGATGAGGGCTTCGTATTCGGCCTCGTTGTTGGAAGATCGGAATTTCATCCGGAGGATGTACTTCATCTGGTCGCCCTGCGGGGAGGTCAGTATGACCCCGGCTCCTGCTCCAGCTTCACACTTGGAGCCGTCGAAGTGCATTGTCCATGACTGCGACATGTCTGGGGTGTCCGGCAGCTGCAGCTCCATCCAGTGTACGAGGAAGTCCGGGAGGACTTGAGATTTGATGGCGAGTCGCTTCTCGTAGACGATGTCCAGAGGTGACAGCTCAATGCCCCACAAGGCAATGCGTCCTGTGTCCTCTGGGTTATTCAGGATGTTGTTCAGGGGTGCCTCGTTGACGACCATCACCTGGTGCTCCTGGAAGTAATGGCTCAGCCGTCGAGCCGTCATGAACACGCCGTAGGCGAGTTTCTGTTAGGGAGGGTACCTCTGCTTTGTTGGCGTTAGTACCTCGCTGAGGTAGTAGATTGGGCGTTGGACCCCGTGGGTCTTGCCTTCTTCGGGTCGTTCGCCACTAGCACGGTGCTGACCACCTGGTGTGTGGCTGCTATGTACAGCAGCAGAGGCTCACGCTCCTTTGGCGTGACCAGGACGGGCGAGGTGGAGAGTATCCGTTTGAGGCCTTCGGACGCATCTTCGGCTTCGGGCCTCCACTCGAATTTATCTACCTTACGTAGCAGCTGGTAGAATGGCAGGGCCTTCTCGCCCATGCGGCTGATGAATCTGCTCAACGCCGCTATTCGTCCTGCGAGCTGCTGGACACCCTTGAGGTTTTTCGGCTTCTCCATCGCCATGGTGGCTCTGATTTTCTTCGGGTTTGCCTCGATCCCTCGCTGAGAGATGAAGTACCCAAGCAGCTGACCCGATGGGACGCCAAAGGTGCACTTTTCGGGGTTGAGTTTGGTCCTGTAGCGATCGAGGTTGTCGAACGTCTCGCGGAGATCGTCGATAAGTGTCCTCGCCTCCCTGGTTTTTATGACTATGTCGTTGACATAGACTTGAACGTTGCGACCGATCTGGTCCTTGAGGCATGCTTGCATGCATCGCTGGTACGTGGCACCTGCGTTCTTTAGCCCGAAGGGCATTGTGTTGTAGCAGAACACTCCGAACGGTGTGATAAACACCGTTTTCTCCTGATCTTCGACCTTGAGTCGAATCTGGTTGTAGCCTGAGTAAGCGTCGAGGAAGGAGAGTTTCTCGCAACCTGTAGTCGAATCGATGATCTGATCGATCCGAGGAAGAGTTAAAGTGGTCCTTTGGGCAATGCTTGTTTAGCGACGTGAAATCCACGCACATCCGCAGGATGTCCGTGTCATTTTTTTGGGACCATCACTGTATTTGCAAGCCACTCGCTTTCCTTGATTTCCCTGATGAAGTCTGCAGCGAGTAGTCTGTTGATTTCTTTGCCGATAGCTTCGGCCCATGGCTCGGACAGTCTCCAGATGGACTGCTTGACGGGCTTGGTGTCTGGAAAGACGTTGAGTGCGTGCTCGGCGAATTCCCTGAGAACTCCTGGCATGTCCGTAGGACACCAGGCGAAGATTTCCCAGTGCTCACGGAGGAATTCGATGAGCGCGCTGTGGCATCCCGCAAAACCACTGCTAGAAAATCGCGTTGTTTTGTGCATTGCATCGTCATCATCATGCATTGTTTGTCTGAAACTATTTTTCGCAAATCCGGTTTTGTTTTCTAAAACGCCCCGTCTTGCTTTCAAATTCAAACCCGGGTCTCCGGATTATTTTGTTTTGCCCGCTGTCGGGTTGCAAAAGCACTGGTTAAAATAAATAAATTAGTTAAATTATTTTAGTGGGGGCAGTCGAACGGGCCGACCCGACCCGAACGACCACCCCCATGTTCAAAACGGTCCACCTAATTCCTAAACCTACCAACCTACCTACCCAGCCCTCCTCTCCACCTCACCCCAACCAGTAGCAGCTCGCCACCTCAGCTCCCATCTCTTCCCCCCCCCAATCACACCCTGCCACCTAATCCCTCCTCTCTCTCCCCACTCCCAGCAGCCCCACCCCTACACGCACTACACACACACGCAACACCACACCCGCTGCCACCCTGGGCAGGGCCCCACCGCCACCTGCCGCTCCCTCTCTCTCCCCAAATCCCTCTCCCTCAACCGCTCCCGACAAGGCCCCCCTCGGGATCCCTCCCGCGGGCCCGCGCCCTGTCTCCTCCCCAACCCCCACGTTCTCCCTCCTCCCTCCATCCTCCTCTCTCCCGGCTGGCGTCCCCGCGCTCCCTGCGCCGACGTCGCGCCCTCCGCCCCGACCTCGCGCCGACGCCACCCCGTTTCCCCTCCTCACCACCGCAGCAACCTCCGCGTCTCCCCGCCGTCCCTAGACCACCGCTGGCGCCTCCACCCCTCGCGCCGACGCCGCCCCGCACCCTCCGCTCGCCTTCGCCGCCTCCGGCCCGCGCCCGGCCGCGCCCGCATCTTCCCCCGCAGCTCCTCCCGCGCCCGCTGTTGCCTCCCAAAACCCACCGGCGAGCAGCGACGAGCAACACGAAGAGCCGGGAGGCTCCCAGAAGTGCTGGTGGGCCCTGGTCCCTCGGGCAACGTCCCGCAAAAACTCCGGCACGCGTCCTGGCTTGGTTCGAGGGGGTGCCACCTGACCTATACGTGATCAGGAAGGTGAAGGATTGCTCCGATTGATTTCCTGCATGGTAAACAAGTATACGTAAAATTCGAGCCGTGACCGGCTCCCAGGTTTCCCTGTGAATCGGCTCCTAGAGC
Source organism: Avena longiglumis (assembly GCA_030063025.1). Taxonomy (NCBI): domain Eukaryota; kingdom Viridiplantae; phylum Streptophyta; class Magnoliopsida; order Poales; family Poaceae; genus Avena; species Avena longiglumis. The sequence goes on from CP125979.1 coordinate 186,611,134, forward strand.
CGATTGTCCCATGGTTCTGCATTAGATCTATAATAACATGGGGTTTTGCTTCATCGTTACAAGTCAAATCGATCTACGACAGTTTAACGTTTTCACCACGTAACTGGAACGTCCTACACGTAATTGAGCCTGGTAGATACAAAAGATGATAGAAAACTAACCCTAGAGGAGGCCTAACAACCGACGTAAAGTCAATTACCGGAACAACTTCTCTAGAACTAGTAAACCACGTCCTTACATACTACTGGATCGTTCAACCCGTTTGCAAGGCCTGACTACGTAGATATCAAACTAAACCTTGGAGAACAAGGCATAACCATAACAGATCGAATCAGCTAAATAAAGATCAAGCAAGATGCTACCCTTACACTTGGGAAAAGGTGCAAAGGTAGCGAGGTAACTAGAGGTAGCATAATTCAAACAATTATAACGAAAAACACCGATGCTAGCCTCAACAAATCTATGATAGTAGTGTTACTCGCCATCAACAAGGCTTCAGTACGAGTAACACCAAATAACGCATAAGTAAAAATACTGCCTAGATCGCAAGATGCGATCTAGGCAGCATGACACTTACTACGAAGAAACCCTAGAAACAAGGGGTGGCGATGCGCCGAGATTGTGTTTGTTGTGAACGTGATTGTCCTCCTTTTCTCGATAACCTTAGGTACATATTTATAGTCCGGAGACTTTCTATCTTTGGAATAACTCTACAACTCTATCTTTACCTAAACTGAAACGGAACCTACTACGATACAAGATACACGGGCAATTTAGCCCAAGTCCACGCACAAGGCCGATTCAACAACACGTTGAATATACGTATCTTCCAAGCCCATCTTGATCACAGCCCATCTCCTTCTTTGGCCAAAATATGGCGATAACACCCGCTCACCTCGCCCCCACATCTCTCTGAGCCCGCCGTCGGCCTCCCCTTCTCTCCTTCCGGCGAGCGCTGCGCCCGCCGCCGCCGGCTGCAAGCCCCGCCGGCCACGCCTATCTCCTCCCCGGCCTCCATCGCCTCTGCTCTTCCTCGCCGCCTGAGCGCCGCCCGCTTGCGCCACCGCCGCGCCCTCGCTGCTGGCGTCCGCCTCCGGCATAGCGCCTTCGGCTCGCCGACCAGCGCTCTCCGTCGGCCTTGCCAGCGCCCACGCCCTCGAGCCCCGGCCTTGGCGCCGCCTGCAAGCTTCGCCCGGCTTCCTCCCCGTCCCGAGAACCTACCGCTGCGGGACCTCGCTGGAGCTCGCCTCCCCGTCGGCCTCGCCTCCTGCGCCACCGCGGCCCCGTCATCGTCATCGCTGGTGCCTTTCTGCAGGACGTCACCGCCTACGGTGCTCCACCTCAGGCCGCGTCTGCCGTCGCCCCTGCCCTGCGCCTTGCCACAACGTTTTTGGTGTTGATGGTGGTTCCTATACAGGGCCTCGACAAGATCGACCAATTGTTCTAGTTGGTTTTAGCATTGGATACTTTGCCCCAGTGTTTATCCTCGACGAAAGACGAACGACAAGAAATCTGCAACGGAACGCCAAGAACGTCCACTTGGAAACCGCAAGATCCATCCCGAACCCGAAGACCGATCCCGGCGCCCGGAACCCGAAACCCTCGCCAAGATCTTCAGTGCCGAGACCCGAGTCCGACAAGATCACCTACCGGACACCGTGCGACAAGATCATCTCTCGGACGCCCAGGTCGCCACCCGGAACGCCAAGTACTCCCTTCCGGAACGCCAAGGACTCCGCATGAGACGTCAAGACCGACAATATGGCCCGACCACCGCGGATGCGACAAGATCTACCTCAGTGATCCGAGAACGACCCCGTCGAACCCTGGACCCTGAGACCGACCCCGAACCCCGGAACCCAAGATCGCCGAACCCTAATGTGTGACCCTTATCCGAACCCCTATTTTTTATAAATGCCAAACATAAAACCTGTTGCATATTAAATTGTCATCCTCGCATGCATAACACTGGTTTGGGGACCTTTTGCCGACTCACCTCTAATTAAATATGGGGTCCATATGCGGGCAAATCTAGTCTCATATTGGCCTCATTTAAACTTGTGTAGCGAATCGGTGATATATTTTGCCTTGTTAAACAACATTTAAATTGCGGGGTAGATAAACAACATGAACCACCATAATAATTGTCGGGACCCCGGTTCCGCTTAATCTGACCTAATTGCACCGCATCTTTGCCATGCCATACATCATACATGCATCATGCCGATCTTCTGCCGTAGTATTAAATAGTGCATCTGGTGTTCCTTCTAGTGTTTTGCTTCTTCGCGGATAAGGCCGTTGAGTTGATGTGAGCTTCGCCCCGATCTTCGGTTGAACCTTCGGCAATGTTTTCAGGCGAGCATCTCCCCCCTTTCTACCTATCTTACTTTTATAGTATTTATTCCCTCCTGTTGATCTATTGCTATCTGTGTTGCGATGCTCTAGTTTTCCGTTCCCTGGATATTCACTGCAGCCTCATATTGCCTTGGACACATCCTATTACCTGTTGTTTTGGTAGATAGTTGGACTTGCGTGTCGTAGTCGCTTGCTCAATGTAACTACCTCGGTGAACTACGCTCCTAGATACAAGCCTGGATGAGTGGTAGTGGTTGAAATAGTACGGTGGGGCCCCAAAAGCCACTCACTGGTAGTCCTTTCAGACGTCCCAACCACTACCCTCTCAACGGGACCTGCAGGCGGGCGTGGTCGGCGGCGAAGGGATCAACTACGTACACAAGTGGGTATGTCATAAGCCACCATACAAGAGTACATCGAGCCATACCATCTAGAAAGAAAGGAAATATAGCAACGCCATACGAAGATTCAAATGACCTAGATAAATCTATATTTTAGGATAACTCCTCATACAACACACATCGAGTATCATGCGGCGGCAACAAAATCCGAGTACGGATAAGAAGCAAATCGAATAAGATGCCATAGAAATAAGCACATCCCAACTACAGGTCTCACGGATCCCCGTTCGGAATCTCTACAGCGATCGTTGCCCACATCTTCGACTTCTTCCACCACCCAAGATCCGTCACGAGAAGGTACCTGTTCATCTGAACCAAGAATTTATCGTGTGAGACCCTAAGGGTACTCAGCAAGTCTTAATGCCTCTAAAGGGGACACAACCTAGGGTGACGCAATTGCAGCGAAAGATAAACCCTAGCAGTTCTACAGATAAACGCTAACCATCCGCCTAACCAATGATAGACGGATGTCCGTGGATTAAGAACAACAGTTATAATGGTAATCTCATCCGATCCATCCTCCTCCCTGCTTACCAACAAGGAAGCGGACGAACAACCCCCATCCGTTGGCAATTTTATTAACCATTCCGTGAGTGTTGCTCTACTTACTAGTCAAGTTACTTAGTCAGATTAAGGCGGTACTTTAGTTATGCTTGTCTATGATCAAGAAACTGTGCTCCAAGTCGTCCATATCCGCGGACACGGCTTTCAGAAAGTTTTACCCGCCCGGGGTGCACCAATAGCAACACACGCTCGATCAACCTCGGAAAAACCAACTCAAAACCCAACGAGGCTTTCACGACTGAACAATCACAGAATTCAGAAATATTTCAGGGGGCCACCCCTTTGAGTAGATCCATAGCGAGTAAGCAAGCTCGAGACGGACTCAAGGTTGCGCCAATGGTACATGCGTTGGGAACCCGAAAGTGTGGCTGGGCTTGTCGATACCGTAATCACTCCGCATACCTAAGCGACGTGTGCTCCTCGCACAATTTTAAATGCGTAAGTAGCATGGCATAACAGGATGGTAATAAAACCTCAAACTAGTTTGTGGCCCCAAGAAATAAGACGGAATCAAGCTCGGCTCGGGGGTCCCATATACCTCCGGATGTGGATAGCGCGATAAAACAAGCAGGAATCAAGTACTCGGGGTCTTACGGGACACAAGTGAGCAGGAAAAACCAAATAGCAGATGTTGCTCACCGGTGCCACTTTCTTTAGTTATCCCAGAACTACTCAGGTTAAGTTGTTTAGGTACCTCGTTATCCAACAGACTCTCACATACCCTACACATGTTGTTCTACGACTCGCATGGCTCAAACAACTCCTATAGTAGTGGCTCATGGGATGGAGGAAACAAGCTTAGTGGGGTTGAAAAGTAAAGGCTATGCATACTTGGGATTCAATTTAATGCAATCGCGACTCAATGATGCAAGAATAAGATAGAGGCAATAGGTACTGTATGTATGCAAGCATGTGGAAGTGCTTGCCTGTTAACTCAGTTGAAGCGAGGGACGGATCTGGGTAGTGCTCCTGGTTCTCTTGATATAACCCCTTCTCAGTGTCTATCCGAGAAAAACCAAACAAACAAGGCCAACATGAATATAGAGCACAAGCATTGGAATTAAATGCGTCAAGCAAACAATCATGCCATGATGAATGATGCACAATTTACATGGCAATAAGGTAGCATGGCATGGGTGAGGTGTGGAATACAAGAAATAACATTTTCATTGGGTTTTATTCACATTTTATTGTCAAATTAGTTGCTGTATATTATATATTTACATGATGCATGCTTCAATTCAAGTCATGGATATCATAAACAGAAAGGTCTCGTTGAGCTGATCATTTTAGACATATCATTTGCTTAATTTGGAATTATAAAACAAAAGTTATTAATTATTTAAGTTATAGTGGCATTTGTTGTAATTTAATTAAACTTGGAATTTGAAATGTGCAAAAGGCAAATTGAATGGCATATTTGTAATCCTCTCATTTTTCTGATATCCAAACATATATTATTTGTCAAATTTGGATTTACTATGGAAAAGTTATTTAAAAACTGAATTGAATTGAATTTTGAAATTATTTAAACAGGATTTGAATTTTAAAACAGTCTCTGGTCGTTTTATACACAGCCTAACCCAGCCTGGGTCGCAGACAGGTGGGGCCAGGAGTGTGCTGACCCACACGCCAGTGGCTAGGAGGGGAAGGACCGCGGGTTTATACATGAAAACGCCAGGAGCCTTTTTGCAAAAACTACGTAGACACAGACAATGGGCCAGGCTGGACCGCGGGTTGGCGTGGCAAAAGGGTAGGGGGTATTAGCAAAACGACCCACGGTATGTGGATCTTCTCTCACTGACGGAACAGGGCCTGGCAGTAGCGATAAAGCGGGGTGGGGTCGAGCAGCGACGCTGGCGCTGGCGCCAGCGAGCAGCTGCGTGGGTTGGGTAGTTGACAGGAGGAGGGTTAGGCGGCTGGATAAGGTGTGCGCGCGCGGGAGCGAGAGGACGCCGACGACCACGCCGTGCACTGAGGGCGCTCGTCGCCGTGACCCGCTCAACCAGGAAGCGATCAGGGGGGGACGGTGTCTAGGAGGACCAGGGACTCACCGCGGGGCCGATGACGTGCTTGGCTCGGGCGGCGCGTTGATCGTGGCGAAGGCGCTCTGCTTTCTAGGGTTTACGGTGGCGTTCCGACGTGCAGCGACAGGGCAGGCCATCTCCTCCTCGCGTCTGGTCCAGGGCGTCGCAGACGAGCCTCCAAGGCTTCCTCGACACCCTCTACTCCGCGCCCGCCTCCTGGAAGTGTGTGTGCTGGCGAGGTGGACGGCGTGGCGAGAGGCTGGCCGGCGGAAGGAGGCCAGAGGAGGAGCGGGGCCTCTGGGGTGGATCTGGAGAGGCTAGGAGGGAGGATAAGAACGAGGCGAGGAGGGCTAGCGTGGGGAGGGTAGATGGCCGGTGGCGTCGGCCACCTTTCCTTCACGTGCTCGACGCGGTCAAGCCAGGGCAAGGCAGGCACCAGAGGGGGGCTGGCAGGTGGGGTAGGCGAGGCCGGGAGGCGCAGGAGGTGGGTCAGGGGCATGGGCGGTGAGGCGGAGGTGAGAAAAGAGGGAGGGAAGAGGACCGGCTCGGGCTAGGGCTAGGGTTTCGGCCGTGTGGGGTGGAAGGTGGTGGTAGGGTCTTGGGGTGGGGCCTGCATGGAAGGGAGAGGAGAGATGGAGTAGGACACGGTGATCAAGCTAGAAGCTAGAAAGGGAAAGGGGTACTTAGGGTTTTTGCTAAGGGGAGATGTAGAGTAGGGAAAAGGGTGGCTTAGGGTTTAGGTGTAAGAGAGGATTAGGGTAGATGGGGAGGGTAGATAGATGGAGGTGGGTAACTTGATCATGCCTCACAAAGCACACAAGATCAAGAAAAAGAGAAAAGAGAGAAGATAGGGAGAGATGATCATGATGATGGGGTGGTTTCTTTGGTCCATGCATGATCCAACAATGACCAAGCAAGATTCAAGAAAGGGGTGGTTTGTGTTGTGCATGCCACATAGCACATGTGTGTGCATGGAGCAAGGAAGAGAGGTTTAGATGATTAGATTTAGAGATTAGCTAGGAAGGATAGATAGAGAGGGGAGAGCTAGGGTTTTACACTACCAAAACAAGATCAAGCAAGGAAGGAGTGATCCACTTAGAATTCAAGCAAAAACCAAAACTGGAAAAGGTGGCACTTGCATGGCCCATGCAAGATAATTAATGCCCAATTTATCCTTGTGAAAACAATAAGATTAATATGGCATTATTCATATGCATTCCCAAAAGATGGGCAAGGCCAAGCAAAGACTATGGGTGGAATCCAACCAACCAACATGAGCTAGAGATAACCCAAATTAAAATGCCAAGCTCATATTAATTGGGTGGTGGAATTAAAGGTGGTGAAAGAAAAGGTGGTGGAGTCAATAAGAGAGATGCCCTCAACTCAACTTGGGCATTTAACAATATATTAAGAACCAAATACAATATCAAGAGGCAACTACAATTAATCATGCACATGAGATAAGAACCAAACAAGAAAGGGTTTTATATGATGCTCAAATGCAAGGTGGTATGATGGTATGAGCATGATATGATGATGATGCAACAATTATATGTTGGAAGTGGCCCATTTTATTATTATAACATGTAGCATTACAGGTGTTAGACAACTGGGATGCTACAACTCTCCCCCACTAAACAGGAATCTCGCCCCGAGATTCTAGGAAGAAGAAGAAGAAGATACAAAGAGAGAAGGATGGTTGGCACGGAGTTCATCTTCACGCTCCCATGTGGCTTCATCAACAGAATGGTGTGACCACTGCACCTTGCAAAACTTGATGGACTTGTTGCGAGTCCTTCGTTCTGCGGTCTCAAGGATTTTGGTGGGGTGTTCTTGATAAGACAGATCTTCTTGGAGGTCGATTAGCTCATGATCCACGGTCTTGCCGGGGTCTTTGAAGCACTTCTTGAGCTGAGAGATGTGGAAAACATCATGGACTTTGAGTTTTTCCGGAAGCTCCAGTGCATAAGCAACTTCTCCTCTTCTACCACGTATCTTGAAAGGACCGATGTATCTAGGAGCCAACTTTCCTTTGATACCGAAGCGGTGTGTTCCTCTCATGGGAGTGACACGAAGGTAGACGAGATCACCAGGGGCATATACCATATCTGTGTGCTTCCTGTCATAGTTGCTCTTCTGACGACTTTTAGCAATCTTCAGGTTCTCCAGAATGATATGCACCTTCTCCTCTGCTTGGGTCACAATGTCAGGGCCAAACCAGATCCTTTCTCCTACACCTGACCAACCAATTGGAGTTCTGCACTTGCGACCATAGAGAGCCTCGAATGGTGCCATCTTCAGACTCTTCTGGAAGCTGTTGTTGTAGGAGAATTCAGCATATGGAAGGCATTCCTCCCACTTCATGCCAAACGAGATGATGCAAGCTCTAAGCATGTCCTCGAGAATCTGATTGATCCTCTCCACTTGTCCTTGCGACTGAGGGTGGTAAGCAGTGCTGAAGTTCAACTTTGTTCCCAAAGCTTTTTGGAAACTCTCCCAGAACTTTGAGGTGAAGATGCTCCCACGATCTGAACTAATTTCAAGTGGAACCCCATACAAAGATACAATCCTGTTGATATAGAGCTCAGCCAACTGAATTCCAGAAATTGTTTCTTTGATTGGGAAGAAATGAGCCACTTTAGAAAGCCTGTCGATGACAACAAAAATTGCATTGTTGCCCTTCTGCGACCTTGGAAAGCCAGTGATGAAGTCCATCTCTACTTTCTCCCATTTCCATTCCGGAGGTTTCAATGGCTGTAGAAGACCAAAAGGTTTCTGATGGACAGCCTTCACCCTATGGCAGACATCACATTCTGAGACATACTTGGCGCAATACCGTTTCAACCCAGGCCACCAGTATTGTGTTTTCAAGTCCATGTACATCTTTGTGCTGCCAGGATGGATAGAAAGAACCGAATCATGTGCCTCCTTGAGAACTTGGTCTCTCAGACCCGGGTAGTTTGGAACAAACATCCGGTGTTCAAAGAAGAGCCTGCCTTGATCATCAACGTGGAAGGACTCATACTTCGGAAGGTCAAGCTTAGAGATGAGCTTTTTGGTGTGCGGATCACCAAGCTGACGAGAGCGAATCTGTTCTTCCAAGAGAGGCGTAGCCAGGAGATTCAGGAGATGCCCTTGTTCCACAACTTCAAGGTTGAGCTGACGGAGTTCCTCGCACAAGAGAGGCTGCTGCTCTTCTATCATGAGGTTGTTGACATAAGCTTTACGGCTAAGCGCATCTGCCATGACATTTGCTTTTCCTGGAGTGTAGTTGATGGTCACATCAAAGTCATTGATTGCTTCGATCCATCTCCTTTGCCGAAGGTTGAGATCCGGTTGAGTGAAGATATACTTCAAACTCTTGTGGTACGAGAAGATCTCACAACGGTTACCAAGCAAGTAGTGCCTCCATAGCTTCAAAGCAAAGACGACTGCTGCTAGCTCAAGGTCATGTGTGGGATAGTTGATCTCATGCGTCTTCAACTGACGAGAGGCATAAGCAACCACCTGTCTCTCTTGCATAAGGACCGCACCCAATCCTTGCAAAGAGGCATCGCAGAATATCTGGAAAGGCTTAGATGTATCTGGAGGAACCAAGACTGGTGTGGAAGTGAGCTTCTCTTTGAGTGTCTCAAAACTTTCTTGACACGCCGGAGTCCACAGATATTTCTTGCCCTTCTTGAGAAGGTCGGTAAGAGGCTTTGCTATCTTTGAGAAGTTCTGAACGAAGCGACGGCAATAGCTAGCCAAACCGAGAAAACTCCGCACTTCCTTGACATTTGCAGGAGTAAGCCATTCAACTATTGTCTTCACGGTTTCCGGGTTGACTGCAATGCCCTTGGCAGAGATAACATGACCCAGGTATGTTACTTCAGGCAGCCAAAACTCACACTTAGAGAACTTTGCATACAAGCGGTTCTCACGAAGCTTGTTCAGGACACACCGCGGGTGCTCTTCATGCTCCTCCTTAGACTTGGAATAAACCAGAATGTCATCCAGATATACCACAACAAACTTGTCAAGGTACTCCATGAAAACGGAGTTCATCAGCCTCGAGAAGGTAGCATGTGCGTTGGTGAGGCCGAAAGACATGACCGTGTACTCATATAGGCCATAGCGGCTGGTGAAAGCTGTTTTGGGCACATCTTCTTTGCGAATTTTGATTTGGTGATAACCACTTCTCAAGTCCAGCTTAGAGAACACCACAGCTCCTGCCAGCTGATCAAAAAGATCATATATCCGAGGAAGAGGATATTTGGTCTTGATGGTTTTAGCATTTAGAGCCCGGTAGTCAACACATAGCCTATCGGTTCTGTCACGCTTCTTCACAAAGATTGTTGGACTACCCCAAGAAGAAGTGCTGTGTTGAATGAAACCCAACTTCTCTTGTTCATCAAGTTGTCGTTTGAGTTCAGCCAACTCAGAAGGACCCATTTTATATGGCCTCTTGGAGATAGGAGCCATTCCAGGTTCAAGTTCAATCACGAATTCAACCTCGCGATCCGGAGGCATACCCGGCAACTCTTCAGGAAAGACATCTGGGAACTCACAGACCACTGGTACCCTCTGAATAGCTTCCATAGCATCATCATTCAGAGTTGCTAAGGAATAGAGTGGGCAGGAGTCGACTTGGAGAAAAGACTATATGGCCTTGAGGAATCTTGAGAGACACTTGGCGTTCAAAGACAATCAATCACAGCTGCATTTTGTCAACCAATCCATGCCCAAGATGACATCAATGTCGAGTTGCCCGAACAATCAAAGAAGCCAAGAATGAAGAACCACCAATCTCAATCGATTGCCATGACTGATTTGAGCAATTGCCATTGTTGCTCGGGAGAAAGAACCATTAACTTCTTTTGGAGAGGAACTAATGCTAACCCATTCTCGCAAACGTGTGTGACACAAAAGAATGCGATGCACGAGAATCAAAGAGAACTCGTGCGGGGCGAGTTAACGGAAAGCATACCCATTACAACTCCAGTGCGAGCTCGCTTTGGAGGCGTTAGCCGATTTGGCGAACAACCGAACCGGGCTTAGTGTTGATGTTGAGAGCCCGAGGTGGCGCCTGAAACGAAGGAGAGCTTGTTGCAGATCTTGGCGGGGTGGAGGAAGAGCTTTGTTCTTCATTGGGCGATTCGATTGGGATGTCCATGATCTCCACATGAAACAAGCACCATGAGGACGTGGAGCATAGTAGCCAGGACTCGCCAGCGCTCGAGGTAGTGGTGGTAGCCCCAGGAGCGCAGTGGTGAAGTTTGGTGGCCTTGACGTGAAACTCGCAGTCTTGGTGGAGCCGGAGCGACGGTGGGGTGTTAGGAACCCGACACGCCGCTTAGAAGGAGCTGCCATTTGCCGCCGAGCTTGATGCATCCTGTTGTGTTTCTTGGACTCTTCAAACATCTCGCTTGCCTCCTCTTGCAGTCTTGTATCTGCAGTTCAGAAGGTTGCCGGTCTTGCATGCGTGATTGCATACTTGATCGACGCATTGAGCCCTTGCCTGAACCTTTTCTGCTTCTTCTTGTCATCAGATACCTCATCACCACCATAACGGGACAGATTCATGAAGTTCCTGATATATGTATTGACGTTATCATTTCCCTGCTTCAGGTTGAGAAAAGCCTCCTTCATCCTTTCCATCACAATCTCTGAGAGAAACTGCTCTTTGAACGCTCCAGTGAACCTCTCCCAAGTAGGCTGGAACCCAGTGCAGCTTGCCTTCAACTAGTTCTCCCACCAAAGAGCTGCATCTCCCTTGAGAAGGTGAGTAGCACACTTTACCCACTCCTGTTCCGGAACATCAGCAGTCTCGAGCAACCTTGAGATCTCGCGCAGCCAATCATCCGCGTCCAGAGGTCGGTCAGAAACATCAAACTGACGAGGGTTGAACTTGAGGAAGCTCTTGATGTCACCACGCTTGGGAGGTGGAGGAAGTGGAGCAAACTCATTCCTTCTGACGCTCTCCTCAAAGCGCTGCTGGTTCTCTTGCATGGCTGCCAAAGCATTAGCTATGCTTGACAGCGCCGAGCCCAGTTCCGAAGGGATGTCCTCTTCAGTCCGGCGTGGGGGAGCCATCCTGTCATTGATATAAAACTCAAGTCAGTACTATAATGGAGAATGATAATAATCCAAAATAGTACCAAGATGGAATTAACCAAGATTAAAGGATACAATTTACTGAGATGATATTAAAATATCAACAAAGTTCATAGCACCTAAAAGATATTAAGCATATCGCATTACGATCGAAAAGGAGTGGTACACAAATATATCAAAGAAAAATTTTCCACAAATTTCGCATTAAAATACCAATAGATGCTAAAATTACTTAACAATTAAGATTAGTGACTCTACCGATTCAATATACAAAAGCGAATGATAAAAGTAGTGGTATGGTCGCGACTCCATCCGCACTCAAATCATTACTCCGCACATGAACAAGTGGAACACATATCCTAACCCCTTCTTCTCACGCGAAACCTAAAGATTGGTAACTACGAACGAACACCCCAACCAAGATAGCGTCGGATACAAAGAGGAGATAGATTGCGTCGGTTTGCAAAAGCCATCGGTATGGAATGTACCAACAGTTGATAACCAAAGGCGTATAAGATAACAACTTGGATACAACAGATAGACAAGGGATTACACACACACACACACAACCTATGGTACTACTTGACCCGAACACGTGAATCCTAGTTTGAATCTTGAGAAGAGGATTGAAAACGTTGCACTTCCTTACCAGAAAAGGGTGGGTGGGAGGGTAAGAAGAAAAATGAAGCAGTCCTACTCTCGCGTTTTGTTTTTCCCTAATATACATAACTACCAAAATATTTGCTAGACTGACAACGACCGTTTGGCTGAAACCCTGAAGGTCGGGATGGCTCTGATACCAATTGTAACTACCTCGGTGAACTACGCTCCTAGATACAAGCCTGGATGAGTGGTAGTGGTTGAAATAGTACGGTGGGGCCCCAAAAGCCACTCACTGGTAGTCCTTTCAGACGTCCCAACCACTACCCTCTCAACGGGACTGTCAGACGGGCGTAGTCGGCAGGCGAAGGGATCAACTACGTACACAAGTGGGTATGTACGCAAGCCACCATACAAGAGTACATCAGAGCCATACCATCTAGAAAGAAAGGAAATATAGCAACGCCATACGGCAAGATTCAAATGACCTAGATAAATCTATATTTTAGGATAACTCCTCATACAACAGACATCAGAGTATCATGCGGAAGCGGCAACAAAATCCGAGTACGGATAAGAAGCAAATCGGAATAAGATGCCATAGAAATAAGCACATCCCAACTACAGGTCTCACGGATCCCCGTTCCCGGAATCTCTACACCGAACGATCGTTGCCCACATCTTCGGCTTCTTCCACCCAATATCCGTCCTGAGAAGGTACCTGTTCATCTGAACCAAGAATTTATCGTGTGAGACCCTAAGGGTACTCAGCAAGTCTTAATGCCTCTAAAGGGGACACAACCTAGGGTGACGCAATTGCAGCGAAAGATAAACCCTAGCAGTTCTACAGATAAACGCTAACCATCCGCCTAACCAATGATAGACGGATGTCCGTGGATTAAGAACAACAGTTATAATGGTAATCTCATCCGATCCATCCTCCTCCCTGCTTACCAACAAGGAAGCGGACGAACAACCCCCATCCGTTGGCAATTTTATTAACCATTCCGTGAGTGTTGCTCTACTTACTAGTCAAGTTACTTAGTCAGATTAAGGCGGTACTTTAGTTATGCTTGTCTATGATCAAGAAATCTGCTCCAAGTCGTCCATATCCATGGACACGGCTTTCAGAAAGTTTTACCGCCCGGTGCACCAATAGCAACACACGCCGATCAACCTCGGAAAAACCAACTCAAAACCAACGAGGCTTTCACGACTGAACAATCACAGAATTGAGAAATATTTGGGGCCACCTTTGAGTAGATCCCATAGCGGAGTAAGCAAGCTCCGAGACGGACTCAAGGTTGCCAATGGTCATGACGGGGAACCCGAAAGTGTGGCTGGGCTTGTCGATGCAGCGTAATCACTCCGCATACCTAAGCGATGCAGTGTGCTCGCACAATTTTAAATGCGTAAAGTAGCATGGCATAAGTACAGATGGTAATAAAACCTCAAACTAGTTTGTGGCCCCAAGAAATAAGACGGAATCAAGCTCGGCTCGGGGTCCCATATACCTCCGGATGTGGATAGCGCGATAAAACAAGGAACAGGAATCAAGTACTCGGGGTCTTACGGGACACAGGTGAGCAGGAAAAACCAAATAGCAGATGTTGCTCACCGGTGCCACTTTCTTTAGTTATCCCAGAACTACTCAGGTTAAGTTGTTTAGGTACCTCGTTATCCAACAGACTCTCACATACCCTACACATGCTGTTCTACGACTCGCATGGCTCAAACAACTCCTATAGTAGTGGCTCATGGGATGGAGGAAACAAGCTTAGTGGGGTTGAAAAGTAAAGGCTATGCATACTTGGGATTCAATTTAATGCAATCGCGACTCAATGATGCAAGAATAAGATAGAGGCAATAGGTACTGTATGTATGCAAGCATGTGGAAGTGCTTGCACATAACTCGCTTGAAGCGAGGGACGGATCTGGGTAGTGCTCCTGGTTCTCTTGATATAACCCCTGCTCAGTGTCTATCCGAGAAAAACCAAACAAACAAGGCCAACATGAATATAGAGCACAAGCATTGGAATTAAATGCGTCAAGCAAACAATCATGCCATGATGAATGATGCACAATTTACATGGCAATAAGGTAGCATGGCATGGGTGAGGTGTGGAATACAAGAAATAACATTTTTATTGGGTTTTATTCACATTTTATTGTCAAATTAGTTGCTGTATATTATATATTTACATGATGCATGCTTCAATTCAAGTCATGGATATCATAAACAGAAAGGTCTCGTTGAGCTGATCATTTTAGACATATCATTTGCTTAATTTGGAATTATAAAACAAAAGTTATTAATTATTTAAGTTATAGTGGCATTTGTTGTAATTTAATTAAACTTGGAATTTGAAATGTGCAAAAGGCAAATTGAATGGCATATTTGTAATCCTCTCATTTTTCTGATATCCAAACATATATTATTTGTCAAATTTGGATTTACTATGGAAAAGTTATTTAAAAACTGAATTGAATTGAATTTTGAAATTATTTAAACAGGATTTGAATTTTAAAACAGTCTCTGGTCGTTTTATACACAGCCTAACCCAGCCTGGGTCGCAGACAGGTGGGGCCAGGAGTGTGCTGACCCACAAGCCAGTGGCTAGGAGGGGAAGGACCGCGGGTTTATACATGAAAACGCCAGGAGCCTTTTTGCAAAAACTACGTAGACACAGACAATGGGCCAGGCTGGACCGCGGGTTGGCGTGGCAAAAGGGTAGGGGGGTATTAGCAAAACGACCCACTGGTACTGTGGATCTTCTCTGCACCTGACGGAACAGGGCACAGCGCTAGCCGCGCCGAGGTGGGGTCGAACGCGCGACGCGAGGCGCTTGCGGCAGCGAGCCGCGTGGGGTTGGGTAGTTGAGGAGGAGGGTTAGGCTGGATAAGGTGTGCACGCTGGAGCGAGGGCGCCCGGCGACCACGCCGTGCACTGAGGGCGCTCGTCGCCGTGACCCGCTCAACCAGGAAGCGATCAGGGGGGGACGGTGTCTAGGAGGACCAGGGACTCACCGCGGGGCCGATGACGTGCTTGGCTCGGGCAGGGGCGCGTTTGATCGGCGGCGAGGCAGACGCTCTGCTTTCTAGGGTTTACGGTGGCGTTCCGACGTGCAGCGACAGGGCAGGCCATCTCCTCCTCGCGTCTGGTCCAGGGCGTCGCGAGCAGAGCCTCAAGGCTTCTCGACACCTCTACTCCGCGCGCCTCCCGGAAGTGTGTGTCTTGGCGAGGTGGGCCAGGCGTGGCGAGAAGGAGCTGAGCGGCGGAGAAGGAGGCCAGAGGAGGGGAGCGAGGCAGGGCCTCTGGGGGTGGATCTGGGAGAGGCTAGGAGGGGAAGGGGAGGATAAGAACGAGGCGAGGAGGGGCTAGCGTGGGGGAGGGGTAGATGGCCAGGGTGGCGTCGGCCACCTTTCCCCTTCACGTGCTCGGCTCGGTCGAGCCAGGCAAGCGGGGCACTAGAGAGGTGGCGGGTGGGGTAGGCGAGGCTGTGGAGGCGGACATGTGGGTGCAGGGGCGTGGCGGTGAGAGGTGAGAAAAAGAGGGGAGGGAAGAGGGACCGGCTCGGGCTAGGGCTAGGGTTTTCGGCCGTGTGGGGTGGAAGGGTAGCTGGTAGGGTGCTGGGGTGGGGCCTGCATGGAAGGGAGAGGGGAGAGATGGAGTAGGACACGGTGATCAAGCTAGAAGCTAGAAAGGGAAAGGGGTACTTAGGGTTTTTGCTAAGGGGAGATGTAGAGTAGGGAAAAGGGTGGCTTAGGGTTTAGGTGTAAGAGAGGATTAGGGTAGATGGGGAGGGTAGATAGATGGAGGTGGGTAACTTGATCATGCCTCACAAAGCACACAAGATCAAGAAAAAGAGAAAAGAGAGAAGATAGGGAGAGATGATCATGATGATGGGGTGGTTTCTTTGGTCCATGCATGATCCAACAATGACCAAGCAAGATTATAGAAAGGGGTGGTTTGTGTTGTGCATGCCACATAGCACATGTGTGTGCATGGAGCAAGGAAGAGAGGTTTAGATGATTAGATTTAGAGATTAGCTAGGAAGGATAGATAGAGAGGGGAGAGCTAGGGTTTTACACTACCAAAACAAGATCAAGCAAGGAAGGAGTGATCCACTTAGAATTCAAGCAAAAACCAAAACTGGAAAAGGTGGCACTTGCATGGCCCATGCAAGATAATTAATGCCCAATTTATCCTTGTGAAAACAATAAGATTAATATGGCATTATTCATATGCATTCCCAAAAGATGGGCAAGGCCAAGCAAAGACTATGGGTGGAATCCAACCAACCAACATGAGCTAGAGATAACCCAAATTAAAATGCCAAGCTCATATTAATTGGGTGGTGGAATTAAAGGTGGTGAAAGAAAAGGTGGTGGAGTCAATAAGAGAGATGCCCTCAACTCAACTTGGGCATTTAACAATATATTAAGAACCAAATACAATATCAAGAGGCAACTACAATTAATCATGCACATGAGATAAGAACCAAACAAGAAAGGGTTTTATATGATGCTCAAATGCAAGGTGGTATGATGGTATGAGCATGATATGATGATGATGCAACAATTATATGTTGGAAGTGGCCCATTTTATTATTATAACATGTAGCATTACAGGTGTTAGACGACTGGGATGCTACACTCAAGTGCTGTTGCGTGTCGTCAATTGCCACAGTTGTTGATGTAACGCCGCATGTTGTTGTTGGAGATGATCCTAGTTTTACTTACCGTTCATTTTAACTCCTGTTTAACAACTAAAACTGAAGTAAGCAGAGGCATCGGTGGGTGATAGAAAATATTTGGTTTCCGAACGCCCACTTGTGTCCCGTAGGACCCCGAGTACTTGATACCTGTTCCTTGATTTATCGCGCTATCCACATCCGGGAGGTATATTGGCCCCCCTGAGCCAGAGCTTGATTCAGTCTTATTTCTTGGGGCCACAAACTAGTTTGAGGTTTTATTTACGATCCTGTACTTATGCCATGCTACTTCTGTATTTACGATTGTGCGAGGAGCACACTGTACTGTTTAGGTAAGCGGAGTGTTTTCGCGGTATCGACAAGCCCAGCCACACTTTCGGGTTCCCAGTCGTTTACAGCCATTGACGCAAACCTTGAGTCCGTCTCGGAGCTAGCTTACTTCGTTGCGGGTCTACTCAATGGGGTGGCCCCCTGAAATATTTCAATCCGATTGTTCGGTCGTGAAAGCCTCGTTGGGTTTTGATTTGGTTTTCGAGGTTGATCGGCGTGTGTTGCTATTGGTGCACCCGCCAGGTAAAACTTTCTCAAAGCCGTGTCCCGGATATGGACGACTTGGAGCACGATTCGACCATAGACAAGCATAACTAAAGTTTATTGCTATAAATTTGACTTTATAATGACTAGTAATCAGCTTCACTATAATGGAATGGCTAAATAATACTGCCCACAATTGCTTGTTTGGAGTGTCGCTTGCGACCATTGTACCTGACTAGTAAGTATTGCAACTACAACGGAATGGCTGAATAAAAGTACCAACAACTGCTGGGTTTTGGGTTTATCTCATGTTATCTGTATCTGATTAGTAATTGTTGCAACTATAACAGAATGGTGAACTAAAAGTGCCCACTGCTTATTTTATCAGGATGACTATCTAAACCTGACTAGTAATTGCTGCAATGATAACTGAATAAGTAAAACTGCCAACGGTGTGAGTTCCTCGGTTGACTTCCTCGTTTGGTCTCGAGGGGGAAACGCCGGGATGGGCTTGTTTGATGATAGTATCAGGTTGGTTCCGTATAGGTCCTTCTTACCCCCTCTGATTGTCGCCAGTTGTATCGAGTCTCTGTAGGGTGTTTAGTGCATGCTGCCACTGCCGCTCCAGTCCACCATACCTATGTAGGCGAGGACCGTTGAATTCTAGCCTCGCTGTCTTGGCCTCGATCTTGACGCCTCTTTTCCTTTGCCCTTTGTCGGCACCCCTTTTGTTTAAGCAGGTTTTGAGATCGACGTCGTTAGCAGGGTTACCCTTCCGGCTTGGCCTGGGAAGGGTTATGGACGCCATCGGTTATTCTTCAGGGCTCTTAGCCCCATTTGCATCTTGTCCGTAGTCGGACGCTCTATCATTTTCAAGGTGATTTGGATCTTTGTACCTTATATCTGTATTCTTGACTCATGGAGTCGTGTTGTGTATATATCTATTCTGTGGGTCCCATCGAGGACTGTTGTGTAATGTTATTACTTCGTTTTCCACCCGCACGAAAGTGTCTGGTGGGCACCTTTGAATCGTTTCTATGCGGGTTTGGCGGGTTTCGCTAAAACTTGCATAGGGCCGATTCTCAGAGGGTGTTCTGAGTGGTATCGAGCTCAAAGGTGGCGATACCCCACAAGTCCAGTCTATAGGATAACCTAGCTAACGGCCGAAGTAGAGTGTCAAAACTATTTTTGCAAACTCGGTTGGATAGTTCTGATTAGGTCTGATTTTACTCCTTACCCCTCTGCTATTCTCCTCTTATCTCGACGTGTTTTGAATCTGCTCTCTTCTTCCTCTTCGAGTCCAAGATTTCTCGTGGTGGGGTTCCGTCGTACCTTCAGGGTTTCGCTTCCTTCTCTGATAACGGTGTTCTACCATCTGGTCTTCATGCTATCCAAGGAATCCTTTATCTGTGGTACCATTCTTTGTTCCTTGTTTGTGCCTTCCGGTGTTTTCCGACGCGACGACATCATCTACGCCAGATCCGATGCAGAGTCTGCATCCCTCCTTTGATCCGAACCTCGCTTGTCGAGATCTTCAGTCTAATTCCGAGAATGGTTGCACTCTTTTCTACTGATTGTGCAGAGTAATAGTTTGGGTGCGTGATGGATTGGCCCCCATGCCGACTACCCTTTCTATTCGCTTTTGTACATTGAAGTGGACGAGAATGCATCGGTTCCCTCTTTCCATCGAAGTTAGAGGTGTCTTTATTTGTTGTTACCTCTACCTTCGACCTGTTGTTCCTGGAGTGTTCCCTCGACGATCACGGACAACGACCTTTTGTTAGTGGTGTCGCGAGGATCTACACGATGCGAGAAGATTCAGATCGCCGACCTTCTTTCCGGTACCATGAGGCGGATCTCGAGGGCGAGATCCATTGTTAGTGGTGTCGAATTGTGGCATCCCGCAAAACCACTGCTAGAAAATCGCGTTGTTTTGTGCATTGCATCGTCATCATCATGCATTGTTTGTCTGAAACTATTTTTCGCAAAGCCGGTTTTGTTTTCTAAAACGCCCCGTCTTGCTTTCAAATTCAAACCCGGGTCTCCGGATTATTTTGTTTTGCCCGCTGTCGGGTTGCAAAAGCACTGGTTAAAATAAATAAATTAGTTAAATTATTTTAGTGGGGGCAGTCGAACGGGCCGACCCGACCCGAACGACCACCCCCATGTTCAAAACGGTCCACCTAATTCCTAAACCTACCAACCTACCTACCCAGCCCTCCTCTCCACCTCACCCCAACCAGTAGCAGCTCGCCACCTCAGCTCCCATCTCTTCCCCCCCCCCCAATCACACCCTGCCACCTAATCCCTCCTCTCTCTCTCCACTCCCAGCAGCCCCACCCCTGCACGCACTACACACACACGCAACACCACACCCGCTGCCACCCTGGGCAGGGCCCCACCGCCACCTGCCGCTCCCTCTCTCTCCCCAAATCCCTCTCCCTCAACCGCTCCCGACAAGGCCCCCCTCGGGATCCCTCCCGCGGGCCCGCGCCCTGTCTCCTCCCCAACCCCACGTTCTCCCTCCTCCCTCCATCCTCCTCTCTCCCGGCGCCCTGCTATGACGTCGCGCCCTCCGCCCCGACCTCGCGCCGACGCCACCCCGTTTCCCCTCCTCACCACCGCAGCAACCTCCTGTCTCTGGCTGGCCTCCGCCCCTCATGCCACTCCTCAGCCGGCCGCGCTCAGCGCTGGCCTTCGCAGCTCCTCCCGCGCCGCTCACCTCGTCCCCACCTCTCTCTGAGCCCGCCGTCGCCCTCCCCTTCTCTCCTTCCGGCGAGCGCTGCGCCCGCCGCCGCCGGCTGCAAGCCCCGCCGACGCCACGCCTATCTCCTCCCCGGCCTCCATCGCTTTTCCTCGCCTTTCGCCGAGCGCCGCCGCCAAAGCGCCACCGCCCTCGCCCAAGCGCCCGTCCGCCTCTGCCAGCGGCGCCGCTGCCGCCTCCCGCCGCGGCCCCAGCCCACCCGCGTCACGCCCTCGAGCCCCGGCCCGGCGCCGCCTCGCAAGCTTCGCCCGCCTTCCTCCCGTCGAGAACCTACCGCTGCGGGACCTCGCTGGAGCTCGCCTCCCCGTCGGCCTCGCCTCCTGCGCCACCGCGGCCCCGTCATCGTCATCGCTGGTGCATTTCTGCAGGACGTCACCGCCTACGGTCCTCCACCTCAGGCCGCGTCTGCCGTCGCCCCTGCCCTGCGCCTTGCCACAACGTTTTTGGTGTTGATGGTGGTTCCTATACAGGGCCTCGACAAGATCGACCAATTGTTCTAGTTGGTTTTAGCATTGGATACTTTCGCCCCAGTGTTTATCCTCGACGAAAGACGAACGACAAGAAATCTGCAACGGAACGCCAAGAACGTCCACTTAGAAACCGCAAGATCCATCCCGAACCCGAAGACCGATCCCGGCGCCCAGAACCCGAACCCCTCGCCAAGATCTTCAGTGCCGAGACCCGAGTCCGACAAGATCGCCTACCGGACACCGTGCGACAAGATCATCTCTCGGACGCCCAGGTCGCCACCCGGAACGCCAAGTACTCCCTTCCGGAACGCCAAGGACTCCGCATGAGACGTCAAGACCGACAATATGGCCCGACCACCGCGGATGCGACAAGATCTACCTCAGTGATCCGAGAACGACCCCGTCGAACCCTGGACCCTGAGACCGACCCCGAACCCCGGAACCCAAGATCGCCGAACCCTAATGTGTGACCCTTATCCGAACCCCTATTTTTTATAAATGCCAAACATAAAACATGTTGCATATTAAATTGTCATCCTCGCATGCATAACATTGGTTTGGGGACCTTTTGCCGACTCACCTCTAATTAAATATGGGGTCCATATGCGGGCAAATCTAGTCTCATATTGGCCTCATTTAAACTTGTGTAGCGAATCGGTGATATATTTTGCCTTGTTAAACAACATTTAAATTGCGGGGTAGATAAACAACATGAACCACCATAATAATTGTCGGGACCCCGGTTCCGCTTAATCTGACCTAATTGCACCGCATCTTTGCCATGCCATACATCATACATGCATCATGCCGATCTTCTGCTGTAGTATTAAATAGTGCATCTGGTGTTCCTTCTAGTGTTTTGCTTCTTCGCGGATAAGGCCGTTGAGTTGATGTGAGCTTCGCCCCGATCTTCGGTTGAACCTTCGGCAATGTTTTCAGGCGAGCAACTCCCCCCTTTCTACCTATCTTACTTTTATAGTATTTATTCCCTCCTGTTGATCTATTGCTATCTGTGTTGCGATGCTCTAGTTTTCCGTTCCCTGGATATTCCCTGCAGCCTCATATTGCCTTCGACACATCCTATTACCTGTTGTTTTGGTAGATAGTTGGACTTGCGTGTCGTAGTCGCTTGCTCAAGTGCTGTTGCGTGTCGTCAATTGCCACAGTTGTTGATGTAACGCCGCATGTTGTTGTTGGAGATGATCCTAGTTTTACTTACCGTTCACTTTAACTCCTGTTTAACAACAAAAACTGAAGTAAGCAGAGGCATTGGTGGGTGATAGAAAATATTTGGTTTCCGAACGCCCACTTGTGTCCCGTAGGACCCCGAGTACTTGATACCTGTTCCTTGATTTATCGCGCTATCCACATCCGGGAGGTATATGGTACCCCCACAGGCGAGCTTGATTCAGTCTTATTTCTTGGGGCCACAAACTAGTTTGAGGTTTTATTTACGATCCTGTACTTATGCCATGCTACTTATGTATTTACGATTGTGCGAGAGCACTGTCTTATTTAGGTAAGCGGAGTGTTTTGCGGTCGACAAGCCCAGCCACACTTTCGGTTTCCCGATCGTTCTGACCATTGACGCAAACCTTGAGTCCATCTCGAGCTAGCTTACTTCGTTATGGTCTACTCAATGGGGTGGCCCCTGAAATATTCTGAATCTGTGATTGTTCGGTCGTGAAAGCCTCGTTGGGTTTTGATTTGGTTTTCGAGGTTGATTGAGCGTGTTGCTATTGGTGCACCCCACCGGGTAAAACTTTCTGAAAGCCGTGTCATGGATATGGACGACTTGGAGCACAAGATCTCGACCATAGACAAGCATAACTAAAGTTTATTGCTATAAATTTGACTTTATAATGACTAGTAATCAGCTTCACTATAATGGAATGGCTAAATAATACTGCCCACAATTGCTTGTTTGGAGTGTCGCTTTACCATTGTACGACTAGTAAGTATTGCAACTTCTAGCGGAATGGCTGAATAAAAGTACCAACAAGCTGGGTTTTGGGTTTATCTCATGTTATCTCAGATCGATTAGTAATTGTTGCAACTATAACGGAATGGTGAACTAAAAGTGCCTTGCTTATTTTATCGGGATGACTATCTAAACCTGACTAGTAATTGCCGCACGATAATCGAATAAGTAAACCGCCAACGGTGTGAGTTCCGGTTGACTTCCTCGTTTGGTCTCGAGGGGAAACGCCGGATGGGTTTGTTTGATGATAGTATCGAGTTGGTTCGGATAGGTTCTTCTTACCCCTCGATTGTCGCCTTGTATCGAGTCTCTGTAGGGTGTTTAGTGCATCTTTGCCGCTCGATCCACCATACCTATGTAGGCGAGGACCGTTGAATTCTAGCCTCAGTGTCTTGGCCTCGATCGACGCTCCTCTTTTTCCTTT
This sequence comes from Avena longiglumis, assembly GCA_030063025.1. Lineage (NCBI taxonomy): Eukaryota > Viridiplantae > Streptophyta > Magnoliopsida > Poales > Poaceae > Avena > Avena longiglumis. The sequence continues at coordinate 186,634,065 of CP125979.1, forward strand.
GCCCTTTGTCGGCACCCCTTTTGTTTAAGCAGGTTTTGAGATCGACGTCGTTAGCAGGGTTACCCTTCCGGCTTGGCCTGGGCAGGGTTATGGACGCCATCGGTTATTCTTCAGGGCTCTTAGCCCCATTTGCATCTTGTCCGTAGTCGGACGCTCTATCATTTTGAAGGTGATTTGGATCTTTGTACCTTATATCTGTATTCTTGACTCATGGAGTCGTGTTGTGTATATATCTGTTCTGTGGGTCCCATCGAGGACTGTTGTGTAATGTTATTACTTCGTTTTCCACCCGCACGAAAGTGCCTGGTGGGCACCTTTGAATCGTTTCTATGCGGGTTTGGCGGGTTTCGCTAAAACTTGCATAGGGCCGATTCTGTAGGGTGTTACACGCGCCTTCCTATGCGGGGCTGAGGTCGTTGGCGATCAGCACCGTCTTGGAGGCATCCGTCGAATGGACCTGCACCTTCTTTGTGTTGACGGTGGAGTCGAAAGACATGTCAGGTGCGTTTTGTCGTGCGACTGGGGGTGCCCCATGGTCCGTCACCTCGCGGAGCCTTAGGAGCTCCTCTTGCATGCCGAATGATTGGGAGATTCTGTTGAAATCTCTGTCGCATTGGTCCGATCGGGTGAAGCTCCCGTGGATTGTGATGACGCCCTTTGGTCCCGGCATCTTTAGTAGCAGGTATGCATAGTGTGGGACAGCCAAGAACCTTGTGAATGCTACACGCCCGAGGATGGCGTGGTACTGTGATGGCCAGTACACTACTTCGAATTCGAGCCGTTCCAGTCAGAAATTGTCCGGCTTGCCGAAGATGACGTCAAGCCATATTTTGCCCAGGGGGAATATGCCCTTCCCTGGAACGATGCCATGAACGTTGTATCTGATTGTTCCAGGCTGCACTGCGGGATCCGTGACATCGCTAGAGTGCTTAGAACATCGTTGATGCTGCCGCCGTCCATGAAGACGCGACTCATCTCGAAACCTCCGACCACCTCCAGGCACCGTGGCGCATGGCGGGCGAGGATCGCAAGGTGATCCGAACGACTGAACGTGATGCAGGACTCCGATCCGCTGAGGTACTCAGGGATGGCGGGTGGAGTTGCCACGGCCAGGTTGATCTGTCGGGTGATTTTCTTCTACGCCCTATTCGTGGGGCGCCCCTTCTGGATCATCAGTGCTCCTTTCGGTTGAGGATACCCGTTGCCAGTGTTGTTCTGTGCTGGTGCGACTGGTTGGTTCGGGCCTCCTGCAGGTGGTGGTGGAGGAGCTCCATGCTCTATTTCACCTGGCGCGGGTGCGTTTCCGAATGCAGGGATTGGGGCTTGCTGCCTCATCTGCACCATGCTTTCGCTGAGTTTATGGAACTCGTGGCAGTCCTTGAGCATGTGGCTCGCCTTCTTTTTGCCATCTTGCTTGTCGATGTATAAGTGGATGGTGCATGGACTCGAAAGCTTTTCGTATGTTGAGGGTCTGTTATCGCGGTCGCGGCGCTGCCACGACTGCGCTGGGCGTCCTCCGTCGCGGAAGTTTCCTCCGTGGTATCCTCCGCTGTTGCGGTTGGCATCGTTGCGGCGATCGGCGTAGCCAGCCGCGACCATGTCGGGTCCGTCGCGATCGTCGTAGACACGCGATCTTCTCTTGCTACGGCGCTCTCGCCGTCGACCGTAGTCGTCTTCTTCTTCCGATTGTGCTCGGTGAATGGAATCTTCGCCGTCAGCCCACCTATTGGCGATGTCCATGAGGTGGTCGAGTGTTTTGGGCTTGACGCGCCCAAGTTCCTCCTTGAAGTCTTGGCGCTTGACGCCGTCCCTGAAGGCGTCGATGGCCCTCTCTTCGGAGATGTGCGCTGCGGAGTTCTTTGTGTTAGATCAGCGTAGTATGTACGAGCGAATGGATTCGCCCGTTCATTGAGTGAAGGCTCACAACTCTTCGATTGAGGCGGGCCTCTTGCTGGTGCCCTTGAAGTTTCGGATGAAGCTGTAAGCTAGCTCATCCCAGCTTCGGATGGACCACAAGATAGGTCTTGAGCCGGATCGGGTTGCGTCACCGCATTGCGGTGAAGGCATTGCATGGCAGTCTCTTTGTTTCCACCGTGTAGTTTGTCGGGTGATAAGTGGTCACTGAGCCAAACCTTTGGGTCTTGAGTGTCGTCGAACATCGGAGTATCCGAAGGAAACTTGAAATTTCGCAGCATCCGTGTCCGCCGGACGGATCTGCTGAAGCACCGGGCTCCGCAGAGTTCTCCTACATCTTCGTCCATCTCAAATTCAGACGAGCAGGCGCGCTTAGCTCGCGCTTTGTCGATTTTGCGCTGCGTGAGCGCGTCTCTGGCGTCATAGTCGTGGTTGCGGTGGCGCGAACTCTTATTACTTTGAGGAAGGTCATGTTCTTCTTCTTCGGATGAAGGGGTGGGGCTGCGGTCGAAACTAACCGGAGCTTTCTTCTTCGGCTCCGTGGGAGCTTCCTGGTGGAGCGCAGCTCCGACGAGTCCGAGTCCGGTAAGTGCGGACTTGTGCATGGCCCTCTTCGGGTCTCCTTCTGGAGGTGGGTGAGCTGCGAGGTACGCAGTGGCTTCCATGATCGCAGCCTGCGGCGTTTTCGGGATGACATTGCCATCGGCATCCATATCCATGAAGGATGTGTGGAGGGTTCGGGTCACCTCCCGGCGCTCCTTGGGGTCCATGTTCTCCACCCGAGAGCGGTGCTTGTTGACTTGGTTGCCGTTCGAGCTTGAGCCGATGCCCATGGAGGAGAGCGCGGCTCGTCGCGCGCTGGACTCTGAGGCTGCTTGCTTGCGTTTGTCAAGCACCTCCTGCATCTTGACCTACTTCTTGTGCTCCTCGATCAGGAGCAGGTGGTAGGCCATCAGCAGATCCCGGGAGGAGTCTGCAGGCAGGACTATGCTGCCTGCCACGGTGTTGCGGGCCTGGGCCCATCCTTCTTTGCTAAGGCGGATGACGTGGCCGTTGTTTTCCCCTTCGGGTGGGGGGACTGGCTTCTTCTGTTCCCGTCGTTTCGTTCTGGCGGGTTGGGCGGCGGGTTGGGTGTTTGCTGATCCACATCGCTCTAGATAACTACGGCGCATTGGTAGCGCTTGTAGATTGGTCCGCTGCTGCCGCAGCTTTCAGATCCGGAACCGTAGGTCCCTGCATCCGATGGCGGATCGCACAGGTCATAGTTGCAGCAGCTGCTGCCATAGGAATCATCTGTTGATGATGTTGTTGAAGGGTTTCGCGGCATAGTAAATCAAAATTTTCTACGGATGCGAACAGAGGGAAAGCCAAGATCTAATCTAGGAGATGCAATCAACGAGAGAGATTGGATTAGATCTTCATACCCTTGAAGATTCGCACAGCGGAACGTTCGTCGGAACGTGGGTGATGTAGTCGTACTCGCTTCTCCTCCTCGCGATCCGATCCGATCTAGCACCACAAGTGGCGGTGCCTCCGTGAGATGCACACGTGTAGCACCTCGATGTCTCCTCCTTCCTCGGACCAGCAAGTATGGTGGAGAGATAGATTGGATCTACAACACGACGGTGTGGTGTATATGGTGGAGAATTTCTGCAGCAGGGCTTCGCCTACAAGCAGTCGGGAGGGAGAGAGGAAAGCTAGCAAGGCGGCTAGGGTTTGGAGGAGAGGTGTAGAGGGTTGGTGCGCCCCCACCCCTCTTTATATAGAGGGGGGGCGCATCCCTAGCCCCTCCCCCAAGCCCAAAGGATAAGGATTGGGGGGCATGGACTCTCCCCTCTTCTAGAAACCCTATCTCTAGTTTAAACGATTTAAACTCTCTAGGATCCACTGGGCCCTATGGGGCCTTGTGCCCCTGGACCAATGCGGCCAGGACACTCCCTCATAGGCCCATGCCCCCTCCCGGAAGGTGGGGCCACGTTGGTCCCCTTCCGGAAGGTTCTAGAAGCTTCCGGTACAATACCGATTAACCCGGAACAATTCCGAACTCCAAAAACTGCATTGCCTTATATGAATCTTATTCTCCGGACCACTCCGGAACCTCTCGTGATGTTACGGATCCCATCCGAGACTCCGAACAAAAATTCATAAACCAATTATCCAATCTATCCTAGCGTCGAGACATGTTAAGTGTGTGACCCTGCGGGTTCGAGAATATGCAGACATGATCTTCTATCAATAATCAACAGGTGCAGGCACCCATATTGACTCCCACACATTCATCGATGATCATATCGGATGAACCACGATGTCAGGATTCAAACAATCCCATATATATATTCCCTTCGTCTCGTGATATTTTACTTGCCCGAGATTCGATCGTCGGTACCGTCATACCTAGTTCAATCTCGTTCACATCAAGTACTTTACTCGTTCCGTAATCCGATATCACTTTGTGATTAACTCCTTAACCACATGCTTGCAAGCAGTGTTGATATCGATTAAAGTGGGCCCAGTATATCTCTCCGACTTGGGAGGGACAAATTCCATCTCGATACATACAACCCAATGTATACTTTCCGATCACCGAGAGACACCTTTATGATCACCCTCTCATAGGATGACGTTTGATGACCTCAAAGCTTTCTTCCGATACCGTGGAGTTGTATTATCTCATGGTCTAAGGAATACAATATTTGACATAGGAAAAGCTTCAAAGATGAACACGATGATACGATCTAATTGCTTCGCTTAGTTTGGTCCATCATATCATTCTCCAATGATATGATCTCATTATCAATTGACAACTCATGTCTATGGTTAGGAAACCTTAACCATCATTGATCAATGAGCTAGTCCATAGAGGCGTACTAGGGACACGGTGTTGTTCACAAACCACACAAGTATTAAAGTTTCCGCTTAATACAATTCTAGCATGGAATATAAACATTATCATGAACAAGAATTATAATAATAACATCTTTATTATTGCCTCTAGGGCATAATTCCAACAGTCTCCCACTTGCACTAGAGTTAATAATCTAGCTTACATCTGGCAACAATCTCACACCCATGGCACTGAGGTGTTGATCATGTTTTACACGTGGAAGAGGTTTAGTCAATGGATCTGCGACATTCAGATCCGTATGTACTTTGCTAATCTTCAGATCTCCATCTGCTATATAATCTCGGATTATATGAAACTTATGTTGATATGCTTGGTCTTTGGATGATATCTTGGTTCCTTAGCGAGTGCTATGGCGCCGGTGTTGTCACACAATATCTCCAAGGGTCCAATGCACTTGAACCACACCAAGATCGATGAAGTTTCGATCCAAACTCCTTCACTTGACGCTCTGCAGCCCATGTATTCCGCTTCTCAGTAGATCCCGCGATCACGCTTTGCTTGCGCTTCTCCGGATCACATCCTACATTCAAAATATAAACGTATCCCGTCTGAGATTTAGAATCATCCTTGTCGGTGTCAAACTAGCCGACGTAACCTTTACGACAAGTCGTTCATCACCCCCATAGACTAAGAACATTTCTTTAGTCCTATTTAGGTAATTTAGGATGTTCTTCACGGTGTCCAAAGGTTCCACTCGGATCACTTTGATATCTCGTCAAACTAAGAGCATTGGACACATCCGTCTAGTACACAAGATGGCATACATGATGGAACCTATGGCCGAGGCATAAGGCAATTTGCTCATAGCTTCCCTATCATTTCATCAGAATGGACACTGAGCCTTGCTCAATATCTTACCTGACAACATAGGTACTGAACCTTTCTTTGCGTATCCATTCTGAACCTTTTCAGAACTTTGTCTAGGTATGTACTCTGGCTTAATGCTATCAGGCATCTTTGTCTATCTCTATAGATTTTGATGCCCAATATATAAGCAGCTTCACCTAGGTCTTTCATTGAAAAACACTTGTTCAAATAACTCTTCACATCGTTAAGCATGTTGATGTCATTTCCAATAATCAATATGTCATCCACATATAGTACCAGAAACGTCACCGAGCTCCCACTCACTTTCTTGTAGATGCAAGATTCATAGCAATTTGGAACAAATCCAAAGCTCTTGATAACTTGATCAAAACGAAGGTTCAAACTCCGAGATGCTTGCTTCAGTCCATAAATGGAATGCTGAAGTTTGCATACTTTATCAGCATCCTTAAGATCGACAAAACCTTCGGGTTGCATCATATACAACTCTTCATCAATGTTCCCATTAAGGAAAGCAGTCTTGACATCCATCTGCCATATTTCATAATCATGAAACGCAGCAATTGCTAATAAAATCCAAATGGACTTAAACATCGCTACGGGAGAGAAAGTCCCATCGTAGTCAACACCTTGAACTTGTCGAAAACCTTTCGCGACAAGCCGTGCTTTATAGACGGTAACATTACCATCCGCGTCCGTTTTCTTCTTGAAAATCCATTTGCACTCAACGGCCTTTCGGTCGCTAGGAGGGTCCACCAAAGTCCATACTTGGTTTTCGCTCATGGATCCCAATTCGGATTTCATGGCTTCTAGCCATTTCTCGAGTCCGGCTCATCATCGCTTCCTCATAGTTCGTAGGTTCACGCCTTCTACTAACAAGACAACAAGACAGGTTGCATACCACTCAGAGGGGCACGCGACCTTGTCGACTGCGACGCTTAGTAGCAAGATCGTCCAAGCTTCATGATCCTTGTCATTAGCTTCCTCTATCGCAGCAGCGGTGATCGAACAATTTCGTGATGCTACTCTCCAATTCAAGAGAAGGTTCAATAACCTCGTCAAGCTCTACTTTCCTCCCACTCACTTCTTTCGAGAGAAACTCCTTCTCAAGAAAGGAACCGTTCTTGCGACAAACACTTTGCCTTCGGTTCTGGATAGAAGGTATACCCAATAGTTTCCTTAGGGTATCCTATGAAGACACATTTCTCGCTTTGGGTTCGAGCTTGTCCGCATCAACTTCTTGACGAAGCTTCGCATCCCCAAACTTTAAGAAATGACAACTTAGGTTTAGCACCAAACCACGCTCATACGGTGTCATCTCAACGGATTTATATGGAGCCCTATTTAAAGTGAATGCAATGCTTCTAATGCATAACCCCAAAATGATAACGGAAAATCAAGAAGAGACATCATTGATCGGACCATATCTAATAGGGTTCGATTCCGCTGCTCGACACACCATTGAGCTGTGGTGTTCCGGGTGGCGTGAGTTGTGAAACGATTCCACTAGCTTTAAGATGCGTGAGAAAATCATAACTCAAATATTCACCTCCACGATCGGATCGTAGAAACTTAATCTTTCTGTTACGATGGTTCTCCACTTCATTCTGAAATTCCTTGAACTTTTCAAATGTTTCAGATTTATGTTTCATTAAATAGATATACCCATATCTACTTAAGTCATCGGTAAAAGTGATAAAATAGCGATATCCACCGCGCGTCGAAACACTCATCGGTTCGCATACATCGGTATGTATGATTTCCAACAAGTCCGTTGCTCGCTCAATCATACCGGAGAACGGGGTTTTGATCATCTTGCCCATGAGGCATGGTTCGCATGTGTCAAATGATTCAAAATCAAGAGACTCCAAAAGTCCATCAGAATGGAGTTTCTTCATGCGCTTTACACCCATATGACCTAGACGACAAAGGCCAAATAAGTAGTATTATCACTATCTACTTTGCATCTCTTAGCCTCAATGTTATGGATGTGTGTTTCATCCCTTTCGAGATTTAGAAGAAATAAACCATTTACAAGAGGTGCATGACCATAAAAGATGTTACTCATATAAATAGAACAACCATTATTCTCCGATTTAAATGAATAACCGTCTTGCAATAAACACGATCCGAAATAATGTTCATGCTCAACGCAGCACATTATAACACTTATTAAGGTTTAAAACTAATCCCAAGGTAAAACTAAGGAGAGCGTGCGATGGCCATCACATCAACTCTTGATCCGCTTCCAACGCCGCATCGTCACCTCATCCTCGCAAGCCGCCGCTCATTCCGTAGCTCTTGTTTCGAGTTACAAATATTAGCAATCGAACCGATATCAAATACCGTGCACTACAACGAGGGCTAGTAAGGAAAACATCAATAACATGTATATCAAATATACCTTTGATGGTGCCACCTTCTTGTCCGCTAAGTACTTCGGACGATGCCCAAAGGACCCTTGTCCTTGCAAGAGAAGCACTCGAGGTCCGCTTAGGACCGACTTGAGCTTCTTCTCAAGAGGAGCATTGCTTGCCGCCGCCTCTTGAAGGGCTTCTTTGCTCCCTTACCTTTCTTAAAGGAGGGCTTGCGACCATCAACACATGATTATCCTTCTTGATGTCCACCCGCAGCCTTGACTTTGCGAAGAGCTCGGTGATCGATGGAGCCAATCGATTATGAGTCACTACAAAACTTTTGTAGCCGGGAGGAGTGATTGCAGAACTCACAATCTTGAGCTCCTCCGAATCGTGCATTCCAGCTTGCTCAAGCGTTGAGTGTAGCCCGACATCTTTATGGCGTGCTCACTAATGTAACTCCTTCCTCCATCTTGCGCTTAAAGAACTTCTCGAGATCTCATATCTCTCGAACGGGCTTGAGTCCAAACATGGTTTTCAGCCTCGAGAATCTCAAAGGGCCCGGGATAGGTTTCAAAATGATTTTGAAGTTCCGGTTCCATAGCAAACAACATGGTGCTCTTAATCACACCATAATCATATTTGCGCGACTGATAGACAGCTTTCTCATCACCGCGTAGCTTGCAGTGGGGTCACCTAACGCTTTCCCAAGGACATAGTCCTTTGTCCGCCGAATGAATGATTCTTAGATTGCGGAACCAATTGGTGAAGTTAGACCCATTGTTTCTAAGCTTTTCCTTCTCAAAGAAAACGTTGAAGTTGAAGTTGTATTTGGCCATGTGATCTACAGATTTGCAAGTACAATTTAGACTATGTTCGTGATAAATAGTTCAACTTAATCAAATTACTAGATGAACTCCCACTAAATTCAACATCCCTCAAGTTGTTTAGTGAACACGATCCAAATTCACCACACCTAATCCGATCATCACGAGAAGAGATGTGGTTTCAATGGTGGACAACAAAGTGTCGATCATATCATTCATATGACTCATGCTTAACCTTTCGGTTCTTGTGTTCCGAGGCCATGTCTAAACATGCTAGGCTCGTCAAGCTAGACCCAAGTATTTCCGCGTGTGCAAACGCTTGCACCCGTTGTATGTGAGGCGAGAGTCTATAGCACCCGATCATCACGTGATGCTTGGACACGATTTAACTTTCGAACGGTGCATACTTGGGGAGAACACAGTTTTATCTTGATCTTTAAGTGAGGAATCATCTTATAATGCTACCGCGATCTAAGCATAATAAGATACATAAAAGGATAAACATCACATGCATATAACTTTATGTGACATGGTATAGCCAATCTTCGCAATGATCTCCATCTTGTGCGTTCCGCATGGTCTCCATCACTCCACCATGATTGCCTCCACCACGAATAGCAACTACAACTATTGCTAACTACTTAGCGATAAAGTAAAGCTATTACATGGCGTATAAGAAGTTGACACAGGTCATACACAATTATAAAGACAACCATATGGCTCTCACGGTTGTGTACTCATCGACATGCAAGTCGTGAAACATTACAAAACATGATCATCGATACATTATACACATCACATCTTGGGCCATACCATATCACGAAAACACTCGCAAAAACAAGTTAGACGCCTCTACTTTGTTGTTGCATGTTTTACGTGGCTTTATGGGAGTAGATGCTAAGAACGATTCTTACCTACGGAAAGCCACAACGGTGATATTATGGTTGCCAAACTCCGGTGTTAATCCCATGACCACTATAGTGAGAGAATCTGACATCCACCAGCCGCATGTGTGGTACAAGCCACACGTCAAGTGCGGAGCCGGTCTCGCGAACGACGTCGCGTAAGGTTGGCCTGGACCGCTTCAATCTCACTATCCCGCATCATAAGAAGAACACAAACAAGAGGCTTGCAACAGAAAACATCAACGCCCGCAACAACCATGTTGCGTTCTACTCGTGAAACACATCTACGCATAGATCTAGCTCTGATACCACTGAAGGGTTTCGCGGCATAGTAAATCAAAATTTTCTACGGATGCGAACAGAGGGAAAGCCAAGATCTAATCTAGGAGATGCAATCAACGAGAGAGATTGGATTAGATCTTCATACCCTTGAAGAATCAGACAATGAACGCTCGCGGAACGTGGGTGATGTAGTCGTACTCGCTTCTCCTCCTCGCGATCCGATCCGATCTAGCACCACAAGTGGCGGTGCCTCCGTGAGATGCACACGTGTAGCACCTCGATGTCTCCTCCTTCCTCAGACCAGCAAGTATGGTGGAGAGATAGATTGGATCTACAACACGACGGTGTGGTGTATATGGTGGAGAATTTCTGCAGCAGGGCTTCGCCTACAAGCAGTCGGGAGGGAGAGAGGAAAGCTAGCAAGGCGGCTAGGGTTTGGAGGAGAGGTGTAGAGGGTTGGTGCGCCCCCACCCCTCTTTATATAGAGGGGGGGCGCATCCCTAGCCCCTCCCCCAAGCCCAAAGGATAAGGATTGGGGGGCATGGACTCTCCCCTCTTCTAGAAACCCTATCTCTAGTTTAAACGATTTAAACTCTCTAGGATCGGCTGGGCCCTATGGGGCCTTGTGCCCCTGGACCAATGCGGCCAGGACACTCCCTCATAGGCCCATGCCCCCTCCCGGAAGGTGGGGCCACGTTGGTCCCCTTCCGGAAGGTTCTAGAAGCTTATACAATACCGATTAACCCGGAACAATTCAACTCCAAAACTGCATTGCCTTATATGAATCTTATTCTCCGACCACTCCGAACCTCTCGTGATGTCGGATCCCATCCGAGACTCAACAAAAATTCATAAACCAATTATCCAATATATCCTAGCGTCGAGACACGTTATGTGTGACCTGCGGGTTCGAGAATATGCGCACATGATCTTCTATCAATAATCAACAGTGGTCTGCAGGCACCCATATTGACTCCCACACATTCATCGATGATCATATCGGATGAACCACGATGTCGGATTCAAACAATCCCATATATATATTCCCTTCGTCTCGCGATATTTTACTTGCGAGATTCGATCGTCGATGCATCATACCTAGTTCAATCTCGTTCACGGAAGTACTTTACTCGTTCAGAATCCGATATCACTTTGTGATTAACTCCTTAACCACATGCTTGCAAGCGTGTTGATATCGATTACCAGTGGGCCCAAGTATATCTCTCCGACTTGGGAGGGACAAATTCCATCTCGATACATACAACCCAATGATACTTTCCGATCACCGAGAGACACCTTTATGATCACCCTCTCATAGGATGACGTTTGATGACCTCAAAGCTTTCTTCCGATACCAGGGAGTTGTATTATCTCATGGTCTAAGGAATACAATATTTGACATAGGAAAAGCTTCGCAAAGATGAACACGATGATACGATCTAATTGCTTCGCTTAGTTTGGGTCTGTCCATCATATCATTCTCCAATGATATGATCTCATTATCAATTGAAAACTCATGTCTATGGTTAGGAAACCTTAACCATCATTGATCAATGAGCTAGTCCATAGAGGCGCATTTAGGGACACGGTGTTGTTCACAAACCACACAAGTATTAAAGTTTCCGCTTAATACAATTCTAGCATGGAATATAAACATTATCATGAACAAGAATTATAATAATAACATCTTTATTATTGCCTCTAGGGCATAATTCCAACAGTTGTGCGTAGCACGGGGTGTGGGGTCCATGAAGCGGGGCCTGATTGATGGTAGGGGCACCCGCTTAGGGAGGCGGAGGTGCGGTTGCCCCACTGAAGCGAAGCTCCCGAGAGGATTTCGAGTCCGCCCCACGGCTCAAGTCCTTCATGGTTGCCGGTGAGTGGGCGGTGAAGAGGAGGTGACTCTCCGTCGCCGCAGAGTTGTAGATCGATCGGGTTGGGACCGTCACGACCGCACAATCAGCGTCCCCAGTTCCCACAGACGGCGCCAATTGACGAGGTTTGATCTCATCAATGCCCATTGTTATGGACTTTGGTTTTGGAGAAGATGGGGATGCTGGAGATCGTGGAACGGTTAGCAAACAAGCAACACGAGGACACAAGGTTTACCCAAGTTCAGGCCCCCGGAGGGAAAACCCTACTCATGCTTGTATGCTCTTGATTACGGCGGAACCGAAGATTACAGGGGTGCGCAGATGCAATCTGGCGTGGAGGTGTGTATGCGAAAGTATGAGAGAGAGATCTAGGTCGTGCCCTCCTAGCCTTTATATAGACTCAGGCAGGTCCCGGGCATAGACCTAGTCGGTTACAATTTCTAGGGTTTTACCCCTTTGAATTTCCTATCTATGCTAGTCTTGCTCTCCAAGGATCCGAAGGCGTCATGGGCCTTGGCCACCCGAAAATCTTCATGGGTCGGCGTACATCTGCCGTGGGCCTTCCTTGGGCTGGACCAGGTATGCTAAGATCACGTACCCGTAGGGTATAACCATGTCAACTGTGGGCAAGGCAATATTTGTGCCACAATCTAGAAAACCTGGGATACACTTAGCGCACGATTAAAATGATAAGTGTGTTGTTATCAAACATCAAAATCACAAGGATAGGAAATGCTCTTTCAGCGTGGAGGAATACTAAAGCAAGCAAACATGCAACAAATCTAGTTGCAAATGGTGTTTCAATGCTTAGAAACAAAGCCTAGGGATCATACTTTCACTAGTGAACACTCTCTCATATAGATATCCTCTCTTCATGATACGACTCTTAACTACTCACCGGTTGGACACTCTAATCATCGGTAGGGCTATAACAACACTCCTCAAAGTCTGCCTTCTCCAATCTAGATAACCCCACACTGTCACCTTGAGCGCTAGATGGTTCCAACAAACACCACAATTTCATAGAGACATACAAATCCAAATATAACTCATAACAAATATTCAATCTAGCCAAAGTGCCACACACGGTATGCACGCTGTCACTTTCACACACGTAGGGAAAAGCATAGATCTATTAAAGCACAAAGAGTATTTATGTAGACTCAAACCTAAGTGCCACCATGGAGTGCATGCTGTCACTTTCACACACATGGGGAGAGCAGAGATCTATTGAAGCACTTGAGTAGCAAGTTAGATCTACTAGACTACGAAGCTCATGAACACAACAAGATCATGCATAGAGAGATAGAGATGAACACATAGCTACCGGTAGAGCCCTTAGCCTCGAGGAAGAACTACTCCCTCGTCATCATGGGAATCAGCAATGGTGATGGAGATGGCGATGGATATGGCTCCGGGGGTACTTCCCCGTCCCGGCAGGGTGCCGGAACAGAGACTTTCTGTCCCCCGAATCTCCCTTTCGGCGGCGGTGGCGCTGTGGAGTTTTTTTGGATTTCTTCTAGATCGTTTAGGGTTTTTGGGTCGGAGGCTTCTTATAGGCGCATGAATCAATGTCGGTGGGGGTCCAGGGGGCCCACACCCCCTCCAGGCGCCTCTAGGGCTTGCCCACGCCTAGGAGGCGTGTGGCCACCCTGTGCCCCCCTTCGGCTCTGCTTCGTGGTTCCGTGTTGCTCCGGGAAAATAATAACTTTGGCTTTTGTCTCGTCCAATTCCGAGAATATTGATTTTCTGCCTTTCTGGAACCAAAAACAGAAGAAAACATGCAACCGGCACTGTGGCGTCTTGTCAATAGGTTAGTTCCAGAAAGTGTATAAAAATACCTCAAATTGTAGACAGAACATAAGACAAATGATACAAAACAAGCATGGAGTATCAAAAATTATAGATACGTTTCAGACGTATCAGCGGGAAGTGGTGGAAAAGGCGGAAAGGGCATGGCAGGAGAACGCATTGGCGAGCAATTTTGCCGCCGCATGGCTGGCATGGGACGACGCTCGGGAGACGAGCTGTCTATCTCACTGCCAAGGCTGGCTCGTGTCGTTTTTAGCTCCATTCGGTGCCACCACTTGCCCCCCCACCCCTCCTGTGGGTTGGGTTCGGCCTGGGGGCGCCGGATGAGAAAATGGACCACACCAACGCGAAAAAAATATTGGGGGAGGCTGGGTGCAATTTTGAGCGTCAGCACCCCCATAACCCTTTACGGGGCCTCTAGGGACCCCGAGTGGAGATGCTCTGACAACACATATCCGGCCCGTCGTAGGATAGCCATTCTTCCTTGCTTGCTTGACTAAAAATTTTCATGTTCACGTCGCTATACCTATCAACAATAAATGTCAGTACCGATAAAATAGACGGTACATTTTCGTATCAGATGCATAACTTAATTACATTATGCCATTTCAACTTAAATTTGATAACCAAGCATTGGCTTGGTAGCTAGAGCTCGGGATGTTGATCCAGTCCACCAACGAGGTGGTATCCGGTGTAAAAACATGTTAAAGAGTTCTCATCTATCTAATAGATTAGCAGCCATCGGTTTTAAACATGTGTTATTGTATCCTTGCTGTGGTGTGGTGTGATGTTAGGGTCAGGCTAGCTCAAGTGGTGAGTATTCAGCTGAATACCCATTGCCTTGTCAAGAAAAAAAAGTAAATAACACAACATGTCATTATATTCAAGCATTCAGCCCAAAATAGAAAACTAGCCCACTGCCCACCTCCTTATTTCCCCTCTCACTATTATCACATGGCTCACCTCTCCTTCTCCTAGGCCCATTAGTCTAAATCTGAAACCCATCAAACAGTAAGTCTTTAAGTTGTCAAAAAAACTAGCCTTAAAATTCTTGAATAACCACTTTCCACTTGGCTTAATACTTCAATAAAGTACAATTTTATAAAAAAATACTATAAAATAATTTACCTTGACCAATAGGAAACATGTTTTCTCGGGGTGCCTTATTGTGTGGAACAGTGTGACCTGGTTAGTGTGTTATATGCCATCAGCTCTAAGCTGAGTCACATTATCCCTTATTTGTTGCCGATACTCTCATGTTTGGGTTAGGTTAAAGTATCACGGTGGCAAATTACTGTCAACATAAGTGGCTGCGATGAAGGAAGTAGTAGAAAAGTAGTTTGATGTGGGTGAGTGAGGGTGGATTGATGATATTCTACCTAGGGATATTCTTTCACTGCTCGGAATTGTTGATCCGCCACACCATAATAAGATCTCGCCTGGCCCTTTGCCCTCATGCTCCTTCTCCCCTTGTCAGTTGTCACACACTCAAATATTCGAGTGGGATTGGAAGACTTCTATAACATCCCACTTTCAGTAATCCTGACTATGTCTCTAAAGTGCAAAAAAATAGGGAGAACGAAAACTTTTTCTTGCTTAGTGTGCAGTAGTTGTGTGTTGATTACTCTGCCTTTGATTATGCTTGTGTTGTGATCAAATACTTCTCTATCCTCTCAAAGGTTTACAAAAGTTATATCTTGGATTATCGTCCATGTTCTCAAATATTTTTGGCATTTCAAAACATGATCCAAGATGCTTTTGCAACAATAGATATTTTAATATATATCTTCTATTAACAAAACTATGGAGAGCTATATGATACCATCTCCTTGTGTTTTTAAGACAGAGCTTTCAAATAATCTCACCTCTAGTCTTTCCAAAATCATTTATAGAACTTTTCACTTCCACTCTAGGTAGAAATATCAAGAGACTCTCACCTTCTTCAGAACTCAAAACCCTTCAAAGCACCTCTCTATACCTCAAGTCAAGCTTAATGGTATTCATAGTAGTAGTTTTGAGATTTTGATAAGATTAGTTACACTTGATCTGCTTGCTAAGACGAATTGCTTTGATATGCTGTTTGAATTACTTGACTGATGGCAACAAACATGACCAATTTTCATTAGGGATTCAAGTTCATAGTGTTGTATCAAGCTTCTTTTCCCCACAAGGGTGACTCGAGGGTTTATATCGAACTCTCGGGGAATTGGAAGGATATTTGTCTTCTCCTCTTCAAGCAACCTGTAAAAGTAATATAATTTGTCTTGTGTCCCCAACTCCACCAAGTGGTTGTCAAGCACAAGGTTTCGTATTAGTAAAATGAAATAAAATACAAAACAAACTAAAGTAAATAAAGCAAAGTAAAGAAATGAAAACTAGATGATATTGAAGATAACCGAGTTGTTTTTGGATTTTTATGAGTGATTGCAAGTAGGGAAGTATTTTTATACTTTCGAAATAATAAATTGAAGAAAATAAAAAAGGATAGTAGATGCAATGGAAAGGTGTTTCTTATGATAAAAATCAGACTGGGGTTCATGGGTTCACTTGTCTAATCTCTTTTTAAGTTGTGGTGATCAAAAAACAACTCATCAATGATAAAGATTCATTTAATTTTCAGTATGTTCTTGATAAATAAATTAATATTGCATCACATTCTAACATAGAGATGGAATACATCTCGCTCTTATATTCCTCAAGAAAGGGAAATCTCCATGCAATCTTGAATTAAGAACAAATGAGAGTATAGCTTTAAGCAATATTATATGATGTTTGAAATACAAATATGCTACCTTGATCTAACAAGGTTATCAACTGTCACGTGATAACTATAGCACATGATTTCACTTTATCCCTAGTGAGGCAATAAAAGAAAGGTAAAAAACAAAGTAGATCTTGAATATTATGTGTCACAATTGAATCTCTACCACCATGCTACTCCATCTAACACACACTTCTCCCCATACAAGTTCTTGCATACAAGTTGGATCAAAACAAGCAATTAAGAATGATGTACATGTTATGCATCTATCAAAACATATTACACAAAATAGATTCCAATTTCAAATATCAAATCATAGAACAAAGATCCACCACATAGGAATTACAAATATGACCATAATCATGTAGGGTAGCTCATATGGTACTAGATCTATGAAGAATGAGATAGATCAAGCTACTGCCACAAACCCATAGCCCGGAGGTGGATTACTCCCTCTTCATCATGGTGATGATGCTAGAGATGTTGGTGAGGGTGGATGAAAGAGCATGTGAGCCCCCATGTGTGGTTTTGGTAATTAATGACAATATTTATGGACTAATGTGTGTATTAATTTGCAACTGTAGGTATTGTCCATTGGCATCGCTTGGATCATGTGTTGGCTTCAAGGTCGATGAAATGAAGAAGAAGAAGAAGATGTGTTGTGCAAGTTCAAAATGCGCCATATCTAAAATATCTCATGTTTGGTGCTTGCCATCCTCGATGGTCTTGGATCGATGATGAGGAATCAAGAAAGGCGTTCCATCTTGAGAAGGTCGAGATCGTCTATATCGCGCTCAAGTGCAATGCTCAAGGCAATGGTATTCTTGATAGGTTTTCCCTTTTGCCAGTCTCATGTTGTTAGTTGGGAGACCGGGTTTAGGATAGATAGCCGTATTATCAAGAGGGGCTCTCGAGTGAATAACTCAATCATATCATTCGGAGAGAGCTCAAACCTTTGCATACTTGCATGATCGTATTTGGTTGTTATTTGGATCTTATCCTTGGGAGGCTCTAGAGCTTGTGGTAATATTCATGACAAGATATAGTTCATCATATACGGATTTCCCCTTTATATCTTATTACAGATTTGATCTTGAAGGTTTTCCGGATTCTCATCAAGGGAGGTATCTCACTATAAAAATACATGAAGTAGATCTTGTCGTCCTCTTTCCAACGCAATTGGATTCGGGTCAATCGGAGTTACCAAACTAAAGTTATGTATGTTTGAATATTTTCCTATTTGCTTTGAAAAAGAAAAAGAAAATCTTCTTTTCTAGGCCTTCCGGTACTACCGGGCCCGGTACCTATTGGAGATATGCCCTAGAGGCAATAATAAATATAGTTATTACTATATCTTTGTGTTTATGATAAATGTTTACATTCATGCTATAACAGTATTAACCAGAAACATTAATACTTGTGTGATTTGTAAACTAAATTATAGTCCCTAGTAAAGCCTCTTCAAAATACTAGCTTGTTGATTAATAGATGATCATGGTTTCTTGATCATGAACATTTGAGATGTTGTTAGTAACAAGGTCATATCATTAGGAGAATGGTATGATGGACATACTCCTATAGATAAGCGTAGCATAAAGATCAAGTCATTTTAATAGTTCAATTGCTATAAGCTTTCTGATACATAGTAACCTAATTCCTTCGACCATGAGATCATGCTAATCACCATCACCGGAAGGATGCTTTGATGACATCAAACACCACACCGTAACTGGGTGGCTATAAAGGTGACATTGAGTGTTCGGAAAGTATGGGTTGAGGCACATGGATCAAGAGTGGGATTTGTACATCCATATGACGGATAGATATACTCTAGGCCCTCTCGGTGGAATGTCATCCAATTGGCTTGCAAGCATGTGACTGGCTCACAAGGGATCACATACCACGGGAACGAGAAAAGAGTACTTATCACTAACGAGGTTGAACTAGGTATGCAGAGATACCGACGATCAAAACCTCGGATAAGTAAACTATCGTGAGACAAAGGGAAATTGGTATCGTATGTAAGTGGTTTATTCGATCGCAAAGTAATCGTAGAAATACGTGGGAGCCATATGAATTTGCAGATTCCTCTACTGGTTATTGATCGGAGAAGTGTCTCGATCATGTCCGCATAATTCACAAACCGTAGGGAGACACACTTAAGGATTCGATGTTGTTGAGTAGTTATGGAATGATGAGTAAGAGACTGAATGTTGTTCGGAGTCTCGGATGGGATCCGGGATATCACGAGGAGATCCGGAATGGTTCAGAGATTAGGATTCATATAAGGAAAGTCCTGTTTCGGAGTTGGGGAATGATTCCGATGTTTTCACCGGGAATGTTCTAGAAGGGTCCGGAAGGTCTGGCACTTCGGAGGGGAAGGGTACATGAATGTGTCATGACAATGTGGAATGGTTGCATCATGTACTAGGTCACTTGGCTGGGCAAAGTAAACTAAGAAATCAAATCCTAGTTTGAAAGTCAAACGCCAATTTGAAAAAGTCAAACGACAAGTTTGCTTGGTGGAGGGAGAGTAGGAAACCTACTTGGGGAGGAGTTCCTCTCCCTCCACCCGCCGTCCAAGGAGGCCGACTTGGGAGAGGACTCCCTCCTCCCAAGCCGCGCCCTCCCACCTATATAAGGAGGGGCAGGGCTGCCCCTCTTCCCTACAGCCAACACACCCAAAACCCTAGCCCTAGCCGCCGGCCTCCTCCAAGTCACTGCCGCCTCCTAGGGTTTCTCCAAGCCGCCGACTTGGGGCTTCCCCAAGCCCTAGCCGCCGGACACCCCCCCTTGGTCCCTCTAAACCCTAGATCACCAAGGCCTCTCTCATAGTCCACCATACTCGCTCCAGCTTAAGGCGAAGCCCTGCGAGATCTCCCCTCTACTCCCGGTACCACGCCGTCGTGCTGTCGGAATCGCGAGGAGAGTGCTACAACCTCTGCTGCCTGCTGGAACAAGGGAGAGGAAGGTCTTCATCGAGTACCGAACGTGTGACCGACTGTGGAAGCGCTGCCGAAACGCAGCGCCGGAAGGATCGTCTACACAATCTTGAGATCGGCAAGAGTACGACTACATCACCCACGAGAATCTGCTCTCGTTAAACACTTTGGAATCTTCGAGGGTGAGTTCTTCTATCGACTCGTTGCTACAATCTAGTAGATAGATCTTGGCTTGTTTGTTTGTATGCGGTAGAAATTTTTTGTTTTCCATGTTGCGAACCCCTACAAAATTTGGATCCAGGTAAGTTCTTGTCATTATAAGTATTTGCATATCATTGAGAACCGCCAACGGGGTACCCCTTGCACATGGTACAAGAGCTTTCCCATAGCCAAAATGACAAGGCAAGCAGACAATTAGCATCTTAGCAATCTTTTTATTTACCATATGCATAGCTTTTTATTGAGGATGCTTCATAGATAGCTCATTATGGTGATGCTGCAAGTTTCCACCATGATTAGACATGGCTTAGGCTAGCGCCCAGGCGTTTCTCTAACACAGGATACAAACTCCATGGACTTACAAGTTCCCTCTTTATTTCACACTGGTGACATCCATAGACAAAAGAACATGATATCAACTTGAGCACAAAGTACAAGGGCAATGTTGAAAACGTTCCCCGTGACAGCACAATTCTGCTAATTCCAACTAATAAGTGCAAGCATATACAACAAAGTTGTCACAGTGGTTCAAGTTTATTAGGGGCAAAGAATATAAAGTGTGCCATCAAGTTCGTGAGGGCTTTAATCACTAAGTTTTCACATAACAAAATAGTTTTTAATTGGAAGATAGTTGAAAACAGGAATATACTTGGAATGGTGTAACACACCATGCATAGGAGTTTATAGTGGACACTTTGGAATAACTTGGTTTCTTGGGAGTTTGAAGCATGAGTAGAACTTACTCATACAGGTGGAGGCTAGCAAAAGACCGGGAGCAACCAACTAAGAGAGCAATAATGGTCATAATCATGCAGTGCAACAAATCATACTAATCAAAGCAAAGAGTGGTACTACAAGTCAAGGACTAAATGATCATAGAGGCTAATGGTGACTTGTCATAGTCATAACATTGTGTGAGCATGTGCCAAGTCAACCCAAGCAAAGCATCAAAGGAGAATACCACAATACTAAGCTTTTTGCATGCAAAAACAACGCATAATTTCTTCGAGGAACACTAAGCAATCCCAATTGTTTGGAACAATAGATGCTACAACAATAATCACTAAGCATAATTCTAAAACAACACCTAGCATGTCATGCTAAAGTCTAAGTCACAGTCAATGTAAGCTCCTCTTGCACTTCAAGCAAGAACTTACTACTCCTTTCCAAACATCAAGCAAACTATTTGCAAACAACACAGTGAGAACGGAGGTCCAAACTACTTTATTCAAGCAAACTAAACAACCTAAGCAAAGCAAACGAAAACTAAGACGCTCCAAGAACAACACAACTGTGCATGAAACAATAAAAACGAAGTGTCTAGACAGACCTAAGCTTTTTATTGATGAAGAAGGGAATGCCTTGGGCATCCCCAACCTTTGACGCTTGTACCTCTTGGATATTTCTTGGGGTGACACCATGGTGGCATCCACAAGCTTGAGCTTTTTTCCATTCTTCATCTCATTGCATCATTCTCTCTCTACACCTGAAATTTTTCCTTCATACAAAACTTCATACAATCTTCATTAGCAACATTAGTGTATTCAAAAGATATTAGACCTCTAGCAAATCTTTGGAACAGCTAGGCTTTTCACTACAAACACAAGCTACTGTAGTAACTCCTTCAAAAAGCTCAATTCACCTAAAGAGAACTTAAAAAGGAATCAATAAGAAGCAAATGCAAATAATGACATAAACCTGTCAAAACAGATCATCAGGTAGAAAGCAATTTTTTCGATCATCTTTTGTTGCTCAAATCAAAACGTGTTGAACTAATGGAAGTTATCTAACATACTGGGGATTTATTAGTAAATTTTGAGCTCAATCCGATTTACATAGACTCCTCACGAATGTTTTTGGTGGAGGACAGAAATCTGTTTCGGGACAGCAACTCCCCAGATCTTACTTCCCTCTCATTAGAGGTCATTATTGGCACAAAAAGCAAACAAAAAGGATAAGGAGAGGTCATTACAGAAGTAATAACTTCCAATACTCAAGGAAACTCTTGGGTTATCTCCCAACAAGTACTTTTCTTTAACGCCTTTAAGTTAGGCACAAGAAGCAAGAAGAATCAAGTATTTTCAAATGAGGAAGCATTAACATCCATACTTGCAAAGTCTTCAACTATTGAAGGTATCTCATCCAAATGGGTTTTGGAGGATCCCTTCTCATGTCTCTTTGGTCTACTACCTTTATCAAAAAGATTTTCAGGAGCAATCCAATCAAATTCTTTTCAAAGGCTTCATGCATTCCAACAAGCTTAAAGGGTATGGGTATCTTAAATTTTTCTCTAGGCTTAGTTTTATCAGAAATACCCACAACAACTACACTTGAGCCTAGCATATTGAAACGCTCAAAGACATTTTTGGCTTCCCTAGCAACATCATGGAATTCTTTTGATAAAGTTTCAAGGATAAATTCCCTCTTTTCAGCATTCTTTTCTTCTTTTAGTTTTAGGAACAAGAATTGAATGAAGGGGTTAAGGCTAACAAACCTAGCCTCCAACATATGAACTAAAGAAGATGCATCAATCTCATAATTAGGAGCAAGCTCTGCTATAGATTTATCCTCAATATCCTCATGCTTGCTAACATAATTAAAGAATTCTTCAATATTATCTTTCCCAATTATGGAGCCACTACCTATTGCAAGATCTTTCAGGGCGAACTTGGGGAGCAACATGGTGAGCTAGAGTAAGGTGGCAACTAGAGTAGGAACTATTTTGTGTGTGTTTTTTAATAAAGCAAGCAAACCAAACTAGACTATTTTTTGGGGTTTTTTGGAAAGAGGCAAACAAAACCAAGCAAAATAAACAAAGCAAACTAAAAACAAAGTAAAGAGAAAGGAAGTGAAGGACTCCCCTAGTGAAGACGTCCTTAGCCTCCCCGTCAATGGTGCTAGAAAACTTGTTGATGGTGCTGACGTGGAGCACTTTGTTGGAAAGCCGAATAGCAAGGTATGAAGCAGCAAGTCTTCCTTCAGTAGAGACCAAGGTTATCGAACCAGAAGGAGGAAGGAAACGTCACACAGGTGTTGCAAGCAACGCGGAGACCTGCACAACACAAACTCAAGACTTTGCCTCAACGGATCTGTGAGGTTGTCAAGCTCACCGGTTTGCTGTAACAAAGGATTAAACGTATGGTGTGGAAGGTAATGGTGGTTTGCAGCAAGTAAACAAGTAACAGTGGAAGATGTATCAATGGTAAATATTGGACCGGGGTCCATAGTTCACTAGAGGTGCTCTCCTTAGATAAACAACATGGCATGAAGGGTAAACAACTTACAGTAGGGCAATTGACAGGAACTGAGCAAGGCAAAACAATGCAATTACTAGTCGGAAAGATCCTATGATATTCGATTGGGCAATACAACAAGATACATAGACCGCCATCCAACTGCATATATGACTAGAATTCCACCTTCAGGTTATTATCCGAACCCCCTCCAGTATTAAGTTGCAAGCAACAGACAACTGCTTTAAGCAAAGTGTGTAAGGTAAACAGTCCATATGTTTCATGAACAAGAGACCGTTGTTTTCTCCCTAGTGGCAATAACACATATACAACCGAAGAGATTTCTGTCACTTCCCTTGGAAACTAGAGGCATGAACCCACTGTCGAGCATAAATACCCCCTATTGGAGTCACTAGCAACTAATTGGACAAGATAGCTACTAACAACGGAGAGCATGCAAGATCACAAACAACATAGACATGATAGAATCATAAAGACAAAACCATTAATCAAACCAACATAATAATCTCAATATCCAACGGATCCCTGCAAACACAACATGCATGATTACAAATAGATTAGATCTTGATCATGAACGGAGCTCACAAGATCTATACATGAAAGCACAAAGGAGGAGATACAACCATATAGCTACCACATGGAACCATTGTCCAAGGTGGAACTACTCACGCATCATACCGGAGAGAAGGCCTCCGGGATGATCTCCCCTTCGGCAGGGTGCCGATAAGAACTTCAGATCCCCCTCGATCTACGGACGATGGTGGCGGCGGCTACAGACGGTTTCGTGGAGATTTGATCGGGTGCTTAGGGTTTCTGCATCGGGGGGTTTCTTATAGGCCAAGGGGGAGGCCGAGGCGGCGGCCAGGGGCGCCAAACCCTAGCCAGGCATGGGGGTGGGGCCCACCCACGCCTGGGGTGGGTCTGGCCACCCTGGTCGGCCCCTCCGGCTCTCCATTGGACTTCGTGTTCCCCACGAAAAGTAATTGACTTTGACGTTTGTCCCATCCAATTCCGAGAATATTTCTTTACTAACTTTTCTAAAACCAAAAACAACAGGAAACAGGCATCTGGCACTGTTGCAACTTGTTAATAGGTTAGTACCAGAAAACATGTAAAAAGCACCTCAAAGTGTGGACAAGTAAAGCAAAGTAGATACTAAACAAGCATGGACCATCAAAAATTATAGATACGTTTCCAACGTATCACACATGTGTTCAGGGAGTGTTAATGCTTTGCTCTGGTGTTCTACTAAAAGGAGCACCTTAATTGTCAGTGGTTCCCTTGAGGCCCCGCTGCAACGGGCTGGCAGGACAAAAGATGTTGTGCAAGTTCTCACTGCGAGCACGCATGACCATATATGGAGCACATTCCTATGATTGTTTAGTACTTGGATGCTTATTTTTATTTATCTGCAATTGCCCTAGATCTTGAAGTTGAAGTGATACGGGTAGGCTACACTAGCGCAAATCAAAATTTTCTACCGCGTAAACCAGGAATACTGTTGTCATAGATCAAGGGATTATCACTAGACGCGCAGTTGCAGAATTGATGAAGCGCATCGAGGCAGTGCAAACATTCCACATCTCCTCCTTGTCCTCGTCCCACGAGAAGCTCACCTTGCACGGATCGTCCAAGTGCCACGGATGTAGCACCTCTGAGGTATCCACACGTGCGGGGTGGAAGCGTCAGACGCCGGACTACTAGGTCCGCGCGTTCAACACATGCGTGAGGTGTGGCGGCTGGGTGGAATGGTCTAACCCTGGTCAGATCGCCCCACCCTCTCTTATATAGGCGTCCCTAGTGGGCTTCTACATTAGTAGCCTAAGCCTGATCTAATTCGGATCCAATCCTCATTAGGTCCGTCCCCTTAAGTGTGTGACCCTATAGGTTCATATACGTATAGACATGATACGAATACACTTATTCTGCCAATAGTTGGTAGTGGCCTCTAGCAAAACGTGCCAACTCCTAAATGCAAACAAAGATCATATCGGACGAACCATCACAAGGTTTAGTACATGTCTTTCCCTTTGCATCACGATATTTGGTCTAGCTCCAAGCTGACCTCTCTTTCTCGATACCGTAACTCGGAATCCATTTACTAGGTTAACTCTTAACCTTATGTAGCACGGCCATGCATTTCTGGATCCGGTCACTCGAGGGGCCCAGAGATATCTCTCTCAAGTAGAGAGGGGCAAATCCCATCTTGATTGACCATGCCTTGCAGCATGTTTCAGGACAAACCCGAAAGCTACCTTTATAACTACCCGATTCAAGTAGCGTCTGATAGCCCCAAAGCGGTCGATCAACATCTCAAGTACATGCGACAATCTCGGTCTAAGGACAGCATTACGATGTGTAGAGAGAGCTGCAAGTCTAATTGCCAGTCTCATGTTGGATCAGTCCAACCCCATGTTCATAACATGTATCCACATCATTGGTTTGACATCTCCATGTCTATGACTTGCGAAACATAGTCATCAACCAATCGATGTGCTAGTCTAATATTCACGTGTGTCCTCACATGAACTCCGACTAGGGACAACTATTAAATAACCATACAAGTAAAGAGTTTCACAAACATTTCACATAATTTCCAATTAATAGAAGTTGCCTGATATGGATATTCAAGGAACATTACAATAACTCATGGATACATATGAAATATAATCATCTCTATGATTGCCTCTAGGGCATATTTCCTTCAGAAGTTACATGTTTAGACTCGTTCATGCAACGTCCGTCCATGCATCCCTATGCCTACCGCGCTCATACCTACTGTTTGCTACTACTTTTTATCTGCAATTGCTCATGTCTTGCTGTTGCTTTGTTGTTGCTACTACAAACTGTTGCTACTAATAAACTTCTGTGAGCAAGAACTATTTCCAGGTGCAGCTGAATTGACAACTCAGTTGTTAAGGCTTGCAAGTATTCTTTGAAAACCCTTGTGTCGAATCAATAAATTGGGTAATACTACCCTTGAAGACTGTTGCGATCCCCTATACTTGTGGGTCATCAAGACTATTTTCTAGCACCGTTGTCGGGGAGCATAGCTTTATTTGTAAGTTCACTTGGATCTATTATTGTTCACTTCTACTCCTTTCATCATGGGGAATTCTCATGATGGAAAGTTTCCTATTTTACCATCCACTACAAGAAGAGGTACAGTCCTAAACACCTCTGCTGCTCTTGATTCACCGTCTATTATAAGTAAGCTTGTTACACCACCACATACTCATGCTACACACACTACTACTACTGCTGCTGAATCTGAAACTGCTTTTGATACTCATGATGTTACTTCTACTGTGCTTGATGCGAGTGGTTCATTAGGTCCTTTCCTAGATGCTACTATGGCTAGTTTAGGAAATACTGGAACTCCTAGTGAAGACATTGTTACACCTGTTAGCTCACCTGAGTCTAGAGAGAGTTATGATATTAATGATGGCTACATTGAGTTTACTGATAAATTTGTTGAAGAGTGTCGAAACACACATGGTGCTATTGCTATTAAGAGTCTCCTTGCAAGACGTACCGTTATTCCTAAACTGTCCTCTGATCCTAAGTTTGCCACCTCTCCTATAGATATTAAAGATAAAGAGTATGATTTTTCTCTTGATTTATCCTATTTAGTGATGACCCACAAGTGTAGGGGATCGCAACATTCTTCGCGAGTAGTATTACCCAATTTATTAATTCGTCATAAGGGAAGCCAAAGAATACTTGCAAGCCTTAACAACTGAGTTATCAATTCAGCTACACCTGAAAATAGTTCTTGCTCACATAAGTTTATCAGTAGCAATAGTTTGTAGGAGCAACAGCAACAGTGAAACAGAAGCAATAGTAGCAGTAACGATAACAGTGGGATTCGAGTGCGGTAGACATAGGGATGGACGGACGGGCGTTGCATGGACGAGTCTAAACATGTAAGTTAAAGATCTAGGGCATTGCAGATAAATAATAACAAGCATCCAAGTACTAAAGAATCCTAGGCATGTGCTCCAAATACAGTCATACGTGCTCACAATGAGAACTTGCACAACATCTTCTGTCCAGCCAACCCATGGCAACGGGGCCTCTAGGGAACTGTGGCAATTAAGGTGCTCCTTTTAATAGAGCACCGGAGCAAAGCATTAACACTCCGTGAAGTGATCCTCACACCACAGCCATCCCCTCCGGTTGTCCCAATTATTGTCACTTTAGGACCTTTGGATCTGGACAATGATACGTGTACACAACTTGAAGATAATATCACAAACAATATTATCATAATGATTCAATAATAAGTTCAGATCTGAGATCATGGCACCCGGGCCCTAGTGACAAGCATTAAGCACAACAAGTTGCAACAAAGTCAAATAGCACTAATAGAGATACTAGGCACTATGCCCTAACAGATCTTATTCCGATTACATGATAGAACTCATCCAATCCCTACCATCCCCAAGCCTACAGCGGGGGATTACTCACTCATGGATGAGGGAAACATCGATGGTTGATGGAGATGTGTTGGTGATGACGATGGCGATGATCCTCTCCAAATTCCCCGTCCCGGCAGGGTGCCAGAACGGAGTTTCTGGATCCGAATCTTGGTTTCTCGTGGCGGCGGCGGGCGAAACTATTTCTGGAAAACTATCGAACCCCCTCCGGTTTTTAGGTCGAGAGGCAACTTATAGGTGCAGAGGGAGGCCGAGGGGGTGCCTGGGGTAGCTGCACCCCTAGGCGCGGCTAGAGGTGGGCCCGCGTATGGCAGGGGTGTGGGCCCCCCAGGCCCCTTCTCCGTCTTGTCTTCTGGCTCCGTGGGTCTTCTGGTGAAATATAATTTTTGGCATATTTTCCGGGATTTTTCCTGATAGTTGATTTTCTGCACAAAAATAAGACACCAAGGTAATTCTGCTGAAAACAGCGTCAGTCCGTGTTAGTTGTATCCAAATCACACAAGTTTAGAGGAGAAACAATAGCAAAAGTGTTCGGGAAAGTAGATACGTTTTGTACGTATCAACTCCCCCAAGCTTAGCTTATTGCTTGTCCTCAAGCAATTCAGTTGAAAACTGAGTGCGATAAAAGGACTTTCACGAACACATTTGCTTCATATGATGTATATATTCTCAGCACAAGAGTAGATGCTTAAACCATTCATAATAAGAAGTATGCAACTAAGTCTACCCGATAGTCATTGTAAGCTATGAAGAGAAACCAACTCAATAATAATAAGTAGCATGAAACATAAACATAAGCAACATTACAATGCTCATAGTAAGGTATGATAGAGTGGTATCTCACTTGCATTTGTTTGTAGAGCACAATATAAATGCCAAGGCACCTCTGAAGTACACATGAAGACTAGAAGTAAAGATATCAGAGATACAAGCATCAAAGTCATGACATAATTAACCAAGTTTTGAGACAAACACAAGAATGACAACTATGCTCTCAAGAAGGTTCTCATAGAATAAGTGGTGACTCAACAAGGGAGTGAAAACGGTTTTTGAAAAGTTTGAAAGGCTTCCCAATGCTGAAAGGAAGGTACTCATTAGCTTTGAGCTCTCATTGCCTCTATCATAGGCATCTTCATATGGTTAAGGTGAAAGTGAAGTCCAATCTGAGCTATATGCTTGACAGACCATAAACTAGAAATCCCATGTCCCTTGAGTACGAGGGCCGCTCCGCATGTTACTCAACTTTGGTTACGTGTAAGTTCTTTGTCATTGTAAATACATGCATATCATAGAGAACTGCCAACGGGGTACCCCTTGCACATGATACAGGAGCTATCCCGTGATCAAAATGACAAGGCAAGCACACAATGAGCAGCTCAGCGATCTTTTTATTTACTATATGCATAGCTTTTTATTGAGGATGCTTCATAGAATGCTCATTATGGTGATGCTGCAAGTTTCCACCATGATTAGGCATGGCTTAGGCTAGCGGCCCAGGCGTTTCTCTAACACAATGTATAAACTCCATGAACTCACAAGCTCCCCTTTTATTTCACATCGTCGACATCCGTAAACAAAAGAGCAAAGTATCAACTGGATAGGATATCCAAAAAGTGTTGAAAGCGTTCCACGTGATAACACGGTTCTGCTGACTCCCAACATATAATTTGCAGGCATATAACTTTCATGGACAAGTCACAATGGTTCAGGATTATTAAGTGCAAGGAATAAAGTGTGCCATCAAGTTCGTGAGAGCTTTACTAACTAACTTTCTCAAAACAGACAAACATTTTATTTGGAAGAAAACAAGGCATATTGAATATGCACTGAAATAGCAAACAATGCTAATAGGTAAGTATGGTGGACACAGTTGGCAATATTGGTTTTGGGGAGTTGGAAACACAAGTATAGCACATACTCAGTGCAAGTGAAGGCTAGCAATAGAGAGGGAGCGACAACCAAGAGAGCAATAATTATCATAATCATGCTTGCAACAAAACAAGACTAATCATGGCATGAAAGTGATACAAGAACTCCGAGGCAAAATAAATCATCGAGGCTTACTGACTATTGATTAGTCATATGCATGCGTGAGCATGTGCCAAGTCGATTCACATAAACAGTCAGAGGAGGATACCACAATGTCATACCAAAATATGAATAAAACAATGCAAGCAAACATTCATATGACATGCTACAAACTATTAGCAAGCTGGAGCTAATCATAGACAAGCAAGAACTACTAAGCATCCATAATGACATACACCTTACACAAACAGGCTAAGAATGCTCACAATGATGAGTATATGTACAAAAATGAAACAAAAAGAGTTCATTACCAGCCTCTTACAACTCCTCAAGCTGTCTTAATCTTCATTATTTATCTTCACTTGTGTGGCTTGAATACTAACATGAAACCAAAGTCCACTGAGGACGGCAACCCTGCAAAGAACTCACAAAACCAAAGAAGAACAATAAATATTTTTGGTGTTTTCGATTTTTTAGAAACAAGTCAACAAAACAAAAACAAGAAAATTAAAAACAAACCAAAAACAAAAACTAAGACGCTCCAAGAACAACACAATTGTGAATGAAACAATAAAACGAAGTGTCTAGAAAGACCTGAGATTTTTATTGATGAGGAAGGGGATGCCTTGGGTATCCCCAAGCTTTGACGCTTGTACCTCTTGAATATTTCTTGGGGTGACACGGGGTGGCTCCCCCAAGCTTGAGCTTTTGTCCATTCTTCATCTCATTACATCATTCTTTCCTTACACCTGAAATTTTTCCTTCATACAAAACTTCACACAATCTTCATTAGCAATATTAGTGCATTCAAAAAATAATAGACCTTTGGGGTTTAGTTTAAAACAGCAAAAATTTCACTAAAGACACAAGCTACTGTAGCAATTCCCTCAAAAATCTCAATTTCCCCCCAAAAACCGTAAAGGAATCAATAAGAAGCAAATGCAAATAATGGCAGAAATCTGTCAAAACAGACCAGCAGGTAGAAACCGATTTTTCCGAAGACCTTCTGTTGCTCAAATGAAAAAGTGTTGAACTAATGAAAGTTATCTAACATACTGGGGGATTTATTCGTACATTTTCAGCTCAATACGACTTACAGAGACTCCTCACGAATTTTTATGGTGGATGACAGAAATCTGTTTCGGGACAGCAACTCCCCAAATCTTACTTCCCTCTTATTAGAGGTCATTCTTGGTAAAAAAATCAAACAAAAAAGGATAAGGAGAAGTTATTACAGAAGTAATAACTTCCAAGACTCAAGAAAACTATTGGATTATCTCCCAAGAAGTACTTTTCTTTTAACGCCTTTAAGTTAGGCACGACGAGGAGCAAAGAATAGAAAGGAGAAAAAATAAAAGTGAGCAAGTATAACCACTGTGAAAGCATTATTTTGTTCATTAAAATCCTTTTGTTAACAAGGTTGATTAAGTCTTGTTACCAAAACAGTCTTATATGAAACAAAACTTTGCATTCTACGAGGTGATTATGTTACCTCATACTTGATAGCAATGGTCCCAATCATAATAGTTTCAAAAATTTCTTGTGGAATGGGACAATATATTTCTACAACCTTTATGCTCTCAACATTTTCAATGGAATTCAGGCAATAGCTTCTAGCAACCTTCTTGGGGAAATAAACAGTATGCTCTTTGTCATCAATATTGAATGTTACTTTTTCTTGATTACAATTAATGACAGCACCTGCAGTGTTAAGAAAAGGTTTCCCAAGAATAATAGACATTTTATCATCTTCAGACCTTTCAAGCACAATAAAATCAGTTAAAACCAAGCAATTATGAGCCACTTGAACAGGAACATCCTCACATATCCCAACGGGAATAGTAGTTGACTTATCAACCATTTGCAAAGATATATCAGTTGGTATTAACTTTTCTAGCTGGAGTCTCTTGTAGAGAGAAAAAGGCATAACACTAACTCCAGCTCCCAAATCACATAAAGCAGTTCTAACATAATTATTCTTAATAGAGCAAGTAATAGTTGGTATACCTGGAGCACCAAGTTCCTTTGGAACCTTGCCATTGAAGGAATAATTAGTAAGCAAAGTAGAAATCTCCTCATTAGGAATCTTCCTTTTATTAGAGATAATATCCTTCATATACTTTGAATAAGGAGGCAACTTAATAGCATCATTCAAAGGAATTTGTAAAAATAAAGGTTTCATCCACTCACAAAACTTGTTGTAGCGTTCTTCCTCCTTTGACTTGTGTTTTTTACCTGGAAAAGGCATAGGTTCCTGCACCAAAGGTTCTCTCTCTTTACCATGTTTATTAGAAATAAAATCTTCCTTTGTGTACCTAGTGTTCTTAGTGTGCTTCTCAGGTTCTTCCTCAACTTCCTCCTTATTAGGAGCATCATTTTTATCATTACCACTCTCAGTTTCAGCATCAGATACATATATACTATTAGGATCTACAGCAGGTTCAAGTGGTTCCTCAACTATTTTGTGTTTCTTTTTCTTTCTCTTACAAGGACTACCACTATTCTCACCCTGCTGAGAATCCTGCTCAATTCTTTTAGGGTGTCATTCAGGATATAAAGGATCTTGAATAGCTATACCACTCCTAGTTCTAAATCCATAAACATGTTTATCTCCTGAGGCATTAACTAGCATATCCTTTTGTACCTTAGCAAGTTGATCAAGTTGGGTTTGAACCATTTGAAAGTGTTTACAAAGCATTTTAATATCATTAGAATTTCTTTCTACAATATATTTTAACTCATTGATAGCTCTAGAGTTTTCTAATAAATGATTCTAAACTTGTTTATTAAAATTACCTTGTTTAACAATAAATGTGTCAAGTTCCTCTAAGCATTGATCATGAGGTTTACCATAGGGAATATCACCTTCGTTAAAGTGGAGAGAGTGTACCTCAATAGTAGATGAGTGGGGAATTGGCTTACATAGTTCTTATATAGGAGGTAGATTCTTCACATCTTCAGCTCTAATACCTTTCTCCTTCACTTCTTAACTTCCTTATTCACTTCATCATTTAATGCAATAACTCCCCTCTTCTTTGGTGTTGGTGTTGGAACTGGTTCAGGAGTAATTGGTTCAGGAGTAATAGGCTCAGGTGTATTTAGCTCAGTTGAAGTCCAATCATCATAATTCTTGCTTATCTTAGCCATTAGTTCTTCAGCATCTGTAGGAGTTCTTTTCCTGAAAACACAATCAGCAAAGCTATCTAGGTATGTCCTACAATCATCAGTTAGTCCATTATAATAAATATCAAGAAGCTCATACTTAGGCAATGGACATCCAGGATGTGCATGAATCGAGGCACAGAACCTTGTCCATGACTCAGGCAATTTCTCTTCTTCTCCCTGTTTAAAATCAAAAAGTCTCTGCAAAGCAGCATGTCTAGCATTGGGAGGAAAATATTTCTGGAAGAAAGAAGCAATCAGGGCTATCAATGGAACCAGGAGGTAATCTATTAAACCAAGCCCTTGCTTCTCCTTTTAATGAAAAAGGGAAGATCTTAGTAACAAAGTACTTACGCATCTTAAAATCATCAGAGAATAAAGCACTCATAGTAGAAAGCTCATTCATATGAGCCACAACACTCTCATTTTCATTCCCACAAAAAGGTTCTTTCTCAAAAATTATCTAAATAGGACAAATCAAGAGGGAAATCATAATCTTCATCTTTAATATCTATGGGAGAGGTGGCAAACTTAGGATCAGAGGAAAATTTAGGCATAATAGTACGTCTATCAAGGATACTCTTAATAGCACTAGTACCATGTATGTTTTGGCACTCTTCAACAAATTCATCAGTGAACTCAATGTAATCATCATTAATATCATAACTCTCACTAGACTCAGGTGAGCTAACAGGTGTAACAGTGTCTTCACTAGGAGTTTCGGTATTTCCTAGACTAGCCATAGTATCATCTAGGAAAGGACCTAATGAACCACTCGCATCAGGCATAGTAGAAGTAACATCATGAGCATCAAAAGCAGTTTCAGACTTAGCAGTAGTAGCAGTGTGTGTAGCATGAGTATGTGGTGGTGGTGTAACAAGCTTACTTATAACAGACGGTGAATCAAGAGAAATAGAGGTGTTTAGGACTGTACCTCTTCTTGTAGTGGATGGTAAAATAGAGAACTTTCCATCACGAGACTTATCCATGATAAACGAAGTAGCAGTGTGATACATCGGAAACGTATCTATAATTTTTGATGCTCCATGCTTGTTTAGTATCTACTTTGCTTTGCTTTATCTACACTTTGAGGTGCTTTTTACATGTTTTCTGGTACTAACCTATTAACAAGTTGCCACAGTGCCAGTTGGTTGTTTTTAGTTGTTTTTGGTTCCAGAAAAGTTCGTAAAGAAATATTCTCGGAATTGGACGGGACAAATGTCAAAGTCAATAACTTTACGTGGGGAACAAGAAGTCCAGAGGGGAGCCGCAGAGGCGGGCAAGGGCGCCCAGACCCCCCTAGGCGCAGGTGGTCCCTGCCCCGCGCCTAGTCAGGGTATGGGGCCCCTGGCCACCGCCTCGGCCCCCCTTCACCTATAAGAAGCCCCTGATGCAGAAACCCTAAGCACCCGATCAAATTTCCACGAAACCGTCTGTAGCCACCGCCACCATCGTCCGTAGATCGAGGGGGATCTGAAGTTCTTCCCGGCACCCTGCCGGAGGGGAGATCATCCCGGAGGCCTTCTCTTCGGTATGATGCGTGAGTAGTTCCACCTTGGACTATGAGTCCATGTAGTAGCTAGATGGTTGTATCTACTCTTTGTGCTTTCATGTGTAGATCTTGTGAGCTCTGTTCATGATCAAGATCTAATCTATTTGTAATCATGCATGTTGTGTTTGCGGGGATCCGATGGATATTGAGATTATTATGTTGGTTTGATTAATGGTTTTGTCTTTATAATTCTATCATGTCTGTGTTGTTTGTGATCTTGCATGCTCTCCGTTGTTAGTAGCTATCTTGGTCAAGTAGTTGCTAGTGACTCTAAGAGGGGGTATTTATGCTCGATAGTGGGTTCATGCCTCTAGTTTCCAAGGAAAGTGACAGAAATCTCTTTGGTTGTAGATGTGTTATTGCTACTAGGGAGAAAACAACGGTCTCTTGTTCATGGAACATGTGGACTGTTTACCTTACACACTTTTCTTAAAGTAGTTGTCTGTTGCTCATGTCATGAATCGCGTTGTTTTTGTGCATTGCATCATCATGAACGCATGCTCATGTCATCATGCCACATTGCATTTGAGCATCGTCATGTCATCATGCATCTGTTTGTCGAAACCTATTTCCTAAAAGCCTGGTTTGGTTTTCTAAATATCCCCCCTTTCTATTTCAAAAGTCAAACCCCGGTCCGCTCGGATCTTTATTTGTCTAAACATATTTGCAACTGTTTTGTTAAACAAAATAAAATAAATATAGTATAATAAAAACCTATTTTATCCCCGGGGAGGCTGCCAAGCCCAAAGGGCCCAGAAGCAATGACCTACTACCCGGCCCAAACTAGACAAAACCCAGACTATCTAATCCTATTCCTACCCATCCTAACCTACCCACCCTGCCTCCACCTCACCCCGACCAACCGCCACCCGACACCTCACCATGTCCCCAATCCCCACCCAACCAGACGCCGCCACCTCACCCCACTCCCCTCCACTCCAGACACACACACACACACACGCCACTTGACCCTGCCACCCAGCCCCCGGTCCCACCGGCCCCGCCACTTCCTCTCTCCCCTCCCCACCATCTCTCTCTCTCATTGCGTCTCCTCCACCCCAGCCCGCCTCTCTCGCCTTCTCCTCTCTGCCTTGAGCCGCCACCACGCCGGGACCACCGCCTCGGCCCCTCTCGCCTCGGCCCCGCCTCGGCGCCTCCCGCCCGTCGTGCCCGTCGCGCGCGTCCCCCTTCTCACTGCCGTCAGCGCCCGCTCCTCGTGGCCGCGCATCATAGATCCCGCCAGCCTCGCGCCCAGCGCCTCTCTCTGTAGCCGCCTCCTCCTCCGCCCTCGCCTGCTCGGCCCGCCTCCTCTGCCTTGGCGCGCGCCAGCCCCTCGGCCTGGCCTCCGCTCGTCGGTCGCCTCTTTCGGCCCGCGAAGCTAAGCTCCGCCCGCCAAGCTCGCCCGATCGCGGCCCTCCGCTCACGGCGCGCCCGCCCGCTGCCTTCCGCCTCGCCGCAACCGCCCGTCCCGCCCGAGTTCCGCCCTCTGCCGAGCGACCTCGATCCCGGCTCCACCGGCCCGGCAGACCGTCGGCGACCCCAGCGCCGCCTCTCTCCTTTCGGGCTCGCCCGCCGCCCGGCCGCAGGGCCTTCCCAACCACGCCGTCTTCCGCGCACCGCGATCGCGGCCGCCTACTTCGGCCTCAGCTCCTTCCCCCGAGCAGGCCCGCTGGCAGCCCGCGACCTCTGCCGTGGCTCCTCTCAGCGCCACCGAGCCTGCCCCGGCGCCTCTGCCTCGCCGTCGTTGGCCGTGAGCAGGCCCGACCCCGTCACCCTCCTCGAGCCGAGCCCCATGTCCTCCTGCCGCGGCCCCGAGCTCGTCCTGCGCCGTCGCCGTGCGTGGCCG
Source organism: Avena longiglumis (assembly GCA_030063025.1). Lineage (NCBI taxonomy): Eukaryota > Viridiplantae > Streptophyta > Magnoliopsida > Poales > Poaceae > Avena > Avena longiglumis. The sequence goes on from CP125979.1 coordinate 186,669,969, forward strand.
CGAGACCCCCCTCCGCCGCGCGTTCAAGACCACTCCTCAACAAGAACGGCCACGTGTACAAGTGACCGCCAAGATCGACACCGAACCCAAGAGGCGCCCTAATCCAAGATCTTCGTCATGGACCCTGATGGTCGAGATTGGACCGAACCCTCGAACGCCACGATCTCCCTCTCGGACCCGAAGGCGCCCAACCCCGGACCCCAAGATCTCCGCCGTGAGACGACAAGACCGTCGGCACGACCGGCGGCAAATGGATGAGGATCGTCCCCAGGACGCCAAGATTGCCACGAGAACGCTCCCGAACGCTAACACCGACTCGATGGCGCGGGCCCGACAAGACCCTCGCAACGGCAAGATCGACCCCGTGGGACCCAACAAGACCTTCGCGACAACAAGAACGGCACCGACCCGGAAGAATCCGATGCGCCCCGACACCGACCCAAGTCCTTCTTCCCGGAACGCCAAGATCTACCCCGTTATCTGAGAACGCTTCCGCCGAGACCGAACCCCAGATCCGAACCCTGAGACCGACCCCAAACCCTCGGACCAAGATCGTCGAGACCCCTAATGTGTGACCCCTCTCTTGAACCCTAATTTAGAAATGTAATATATCCCTCTTGCACATTTAATTGTTCATGCATGCATATTGTCATGTGGTTTTGGGGGCCTTATGCCGATTCACCTCTAAGTAACTATGGGGCCCATATGCGGGGAAATCTAGTCTTATATTGGCCTCATTTAAAACTTGTGTAGCGAACCGGTGCTATCTCTTGCCATGTTAAAACAACATTTAATTTGCGGGGCAGATAAACAACTAGAACAATATATTTAAATGTCGGGACCCCCGGTTCCGCTTAATATAACCTAATTGCATCGCACCTTGCCATGTCATACATCATACATGCATCATGCCCGATCTTCTGCCGTTGTATTAAATATTGCATCCGGTGTTTATTCTAGTGTTTTGCTTCTTCGCGGATAAGGCCGTTGAGTTGATGCGAGTGTCGACCCGATCTTCGGTTGAACCTTCGTCAATGTTTTCAGGCGAGCATCTCCCCCCTTTCTACCTATCTTACTTTTATAGTATTTATTTCCCTCCTGTTGAACTATTGCTATCTGTGTTGCGATGCTCTAGTTCCTCTACCTGTGATATCCCGTACAGCCCTATATTGCCTTGGACACATCCTATTACCTGTTGTTTGGTAGATAGTTGGACCCGCGCGTCGTAGTCGCTTACTCAAGTGTTGTTGCGTGTCGTCAAGTACCACAGTTGTTGGAGAAGTGCCGCATGTTCAATGTTGGAGATGATCATGGATTTACTTATGGTTCACTTTAATTACTGTTTAACAACTAAAATTGAAGTAAGTAAGCAGAGGCATCGGTGGGTGATAGATAATATCTGGTTTCCGACCGCCCACTTGTGTCCCGTAGGACCCCGAGTTCTTGACACCTATTCCGAGATCGAGCGCGCTAACCACAGGTGGGGAGATATGGGCCCCATTGATTATTACCGATTTCAAAGTATTGTCGGGGCCCTAAACTAGTTTGAGGTTTTATTTACTATCCTGTACTTATGCCATGCTTTCTTGCTTTATTTACGTTTGTCGAGGAGCACACTGCATTGTTAGGATCGGGACACGTTTTGGCGGTGTCGGCGGTCGATTTGGGATTTGTCGTTCACCGTCTACCAAACCCTAAGTCCGTCTCGAGAGACCGACTTCGTTCGGGTAGACTTAGTGGGGTGTCCCCGTGCTTTGAGTGCAGGGCGTCATGACTTAGGCCCCGCCGACATACCGATGGGTGTATGTTAAGCGATCGGCAAAAGTCAAGTGCTTGTGGATACTTTGGTGCACCCTGCGGTTAAATCTTTTGAGCCGTGTCGCGGTTATGGACGACTTGGAGCATGTTGCTTGATCATAGACAACTATAACTAAAGTTTATTGTTATAAATTGACTTGTATCCGATTTGACTAGTAATCTTCACTACAACGGAATGGCTAAGTAAAAGTACCAACAACTTTGGGTTTTGGGGTTATCTCATGCTAATTGTATCGATTAGTAAGTCTTTGCAACTACTAGCGGAATGATTAACTAAAACGCATTGCTTATTTTATCGGGATGATTATCTGAACGACTAGTAAATTGCCGCAACTATAACTGAATAAGTAAAGCCAGCTTCGTGTGAGTTCCTCGGTGACTTCCTCGTTTGGTCTCGAGAAAGCGCCAGATGGGTTTGTTTGATGATAGTATCGAGTTGGATCGAATAGGTCTTCCTTACCCTCTCTAATAGCCGCCATGTATCGAGTCTCTATAGGTTGCTCGTGCATCTTTGTCATTGCCGCTTGATCCACCATACCTATGTAGGCAATGGCCGAATTCTAGTCTCGCTGTCTTGGCCTCGATCTTGGCGCTCCTCGTTTTCCTTTGCCCTTTGTCGGCACCCCTTTTGTTTAAGCAGGTTTGAGATCGGCGCCGTTAGCAGGGTTACCCTTCCGGCTTGGCCTGGGCAGGGTTATGGACGCCATTGGTTATTCTTCAGGGCTCTTAGCCCCATTTGCATCTTGTCCGTAGTCGGACGCTGTATCGTTTTACCGGTGATTTGGATCTTTGTAGCGTATATCTGTATTCTTGACTCATGGAGTCGTGTTGTAGATATATCTGTTCTATGGGTCCCATCGAGGACTGTTGTGTAATGTTATTACTTTGTTTTCCACCCGCACGAAAGTGCCTGGTGGGCACCTTTGAATCGTTTCTATGCGGGTTTGGCGGAAATCGCTGAAAATTGCATAGGTCCGATTCTGAGGGTGTTACAGAGTGGTATCAGAGCTCAGCAGTTGCGATACCCCACAAGTCCAGCCTGTAGGATAACCTAGCTAACGGCCGAAGTAGAGTGTCAAAAGTATTTTTGAAAATCGGTTGGATAGTTCTGATTAGGTATGATTTTACTCCTTACCCCTCTGCTATTCTCCTCTTACCTTCACGTGTTTTGAATACGCTCTCCTCTTCCTCTTCGAGTCCAGGATTTCTCGTGGTTGGGTTCCGTCGTACCTTCAGGGTTTCGCTTCCTTCTTTGATAACGGTGTTCTACCATCCGTGTTCATCTTTTGAGTGATCCTTTATCTGTGGTACCATTCTTTGTTCCTTGTTTGTGCCTTCGGTGTTTTCCGACGCGACGACATCCTCTACGCGATCCGTCTGATGCGCATCACTCCTTTGTTTCCGAACCTCGCTTGTCGAGATCTTCAGTCTGAATCCTGAGGGTTGGTTGCATAATCTATCTGTTCGTGTACAGAGTAATGCTTCGAGTGCGGGATGGAGTCGCGACCATACCACTACTCTTATCATTTGCTTTGTATATTGAATGGTGGATCGATGCAATTCTTACTCCGTCCATGAAAGTTAGAGTTGGCCTTACCTTTAACTTCGTCCGTTGTTATCCGGAGTGTTCTCTTGACGGACGTGAACAACGACCCTTTGTTGGTGGTGTCGCCGATTTCAAGACGGGACAACGACCTCTTGTTAGTGGTGTCGCGAAGATCTACACGAAGCGAGAAGATGCAGATCACCGACCTTCTTTCCGGTACCATGAGGCGGATCTCGAGGGCGAGATCCATTGTTAGTGGTGTCGAATTGTGGCATCCCGCAAAACCACTACTAGAAAATCGCGTTGTTTTTGTGCATTGCATCATCATGAACGCATGCTCATGTCATCATGCCACATTGCATTTGAGCATCGTCATGTCATCATGCATCTGTTTGTCGAAACCTATTTCCTAAAAGCCTGGTTTGGTTTTCTAAATATCCCCCCTTTCTATTTCAAAAGTCAAACCCCGGTCCGCTCGGATCTTTATTTGTCTAAACATATTTGCAACTGTTTTGTTAAACAAAATAAAATAAATATAGTATAATAAAAACCTATTTTATCCCCGGGGAGGCTGCCACCGGCCAAGCCCAAAGGGCCCAGCCGGCAGCAGCCTACTACCCGGCCCAAACTAGACAAAACCCAGACTATCTAATCCTATTCCTACCCATCCTAACCTACCCACCCTGCCTCCACCTCACCCCGACCAACCGCCACCCGACACCTCACCATGTCCCCAATCCCCACCCAACCAGACGCCGCCACCTCACCCCACTCCCTCACCTCCACTCCACCGGTACACACACACACACCCCACACGCCACGCACCCGCCAGCCACCCCAGCCCCTGCCGTCCCTGGCCCACCCCGGTCCCACCGGCCCCGCCACTTCCTCTCTCCCCTCCCCACCATCTCTCTCTCTCAGCCCCCGCGTCTCCTCCTCCAACCAGGCCCTCTCGCCTTCTCTCCTCTCTGCCTTGCCCAGCCGCCCACCACGGACCACTGGGCCGCGCCTCACCCTTGCCTCCGGCCTCTCCGGCCTCGGTCCGCCTCCGGCGCCTCACCGTCGTGCCCCGTCGCGCCCGTCCCCTTCTCACCGGCCGTTCCGTGCCGCTTCCTCCTCGTGGTCGCGATCCGGCAGCCGTCCGCGCCCAGCCTCCGCCCCGCGCCTCTCTCTGTAGCCCGCCTCTCCTCCTCCTCTCGCCTCGGCCCGGCCTCCTCTGCCTTGGCCGCTTGCATCCGTCGCCGGCCCTGCAGCGGCCTCACTCCGGTCCGCCTCGCTGCCTCGCAGCCTGCCGGCTTCGCCCAGCTCGCGCCCGCTCGCCCCGGTCGGGCCCCTCCCGCTCCGTGGCCGCCGCCGCTCGGCCTCCCGCCGCTGCAACCGCCCGTCCCCCGCCCGAAGTTCGCCCTCTGCCGTCGAGCCGACCTCGATCCCGGCTCCACCAGCCCGCCGCCGGCCGTCGCCCGGCGACCCCAGCCGCCTCTCCGCTTCTCGGGCTCGCCGGGCCGCAGCGGAGACCTGCCCAAGACGCTCGCCGTCTTCCCCACCGCCACACCCGAGTCGCGGCCGCCTCGCCCTCGGCCTCGGCTCCTTCCGAGCCAGCCGGCCCCGCCTCGGCGACCCAGCGCGCCGCCCGCCACCGTGGCTCTCTCAGCGCCACCGACCCGAGCCTGCCGCCTCGCCGTCGTTGGCCGTGAGCAGGCCCGACCCCGTCACCCTCCTCGAGCCGAGCCCCATGTCCTCCTGCCGCGGCCCCGAGCTCGTCCTGCGCCGTCGCCGTGCGTGGCCGCGAGACCCCCCTCCACCGCGCGTTCAAGACCACCCCTCAACAAGAACAGCCACGTGTACAAGTGACCGCCAAGATCGACACCGAACCCAAGTGGCGCCCTAATCCAAGATCTTCGTCATGGACCCTGATGGTCGAGATTGGACCGAACCCTCGAACGCCAAGATCTCCCTCTCGGACCCGAAGGCGCCAAGACCCCGGACCCCAAGATCTCCGCCGTGAGACGACAAGACCGTCGGCACGACCCGACGACCGCGGATGCGACAGGATCGTCCCCAGGACGCCAAGATTGCCACGAGAACGCTCCCGAACGCTAACATCGACTCGATGGCGCGGGCCCGACAAGACCCTCGCAAAGGCAAGATCGACCCCGTGGGACCCAACAAGACCTTCGCGACGACAAGAACGGCACCGACCCGGAAGAATCCGATGTGCCCCGACACCGACCCAAGTCCTTCTTCCCGGAACGCCAAGATCTACCCCGTTATCTGAGAACGCTTCCGCCGAGACCGAACCCCAGATCCGAACCCTGAGACCGACCCCGAACCCTCGGACCAAGATCGTCGAGACCCCTAATGTGTGACCCCTCTCTTGAACCCTAATTTTATAAATGTAATATATCCCTCTTGCACATTTAATTGTTCATGCATGCATATTGTCATGTGGTTTTGGGGGCCTTATGCCGATTCACCTCTAAGTAACTATGGGGCCCATATGCGGGGAAATCTAGTCTTATATTGGCCTCATTTAAAACTTGTGTAGCGAACCGGTGCTATCTCTTGCCATGTTAAAACAACATTTAATTTGCGGGGCAGATAAACAACTAGAACCATATATTTAAATGTCGGGACCCCCGGTTCCGCTTAATATAACCTAATTGCATCGCACCTTGCCATGTCATACATCATACATGCATCATGCCCGATCTTCTGCCGTTGTATTAAATATTGCATCCGGTGTTTATTCTAGTGTTTTGCTTCTTCGCGGATAAGGCCGTTGAGTTGATGCGAGTGTCGACCCGATCTTCGGTTGAACCTTCGTCAATGTTTTCAGGCGAGCATCTCCCCCCTTTCTACCTATCTTACTTTTATAGTATTTATTTCCTGTGGCATCCCGCAAAACCACTACTAGAAAATCGCGTTGAATTTGTGCATTGCATCGTCATCATCATGCATTGTTGCCAAAACTATTTTTCGCAAAGCCGTTTGTTTTCTAAAACGCCCCGTCTTTTATTCAAACGCCAAACCGGGTCCCCGGAATATTTTGTTTTGGCCGCAATCGGTTTGCAGACGGCCCGTTTAAATCGGATAAAATATTTATTTATTTTTGGCCGGGGCAGTCGAACGGGCCAACCGACCCGAACGACCGCCCCAGTTTTCTAAATCAGTCCACCTACCCCTGCCCTTCTAATCCTAAACGCACCTAAAATTCTACCCACCCTCCTTGGCCACCTCACCCGGGCCAATAGTCTTGCGCCACCTCAGCTGAACCTCTCCCCTAAACCAATCCTGGCCTGCCACGTGGCCAACCCTCTTCCTCACCCCACCCCCTGCGATCAACACCCCAGACCAGCTACCCCACCACTCCACTCCCACAGCCCCACATCCGGCCCCACCTCTTGTTTCTCTTCTCCCTCCTTTCTCTCCGTGGCTCGCGGCAGCAGCCCGCCCCGCTCCCTCAGCCGGGTCCTCCCCTCTCTCCGGCCCTCACCTCACTGGCGCCGGCCCCCCCTCGCGAGTCCTCCTCTCCCCAACCCGTTTCGCCCAGCCACTGAGGCCTCCCATCTCAGTGCCTCTGGTCGCCGCCCTAACCCGCCTCGCGGATTCCGCCGCCACCGGTCGCCGGCCGTCCCCTGCCTGCGGCTCCGCTCACCACCCGTCCCAGCTCGCCTCGCCTCCCTCCCCGCGCCTCCTTCAACTTCCGCCCTTCAACCCGACCCGCAGCCTTTGCCCGGCGTCCATGACAACCGCGCCGCTTCCTCATGGCCGCGCCTCCCCATTTGCCCCCCGCCGCGCCCCCTTGCGTCGACCTTCGCCGTCTCCACCAAGGCCCACCTCCGCCGCCTGCGCCTCCGGCGGCCAGCGCCGCCTGCCCACCGCCCGCGTCGCGCCGCCCAGGCGCCTCTCCGCCAGAGCCTCCACCCGCACCGCTGAAGCCCCGCCGGCGCCTGGCTCGGTCCACTGCCATCTTGCCGCCGCCAAGCGTTCCTCCATCGAGCTCACCAGGACCCGCCCGGGCGTAGCATGTTCGTCGAGCGCCCGCTAGGAGTCCCTCCGTTGCCTCCCATCGCCCGTGTTACCGGCGTCACCTTCGTGGATGCGACAAGACCGTCCGTTGACAAGGTTACCGCCAAGATCTTCGTCATACGTCGCCATACTCGAAGCCACTTTCGCGACCGGCGACCACGTGCAACAAGTGCTCCCTCGAGAACGCCGAGTGATCCACCGACCCGAAGACCAAACAAAACCCGATGGATCGACATGGTCTTCCCTAGAGGACGCCAAGATCGCTAAGGGACGCCAAGTACTCGCCCGTATTTTTCGAGACCTCGCATCGAACGACAAGATCGTGGCCATAACACCAAGAGCACAGTGTGACAAGAACCGCTTCGGACGACAAGACCGCCTCGATGGCGCTGGCCCGACAAGATCCTCGCAGCGGCAAGACCGACCCGTGGGACCGGCAAGTTCTTCCCGACGACAAGAACGACACCGCCGGAAGGAACCGTCGCCCAACACCGAGACTCTAAGCGACAAGTTCTTCCTCCGGACGCCGAGCTCGCCGAGAACCTGTGCGTCAAGACCTACCTCGAGTCCAAGAACGATCCGTCGAACCCCGGAACCCCAAGTCCGTCGAACCCTGGACCCTGAGACCGACCCCGAACCCCGAACCCCGGAAACCCCCCAAGATCTGCCGAACCCTAAATGTGTGAACTTTTTTTTCCTGAACCCTATTTTATAACATAATAACAACTTGTTGCATATTTAATTGTCATCTTGCATCCATATCATGTGGTTTGGGGGCCTTATGCCGATTCACCTAATAATTAAATATGGGGCCCATATGCGGGCAAATCTAGCCTTATATTGGCCTCATTTAAACTTGTGTAGCGAACCCGTATTACTTTCTGCTTTGTTAAACAACAATTAAAATTGCGGGGTAGATAAACAACTTGAACCACTTGATTAATTGTCGGGACCCCGGTTCCGCTTAATCTTGACCTATTGCATCGCACCTTGCCATGCCATCCATCATGCATGCATCATGCCGATCTTCCGCCGTTTTATTAAATATCGCATCCGGTGTTTCTTCTAGTGTTTTGCTTCTTCGCGGATAAGGCCGTTGAGTTGATGTGAGCTTCGCCCGATCTTCGGGGAAAACCCTTCGACAATGTTTTCAGGCGAGCATCCCCCCCTTCTACCTATCTTACTTTTATAGTCTTTATTCCCGCCTGTTGATCTATTGCTATCTGAGTTGCGATGCTTTAGTTTCCGTACCTGTGATTTCCCCTGCAGCCGTATATTGCCTTGGACACACCCTATTGCCTGTTGTTTGGTAGCTAGTTGGTCTTGCGCGTCGCCGTCGCTTGCTATATTGCTGTTGGGTGTCGTCATATGCCACGATTGCTTGATGTATTGCCGCATGTTGATGTTGGAGATGATTCTAGTTTTACTTATCGTCACTTTACTTGCTTAACAACTAAAATTGAATAAGCGAGGCATCGATTGGGTGATAGATAATATTTGGTTTCCGAGCCCAATTGTGTCCCGTAAGACCCCGAGTACTTGATACCTGTTCCTTGATTTTGCGCTATCCACATCCGGGAGGTATATGGGACCCCCGAGCGAGCTTGATTCATTCTTATTTCTTGGGGCCACAAACTAGTTTGAGGTTTTATTTACGATCCCTGCTTATGCCATGTTTCTTTGCTTTATTTACGATTGTGCGAGGTATCACACTGTCTTGTTAGGATCGGACCACGATTTCGCGGTGTCGACAAGCCCTGTTTGGGGTTCCCGGGTTCACGACCGTCCGCCAAACCTTGAGGCCGTCTCGAGCTTGCTTACTCCTATGGGTTCTACTTAAGGTGGCCCCAAATATTTCAACTCTGTGATTGTTCATGTGAAAGCCTCGTTGGGTTTTGATTTGGTTTTTCCGAGGTTGATCGAGCGTGTGTTGCTATTGGTGCACCCCGGCCGGGTTAAAACTTTCTGAAAGCCGTGTCCGCGGATATGGACGACTTGGAGCACAGTATCTCGATCATAGACAAGCATAACTAAAGTTTATTGTTATAAATTTGACTTACAATGACTAGTAATCAGCCTCACTATAACGGAATGGCTAATAATACTGCCCACAATTGCTTGTTTGGTTGTCGCTTGCGACAATTGTATATGACTAGTAAGTATTGCAACTACAACGAAATGGCTGAATAAAAGTACCAACAACTGCTGGGTTTTGGGTTTATCTCACGCTATATGTATCTGTTTAGTAATTGTTGCAACTATCACGGAATGGTTAACTAAAAGTGCCCACTGCTTATTTTATCAGGACGATTATCTAAACCTGACTAGTAATGTGCCGCAACTATAACTGAATAAGTAAAACTGCCCACCGCGTGAGTTCCTCGGTTGACCTCCTCGTTTGGTTTCGAGGGGGAAACACCAGGATGGGTTTGTTTGGTGATAGCTTCAGGTTGGATCCGAATAGGTCATTCTCACCCCTCTCTGATAACCGCCAGTTGTATCGAGTCTCTATAGGTTGTTTAGTGCATGCTGCCGCTGCCGCTTCAGTCCACCATACCTATGTAGGCGAGGACCGCCGAATTCTAGCCTCGCTGTCTTGGCCTCGATCTTGGACGCTCCTCTTTGTTTTACCTTCGCCCTTTCGGCACCTTTTGTTGAGCAGGTTTTGAGATCGACGCCGTTAGCAGGGTTACCCTTCCGGCTTGGCCTGGGCAGGGTTATGGACGCCATTGGTTATTCTTCAGGGCTCTTAGCCCCATTTGCTTCTTGTCCGTAGTCGGACGCTCTACCGTTTTCAAGGTGATTTGGATCTTGTATCTTATATCTGTACTCTTGACTCTTTGAGTCGCTGTTATATATATCTGTTCTGTGGGTCCCATCGAGGACTGTTGTGTAATGTTATTACTTCGTTTTCCACCCGCACGAAAGTGCCTGGTGGGCACCTTTGAATCGTTTCTATGCGGGTTTGGCGAATTTTGCTCAAACTTGCATAGGTCCGATTCTGAGGGTGTTACAGAGTGGTATCAGAGCCCAGCAGTTGCGATACCCCACAAGTCCAGCCTGTAGGATAACCTAGCTAACGGCCGAAGTAGAGTGTCAAAACTATTTTTGAAAAATCGGTTGGATAGTTCTGATTAGGCCTGATTTTACTCCTTAACCCTCTGCTATTCTCCTCTTACCTCGACGTGTTTTGAATCTGCTTTCTTCTCTTTCTTCGAGTCCAGGAATTCTCGTGGTGGGGTTTCCGTCGTACCTTCAGGGTTTCGCTTCCTTCTTCGATAACGGTGTTGTTACATCTGAACTCCATGCTATCCGAGGAATCCTTCGTCTGTGGTGCCATTCTTTGTTCCTTGTTTGTGCCTTCCGGAGTTTTCCGACGCGACGACCTCAGTTATGCCAGATCCGATGCAGGGTCTACATCACTCCTTTGTTCCGAACCTCGCTTGTCGAGATCTTCAGTCTGACTCCGAGAGTTGATTGCATAATCCGCCTATTCGTGTGCAGAGTAATGGTTTGGGTGCGCGATGGACTGATCACCATCCGACTACTCTTATCATTCGCTCTTGTACATCGAATCAGTGGATCCCGCAGTTTTACTCCGTCCACGGGAGTTAGGGGTGGCTTTATTTGCGATGCCTCTACCTTCGACCTTTTGTTCCCGGAGTGCTCTCGCGACGAGCACGAGCAACGACCCTTTGTTGGTGGTGTCGCCGTTTTCCCAGATGAAGAAGGAACCCTCGTTAGTGGTGTCGCGAGGATCTACACGAAGCGCGAAGACGAAGACCGCCGCCTTCCTTCCGGTACCATGAGGCGGATCTCGAGGGCGAGATCCATTGTTAGTGGTGTCGAATTGTGGCATCCCGCAAAACCACTACTAGAAAATCGCGTTGAATTTGTGCATTGCATCGTCATCATCATGCATTGTTGCCAAAACTATTTTTCGCAAAGCCGTTTGTTTTCTAAAACGCCCCGTCTTTTATTCAAACGCCAAACCGGGTCCCCGGAATATTTTGTTTTGGCCGCAATCGGTTTGCAGACGGCCCGTTTAAATCGGATAAAATATTTATTTATTTTTGGCCGGGGCAGTCGAACGGGCCAACCGACCCGAACGACCGCCCCAGTTTTCTAAATCAGTCCACCTACCCCTGCCCTTCTAATCCTAAACGCACCTAAAATTCTACCCACCCTCCTTGGCCACCTCACCGCCAATAGTCTTGCGCCACCTCACGAACCTCTCCCTAAACCAATCACTGCCTGCCACGTGGCCAACCCTCTTCCTCACAGCCCCACCCCGCCCTCAACACCCCACCTGCACCCAGCTACCCCACCACTCCACACTCCCGCCTGGCCCCACATCCGCCCCACCCCCTCATCGCTCTTCTCCCTCCCTTTCTCCTCGTGGCTCGCAGCCAGCCTCAGCCCCGAGCCGCCTCCTCCGCCGGGTCCTCCTCCTCTCGGCCCGCCTCACCTCACCGCCGTGGCGCCTCATGAGTCCTCCCTCTCAACCTGCTCCCGCCACCCGAGGCCTCCCCATCTCAGCCGCCTGGTCGGCGCCGCCCATAAGCCGCCTCCGCGGACTTCGCCCCGCCACCAGTGTCGCCGGCCCCCTCGCCTGCGGCTCGCCACCACCCGTCCCCGAGCTCGCCTCGCCCTCCGCCTCCTCAAGGCCTCCTTCAACTGGTCCGACCAGCCAGCTGCCGGCGTCCGCCGTCGACAAGGCCTGCCTCGCTGCGGCCAAGCGCCTCCCGAGCTCGACCGCTGGCCAGATCAAGGCCACCGACGCCGCCTCCGCCGCCAGCCCACTGCGCCGCGACGCGGCTGTCCACCGCCGCCATGGCGCCCCCAGGCGCCTCCGCCAGCCCTCCACCCGCGACCGCTGAAGCCCGTCGCCGGCCGCTCGGCCGGTCGCCATGTTGCCGCCATGGGCCGCTTTCTCCATCGAGCTCACCGTGGGACCCGCCCTCTGGGCGTAGCATGTTCGTCCAGGCGCCTGCTAGGAGTCCCTCTGGTTGCCTCCCATCGCCGTGTTACCGGCGTCACCTTCGTGGATGCGACAAGACCGTCCCGTTGACAAGGTTACCGCCAAGATCTTCGACATACGTCGCCATACTCGAAGCCCACTTCGCGGACCGAGCGACCACACGTGCAACAAGTGCTCCCTCGAGAACGCCGAGTGATCCACCCCGGACCCCGAAGACCAAACAAAACCCGATGGATCGACATGGTCTTCCCTAGAGGACGCCAAGATCGCTAAGGGACGCCAAGTACTTCGCTCCGTATTTTTCGAGACCCCGTCATCGGAACGACAAGATCGTGGCCATAACACCCGAAGAGCACAGGTGTGACAAGAACCGCTTCCCGGACGACAAGACCGCCTCGATGGCGCGGGCCCGACAAGATCCTCGCAACGGCAAGACCGACCCGTGGGACCCGGCAAGTTCTTCCCGACGACAAGAACGACACCGCCCGGAAGGAACCGATGCGCCCCAACACCGAGACTCTAAGCGACAAGTTCTTCCTCCCGGACGCCGAGCTCGCCGAGAACCCTGTTGCGTCAAGACCTACCCCTGAGTCCAAGAACGATCCCGTCGAACCCCGGAACCCCAAGTCCGTCGAACCCTGGACCCTGAGACCGACCCCGAACCCCGAACCCCGGAAACCCCCCAAGATCTGCCGAACCCTAAATGTGTGAACTTTTTTTTCCTGAACCCTATTTTATAACATAATAACAACTTGTTGCATATTTAATTGTCATCTTGCATCCATATCATGTGGTTTGGGGGCCTTATGCCGATTCACCTAATAATTAAATATGGGGCCCATATGCGGGCAAATCTAGCCTTATATTGGCCTCATTTAAACTTGTGTAGCGAACCCGTATTACTTTCTGCTTTGTTAAACAACAATTAAAATTGCGGGGTAGATAAACAACTTGAACCACTTGATTAATTGTCGGGACCCCGGTTCCGCTTAATCTTGACCTATTGCATCGCACCTTGCCATGCCATCCATCATGCATGCATCATGCCGATCTTCCGCCGTTTTATTAAATATCGCATCCGGTGTTTCTTCTAGTGTTTTGCTTCTTCGCGGATAAGGCCGTTGAGTTGATGTGAGCTTCGCCCGATCTTCGGGGAAAACCCTTCGACAATGTTTTCAGGCGAGCATCCCCCCCTTCTACCTATCTTACTTTTATAGTCTTTATTCCCGCCTGTTGATCTATTGCTATCCGAGTTGCGATGCTTTAGTTTCCGCACTGTGATTTCCGCAGCCGTATATTGCCTTGGACACACCCTATTGCCTGTTGTTTGGTAGCTAGTTGGTCTTGCGGCGTCGCCGCTATATATTGTTGGGTGTCATATATGCCACGATTCTTGATGTATTGCCGCATGTTGATGTTGGAGATGATTCTAGTTTTACTTATCGTCACTTTACTTTCTGCTTAACAACTAAAATTGAATAAGCGAGGCATCGGTGGGTGATAGATAATATTTGGTTTCGACGCCCACTTGTGTCCCGTAAGACCCCGAGTACTTGATACCTGTTCCTTGATTTTGCGCGCTATCCACATCCGGGAGGTATATGGGACCCCCCTGAGCCAGAGCTTGATTCAGTCTTATTTCTTGGGGCCACAAACTAGTTTGAGGTTTTATTTACGATCTTGTACTTATGCCATGTTTTACCGCTTTATTTACGATTGTGCGAGGTACTGCACACTGTACTGTTTAGGATCGGACCACGATTTCGCGGTGTCGACAAGCCCCGTTTGGGGTTCCGATCGTTCACACCGTCCCGCCAAACCTTGAGGCCGTCTCGAGCTTGCTTACTCCGTTATGCGGGTTCTACTTAAGGTGGCCTGAAATATTTCTGAATCCTGTGATTGTTCAATCGTGAAAGCCTCGTTGGGTTTTGATTTGGTTTTTCCGAGGTTGATCGAGTGTGTTGCTATTGGTGCACCCCGCCGGGTTAAAACTTTCAAAGCCGTGTCCATGGATATGGACGACTTGGAGCACAAGATTCTCGATCATAGACAAGCATAACTAAAGTTTATTGTTATAAATTTGACTTACAATGACTAGTAATCAGCCTCACTATAACGGAATGGCTAATAATACTGCCCACAATTGCTTGTTTGGTTGTCGCTTGCGACAATTGTATATGACTAGTAAGTATTGCAACTACAACGAAATGGCTGAATAAAAGTACCAACAACTGCTGGGTTTTGGGTTTATCTCACGCTATATGTATCTGTTTAGTAATTGTTGCAACTATCACGGAATGGTTAACTAAAAGTGCCCACTGCTTATTTTATCAGGACGATTATCTAAACCTGACTAGTAATGTGCCGCAACTATAACTGAATAAGTAAAACTGCCCACCGCGTGAGTTCCTCGGTTGACCTCCTCGTTTGGTTTCGAGAAACACCGAGATGGGTTTGTTTGGTGATAGCTTGTGTTGGATCCGAATAGGTCATTCTCACCCTCTCGATAACCGCCATTGTATCGAGTCTCTATAGGTTGTTTAGTGCATCTTGCCGCCGCTTCATCCACCATACCTATGTAGGCGAGGACCGCCAATTCTAGCCTCGCTGCATCTTGGCCTCGATCTTGACGCCTCTTTGTTTTTGCTTCGCCTTTGTCGGCACCCCTTTTGTTGAGCAGGTTTTGAGATCGCCGTTAGCGTGGTTACCCTTCCGGCTTGGCTCAGGCAGGGTTATGGACGCCATTGGTTATTCTTCGGGCTCTTAGCCCCATTTGCTTCTTGTCCGTAGTCGGACGCTCTACCGCTTTCAAGGTGATTTGGATCTTGTATCTTATATCGTACTCTTGACTCTTTGAGTCATTATATATATCTGCTACGTGGGTCCCATCGAGGACTGTTGTGTAATGTTATTACTTCGTTTTCCACCCGCACGAAAGTGCCTGGTGGGCACCTTTGAATCGTTTCTATGCGGGTTTGGCGAATTTTGCTCAAACTTGCATAGGTCCGATTCTGAGGGTGTTACATTTCCCTCCTGTTGAACTATTGCTATCTGTGTTGCGATGCTCTAGTTCCCGTACCTGTGATATCCCGTGCAGCCCTATATTGCCTTGGACACATCCTATTACCTGTTGTTTGGTAGATAGTTGGACCCGCGTGTCGTAGTCGCTTTCTCAAGTGTTGTTGCGTGTCGTCAAGTACCACAGTTGTTGGAGAAGTGCCGCATGTTCAATGTTGGAGATGATCATGGCTTTACTTATGGTTCACTTTAATTACTGTTTAATAACTAAAATTGAAGTAAGTAAGCAGAGGCATCGGTGGGTGATAGATAATATCTGGTTTCCGACCGCCCACTTGTGTCCCGTAGGACCCCGAGTTCTTGACAGCTGTTCCGAGATCGAGCGCGCTAACCACAGGTGGGGAGATATGGGCCCCCCATTGATTATTACCTGATTTCAAAGTATTGTACTGGGGCCCACAAACTAGTTTGAGGTTTTATTTACTATCCTGTACTTATGCCATGCTTTACTGCTTTATTTACGTTTGCGAGGAGCACCTTTGTCTGTTTAGGATCGGGACACGCGGTGTCGATCCCCAGTTTTGGGATTTGCTGTCGTTCACAGCCATCTACCCAAACCCTAAGTCCGTCTCGGAGACCGACCGACTTCGTTGCGGGTAGACTTAGTGGGGTGGCCCCCCGTGCTTGCTTTGGGTCTGGGAACGTCATGACTTAGGCCCCGCCGACATACCGATGGGTGTATGTTAACTGATCTGGCAAAAAGGATCGAAGTGCTTGTGGATACTTTGGTGCACCCCTGCAGGGTTAAATCTTTTCGAGAAGCCATGTCCGCGGTTATGGACGACTTGGAGCACGGTGCTTGATCATAGACAACTATAACTAAAGTTTATTGTTATAAATTGACTTGTATCCGATTTGACTAGTAATCAGCTTCACTACAACGGAATGGCTAAGTAAAAGTACCAACAACTGCTGGGTTTTGGGGTTATCTCATGCTAATTGTATCTGATTAGTAAGTGCTGCAACTACAACGGAATGATTAACTAAAATGGCCCACTGCTTATTTTATCAGGATGATTATCTGAACCTGACTAGTAAATTGCCGCAACTATAACTGAATAAGTAAAACTGCCAACTGTGTGAGTTCCTCGGCTGACTTCCTCGTTTGGTCTCGAGGGGGAAACTCCAGGATGGGCTTGTTTGATGATAGTATCAGGTTGGATCCGAATAGGTCTTCCTTACCCCTCTCTGATAGCCGCCAGTAGTATCGAGTCTCTATAGGTTTGGCGGAAATCGCTGAAACTTGCATAGGTCCGATTCTGAGGGTGTTACATTGACAACCTCACCGATTCGTTGGGGCAAAGTCTTGAGTTTGTGTTGTGCAGGTCTCCGTGTTGCCTGCAACACTTGTGTGACGTTTACTTCCTCCTACTAGTTCGATAACCTCGATTTCTTACTGAGTGAAAAGTTGCTGCTCCACACCTTGCTCTTGGGGTTTCCATCGAAGCGCTCCTACATCAACTCAGCGCTGCATCAAGCTTTTCTGGCGCCGTTGCCGGGGAGGCTAAGGATGTCTTCACGAGGGGGTCCTCCACTTCCTTTCTATTTACTTTTTTTTAGTTTGTTTTGTTTCTTTTGCTTGGTTTTGTTTGCCTCTTTTCAAAAAAAAAATAGTCTGGCTTGGTTTGCTTTATTTATTCAAAAACACAAAAAATTAGTTACTACTCTAGTTACAACCTCGTTCTAGCTCACCATGTTACTCCCCAAGTTCACCCTGAAGAATTCTTTAATCATGTTAGCAAGCATGAGGATATTGAGGATAAATCTATAGCAGAGTTTGCTCCTAATTATGAAATTGCTTCAGCTTCTTTAGTTCATATGTTGGAGGCTAGGTTTGTTAGCCTTAACCCCATAATGCAAATTTTGTTCTTAAAACTAAAAGAAAAAAGAATGCTGAAAAGAGAGATTTTATTCTTGAAACTTTACTCAAAGAGTTTCATGATGTTACTAGGGAAGCCAAAAGGTCTTTGGACATTTCAATATGCTAGGCTCATGTGTAGATGTTGTGGGTACTTCAGATAAAACAAAGCCTAGAGATGAATTTAAGATACCCATACTCATTAAGCTTGTTGGGATGCATGAGGCCTTTAAAAAGAATTTTGATTGGATTGTTCCTAAAAATCCTTTTGATTAAAGTAGTAAACCAAAGAGAAATTATAAAGGATCCTCCAAAACCCATTTGGATGAGATACCTCTCATAGTTGAAGACTTTACAAGTATTGATCTCAATTTTTCATTTGAAAATACTTGATTCTTCTTGCTTCTTGTGCCTAACTTAAAGGCGTTAAATAAAACTACTTGTTGGGAGATAACCCAAGAGTTTACTTGAGTCTTGGAAGTAATTACTTCAGTAATGACCTCTCCTTATCCTTTTTGTTTGCTTTTTGTGCCAAGAATGACCTCTAATAAGAGGGAAGTAAGATTTGGGGAGTTGCTGTCCTGAAACAGATTTCTGTCCTCCACCAAAAATATTTGTGAGGAGTCTATGTAACTCGAATTGATCTCAAAATTTCCTAATAAATCCCCCAGTATGTTAGCTAATTTTCGTTACTTCAACACTTTTTGATTTGAGCAACATAAGATTTTCGAAAAAATCGGTTTCTACCTGCTGGTCTGTTTTGACAGATTTTTGCCATTATTTGCATTTGCTTCTTATTGATTCCTTTTTGGGAAATTGAGATTTTTAAAGGAGTTACTACAGTAGCTTGTGTTTTTAGTGAAAAGCCTTATTGTTCCAAAGCTTTGCCAGAGGTCTAATATCTTTTGAATACACTATTGTTGCTAATGAAGATTGTGTACAGTTTTGTATGAAGGAAAATTTTCAGGTGTAGAGAGAGAATGATGCAATGAGATGAAGAATGGACAAAAGCTCGAGCTTGGAGATGTCACCATGGTGTCACCCCAAGAAATATCCAAGAATTACAAGCGTCAAAGCTTGGGGATGCCCAAGGCATCCCCTGCTTCATCAATAAAAAGCCCAGGTTTGTCTAGACACTTCGTTTTTATTGTTTCATGCACAGTTATGTTGTTCTTGGAGCGTCTTAGTTTTTGTTTACTTTGCGTAGTTTGTTTAGTTTGCTTGAGTATTTTGGACCCCCGTTCTCGCTGTGTTGTTTTGCAAATAAAATGCTTGGTGTTGGAAAGGAGTTGTAAGTTCTTACTTGTAAGTGCAAGAGGAGCTTGCATTGACTGTGACTTAGACTTTAGCATGACCTAGGTGTTGTTTTGACTTTATGCTTAGTGATTATTGCTGTAGCATGTCTTGTTCCAAACAATTGGGATTGCTTAGTGTGCCTTGAAGAAATCATGTGTTGTTTTAGCATGCAAAAGCATAGTATGGTGGTATTCTCCCTTGAGGTTTGTTTGGGTTGACTTGACACATGCTCACACCATGTTATGACTTTCGCAAGTCACCATATCCTATACGATCATTTAGTCCTTGACTTGTAGTACCACTCTATGCTTTGATTAGTAATGCTTTGTTGCACTGCATGATTATGGCCATTATTGCTCTCTTAGTTGGTTGCTCCCAGTCTTTTGCTAGCCTCCACTTGTATGAGTAAGTTCTACTAATGCTTCCAACTCCCAAGAAACCAAGTTTTTCCAAAGTGTCCACTATAAACTCCTATTCCTGGTGTGTTACACCATTCCAAGTATATTCTTATTTTCAGCTATCTTCCAATTAAAAACTATTTTGTTATGTGAAAACTTAGTGATTAAAGTCCTCACAAACTTGATGGCACACTTTATATTCCTTGTCCCTAATGAACTTGAACCATTGTGTCATCTATGTTGTATATGCTTGCACTTATACGTTGGAATTAGCAGAACCGTGCTGTCACGGGGAACGTTTTCAACATTGCACTTGTACTTTGTACTCAGTTGATATTGTGCTCTTTTGTCTATGGATGTCACCAGTATGAAATAAAGAGGGAACTTGTAAGTCCATGGAGTTTGTATCCTGTGTTAGAGAAATGCCTGAGCCGCTAGCCTAAGCCATGCCTAGTCATGGTGGAAACTTGCAGCATCACCATAGTGACATCTATGAAGCATTCTTCTTATGAAAAAGAGACACATTGAAAAAAGAGGAAAGAGAGAAAAAAGCACCATATTCCCATGGTAAATAAGAAGATTGCCGAGATGCTCATTGTCTGCTTGCCTTGTCATTTTGGTTATGGGATAGCTCCCGTACCATGTGCAAGGGGTACCCGGTTGGCGGTTCTCAATGATATGCAAATACTTACAATGACAAGAACTTACAGGTGACTAAAGTTGAGTATCATGAGGTGTGGCCCTCGTATTCAGGGGACTTGAGATTGCCAACTTATACTTCGTCAAGCATATACTCCATCTTTGTTCACTTTAACCTTAACCACTTCAAGATGCTTATGATAGGGGCAATGAGGGCTTAAAACTAACAAGTGCCGTTATTTTTGGAAGCTCTTTTTGAAACTTGAAATCCATGCTTCCTTTATAAAAGGTCTTTATTCCACCACTATTGAGTCTCCACCTTCTACCTTTAGGCACCATTAAGAGAGCATAGTCGTCATTCTGTGTGCGGTGTTCCAAAGCTTATTGATTGATGTATATTGTGATATTACTTGTTCTTGTGCTATTTGTTTTTAGTCACCCTTGTGAACTTTGAAGGTGTCCTCTGCATCTATTTGCTACTCTATGAGGGACAAGCTGATTGCCACTATGCTATGTTTTCTGTATGTGAAACAAACAAACGTTTTTCAATGCATGTTATTCAAGATCTTGTTTGTAGCTTGTCATGTTGCATGCATAGTTACTATGTCCTATTGTTAGAACTCCATATTTCATGCACATGTTTAGAGTTCTTTGATCCCAACTTTCAATGCTTGCAAATGGTTGGATATTTATTATGAGGGTGCATGTCGCCTCAAAAAATATATTTTTTATCACTTACCTACTCGAGGACGAGCAGGAGTTAAGCTTGTGGATGTTTGATACGTCGGAAACGTATCTATAATTTTTGATGCTCCATGCTTGTTTAGTATCTACTTTGCTTTGCTTTGTCTACACTTTGAGGTGCTTTTACATGTTTTTTGGTACTAAACTATTAACAAGTTGCCACAGTGCCAGTTGCTTGTTCAGTTGTTTTTGGTTCCAGAAAAGTTAGTAAAGAAATATTCTCGGAATTGGACGGGACAAACGTCAAAGTCAATAACTTTCCGTGGGGAACAAGAAGTCTAGAGGGGAGCCGGAGAGGCGGGCTAGGGCGCCCAGACCCCCCTAGGCGCGGGTGGGCCCTGCCCTGCGCCTAGGCAGGCTGTGGGCCCCCTGGCCACCGCCTCGGCCTCCCCCTTCGACTATAAGAAGCCCCCGATGCATAAACCCTAAGTACCTGAGCAAATATCTACGAAACCTTCTCTAGCCGCCGTCACCGTCGTCCCTAGATCAGGGGGATCTGAAGTTCTTCTCGGCACCCTACCGGAGGGGAGATCATCCCGGAGGCCTTCTCTCCGGTATGATGTGTGAGTAGTTCCACCTTGGACTATGGGTCCATATAGTAGCTAGATGGTTGTATCTCCTCCTTGTGCTTTCATGTATAGATCTTCTGAGCTCCGTACATGATCAAGATCTAATCTATTTGTAATCATGCATGTTGTTTTTGGGGGGATCCGATGGATATTGAGATTATTATGTTGGTTTGATTAATGGTTTTGTCTTTATAATTCTATCATGTCTGTGTTGTTTGTGATCTTGCATGCTCTCTGTTGTTAGTAGCTATCTTGGCCAAGTAGTTGCTAGTGACTCCAAGAGGGGGTATTTATGCTCGATGGTGGGTTCATGCCTCTAGTTTCCAAGGGAAGTGACAAAAATCTCTTCGGTTGTAGATGTGATGTTGCTACTAGGGAGAAAACAACGATCTCTTTTTCATGGAACATGTGGACTGTTTACCTTACACACTTTGCTTAAAGCAGTTGTATGTTGCTTGCAACTTAATACTGGAGGGGTTTTGGATGATAACCCGAAGGTGGACTTCTAGTCATAGATGCAGTTGGATGGCGGTCTATGTATATTGTTGTATTGCCCAATCGAATCTCATAGGATCTTTCTGACTAGTAATTGCATTGTTATGCCTTGCTCAGATCTTGTCAATTGCCCTGTTGTAATTTGTTTACCCTTCATGCCATCTAAGGAGAGCACCTCTAGTGAACTATGGACCCTAGTATAATATTACCATTGATACATCTTCCACTGTTACTTGTTTACTTGTTGCAAACCATTACTTTCCACACTATATGTTTATTCCTTTGTTACAACAAACCGGTGAGCTTGACAACCTCACTGATTCGTTGGGGCAAAGACTTGAGTTTGTGTTGTGCAGGTCTTCGCGTTGCTTGCAACACCTGTGTGACGTTTACTTCCTCCTACTGGTTCGATAACCTCGGTTTCTTACTAAGGGAAAACTTTTTGCTGTGTTGCTTCACACCTTGCTCTTGGGGTTCCCAAAGAAACGCTCCTACATCAACTCAGCGCTGAATCACAGTGAACAATAATAGATCCAAGTGAACTTACAAATAAATCTATGCTCCCCGGCAACGACGCCAGAAAATAGTCCCGATGACCCACAAGTGTAGGGGACCGCAACAGTCTTCGCGGGTAGTATTACCCAATTTATTGATTCGACACAAGGGGAGCCAAAGAATACTTGCAAGCCTTAAATACTGAGTTGTTAATTCAGTTGCACCTGGAAATAGTTCTTGCTCACAGAAGTTTATCAGTAGCAACAGTTTGTAGTAGCAACAACGAAGAAGCAACAACAACAATGAAACAGAAGCAATAATAAAAGTAACAGTAACAGTGGGGTTCGAGTGCGGTAGGCATAGGGATGGACGAACTGGCGTTGCATGGACGAGTCTAAACATGTAACTTCATATACTCTGATGTTGAAACTGAGAGTGGTAATAATGATGAGTCTCGTGATAAGGAGGAAGTTGAGGAAGAACATGAGAAACACATTAAGAACACTAGGTACACAAAGGAAGATTTTATTGCTAATAAACATGGTAAAGAGAGAGAACCTTGGGTGCAAAAACCTATGCCTTTTCCAGGTAAGAAACACAAGTCAAAGGAGGAAGAACACTACAACAAGTTTTGTGAGTGGATGAAGCCTTTATTTTTGCAAATTCCTTTGACTGATGCTATTAAGTTGCCTCCTTATTCAAAGTATATGAAGGATATTGTCTCTAATAAAAGGAAGATTCCTAATGAGGAGATTTTTACTTTGCTTGCTAATTATTCCTTCAATGGTAAGGTTCCAAAGAAACTTGGTGATCCAGGTATACCAACTATTCCTTGTTCTATTAAGAACAATTATGTTAGAACTGCTTTATGTGATTTGGGAGCTGGAGTTAGTGTTATGCCTTTTTCTCTCTATAAGAGACTCCAGCTAGAAAAGTTGATACCAACTGATATATCTTTGCAAATGGCTGATAAGTCAACTTCTATTCCTGTTGGTATATGTGAGGATGTTCCTGTTCAAGTGGCTCATAATTGCTTGGTTCTAACTGATTTTGTTGTGCTTGAGATGCGTGAAGATGATAATATGTCTATTATTCTTGGGAGACCTTTTCTTAATACTGCAGGTGCTATCGTCAATTGTAATTAAGGAAAGGTAACTTTTAATATTAATAACAAAGAGCATACTGTCTATTTCCCCAAAAAGATTGACAAGAGTTATTGCCTGAATTCTATTGAAAATACTAAGAGCATCAAGGCTGGGGAAATATATTGTCCCATTCTATAAGAAAGTTTTGAAACTATTATGATTGGGACCATTGCTATCAAGTTTGAGGTAACATAATCACTTTGTGGAATGCAAAATTTTGCTTCATATAAGATTGTTTTGGTAACAAGACTTGCTCACTTTTATTTTTCTCCTTCCTAGTCTTTGCTCTTCCTCTTGTTAGCTTTAGTTTTGCTAGTTGTTTGCTTGTTAGAATGTCTTAGAAATTCTGTATTTTGGTTTTTGTTTGCTTTTGCTTCTTCTGAAAAAATCTGTTTCTGCGAGAAAATCAATTTTCATATCCTGGTAATTGGCCAAAAATAAAGTTTCTCGAAAAATTCCAGAAAATTCATATTAAATTTTTCCTCAAAAAAGGGGCAGAGGGACACCTGGAGTGGCCCAGGGGGACCCCCAGGCCAGCACACCCCCTGGTGGCGCGGCCAGCCCTAGGGGCGTGCCTCGAATGGTTGGGACCCACCTAGGGCCCTCCAAGTTGTCTCCTCCCAGCCAATTCTTTCTCTCTCCCGAAAAACATCAGAAAAATTTCTCAAGTTCGAGTTCTGCTGTTCTTACTCCTGATTTTCGATCTCCTTGCTCAACCCATCTTTGCTGCTGATTTTTGGAGGGATTGCTCCTTGGTATGTGTCTCCTCCGCTTGTCCAATTAGATTTTTGATTGATAGATTGTATCTTGAGTATTTTGTTGCTATAGGTGTCAGGTTGTGTGAGCTTGCATGCTTGTTCTATGCTTAGAGATTTCATTTTTATGCATGTTTAGCCCTCTAGCAAGTTCCTATAGTAGTTTCTCATCATTTATCTACTTGGAAATCACTTGGTTTGATGTTTGTCTAAAAATTTCAGAAAAAAGGGGTCATGGACAACCACACCTATGGTGAAATATTTGAGAGTGATGCACCCATGAGGACAAGGCCTTCAAGATCATCCTCCCTGGCTAGGCCCTCATACAATGAGGATCTCATTACACCGCGATTTGGCGACGAGGGATACGAGGGGGATGCACACCCTTCCACCTTTCCTTGTCCTACCTTTTTGTGGGCTGCAGGGATTCTCAATGATTTCCTAACCTTGGTTTGGATGGTTGGATTAACGAGTTATATGAAGGATGAGAGTGTGCAGTATGCTACGCTCACTAAAACCTTTGTGGAGAGTTTTTGTTTTTCTAACAGATCCTTCAAGCCTGATGTATCTTTCAAAATCTATAATAGGCCTTTCTCCATGACATTGAAGAAATTTTGTGAAATCTTGGGTATTGGCACAACTGGGACGACGAAGAAGATTCCAGCTCACCCCGCTGATTTGTTGGAGCTCTACCACAGGATAACTAATGATGATGACCGCAGAGCCCAGCGGGGAAAGATAAGAAATATTCAACTCCCAGCTATTAGGTATTTTGCTTATTATCTTGCCACAGAGTTCTTGGTAGGGAGAACACTAGCAAAATTTCCAATTATCATTTGGCCTTCCTAGCTGCTGCACTCAACAATGAAACCAGGTACAATCTTGGTTCTCTCATAGCTCGTCGCTTAGCTGCTAAGGGACCCATTCATGGGGGAATTATTGTTGCATGTGTTGTTGTTGCCTTAGACCTTTCCGTTGATCCAAATGATACAGTTTTGGCTCCTCAGAGGCTTGATCTTGCTGCCATGAAAGCGCATCACTTTGTCACTGCTGGCTCTACCCCTGAGAGTCTGGTTTATAGAATGTTGTTTACTGACGGGGAAGAGAGAGAGATTCCTCCGCCCCAAACCACTTTGTTCTATATTTCCCAGGGACCTTGGTCACGCTCCAAGGATGATATGGACGAGCAACTACACATTCGTGGTTTCCATGGACACTATCAGGGGGACGCGCCCTCATATGACCCCTTCGTGCACTACACAGGGGAGTCCTCGAGCTCGTACCAGGACGAAGGGGCCTCCTCGTCGTACTACGGAGGTGCACCTTCTTGGTCACCATGGAGTTGAGCCCCACTTAGGCCAAAAGCCTAATCTTGGGGGGAGGTATACCGACATCACACTCATTTATATATCATGTTTCGTCGGTTCTTTGTATATCCATTGTTTCGCTTTATTTTTGGTTTTTGTTTCTGCTTTCTTAAAACACAAAAAGACCAAAAATATTTTCATTGTTTCTCTTGGTTAGTTTATTTGCTATTTAGCTTTGGTTTACCTTAAGAAAAATCCAAAAAGATTTTGCTTTGTTTGTTTTTGCTTTGAGTTATTGCTTTAAAAAAATCGAAAACCCAAAAATATTTGTTGTTCTTCTTTGGTTTTGTGAAGTTCGTTGCAGGGTGCAGCAGTCCTCAGTGGAGTTTGGTTTCATGTTATTATACAAGCCACACAAGTGGAGGGCAATAATGAAGATTAATGACAACTCGAGGTGTGGTAAGAGGCTAGTAATAAACCCTATTTGTTTTCATTTTTGTATATATACTCATCATTGTGGGCATGCTTAGTTTGTTCGTGTAAGTTGTATGTTATAAGTCAGTTAAGCCTCGATGATTTGTTTTGCCTCAGGTTCTTGTATCACTTTTATGCCATAATTAATCCTGTTTTGTTGCAAGCATGATTATGGCAGTTATTGCTCTCTCGTTTGTCGCTCCCTTTCTATTGCTAGCCTTCACTTGCACTAAGTATAAGCTCTACTCGTGTTTCCAACTCCCCAAAACTAATATTTTCAAAAATGTCCATCATACCTACCTACTAGCATCATTTGCTATTATTTGCATCTTCATTATGCCTTGTGTTCTTCCAAATAAAATGTTTGACTATTTTGAGAAAGTTAGTTAGTAAAGCTCCCACGAACTTGATGGCACACTTTATTTCTTGCACTTAATAAACCTGAACCAACACTTATGGATACATATCTAGTTGATATCATGCTCTTTTGTTTGCGGATGTCGTCGGTGTAAAATAAAAGGGGATCTTGTGAGTTCATGGAGTTATATATATGTGTTAGAGAAACGCCTGGGCCGCTAGCCTAAGCCATGCCTAATCATGGTGGAAACTTGCAGCATAACCATAATGAGCAATCTATGAAGCATCCTCAATAAAAACCTATGCAAATAGCAAATAAAAGATCGCTGAGATGTTCATTGTCTTCTTGCCTTGTCATTTTGATTATGGGATAGCTCCTGTATCATGTGCAAGGGGTATCCCGTTGGCGGTTCTTTATGATATGCATGTATTTACGATGACAAGAACTTACCGGTAACTAAAGTTGAGTAGCATGAGGAGCGGCCCTCGTACTCAAGGGACATGAGATTTCCAGTTTATGGTTTGTCAAGCATATAACTCATATTAGACCTCACTTTCACCTTAACCATATAAACATGCCTATGATAGGGGCAATGAGAGCTCAAAGCTAACGAGTATCTTACTTTTAGTATTTGGAAGCCCTTCAAACTTTTCAAAACCTTTTTCACTTCCTTGTTGAGTCACCACTTATTCCATGAGCAACTTCTTGAGAGCATAATTGTCATTCTTAGTGTAATGTGCTTGTCTCAAAACTTGGTTAATTATGTCATAACTTTGATGCTTGTATCTCTGATATTTTTACTTCTAGTCTTCACTTGAACTTCAGAGGTGCCTTGGCATTTATTTTGTGCTCTACAAACAAAGGCGAGTGAGATACCACTCTATCATACCTTATTATGAGCATTGCAATGTTGCTTATGTTTATGTTTCATGCTACTTATTATTATTGAGTTGGTTTCTCTTCATAGCTTGCAATGACTATTAAGCAGACTTAGTTGCGTACTCTTTATTATGAATTGTCTAAGTATCTACTACTGTGCTGAGAATATATACATCATATGAAGCAAATGTGTTCGTGAAATTTCTTTTATCGCACCCAGTTTTCAACTAAATTGCTTGAGGACAAGCAATAAGCTAAGCTTGGGGGAGTTGATACGTCCAAAACATATCTACTTTCCCGAACACTTTTGCTATTGTTTCTCCTCTAAACTTGTGTGATTTGGATACAACTAACACCGTTTTCAGCAGAATTACCTTGGTGTCTAGTTTTTGTGCAGAAAATCAACTATCAGGAAAAATCCCGGAAAATATGCCAAAAATCCTATTTCACCAGAAGACTCATGGAGCCAGAGTACGAGACGGAGGGGAGGCCTGAGGGGCCCACACCCCCTGTCGCGCGGGTGGGCCCAGGCCGCGCCTGGAGGGGGTGTGGCTGCCCCAGGCACCCCCTCGGCCTCCCTCTTCGCCTATAAGATGCCTCTTGACCTAAAAACCAATGGGGGTTCGACGTTTTTCCAGAAAGAGTTTCGCTGCGCCGCCACCACCTGAAACCATGATTCAGAACCAGAAACTTCGTTCCGGTACCCTGTCGGGACGAGGAATTTGGAGAGGATCATCGCCATCGTCATCACCAATGCTTCTCCATCAACCATCCATGCTTCCCTCATCCATGAGTGAGTAATCCCCCGCTGTAGGCTATGGAGATGGTAGGGATTGGATGAGTTCCATCATGTAATCGAATAAGATTGTTAGGGCATGGTGCCTGGTATCTCTATTAGTTCTATTTGACTTTGTTGCAACTTGCTATGCTTAATGCTTGTCACTAGGGCCCGAGTGCCATGATCTGAACTTATTATTGAATCATTATGATAGTATTGTTTGTGATCTTATCTGCAAGTTGTGTACACGTATCATTGTCCGGATCCAAAGGCCCCGAAGTGACGGAAATTGGGACAACCTGAGGGGATGGCTGTGATGTGAGGATCACATGTGTTCATGAGTGTTAATGCTTTACTCCGGTGCTCTATTAAAAGGAGCACCTTAATTGCCAATAGTTCCCTTGAGGCCCCGCTACAACAGGCTGACAGGACAAAAGATGTTGTGCAAGTTCTCATTGCGAGCACGCATGACTATATATGGAACACATGCCTATAATTGTCTAGTACTTGGATGCTTTATCTTATTTATCTTCAACTGCCCTAGATCTTGAAGTTACATGTTTAGACTCGTCCATGCAACGTCCGTCCATCCATCCCTATGCCTACCGCGCTCATATCCTACTGTTTGCTACTACTGTTACTATTGCTCTTGTTTTGCTGCTGCTGTTGCTACTACCAAACTGTTTCTACTGATAAACTTCTGTGAGCAAGAACTATTTCTAGATGCAGCTGAATTGACAACTTAGTTGTGAAGGCTTGCAAATATTCTTTGGCTCCCCTTGTGTCGAATCAATAAATTTGGTAATGCTACCCTCGAAGACTTCTGCGATCCCCTATACTCGTGGGTCATCATTCTCTTATACCAAAAACCACAAAACACCTTTTTATGCAATACTCGCATTTTATCTTATCACTTAGAACTTTATTTAGTATTTCTAGTTTCAGTATTTATTTCAAGAATTCTTAGACTTCAGACTCCTGCTCCCTGTGGGATCGATATATTTATTTCTAAACCATCTACAACCGATCTGTGCACTTGCAGTCATCATTGTCCCCTCTTTTAGGAGTGGTTAGAGAAGGAGGAAGGATACACAACAAAGACGGTTAAATTTGTGCAAGGACAGGTTTAGCGGGTGACAAGGGTTTGACTCATCAATGCCCATTGTTATAGACTTGGATTTTGGATAAGGAGGGGACGCTTTAGATCGCGGAATGGCTAACAGATAAGCAGCACATGACACGAGATTTACCCAGGTTCGAGCCCTCGGAGGGAAACCTTACTCCTACTTGTCTACTCTTGATTAATGGCGAAGCCGAAGGTTACAAGGGGTGCGCATATGAGATCTGGCGGTGTGTATGCTAGGTTTGTGGATTCATCCTCCTCGCCGTGCCCTCCTGACCCTTATATAGATAAGCCAGGTCCCGGGGTAGGTCGAGTTGGTTACAAGTTAGGGTTTCTCCCTTTTAATTTCTATCTAAAGCCAGCCGTGTTCCTCAAGAGTCGCCTCCTTCTTGGGATCGGGCCATCCAAAATTCTCCTAGGCTTCGTCATCAGGGGTACATCGTCCCATGGGCTTTCGCTGGACTGGACCGGGTAGGATAATATTAGGCACCCGTATTGCATACCCATGTCAGCGAGTTTATCTCGTTTTATCAACCCGGAAAAATATGGTTGGGTTGGTTTAGACGAGTTGGTGGTAGATGTATACGCGGGCCAGTTTATACTGACTTCACGGTTTTAATGGTTTAGCACCGTAGAACTGTTATGCGAAGACCTAGTCTTGTGCTATCGACTTAATCACAAGTGCTTATATCCCTCTATCCACGCACGCATGCAACACGTCTCCCTTGAGTTTAGATAGGATACAAACCTCCAATACCTCCTCTCTACATCTCTCTCTGATGTTCGTCTCTATGAGCGACTCAACGCCACGATGCCACCCCAATGCACCGGCGAGGATGATGGATTAACCGAGGAGAGGTGCAATGATGGAGAGTTCCGTACAACCTCGTAAAACAGATAGAACAGGTTGGCAACGACTCACGACTGCTACACGTTCTCGTGGCCATAGTGTTGGCGTTGCTCGCGGCGGCGGCCGCGACCGCCATCTCCCTCGGTGTACTCTGTCCAGCACTCCAACTTGAGACACTGGTCATGTTCAGGAAGGTGGGGGCACACATGTGCTGTTCGTGTAGAGCAACTCTAATGCCGCACGCGCCCTGTCAACCATGGTGTCCGACGGCCCGAACCACAGTCTCCCTATATGCCCCCTCCTCCGGGAGGCCGTCGCTTCTCGACACTCTTCTCAACTCCAAATGGCTGGTGCAGCCTTCCCTTTTCTTTCCTTCATCGGCATGGTAGAGGACTAGCAAACGGATGAACCGGCAAAAACCAACGATACGGTGTGGTATGGTGCGATGACCTATTTGTAATTTTATTACTTTTGGAACTCGTTGGTGTTTGGAGCCTGTTTACCAGTGGAGGTTGCTTAGTGTTTAGTCTCACCTCGTTTACGGGAGGAGTCCACACCCAACTTATAAGGGGAAGATTCCTTCCTCTCACCAGTATAGGCTTTTGAGATGGAGTGGGCTATATGCTAAATGTTGGCCATGTGCATATAAACGTCCAGAATATGGGACGAGTGCTCTGCTAGCTAAGTGAACGCTAATATCTGGTATCAGAGTCAACATCACCATGCCTTCCCGAGGAGCTTCTCAGGGGATGTGATGTTAGGAGCGTGCTGACTGATGGAGGCTGCTTAGTGTTTAG
The DNA here is from genome assembly GCA_030063025.1 of Avena longiglumis. Lineage (NCBI taxonomy): Eukaryota > Viridiplantae > Streptophyta > Magnoliopsida > Poales > Poaceae > Avena > Avena longiglumis. The sequence continues at coordinate 186,700,381 of CP125979.1, forward strand.
TCTTATCTCGCCTATGTGAGAAGGCCAGAATTTTGAGATGGAGTGGGCTCTATGTAAATGTTGGTTTTGTGTATATAGAACATCGGCCGGCTAGCTAACTAAACCCTAACAATTGTACTGTTGATCAGTAAAAATTTCTAAAAAAAACACTTTATTTTTTTCTGAAAAAGAGCACTTTTTTTAAATAACCATATATTTCGTTAGACAATAATTTGTTTACAAAGTTCTTGTTGATGGCTCCGCTAGTCTTTTAGTTTTGTTTTCTGCCACTCGACTGATTGTTGCAGTTTGGTTTCTCAGTGGTCCGGCCCGGTTTATCGTATGGACCGGTGGCTGCATGGTCCGGCCGGTTGATCGGATTCGACATGTAGCTGTTTGGGTGTACACACAAACCACAAAGGCCGCTGCGAGCCTGCGACTGCTCCGGCTCGCCCGCGCGCGGGGCCACGGGCACACATGGTACGCCGAGCTCACGCTGACAAAGGTGAGCCGCTTGCGGCCGCAACTCACTTCCGTTCCGCCGTGTTCCCTCTCCCTTCCCCTCGTCTCGACCCGAACCGGTTTCGGGCCCTCCTCGCATGGCCGAGGCTCCCAAACCCTAACCTGCAGATCCTTTGCCCCCTAAACCCTTCCCCAATCCCCATCCTCTACACCCCCGCGGTGCTCGCCGGTGCGGGCACCGCCCTCCTCCGCTGCTCCACCGGCCGGAACGCTCGGTGCCTCGACGCCCGCCTCCGCCTTCGCGCGTGAGGTACGCTTAACCCATTCCCTCCTCTTCTCTCTCCGCGTTCGCTCGGCGCGGTGCTCATCGGTGGTTGTTAGCTTGCGGAGTACTGTTATTTCGTGCCCCGGGCGCGGGTACGTCACTAATTCGGGGGCGAACCCTAGGTAGGCCGTGTTCACGGGGCGCCTCGCACGGGGACGGTTTGAGGGGTGGGTACGGAATGGTGTGGGGTTTGTTATTGCGTTTTTCCATGCCTGTTCGCCACCCCTAGCCGTGAATAAAAGTCAGCGTCCCAACTTAGAAACATTAGATTGCCAAGCAGTAATGGTGCAGGAAACCCCTCTGTGTGGTAATCACTCTGCGTGTTCGATGCTGTTTCCGTTTTATGGATTATTATGTGCTTGAAGATGTGGCAGAGGAACCGGAGTAATTCACTGTTTTGCTCTCTTTTGCCATTATACTGCTGCAAGAATTCGCATGCTATGAGTTGATCCTGATTTCCCTTTCTGGTGTATGAATTACAAGTCCTTGTATACTTTGGACAATGCCTTTCGATCATCGGTATGATATTATATTCTTCTGTAGAGGGCATGCCAAAATCGCATAAGCCCACCAAATCTGGGATAATATGCAAATAATGTTCTGAGTTTGCTCATCTCCTGGGTCCATCAGTCCATGCGCAGAGCCTCGATGGTTAGCTTGCAGGGCACTGCGGTTCCGTGTGCCGCGCACAGGTACTTGAATAATTTGAGGCGAACCCTAGACTAGCCGTGTTTTCGGGGCGCCTCGTACGGGAAGGGTTTCGGTGTGGGTACGGAATGGCGTGGGTTCGATATTGTGTTTTTCCATGCGTGTTCGCCGCCCCTAGCCGTAAATCACAGTTAGCGTCTCAACTTAGAAACACTTGATTGCCAAGCATTAATGGTGCAGCAAAATTGCACCGCCCTCCTCCGCTGCTCCACTGTTCGGAACGCTCGGTGCCTCGATGCCCGCCTCCGCCGTTGCGCGTGAGGTACGCTTAGCCCATTCCATCCTCTTCTCTCTTCGCGTGCGCTCGGCGCGGTGCTCATCGGTGTGTGTTAGCTTGCGGAGTACTGCGGTTTCGTGCCCCGGCCGCGGGTTATTCAATAATTCGGGACGAGACCTAGGTTGGCCATGTTCTCGGGGCGCCTCGCACGGGGACGGTTTGGGGGGTGGGTACGGAATGGTGTGGGTTTGTTATTGTGTTTTTCCATGCCTGTTCGTCGCCCCGAGCCGTGAATAAAAGTTTGCTTCCCAACTTAGAAACATTAGGTTGCCAAGCAGTAATGGTGCAGGAAACCCCTTGTCTGGCAATCGCTCTGCAATGTTCGATGCTGTTTCCGTTTTATGGATTATTATGTGCTTGAAGATATGGGAGAGGAGTCGAGTAATTCACTGCTTTTTCTCTCTTGGCATTATACTACTGCATGGATTCACATGCTCTGAGTTAATCTCGATTTACTTACTTTGTCTATGCATATCCCTTTTTGGTGTATGAACTACGAGTCCTTGTATACTTTGGACAATGCCTTTCGTTCATCGGTATGATAGTACGTTCTTCTGCAGAGGGCATGCCAAAATCGCATAAGCTCATCAAATCTGGGTTAATATGCAAATAATGTTCCTAGTTCGCTCATCTCCTGGGTCCATCAGTCCATGCGCCGAGCCTTGATGGTTAGCTTGCGGGGTACTGCGGTACCTGTGTGCTGGGCACAGGTACTTGACTAAAACCCTAGGCTGGCCATGTTCTCGAGACGCCTCGCACGGGAAGGGTTTGGGTGTGGGTACGGAATGACGTGGGTTTGTTATTGTGCTTTTCCATGGTGTCCGCGGCCCCTAGCCGTGAATGAAATTTAGCTTCCCAACTTAGAAACATTAGATTGCCAAGTTGTAATGGTGCAGGAAACCCCTGGTGTGCTCTGCAATGTTCGTTGCTGTTTCTGTTTTATGGATTATTACGTGCTTGAAGATATGGGAGAGGAGGCGGAGTAATTCACTGCTTCTTTTTCTCTCTTGGCATTATACTGCTGCAAGGATTCGCATGCTCTGAGTTAATCTCGATTTCCTTACTTTGTCTATGCATATCCCTTTTTGGTGTATGAACTACGAGTCCTTGTATACTTTGGACAATGCCTTTCGTTCACCGGTATGATATTACGTTCTTCTGCAGAGGGCATGCCAAAATCACATAAGCCCACCAAATCTGGGATAATATGCAAATAATGTTCCGAGTTCGCTCATCTCCTTGGTCCATCAGTCCATGCGCCGAGCCTTGATGGTTAGCTTGCGGGGTACTGCGGTACTGTGTGCTGGGCACAGGTACTTGACTAAAACCCTAGGCTGGCCATGTTCTCGGGGCGCCTCGCACGGGAAGGGTTTGGGTGTGGGTACGGAATGACGTGGGTTTGTTATTGTGCTTTTCCATGGTGTCCGCGGCCCCTAGCCGTGAATGAAAGTTAGCTTCCCAACTTAGAAAGATTAGATTGCCAAGCAGTAATGGTGCAGGAAACCCCTGGTGTGGCAATCACTCTGCAATGTTCAATGCTGTTTCTGTTTTATGGATTATTATGTGCTTGAAGATATGGGAGAGGAGTCGGAGTAATTCGCTGCTTCTTTTTCTCTCTTGGCATTATACTGTTGCAAGGATTCACATGCTCTGAGTTAATCTTGATTTCCTTACTTTGTCTATGCATACCCCTTTTTGGTGTATGAATTACGAGTCCTTGTATACTTTGGACAGTGCCTTTCGTTCATCGGTATGATATTACCCTCTTCTGTAGAGGGCATGCCAAAATCGCATAACTGGGACAATATGCAAATAATGTTCCGAGTTCGCTCATCTCATGGGTCCATCAGTACATGCGCCGAGCCTCGATGGTTAGCTTGCGGGGTACTGTGGTTCTTTGTGCCGGGCACATGACTAATTCGAGGCGAACCCTAGGCTGGCCGTGTTCTGGGGGCGCCTCGCACGGGAAGGGTTTGGGTGTGGGTACGGAATGGTGTGGGTACGGAATGGTGTGGGTTTGTTATTGTGTTTTTCCATGGTGTTCGTTGCCCCTAGCCGTGGATCACAGTTAGCGTCCCAACTTAGAAACATTTGATTGCCAAGCATTAATGGTGCAGGAAACCCCTCACGTGGCAATCACTTTGCGTGTTCAATGCTGTTTCCATTTTATGGATTATTATGTGCTTGAAGATGTGGGAGAGGAGTCGGAGTAATTCTCTGCTTTTTCTCTCTTGCCATTGTACTGCTGCAAGAATTCACATGCTCTGAGTTAATATTGATTTCCTTATTTTGTCTATGCATACCCCTTTTTGGTGTATGAATTAAGAGTCCTTGTATACTTTGGACAATGCCTTTCGGCACCGGCATGATATTACGTTCTTGTGTAGAGGGCATGCCAAAATCGCATAAGCCCACCAAATCTGGGATAATATGCAAATAATATTCCGAGTCGCTCATCTCCTGGGCCATGCGCTGAGCCTCGATGGTTAGCTTGCGGGGTCCTGCGGTTCCGTGTGCCGGGCACAGGTACTTGACTAATTTTAGGCAAACCCTAGGCTGGCCGTGTTCTCGGGGCGCCTCACGGGAAGGGTTTGGGTGTGGGTTTGTTATTGTGTTTTTCCTTGCATGTTTGCCACTCTAGCCGTGAACCACAGTTTGCTTCCCAACTTGAAACATTGGATTGCCAAGCAGTAATGGTGCAGGAAAATCCTCGTGTGGCTATCATTCTGCGTGTTTGACGGTATTTCCGTTTGTGGATTGTCAATTGTGTGGTTGAAGATGTGGGAGAGGAAGTGGAGTAATTCCCTGGTTTCCCTTGCCATTTATACTGCTGAATCCGCATGTTCTGAGTTAATCTTGATTGCCTTATTTTATCTGTGCATATCCCTTTTCGGTGTATGAGTCATAAGTCCCTTGCGCACTTGGACAATGGCCTTCATTCATTGGTACTATATTATGTTCTTCTGTGGATGGCATGCCAAAGTCGTACGATTTGTGTTTTGCATTGCCTTCTGTTCAACAGAGACATATATAAGGGGAGTAAAGACTGGAATGGGCCATGAAGATGATTTTGAAATTAAGCTAGGAGAAATACCAAATGAACTAGAAGTAATCCCGAAAAACAAATGCATGGTTGCAGATTCAATATTTAAATTCCATACTTTTGCTTAAGCTAATCGGATTGATTGTTTTTGTTGTTTTGAGTTATTTTTAAGCTAGATATAAACCTCCTTCCAAATCTATTTATATAATTTTTACAAAGAGAAGAACTTACGAACTATGTTTGTGGCTTTTGACTCTCTGCATGGTTTAAGGTGTCCTGTGTTCCGACAAAATACTCCGTATATTATTGTGTTCCGTTTCCACTTTATATGTGTTCCGCATTCGTATCCTGCACTGTTCAGTAAGGTTCAAAAATGTGCTAGGCCTAAATTCCTAGTTTTGCCTCTGCCTTAAGCGTACACATTGCAGCGTTTTTGTCATTGCTATTCGTACATTCATTTTCTATCTGGGCTTATGAATTTAAAAATATAAACATCACTTGCTTAACGTGGGAGAGTTGGTAAAATTGTACTGTGAACAGCCTGGAACTTTGGTAATAGCTATGTGATATGTATTTTCTTATCTGTGGTTAGTATATGAATGCTACCTTTCCAGATCCTCTGTATTTCTAAGAGCGTATCAATTGTGTGCGAATGAAGCTCTTAGAAACTGTTTTCTCTTCCCATGTCCATCAGCCATGTAGCTGAAATGTACCCAATTTTTCTAGCTTGGTTCCTTCTTTGTTCTGCTGTGCTGTTCATATCTCAAAGTTGGTTGTCTTTGCACATATTGTTTCAAAGCCTTTTACTGTACTTAAGCTAATTAGTGACTTCTGAAAAATCTAGAATGTGTTTGTTATCAGGTGCATATATCTCAACTTGAACTGAGGGATATATGAAGCAGTGGATGTTTAATGACCTTCTCTATGGATTTAAACGCATTACCATTGCCTGAAGAAGATGAGCAGCCTTATGAAGAACCTGAGGAGGTTGATTATGCACAAGAGGAACATGTTGAGTCTGCTGTTGCAACATTGCGAAGGGTATGTAATGTCAGTTCTGGGTATAGTTTTCCATTTGCCGTGAACTGCTCACTTTGGATCTGTACATGGATCAAACTGATGGTGTCTGCTTAGTTATTTGGAATGTAAACCAACTCTTATCAGACTTGAGAGCTAGGGGAGACATGGTAAGATGAAGGAAATTGCCTACACAAGGAGATTGTTATCATTGAAGGAAAAATCTGAGTAGCACACGGATGCTACTTAGCATTCTGGTGATGCGGTGTTCTAATAGGGTTTTTCCAGTTTCCTCTAACGCTGACATCACCGAATTAATTGCTTAGTCAGAAATAAAAAAGTAATCTCGTAAACCGTTAACCCGATTAGCGATCCGTCTTCACCTCTAACTTTGTCTCAACGAGGACTTTGAAATGCTGCTAACTTTGTCTCAACGAGGGCTTCCGAACTAGATACCCTGTTGCTATTTTTCGATGAACTCTTTTTCTCGCACTAGTACCGTGATTGCACAGTTAAAACAATAAAAGTACATAGTTACCTTATAATTATTTACATTGTTTTAGGCATTGCAATGGTTATGTAGAGCTAGAGTAGGTATTCAAGTGTTACCAACAACTAAGATATGGCATCATTAAGTCTTGCATTATTGTAGAATGATGTTCGGGAACATGATAACCAGGCTTCCGAACTAATACCCTTTTGCTATGTTTTGATGAACTCTTTGTCGCACCAGTACCGTGATTGCACAGTTAAAACGATAAAAGTACATAGTTACCTTGTAATTATTTACATTGTTTTAGGCATTGCAATGTTATGTAGAGCTGGAGTAGGTATTCAAGTGTTACCAACAACTAAGATATGTCATCATTAAGTCTTGCATTATTGTAGAATGACGTTCAGGAACATGATAACCACGTTATTATAATCAAGTACAATGTGGCAATTACTGAAAAAAATAATGGTGTCGTCAAAACATGTCAACAAGAGATCTTGTTTTGAAGTCTCCTTGACTAAACCAATAGTAAAAATGGATCGTCAATTGTATTAGTAGTCCGAGGTACTCCCTCCGTTTAAAAATATAAGATGTTTTAGGTTTGTGAAGAAGATGTATCTAGACATCTTTTAGTGTCTAGATTCATTTGAACCTATACACTAAAAGGTGTCTAGATACATCTACTTCACAAATCTAAAACATCTTATATTTCTAAACGGAGGGAGTACAAAAGAGGAGGATTGGCGTGCGGGGCGTGCCACATGGGAATCCCCATATGCAGTGCCGCTGCGTAGTCTAGTCCATCATTGGTAATTTGGTATGCATGACACATTGCGACTGAAGAGCACATCCTAGACCGTGCTCTTGCATCATGCTTATAATGAGATGTCCTTTCTTGTGGAGGCTATGGTTGTACAGCTATTATGGTTTGACATATGTGCCGCATGATTTAAGTTTTTTGCTTTAAGTTTGTGCCATGCAATAACCAAATTTATTTGATGTTGCTAAATGTGTCATTTTTATGCGAAATTTTGCTGTTGTCACTAGGAGCGTGAAGAGAGACGCAGGAAATTAAAGAGAGAGCAGCAGGATGAAGGCACAAGGCAACATCCTCAGCAGATTAGGAATGAATATGCACCTCCAATCAAAGTTGGTAGAGGCCGGATTAAGGAGGCACCACAGGGTATGAAGAATCCGAACTTTCCTGAGTTCCATAATTGTTAATACAATAGATGTCTTTTCATCCTGGCAACTTTTAGTTATGATATTGCTTCCTCAGGAGTGAATTTCTAATATTTGTATTTTCATGTTGTGATTTCAGGCTGGTTGGATTGTCCTGCATTTGGTGAGCCAATAGATAGAATCATACCCTCCAAAGTTCCTCTTGATGAAACGTTCAATGAATCGGTTCCTCCTGGCAAAAGATATTCTTCCAAACAAGTAATAAACAAGCAAAGAAAAGCTGGCCGTGAAGTAAGTATTGGGTGGCTGATAATTTCTAGTGTGTACCATACGTATGCATGTTGCACCTTTTATGCAAAACTGGATACTGTTCTGGATTGCTGATCTATAGGCACACAAAGAAAAAAAATGCCAATTTGAAGTGCATTTAAGACATGCATATTTTACTTAATAGTAAAGTTCATTTTAAACCTTGAACACATAGAGGTTGACTAAATTGAACCCTGAACTTTGGTTTCCGGTAGTTGGCGCTCTGAACTTGTGAATCCCAACCAGTATCAGCCCTAGGCATGTTTGGTACACCGAGAATTTGAGGATCCCGACTGGTCAGGATGGGAATGGGTCAGGTTGGTCCAGTGGGTCCTGACCTGACACGAAAAATCGAGGCCAATGGGTCACATGGGTCGGCCCTAAATAAGATTTGGGCCAGTGGAGCTGTCATCGAGTGACCCACCGGGCCAGCCGGGTCGACCCATCTTGTAATCTAGCAGGTATGTCATATCAGGCAGCAACTATTTTCGAATGAGCTGGTACCTGATACCTCGCAAATGCACTACGCTAAGTCTGCAACTGCTATAACGATTGCTCGCTAAGCTGAAGCGTGTTACGGCTCTTCTGTACCAGTAGATTACGAGATGGGTCACAATAGGTCACATGGGTCGGCCCTAAATTAGATTTGGGCCAGTAGAGCTGTCATCGAGTGACCCACTGGGCCATCCGGGTCGACCCATCTCATAATCTAGCAGGTATGTCATATCAGGCAGCAACTATTTCCGAATGAGCTGGTACCTGATACCTCGCAACGCGCTACCCTAAGTCTACAACTGCCTATAATGATTGCTCGCTAAGCTGAAGCGGTTACGGCTCTTCTATCCATCAAGCTAATTCATGTGCAGCAAACAAAGAAGTGCAATGATTGGGTTCGTTGATGAGTTCACACATTTTTTATGTTGGACAAGGATGCTGGCACAAGTATGCGCATGTGGCACATACTGAAAGATTTACTGGAGAAGTGGTGGTCACGCGATCGTTTTGAACATACTGGAGAATTGGTGGTCTAGCTGAAATAGTCACTACCTATATAACGTTCACATCTGTTGTCATTGTTTTTGTGAATCAAGAGTCTTTTTGCTGTTTATTTTCAATCTGGCTGAACTTTGTTACAATATGTTTTAGAGAATGTTGCTGAAAAAATGTATCAAGAGTTAAAGTTTGGGCTGGCCCGGGATACCTATCGGGCCAGCGAAGCCACTTCCATTTTGTAAAATGGGTTGGCCCGTGGCCCCTCAAAGTGGCCATGGGGCCAAGGCCAGGTCCGGGTCAGCCCATTCCCATCCTGACCGACCGGGATTACAGGCTACTCTCACTGAAGGGGGGGGGGGGGGGTCTGTCATATTCACTAACCGTGGGATTACAGGCTACTCTCACCTATCTGTATGGCCATGGAGGAGAACGACGCCAGCCTTGGCATGCATGCATCGAGAGGAAGATCCTCTCACAGACATGCACACATGCATCCTTCATCCATTCCCTGCACGTGCACAGCACAACTAGCACTGATTTGTGTATAGTGAAGGAGAGTTTGTATGTCTTCTCATGTGCTTGTCCTGCGTGACTTGCTCTTACTCTTCTCTGTTGTTGAACACCAGTGCAGCATAAATGAACCCACCAACCAACACGAGAGAGTTTTTTTCGTACATGTCGATTTTGGTAGATTAGAGATAGAAATCGAGTGGGAGGTGACAGAGACTAGAGGTGGAAGAGACATACTCCCTCCGTTCCAAAATATAAGATGTTTTAGCTTTTGTGAAACTAATGTATCTAGATGCCTTTTAGTGTAGATTCGTACGTACATGTTAGCCAACTTAGTCAGTGAGAGTAGCGAATTATCCCATTTGATTTTTTTCTGGCGTTAAAAACAAGTTGAATGTTTGAAATAGGCCAGGATTCATAAGTTTAGGGTGCCAACTTCTGGGATTCGAAGTTCGCCGTTTCATTTAGCTAACTTCTACAAGTTCAAAGTTCAATGGACTTTATTCTTTACTTAAACTATGAAGTCTTAATTATTTCTTGTTTGTACCACAAGTGTTACTATTGGCGCACCTTTTTTATATATTCTTGTTAGTCAATTATTACCAGCAGATAATTGTATTTCTCTTTTCAGTTGTATTTGTTCTTTTTTCCAGATAGGTTTAGTCATTGATCTGACAAATACTTCTAGATATTACTCACCAGCAGAATGGACAAAGCAAGGTACCAAGCATGTCAAGGTGAGAGAGTTTAGCTTAAAAAAATCTTTGTATGTTGAAAGAAATCCTTCCTAACACGTTCCCTTTTTAGATTCCTTGCAAGGGAAGAGATTCTGTACCGGATAATGAATCTGTTAATGAATTTGTCTATGAGGTAGTAACAGTAATCTTTTTTGATACAGATATTTACGTAAATTATACTCTGGAGATATGATTTGACATCTCTTTTCACCCCAATTGTTTCCCATGTTGTTTCTTTGATACCATGCTTTATACTGCAAGGTGGTTATCAATGGCAACTTACCTTTAATGACGGACCACTTATTTGTGGATTGGTTGATAATTATCATGTTTTATGTTATGTGAACACATTTCAGTTTTTTCTTAGACCCATCATGTTACTCAATTTGAGGATCTAGCCCTTTTCCATTTGTTATATTCTTATATCCTGTGTACCAGTCCGTTTGCAGTTTCAGTTAATTGGAATTGTGCATAGTGGTTGCATGTTCATCTCTGTTTTCTATAACAATATGTTTGGAGCACAGATTTGATTATATACATGTGCACATGGATCTTTATCGTTTTGTAGGCTTCTGTGACTTTCTTGTTTTCTTAATGAGATACCCTTCAACTCGACGTGGTTAATTTTTTTGTACTGTAGAATATATTGATCTGCATGTAGGTCATTATTAACTACCATATTCATAGAGTTCCTCATAAGCTACTTAAGTAACATTTTGCTATTTCAGGTGATGGCGTTTCTTGAACGACAAAAGCAGTCAAGGACTCCAAAATATATTCTAGTTCACTGTACCCATGGTCATAATCGTACAGGCTTCATGATTATTCATTACCTCATGCGCACACACATCTCTTGGGTTGCTGAGGTAGGGCAACTAGACACTGAATGTGATTTGTTCAGCGTAGTTCCACTGTTTGTCTTAACATCAGTTTTCTTCCTAGGCAATAAATATATTTGCTCAGAGGCGCCCTCCTGGAATATATAAGAGGGACTACATTGAAGCGTTATATTCATTTTATCATGAGGTTCCTGAAAATATGATTGTAACATGCCCTTCAACACCAGAATGGAAGAGCCCTTTTGATCTTGATTTAAATGGTGAAGCTAAGCAAGATGACGACGATGACGCTGGCGATCTTGCACCAGTACATGTATGTATTTTCTCCCTTTAGGTAAAACAATTCCAAGTAATTGTAGGCTGCTTCCTTGCATCAATTTTTTTTTATTTTTTGGAACACAAACACCCGCACATCCTATTTTAATGATTGAGTTTTATTTTTGAACATCACAGATGGGACTCAACCTTATCTTTGCTCGTGATAGTTGATCTACTGTTTTGTTGCTCATGAGACACCCCCTTTGTATTTTGCAGAACGAGGTAGAGGAAAAAGTTATAACTAATGATGATGTGCTGGGAGACGCTGTACCTTTTGATCAGCAAGAGGCTCTGCGCATTTTATGTTATCGGTTGCTTGAACTGCCCCTTGTAAGTATTAAATCTTTGTGTCGCCCAGCTTACATTTTTTTTTGGTGTGGATTAACATCAGATTGAGGATAGCATCAAACACCAGTGTTGCCAATTGTCGTGTACTCTCCCATCCCAAAATATAAAGCGCGCATTTTTTCTTCCAAATTTTAACTTTGACCAATGATTATATAAATTATGTATTACGTAATCCTCATATAGGACTGAAGTTAAATCATGTAGAATGTCTGCGTCTTATATTTGGTTCTGAGGGAGTAAAGTTTGCTTGCTGTTATCACAACTTTACCAGTTCCACTATTGGTCTTGCTTTTCAAATTTTCAAGCAAGCAGACAGTACATCCATGCAGTGTTACTGTCTGTCAAGTACCGCAAAGCGTGTGAATGAAATATAGCGGGACTATTTATGCAAGTATTTGCTCATTTCACTTGATGTGGCAGTTTTACATAGTGGGCACCAAAATTTTAGCTATTTTACCAAGGCAGCGAGATTGTACAAAGATCTGATTTTGCATTCTCTAAGTGTAGTCCTGAAAGGGTTATTGGAAATCCAAAATATATAGTATATAATTTTCTATGGCATGGGAGGAACATACTATGATGGGAAGGTGTGAGTCATGTTTTCTGTGTCTTCGGCCCTTTGCCTGTTCATAGCTTATTATTTTGTGCAACACTTTCATTTGTCACTTCCATGTATCAGCCTTTTTGTGTATTCAATTTTGTGCATGTGGAGCTGCCAAACAAGTTTTCTTACATCCTTTCTTTGGTTATAGATGCGAGGGCATGCACAATTTCCAGGATCACACCCAGTTTCCCTTAACAGGTAACCAAACAGTAAACATAAGCCATATAAAGTTTAGAATGTTAATTTTTTTACCATCTTTCTGTTATCACTGAAATTTCTCTTGCATATTCTATATGCATCCTGATTCTTGGTTATTTCCTTGTGTAGCTAGGAGCAGGAATTCTTATGAAGGATAATAAGAATGCAAATCAGAACCTAGTTTTAGTTTAATGCTCATTTTTGAGTTAAAAGTAAAACTATGCAATTCTGGAAATTGGAATCTTTGTTTTACATATCAATTTCCTTTAATCTGTTCATAAAGCCTGTCCCTATTCTCATATATTAGAAAGTGATGATTTGTTCTCAGTTAAGTAATTCAATCCAGCTCTCCGATATTTTTTTGTTTTGAAATCTAGCTATGCTTATACTAGTATAGAGGGTATCGAGGTAGCTAAAAAAAGGAGGTTTCATAGAGGTTCGGTGGGTATCGCATTTACGCACAACACTGGATGTTCCCTTGCTTGACACATGCAGTGTGGCATGCTGTTTTTTGGGCGAAGCTCAGGTTTTTGCTGGAGGCGCACATGATTTTTTTATACTCCCTCCGTCCCGAAATAACTGACTCGGATTTGTCTAGATTCGCATGTAACTAGACACGTTTTAAATAACATTTGAACGCAGCATAATTACGATCCGTGTTTGCTGTTGTGTTCCTTGCGCTGACATCTTCAAATCTCGATCACGTGTTGACGGGTTTTGCTGAACTTCTTTTGACGCAATTTTTCTAGTGCAGTTGTTTCTGTGCCCTGTGATTGCTTGTGTGTTGGCGTTGGGTGCTACACAGGATTTTGATGTGACGAAAACGCCGTGAGCTGGCGTAGTCGGTAGCGCGCAATGCTGAATGTTGCCTTGATGCACTGTTTACACAATTTTAGAAATTTACGAATAATTTTGTTTGATTGTTTTAGTTTTTGTGGAATACCTAAATGAATTGTGCACAGATTGGTAAAATTCAAGAAAACCAGGTAAAACTGGCTACCTTGCCTCCCAGTGTCAGCACAGTAGCTTGTTGGTGTTTGACGCATTTGATCTTGTCCATCCAATCTAATCTGACGTCTCAAAAAAATAAGTAGAATACATGATTTTTTTCTCTTAATTGTACATTTAATCCCTTGGTTACACCATACTGGTTATGCTGGGGTGCTATGCTTTACATGCACAATTTTAGTGCATGGATGACATTAACACCGTGGTTACAACACACAAGTATAATTTTTGAAAGATTCTGTACAAACTGTCTAAGTTTTTTCAAATAGAAAAATATTTTGGTCCTCACTGTAATGACAGACGGATTTGATTTTGTAGTGGTGGTTGAACTATGGGCTTTTATATTTTTCACTCATTGGCATTAGTGGGGATTAGTTAATTAAGTGTAAATTGTATATGATACAGAAAAAGTTCCATTTTTTAATGGGCATCGCACGATCAGCCCATGCTGATGACCTTGTTTGCCACACCATAAGATGTGTTGATATAATGAAGTATAATGGTTTCATATCACTTTTCTGATATTATTTAAATTGGGCTAAGTTCAAAGAGTCCTAAATCTTGATGCATTATATATTTGACAGACACAACTTATATACTCCCTCCGTCTCAATTCACATGTATCTATACACTAAAACGCGTCTAGATACATGCGAATCTAGACAAATCTACGGCATCTATTTCGAGGAGGAGGTAGTAGTATATATATTGGACAAAATAAGTGACTCAACTTTGTCTAGATACATATTTGTCTAGACATGTTTTGCGACTAGATTCATACGTATCTAAACAAAGTGAAGTCACTTATTTTGGGACGGAGGGAGTAGTATTTTTAGCTAATCTTTATAAGAAAACAATAGTTATTTCAAGGGTATGAAAACAAGCAAGGTTCAGCAAAGTTTCATTGTTTCTGAATTTTCATTATCAATATTGGTTCCTGGTGACCTATGTAGCCCTTTTAATCTAATGTTCTTGTTTCTTGCATGCAGTGATAACCTGCAGCTACTTAGACAGCGGTACTATTATGCTACATGGAAAGCTGATGGAACTCGATATATGATGCTTATAATGAGGGATGGTTGCTTTTTGATTGATCGGAATTTTTGCTTCAGGAGAGTTCAGATGCGCTTTCCCCACAGGAACCTTAATGAAGTAAAGTTCTTCTGATGCTGGAGAAATGATTGTAGTGCATTTTTACTTTACAAATTAACCTTATTTCTTTGCCAACTGAAGGGGGGCCTGCATTCTATGACCTTGATTGATGGGGAAATGATTATAGACACAATACCAGATTCAGGATTGAAGAGGAGGTACTTGGCGTATGATCTGATGGCACTTGATTCAGTGTCTAAAACAAAGGTATATACCGAGCACCCTTCATTATTTATTACCTGGAAGCCAGTTTTTTTCGTCTATTATTAATGCTTCCCTTCTCTGCTGCGATCCATTCGTAGTCATTTTATATTCAACATTATATGAATGAGACTATTGTTGAAGTGTATAAGTGGATTGCCTAGCACTTGCCATCAGATCGATCTTTTGGAATAGTTGGTTAGTGCATGGTATCTGAGCCAAGATCTTGAGTTCGAGTCCCGTGTGGTGCTATAAGTGGATTGCCTAGCACTTTCCATCAGATCGGTCTTTTGGAATAGTTGGCTACATAAAAGATCGTATTGACTATATGCTATTTTACCAATATGAGCTACTCTTTTGCTAGTATTGGTTATGGTTAGACCTTATTGCTGCAAATTAATATTTGGCCTTAGTATTGCTTTCAATTCGTGGAATATTTTATGCAGTTGCCTTTTGCTGAAAGGTGGAGATTACTTCAAGATGAAATAATTCGGCCACGCTACAGTGAGAAAGAACAGTTTGAGAGTGGTGCTAAGACCAATCCGATATACAGATATGACATGGAGCTATTTTCGGTGAACTTATCCAAACATGCTGAATTTTCATGTTCCATGTCGATGAGCTGAATTACATTTCTAATGCTTCGGTGCATTACCAGGCCCGGAGAAAGGATTTTTGGCTGCTGTCCACAGCAAAAAAGGTACTGAAGGGTTTTATTCCATCACTTTGCCATGATGCTGATGGCCTGATATTTCAGGTATGTTATTGGTGGTTGTACTTGGAAGTTGTAAATAATATTAAGATTTCTAGTGCAAGTCTATGCAATGCGTAAATGCTTAATCAAGAAACATGCTATAATGGTGAACTATACTACTCCCTCTGTACCGAATTACGTGTTGAAGATTTGTCTAGATTAACATGTATCTATACACTAAATACACTAAAACGTGTCTAGATACATGACATCTAATTTGGGACGGAGGGAGTATTATTTATTTTGATAGAATCTCTTGTGAAACTGCATTGTTACACAATTTTGGAGTTACTACTAATAGTAGAGGGAGAGAAAAGTATTGCCATTTTACTCTCCCTGGTGTTGCAAACTACCGGGACTTATAATTATTTGAACTGTTTATTCCAGTTTGCGCTCACTATATTAATCATCGAGTACACAAGTAATCTGATTGTGATGTGCCTGGAAGCATGAAAATGTGGTATAGCAACATACAGTTAAAGGCTTTGTGATAGCAGTGTGAAATTAATTTAACAGTTTAGCTGTTAGGTGCAAATTTCTTCTCTTTGATCCCACCACCCATTTATTTTTCAGTTCACTTCGGACCAGCAGTAATGTTTTCGGTGCCATGCCTGTTTTGTTGATCTTATCCTTATTTGTTAGCTCCCTTCTTCTGATCCTCAGAGATCCACTCCCACGAGGATCTTTGATCTTCCTTACGAAAGTGTTTCACTCATGAATCGGCTCCAGAAACACTAAAAGCGCATTTTGAGGAAAATTAGACTATATTGTTCCTTGCTATAATGCTCCAGATTAATTCATATCTTAATTTATGCCGTATTACTTTTCCTGCACTCAGTACTGCATCTAGTTTGTAGTACTTTTATGGGATTGGTTCAAATTAGCCAATATGACGGTTGGCAACAGAATATGAATTAACAACATATAAAATCATATATGCAAATACAGGGGCAATACGGCCATGCTGCTCCATAAACCAATTTCTTATTAGTCCACAGCAGAGAAGCAAAATAGCATCAACATCAATTGTTAATTCTACAGCGACTCGTGTTTTCCCTAGTTCACTACTACTGCTGTAACAAAAGCTACAGGACAAAGGACGGATGCTACAATCAATTGCACCATTCATTGCTGAACAACCCAACAGGACAAAGTCTGCACCAAATCGAAATTGAAGGGGTAGCCCGAGTTGTTTAGATGAACAGACAGAGAGGGTTGCAATGTGTACTCTGTTTTTGGCGGCGACACCGCAGTAGGATTAGGGCTTTTGATGGAAATGTACAAGGCCGTGCCAGAACTTTGTCTGGTCACCATTCTCATCGCTCGTGCTGGCAGCCTCTAGGAGATGACGGCTCATGGTTCGCCCCCCTATGATTTACAGAGAGAGCAAATATAAGGGGAAAGAATAGAAAAAAACTGGTACATTAAATTATGGCAATTATGAGTAATTATGCGGCGCTTCCCTGGGTGGTTTATTTTGACCCCACAAGAATTTACAGACAGGTCGCTCCTCCTATCTACTTATACTGTTCCGTTTGACGACTGCTCCCAGTTCTCTTTTTGGAGCCAGAAGTGTCTGGCTCAGCTCCTTAGACTCCCATAGGATCATGTGGGGGGCAAAATGGGTTATGAAGCAATGAAGAGAGGGGGAGAGTGCTAAGCCTTGATGTGGGCCCGTTGCTATAGTACATAAAGTGCTTTTCACATGGACGAGCAGTCTGTTTTAACAATAATTTCTTCACATGACAAACTCATAGAGCAGGTTGGGAATGCCTATTAGTTTTATACTCCCTCTGTTTCATTTTATTCTGCGCATAAGCTCAGACCCGCATACCAATGAGAGTGGTGGAGGGTCTGGTTTCATTTTTCTGCGGACTGTTTTGCCCTGGCTTTTCTGATGGATCAGAGGCTCTGTATTTGTGGTCGACTGGTAGTGCATGCGTGATTGGCTCTCGTCCTAGACGTTTTGTTCTTGTGGCCCACGTCCCTCTGCATGCTGGGGGTTCTTTTGGAAACCATCTCTTCTAAAAGGCAACACGCAAAGTATTTTGAAAAACTGAAAAAGGCTTACCTGCAGAGTAAACTGGAACAGAGGGAGTATATGACTAAAGGTTTGTAGATCCAAGGGCTGTATTTCTTGATACAGTAGTATACTTGAATCTTTGCAATGATGTCCTACCTGTGACCTTGAGCTTCCCTTGACTGTCTGTAACGATTTGTGCACATTTTCTCCTCTGTCATTTCAGGCTTCAAGAAGTACAGTTCTTTTGTCTTGGCTAACACTTCCAATCGTTCTTGTTCATTAGGGCTGGGATGATCCATACGTAACTCGTACGCATGAAGGTCTTCTTAAGTGGAAATACCCTGAAATGAATTCGGTTGACTTTTTGTTTGAGGTGTGTCTCACCCTTGTGTTCCCAATGTTAATGGTTAACTTTTTTTTCATGGTGGTGTTTATTTCATCATACCTAACTTCTGCAGGTTGGCAGTGATAATCGCCAGCTGGTTTTCCTTTACGAGAGAGGCAAAAAGAAACTCATGGATGGTTCTCGGATGGTATTTCCAAGTAAGCATTTCCTGCAATTTTATGTTCATTTATTTGTCATGATTTGACAGCTTGCTTCCAATGAACAGTTTTTTGTGTGTTTTCATGCAATTCTGATTATGGTACTCCATTGTATTTATTTGCTCTTTGCCCCTGTATTTCATCTTATGGTGTTATTTGTTCGATATTTATTCTAGTGTTCTGAAACTTATACAGATGAAGAAGATCCATCATCCATCTCTGGGAGGATTGTTGAGTGCTCTTGGAATAAGCAGGAGCAGTGTTGGGTCTGCATGCGTGTTAGATCTGATAAATCAACTCCGAATGATATCAATACATATCGCAAGGCTGATTCTCCTACCCCCTTTTCTAGAATTTATCTATTGTTCATATATGGTTACATATTGATATGTTCATGGTTCTTTTGATATGAAAACATTTATTTAATCATTTGAAGAAGACTCAGTAATCGATGGTTGCATTTCGAACCATTTACCTCTGAACTTGCATTATAATATTTTATACTCCCTACATAAAGAAGCTCCAGTAGAACTTGACCCCTCTAAGCTGTTTAATTTGTTATTCATGGTTGCAATAGATGCACTTCAAGGTTATCTCCTTAGCTTGTTAGCATTTTTTGCTTTTGTCTCTTATTTAATCAGTTAAATTTTCACTTCCTCTTTGATTTGCTTTCCATGAGAAACATGTACCTTCACCTCAATAGATTTTGAATAACTGGAAGACATCACTCAGTCAAAATGAGGCAGTGGAATTATTATAATCTTCTGACAGTATTTTTGTGTTATCTGTAGGTGATGAGGAGCATCACTGATAATATAACCGAAGACAAGCTTCTAGAAGAGATCAATGAGATTAGCTCCCTCCCGATGTATGCTGATAGGAAGAAAGCTGATGAAAGGATGGCTCAAGCTCATGCAAAAATGGCACATCGACGAAAGATGATGCCACCACAGTAGTGTTAGTGTTGTTGCAATAGTGCTAGAGCGCTGCTACCTCTCTGGGTAGGGGCTGGTTCCCGTAGGTTGTGTAATTAGTAGAAGTTTAGGGCCGTATGATGATAGCTGGCCAGCCAACTAATTCTTTGCACCTCTCTTGTGCCTACCGCCTGTATAGTTGTTGCCGCAGAGTAGTCCTGTAAATCTTGTACTAGTATCATGTTCTATATTCTCTCCTATGGTTTTATTTTCATGGGTGTAGAATAGTCGTTTAACAAGGGAGCATGTTCAGGTATGTCTTGTATTGCCTCTTATCCTACATAGAATTGCATGCTACATGATCTGGGTTGGCATGTTCCTATCCATATTTTATCGTGCCATGTAGCTAGATGGTTAGTCCATTGAGACGTGTTGGTGCGTCTAATAATGTTGTTGCTTGTTTTATGTCCGTTTCTTGTATTCTGTCATGTAAATACACTTTTTTTAGTGGAATCCAGTAAATGTGGTAAGTGCTGAAAAGTGATGCTGGATGGTCCATTCGACCGAATGCTTGTGAACGGTCCGTTTCAGCCCACTGAGGGCTTGTTTGATTCAAAGGAATCTTATAGGAAATTTGGAGTATTTGATTCTTAGGATTTTTTTTCTTTGTACATCGTTTGATTCGTAGGATTACAATCATAGGAAAAATTCCCATATGATTTCATTGCATTACATTTTGGAGGAAAATTTCCATCCACCCAAACCTCATGTTATAATTCCTTTGGCTTTCCTATGATTCAAACACTTGTTCAAAAAAAATTCCTATAGGGTCCAAATCCTATAGGATTCAATTAGACAAGACATTATAATCCTATATTTTTTCTATTCCTGTGTTTTTCTATCCTATGAATCAAATATGTCCTAATTGTCGTTCCTACCTTCAGTACTGCTCACCCTATTTTAGTGACCACTGTTGGTTAAGGGCTTACAGCGTCCAGATCCGTTTTCTGCCCAGTTTGAACAGCTTGGGTTGTGTGGCGGTCCGTTCATTAATTTTGGAAACGTATCTGAAAAAAAATTGGGCATGTTTCTATATACAAAGATGTATGTCAAGGGTCTTCCCTTGCTGTGAAGTCGGAGATGTGGGTGCGTTTGTTTTGCGTGGCACAAGTCTTGCATATCTCTTTGGATTTCATCATTAGAATCGAAGCCACCAGCTTCTGTGCGAAGGGTCTATTGTTTGGCATGGACTTCACGAGGTTGCTACGACAAGGCCTTCTTAGTGGCCTCTCTTCGATGAAATCGGAGCTGCCCTGCAAGGCGGCAATAGAAAATTTCATCAAATTCGGCAAGGCATGCCCTGCATCAATGTCATTCTAACCCAAATCTGTAACGGGAACATGGACATCACTTCCAAACTTTTTTTCTCGAAACCCGGCAGGGTCCAGAAGTGACCACTACTCCCTCTGTCCATAAACTTCTCAGAAAGCGACTTTGACTACTTAGCTCTAATGTTCTCTTTAATTTAAAAAAATCAAAAAATATATTTACAATTTTACAAAAAATAAAAAAAATTGTGGACATAGTCAATGTTGTATCCCACAGGTATGCAAAATCACAACACAAAATTATTTATATTGTGAGCTACATAAAAATGACAAAAATTTATAAAGTTTGGGGGTTTGAAAAATGCATGCGCAGATCCACACCCTTTACATCTTTAGAACTACCCCGACCCATATTATTTGACCCAAATTTATCTAGATACGAGCACTAAAACTTGACTAGATATATCCGTATTTAGATGAATCTAAGTCAGCTAATATGGGTCGGAGGGAGTAGTTCAAACTACAAACTATTTGAAGTTGATATTTTGCACATTTATGGGAAAATCATTAGCTACATCCGGATATTTTTTCAATTTGTTTTGGAACCAACAAATATGATATTGTATTTTTTTAAAAAAAATAGGAGAAGCACCGGTGCTTGGGAGCCAAAATTCTCCACCCCTTCTCGGAAATTTTATCCTTTTGTCAAATGTTTTTAGTTGATCAACTTTATAGAAAAAAGTAGCAACATATATAACATCAGATTGGTATATTAAGCCTCTAAAAAAATATCAGTATATTAAGAAACTATATTTCAAAATGGATCTAGTTATCTATGCCAATATAAAAAGATCTAGAGTGGGGTGATCCAACCAATCTAGTCCATGCATCCACTTAATCAAACGACTAGCTTTTAATCTGTATTCAGCGTTGATCACGAGAGGACTACCGCCGAACGGACACTAATCCATCTAATCCCTCTCCCGGCAACGATGCCGAGGATGTGTGACATAGTCTCCTCCGACCGGTCATAGTACACACATCACGGGTGGTGAGGTAGCCGACAGCGTGCGAGCCTGTCACCCGTCCAATATCTGTCCTAGCAAGCTATCTAGATGAAGAACTTCGGTGGCGCCCAAGATTTCCAGTTCAGCTTCCAAAACCTCGTGACTAAAGACCCTTGGAAGACAGCATAATAACAAGACTTGAAAGAGTACTGACCATCGGTCGTCCACCGGTAGACAAGCTTGTCTGGTTTATCCTCCAAGTGCACCTCTCGTAATTTGGCCCACAGCTAAACGTACTGCCAAAGTGCGAGAGGGTTCACAACCCCTGCAATGTCTCTAATCCAAAAACACTTGGTAAGCACATGTCTCTCCCTCCATCCTATCCTTTCTGGACGTCGAGGGATTAGCACTAGTAGGTCTGATGCTATCTCCCTAATCGACCCCATCTAGCCATCTATCCTCCCTAAACAGAGCGGGAGCCCCGTCTCCCAGCTCCATGACGGTGGAAGCGAAGAAGATTGCACTTTTCCCCCTGTTGAACTCCATATCGAGCCCACGCCAAGGTCGGAGTGGGTCTGTGTGCATCCTCCACAACCAACGGGTCATGAGACTAATAGTCGTGCATGCTAGGTCTGGTATATCAAAACATGGCAAAGCGGCATGCTCACCTTGTCCCAGTTGACTTGGAAATGTCCACCTTGAGCATCCTTCCTGCCCATCCATATGAAACCACGCAAAATCTTAATCACCTGCTTAAGGACCTTCTTATTAAGGGAAAACACCACATGTGGGCGAAGAGGAATTGCACCGAGCACCAGACGGGTGAGAGTAAAGCGTACTTCCTTAGGCATCATGGATTCCTTCCACGTTGGTAGATTGTTTGCAATCTGGTTAATCACCGGTTGGAAGGCTTCAGCCGAGAGTCGGCGAATGGCCAAGGGTATGCCCAAGTACTTGACGGGAAAGAGTGCCAATTGGAACTCCATAGTAGCCGCCACATCCATGGCCACTTCCTCCAAAAAATCAATAGGGGATACCGAGAACTTCACAAAGTTGGTGTGTAATCCTAAGACCTTGCTGAAGACCTTTCGAATGCCATGAACTGCGTGCAGTTCCATCTCATCTGGGTGGCAGAAAATCACCATGTCATCCACGTAGAGCGAGACCGTAGTTGTCATATCCTGGCGGGCCAGCCGATGCATCTATAGGGCTACTCTTCGGGACATAATAGGATTTAAGTCAATTTAGCCACATATTAAATTCCATAGAGTCAAAGGAATATTGTAGCTCACGATTTTGAAACTCTTTGTATGGAGTCTTTATGGTTTGGTGTCTGCATGAGCACGCTTCGACTTGCGCACAAACCTGGAGTGCAATCACGGAAGTCTTTACCGCCATTCACCTGCAAATAAACCATACTTAAAAATTGTATCAAAATAAGGAAGCATGATTAAGGTCTCTACATGTGGTTTTCATGGAAACTTTACATGTACCCTCTAATTTGTATAAGTGGTACCAACTCAATCATAAAACGTGCTTTGGATTTGATGTACTCCATATTTTCACCAATGTAAGACATTCTAGCATTTTGATAAAACACATGTATGTTTACATGTTTTACCGGAGTTAATTGCAAAAAAAACCGCGACAATTGCACGAGAAGTTCAAAAGTTCACTAGTTTTCGGTAGATTGGTAAAAATCCATGTACATTGTGTCTATGGCTTACAATGTGCACTGATGCTAGGATTTAGACGTGCTAATGATGATTCTGACCGCGGGACAGGGTGACGTGGCACCATGGTGATGGTCAAGGACAACTTATGTTAGACATATATGTGTAGGGGTTCGTAGCATGGAAAACAAAAAAATTCTACCGCATGAACACATACAAACCAAGATATATATACTAGATTGTAGCAATGATTCGATAGAGTACTCATCCTCGAAGATTCCAAATCGGTTAACGAGATCAGATTCTCGTGGGTGATGTAGTCGTTCACTTGCCTATCTCAAGATCGCATAGTCGATCCTTCCAGCGCCGCGTTCCGGAAGCGCTCCCGTAGTCGGCCACACGTTCGATACTCGATGAAGACCTTCCTCTCCCTTGTTTCAGCAGGCAGCGGAGGTCGTAGATCTCTCCTCACGATTCCGGCAGCACGGCGATGTGGTGTCAGAGTTTAGAGGGGAAATCCCGCAGGGCTTCGCCTAATCCGGAGCGGGTATGCTGGAGTAGAAGAGAGTCCTTGGCGATCTAGGGTTTAGAGGACCAAGGGAGGGTGGTGGCCGGCGGCTAGGGACTAGGGTTTGCTCTAGTCGGCGACTTGGAGGAGCCCTTGGCAGCGACGACTTGAGGTGGTGGAACCTTGGCTAGGGTTTGTTGTGAGGGGTAGGGGGCGCCCTACCCCTCCTTTTATAGGTGGGGAGGCGGCAAGGGGGGGTAATCCTCCCCCAACTCCACCTTGTGTGGCCGGCGGAAAGGAGAGGGAGGAATCCTCCCTTAGGTAGGATTCCTTCCCTCCCTCCACTAGGCAATCAATGCTGGTGTTTGACTTTCAAACTAGAGTTTGATTTCGCTATTCCAATTGCCCTGCCTAGTGACCTAGTGAAAGGATACAGATGTCGCCTAGAGGGGGGGTGAATAGGCGATTAAAACTTTTCCTAGAGTGGCTCAACAAAGGCGGAATAAAACTAGTGTTTACTTTGTTAAGCACAACCTAGAAACAACTAAGGTTCACCTATATGCACCAACAACTTATGCTAAGAAATACAAGCAACAAAGTGGTAGCAAGATATATATTACTTCAAGCACGAAGGCTATCACAATGTAAAGTGCATAAGTAAAGAGCTCGGGTATAGAGATAACCGAGGCACGCAGGGACAACGATATTTTACCGAGTTCCTCCCAACATGGAGTACGTCTCGTTTGGAGAGGGGGTGGTATCAAACCACCAACGCCACAAAAGGCCTCCCTTATTCTCCGGTGAATCTCACCCCAATGGGATCGATCCACGCTTCCACTATCGGTGCACTTGTCGGTGGCAACCGGAACCTCTCACAAGGTTGGGACACTTCTCCACAACCTAATTGGAGGCTCCCAACAAATGCCACAAAAGGCCACAATGCCACCAAGGCCACAACGCCACCAAGGCCACAAAAACGTCTAGGGTTCCAAGAACCCAAGAGGGACAAGCTCCAATGAGTAACTCAAACCAAATCCTCCGAGGAGAACACAAACCGATGCACCAAATGCAAATGGCAAGAACACCACAAAGGTGTTCAAATACTTCTCTCCCAAATTCCACCAAAGCTACAAAAGCTTATGGGGGAATAAGAGAGGAAGAAAAATGGAGGAAATCCACAAAAGACTCCAAGATCTAGATCCCAATATGTTATCCTCACTTAGAGGAGAAATTGATTGGTGGGATTGTAGATCTTGATCTCCTCTTTCAAATCCCTCAATAATATGCAAGAATCATCGGAGGGATTGAGAGAAATCAAGCTCAAGAAGGTCAACAATGGAGGGGAAAACTTGCAAGAATCGTTAAGGAACCATTGGGGAAGAAGGCCCCTTATATAGGTCCCTCCAAAATCCAACCGTTGTAGCCTAAAAACACGATTCACGGTACTACCGAACTTTCTCGGCACTACCGGACATTCCCTGGGATTCCTGAGGCGCCAAACGCATTTTTCTCTGCGCTCCCCGGTACCAAAATGCGGTACTACCGGACCCCGGTACTACCGGATCCTGGTCCGGTACTACCGGTCATCACAGAACGAAAACAGCCATAACTTTTGCATCAGGACTCCGATTTCGATGATCTTGGGCTCGTTTCGAAGAGGACAACAACCTCTAAAATATCATGCAAAGAAACATCATAGTCTAACAAGGGAGTATATATCCAAATGACGAAGTAAAAAAACCTTCTGCCGCGCTAGGTACTAAAATGCGGTACTACCGCTTTTTGGTACCTAGCCCAAAGGGCTTTGAAACTTGTCAAAACCTTCATTGCTAGGTACTAAAATGCGGTACTACCGCATTTTGGTACCTAGGAGGGCAGTGGCATTTGGCAACTTGCCAAAACCTACTACCGCTCTACCGCATTTTAGTACCTAGGAAAATTCAAACCTCTATAACTTTTGATTGGTAACTCCGATCGACCCAATTCCAATTGCGTTGGAAAAAGGAAGACATGAGCTACCCTATGAAAGGTGAAAATATTGTTTATCACCAAGTGAGAATGTATCATGTATAATAATGTGAGATACCTCACTTGGTGAGAAACCGAAAAGCCGCTAAGATCAAAATCGCAACAAGATACAAACGGAAGATCCGATTTTGATGAACAAGAGCTTGTTATGGAGATTACCACAAGCTCTATATCCTCACATGGATAAGACCAAATAACAACCAAATATGATGATGCAAATATGCAAAGGTTTGAGCTCACTCCGAACGAAGTGAACGAGTTACTCATTCGAGAGCCCCTCTTGATAGTACGACTATCTATCCTAAACCCGGTCTCCTACTAACAATATGAGACCGGCAAAAGGGAAAACCTATCAAGATTATACCTTTGCCTTGAGCATTCCACTTGAGCTCGATGTAGACGATCTTGCCCTTCTCAAGATGGAACGCCTTTCTTGATTCCACATCATTGATCCATGATCACCGAGGATGGCAAGCATCAAACATGAGATCTTCTATAGATGGCGCATTTTGATCTTGCATAACATATCTTCTTCTCATTTCATCGACCTTGAAGCCGACACAAGCTCCAAGCGATGCCAACGGACAAGTCCTACAAGTGAAACTTAATACACACATTAGTCCATAAAGATTGTCATTAATTACCAAAACCACACATGGGGGCCCACATGTTCTTTCAATCTCCCCCATTTTGGTAATTGATGGCAATCCCTTTAAGAGGGTTTATATAAGGAATATTAAAGAATAAAATGGTACTACCAATATCAAATACTACATAAGTATGTGATATTGATACCACCACCATATATAGAGCAAACTCCCCCACAATCTATGCATGTGTGATGAACTCGAATTTCATTGCATATATTGCCAATCATTATCATTGGTGGAGTTTCCTCTATATACCACATGCTAAGCATGAAAGGCAAATGCTTAGGAACAAACTCAAAGAATAAACCATTTCCCTTAAACCCTCTAAAACTTCTCCCCATTAGCATCGATTGCCTAAATGGGTGACAAGTTCTAGAAGGCCAATATAGTGATAAATCCTCCAAAGGTGTGCATTCGCACATATCCAATGCTGAATACTTGGGAGGAAGTAGAACTATATCGAGGACCCAAAGATTGCCAAAAGAAATAAAATAAAACGACCATCACAAATGACGCAAGCAATCACAAGATCCGACAAATCAATTGAAAACAACAAATGAGTCCAAATGGAAACAACAAGATATTAAGATATGAGCAAAAGAGTGCTTTCAATAACAAATAGAGAAGCTCCCCAAGATTTGTGCGCAATTCAAAATAAATGCATTAGAATACATATTGCACAAATATGGAATCCTTGCTCCCCCATAAGCATTTAAAACACACTAAATAAAAGATCAAACAAATGCTTAAATAAAATAGAAAAGCTCCCCAAGATTTGTGCACACTTTAGAATGTTGTATTTAAATACAAAAGTGCACAAATATGGAATCCTCACTCCTCCATAAACATTTAAGGCACAATAAATGAGAAAGGAGACAAATGAGCATTATTAAATGAATTAGATGAGCTTCCCAAAGATAATGCACCAATTATGATAATTGTAATTGGGAACAAGGTGCATAATCATGGAATCCTCACTCATCCGAGTTCATTTAACAATACAAGGCATGAGAGAACAAATATGAGTGCCCAAAGATGCAAACAAGAGGAACAAGCACTCATAGGAAATTAAATTTGGAACCCACGAAAGAATCAAAAGGAATAGAAAGGTGGTCTCCAAGGATTTAAATATCAACTAAGATTATCTACGCTTATGTGTATATGTCTCTAAGTGTAAGACATCACAAGGACATATGCCAACAAAGAAATATGCACACATAAAGAAGATATACAATAAATCACATAAAAGGCTAAAATGAAGTCATAACATATACCAATAAGATTTTTGCTTCAAAGCATGGCCAAAGGCTCAAATATATCTTATTGTACATTAATGAGCTTCAAACAACAACACACTTCATATATTACAATTATCACCAAGGGAAAAGGAGAAAGTTGGAGTATATGGAGAAAGGCAACAAGTATCACAAGGAATAATCAACTAGCAAAAATCTCACTATTGCACATGAGAGAAGTTGAGGAAAAGATAGGCAATAAGATTGCTAGATTGACATATTTGGGATTGATGGATCATATGCATGATTTTGTATAGTCCCAATTATATGCACTCATCCCAACTTATACACATATACAATAGAGGGTTCTCTTAGTACCATGGCTAGAGATACAATAATAAATACAATAACAAAAATTCATGCCAAAATGCAACCTACAAAAGGTTGGAAGCAAGATAAATATGCATGAGCAAGAGATACTTGTTACCGAGATATAATTGGTAGGATGTAGAAGATATGAATTCATTGATCATCCTATAGCTTGCCTCCAATTTTCATTAACGCACCACTTCTTTAAGTTTGAGAGACAAGCATCCAATCTATCTCCAATGTACCTAAAACACATTTAAGTACAAAATGGTCCCCAAACTTATTGGGTCCAATGTAGTTAGTGCAACTACAATACATAGGAGAGACTCCACATAAATATGTGCATATTGATATGAAATTGAATTTCATGCACAACTTAGCCGATGGGATTTGGTGGAGTTTCCCCTATATATTGGATCAAAGAAAGCAAGCATGCCATAATATAAACATATAGTAAATATGCATGCATAAAGCTTTCAAGAACCAAAACGGAGATACAATTTGAACAAAAACACCAAGTAAATCGAGATTGCACACACAAGAGTGTGACATGACAAACGATTTCTAAATTGTATCAAAGAACCAATCCAACACATGAAAGGTCACAAGTTCAACAAATGAACTAAGCTAAAGCCAAAAGAGAAAAGGATAGATAGAAATAAAAATGCTCAAGGATTTATCTCATTCTAAAATGGTCAAATCATGAAACAGGGAGTGAGACAAAGCCAACTTCCAAAAAGAGCAAGGTTCCAACAAGAAACCAAACTCCCCAAACTTCTCATGATGGCACAAATACCAAAACGAAAAGATTGAGGTTCCAAGCACATAAAACCCGATATGGATCAAACAAAGAAGCATAAATATGAGTGTTCTAAATAATATAGGAGAGCTCCCCCATGGATAGTGCATTATATAGGATTTTCCTTTTGAATGCAAAATGCACACAAATGGGATCATCACTAGTACCTACAAATAAATAAAACACAAGAGGATACCAAGAAAAGTAAAAGGATCCAAATGTAGCAAGGAATACATGGGAGCACACAAAATATTTACTTGGCCAAAGATAGGACAAGATTGAGCAAAGGCCAAAGTGAATATGATCAATAAATTCTACCATAAATATAGTACTCATTGTCCAAGGACAGTAAATATTTCGAATTATTTTCCCAAGGTAGCTTGCATGGATATCCAAGATTATAGTCACAACAAGAAGCATATAATAAAATATAAGAATTAAGCATGATACTTCTAACAAGATTCTTGGTAGCTTCCAATTGTCACATAATCACTAGTGATTAGAGTAACTTGAAGCAAATGGTTTCCATGCGGATATATATATCTAAATATGAGGAAACACATACCAAGAATCATTCTCACATACAAGACCCAAAATATGAGCAACAACGGCATTCAAGAAAATTGGAACTTTTATGAGAAAATGTGTCACATAGGTGCTAGATAATTATCAATATCAAATCTAAGTGACACAACCTCGAATATTCACATTTTCTAGGATTTATAATATGCACTAAGCATATGACTCCCCCATAATGTGATACTACCATACAACCAACACGAGGCAAAATAATACAAATAGAGATAATTAATGGACATTATAAAACTTAAATTTCTCATGAGAATTGTACCACATAGATACCAGATAGTATCCCAATATAAATGCTAGGTGGTATTCCTCATGTACACACATTTTTAGGATTGTGTAATTCCTAAGCATAACACTCCCCCAAAATGGGATAGTCCATTAATCTCTCACAAGAGCCAAATAAGATACCAAATATAATCAAGTAAGGCTCAACACAAGAAACACACATACATGGTGTGCCACCTAATCATACACAAATATGATTGATACCTCAAGACAATTAAGTGGAAATCAAAACATGTACAAAAGCATGGAAGATACAAAACCAACACATGCACAAGGGGGCGAGTAACTTTCAATGTAAATAGTCTAGCATATGTTACCGCAAGGAGGAACATTGGAAATATAATATAATCATGATAATTCACATGGCTTGGCTTGACTATAATAATTGATGAAGATCCCTCAATTCTTCATTATGTAGCCAAGACTCCAATGCCCTCCAACTAACACCTATTGATCAATATTTGGCTTGTTGGTCCCCAACCAAGTTGGGTCCTAAGAGGTTAGTCACAATAGGCTTGGCAACCCAAATGGTTCTTTTCTTGAAACCACATTGAGCACCAACAAATTTGGAAAACACATTGCCACCCTCATCCTTACAAAGAGAATAAGCATCATCAATAATGATAGGGTTGGATGAGGAGATACCAATAGTGCATGAGGAAGAAATATACCCCTTCTCACGGCATATGTAGCAAGTTCTACTCTTGCCATCTTTCTCCTTAGGTGAAGCCACAACTCGAGGAAGAGCTCGAGTAGTCCTCTTAGGAAGAGACCCATTAATAACTTGAGGTGGAGCTTGAGGCCGCTTCCCATGTTGCTTCACACTAAGAGGCTTTTTCTTCAATGGGAAAGATCTAACATGGTGCCCTTATTCCTTGCACTTGAAGCAAACAATGTTGGCCGAATTCTTGACTTGATCTTGGCCATTCTTCTTGTTTTCCTTGTGCTTCAACTTGATAGTGGACTTGTTCTTGACATTGGAGTTGAATCCAAGCCCACTCTTGTCATTGGGGGATTTTTGCACACTCAAAATTTTGTTGAGTGTGACCTTCCCTTGATGACCCTTTTTCAAGTCATTTCTCAAAGAAGTGGCTTGAGCCTTGAGCTCTTTTATTTCCTCTACATGGTTAGTTTCAACAAAAGTACTAGAGGAAGTAGATGCTACATTATTAGAGCAACAAGGTGTAGGGGTTCGTAGCATGGAAAACAAAAAAATTCTATCGCATACAAACAAACAAGCCAAGATCTATCTACTAGATTGTAGAAGCGAGTCGATGGAATAACTTACCCTCGAAGATTCCAAAGCGGTTAACGAGAGCAGATTCTCGTGGGTGATGTAGTCGTACTCTTTCCGATCTCAAGATCGCGTAGACGATCCTTCCTACAAGGCTGCGTTAGAGCGCCTCATGCCGGTCACACGTTCGGTACTCGACGAAGACCTTCCTCTCCCTTGTTCCAGCAGGCAGCGGAGGTTGTAGCACTCTCCTCGTGATTCCGGCAGCACAACGGTGTGGTACCGGAAGTAGAGGGGAGATCCCGCAGGGCTTCGCCTTAAGCCG
This sequence comes from Avena longiglumis, assembly GCA_030063025.1. NCBI lineage: Eukaryota > Viridiplantae > Streptophyta > Magnoliopsida > Poales > Poaceae > Avena > Avena longiglumis. The sequence goes on from CP125979.1 coordinate 186,731,347, forward strand.
GAGCGAGTATGGTGGAGTATGAGAGAGAGATATTAGTGGTCTAGGGTTTAGACACACCAATTAGAAGGCTCTAATCTGAAGGCTAGGGCAATTAGAAGCTCTAAACCAAAGCGGCTCTAAACCGGAGTTTAGGGCTAGGATTTAGATTAGAGGATAGGAACTTGTGTGTCTAGAGGAGGAGGCCCTGCCCCTCCTTTTATAGGTGGGAGGGGCGGCCAAGGGGAGGGAGTCCCTACCCAAGTCGGCCTTGGGTGGCTAGCTTGGAGAGGAGGGACTCTCCCCAAGTCGGTTTCAACCTCCTCTTGCTTGTTTCCTCGCTTCTGTTTTAGCCGTTTGACTTTCAAGGCCATTTGACTTTTCAGTTTTAGGATTCAATTTAATCCTTTATTTGGAATAGCGAGAACACTTAGTACATGATGCAATCATTCCAATATGTAATGACACATTCATGTACCCCTTCCCCGAGTGCGGACATTTGAACCTTCTAGAACATTCCCGATGAAAACACCTAATCATTTCAACTCAAACGGACTTTCCTTATATGAATCTTATTCTCCGGACCATTCTGGATCACCTCGTGATATCCTGGATCCCATCCGAGACTCTGAACAACATTCGGTCTCTTTCTCCTAATACCATAACTACTCAAACAACGTCGAATCCTTAAGTGTGTCTCCCTACGGTTCGTGAATTATGCGGACATGATCGAGACACTTCTCCGAACAATAACCAATAGAGGAATCTGGAAATTCATATGGCTCCCACATATTTCTACGATTACTTTGCGATCGAATGAACCACTTACATACGATACCAATTTCCCTTTGTCTCACGATAGTTTACTTATCCGAGGTTATGATCGTCGGTATCTCTGCATACCTAGTTCAACCTCGTTACCGATAAGTACTCTTTTCTCGTTCCCGTGATATGTGATCCCTTATGAGCCAGTCACATGCTTGCAAGCTAATTGGATGACATTTCACCGAGAGGGCCCAAAGTATATCTATCCGTCATATGGATGGACAAATCCCACTCTTGATCCATGTGTTTCAACCAATACTTTCTGAACACTCAATGCCACCTTTATAGCCACCCTGTTACGGTGTGGTGTTTGATGACATCAAAGCATCCATCTGGAAAAGGTGATATGCATGATCTCATGGTCGAAGGAATTAGGTTACTATGCATCAGAAAGCATATAGCAATTGAACTATTGAAATGACTTGATCTTTATGCTACGCTTATATATAGGAGTATGTCCATCACATCATTCTCCTAATGATATGACCCTGTTGTTAATAACATCTCTATGTTCATGATCAGGAAACCATGATCATATATTAACCAACAAGCTAGTTTAACAAGAGGCTTTACTAGGGACTCTTTTATGTTTACAAATCACACAAGTATTAATGTTTCCGGTTAATACAATTATAGCATGGTATGTAAACATTTATCATAAGTGTGAAGATATGATAATAACCACTTTATTATTGCCTCTTGGGCATATCTCCAACAGTCTCCCACTTGCACTAGAGTCAATAATCTAGTTTCAAACCTTTGTGTATTCAACACCTATGGCTTTCCGGTGTTGTATGTACACGATTGCTAGTGGTCAATCGATCTCGGATCCGACACTTCCGTGTCCGTGTAATTGCATGTCTTTGCGTCTACGCATCACTCATTCTCTAATGAGATGGCTTTGTATAAATTTGGTCTTTCGGTGTGACCTTTAGCTCTTTGGGGTTAAAACATGTTGATAATATTGTCGCACAATATATCTTCATAGTATTATCCCACTGTGAACTACACCTAGTTTGATAACAAACTACTTGACACAAATGCCCTCTTTAGCTGCTATAATAGCAGTTATATACTTAGCTTTTTGTTGTAGTATCTGTCACAATGTCTTAACTTTGGAACTCATCCAAATCCATTATGGAACTCACTTTCCATTATTTTGTGCCACCCTTAGTTTAGATTGAGATAAACTTAATTTGTACTTTGTGACAAAACTAGTATCAATGTAGTACTTTTACAATGAACTAACCATCTATTTGTCACTTCTACAAATATTATACTCTTAGTTCTTCCAAAAGATCATAAGAATATCCTTACTATTGTCCAATGATCATCTTACGAATCATTCTGGTATATGCTCACAACATTTAGAGCATAGGACATATCTGGATTTATACATATCACAGTATGATTGATATAAATACTCTTTGTGATTTCATACATCAAGTATCAATCTATACTTGATTATTTGTTTCACTTTACCAAATGTCAATACACTTGAATATATCATCAACATTGAACTCATTCAATCCTTTCTGTGCGACAAGAACCTCTCTTGTAGTTTCTATATTGAACTCATTCAATATCTTTTCTATGTACTTCTGGCACAACCATATTAGCGTCTATTGATGCCAAATATTTGGGTTTTGCCTAAGTCTTTCATCGGGATGAAATTCTTAATATGTGTTAATAAAAGATACATTATTTCCAATCAACAATATGTCTTCCACATAATGTATTAGAAACATGTCTTAGCGCTCCCACTTAATTTCTTGCAAATGCAAGTATCTTCATCGTCTCCGACGAATTTAAACTCCTTTAACAGTTTCATCATGGTGAAGATTCCAACTCCGCAATGCTTACTTCAACCATTGAGGTTTGCATATGCTTTTAGCATCCCTTGAATTAACAAAAACCCTTTGGACCATGTTATGTACATGTCCTAGGTAACAATTCTATTAGAAGAACTTGTTTTGTTTATTCAACACATAACAAAATTATATGTCGTAGTTGCTACATTAATCCGTCTAGACTAAACATCGTTATAAAAGATCAAATCTTAACATAGTCAACCTTTGAACATTGTTGTGAAATCTTTCCCAACATGTCGACTATTTCATAGATGTGCAAGATCCATGTCTATTTTTTTTATAGATCCAAACACAACTGTAAGGTCTTACACCTTTCTCGAGGGTCCTTCAAGTTCAAAACTTAATTTCTCGTGTATGGAACTATCACGGATTTTATTGCTTCAAGCCATTTGACGGAGTCAGGGCTCATCATCGCTTCTTTGCATGTAGTCGGATCATTATTGTCAAATAATGATTTAACTCTCAAATCTTGGTATTTGATTGTTTACCCGACCTACTTGTTTTAATAGGAACTTAGATCTCCGTAACCACAATCTTTGAGGCACGTGAGCCATGAGCATTGTTGCTGCCTCCGGAACACTTTTCGGCGCTGCGCAACTTTGCACATATAGCTAAGGTTGTTTTAACCTTATCAAAGTTCTTTTGTCCTCCCACTTAACTTTTCACGAGAAATTCCTTCTCTAAGAAACTTGACGTTCTAAGCGACAAACATTTTTGTCTCCGATGTTATGGAGGAACAGTTATTCGAAATAATATACAAAGACAGGTTCATCCGACTTTGGTTGCAAACATCTTTCTTATGCATAGCATACCAATGTTTAAGAAAGGACAACTTGGGTTTTATCCCAAACCATAACCTTATATGGTGTCATTTCAACGGATTATGATGGAGCTCTTTTCAGTGGAAAAACGGTAATCTCTAAAGCTTTTAATCTTTAAAATATAATGGCAGTTTTATGAATTATACCTTTGATCTTACCATGTCAAACAAGGTTTAATTACATATCTCGAATGCTCCATACTCTTATGGTGTTTCGGGAAATGCAAATCCACGGAACGATTCCATAAATCTTAGGTATTATGCTAAACTTTATAACTCAAATATCTTCCTTTATGATCTTTATCATAAATTGTTTATATTCTTGTTACAATGATTTTGCACTTCATCTTGAAAGTCTTTGAACTTTTCAAATGTTTCATACTTCATCCATATTAAGTAAATATTCATATATTCACTCAAATTTTCGGAGAAAGCATATGAAGTTGAAATCCATCGCTCTTGACTACACATAATGGACTTCGTACAACAATATGTACAAGTTCCAATAAGCTAGCCATTCGTTCCTTTTTGGCCTATGAACAAAGTTTTAATTATCTCTAGGAAAGTTTCATAAGCGTCATTTGATCAAAATCAAAAGACTCCAAAATTCCATCCACATGGAGTTTCTTCATGTTTTCTTTCCAATATAATTTAAACGGCGATGTCACTTCCTAAGTGATCTTTCAATCAATTTGTCTTTCGACATTTTTAGCACAAGTTTTATGGATGCGATTTCTCCAACGAGATTTGCGAATCCATCTTTTATGGATTACGACAATTATTTGAACAACCCTTTTGTTCTCATAATACCTGATAAATCAAATCTTTGAAGGCAAGCTTTGATGTTTAACGAGCAACACAATAACCCTTTATTTTTTCTCGATGAACATCATCGCATATTCTTTTGCTAGTTACTTAGGCCATTGTAGTTCATGAATTGTGTTGTTTCGTATGACGATTCACACCAACAAATTCAGTATCAAATACTTGAGAACCACATTGTTTAATAAGCAAAGAATATAGCCATAACATGTATATCATCTATATACTTAAGCTGAACAATTCTAGTCTTTTCCTTTCTGCCATATACTTATGAGATTTTCTTTCAATATTTCCTTCGCTTGAAAGAATCTATCAACATCAATAGTGGAGTCATACATATGACACATAGTCCAAAGCGTGTATAATTAAATACCAATGTCTTTGGACTTGCACTTTGAAGTAGATCACCATCATCAAATGTTTGGTGTTCTTCCAAATTCCTTTCTTTAGTAATCTCTTGGTGTAGTAAATATTTTACCTACATCAAATATTCACCTTTATCATGGAATTATCCATGATCAAGCTACTTTAGCTTATAAAGATGAATCGTGAGTATAATGTTGCTATCCAAAACCTTTTGGTGGATTAGGACAACTAGTGTCTCCAACCTTTGCAAATTCTCATCAAAATATGAGAACATGAACTTTGCCATATTATACTCTATCATGTTGTAACCAAAACTTTGTTTCAGATATCACAATATCTTCCACACATCATGGTTTCTGAAACAACTCTTTCAGATCCTAGATAACCTTGATATTAAGAGAATCCTTTGAATATCAAGAATCATGGAGACAAACATGATACTTATATACTAACACTTGGAATTGTTACTCTTGATTTAATACTAATTATTAAACTTCATGGAGTAACTGGAACTTACTGAAAGTTTGCAATAGGACTTTTAAACTTTAGATTAACACTTCAAAACAATACGATACCAGTTCGTAAAGTAACTAACCAGAATTCTATAGTTCTATCATCTCAATTATAACTAAGCACAAGGTGGTAAACGGATGCCAATGACTACAACAACTATGCAAATTCACTTTGATTTAGTTTATGAAATTGAGTTCTAATTAATAATTAAATTAATCTAGGTGAACTCCCACTCAAAACAATATCCCTCACATTGTTTTAGTGATCACACGAACCAAATCCACCACATCAAAACCGATCATCACGAGAGTTGATATAGCTTCAATGGCGAACAATCAACATGTTCATCATATCTACTATATGACTCATGCTCTACCTTTCGGTAATCCGTGTTCCGAGACCATGTCTGTACATGCTAGGCTCATCAAGATCAAACCTTAGTTTCCGCATGAGCAAATCTGGCTTGCTCACGTTGTATACACTTGCATAATCTAACACACCCGATCATCACGTGGTGCTTCGAAACAACAAGCTTTAGCAACGGTGCTAACTAAGGGCGAACACTTTATGACTTGAAATTCATGTGCATGAGGGATCATCTTATAATGCTACAATCGTCTACTAAGCAATACAAGATGAATAAAGGATAAACATCACATGCAATTCATAATATGTGATATGATATGGCTTTTCTTCTTTGTGCTTCCGATCTCCATCTTCAAGCACGAACATGATCTCCATCATCACCGGCATTGCATCAAGGTCAATGACGCTTCTCCATGGTTGTCGTCCACCGGTCTTCAACTATTACAACTACTTTGAATAGACACGCGAGTCTTAACATAAATTAAAGACAACCATCTGGCTCCTACCGGTTGCCAACTTACAATAAGGAACATTGCATACATCATATATAATCACAATCATGGCCATATCACATCACAGCACACCCCTGCAAAACAAAGTTAGACGCCTCTAATTTTCTTTGCATGTTTTACGTGGTTTGGGGCTTTCAATAAGTGTCGTTCTAACTTACGAACAAGAACCACAACATTGATACTAGTATTGTCAATCACCCGTTGTAAATTGAATCTTAACTATGCTAGGAGAAACAGCACCAAGAAGCCACTTATGCAATACAAGTTGCATGTCAAGCGTGGAGCAAGTCTCATGAACGATGTCATGTAAGGTTAGCCCGGGCCGCTTCATCCCAACATACCGCAAGATGCAAAGTACACAAGAAGCAATCGACAATAAAGCATCAACGCCCACAATGACCATTGTGTTCTACTCGCAACAGATCTACATATAGACCTGGCTCGATACATCAGAGGGGTTCGTAGCATGGAAAACAAAAATTTTCTATCGCATACAAACAAACAAGCCAAGATCTATCTACTAGATTGTAGCAACGAGTCGATGGAATAACTTACCTCAAGATTCCAAAGCGGTTAACGAGAGCAGATTCTTGTGGGTGATGTAGTCGTACTCTTCCGATCTCAAGATCGCGTGACGATCCTTCCGGCCAAGGCGTTCGGCAGCGCCCTTGATCGGTCACACGTTCGGTACTGATTTAACACCTTCCTCTCCTTGTTCCAAAGAAAAGATAGGTTGTAGCACTCTCCTCGCGATTCCGGCAGCACAACGGCGTGGTACCGGAAGTAGAGGGGAGATCCCGCAGGGCTTCGCCTTAAGCCGGAGCGAGTATGGTGGAGTATGAGAGAGCTATTAGTGGTCTAGGGTTTAGACACACCAATTAGAAGGCTCTAATCCGAAGGCTAGGGCAATTAGAAGCTCTAAACCAAAGCGGCTCTAAACCGGAGTTTAGGGCTAGGATTTAGATTAGAGGATAGGAACTTGTGTGTCTAGAGGAGGAGGCCCTGCCCCTCCTTTTATAGGTGGGAGGGGCGGCCAAGGGGAGGGAGTCCCTCCCCAAGTCGGCCTTGGGTGGCTACGGCTTGAGAGGAGGGCTCCTCCCAAGTTGGTTTCAACCTCCTCTTGCTTGTTTCCTCGGTTTCTCTGTTTAGCCGCTTGACTTTCAAACCGCCATTTGACTTTTCAGTTTTAGGATTCAATTTAATCCTTTATTTGGAACAGCGAGAACACTTAGTACATGATGCAATCATTCCAATATGTAATGACACATTCATGTACCCCTTCCCCGGAGTTCCGGACATTCCGAACCTTCTAGAACATTCCCGATGAAAACACCTAATCATTTCCGAACTCAAACGGACTTTCCTTATATGAATCTTATTCTCCGACCATTCCGGATCACCTCGTGATATCCCGGATCCCATCCGAGACTCAACAACATTCGGTCTCTTTCTCATAATACCATAACTACTCAAACAACGTCAATCCTTAAGTGTGTCTCCTACGGTTCGTGAATTATGCGACATGATCGAGACACTTATCCAACAATAACCAATAGAGGAATCTGAAATTCATATGGCTCCTACATATTTCTACGATTACTTTGCGATCGAATGAACCACTTACATACGATACCAATTTCCCTTTGTCTCACGATAGTTTACTTATCCGAGGTTATGATCGCTTCAGATTCTCATACCTAGTTCAACCTCATCGATAAGTACTCTTTTCTCGTTCCCGTGATATGTGATCCCTTGTGAGCCAGTCACATGCTTGCAAGCTAATTGGATGACATTTCACCGAGAGGGCCCAGAGTATATCTATCCGTCATATGGATGGACAAATCCCACTCTTGATCCATGTGTTTCAACCAATACTTTCTGAACACTCAATGCCACCTTTATAGCCACCCTCTTACGGTGTGGTGTTTGATGACATCAAAGCATCCATCCGGAAAAGGTGATATGCATGATCTCATGGTCGAAGGAATTAGGTTACTATGTATCAGAAAGCATATACCAATTGAACTATTGAAATGACTTGATCTTTATGCTACGCTTATCTATAGGAGTATGTCCATCACATCATTCTCCTAATGATATGATCCTGTTGTTAATAACATCTCTATGTTCATGATCAGGAAACCATGATCATATATTAACCAACAAGCTAGTTTAACAAGAGGCTTTACTAGGGACTCTTATTTTAGTTTACAAATCACACAAGTATTAATGTTTCCTGTTAATACAATTATAGCATGGTATGTAAACATTTATCATAAGTGTGAAGATATGATAATAACCACTTTATTATTGCCTCTTGTGCATATCTCCAGCCTCCCACTTGCACTAGAGTCAATAATCTAGTTTCAAACCTTGTGTATATAACACCTATGGCTTTCCTGTTGTATGTACACGATTGCTAGTGGTCAACTGATCTCGGATCGACACTTCCGTGTCCGTGTGTAATTGCATGTCTTTGCCTCTCGCATCACTTATTCTCTAATGAGATGGCTTTGTATAAATTTGGTCTTCGGTGTGACCTTTAGTTCTTTGGGGTTAAAACATGTTGATAATATTGTCGCACAATATATCTTCATAGTATTATCCTCCGTGAACTACACCTAGTTTGATAACAAACTACTTGACTCAAATGCCCTCTTTGCTGCTATAATAGCGCATATACTTAGCCTTTTGTTGTAGTATCTGTCACAATGTCTTAACTTTGGAACTCATCCAAATCCATTATGGAACTCACTTTCCATTATATTGTGCCACCCTTAGTTTAGATTGAGATAAACTTAATTTGTACTTTGTGACAAAGCTAGTATCAATGTAGTACTTTTACAATGAACTAACCATCTATTTGTCACTTCTACAAATAATATACTCTTAGTTCTTCCAAAAGATCATAAGAATATCCTTACTATTGTCCAATGATAATCTTACGAATCATTCTGGTATATGCTCACAACATTTAGAGCATAGGACATATCTGGATTTGTACATATCACAAGATGATTGATATAAATACTTTGTGATTTCATACATCAAGTATCAATCTATACTTGATTATTTGTTTCACTTTACCAAATGTCAATACACTTGAATATATCATCAACATTGAACTCTTTCAATCCTTTCTCGTGCGACAAGAACCTTTTCTTGTAGTTTCTATATTGAACTCATTCAATATCTCGTCTATGTACTTCCGCACAACCATATTAGCGTCTATTGATGCCAAATATTTGGGTTTTGCCTAAGTCTTTCATCGGGATGAAATTCTTAATATGTGTTAATAAAAGATACATTATTTCCAATCAACAATATGTCTTCCACATAATGTATTAGAAACATGTCTTAGCGCTCCCACTTAATTTCTTGCAAATGCAAGCATCTTCATTGTCTCTAATGAACTTTTAAACTCCTTTAACAGTTTCATCATAGTGAAGATTCCAACTCCGCGATGCTCACTTCAACCATTGAAGTTTGCATATGCTTTTAGCATCCTATGAATTAACAAAACCCTATGGACCGTGTTTTGCACATGTCCTAGGTAACGATTCTATTAGAAGAACTTGTTTTGTTTATTCAACTATCATATAACAAAATTATATGTAGTGGTTGCTACATTAATCCGTCTATACTAAATATCACTATGAAAGATCAAATCTTGTCATAGTCAACCTTTGAACATTGTTGTGAACTCTTTCCCAATATGTCGATTATAGATGTGAAACATCCATGTCTATTTCTTTATAGATCCAGACACAACTGTAAGGTCTTACACCTTTCTCGAGGGTCCTTCAAGTTCAAAACTTGATTTCTTATGAATGGAACTATCACGGATTTTATGGCTTCAAGCCATTTGACGGAGTCAGGGCCCATCATCGCTTCTTTGCATGTAGTCGGTTCATTATTCTCAAATAATGATTCAACCCTCAAATCTTGGTATTTGATTGTTCATCCGACCTACTTGTTTCAATAGGAACTTGGATCTCCGTGACCACAACCTTTGAGGTACGTGAGCCATGAGCTTTGTTGCTGCCTCCAGAACACTTTTCGGCGTTGTGCAACTCTGCACATACAGCTAAGGTTCTTTTAACCTTATCAAAGTTCTATTGTCCTCCCACTTAACTTTTCACGAAAAATTCCTTCTCAAAGAAACTCGACGTTTTGAGTGACAAACACTTTTGTCTCCGATGTTATGGAGGATTACTTAACAGTTATTCGAAATAACATACAAAGACAGGTTCATCCGACTTTGGTTACAAACATCTTTCTTATGCATAGCATACCAATGTTTAAGAAAGGACAACTTGGGTTTTATCCCAAACCATAACTTTATATGGTGTCATTTCAACGGATTATGATGGAGCTCTTTTCAGTGGAAAAACGGTAATCTCTAAAGCTTTTAATCTTTAAAATATAATGGCAGTTTTATGAATTATACCTTTGATCTTACCATGTCAAACAAGGTTTAATTACATATCTCGAACGTTCCATACTCTTATGGTGTTTCGGAAATGCAAATCCACGGAACGATTCCTTAAATCTTAGGTATTATGCTAAACTTGTAACTTAAATATTTTCCTTTATGATCTTATCATAAACTATTCATATTCTTGTTACAATGAATTTTCACTTCATCTTGAAAGTCTTTGAACTTTTCAAGTGTTTCATACTTTATCCTTATTAAGTAAATATTCATATATTCACTCAAATTTTCGGGGAAAGTATATGAAGTTGAAATCCATCGCTTTTGACTACACATAATGGATTTCGTACAACAATATGTACAAGTTCCAATAAGCTAGTCATTCGTTCCCTTTTGGCCTATGAACGAAGTTTTAATTATCTCTAGGAAAGTTTCACAAGCGTCATTTGATCAAAAATCAGAAGACTCCAAAATTCCATCAACATGGAGTTTCTTCATGTTTTCTTTCCATTATAATTCAAACGGCGATGTCACTTCCTAAGTGATCTTTCAATCAATTTGTCTTTCGACATTTTTAGCACTAGTTTTATGGATGTGATTTCTCCAACGAGATTTGTGAATCATCCATCTTTTATGGATCTCGGTAATTTATTTGAACAACTCTTTTGTTCTCATAATACCTAATAAAACAAATCTTGAAGGCAAGCTTTGATGTTTAACGAGCAACACAATAACCCTTTATTTGTTCTCGATGAACATCATCACATATTCTTTTGCTAGTTACTTAGGCCATTGTAGTTCATGAATTGTGTTGTTTCGTATGACGATTCACACCAACAAATTCAGTATCAAATACTTAATAACCACATTGTTTAATAAGCAAATAATATAGCCATAACAAGTATATCATCTATATACTTAAACTGAACAATTCTAGTCTTTTCTTTTCTGCCATATATTTATGAGATTCTCTTTCAATATTTCCTTTTCTGTTTGAAAGAATCTATCAATATCAATAGTGGAGTCATACATATGACACATAATCCAAAGCGTGTATAATTAAATACCAATGTCTTTGGACTTGCACTTTGAAGTAGATCACCTATCATCAAATGTTTGGTGTTCTTTCAAATTCCTTTCTTTAGTAATCTCTTGGTGTAGTAAACATCTTACCTACATCAAATATTCACCCTCATCATTGATTTATCCATGATCAAGCTACTTTTAGCTTGTAACGGTGAATCGCAAGTATAATGTTGCTCTCCAAAACCTTTTGGAGGATTAGGACAACTAGTGTCTCCAACCTTTTGCAAATTCTCATCAAATATGAGAACATGACTTTTGCCATATTATACTCTATCATGTTGTAAATAATACTGCTTCAGATATCACAATATCTTCCACACATCATGGTTTCAAAAACTCTTTCGATCCTAGATAACCTTGATATTAAGAGAATCCTTTGAATATCAAGAATCATGGAGACAAACATGATACTTATATACTAACACTTGGAATTGTTACTCTTGATTTAATACTAATTATTAAACTTCATGGAGTAACCGGAACTTTACTGAAAGTTTGCAATAGGACTTTTAAACTTTAGATTAACACTTAAAACAATACGATACCAGTTCGTAAAGTATCTAACCAGAATTCTTATAGTTCTATCATCTCAATTATAACTAAGCGCAAGGTGGTAAACGGATGCCAATGACTACAACAACTATGCAAATTCACTTTGATTTAGTTTATGATAAATTGAGTTCTAATTAATAATTAAATTAATCTTGGTGAACTCCCACTCAAAACAATATCCCTCACATTGTTTTAGTGATCACACGAACCAAATCCACCACATCAAAACCGATCATCACGAGAGTTGATATAGCTTCAATGGCGAACAATCAACATGTTCATCATATCTACTATATGACTCATGCTCTACCTTTCGGTAATCCGTGTTCCCGAGGCCATGTCCAGACATGCTAGGCTCGTCAAGATCAAACCTTAGTTTCCGCATGAGCAAATCTGGCTTGCTCACGTTGTATACACTTGTAGAATCTAACACACGATCATCACGTGGTGCTTCAAACAACAAGCTTTAGCAACTGCTAACTAAGGGTGAACACTTTATGACTTGAAATTCATGTGCATGAGGGATCATCTTATAATGCTACCGCCTACTAAGCAATACAAGATGCATAAAGGATTAACATCACATGCAATTCATAATATGTGATATGATATGGCCTTTCTTCTTTGTGCTTCCGATCTCTATCTTCTAGCACGAACATGATCTCCATCATCACCGACATTGCATCAAGGTCAATGATGATGTTCCATGGTTGTCGTCCACCGGCTTCAACTATTACAACTACTTTGAATAGACACGCGGGTCTTAACAGAAATCAAAGACAACCATATGGCTCTCCTGCCGGTGCCGACTTACAATAAGGAACATTGCATACATCATATATAATCACAATCATGGCCATATCACATCATCAGACACCCTGCAAAACAAAGTTAGACGATCTACTTTCTTTGCATGTTTTACGTGGTTTGGGGCTGTTAATAAGTGTCGTTCTAACTTACGAACATGAACCACAACATTGATACTAGTATTGTTAATCACCCGTTGTAAATTGGATCTTAACTATGCTAGGAGAAACAGGCACCCGCAAAGCCACTTATGCAATACAAGTTGCATGTCGAGCGTGGAGCAAGTCTCATGAACGATGTCATGTAAGGTTAGCCCGGGCCGCTTCATCCCAACATACCGCAAGATGCAAAGTACACAAGAAGCAATCGACAATAAAAGCATCAACGCCCACAATGACCATTGTGTTCTACTCGTGCAACAGATCTACATATAGACACGGCTCGATACCATCAGAGGGGTTCGTAGCATGGAAAACAAAATTTTCTATCGCATACAAACAAACAAGCCAAGATCTATCTACTAGATTGTAGCAACGAGTCGATAGAGGAACTCACCCTCGAAGATTCCAAAGCGGTTAACGAGAGCAGATTCTCGTGGGTGATGTAGTCATACTCTTTCCGATCTCAAGATCGTGTAGACGATCCTTCCGGCGCCACGTTCCGGCAGCGCCCCAAGATCGGTCACACGTTCGTACTCGACGAAGACCTTCCTCTCCTTGTTCCAAAGAAATGGAGGTTGTAGCACTCTCCTCGCGATTCCCAAAGACAACGGGCGTGGTACCTAAGTAGAGGGAGATCCCGCAGGCTTCGCCTTAGCCGAGCGAGTATGGTGGAGTATGAGAGAGATCTATTAGTGGTCTAGAGATTAGACACACAAATTAGAAGGCTCTAAACCAAGGCTAGGGCAATTAGAAGCTCTAAACCAAAACGGCTCTAAACCGGAGATTAGAGGATAGGAACTTGTGTGTCTAGAGGAGGAGGCCCCGCCTCCTTTTATAGGTGGTGGGAGGGCAAGGGAGGAGTCCCTCCCAAGTCGGCCTTGGTTGGCGCCCGGCTTGGAGGGACTCCTCCCCAAGTCGGTTCCAACCACCTCTTGCTTGTTTCCCACAGTTTCTGCTTCCCACAGCTTTCTGTTTTCCACGCTCTGTTTTAGCCGTTGACTTTTCAGTTTTGGAACAGCAAGAACACTTAGTACATGATGCAATCATTCAATATGTAATTACACATTCATGTACCCTCCCCGGAGTGCCGGACAATCCGAACCTTCTAGAACATTCGATGAAAACACCTAATCATTCCCGAACTCAAACGGGACTTTCCTTATATGAATATTATTCTCCGGACCATTCCGGATCACCTCGTGATATCCCCGATCCCATCCGAGACTCCGAACAACATTCGGTCTCTTTCTCATAATACCATAACTACTCAAACAACGTCGAATCCTTAAGTGTGTCTCCCTACGGTTCGTGAATTATGCGGACATGATCGAGACACTTCTCCGAACAATAACCAATAGAGGAATCTGGAAATTCATATGGCTCCTACATATTTCTACGATTACTTTGTGATCGAATGAACCACTTACATACGATACCAATTTCCCTTTGTCTCACGATAGTTTACTTATCCGAGGTTATGATCGTCGGTATCTCTGCATACCTAGTTCAACCTCGTTCGATAAGTACTCTTTTCTCGTTCCGTGATATGTGATCCCTTGTGAGCCAGTCACATGCTTGCAAGCTAATTGGATGACATTTCACCGAGAGGGCCCAGAGTATATCTATCTCATCATATGGATGGACAAATCCCACTCTTGATCCATGTGTTTCAACCAATACTTTTGAACACTCAATGCCACCTTTATAGGCACCTGTTACGGTGGTGTTTGATGACATCAAAGCATCCATCCGGAAAAGGTGATATGCATGATCTCATGGTCGAAGGAATTAGGTTACTATGTATCAGAAAGCATATAGCAATTGAACTATTGAAATGACTTGATCTTTATGCTACGCTTATCTATAGGAGTATGTCCATCACATCATTCTCCTAATGATATGATCCTGTTGTTAATAACATCTCTATGTTCATGATCAGGAAACCATGATCATATATTAACCAACAAGCTAGTTTAACAAGAGGCTTTACTATGGACTCTTATTTTAGTTTACAAATCACACAAGTATTAATGTTTCCGATTAATACAATTATAGCATGGTATGTAAACATTTATCATAAGTGTGAAGATATGATAATAACCACTTTATTATTGCCTCTTGGGCATATATCCAACACACTTACCAACTCAAGATCTCTATCATGAGATTCCTTTACTCTAGATAGCTCTAAATCAAAGGTCTCCTCAAGAGATTCCTTAGTGGTTTGTTCCTCTTCAAGAGCTTTATTTAGGTTTGCAATTATATTAGCATACTCACGCTCAAGACTACACATTTTATCAACGTTGTTATGCACCTCAATTTGTGTTTCTAACTTATCAATATGTTCTTTGCTCTTAATAGCAAAGTCCAAGACTTCAACAAAGTTAGAGCAAGCAATATCCTTTTTAACAAGGGCACGATAAACAATCTCACCCTTTTCATATAAATCATCAATATCAAGCTCTTCTTCCATATTATCCACATCCTCCTCATCACAAGAGGTAATGGGTTCCAAAGTAGGGGTTACCTTAGAGTTCCTAGCCATAAGGCATAGGTGGGTACCGGAAGAAGGTGATGATGAGATTGCACTTGTAGCTCTATTTAAAACCTTGTCTCGGCCCATAGAATCTTCATTTTCCTCTACATGGTTAGCAACACAAGACCTAGAGGAAATAAAAGCATTTTTATCATGGCAACAAGACAACACAAGCATATCATCATGAGATTTATGCAAGGACTATTAACACAAGCATGTAAGAGGTTTGTAGTGCTAGAAGTGTTAAGTTCCAAAGATAGATCATTGCAACTAGATATAGATGAGGGATTACAAATAGTAAGCACACTATCCAAATTGCAATTTCTATCACCACTCACCATATCATTACCTTGTGAAAAGTCACATGTTGGTGAAGTGGTTGATGATGAGAACTCATCTCGACCGGAAGTGGAAGCAACACAATCATCCTCAACAATATTGGACACAACATATTTATCTTGAAGTTTTTTCCATAACTCATGAGCGCTCCAAAAAGGAATGATTGAAGATGTAACTACATAACTCAAAGCATTAACACGCACATTAGAAGCTTGAGCATCGAGATATAAGTTTTTCTCATCCTCACAAGATAGATTTTTGAAATCCATAGGAGAAGAAAAACCCATATCTACAATACGCTCCAAATTTGGGTCCATGTCCCGAAAATGAATGAGCATACGATTTTTCCATATATCATAATTTGTGCCATCGAATATGAACATATCATTATGCACTAATCCTCCAGCCGACATATTTACTCTCAAGGCGGTGAAGCCTAAAATGAGATACCGGGCTCTGATACCAATTGAAAGGATACAGATGTCGCCTAGAGGGGGGTGAATAGGCAATTAAAACTTTTCCTAGAGTGGCTCAACAAAGGCGGAATAAAACTAGTGTTTACTTTGTTAAGCACAACCTAGAAACAACTAAGGTTTACCTATGTGCACCAACAACTTATGCTAAGCAATACAAGCAACAAAGTGATAGCAAGATATATATTACTTCAAGCACGAAAGCTATCACAATGTAAAGTGCATAAGTAAAGAGCTCGGGTATAGAGATAACCGAGGCACGCGGGGACAATGATTTTTTACCGAGTTCCTCCCAACATGGAGTACGTCTCGTTTGGAGAGGGGGTGGTATCAAACCACCAACACCACAAAAGGCCTCCCTTATTCTCCGGTGAATCTCACCCCAATGGGATCGATCCACGCTTCCACTATCGGTGCACTTGTCGGTGGCAACCGGAACCTCTGACAAGGTTGGGACACTTCTCCACAACCTAACTGGAGGCTCCCAACAAATGCCACAAAAGGCCACAATGCCACCAAGGCCACAACGCCACCAAGGCCACAAAACCGTCTAGGGTTCCAAGAACCCAAGAGGGACAAGCTCCAATGAGTAACTCAAACCAAATCCTCCGAGGAGAACACAAACCGATGCACCAAATGCAAATGGCAAGAACACCGCAAAGGTGTGCAAATCCTTCTCTCCCAAATTCCACCAAAGCTACAAAAGCTAATGGGGGAATAAGAGAGGAAGAACAATGGAGGAAATCCACAAAAGACTCCAAGATCTAGATCTCAATATGTTACCCTCACTTAGAGGAGAGATTGATTGGTGGGATTGT
This sequence comes from Avena longiglumis, assembly GCA_030063025.1. NCBI lineage: Eukaryota > Viridiplantae > Streptophyta > Magnoliopsida > Poales > Poaceae > Avena > Avena longiglumis. Next base: position 186,748,625 of record CP125979.1, read on the forward strand.
AGATCTAGATCTCCTCTTTCAAATCCCTCAAGAATATGCAAGAATCATCGTAGGGATTGAGAGAAAGCAAGCTCAAGAAGGTCAACAATGGAGGGGAAAACTTGCAAGAATCTTTAAGGAACCATTGGGGAAGAAGGCCCCTTATATAGGTCCCTCCAAAATCCAACCGTTGCAGCCTAAAAACGCGACTCCCGGTACTACCGGACTTTCTCGGCACTACCGGACATTCCCTGGGGTTCCTGAGGCGCCAAACGCATTTTTCTCTGTGCTCCCCGGTACCAAAATGCGGTACTACCGGACCCTGGTACTACCGGATCCTTGTCCGGTACTATCGGTCATCACAGAACGAAAACAGCCATAACTTTTGCATCCGGACTCCGATTTCGATGATCTTGGGATCGTTTCGAAGAGGACAACAACCTCTAAAATATGATGCAAAGAAACATCATAGTCCATCAAGGGAGTATAGATCCAAATGACGAAGTAAAAAAACCTTCTGCCGCGCTAGGTACTAAAATGCGGTACTACCGCTTTTTGGTACCTAGCCCGACAGTGGCTTTTGGAAACTTGTCAAAAACCTTCTGCCGTGATAGGTACTAAAATGCGGTACTACCGCATTTTGGTACCTAGGAGGGCAGTGTCATTTGGCAACTTGCCAAAACCTACTGCCGCGCTAGGTACTAAAATGCGGTACTATCGCATTTTGGTACCTAGGAAAATTCAAACCTCTATAACTTTTGATTGGTAACTCCGATCGATCCGATTCCAATTGTGTTGGAAAAAGGACGACATGAGCAATCCTATGAAAGGTGAAAATATTGTTTATCACCAAGTGAGAATGTATCATGTATAATAATGTGAGATACCTCACTTGGTGAGAAACCGAAAAGCCGCTAAGATCAAAATCGCAACAAGATACAAACGGAAGATCCGATTTTGATGAACAAGAGCTTGCTTTGGAGATTACCACAAGATCTATATACTAACATGGATAATACAAAATAACAACCAAATATGATGATGCAAATATGCAAAGGTTTGAGCTCTCTCCGAACGAAGTGAACGAGTTACTCATTCGAGAGCCCCTCTTGATAGTACGGCTATATATCCTAAACCCGGTCTCCTACTAACAATATGAGGCCGGCAAAAGGAAAACCTATCAAAATTATACCTTTGCCTTGAGCATTCCACTTGAGCTCGATGTAGACGATATTTCCCTTCTCAAGATGGAACGCCTTTCTTGATTCCACATCATCGATCCATGATCACCGAGGATGGAAAGCATCAAACATGAGATCTTCTACAGATGGCGCATTTTGAGCTTGCACAACATATCTTCTTCTCATTTCATCGACCTTGAAGCCGACACAAGCTCCAAGCGATGCCAATGGACAAGTCCTACAAGTGCAACTTAATACACACATTAGTCCATAAATATTGTCATTAATTACCAAAACCACACATGGGGGCCCACATGTTCTTTCACCTAGGACATGATGCAACCATTCCACTTTGTCATGAAACATCCATGTACCCTTCCCACTCCGGATCGGTGGACCTTCTAGACCCTTCTAGAACATTCCAGTGAAAACACTGAAACCATTCCCGAACTCTAGAATTAGACTTTCCTTATATGAATATTATTCTTCGGACCATTCAGGATCTCCTCGCATCCGAGAATCCGAACAACATTCGGTATCTTTACTTACTTTCTATATCTATTAAACAACATCGAATCCTTAAGTGTAGCTCCCTATGGTTCGTGAATTATGCAGACATGATCAAGACTCTTTTCCGATCAATAACCAATAGAGGAATCTGGAAATTCATATGGCTCCCACATATTTCTATGATTACTTCATGATCGAACAAACCATTTACATATGATACCAATTTCCCTTTGTCTCGCGATACTTTACTTATCCGAGGTTTGCTCGTCGGTATCTCTACATACCTAGTTCAACCTCGTTACTGCTAAGTACTCTTTACTCATTCCTATGATATGTGATCGTGAGCCAGTCACATGTTGGCGATATGCCCTAGAGGCAATAATAAATGTAGTTATTATTATATCTTTATGTTTATGATAAACGTTTACATTCATGCTATAACAGTATTAACAAGGAAACATTAATACTTGTGTGATTTGTAAACTAAATTAGAGTCCCTAGTAAAGCCTCTTTATAATACTAGCTTGTTGGTTAATACATGATTGTGGTTTCCCTATCATGAACATTGAGATGTTATTAACAACAAGATCATATCGTTAGGAGAATGGTATGATGGACATACTCCTATAGATAAGCGTAGCATAAAGATCAAGTCATTTTAATAGTTTAATTGCTATATGCTTTCTGATACATATTAACCTAATTCCTTCGACCATGAGATCATGCTTATCACCATAACCGGAAGAATGCTTTAATGACATCAAACACCACACCGTAACTGGGTGGCTATAAAGGTGGCATTGAGTGTTCGGAAAGTATGGGTTGAGACACATGGATCAAGAGTGGGATTTGTCCATCCATATGACAGATAGATATACTCTGGGCCCTCTCGGTGGAATGTCATCCAATTGGCTTGCAAGCATGTGACTGGCTCACAAGGGATCACATATCACGGGAACGAGAAAAGAGTACTTATCAGTAACGAGGTTGAACTAGGTATGCAGAGATACCGACGATCAAAACCTCTGATAAGTAAACTATCGTGAGACAAAGGGAAATTGGTATCGTATGTAAGTGGTTCATTCGATCGCAAAGTAATCGTAGAAATATGTGGGAGCCATATGAATTTCCAGATTCCTCTATTGGTTATTGTTAGGATAAGTGTCTCGATCATGTCCGCATAATTCACGAACCGTAGGGAGACACACTTAAGGATTCGATGTTGTTGAGTAGTTATGGAATGATGAGTAAGAGACCGAATGTTGTTCGGAGTCTCGGATGGGATCCGGGATATCACGAGGAGATCCGGAATGATCCGTAGAATAAGATTCATATAAGGAAAGTCATGTTTTGGGGTTGGAGAATGATTCCAGTGTTTTCATCGGGAATGTTCTAGAAGGGTCTGGAAGGTCCGACACTCCGAAGGGGAAGGGTACATGAATGTGTCATAACAAGTTGGAATGGTTGCATCATGTACTAGGTGTCATCGTTGAGCAAAATAAAGGGATAAATCAAATCCTAGTTTGAAAAGTCAAACGCCAATTTGAAAAGTCAAACGACAAGTTTGCTTGGTGGAGGGAGAGTAGGAAACCTACTTGGGGAGGAGTTCATCTCCCTCCACCGCCGGCCTTGGAGGCCGAGTTGGGGGAGGACTCCCTCCCCCTTGGCCGGCGCCCTCCACCTATAAAAGGAGGGGCAAGGCTGCCTCCACACCTCCACCACCCAAAACCCTAGCCCTAGCCGCCACCTCCTCAGCCTGGCCGCCTCTAGGGCAAACCCTAGCCGCCGACTTGGGGCTTTCCCAAGCCCCAGCCGCCTAGCCTCTCTCCTTGGTGTGTCTAAACCCTATATCACCGAGGCCTCTCTCATAGTCCACCATACTGCTCCGGCTTAAGGCGAAGCCTGCGAGATCTCCCTCTACTGTGTACCACGCCGTCAGGCCGGAATCACGAGGAGAGTGCTACAACCTCCGCTCACTGGAACAAGGAGAGGAAGGTATTCATCGAAAACCGAACGTGTGACTGATCATGGGAGCGCCGAACGCAGTCCGGAAGGATCGTCTACACGATCTTGAGATCGGCAAGAGTATGACTACATCACCCACGAGAATCCGCTCTCGTTATACACTTTGGAATCTTCGAGGGTGAGTTATTCTATCGACTCGTTGCTACAATCTAGTAGATAGATCTTGGCTTGTTTGTTTGTATGCGGTAGAATTTTTTTGTTTTCCATGCTACGAACCCCTACATCACATGCTTGCAAGATAATTGAATGACATTCCACTGAGAGGGTCCAGAGTATATCTATTCGTCATATAGATGGACAAATTCCACTCTTGATTCATGTGCCTCAACACATACTTTATAACCACTCAGTTATGAAGTGGTGTTTGATGTCATCAAAGTATCCATCCGGTGATGGTGATTAACATGATCTCATGGTCAAAGGATTTAGGTTACTATGTATCTGAAAGCTTATAGCAAACGAACTATTGGAATGACTTGATCTTTATGCTACACTTATCTATAGGAGTATATCCATCACACCATTCTCCTAATGATATGATCTTATTGTTAATAACATCTCGATGTTCATGATCAAGAAACCATGATCATCTATTGACCAACAAGCTAGTATTACAAAGAGGCTTTACTAGGGACTCTAACAAGTTTATAAATCATAAAAGTATTAATGTTTCCGGTTAATACAATTATAGCATGAATGTAAAAATTTATCATAAACACAAAGATATAATAATAACTATTTTTATTATTGCCTCTTGGGCATATCTCCAACAATCTGACTTTTGAGTTATTTTGTAAATTTTTCTAGGATCCATTTGCCAGCTCTCTCCTCCTCTTGCCATTTCTTTTTTCTCAATTATTTTGTTTATTTCCTGTCCCCTCACAAACTGCATGAAGCAATTCAAATTAGGGACATGGCCGCCAGGTGGGGGCGCCAACGGGCGGGATGGAAGGTTGGGGGCGGGGTGGCCCGCCAGCGAGCAGGGAAGGGGAGGCCCAGCTATGTCGCAGGTCACGTCGACGAGCTGGGTGCATGGGAGGCAAGGTTGGCCTTCCGGCAAGCAGGGAAGGGGGAGTGTCGCAGGTCACACCGACAAGCGAGATGCAGGGGAGGGGCGAGGTGTACCGCCAGCGAGATGCAGGGGAGGGGCGAGGTGTACCGCCAGCGAGCAGGGATAGTGGAGGCCAAGCTCCATCACGCAGGAGAGCTGGATGTAATGGAGCCAGGGCTAAAACACCATGAGCAAGGATGGGGAGGCATGGCTCGCTGCAGTCACACCGGGCGAAGCAGAGGAGGCCCAATCACAAGACATGTGGATCGGCTGCAGCAGCTCGACGGGGGAGGTGGAGCAGAGGGAGGCTCCGGTGACCCGATTACATGAGGTTTGGGGTGGATCCAAGCATGGGCCGATGGCGGCAGAGCATGGGAGGCCGGCGGTGATGCGCAGGAGGTGGGATTCTAGAGAGGAGAGAGAGGGAGCTGGCAAGTTCCTAAAAAAAAAACAAATGTCGCATCTACCTAACCTTTTCCGTCCTTGACCATCACTATGGTGCCACGTCACCCCTAACAGTGAGTGGTGCCACGTCACCCCTAACAGTGAGTCCTGTCGTCATAATCATCATTAGCGCGTCCAAATCCTAGCATCAGTGCACATTGCAAGCCACATACACAATGTATGTGGATTTTTGCCAATCTACTAAAAACCGGTGGATTTTTGAACTTCTCACGCAATTGTCGCGGTTTTTTGCAATTAACTCTGTTTTACCATGTATGTTTACTCATTTTAGAGTGTATCTAGTTCACTTTGAAATATCTAAAAAGTCTTATATTACTGAACGAGGGAGTATGAGTTTTGGAAGACAATACACTCATTTTACTCTTGTATGTGATGAGATCATTGATGATTGTATTCTTCATATTGATGACTTATGCCATTCCAAGTATATTTGATAAGAAGATTGTAATGTACAAAATATTTGGGTTTAATCGAAATAAAAAATGGGGGCCATATTGTTACATTCGTTGTAATTCTTGTTTGATTTAGAGTATTTGTATGTATGAAGCTTCAAAAGATAGTTAGTGACTTCCACAGTGTAGCCGGTGCCCAAAATGTCAAAAGGTAGCCACCTCATCATCGATGTCCAGCAAAAAAATCAGGCACCGCTCTCATAGTGTAGGGCTTCGAAAGGTAAAAGAATAGTAGGACCCAAATGATAAACAAGTACATGTTGCTGCTGTGTAGGAAGAAAAGAGAGAGCTACATTTGCTGTTTAGAGTAGTTGGATAGCAATATTTTATTGGTTGTAGAAACTGGGCATCGATGCTTCTACTTGCTCTGATGCCTGAATTATTTTGTTTAGGCATTGGTCTCACAATGTGCGCGCACCGGCAATCGGAGCTAGAAATCAATTGGGCGGCAAATAGCAACAATGTGGAAGGCCTTATGTGTTGTGTATACAACTTAAGAAGTGGGTGACGTGTACATATGTGATATCTTTATTTGATCTTCAATTGGGTAGCTCTGCCTCTAATTTCACACAAATGGATGCCACACAGAGATCGGATAGCTCCATGCCTTTGATTTTCTAATGCACAGGTAACTGCCATGAAATGCTTTTGATTTAGTAACTGCCATGAAATGCTTTTGATTTAGTTTTTTTGTGTTTGGACGTACAAAATATTACTCCCTCAGATCCATATTACTTGTCACATAGAGATCAGATAGTTCCATGTCTTTGATTTTTTAGCACTAGATACATCCATTTCAGTAACAAGTAATATGGATTGAAAGGAGAAGTGAAAACATGTGCAGTCGGTTGCTAGTACTGATCTAGTGTCATAAATATTGCTACGTTTTCGAATAAAGTTAGTGGAAAATTAAAAGTTTGACTTAAGATAAGAGCTAGAAGAACAACGATTTGTGGACACAAAATAATCGTTTCACGGTAGACCGAATTCAACTCACTAGAAAAAGATGCATCTTTATATATGTTTATGGCATTCATACTAGGAATACATCTCGTACGCGTGAATTGCCACACGATTTTATTTTCTCTCTCACTTGGAGATGTTATTGTTCGAATACAGCATGCGCCTTCTTATAACCAGTAGAATGGTCCTCCGCCGCATCCATGCCAAACAATGCTGAGCCTCACCTGATAGCATTACTTTGCAGCCTCGATAAAAGCTTTGATGTCGAAAGCTCCATCGGGATAAGACTTTGTGATTACACCCTGCGAATCAAGGGGAAAACACACGAAAAAGTTAGCCAACCAATGTTCTGCATGTACAGACCAACACATAGAGAGCATAAGAACAGATGTAAAAAGTGCAAGGTTATACTAGATTATACCTTTTCTGTTATGATTGCAGTAATTAGATTTGCTGGAGTGACGTCGAAGGCGGGGTTCCAGACTGATATACCTGACGCAGCGACTTGCTTTCCTAGACCACCTTCAGAGTTCAACAGCTCTTTAGGAGATCTTTCTTCTATGACGATTTCCTTCCCGGATGGGAGGGAGAGATCGATTGAAGTTACTGGTGCCGCCACGTAAAACTGCACGCCGTGATGCTTCGCAGAAATCGAGAGGTTGTATGTGCCGATCTTGTTGGCGGTGTCACCTTTAAATTCCATACCCAAAAGTAGAGTGAGCGACAAGAAAAAATGGTCTTCAGTTGATTTACGAATTATTACTGCGGGTGGTTACCATTTGCGGCGATACGATCAGCACCAACAATTACAGCTTGAACTTGTCCATTATTCATCAATGCAGCTGCAGCAGAGTCTGCTATCAGCGTGGCAGGTATTTTGTCATGAACTAACTCGAAAGCTGTAAGCCTGGAACCCTGGAAATTGGAAACAAAATCCTTGAGAGCTTTGTATCTCTGTGAGCTCACTACAAAACCTATCTTAAGAATAAGTGCTATTGAAAAAGGTAGCAATCAGTTGTTCTCCAAGAATGTCTTTAAACTTCAGTGATTGAAAGCCAGATACATAACCAAGTAAATTACTACAAGATTTCAGAAGATGTTTGAATAAATTAATTTTCAGTGCTCTAGCACAATACATGACCTAGACAGTTAGCAGAAAAAAAATCAAATACAGTTAATCACAGTGCTCTGAGAAAATACCGGGTGCAGCAAATAAGATCTACTTATCTCTAAATAGAAAACAAGATGAGCTAAATTATTCATAAAGTTTCTACGACATGTCGACATGTAAATAATGGAAAGACAAATCTCTACCTGGTTAAATGGACGGGTTTCAGTGCAGAAGGCCTTCTCCAGAATTCCTCCAGAGTGAAGCGCACGAATAATCCCAAGGGCAGTTCCATAACCAGCAGTTGCAAGGCTAAAATACAAAGCATAGAGTATAGTCAGATAAGGAATTTGAGGGTCTGACATAGAAGACAAAAGTTATTTCGGTTCACAGGTATACCTGCCAGTATTACAGTGGGTTAGAACAGAGATGTTTTTCGAACTTCCAAGCTTCTGTTGAAGAAACTTAGCTCCATGCGAGCCAATTGCCTTATTATCAGCCACATCATCAACTAGCATAGTCTCTGCAGCTTCGATAAAGACCTGGTTGGTGAAAGGATTATAAATCCGATTAGAAAATGTAGGTCAACTATGTTCACCTGAAATCTAAATTCATCATGGTGTACTTATCGTTGTATCACTACACCATATATGAGGATACTAAAATCAGGCAAGGTGACAATTAGCAACAGTTTTGAAATGCAACAGCATCTAAGAGGAAAAACCATGGTTCTCTGATCTGTTGTCACCTGGTAAATTCTTATGATCAGTATTTATGCTATTATACTTGTTATCATTTGTAAGTTGTAACCAGTAGTCCAGTATGCAATTAACTGAGACACTTTGTGCACAAAAGATAATGCTAGTTTCTTGTTCGTTACTTGGTGCAATCAGTCTTGTAGGAATTGAGACACTTCAGCACAGATGGTGGACGCAAACAACTCTGCCAGGAACCAACTAAAATCACAACTAATTGGCAAGTAAAAAGAAATTCCGGGTGAAACTTAAAGAACAGAGCTAAGGTTTTACCATTGTTTCAATGAATTGTGCAAAGAAGAGTTGGCCATGCAAGGGCAACATAATTCAGCCAGAATATGAACAGATCTGTTACCCATAAATAATGTTTTGACACTATGCGCAAGCTTGAAGAATAACCAAAGATGCACACTAGGGAATATATTCAGCTCCAAAAGGTGTTGGGTGATGGTCCGATGCTTATAAGTTTGGGAGTTTCCTTAGAAAAAAAAGTTTGGGAGTTCGGCCTCATGCCAACTCAAATCATCAGCCTATTCCAGTTTAGTTTTATAATCCAAAGAGACAACTCGCAAAACATATTAACTCTATGCCTCTGGTTAGCGCATAGGCCCAATTCACAATGAGTTTACTTCCGTAGAACATAGGTACATAACTACAAGTGAGCACACATTATTGATATAGCTTATCACCTGAAAGATAGATTTGGCATCTTTTGCTGTTTCAGCTGTCCTTGACACTAAACTCTGAAGCTTCGTTGCAGCGTCAGATAGGTTTACTGCAGTGGGCCGGCTGACAAAGAAATTTTAAAAAAGACATCGATTGGCTATGGTAAAAAAACTGAAGTAGACAATCAATTAGAAGCATATAACATGAGCAGTGGAACAAATTTGCCCACAAGGTGCTGAACTCAAAACTTGGAATAGTTGAACTATGTTTACCTAGATACAAGGTATTCCAACTTTTTAGAAACGAACGAGGCAGCTTCTGCAGGTGTACCAGTGAAATCCTGATCAAAAACTTCGACAGCTAATGATAATGCTGCTGCTATGGCTATTGCGGGAGCACCACGGACAACCATGTCTCTGATCGCGTTCCTGAATAGTGTTAAGAGTTGAATGTTCAGTAGGAATGCAAGCATAAGTACAAGATTCAAAGATCAATGGGAGATGGCACTTCAAACCTCAAAGCTCAACTACTTTTAAATTCTTATACATCACCAGACACTTGAATTGGAACATTGCTAACCTCAAAGCTCAAAGCTAATGCATCACCAGACATAGAATTGGAACATTGCTGTGTGAGCATCCAACAAACTTGTTGACATTTTTAACAAATGTGGCGTGCTATTATTATAAAAATGTAATTTTCTTTTCTATGATTTCTTCGGTTAAATGTTAACAAAAAAAGGCTCTTTAGTTTGAAACATAAGTGTTCATGATAGAAGAAAATCACAGTACAAACTCTATAGTTGTCACAAATAATAACTCAGGAATTCTCAAAATATAAGCGTAGTAGCATCACGACTTTTGAGTAATTTAACAAATATGTTGAAGCTGTTTTATTGAGTTCATAACGTGAAGAAGAATTATACATATAGTTCTTTGGACATGTTTTAATTCAATTCATATGCTTCCTAAGCCTTCTGAGTTCTCACAGATCAACCATCAGTTTTGCTTTCGCACTGATTCAATTATTTTTTTTAATGGGCTGTTTCTTTCTCCTTTATCTCTGGCCTATAAGTCCATTTCAACATTCAACCCAGCCTGACCAAATCCCAGTTGTAAAGCTGTCTTCAGCCTCTAATCAGCAGCGCCCTAACGCAGCCGCAGAGGCAGTGAACACCGCCGCCACGATTCACCCTCCCCAAGTCCCACTACTTCCTATCTTGAATCCAGAGTTGCCGAATCTATTTTCCTATATTCAGTCCCCATCGGCAAACCTTGAATGAGATGAGCGCCGACAACATCCTTCTACTGAAGAAACTAGGATGTACTGCTAGGAAAGTAAGGAGGAGCCGGGGAGAAGAGAAAGCTAACCATCCATCGGCGGAGTCCTTGACGTCGATGTAGACCTCCTCCAGAGGCAGCTTCCTCTGCATCACATCAGAACAAAACCAAGAAGAACCCCAATCAGGAACAGAGGAACCCGTCTCCAGTTCACGCGGAGGAATGTAAAGAAGCAGGGGGTGACCTGGTCGAGAAGGCGGAGCGAGCCGCGGCCGTAGAGGATGGACTGGAGCGCGCTCGATTCGCCCATTCTGCGAGGCGAAAACCCGTGGAGAATTGGGGAGGGACGGCTCGTGGGGGAAGCAGAACAGAACAAGCAGGGGGAGCACGACACGAGGGAGGGACTGCTCTGGCGACGGGGACTCTTGTCACCGTATATATTCGCCGCACCCCAAATCAAGAACGCCTCTGCCCTTTTTGCGGTTAGACCCTTTGTGTTTTTCGAATTTATGTGTGTATATATATTCTCGGGGCAGAGCTGCCGGCCGTGAGACCGTTCGAAACGAGCTGAATCTCGTGCTGAAAACAGGGAAAGAAATAGACATGTTGCGATGTGGCTGCAGCCTGCAGACTTTGACCAGAGTAAATAAATCATACTACGAGTCGGGGTGGGTGAAGACTGAACATGCGAAACCATGCCGTGCAGCCTTCAGCCGTAGTTCAGGCGGCGGCAAGGGTCATGCCACACGAGGCCAAGTCCGCAAGCCTGGCAGCAATATAGGAAGAGTTAGATGGCTATTAAGCAAGAAGAACACCTACTCACCTGCACGAAGTTGGCGCCCCCACAAAATTGAGTGTTGGGACAACAGGAATCGTTCTCTCGGATTTGGGTGGCTGCGAGCCTGCGATGCAAGGAGAACACAACAAAGCTGGGGACGCCCCCTGGGGAAATGGGAATCGTTCGGTTTGTGGGACAGTGATACCGTTCTATTCTTTTCAGACCGCTACCAAAATCCACAAGCTTAAATCTCGATTCAATCTATAAACAAGTGCAATCCCATCTCCAACTGATACCACTCGACCAATCTTATCCATTTAAAAATTCATGTAAAAGTTGGTCATTCTACTTTTTAACTCTCTTGAATCAGACTTTCGCTCCGCTATATTAATATAGCAATCATATGATACAACGAATATGCTGGGGCCGAAGCACAACCAAAGCCAACCGAAAACAAAAAAAAATATAAAAGAAAAACAAATGCCAACATTATTAGATCGGTGAAAAAAGACGACCCTCTACCGCTGCGTCCACCAAAAATGTTCCACCGCGCTCCTGGCATTCTAAACCGCCGTGTACCAAGCAACACCTTCAGCAAGGAGTGCGACCACGACGCTGCTGCTACCCGGACTAGTCCTAGGGTTTCCCCCGGTACACGGAGGAGGATGGGGAGGAGGTACCCGGTGCCCTTTAGGAAGGAAAGGTGACACCCGCAGGCGCCACCACGTCGGTGACGGCCGGAGCCGACAGGGATTTCGCCCACCCCACAAAACCACCACCCCGGACGGTCCAAAGTGCTCCACCAAACCAACCGCCAACCAACACATGCCACCGCGAAAAAGACGCCATCTTCATCATCTCTCTATGGGCATCGACGCAAGGCCTCGAGGCCCAAGCAAGGGGACAGTGGTATCGAGGGTAGTAGCATCGCAACCATGCGGGAGGGAACTACCTCCACCGCCGTGGCAGTAGCCGACCGGACGGGGCAACAGGGGCACACTAGGTCTCGGGCCCGGCCGAGCCCCGAAAGGCCGCTCAAAGCCCCGATCGCCATGTTGCATCAAGGGTAGCCACGAGTGCCACCAGCCGCAATCACGTCGTCGCCCTTCTCCACCTCCAGGGAACCGCAAAGGGACTTGCAGCGGCAAGCCACTTCCAACACAAATGGGGACGAAACAGGCCCAGATCTGGGCCGAGAAGGGCACCACCAGCATGCAGTCTCTCGCTACCCCGTCGCCAACGCCGATGCGCCTCCGCCCATCCTGCTCCTGGGATCCACACCAGGCTGCTGGACTGCCGTCGGCCGAGAAGCACCACCCCCGGAAACTCCATCCTGAGCCGAGCTTGCCAGCAGTAGAGAAGAGCCTCACGCCACCGCGTGGCACCGCCGGCTTGCTTGCCGGTGGGAGGGGGACGAGGAGAGGGAGACTGCTGACACTAGGCGTATGGGAGGCCCCGGCCGCCTCGCTCGGGAAGGCGGCGTGGGGGTGAGAGCGTCTCGCGACCGTTTTGCTGTTCTAGTCGATGCAGTTTTTCGTCGTCATTCTACTTTCTAACAGAGTCGCTAGTTCTTAGTTTTGACAGTTCAAATTCCTTACGAAGATAAGATCGGGTACTGATTGACTCGTATTCAAATGATCTTTCTTTCTTGTTTTTGCTAAAATGCAAAATAGTCAATTTGTCAGCCATCGGATATGCAATTGCACTTTTTTTCTCAACCTGTTTTGTAAATTTTGTTTGGGCAAGTGCACCCTTTTGTGGTTTTTTTCCTTCTTTATGTACACACTCATATATTTTCTCTCTCTGTATATATATATATATATATATATATATTAGTTGAAATAACTAGTATCTTGTATTATGGAGCGGAGAGAGCATATCGTACTAATTTTTATCTGTTCGTTTGTGGTTGGCACTACCACATGAGCGTGTTTTAAAACACGGCCGGAAAAAGGAGGGGTGAACCCCCCCCCCTCCCACCGCTTGCATGAATCGAGAGGCACCCCTTCCCTGCTTCCTTAGGACCGGGCCTCTCCCATGGCGCCCTCGCCGGAGTAGCCGGCGAGCGGTGGCCGGGAGTTGGCACCGGAGTAGTTAGGGCTTGTTTTTCTCTTTGGTTTTGTAGTTGCTACCCTGTATGGATATTTTGGAGCTATGCTCTAGATCTTTGCAGCCAGATCTGGGGTGTTGGACCTCTGTTCTTGGTGTTCTTGCTCTTTTGGCTAGAGCAGAGCACTGAGACGGAAGTTTCTGTCTCCGCAAATAAAGAAGCTGTGGCTTTTCTTCTAGCGTTGAGGATCTGCGAGGCAACAATCCTCCTGGCCTGCTGTGGTAGCGAGGGGGAGGAGAGTTGCGGTGTGGACAGGCGGTGTGTGGTGTTCCTCTTGGCCGTGGTGGCGAGGAAGAGGAGGCCGCCGGTCAGCCGGCAGCAAGAAGGCGGTTATCTGGCGTCGTCCTCCGCATGCTGGTCCCCTTCCTTCTTCCTACTTTGAATGACCATGGTGGCTTGGGAAGTAGGAGTTGGATGGTGGGGCTGGTCCTGTGGCTCCGGCGCCTTCGGGTCTCCAAGAAGCTCTTCTGGCGGAAGTTTCCAAGCAAAGGCGATGAGCGCCGATGCTATCCTTGGCTAAGGGGGCCACTCCGCGCCTCGAGAATCGAAGCTCCGAGGTTTCTTCTCCTCCGATTGGAGGTCTCTGATCCCAAAGACGGCCCATCCCGACGGTGGTCCAAGTGGTGTTGTCCCATGCCGCCGCCGTGTCCGCTGCGATCCAATCATCGGCTCGGTGGAGACGAAGGACTTGATTGCTTTTCTTTTATGTTTTCTGAGGTCCTTTGTGTAAATTTCGAGGCCCAGCCTGTTACACTTGTCATGGCTAGGGTCCTTTTTGTAACTTTTCCCACCGCGTAATGGAGCTTCTGGGGCCTTCGGGCCTATTCCCGTTAAAAAAAAACCAAGAAGTCAACTAAGATTTTACAAAGGCAGTAGCTTAAGACAGGCCAATCACTTAACTCTTTCTTAACCCGAAAGCATTTCTTACGAAAACACTATGGCCAAAACTTTAACTTATGATTTCCTAAAAAAAACTTAAACTTATGATGTAAAATTATGTTTTATACAGTTCATATTTGGAAAATCAGATTCCAGCCACCTTGCTAACTGTCGTGGTATTGCCGACGAGTACGCCATGGAGGGGTCCTCACAGTGCGTGTTTAGAGACGTGGGGTAAGGCGGACGGTTGACGGGTACGAGGTAATACAGCTTACCCAGGTTCAGATCCCACAACGGTGGCGGAATCCTACTCCTGCTATAAATCACTATAATGGCAATATGCCGAGTTACAGAGATTAGGTTCGATGTGCGAGGTGACTAGAAAGTCTAAGTTATCGTGTGAAGTTGTGCCCTAAAGGCTCCCATAGGCCCGGTTTATATAGTCGTCAGGTCCTAGGGTTACAGGAAAAAGTCTTAGCCGGACATGTTATAGAGTTCTACACCGTCTATTACTAGTCTTGTGTATCTTGCACTCCAAGGCTCCGGGTACGCTGGTGACTCCACCGTAGCCTTTCTTTATCAGGCATGGGCCTCCCTTCTGGATCCACCTAACTGGGCCGCCCAGCAGGCCATAGGCCATGCTACCGACTATGGGCCACCCGGGTTAGTCGGATAGAGACATGCTATGAGGATACCCATATAGCATATCCCTAACAGTAGCCCCCGGAGGACTCCGAGATCTTGCGCCGTCTTGCCTCTTCCCGTGGAATGCTCCATCTAGATGGATGTCGGCAAATCGTCAAGCAATATCTTGTAGTCCTCCAAAGAACCCTGCAAGGTTTTCTCCGTCTTCTACGAGTAAGTCGGAGAAATGCCGAATCTTCCACCGTACGCTCCTGTTGTCGGATTAAATCCGTCCATGCCGGAATCTTTGATGGGACGGCTCATCTACCATGTCAGTTATGACGACGTAGGCTGTAGGTCAGCGACGCCTCGTAACTCACACATGCAGAGAACGTAATCATAGCCGATTTTCCCGCGCGAGCGATACGAACCGTTGGCGGCAACGGTTGGAGACATGGCGAAACACGTTCACGAACACGTCGTCTACGCGGCAACCGTCCGATTAGTTGCACGAATCTTGACGCAGAGTAAGATAAATATTGGTCGTGGGACACTTGCCACTTTTTCACCTCATTCCCTCGCGTCATCGTCTTCTTCCTCCAGCCGCGCGCCTCCTCGAGCTCTCCGCGAAAACCTCGAGAAACCCTAGCCCTGCTCCCTGCACCAGTCGCATCCCTTTCCTTCCTCCATGGCCAGCAGCGGTTCATCCCCTTCAATGGCGGCATCGAGCGAAGCCGCTGCGAAGCCGGCGAGCTCCATCGTCGTGCCCCCAGAGGGGCTGGTCATCCCCGCATCGGCGGTGATAGAATCCACCGGCGGTGACCATAACTTGGCGGCGCTGGAGCCCCTGGAAGAGGAGCCTGACTCGCACAAAGGCGATTGGCGCGGGTCGATATCACCACGCGCAACATCCAGGAGATGGTCGCCGAAGGTTACCTCCCTGCGACGGAGGGGCTCGCCTAGCGGGCGGCGCCGACCGGCGAGGTGACCCCTTCTCCCCAAGTCGGAGAGAAGGTATACCTCAAGGCGCAGCTGGTACACGACGTTTCTTTGCCCATCTCCCACTTCTTCCTGTCCGTCTTGAACCACTTCCAGGTCCAACCCCACAACCTCTCCCCCAATACCATCCTAGTGCTTAGTAACTTCGCGGCACTTAGTGAGGGTTACCTAGGGGTTAGGCCTAGGTTAGATCTGTTTGTCTACTTCTTTATCGTCAAACGTGAAGCCGGACACAGCAAGGAGGAGCTTAGAAACTGTGGCACCATAAGCTTCAAGATCCGACCTGGCCGGTGGTTCCCCGACATTGTCGGCCACGAGTCGTGTAAGAACTGGCAGCGGACGTACTTCTATGGCCTCGACATTCCTTTGTCGGGCCGAGAAGCAACATACCCGGACTTCGTGGATGGAGCCGCTGCTGAAGTCTCCACATGGCGGTCCCATGCATCCCTTCCCTCCGACCTCAATGCTTCTTGCGCAATAAGGCGGATCGAATGGTTTGTGGATACGAGTCTAACCGGCTTGGACCTAGCCATGTGCTGGTTCATCAGGCGGATCCAACCTCTGCAGCACCGTACGAAGGTCATGCACGAGTACACCGGCGATCGAAGGGACACCCTCCGGATCTCCGAGGACAACTTCTCGAGCGACTCCGTCAAGTTCCGTCTTAAGGACATCGTCAAGGTGAAGGACAAGAAGCGTGGCTTCACTCTTACCTACGACATGTTCGTAAGCGTAAAGTGCCCAAAGGTAGGTATTTATTCTCCGTGTGTGACATTGCTCCAGTTTTTCCGTCTTGCTAATATCATCATGTCTAACACGGTGATTTCTCACTTAACAGCTTAGCGATCTAGAGGAGGACAACCTGGCTGCCCAAATCTACGATCCCAAGATGAAGGAAGTCACGGTCGTGTCCGACGATGACGCCCTGTTGGCGCGAAAGCGGAAGAGCTCCACCTCTGATGTTGCCGACGGAGGCAAGAAAAAGAAGACGGAGGGTGGAGGGTGGAGCCTCCAAAAAGAGTACTGTCGCCTTGGAGGCGGAAAAGAAGAAAGCCACTGGGATGTTTTCCAAAGCGCCCCCCTAGTGTAAGCTTCTCATTCTCCGACATTGTCTTGTTTATTTGTCTCATTCCTGTACTTATGCATTTTGCATGTTTCAGGAAGAAAGCCACAACCAGCCTCAAGAAGTCCTCCAAGACTCTTGGGGCTTCTAAAAATATTAAAGATATGCTGCACCACGACTCTTCCCCCGCCATTGCCCCTGCTACTCCTGCCTTCAAGCCCTCCTCTTCTCCGACAAGCTACCAAGCCCAGGAGGCACCAGGCCCTTCCGCCATGGAAGTGGATTCTGGCGCCTCTACCGAACTCGCGGTTGTCGGTGAGCAGGTGTTATCGCCATATTTTGGCCTAAGATGGAGATGGGCCGTGATCAAGATGGGCTTAGAAGATACATATATTCAACGTGTTGTTGGATCGGCCTAGTGCGTAGATTTGGGCTGAATTGCCCGTGTATCTTGTATCTTAGTAGGATTCGTATTTGTTTAGGTTCCGTTTATGTTTAGATAAAGATAGAGTTGTAGAGTTATTCCAAAAGTAGAGAGTCTCCGTACGATAAATATGTACCTTGGGTTATTGAGAATAGGAGGACAATCACGTTCACAACAAACACAATCTCTAGATCGCCACCCCTTGTTCTAGGGTTTTTCTCGGGTAAGTGCCATCGCCTAGATCGCATCTTGCGATCTAGGCAAGATTTACTTATCGTTATCCGTGTTACTCGTACTAAGCCTTGTTGATGGCGGTAACACCTTTACCAGATTTGTTAGAGCTAGCATCGATACTTTTACTATGATTGCTTATTTATGCTACCTCTAGCTATCTCGCCGTCTTTGCACCTTCTCCGTGTAAAGGTGGCATCTTGCTTGATTTCGCTAAGTCGATTTGATCTGTTATAGTTGTGCCTTGTTCATCAAGGTTTAGTTTAATATCTACGTGGTTAGGCCTCACAAACGGGTTGAACGATCCGTGTACGTAAGGTATGGTTTATTGATCTTAGAGGGATGTTTCCGGAAATTGACGTTATGTTGGTTTTAGGCCTTCTAGGATCGGTTTTACTATCTTCGTATCTATTAGGCTCAACTACGCTGGGACGCCCGATTATGGTGAAAACGTTAAAATATCGAGATAGATTTAACTTGTAGTAATTAAGCAAAACCCCATGTTATCATAGATCCAATGCAGAGCCATGGGGACAATCGGCTCGAAGCCGATTTATTGTGAAACTCGGAGCCGATCACGGCTCGAATTTTACGATACTTGTTTACCGCAGAAACCAATCGAACAATCCATCACCTTCGACCGGTATAGGTCGTGGCACGCCTCGAACCAAGACAGACGCGTGCGGAAGATTTGCGGCCGTCGACCGAGGGACCAGGCCCACCAGCCGCCTGGAGCCTCCGGCTCTTCGTGTTGCTCGTCATCGCTCACGGTGAGTTTTGACAGCAACACATTCGCACGCCCGGTGGGACATTCAACAACATCTACATCAATGTCCGACGCTACGATGGAGAACAGGCCGGTCACGTACGACGAGCTTCCTGCTGAGCACAAGGCGAAGTATGACGAGATCAGAGAGCTCTTCGAGGCCGACCTCATCGGCTCTTTCGAGAGGACCCGTACGCGTGGCATCAGGTGTAAGGGATTCTCCCCCGAGGGTGCTCTCGATGAAGTGGATCTGTCTTTTCCTTCGGAGGAACGCTCCAGGGCTCTACGACAGGAGGTCAACTACATGGTGGCTCATTCTCTACACCGCCACTCAAAGCCCGTGAACGTTCGAGGGTCGGGTTCATGTGGTCGAGAGATCATGAAACATCAAGACTCTCCGTCGGGCCCACTTTAGGAACCCACCAAGGAGAAAGACCGCCCACACCAGGCCACAACGCCATTCACACTCGCGGCTCCAGAGCCGCCAGATCAGCATACATTGTCTACAAGGCCGGAGGCGACCAGTGATTGCCAATTCCTGTTCGAGCCACCCAAGGAGATCCCGCATGGGTACATATGTGCCTACGTCGGATCAACAACTTGGCGCACCAGCCAGATCGCAACCGCAGGAGTGTCCGGCAGGGTTCCTACCGCAGGATCTTCAGAGCGGCGTTCGAGCGGCGATGTCAGGATGGACGCCGACAAAGCGTGGCTAGCCAAGTATGCCATCGAACAAGCCATGAGAGTCTAGCCCTCGCAGCTCAAACAAAGGATCAAATCACTACCATCCCGAGAGATCGTTCGTGCGTCGAAAAGGCGCACATCGGCTACTCAAAGCCGCATTCCCAACGAGTTTGACCTGATTCCACTACCACCCAAGTATAAGCTCCCGAGTTCTCAAGATTCAGCGGATCGTAGGGTCAAGCTCGATCGAGCACATAAGCCGATACCGCACGCCTAGGCATGATTTCGCATCGGATCAAATGCGTGAGGTTTTTCGCACAATCTCTAACAGACCAGCCTTTGGGTGGTACACCTCACCACTGATTCAATTCGCACTGAAACAACTAGAAGAACAGCCCACATCCAATACCATTCGAAGCTACCGAGGCGGCATTGCGCACTGGCGCAAGTCACGAAGCGGGAGAAATCAGTAGCGAATACATCCAGCGCCAGACCATCAAGAAGATGTTACTCGCTCGTTTAATCGAGAAGGAAGCAATCGAGTGGCGATTGTGCCTCTCGGACCCATCAAGGACGTGGCATTCGTAGAATACAACTCATTGGCACATGGCTCTCAAATCGACGATGTATGAGCCGCGCCACCCGAGTTGTACCAAGACAAATTCAGACGTCCGATAAGCCCGGTCGATGCAAAGAGGAAGATCCTACAGGACCGGAGGTGGCCGTGGTGAATGGGCTCGGGGCGATCCTGTGACTGTAAATGGGTGAAACAGCAAGGGCCCACCAGCCTGGGAGCCTCCCGCTCTTCGTGTTGCTAAATCGCTTGCCGGGTGAGTTTTGACAGAGCAACACATTATGGGCCGCGAGGGTTCGACTTGATGTGAGCAAAGCTGAGCAGATATTCGATCTACTTTGAAGGAGAAGCGGTGAGGTTGCCCAAGGCCACAAAATCCCTACGGCCCAGAGATGAACGGAGACCATACGCAAGTGGCATCATTCACTCACCCCACCAACGAGTGCAAGGAGCTCCGCCAAATCCAGATGGCTATAGAGCAAGGCCGTCGATCCTCGGCCATTGCCATGAAAGTGGACACGAACCCGTTCCCGGTGTCAACATGATAGAACTAAGGCCCGCGAGACATCAATCGACTTTTCGTCGGTGTCAACATGGCTGGGTCAGGTACCACCATGACACGTACAGTAGGAGGCGATCCTCTCGGGCAAAGAAAGAGAAGGCTGGTCCACGCGACCGCCCACGATAACGGGCGACACTTAACAGGAACAAGTGAGGAGAGTGCGATATCGAAGCCACATTCCACGCATCTCCTTAATAAGTATGAGCGCCAAGATGACCAACGCCGCCAAAGACGAGAGACGACGGAAGATATGAGCACCTTGCTAGGGGACCGAAAGAGAAGGAAGGCGCAGACAAACATTGGGATTGCCCTTTTTCAAGCATTTGGGACGTGGTAATGAGCCGATTGCTCATACCGACAACCGCCCGAATGTGGACAACAAAAGAAGGGCACGAGGCCAAGTCGGTGTTCGAACGTCTAGGACCTCTCAACCTCGTGAGCCGCCCTAAGGAGTCCGCTGAGCGAAGGGCCTTGAGAGGCCCAGGATGACAAAGAAGAAGACAGGTTTCACCGTCCAAGGTGGTGCCCGATGGACTCGGACACACCCGTAAGCGTGAGAGTGCAACGGCTGCGTAATTTAGAAGAGGTCAAGCGCAGATTCCACGCTAAAGAAAGCACGGCCGATCTGGCCAAAGTAAGGCGGACTACGGAGACGGAGGGCCGCGACAAGAAAAGAGTGGCGACCTGTTAATAAAAGCCGATGCAGTGCATCGGCACAAACATGGTGTTCGTGCTCCCAGAGTTCTCGCCACAAACCAATATGCTACCGGGCACAACTTGATCGGCCCACGGCGGTTATCTTCGAAGCCGCGAGAAGGGTTACAAACATCCGAAGCCAGACTGCGGGCTACATCAATGGACAACCCGTCGAGAAGATGTTGGTGGACACCGGAGCGGCGCAATATCATGCCATACTCCATGCTACGACGTTTGGGACGCCCACCGCAGACCGATCAAAACCAACGCCACGCTTAAGCGACTTCAACGGCGATCGTCGGAAACGCAAGGCGTCGAACGTGGATCCGACTGGGCAGGAAAACCGTACCCACGTCATTTTTCGTCGTGAACAGCAAAAGTACGCCGCCTTGCTAGGAAGGGATTGGATCCACGCTAATCGCGCATTCCATCCACGATGCACCAAAGGTCTCTGATACAGGACGGGATGAAGTGGAGGTCGCCCATGCGCATTTATTCTATCGAGGTTTCCATCTGGCATGAACATCCGGGAAGCGGAAGACCAAGAGCCGATCTCGAATCAATCTAGACGGCGAACGATTGAAGCTACAAAAACGGGTGAGGCTGGTCTTATCCATCGCCTTACAGAGTAGAAAAGCCCACGATCATCCGTGGTAATGCGCCGATCCTGCGATCGGCCACAAAAATAAAAAGCGATCATACGGCAAGCGGTTCATGTAGTCGTAGTGATACTCCACCGTAAAATAATAAGGTGTAAACCGCCTTGGCATACGCAGAAGAAGGGGCCGATTCGCAATCGCCCAAATTAATTTTGTTGTCCTCACCCATCGCTTGCCTGTGTTTAGCGCCGATTTGACAGTGACTAAAGCTAGGGTATGGGTTTACATCACCGATGAGCTAGAAGAGATCGACATTGGTCCCGGGATAAGCCACGACCAACATTTATCGCCAGAAGTTAGAGCCAAGTCTGGGAACCGATGATAGCCCTGTTGAAACAATATCCGATCGCCGCATGGGACTACACAAATGCCAGGTTGGACAGAGCATCATCGAGCATCGACTCCGCTCAAAAAGGATTTCGCCATTTCAACAATGAGCACGACAAATGAAGGCCAAATTTTGGAAGAAGTCAAGAAAGAGGTCGAGAAAATGCCGACCAAGTTGATCGACCATGCAGGTATGAATGGATTTCTAGCATCGCGGCTCAGAGAGAAGAAGGGCGCCAATGGCGTGTTGCTATAGATTTTCGAGATCTCAACAGAGCTACCCCAAAGGATGAATATCCGATGCCGGGCGTAAACATTGATCAATGCATTTGGTCATAAAATTTTGAGCTTCATGGACGGCAATGCCGGTACAACCAGATCTTCATGGCTCCGAAGACATACACAAGATCGCATTCGAGTCCTGTGGTCCGTGGGGTTGTTTGAATATGTAGTCATGACGTTTGACTGAAAATGCCGCATAGCGTATCGTAGGGCCATGAATTATATCTTCCATGATCCGATCGCAACCGGTGGAAATCTACATCGATGACGTGGTGGTCAAGTCTGCTTCGGCCAAGGGCACTTGGGCGACTGCAACGTCTGGACCGAACAAGAAAGTTCGACCGAGGATGAATCCAAAGAAGTGTGCCTTCGAGTGACGGCCGGTCGTTCTTAGGTTTTTGGTCCATGAACGCGAATTGAGATCGGCTGAAAAGTCGAGGCAAGACGAACAATGAAGCCACCCACCACAAAGAAAGAGCTGCCTCTCATCGGCAAGATCAACCGTCGACGATTCATCTCTAACCCGTCAGAAGGATAGAACCGCTCATGGGGCTCGTGAAAATTAAAGTCGACGAGGAATTCCGGGGGCGTAACAACAACGGGCCTTCGACGAGATCAAAGAATATCCGACAAAGCCGCCAGGTGTTAGTTCCACCTCAAATGCACAAACTATTCTACATTTACTTGTCGCTATCACACGCCCATCGCCTCGGTGGTACAAGTACATGATGGGCTAGAGCGAGTCGTATTCTACATAAGGTAAGGATGCCGGACGCAGACACGGTATCAGATATCGACAAGTTGTGCCTCGCTTGTTTTTACATGCACCAAGCTACGCCACATTTTGCTATCGAGAGGTCATCATCATATGCAAGTCGGACGTCATAAAGCACATGCTATCGGCTCCTATGTTAAAAGGCCGATTAGGCAAATGGATGTTTGCATTATCGAGTTTGACATCCGTATCGACCGCGAAAGCTGTTAAGGACAGTACCGCTGATCTTATTGCCGAGAGGATCAACACTAACATAGCAAGACCGCCCATAAAAGCATGGGCTATGTTTTTCGACGGATCGCTTTGTGACGATGGTCATGCATCGGCATTTTCGTGTCGCCTCGGGGCAACATTTTCCTTCTCCATCGATTGTCTACCTCTCCCACTAACAATGTAGCCGAGCACGAGGCAATACGCAGGGGATGGAGTTACTCCTCGACGAGGAAGCAAAGGGAAATTTTGGAGACTCCAAGTTGGTGATTTCCCAGCTCACGGAGGACTACAAGTGCGGGAGCGTCCCTCTTCCCATTATGGCTGCACCGCCATGATGACGCAATTTCGGTACATCAACTTCACTTGGATCCCACGCAGAATACCGAGGCGAACGATCTTGCGCAGATAGCTTCGTGGATACAAGGATATGGTAGAAGGAGCCGATGTCCGTGCACAGTTCCTAGAAGCAGACGATCGAGAGCCGATATCTTCAATTACTTGAAAGATTCGCCGGGGCACCTAAACGGATAAGGTACAAAGCCATGAAGTACGTGCTTATTGGGGATGACATGTTTCTGTGACTCGAAGGGCTATTGCTCAAGTGCACAGGGACAGCCGAGGCCAATCAGCTCCTACATGAGGTACACGAAGGAGCTTGTGGAACTCACCAATCGGCTCATAAGATGAAATGGTTGATCAGGCGATCAGGGTTTTATTGGCCCACTATGCTTGAGGACTGTTTCAACTACTACAAAGGGTGTCAAGCATGTCAGAGATTTGGAAAAATCCAGATGGTACCCGACGAATGAATCCCATCATCAAACCTTGGCCATTCCGAGGTTGGGGCATGGACATGATCGGCAAGATCAATCCTCCATCAAGCAAAGGCCACGTGTGGATCTTGGCCATCACAGATTATTTTACCAAATGGGTGGAAGCCGTCCCTATGAAGTCAGTAAGTTCAAAATATGTCATCAATTTCGTGAAAGAGCACGTCATTCATAGGTTTGGGATTCCCCAGACTATCACAACCGATGGAGGTTCGGTTTTTGTTTCCCACAAGTTCAGAAAGTTCTGTGAAGACACATGGATTAAACTGATACGGTCATCTCCGTACTACGCTCAAGCAAATGGGCAAGAAGGCGTCCAACGTAGTCTTATCAAGCTGATCAAGAGGAAAATCGATGAACACCCTAGGCGTTGGCATGAGGTTTTATCGAGGCTTTATGGGCTTATCGCATGTCGTGCCATGGGGCGATAAAACCTCTCCGCACCATCCGGTCTATGGGCAAGAAGCGTATTGCCTTGGGAAATTACTACTGGATCGAGACGTGTTACTTTTCGAATGAGCTAACGATCAAGAATATGCAACTTTGATGAGTGACAGCGTGGAAGATGTGACCGAGCTTAGGCCGTGGTCGCTGAGAAAATAAAAGAGAACAAGGCTAAAGTAGCTCGTGCCTACAACAAGAAGGTGAAGCCAAAGGAGTTCCACGTTGGAGATTTGGTGGGAAGTCAGTTGCCCTTGGGTACTAAGGACGCATATGGTAAATGGTCTCCAAATTGGCACGGCCGCATAAGGTCGACCAAGTTTTAAGAGGAACGCGACATGCTTGAGCAGTTGGACGGTGAAAAATTTCGAGAGATCAATGGCCAGCATCTCAAGAAGTATTTTCCAAGCATGTGGGATATGGGACAATAAAAATTTGAGGGGCCGATACGTGAGATCGGCTAAGTCGATTGGCAGTAAAATATGGGGGCCGACGTGGAAAATCGGCCGAATAAAAAAAACAAGCTATTAAGGAAATGCCTTGAGGGCATGGAGAGCGTCAGCACGGAACTCAGTTATTTCAGCTTCGTCATCATCATCCTTGCTGGTCGATAGTTGTTCGTTCAGGACACAGGTCGCCTATTTTGAAAAGAGGTCGCAGGTTACCGTTTCAGACCAAGAAATGGCCGTTGTGATTCAACTGAAGGTTGACCCTGTCAAACGTTTTTTAGAAGGAGCCGATGGGTGGTCATCGGCTTTGTGCAATTTAACTTGTTTGACTATATGCGTAAAGATGATGAAAGCCGATCTGATGTCATCGGCTTATGGAACATCGACTTGTTTCCATCGCAAAATCGAAGCGAAAGGAAGCAATGTTTGGGAGACAGAGTTTCATTCATTCAAAGATTGTTGCTTACAGAATGATCGATTACAAAAGGGGCCTGCTACTGCTACGGCCATTACTACTAAATCCTAATCGGCCGAGGTCGCTGCCGCTGCCGCCGCCGCCCTTCCTCGCCATTGTCGCTGCCGCTACCAGCTGCCTTCGCCGCTACTACCGAGGAAGCGGTAGGGGCCTCGTCCTCTTCGTCGCCGTCGCTGTCTTCGACCCGACGGAAGTACCACCGGCTGGTACTCCTCGGAGGAGGGTCCTCCTCCTCTTCTTCCTCTTCTTCGAGGAGTCGACGCCATCCTGTGACATGGCGTCGTCTGCCGCCGCCGCCCAGCCTCCCGGCGAGGAATCGAAAGGTTTTCGTCTGCCGTCAGGACGATCGTCCTCCGACCAGACAAGAAAGTTCTAACCCTCTCGTCCCACCATTGTGGGGCGAGAGTGTTGTACGCCGCTGTCGGCGGGTGCTCTGGAGTTGGTTCGCGGTCACTGAGGCTATTGGAGGCGTGGGAAGAGAGATCGGAGGAAGCAGAGGAGGCCATGGCGAGAAAGAGGGTTTTTTCCGGTGGAGAAAGAGGGTTTTCTGGCTACGGGAGGAAGATGGGGACTGTGAACTGTTCCGGCGGATTTAAATAAAGAGGAATAGTGAAGAAACGGTTCAATGCCATAGCAGTTTCCCAGATTGCACTGCCAAAATCGTCAAATCATGCACTGCGGAGGAGTTGAGAAGACAGGGCATCATGATGAAGGGGTGGCGTGACGATCCTGTTCTGCCACGCGTTCGGACGTACGCGTAGCCCGATAGAAAAAAAAAACCCGGGAGAAGGAAAAACACACAGAGTGGTTTTGGAATTATCATTGCCAAAACCAGGGGGGCATGTGTTATCGCCATATTTTGGCCTAAGATGGAGATGGGCCGTGATCAAGATGGGCTTAGAAGATACATATATTCAACGTGTTGTTGGATCGGCCTAGTGCGTAGATTTGGGCTGAATTGCCCGTGTATCTTGTATCTTAGTAGGATTCGTATTTGTTTAGGTTCCGTTTATGTTTAGATAAAGATAGAGTTGTAGAGTTATTCCAAAAGTAGAGAGTCTCCGGACTATAAATATGTACCTAGGGTTATTGAGAAAAGGAGGACAATCACGTTCACAACAAACACAATCTCACAAGATCGCCACCCCTTGTTCTAGGGTTTTTCTCGGTAAGTGCCATCTTGCCTAGATCGCATCTTGCGATCTAGGCGATTTACTTATGCTATCCTGTTACTCGTACTAAGCCTTGTTGATGGCGGTAACACCTTTACCACGATTTGTTAGAGCTAGCATCGATACTTTTACTATGATTGCTTATTTATGCTACCTCTAGCTATCTCGCCGCCTTTGCACCTTCTCCGTGTAAAGGTGGCATCTTGCTTGATTTCGCTAAGTCGATTTGATCATATAGTTGTGCCTTGTTCATCAAGGTTTAGTTTAATATCTACGTGGTTAGGCCTCACAAACGGGTTGAACGATCCAATACGTAAGGTATGGTTTATTGATCTTAGAGGGATGTTTCCGGAATTGACGTTATGTTGGTTTTAGGCCTTCTCTAGGATCGGTTTTACTATCTTCGTATCTATTAGGCTCAACTACGCGTGGGACGCCCGATCGTGGTGAAAACGTTAAACTATCGTAGATCGATTTAACTTGTAGTAATTAAGCAAACCCCATGTTATCATAGATCCAATGCAGCCATGGGGACAATCGCTCGAAAGCCGATTTACTGGAAACTGGAGCCGATCACGGCTCAATTTTACGATACTTGTTTACCGTGCAGAAACCAATCGAACAATCCATCACCTTCCCGACCAGGTATAGGGTGGCACGCCTCGAACCAAGACAGACGCGTGCGTGCGGAAGATTTGCGGGCCGTCGATCGAGGGACCAGGCCCACCAGCCCGCCTGGAGCCTCCGGCTCGTGTTGCTCACCGCCACGGTGAGTTTTGACAGTAACAAAGAAGCGGCAGAGAGTGTCGCTCTTCAAATGGTCAAGCTCGCTAAGGATGCCATCGGTAGCGGCAAGGCGGTGGCGTTTGGTACATCCGCCGGGCGCGCCTCCTCGAAAACCTTAGAACTGCCAAAGATCATCTTCCCGGTGCTTACGCCGGGTAGCACAACTACGGTTCCTGGAGGAGTGTCGTCATCTCCGACGTGCGGTCTTGAGGAGCTACTCTGACAAGCAGACATCTTGCGAAGCAACAACATTTCTTTTGGCAAGCTGCTGGCCGAGAGTGCTACGAACCTCAAGATCATCGCACTTGTAAGTTTTACTTTACCTTTTGCATTTCATATGAGTATCCCACTGTAGCCCCCGAGGATATAGATGGAAAACCATTGGTTTTGCATCTATATGCTCTAAGATTGACTAAGTTAGAAAAAACTCTCACTATAGCCCCCAAGCATTTAGATGGAATGAATTATTCCGACTAGATGCTTTAAGAGTAGCATACACAGTGTTCATAATTTTAAGTGATGTAGCCCCCAAGCTTCTAGTTGTAACTGACTCAGTTCCGACTAGATACTTAAAGAAAAGCTAAGCATTTTGCCGAGTTAAAACTTTATATTGTAGCCCCCAAGCTTCTAGTTGAGAACTGAATTAGCTCCGACTTGATGCTTAAAGAAAAGCTAAGCATATTGCTAAGTTAAAAACTCTCCCTGTAGCCCCCGAGCGCCTAGATGGAAAATTTCCGACTAGGGGCTCCAAGTAGACTAAACAACGACTTGACTTTGTATTTGTTTCCACAGAACGAGAATGCTCGGAGGGGCATGGCCAATGATAAGTACCAGAAGATGCCATGACCTTGAAGTTTAAAAGGTAAACCGCCATCTTGAAGGAACAGATCATCAAAACAAGAGTCTGTTTCTTTTTATGCATTTCCTTACTTTTGTGCCTTCCTTCTTCGAGTACTCACGGTGTCGTGTTTTCTCCGATTTCGGCAGCATGTCGCCAAGGCTAAGGATATTGTCGAGCAGTCAAGCACATCCAAGAAATGGACAATGAGAACAAGATCCTTAAGAAGGAGAGGAACAAATGTCAAGATGCATGAGGATTCCATGAAAGCCTGCAGACTCCGCCCGCCGAGATCAATCGCTAAGGAGGAGCTTGCGATCCTAAAGGATAAGAAGGCTGCGATGAGCAAAACCTTCGCCATAGCGAGGCGAAGCTCCTCCAACAAGAGAAAGAATCCTTGACGCCGTCCCGGCGTGCTAAGGCCAAGATCTTGAAGTATCGTCCGCCTTGTAGCTCTGTAATCTGGATACTTAGGATTTTTGAACTCATGCAATCGTTGTAGGAATGTTCAGCGCCCTTGGGTTTAACCCAGTCGCCTCCTTCGTACAAGGAATGCATGATTCTTGCTGGCAACTTCATCAACACCGCCATCACTCAAGCCAAGGAGATCGCCACGCCCCTGCATATTTACATCAAGGCTTCAGACTCCATGGTGAAGTACTCGGAGATTCTGCGCCGAGCCCCCGAGCGTGTCGCAAGCTGTAAAGCTTCATGTGCACGGGCTGGCGCAAGGATGGCGTTGTCCATGGTGAAGGCACACTATGAATGTGCCGACATCGACACGGTAACATCTGGTATCCCCGACGTGGATGATGACGGCAAGGAGATTGATCACGAAGCCATCCTGTCATCACTCACGGGCTATGACACCAGGGTTGCCGAGTTGGTGGACATCGACGTCTTCGTGCCCAGGAACTTTCTTGACAACGCCGAGCCTGAATCCTCCGAGTCTCCTCACAGTGGTGACGCTGAAGGTGAATCTCCATTTGGTGATGATGCCTCAAGTCCCCTGCACCCAAGGAGTGAAAAACACTTTGTAATTCTTGTTTCACCTTTGGAGTGTGCATCGAAAAAACTTGGTGATGTAATCTTAAGGCGGAAAACAATGGTTATCGTATCCTGCTACTTAAGAATTAATGCCTAGTATGTATATATTTTTTAAGCAAGTGCTGGCTTATCCATTACTCTGGTTTTTATGCTTGACTTTTCGTGAGTCGGAAGACTCGTTGTCGGAACCATGCGCTTAGGCGATGATACCCAATGGCACCGTCAATAACCTTAGCACAAAATCGCCGACAATAAGTGCCAAAAGTCACCGCCGTAATCCACATAAAAACAACAAAGAACGTGTAGACCAAAACTTAAGCTAACGCTCAGGCGGAATTTTCACAAGTGCAATCGCAAAGCTTGTGCATAAAGGTTTATATGATCCAAAAATAAACACTAAAGGAGGTAAAAGACTCAAAGAATATGAGTGAACCAAAGAGCTTTATTTCATTGATCATATAAGAGATACACGATTAGATAAAAAATGCTAAGTGTAGAAAGGACGTAGCTGTGCTATGTTCCATGGCCGATCAAGCTCCAGGTAGTCATCATCCGGGTCACGTCGCTTACGCTTATGATCCTCGCTGGGTCTATCCTTGAGCTCACGGTTGTCGACAAGGTAGTAAGACCCATTGAGCAGCGCCTTGCTTATGATGAACGATCCTTCCCAT
The DNA here is from genome assembly GCA_030063025.1 of Avena longiglumis. NCBI lineage: Eukaryota > Viridiplantae > Streptophyta > Magnoliopsida > Poales > Poaceae > Avena > Avena longiglumis. Next base: position 186,778,415 of record CP125979.1, read on the forward strand.
GGCGGGGATAATTTGTGTGACTTCTTCTGCTTAATTCGGAGCACCAAATCCCCCTCTTTAAACGAGCGATGCCGAATGTGGCGACTATGGTAGCTGCGTAGCTTCTGCTGGTAGATGGCGGATCTTTGGCATGCCAAAACGCGCTCCTCCTCGAGAAGGTCCACATCTAGGCGTCTGGATTCTTCAGCATCATCTTCGTCATAGGCGGCAACTCTTGGTGCATCGTGGAGGATGTCGGAAGGTAGGATAGCTTCTGTGTGGCATCCCGCAAAACCACTACTAGAAAATCGCGTTGTTTTTGTGCATTGCATCATCATGACCGCATGCTCATGTCATCATGCCACCTTGCATTTGAGCATCGTCATCATCTTGCATTTGTTCGCATAAAACTATTTTCGGAAAAACCTATTTTTGTTTTCTAAATACCCCGTCTTTAATTCAACTCAAACCTGGGTCTCCGGTTTATTTCGTTTTGTCTACCCCCGGTTTTCAAAAGTCCCGGTTTAAATAAATAAAATGTTTAAATATTTTTAGGGGGCAGTTAACCGGCCGATCCGACCCATACCACCCCAAAGATAAAAATCCCAGCTACCTAAACCCTTTTCAACCCAGTCCTATTCTACCCACTCTCCCTCCACCTCACCCTAACCAATCCCCTCTCGCCACCTCATCTCTCATCTCTCCCCCACCCATTCACCCACTGCCACCTCACCTAACCCCACCTCTCTCACCCCACTCCCCACTCCCCCAGCCCCAACCACACACACACGCCTGCTACCGCCCGCGTCCACCCCATCCCTCTGCCATCCCGGCCCCACCCCGCAGCACACACGATGCCCAACACCCACACCACACGCACGCAGCCCCACACCACCTGGTATGCCCGCCGCTCCCGCTTGGACCCACCCCACACGCCACCGAGCCCACCCTCAAAGATCGGACTCCCCACCTCCCGCCTGCCATCGCCATCGCCGCCGCCTCCCTCGATCCTCGACCTCGCCGCCTCCCTGCCCTCCTCACCGCCTGCCCGCCGAGCCCGCCTCCCAAGCGAACCCCACCTTCCTCCTCAATCCCACACACAATCGCCTCCCCAACCCAATCAATCACATCGCCTGTTGAGATATGCCCAGAGGCAATAATAAATGTAGTTATTATTATATCTTTGTGTTTATGATAAATGTTTACATTCATGCTATAATAGTATTAACAAGAAACATTGATACTTGTGTGATTTGTAAACTTAATTTGAAGTCCCTAGTATAGCCTCTATACTTTTCAGCTTGTTGGTTGATTTGAGTCAAACTAAACAGAATGGGAACAAGCAAGAGGAGGTTGAAACCAACCTGGAGGAGGATTCCTCCTCCAAGACGATCAGGCCAACTTGGGAGGGACCCTCCTGGCCGCCCCTCCCATAAAGGAGGGCAGGCTCCCCAGACACACAGTCAGTTTTATTAAAGCTTTAACTGTCGGCCAGTTTAGAGCCTCAAGCTTTAATTGCTCTAGCTCTTTTAGGTTGCCAAATGAGCCCCGAAACGCAGAGCCATCTCTGAAGGCACGAACCGCGTTAAACACTTTAGATCGATTGTTGCCAATCTAGTAGATAGTAGGGTTCGTAGCATGGAAAACAAAAATTTTCTATCGCATACAAACAAACAAGCCAAGATCTATCTACTAGATTGTAGCAACGAGTCGATGGAATAACTTACCCTCAAGATTCCAAAGCGTTAACGAGAGCAGATTCTCGTGGGTGATGTAGTCGCATTTTTCCGATCTCAAGATCGTAGACGATCCTTCCGCGCCATCGCTCCGCAGCGCCCCAATGGTCACACGCTCGGTATCGACGAAGACCTTCCTCTCCTTGTTCCAAAGAAAATGGAGGTTGTAGCACTCTCGCGATTCCTAAGAAGACAACGCGTGGTACCTAAGTAGAGGGAAATCACAGGCTTCGCTCTTAAGCCGTCAAAAGTAGTATGGTGGAGATTATGAGAGAGGCTATTAGTGGTCTAGTAATTAGACACACCAATTAGAAGGCTCTAAACCAATTAGAAGGCTCTAAACCACTGGCTAAAGCAATTAGAAGCTCTAAACCAAAACGGCTCTAAACCGAGATTTAGAGGTAGAAAGTTGTGTGTCTAGGAGGGGAGCCCCGCCTCCTTTTATGGGTAGGGAGGCCGTGGAGGGGAGTCCTCCCAAGTCGGCCTTTGGGTGGCTACGGCTTGGGGAGGAGACTCTCCTCAAGTCGGTTTCCAACTCCTCTTCTTGTTTCCACAGCTTGTTTTAGCCGCTTGACTTTCAAACCGACATTTGACTTTTCTGCTTTAGGATTCAATTTAATCCATTATTTGGGACAGCAGAACACTTAGTACATGATGCAATCATTCCAATATGTAATGACACATCCATGTACCCTCCCGAGTGCCGGATAATCCGAACCTTCCGTAACATTCCCGATGAAAACACCTAATCATTCCCTAACTCAAACGGACTTTCCTTATATGAATCTTATTCTGACCATTCCAGATCACCTCGTGATATCCCGGATCCCATCCGAGACCAACAACATTCTCTCTTTCTCATAATACCATAACTACTCAAACAACGCCAAACTTATGTGTCTCCACGGTTCGTGAATTATGCGACATGATCGAGACACTTCTCCTAACAATAACCAATAGAGGAATCTGAAATTCATATGGCTCTACATATTTCTACGATTACTATGATCGAATGAACCACTTACATACGATACCAATTTCCTTTGTCTCACGATATGTTACTTATCCGAGGTTATGATCGCTTGTATCTCGCATACCTAGTTCAACCTCACATCGATAAGTACTCTTTCTCGCTCCTGATATGTGATCCCTGTGACCAAGTCACATGCTTGCAAGCTAATTGGATGACATTCCACCGAGAGGGCCCAGAGTATATCTATCCGCATGTGGATGGACAAATCCCACTCTTGATCCATGTGTCTCAACCAATACTTTCCAACACTCAATGCCACCTTTATAACCACCTCCAGCTATGGTGTGGTGTTTGATGTCATCAAAGCATCCATCCGTAAAGGTAATATGCATGATCTCATGGTCAAGGAATTAGGTTACTATGTATCGTAAAGCATATAGCAATTGAACTATTGAAATGACTTGATCTTTATGCTACGCTTATTTATAGGAGTATGTCCATCACATCATTCTCCTAATGATATGATCCTGTTGTTAATATCTCTATGTTCATGATCGTGAAACCATGATCATATATTAACCAACAAGCTAGTTTAACAAGAGTCTATACTAGGACTCTTATTTTAGTTTACAAATCACACAAGTATTAATGTTTCCTAATACAATTATAGCATGGTATGTAAACATTTATCATAAGTGTGAAGATATGTTAATAACCACTTTATTATTGCCTCTTGGGCATATCTCCAACAGCCTCCCACTTGCACTAGAGTCAATAATCTAGTTTCAAACCTTTGTGTATTCAACACCTATGGCTTTCCTAAGGTTGTATGTACACGATTGCTAGTGGTCAACCGATCTTCTGATCTTGACACTTCCAGTCCGTGTAATTGCATGTCTTTATGCCTCTACGCATCACTCATTCTCTAATGAGATGGCTTTGTATGAATTTGGTCATTCGTGTGACCTTTAGTTCTTTGGGGTTAAAACATGTTGATAATATTGTCGCACAATATATCTTCATAGTATTATCCTCTGTGAACTACACCTAGTTTGATAACAAACTACTTTACACAAATGCCCTCTTTGTCGCTTTAATAGCAGTCATATATTTAGCCTTTTGTTGTAGTATCTCACAATGTCTTAACTTTGGAACTCATCCAAATCCTTTATGGAACTCACATTCCATTATATTGTGCCACCCTTAGTTTAGATTGAGATAAACTTAATTTGTACTTTGTGACAAAGCTAGTATCAATGTAGTACTTTTACAATGAACTAACCATCTATTTGTCACTTCTACAAATATTATACTCTTAGTTCTTCCAAAAGATCATAAGAATATCCTTACTATTGTCCAATGATCATCTTATGAATCATTCTCGTATATGCTCACAACATTTAGAGCATAGGACATATCTCGATTTGTACATATCACAAGATGATTGATATAAATACTCTTTGTGATTTCATACATCAAGTATCAATCTATACTTGATTATTTGTTCCACTTTACCAAATGTCAATACACTTGAATATATCATCAACATTGAACTTATTCAATCCTTTCGTGTGACAAGAACCTCTCTTGTAGTTTCTATATTGAACTCATTCAATATCTTGTCTATGTATACTCGCACAACCATATTAGCGCCTATTGATGCCAAATATTTGGGTTTTGCCTAAGTCTTTCATCGGGATGAAATTCTTAATATGTGTTAATAAAGATACATCTTTTCTAATCAACAATATGTCCTCCACATAATGTATTAGAAATATGTCTTAGCGCCCCACTTAATTTCTTGCAAATGCAAGCATCTTCATTGTCTCTAATGAACTTTAAAACTCCTTTAACAGCTTCATCATAGTGAAGATTCCAACTCCACGCTTACTTCAACCATTGAAGTTTGCATATGTTTTAGCATCCCTTGAATTTAACAAAACCCTTTGGACGCGCCATGCACACGCCCTAGGTAACAATTCTATTAGAAGAACTTGTTTTGTTTATTCAACTACCATATAACAAAATTTATATGTAGTGGTTGCTACATTAATCCGTCTAGACTAAACATCGCTATGAAAGATCAAATCTTGTCATATACAACCTTTGAACATTGTTGTGAACTCTTTCCCAACATGTCGACTATTTCATAGATGTGAAACATCCATGTCTATTTCTTTATAGATCCAAACACAACTGTAAGGTCTTACACCTTTCTCGAGGGTCCTTCAAGTTCAAAACTTGATTTCTCGTGTATGGAACTATCATGGATTTTATGGCTTCAAGCCATTTGACGGAGTCAGGGCCCATCATCGCTTCTTTGCATGTAGTCGGTTCATTATTCTCAAATAATGATTCAACCCTCAAATCTTGGTATTTGATTGTTTACCCGATCTACTTGTTTCAATAGGAACTTAGATCTTCGTGACCACAACCTTTGAGGTACGTGAGCCATAAGCTTTGTTGCTGCCTTCGGAACACTTTTCGGCACTGCGCAACTCTGCACATATAGCTAAGGTTCTTTTAACCTTATCAAAGTTCTATTGTCCTCCCACTTAACTTTTCACGAAAAATTCCTTCTCAAAGAAACTTGACGTTTTAAGTGACAAACACTTTTGTCTCTGGTGTTATGGAGGAATACTTAACAGTTATTTGAAATAACATACAAAGACAGGTTTATCCGACTTTGGTTGCAAAACATCTTTCTTATGCAAAGCATACCAATGTTTAAGAAAGGACAACTTGGGTTTTATCCCAAACCATAACTTTATATGGTGTCATTTCAACGGATTATGATGGAGCTCTTTTCAAAGGAAAACGGTAATCTCTAAAGCTTTTAATCTTTAAAATATAATGGCAGTTTTTATGAATTATACCTTTGATCTTACCATGTCAAACAAGGTTTAATTACATACCTAACGCCCCATACCCTTATGGTGTTTCGGAAATGCAAATCCACTAACAATTCCTTAAATCTTAGGTATTATGCTAAACTCAGAACTCAAATATCTCCTTTATGATCTTTATCATAAACTATTTATATTCTTGTTACTATGATTTTGCACTTCATCTTGAAAGTCTTTGAACTTTTCAAGTGTTTCATACTTTATCCTTATTAAGTAAATATTCAAATATTCACTCAAATTCTCGGAGAAAGCATATGAAGTTGAAATCCATCGCTTTTGACTACACATGATGGTCTTTGTACAACAATATGTACAATTTCCAATAAGCTAGTCATTCGTTCCCTTTTGGCCTATGAACGAAGTTTTAATTATCTTTAGGAAAGTTTCACAAGCGTCATGTGATCAAAAATCAAAAGACTCCAAAATTCCATCCACATGGAGTTTCTTCATGTGTTCTTTCCAATATAATTTAAACGGCGATGTCACTTCCTAAGTGACCTTTCAATCAATTTGTCTTTCAACATTTTTAGCGCTAGTTTTATGGACGTGATTTCTCCAACGAGATTTTGTGAATCATCCATCTTTTATGGATTACGGCAATTATTTGAACAACCCTTTTGTTCTCATAATACCTGATAAAACAAATCTTGAAGGCAAGCTTTGATGTTTAACGAGCAACACAATAACCCTTTATTTGTTCTCGATGAACATCATCACATATTCTTTTGCTAGTTACTTAGGCCATTGTAGTTCATGAATTCTGTTGTTTCGTATGACGATTCATACCAACAAATTCAGTATTAAATACTTAAGAACCACATTGTTTAATAAGCAAAGAATATAGCCATAACATGTATATCATCTATATACTTAAACTGAACAATTCTAGTCTTTTCCTTTCGCCATATATTTATGAGATTCTCTTTCAAGATTTCCTATTCTGCTTGAAAGAATCTATCAACATCAACAGTGGAGTCATACATATGACATATAGTCCAAAGCGTGTATAGTTAAATACCAATGTCTTTGGACTTGCACTTTGAAGTAGATCACCATCATCAAATGTTTGGTGTTCTTTCAAATTCCTTTCTTTAGTAATCTCTTGGTGTAGTAAACATTTTACCTACATCAAATATTCACCCTTAACATGGAATCGCCCATGATCAAGCTACTTTTAGCTTATAACGATGAATTATGAGTATAATGTTGCTATCCAAAACCTTTTGGAGGATCAGACAACAAGTGTCTCCAACCTTTTGCAAATTCTCATCAAATATGAGAACATGACTTTTGCCATATTATACTCTATCATGTTGCAACTAAAACTTTGTTTCAGATATCACAATATCTTCCACATCATGGTTTCTAAATAACTCTTTCAGATCCTAGATAGCCTTGATATTAAGAGAATTCTTTGAATATCAAGAATCATGGAGACAAACATGATACTCATATACTAACTCTTGGAATTGTCACTCTTGATTTAATACCAATTATTAAACTTCATGGAGTAACCGAACTTCATGAAAGTTTGCAATAGGACTTTTAAACTTTATATTAACACTTCAAAACAATACGATACCAACAGAAAGTAAATTAACCGTAATTATATAGTTCTATCATCTCAATTATAACTAAGCGCACGGTGGTAAACGGATGCCAATGACTACAACAACTATGCAAATTCACTTTGATTTAGTTTATGATAAATTGAGTTATAATTAATAATCAAATTAATCTAGGTGAACTCCCACTCAAAACAATATCCCTCACATTGTTTTAGTGATCACACCGAACCAAATCCACCACATCAAAACCGATCATCACGAGAGTTGATATAGCTTCAATGGCGAACAATCGACATGTTCATCATATCTACTATATGACTCATGCTCTACCTTTCGGTAATCCGTGTTCCCGAGGCCATGTCCGTACATGCTAGGCTCGTCAAGATCAAACCTTAGTTTCGCATGAGCAAATCTGGCTTGCTCACGTTCTATACACTTGCGTAATCTAGCACACCCGATCATCACGTGGTGTTTCAAACAACAAGCTTTAGCAACGGTGCTAACTAAGGGTGAACACTTTATGATTTGAAATTCATGTGCATGAGGGATCATCTTATAATGCTACCGCTGCCTACTAAGCAATACAAGATGCATAAAGGATTAACATCACATGCAATTCATAATATGTGATATGATATGGCCTTTTTTCTTTGTGCTTCCGATATCCATCTTCTAGCACTAACATGATCTCCATCATCATCGGCATTGCATCAAGGTCAATGACGCTTCTCCATGGTTGTCGCCCACCGGCTTCAACTATTACAACTACTTTGAATAGACACGGGTCTTAACATAAATTAAAGACAACCATATGGCTCTGCCGTTGCCAACTTACAATAAGGAACATTGCATACATCAAATATAATCACAATCATGGCCATATCACATCATCGCACACCCCCGCAAAACAAAGTTAGACGCCTACTTTCTTTGCATGTTTTACGTGGTTTGGGGCTTTCAATAAGTGTCGTTCTAACTTACGAACATGAACCACAACATTGATACTAGCATTGTTGATTACCCGTTGTAAATTGGATCTTAACTATGCTAGGAGAAACAGCACCAAAAGCCACTTATGCAATACAAGTTGCATGTCAAGCGTGGAGCAAGTCTCATGAACGATGTCATGTAAGGTTAGCCCGCCGCTTCATCCCAAGATACCGCAAGATGCAAAGTACACAAGAAGCAATCGACAATAAAGCATCAACGCCCACAATGACCATTGTGTTCTACTCGTGCAACAGATCTACATATAGACACGGCTCGATACCACCGTAGGGGTTCGTAGCATGGAAAACAAAAATTTCTATCGTGATACAAACAAACAAGCCAAGATCTATCTACTAGATTGTAGCAACGAGTCGATGGAATAACTTACCCTCGAAGATTCCAAAGCGGTTAACGAGAGCAGATTCTCGTGGGTGATGTAGTCGTACTTTTCTCGATCTCAAGATCGCGTAGACAATCCTTCCCAGGCCATCGCTCCGCAGCAATCGGTCACATCGTTCGGTACTGACGAAGACCTTCCTCTCCCTTGTTCCAAAGCAATGGAGGTTGTAGCACTCTCGCGATTCCTAAGAAGACAACGGCGTGGTACCTAAGTAGAGGGAAATCCGCAGGCTTCGCCTTAAGCTTAAGCGAGTATGGTGGAGCTTATGAGAGAGGCTATTAGTGGTCTAGTAATTAGACACACCAATTAGAAGGCTCTAAACCAATTAGAAGGCTCTAAACCACTGGCTAAAGCAATTAGAAGCTCTAAACCAAAACGGCTCTAAACCGGAGATTTAGAGGTAGAAAGTTGTGTGTCTAGGAGGGGAGCCCTGCCCCTCCTTTTATGGGTGGGGAGGCGCGGCCAGGGGAGGGGAGTCCCTCCCCAAGTCTGCCTTGGTGGCGCTGCTTGGGGAGGAGACTCTCCTCAAGTCGGTTTCCAACTCCTCTTCTTGTTTCCACGCTTGTTTTAGCGCTTGACTTTCAAACCGACATTTGACTTTTCTGCTTTAGGATTCAATTTAATCCTTTATTTGGGACAGCAAGAACACTTAGTACATGATGCAATCATTCCAATATGTAATGACACATCCATGTACCCTCCCCGGAGTGCTTGGACAATCCGAACCTTCCGTAACATTCCCGATGAAAACACCTAATCATTCTGAACTCCAAACGGGACTTTCCTTATATGAATCTTATTCTCCGGACCATTCCGGATCACCTCGTGATATCCCGGATCCCATCCGAGACCGAACAACATTCGGTCTCTTTCTCATAATACCATAACTACTCAAACAACGTCGAATCCTTATGTGTCTCCTCACGGTTCGTGAATTATGCGGACATGATCGAGACACTTCTCCGAACAATAACCAATAGAGGAATCTGGAAATTCATATGGCTCTACATATTTCTACGATTACTTTATGATCGAATGAACCACTTACATACGATACCAATTTCCCTTTGTCTCACGATATGTTACTTATCCGAGGTTATGATCGCCAGATCTCCGCATACCTAGTTCAACCTCACATCGATAAGTACTCTTTTCTCGCTCCTGATATGTGATCCCTTGTGACCAAGTCACATGCTTGCAAGCTAATTGGATGACATTCCACCGAGAGGGCCCAGAGTATATCTATCCGTCATTTGGATGGACAAATCCCACTCTTGATCCATGTGTCTCAACCAATACTTTCCAACACTCAATGCCACCTTTATAACCACCCGCCATTACGGTGTGGTGTTTGATGTCATCAAAGCATCCATCCGGTAAAGGTGATATGCATGATCTCATGGTCGAAGGAATTAGGTTACTATGTATCAGAAAGCATATAGCAATTGAACTATTGAAATGACTTGATCTTTATGCTACGCTTATTTATAGGAGTATGTCCATCACATCATTCTCCTAATGATATGATCCTGTTGTTAATAACATCTCTATGTTCATGATCAGGAAACCATGATCATATATTAACCAACAAGCTAGTTTAACAAGAGTCTATACTAGGGACTCTTATTTTAGTTTACAAATCACACAAGTATTAATGTTTCCGGTTAATACAATTATAGCATGGTATGTAAACATTTATCATAAGTGTGAAGATATGTTAATAACCACTTTATTATTGCCTCTTGGGCATATCTCCAACAGATAGATCTTGGCTTCTTTGTTTGTATGCGATAGAAATTTTTTGTTTTCCATGCTACGAAACCCTACAGTGGTATCAGATCCGTGTCTATATGTAGATTTGTTGCACGAGTAGAACACAATGGTCATTGTGGGCGTTGGTGCTTTTATTGTCGATTGCTTCTTGTGTACTTTGCATCTTGCGGTATGTTGGGATGAAGCGGCCCGGGCTAACCTTATATGACATCGTTCATGAGACTTGCTCCACGCTTGACATGCAACTTGTATTGCATAAGTGGCTTTGCGGGTGCCTGTTTCTCCTAGCATAGTTAAGATCCAATTTACAATGGGTGATCAACAATGCTAGTATCAATGTTGTGGTTCTTGTTCGTAAGTTAGAACGACACTTATTGAAAGACCCAAACCACGTAAAATATGCAAAGAAAGTAGAGGCGTCTAACTTTGTTTTGCCGGGGTGTGCAGTGATGTGATATGGCCATGATTGTGATTATATTTGATGTATGCAATGTTCCTTATTGTAAGTTGGCAACCGGCTGGAGCCATATGGTTGTCTTTAATTTATGTTAAGACCCGCGTGTCTATTCAAAGTAGTTGTAATAGTTGAAGCCGGTGGACGACAACCATGGAGAAGCGTCATTGACCTTGATGCAATGCCGATGATGATAGAGATCATGTTCGTGCTTGAAGATGGAGATCGGAAGCACAAAGAAGAAAGGCAATATCATATCACATATTATTGAATTGCATGTGATGTTAATCCTTTATGCATCTTGTATTGCTTAGTATACGACGGTAGCATTATAAGATGATCCCTCATGCACATGAATTTCAAGTCATAATGTGTTCACCCTTAGTTAGCACCGTTGCTAAAGCTTGTTGTTTCGAAGCACCACGTGATGATCGGGTGTGTTAGATTCTGCAAGTGTATACAACGTGAGCAAGCCAGATTTGCTCATGCGGAAACTAAGGTTTGATCTTGACGAGCCTAGCATGTACAGACATGGTCTCGGAACACGGATCACCGAAAGGTAAAGCATGAATCATATAGTAGATATGATGAACATGACGATTGTTCGCCATTGAAACTATATCAACTCTCGTGATGATCGGTGTTGATGTAGTGGATTTGGTTCGTGTGATCACTAAAACAATGCTAGGGATGTTGTTTTGAGTGGGAGTTCACCTAGTTTAATTACATTAATTAATTTGAACTCAATTTATCATAAACTTAGTCTAAACTATTGCAAATTTGTTGTAGATCAATGGCAGCCCCTACCATCAATTTTAATGCGTTCCTAGAGAAAGAAAAGTTGAAAAACAATGGAAGCAACTTCGCGGATTGGTTCCGCAATTTGAGGATTGTCCTCACAGCTGGTAATTTGACCTATGTCGGATGCACCGGGTGACCCACCGCCGATGTTGCCGATGAAGTAAAGAATGTTTACCTCGCTCTAAGAATCAAGATCTATAGTTCAAAGGTGCTATCTTGTATGGTTTGGAATCGAGCTCGTAAAAGGTTTGAAGAGTCGACCCATATGATATTGTCGGTTTCTCAAATTGATTTTGAGACTCATGCGGCAATTGAAAGCTATGAGGCTTCAAAAGTTCTTTAACTGCAAGATGGAAGAAGGCATTCATAGTGAGCATGTGCTTAAGATGTCCGGCACGCAAACAAACTTCAAAGCTTGGGTATAGTGATTCCTAATGCTTTGGGGATTTACCGTGTCCTCCAATCACTACCACCAAGTTACAAGAAGTTTGTGATGAACTACAACATGCGTAACATGAACAAGACGCTGCTTAACTCTTTGCCATGTTGAAATCTGAAGTGGAGATCAAGAAAGAGCACCAAGTGTTGTTGGTCAATAAGACCACCAAATTCAAGAAAGGCAAGTCTAAGCAAAGGGACACTTCAAGAAGGGTGGTAAGAAAGTTACCACGCCGAAGAAGACCAAGCTGGACCCAAGCCCGACATCGAGTGCTTTTACCGCAAGGGAGAAGGTCATCGAAGCGGAATTGCCCAAAGTACTTGGCGGATCTGAAGAACGACAACATCAAGAAGAAAGGTATATCTGATATACATGTTATTGATGTGTATCTCACTAGTACTCGTAGTAGTGCCTGGGTATTTGATACTGGTTCGGTTGCTCATATTTGTAACTCGAAATAGGTGCTGCAGAATAAACGGAAGCTAGTGAAGAACGAGGTGACGATGCGCGTGGGAAACGGATCAAAGGTTGATGTGATCGCGGTTGGCACGCTACCCCTTCATCTACCATCGGGATTAGTTTTATACTTAAATAATTGTTATTTAGTGCCTGTGTTGAGCATGAACATTATATCGGGATCTTGTTTATTGCGAGACGGTTACTTGTTTAAGTCAGAGAATAATGGTTGTTCGATTTATATGAGTAATATGTTTTATGTACACGCACCTTTGATAGATGGTCTATTCTTATTGAATCTCGATAGTGGAAATACACATATCAACAACATTGAGGCTAAACGTTTGAAATCAAGCGATAATTCGACCTATATGTGGCAATCGCTGCCTTGGTCACATTGGAGTGAAACGTATGAAGAAACTCCATTCCGATGGACTTCTTGAATCACTTGATTTTGAATCACTTGAAAGATGCGAAGCATGTCCGATGGGAAAATGACTAAGACTCCATTTTCAGTATGATGGAGCGAGCTACGGACTTATTGGAAATCATACATACCGATGTGTGTGGTCCAATGAGTGTAGCATCATGTGGTTATCGTTATGTTCTTACCTTCACGGATGACTTGAGTAGATATGGGTATATCTATTTCATGAAACATAAATCCAAAACTTTCGAGAAGTTTAAGGAGTTTCAAAGTGAGGTAGAGAATCAACGTAACAAGAAGATTAAATTTCTACGTTCTGATCGTGGAGGTGAATATCTAAGTTACGAGTTTGGCGAGCATTTGAAGAAATGCGGAATACTTTCAGCTTGACACCGCCGGGAACACCACAGCGTAATGGTGTGTCCGAACGCCGTAATCGAACTCTCTTAGATATGGTTCGTTCTATGATGTCACTTACAGATTTACCGCTATCATTTTGGGGTTATGCATTAGAAACAGCCGCATTCACTTTAAATAGGGCACCATCTAAATCCGTTGAAACGACACCGTATGAATTATGGTTTGGGAAGAAACCTAGATTGCCATTCCTTAAAGTTTGGGGATGCGAAGCCTATGTAAAGAAGTTACAGTCGGACAAGCTTGAACCCAAAGCGGAAAAATGCGTCTTCATAGGATACCCGAAGGAAACTATTGGGTATACCTTCTATCATAGATCCAAGGCAAAATCTTCGCGTTAAGAATGGATCCTTTCTAGAGAAGGAATTTCTCTCGAAAGAAGTGACTGAAGGAAAGTAGAACTCGACGAGGTCGAACCTTCTCTCGAATTGCAAGTAGCGCAAAGACCGAAGAAGTTCCTGTGGTGCCTGCACCAATAAGAGAGGAAGCTAATGATGGTGATCATGAAACTTTTACTACAGAGCCTCGGAGGTCAACGAGAACTCGTACCACTCCAGATTGGTATGATCCCGTTATGAGTGTCATGTTGGTGGACAACACCGATGACCCCGAGACATATGAGGAAGCGATGGTGAGCCTAGATTCCAATAAATGGCAAGAAGCCATGAAATCCGAGATTGGATCCATGTACGAAAACCAAGTGTGGACTTTGGTGGACTTACCGGATGGCCGAAAGGCCGTCGAGAACAAATGGATTTTCAAGAAGAAAACAGATGCTGATGGTAATGTTACTGTCTATAAAGCTCGACTTGTCGCAAAAGGGTTTCGACAAATTCAAGGAGTTGACTACGATGAGACTTTCACCGGTAGCGGCTAAAGTCTGAGGATTATGTTAGCAATCGCTGCATATTATGATTATGAGATATCGCAGATGGATGTCAAAACAGCATTCCTCAATGGAGATATTGATGAAGAGTTGTATATGATGCAACCCAAAGGTTTTGTCGATCCTAAAGATGCTAACAAGGTATGCAAACTTCAACGGTCCATCTATGGATTGAAGCAAGCATCCCGAAGTTGGAATCAACGTTTTGATAAGGTGATCAAAAGTTTTGGTTTTATACAAACTTACGGAGAAGCTTGTATATACAAGAAAGTGAGTGGGAGCTCTGTAGCATTCTTAATACTATATGTGGATGACATATTGTTGATTGGGAATGACGTAGACCTTCTAAATAGTGTCAAGGAATATTTGAATAATAGTTTTTCAATGAAGGATCTTGGCGAAGCAGCTTACATATTAGGCATAAAGATTTATAGAGATAGATCGAAATGCCAAATATCATTGTCACAGAGTACATATTTGGACAATGTTCTAAAGAGATTTGGAATGGAAGAAAGCAAGAAAGGGTTCTTGCCCATGTTGCCCAATACGACCTTGAGTAAAACTCAAAGTCCGACATCGTCAGAAGATAGAGAAAGGATGAGTAAGACTCCCTATGCCTCAGCCATAGGATCTCTAATGTATGCCATGCTATGTACTAGACCCGACATTGCATATGCTGTTAGTTTAACTAGCAGATATCAAAGTGATCCAGGAGTGGATCATTGGACAGCGGTCAAAAACATCCTTAAGTATTTGAGAAGAACTAAGGATATGGTTCTTTCTTATGGAGGTGATGAACAGCTCGTTGTTAATGGTTACACCGATGCTAGTTGGAACACCGATCCGGATGATTCTAAATCACAATCTGGATAATGATTTATTTTGAATGGTGCAACGCTTAGTCGGAGGAGTGCAAAGCAAAGCGTTGTGGCGAGATCTTCAACTGAATCGAATACATGGTCGCTTGAGGATTCACAAGAAGCGATATGGATGAAAGAGTTCATCACAGCTGGGTGTGGTTCTAGTGCTACCGGACCCAAGGTTCATTCATCGTGATAACATGGGCGCCATAGCCAATGCGCAAGAACCAAGGTCACACAAGAAGCTGAAGCATATCAAGCTGCGTTTTCACGCTATTCGAGAACATATCCAGGATGGGGATATAAAGATTTGCAAAGTACACACAGATCTGAATGTGGCGGATCCGTTGACTAAACCTCTCCCGAGGGCAAAACATGACCAACACCAAACTGCCATGGGTGTTCGGTATATTACCATGTAATCTAGATTAGATGACTCTAGTGCAAGTGGGAGACTGTTGGAGATATGCCCTAGAGGCAATAATAAATGTAGTTATATCTTTTTGTTTATGATAAATGTTTACATTCATGCTATAATAGTATTAACAAGGAAACATTGATACTTGTGTGATTTGTAAACTTAATTTGAAGTCCCTAGTATAGCCTCTATACTTCACTAGCTTGTTGGTTGATTAATGATTGTGGTTTCCCTATCATGAACATTGAGATGTTATCAACAACAAGATCATATCGTTAGGAGAATGATATGGTGGACATACTCCTATAGATAAGCGTAGCATAAAGATCAAGTCATTTCAATAGTTCAATTGCTATATGCTTTCTGATACATAGTAACCTAATTCCTTCGACCATGAGATCATGCATATCACATTTACCGTATGGATGCTTTGATGACATCAAACACCACACCGTAACTGGGTGGCTATAAAGGTGGCATTGAGTGTTCGGAAAGTATTGGTTGAAACACATGGATCAAGAGTGGGATTTGTCCATCCATATGACGGATAGATATACTCTGGGCCCTCTCGGTGGAATGTCATCCAATTAGCTTGCAAGCATGTGACTGGCTCACAAGGGATCACATATCACGAACGAGAAAAGAGTACTTATCTAACGAGGTTGAACTAGGTATGCAGAGATACCGACGATCATAACCTCGGATAAGTAAACTATCGTGAGACAAAGGGAAATTGGTATCGTATGTAGGTGGTTCATTCGATCGCAGTAATCGAGAAATATGTGGGAGCCATATGAATTTCCAGATTCCTCTATTGGTTATTGTTCGAGAAGTGTCTCGATCATGTCCGCATAATTCACGAACCGTAGGGAGACACACTTAAGGATTCGACGTTGTTTTGAGTAGTTATGGTATTATGAGAAAGAGACCAATGTTGTTCGAGTCTCGGATGGGATCCGGATATCACGAGGTGATCCGAATGGTCCGAGAATAAGATTCATATAAGGAAAGTCCTGCTTGAGTTCGGAAATGATTCCGTGTTTTCATTGGGAATGTTCTAGAAGGTTCCTAATGTCCGCCACTCGGGGGAAGGGTACATGAATGTGTCATTACATATTGGAATGATTGCATCATGTACTAAGTGTTCTTGCTGTTCCAAATAAAGGATTAAATTGAATCCTAAACTGAAAAGTCAAATGGCCGTTTGAAAGTCAAACGGCTAAAACAGAAACTGTGGGAAACAAGCAAGAGGAGGTTGAAACCAACTTGGAGGAGGAGTCCTCCTCTCCAAGCCGACATGCCACCAAGTCCGACTTGGGAGGGACTCCTCCCTTGGCCGCCCTCCCACCTATAAAAGGAGGGCAGGCCTCCTCCTAGACACACAAGTTCCTATCCTCTAAATCTCCTGTTTAGAGCCGCTTTTGGTTTAGAGCTTATAATTGCTCTAGCCTTGGTTTAGAGCCTTCTAATTGGTGTGTCTAAACCCTAGACCACTAATAGCTCTCTCTCATACTCCACCATACTCGCCCGCTTAAGGCGAAGCCTGCGGGATCTCCCTCTACTTTCGGTACCACGCCGTTGTCTTTGGGAATCGCGAGGAGTGCTACAACCTCCGCTGGAACAAGGGAGAGGAAGGTCTTCGTCAAGCAATCGAACGTGTGACCGATCATGGAAGCGCTAACGCAGCTTGGGAAGGATCGTCTACACGATCTTGAGATCGGGAAGAGTACGACTACATCACCCACGAGAATCCTCTCTCGTTAAACACTTTGGAATCTTCGAGGGTAAGTTATTCCATCGAATCGTTGCTACAATCTAGTAGATAGATCTTGGCTTGTTTGTTTGTATGCGATAGAATTTTTTTGTTTTCCATGCTACGAAACCCTACACCCCCTCCTCCCCTCTTGCCGGCCACCGCCAGGGCGAGCCGCCTCGCAGTCCACCCTCTCCTCTCCTCACCCGCGAGCCACGTCGCAGTGACGCCTCCTGGCGCCGGCCCCATTTCCCGTGCTTCCTCTGCGGCCACCCACGGTCGCGCGCTTCTGCCCGATCGAGCTCGCCGACCCGAGCCGCCCTCTGGCCACGCCGCAAGCCGCCTCCCGACTCGCCCACCTCCTCGCCGCCTCGCCTCGGCCATGAGCCGCCCTGCCCGCGCCGATCGATGTGCAAGTTCCGCCCATGTCTTGCGGTTCGCTAGCCACCGCAGCGCCCTGGGCCATGTGTCCTCCTTTGCTCGCTTCGCCGTCCGATTAACGCCGTCTCATTCCCGTCGGGTGCGCGTGTCGCCGTCCGCAGTAAACATGTTGTCCCGATGCACCCCCTGGTCAAGTTATGGTTTTCCTGTGTTATGGTGTTGTGTGGTGAGGTCACCGAGGTGATTTTGAGACAGTATGATGTCAGACGTCGAGAATGCTGCCAAGCTTGCCCTGACGACAAGATCTTCCGATGCTCCTGGTGTTGAACAAGTTTGCCATCGACCAGGGGAGCTGAATTCCAAGATCTTCACGGAACCGAAGGTCGCCTTCCGGATCCCAAACCCCGAAGACCGATCCCGAAGATCCGAAGACCGATCCCGGCGCGCCGAACCGCGTCAAACACCAAGACCCTCAGAATCGCCAAGTTCTCCTTCAGGGATCCGAAGCCGATCCCGGACCCGAAGACGCCGTGACCCGGACGCCAAGATCTCCGCGTGAGACGACAAGACCGACAACATGGCCCGACTACCGCGGATGCGACAAGATCCACTTCCGTTGTCCGAGACCGTTTCCGTCGAACCGTTCTCCCCGTCGCCCCTGAGTCCGAACCCCGAACCCCGGAACCAAGATCTTCGACCCTAATGTGTGAACCTTTTCCCGAGCCCCTATTTTATAAATGCTATATATAAAAATTGTTGCATATAAAATTGCCATGCATGCATACTTGTCATGTGGTTTGGGGGCCTTATGCCGATTCACCTAAATTAAATATGGGGCCCATATGCGGGCAAATCTAGTCTTATATTGGCCTCATTTAAATTTGTCTAGCGAACCGGTAACTTATCTTGCCCTGTTATTACAACATTTAATTTGCGGGGTAGATAAATAACTTGAACCATTTAATTAATTGTCAGGACCCCGGTTCCACTTAATATTGCCCAATTGCATCGCATCTTGCCATGTCATACATCATACATGCATCATGCCCGATCTTCTGCCGTTGTATTAAATAGTGCATCCGGTGTTTATTCTAGTGTTTTGCTTCTTCGCGGATTAGGCCGATGAGTTGATGCGAGTATCGACCCGATCTTCGGCTGAACCCTCGGCAATGTTTTCAGGCGAGCACCTCCCCCTTTCTACCTATCTTACTTTTATAGTATTTATTCCCTCCTGTTGATCTATTGCTATCTGTGTTGCGATGCTCTAGTTTTCGTACCCGTGATATCCCTTGCAGCCTTATATTGCCTTGGACACCTCCTATTACCTGTTGTTTGGTAGATAGTTGGACCTGCGCGTCGTAGTCGCTTGCTCAAGTGTTGTTTGCGTGTCGTCAAGTACCACAGTTGTTGGAGTATTGCCATGTGTTTATTGTTGGAGATGATCCAGACTTTAATTACTTTTTAACAACTAAAATCGAAGTAGGTAAATGCAGAGGCACAAGTGGGCAATAGATGTTATTTGGTTGTTAACCGTCCACTTGTGTCCCGTAGGACCCCGAGTACTTGATACCTGTTCCTTGAATATTCGCGCTATCCACATCCGGGAGGCTTATGGGACCCCCCTGAGCCAGAGCTTGATTCATTTTTATTTCTTGGGGACACAAACTAGTTTGAGGTTTTATTTACTATCCTGTACTTATGCCATGCTTTACTGCATTATTTACGATTGTGCGAGGAGCACTTTAGACTTAGGATCGTGACCCGTTTTAGTATCGACAAGCCCACCACACTTTTGGGTTCCCGTGCTTACGTTCCGCCCCACAAACCTTGAGTCCGTCTCAAGTCACTAACTGCTATGGTATACTTAATGGGTGGCCTCAAATATTTCTGAACTGGTGATTGCTTTGTCGTGAAGGCCTCGTTGGGTTTTGATTTGGTTTTTCCGAGGTTGATCGAGTGTGTGTTATTTGTGCACCCTGCGGTAAAACTTTCTGAAAGCCGTGTCCGCGGTTATGGACGACTTGGAGCACAGTATCTCGATCATAGACAACTATAACTAAAGTAGTGCTATAAATTTGACTTTATAATGACTAGTAATCAGCTTCACTATAATGGAATGGCTAAATAAAATTGCCAACAATTGTTTGTTTGGGTTGTCGCTCGCTACCATTATACCTGACTAGTAAGTATTGCAACTACAACGGAATGGCTGAATAAAAGTACCAACAACTGCTGGGTTTGGGTTATCTCATGCTTATTGTATATGACTAGTAAGTGTTGCAACTACAACGGAATGGTTAACTAAAACTGCCCACTGCTTATTATATCAGGATGACTCATGCTAATTATATTTGACTAGTAATTGCCGCAACTATAACAGAATGAGTAAAACTGCCAACGGTGTGAGTTCCTCGGTTAACTTCCTCGTTTGGTCTCGAGGGGGAAACCCCAGGATGGGTATGTTTGGTGGTAGTATCAGGTTGGTTACGGATAGGTCTTTCTTACCCATCTCTGATAGCCGACAGTTATATCGAGTCTCTATAGGTTGTTTAGTGCATGCTGCGCTGCCGCTCAGTCCACCATACCTATGTAGGCGAGGACCGTCGAATTCTAGCCTCGCTGCATCGGCCTCAAGATCGACCGCTCTCTTTTCCTTTGCCCTTTGTTGGCACCCTTTGTTTAAGCAGGTTTTGAGATCGACGTTGTTAGCGTGGTTACCTTCCTTGGCTTGGCAGGTGGTTATGGACGCCATTGGTTATTCTTCAGGGCTCTTAGCCCCATTTGCATCTTGTCCGTACCCGGACGCTGTATCGTTTTCAAGGTGATTTGGATCTTTGTACTGTATATCTGTATTCTTGACTCATGGAGTCGTTGTTGTATATATCTGCTCTGTGGGTCCCATCGAGGACTGTTGTGTAATGTTATTACTTTGTTTTCCACCCGCACGCAAGTGCCTGGTGGGCACCTTTGAATCGTTTCTATGCAGGTTTGGCGGGAAGCGCTGAAACTTGCATAGGGTCGATTCTGAGGGTGTTACATTCTGCTCCATATACCATGAAGTAAGGGGTGTAGCCGGTAGATCTGTTGGGTGTAGTTCGTAAACTCCACAACACAGATGTCAATTTTTTGCCCAAGCTCCAGCTGCTCTATGTAGCGGTGCCTCAAGACGTGGCTTGATTCCCTGCAGAATTAATCCATTGGCTCGCTCAACTTGACCATTGGATTGTGGGTGTGCCACAGATGCAAGGTCAAGTCGGATGCCTTTGTCCCAGCAGTAGGCCTCCACTTCTCCGAGTGACAAGTTGCTTCCATTGTCGATGATGATGTTGTGTGGGAGACCAAATCTCACCACTAGATCCCGGACAAACCTGAGGGCAGTTGCCCCGTCAAGATTTCTAATGGGTTTAGCTTCTATCCACTTGGTGAATTTGTCAACTGCTACAAGCAGATGCGTGAATCCACATGGTGCCGTTTGTAACGGCCCCACCATGTCTAGCCCCCAGACTGCAAACGGCCAAGTTATTGGTATTGTTCGCAATTCTTCACCAGGAACATGTGGTTGTCGGGCATAATACTGGCATCCTGTACATGTCTCAACCAGCTTGTCGGCGTCCGCCTTCGCGGTCAGCCAGTAGAATCCTTGCCGGAAGGCTTTCGCGACCAACGATCGAGGAGTGGCCTGATGCCCGCAATCTCCGAGATGATTTCGCGTAGGATTTCCATACCTTCTGGCTGGGAAACACACTTTAGGTATACACCAGTAGTGCTCCTTTTGTAGAGTTGCCCATTGATTATGGTATAACCCTTTGCTCGTCATACTATCTGCCGTCGTTTGACCTCGTCGTCGGGCAAAGTTCCGTGTTCGAGATATTCCATGAACGGTTTAGTCCAAGCCGGAGGGGTCTTTGTCACCATGTTGACGAAAGAATCAGCTCTATCCGGGTTGTCGACGTCGGCGCCCTTCAGGGATGGTGTGCGTAGATGCTCTAGGAAAACTCCTGGCAGAATTTACTTGCGCCCTGATCCAAGTTTAGACAATAGATCAGCCGCCTCGTTTTGCTCCCTAGGTACATACTTGACTATGTAGCCCAAGAAGCTCTTGGATATCTCGTCCACTTCGTCTTGATATGCCGCCATCATAGGGTTCCGCGCATTCCAGGTGTCAGCCACCTACTGGGCAACCAAGTCGGAATCTCCACAGCAAACTATGCGCTTGATGCCAATATCCTTGGCTACACGTAGTCCGTGAATGAGTGCTTCGTACTCCGCCATGTTGTTTGTAGCCTCGAAGTGGATCTGCAGAACGTAGTGTAGCCTGTATCCTTTTGGTGACTGCAGCAATACACCAGCCCCCGAGCCGTTGAGCAGGTTTGATCTGTCAAAGTGCATCACCCAGTACTCTGGTTCTGGCAACGTAGTGGCATCCGACATCTCCGTCCAATCTGCAATAAAATCCGCCAAGGCTTGTGACTTGATAGCATCGCGTCTCTTGTAGGTGATCTCGAAGGCGGCAAGTTCAATGCCCCACTTCGCGACCCTTCCTATAGCGTCGCTGTTATTGATGATGTCGGACAGTGGAGTCTTGCTCACCACTGTGATTGGGTGCTCCTAAAAGTAATGCCTCAGCTTCCGAGAAGCAAGGAATACTCCGTAAGCTATCTTTTGGTAGTGCGGGCAACGCTGCTTGGACTCCGTCAAGACCTCGCTTACATAGTAAACTGGTCGTTGAACTCCGTACTCATAGCCTGGATCCTTCCGCTCTACCACGACGACGATGCTGATAACCCGGTTGATTGCCGCCATGTAAATCAACAGGGGCTCGCCAGGCTCGGGTGCTGCAAGGATGAGCGTTGAGGAAAGAATCTCCTTGAGCTGCTTCAATGTTGCATCTGCTTCGTCCGTCCATGTGAATTTGTCCGCCTTCTTCAAAGAACTTATGCAGTGCGAGCCTTCTCTCCAAGTCGGTGATGAACCGACTAATCTAACCGCAACACAACCTGTTAGTCGTTGGATGTCTTTTAGACATGTCGGACGGTTTATGTTTAAGATGGCTTTGATTTTCTCCGGGTTGACTTCGATTCCGCGCTGGGAAACGATGAAGCCCAACAATTTGCCGGCTGGAACCCCAAAGACGCATTTCTTAGGGTTGAGCATCATGTTGTATTTCCGGAGATTATCAAAGGTTTATTTTAACTCGGAGATTAAGTCATTTGAATTTTTAGACATCACCGCGATATCGTCCACATAGGCGTGAACGTTCCGACCAATTTGGTCGTGAAGGCAACGTTGCATTGTCCGCTGGTAGGTAGCACCTGCATTTTTCAGCCCAAAGGGCATCGTGACATAGCAAAACGTGCCGTAAAGGGTAGTGAACGAAGTGGCCAATTGGTCCTACTTCCTCATCTTGATTTGGTGGTATCCTGAGTATGCATCGAGAAAACACAAAAGTTCCGAGCCAGCCGTCGAGTCAATGACTTGGTCAATGCGAGGCAAAGCAAACGGATCTTTGGGACATGCTTTGTTCAAGCCGGTGTAATCAACGCATATTCTTAATTCATTGGTTCCCTTTTTGGGGACAAGTACAGGATTGGCCACCCATCGGGTGTGAAGGACTTCTCGGATAAACTCAGCCTTAAGTAACCTAGCTATATCTTTGCCAATGGCGCGTCTCTTCTCATCTTCGAAGCGTCGTAGATGTTGTTTCACTGGTTTACATTTTGGATCTATGTTTAAGCTGTGCTCGGCAAGTTCCCTAGGTACACCTTTCATGTCGGCAGGTTGCCAGGCAAAGATGTCCCTATTCTCACGGATGAACTCGACAAGCGCGCTTTCCTATTTGGGATCCAGGTTCGTCCCAATGGCGGTGACCTTGGAGGCATCGTCTACCACAAGTTCCACCGGCTTGGTCTCGATGGCGGCCTTGAACGTAGGAGCGGAGTCGGAGATTTTCTTCTTCGACGCGGGCATCTCTGAGTCATTGACCTTGCTCTAGATCTCCTTGAATTCTTCGCTATAGAGGACAGCTTCTGCAATGGCTGCTTCATTGATCTCGCAGTCCCTTGCCTTGGTAAAGCTTCCGGATACGGTGATGACACCGTTCGGTCCGGGTATCTTGAGCTTGTTGTAGACGAAGCATGGCTTGGCCATGAACGTGTGGAATATATCGCGGCCGAATATGACGTGGTACACGCTCTTGAAGGGGACCACCTCAAAGGTCATGCGCTCTTGGCGATAATTATTAACGTGGCCAAAGGCTACCTGAAGTGTGATGCACCCAAGGGACCGAGCCTCCCGACCAGGCACTACGCCATGGAAAACGGTGTTGGTCCGCCTTAGGTTTGCCTCCGTCAAGTTCATCTTCTGCAGTGTATCCAGGTACATAATGTTGATGCTGCTTCCACTATCCACCATGCACTTGGTGAACTCCACGCCATCAATCAATGGGTTGATGACCATGGCGTACTGGTTCTCCGTGGGCACAAGGTCTGGGTGGTCCGTCCTGTCCCAAGTGATTGGAACTTCCGACCAGCGCAGGTATTGGGGAACTGGGGGGAGAGTGGCCATCAGGATCCTTAGAGAGGTCTTCTATTGTCGGACGGTGTGGTAGACTGGGGCCTTCTTAGCGAAGGGGTTCTTGCCCTTGTCGTCGCTCTTGGCGGCGTGCTTGGGGTCAACGTCCTCGTCCATGTCACTTGAATCCTTGGACTCCTCCTCCTTCTTCTTCCCCTTGCCCTTGCCTCGCGGTCTGTTCATCCGACTTCGCTTATAGCCGGACTCCGGGTCTTCCTTGAGGTCGTTGACGAACTTGCAGTGTCGATTGGTATGGGTGGCCTTGCCGTTGGCGTCGAGGTGTACGAGGCACGACATATCGCGGTACTCTTCGTAGGTTTGGGGAACGCGGAGAAGCGCCGAGTTGGTTTCACTTCCTCGCTGCTGCCCACGGCCCGCTCCCCTTCCTCGGCCACGTTGTCCACCTTCACCTCGTCCTGCAAAAGTTATGGCGACCATGTCGGTAGATTGATTTTCTTCTAGAGCGGTTTTCCGCTTTGTACTGCTGTTCCTCCGAGCCTGAGTTGGAACGGCCGTTGCCGGCAAAGAGCCACGAGCGTCGTCGTCGGCAGCCGCGAACTCACTAGATAACTAAATCATCTGATTCAAGTCAAGCTGATGATTTTCCTGCAAGCGCTTCAGCTTATGTTGGAGTAACGTGCCCTTTCCAATCCATCGATGAAGGCGGCCATGGCGGTCTGGGCGTGCACTCCTGCGTAGGAATTCTTCATATCCAGCCAGCGGGAGAGGTAGGTGTGAGATGTCTCGTCTTTCTCTTGCACGCACCGCTGTAGATCGCCCACCGTGCAGGGACGCTTGTATGTACCCTCAAAGTTCTTGGTGAACGCTTCTTGCATGTCCAACCAGTTGTAGATAGATTTCTCCGGCAAGTCGTCGATCCATTGACGGGTCGTGCCCGCCAACATTAACGGGAGGTACTTAACGACGACGTTGGGGTTGCCTCCAGCAATCTCCACCGCGTTGCCGTAGTCCTGCAACCATGTGGCAGGCTTGGCGGTGCCGTCATAGGGCTTGATGGTCTTGTCAATCCGGAATCCTTTGGGGTAAGTTGTGGACCGTATCCCAGGTCCAAAGCAACGTGGTCCCAGGTATGGTCCTTCCCGGGCCTCGTGGATCTTATCGATCCGTGAACATGCATCGTATGGCTCCGGGTTCTTCTTCTTTTTGTCAACAGGGGATGGGCTGCGTGAACGACGCGGACCTCCTCCGCCATGGTGACTGCTTGGCGGCGACGGAGGCGGAGGTGGCGGTGGGTTAGCCTTCTTGCTGTTACCCTCCTGCGACGCTTCGCTCCTGTCGTGGTTACTTGTCGGACACGGAGGGTCATGGCGCGACCTGCTCTTATGTCCTTCGTTGTGCTTTCCGTCATGACGGGTCTGCTCCGCGTTGTCGCGGATGACGATGCCACACTGCTTTGGTGGGGGCATATACGTGTGACGGTGAGCCTTGTAGTCTTCCTGACGTCGGGGGGATCGGGGTGGTGGCGATGGACGGCGAGGTTGGGCTCTTTCTCCGTGGTCGGAGGATATGGGGATATCATCCTTCCTGTTGCGCGCATCCCTCCGTCTTCGTTCTGATGAACCCGTCCGCGATCCGACATCCTGAGGAGATCTGTCCCTTGGCGGTTTGTACTGGCTAGATCGGCAGAGCGCTGGGTCGGACTCAAGCCTCTGAGAGGTGGCCTTTTCCTGCTGCTTTACCGCCTTGGCCACTAGGTCATAGACCTGTTCCACTACCTCCAGCGATCTATCCTGCTCTAGAAGGGTCTTGGCGACGGCTAGGTTAAGGATTGGGGTGGGCATCACCTGCTTGCCTTCACTGTCAATGTATGGCTTGGCCTGTGCCGGCTTCGAGGGAGACCATCCTAGGTTGCGCCGTACACCAGGATTGTTGATGACGCGAGCCGGAGCCTTCTTAGCCTTCTGCTGCTGCAGCAGAGTCTTGTACTCGGCCTCCATTGCTCTTGCTTTCTCTATGGACTTCTGTGCGTTGACCAGATCTCGATCTAGTTTAGCGCCTTGCTCCGCGATGGCTTGCGCTTCCTCTAGCGATTCTTGGCGCTTCGCCGTCGAGTCACGTTAGGATATGATCAACGGTTAGTGGCTCAACGAGGAGGTTCCATACATCACCCTATCACCGGGTAACATGTACCGCCGACGTGGATCCGGAGGCGGCAAGTTTGCGGTGTTGTTGCTCGGCCCGGCATCGAAGTTCTGCGCCGCTGCCTTTGGTTTAGGCGAGGAGGCATGACTCTTCGCGATCATCGTCGACAATAAGTGGCCCTTCCTTATCCAGCCGTAGGCGGCTTGCCCGGTTGGTCTTCATCCATCGCCGTCCCAATGGTGACGAACACCGGGACATGACGGTGTTATTGGCTTGTTCGTCGCGAATACTCCTCCTCCATCTCCTGCATAGCGAGTCTAGCTCTTCTGGACTGAAGTCTATCTCCTCGAATCTGACCAAATCAGCATAAAGCGCCAATGACAGTCGGAGGGTGCCGGGACTTCTCGATGACGGCAAGTGGAGGTGCAACGGCCTCGGCGACCATCGGAGGTGGTGGTCTTCTGCTGCGGCGATGGCGGCCGGAGGCGGTGGTGGTGGTGGCTGAATCGGAGGTGCTCCGTCAATGAGCGCAGCGCTGTCGAGCCGCCGCTTGACCTCCAGTAGTTGTTGACGGTGTTCACCATGCCTTCAAGGTGAGGCGCCCACTGCCGCTCTTAGAGAATATCGAGAAGCGTGCCGTGGTCCATCCTTCCACAAAGTGATAGATGGCATCATCATTGGGGTAATTGGCGGTCGGCCCGTATCACGGAGCCACTGGCGAGGTAATCGCGGGTTTTCGCCTCTCTGAACGCAGCGCCGCCGGATCAAGATGGTAACCACGACGAACTTGGATCTCTTGTCGCCGCACGCACGGGAGAAGCCGGCGGATTTGCAGTGATCTTCCACCTTTATATCCTGCACAGGGGCGGTTTGGGTGGGCCTTGAATTTTTCCGATCTCTGCCGGCAAACTCCGAGGAGAGGTCCGACATCGATCCTTCCGCGAACGTATCCTGCCCGTAGGCGGTCCGTGCGGGTCTTGATGCTCCTCCGACTCCCAGGGAACTAGTGCCTGAGTCGGTTTCGCCGATGAAGAGGTGGATGTCTCCTATAGTAACGATCGAACACCGCGTAGGGTTCGTCTTCGCCGGAATCCAGAACTCGTCGGGTGGGATGATCAGAACGTTGCCGGAGAAGAGAACACGACCGATGGCTACGGTTTTGCCGATTCCCGCGAAGATCTTGGTCCTCGCCCGCTGAAGAGCCTGAAGCGCCTCTTGCCCCACGGTGGGCGCCAACTGTCGTGGTATTGCCGACGAGTACGCCATGGAGGGGTCCTCACAGTGCGTGTTTAGAGACGTGGGGTAAGGCGGACGGTTGACGGCACGAGGTAACACAATTACCTGTGTTCGATCCCACAACGGTGGCAGAATCCTACTCCTACTATAAATCACTATAATGGCAATACGCCGAGTTACAGAGATTAGGTTCGCTGTGCGGGGTGACTAGAAAGTCTAAGTTATCGTGTGAAGTTGTGCCTAAAGGCTCCTATAGGCCCGGCTTATATAGTCGTTAGGTCCTAGGGTTACAGGGAAAAGTCCTAGCCGGACAGGTTACAGAGTTCTACACCATCTATTACTAGTCTTGTGTATCTTGCACTCCAAGGCTCCGGGTACGCTGGTGACTCCACCGTAGCCTTCATTTATCCGGCATGGGCCTCCCTTCTGGATACACCTAACTGGGCCGCCCAGCAGGCCATAGGCCATGCTACCGACTATGGGCCACACGAGTTAGTCGGATAAGAGACATGCTATGAGGATACCCATATAGCATATCCCCAACACTAACTTCCCTCTCGCTCACGATGTGCGTTTTCACCATGCTCAGCTCCTTCTTCCCCGCATCTGCGTCTCTAGCACATACCCTCCCTGATCTCG
The DNA here is from genome assembly GCA_030063025.1 of Avena longiglumis. Taxonomy (NCBI): domain Eukaryota; kingdom Viridiplantae; phylum Streptophyta; class Magnoliopsida; order Poales; family Poaceae; genus Avena; species Avena longiglumis. The sequence continues at coordinate 186,806,580 of CP125979.1, forward strand.
GTTCCGTTGGCTGTTGCCCCTTCTCCGCTCGCCGAACAACTCCCCATTAGAATTGCTTCCCTGTTTTGGTCAGATCAACCATAGCCTCCATGCCTCACTCGGTGAAGGCCGATGGCCCCGCCATGGATAGAGATCTCCCCAGATGTCACTCGGTCTTGGAAGACGAATAGGCGAATATGTGTAGAGTTTAGTGTACTAGTTTGATAGATGAATAGGTGGATGCAATATATTTATGCTTATATGTTCTATGTTTAATATGTATGCAATATATTTATTATATATATGTAGAAAATGGATCGCATGTGCGCTAAGTGTGGTGTTAGGAGGCTCCATGAGTGCATTCAAGTGGTTCAGCACCACAGCTTTATGCTCCTAAGGGGAAATCCAAAACCTTCTACATCGTTCTTTCTGAGAACTTCCTAACTATGACGGTATGTTTTAATCCAACATGTTGTTACTAAGTTGTTCATTATATTGTTGCCCTCAATATTTTTGGTCTAACTATTATTTTTTAAATTTTGTATAGTACATTCCATGTTTGGCAAGACATGAAATTTTGGAGAAGATCAATGTTGGCGTCGATGAGGAGGCCGTAGGTATGGCCAATATAATTATACATAGCAACCAAGATTTTACTATTTCTTATCGCAAATGAAGCAAACATAAGTTTGTTCGGTTGCCTGCTTGGATAGAACTTGTCCAAGTGTGTCTCTTTTGCGCTGGCGGAGCGTTGTGGCTTAGTATTTGGAAAGATAATCATTGAAGAATCAACATGCACTACAATGGTCTTGCCCCTTCTATCTACGTAGCTACTACTAGTCGAACTTCCATATGCCACAAAGTTATATCTGTATTGATTTGTTATAAGTGGAACTTGTAGAAATGTGTTATATATGTATTGACTACTTATTATATGTTTACTGCTATATATTATGATATATGAATAAATATCATTGTTAATTTTAATAATAGTAGATGCATTTTTTAATTCGTAAAAATAGTGGCGTGCCTCCAACATGCCACTTGGTATGCGAGTACCGGTGGCGTGTCGGGTACACTGGTGGCGTGTCCTAGACATGCCGTCAAGTACCCGACACGCCACTGGTACCAACTACCGGTGGTGTGACACCGACGAAGTGTCCAAAAATACGTCACTAAGATGTGTTTTGGCATGTCACTGGTAGACTATTCTGCACTAGTGTGTTGTGGGTCAAATGGGTTTGTGCAGGCAGGCTGGTGAACGTCATTCTGTCGCGGTGCATGCCGCTAGATCGGTTCTTTGTATAGTTGTTCCCTGGTGAGGGTGAGGTAAGGCTGGTCATAGTGGTTAGTATCATGCATAATACCAGAGTATGATATTATACCTTTATAATGCATAATTTCATGTAATAGTATCATAGTTTTATTAGATATATTAATTCATTTCTGGAATCTCAATACGAATTTGTGTATAAGATCTATATTTGACATAAGGTTTTCTAGTTCTATGATACGATATCTCTACCTATAATATCGATATGATCTCCCGTATTATTAATTGCAGTGACATACTATCGTATGATATCTCGCTAGGGGTAATATAAAGAGGAGGTGGCGGTCTATTGGACCTTTTTTTCTTTCTTTTATGCTCATTTGTGGTAGCACTGGGTTTCTGCTATTTCTTTAAAATAATATGTTTTATTTATTTATTTTGAATTTTAATACACGAATTTTAGTATTTACAAGAATAATGTATTGTTGGTGTGGCCGAAATCGAGTGGGCCAGTCAGTGTGGCCAAAACCGACCCTGCCAGTCGGTGTCGGCCACACCTAATGGCCACGCCGCCCATTAGGTGTGGTCGACACTGACTGGGCCAGTAGGTTTGGGTCACACCCATTCGGTTTGGCCAAAACTGACAATATGCTGGATTTGTAAATTTCTAATTCACATATTATATTTTAAAATCAATAATAAATGTATTATTTTTAAAAATAGCCTGAATTTCTTGCGGTCAAATATATATGGTAGGGCTACATATTTTGAAACAGATGGTTCACATTTTAGTTTGGCGTTTAGGTAAACATAGACATCTCTTTTTATCTTCGTGCGATGAAATTCACATTTCAAAATTAAATTGGTGTAAGTATATCATTTCATACGCGATTTTTTTAACATTTATTTACAGCTAATTTTATTAGCCAAAGCTTTGCTTGGCCATCGGGGCCCCACATGTAAGCCAGATCTGCTCGCCTCTGGTGGACGCAGATCTTTCCTTGGACCCACCCGTAAGTGAATAAAGCCACTAATATACACTGCCCATTTCTCTCAAACAAACTCCTTAAACCCCCAGAAGCCTCTCTGCGCACCCACGAAAACCCTAGCCCGCCATGGCCCTCGCGCTCCGCCTACGGCGAGCCCTCGCCGCCGCCTCCCTCCTCCGGCCGGCCTCCTCCACTTCTGTCTCCCTCCTCCCTCCGGCCTCCTCCGCCGCGGCCTCCCCGTACGGATCTCTCCTTCCCGCCCCCTACGCCCCGTCTCTCCCGCGCCGATTCCTCCCCGGCGGCGCCGCTGGCTTCCGATCGACGGCGGCAGCCGCGGCTCGGGGAAATTACGGGGCTGGGGCGGATGACTCCCATATCGCCCCCGACGAGATCCTCTTCGAGGGGTGCGACTACAAGCACTGGCTCATCACCATGGAGTTCCCCGACCCCAAGCCATCTCGCGAGGAGATGATCGAGACCTATCTCCAGACCCTCGCCAAGGTCGTCGGAAGGTATAACGTTCTCTCTCAAGTTCCAGTTCTCGTCAGAAATGCGTGAGCTAGTGATGAATTGGGCTCTGTCTTCGTGCCGAATTGGTCTCCAAAGGGTGAATTGCAGTGTTGAACTGTATGATTGCTTCTGTTTATTGTGTCTTGTGCACGGGTGAAGTGATGGAAGGCAGCATGTGTGTGCTAATTTTGTGGATCTGATATCTGGTGTGCTGCATAGTTTGGTTTGCCTGTCCGTATTAATTCTTATTGAGACTAGTATTTGATGTTAATTGTAGCTGCGATTGCCTGGAGTCATTGTGCAGCTTGCTGGCTTTTCAGATAACTTTGAGGGTGCAAGTCATGTTTATTTGGTAGCTGTGGATGTAAATCATGTTAACAGCGCTTGATTCAAGTGATATTTGATGGTTTTGTTCTACTTATTGTGAATGATCATGCCTGAATCAAAATCCTGCCGTGCTTTGCTCCAGTAATATAGTTCTGAATGAGTCATTTTTTCTTTTCGAGCCATCAATTCTTCTAAACTTAATTACTGAAGAATGATACGTAATTTGAAGCAATGATGCCATGTAATATGATTTTCTTGTTTGTAGAAGCTTGTGGTTACATTTTCTATGGGTTGTGGTTTGAAATATCCAAAGTATTGTAATTCCACTGCTCTTTGCAATTTCCTACCATGAACCATATATAATCAAATCATACAGTCATCCTGCCTTTTTAGTTAGGCCGACATAAACACTAATATCAAAACTACATCCACAAGGTTGGTCACAAAGTAAGATTTGCCTGTCAATGCTCTGAGGTGTTATTATTTCTCCATGTTCTGTTTTTTTTGTGTTGGACTGGATAGTTGTAAACTTGTAATAAGAATGAAGAATCTGCTTTAAGAGGATTGGGTATGGTTATACATATTTATTGTCATTTTAGTAATATGTAACTTCAAATAATAGGAAAACTACATTCAGTTGTTGAATAAGTTTGCAGTTCAAAGATCCCATTATCTGTTATGATTTCTACAGTAATTTCTTATTTAATCAAGTATATGCCAATGATTCTGTTCAATGTTTGGTTCCGTAGGCCATTGCTGCATATATGTGATGGTTCCGCTATTAATTAATCATGTCAATGCTTTTACTTTTGATGCTTGTAGCTGTTTTAATACATATTTGTTTGTTCTCCTAACGAAACAACTTGTTAATCTTACTAGATTGTCTGAAACTGTTACTGTATATAGTTGCTCCTCTGAAAATATCTAGTGAGGGTGTGCACTTATGTATGATGCTATTATTTATTGTACTGATGCATTAGCAATTAGCTTCTGTCATTTGCAACATATAATTTCCTTGTTTCTGAGATCTTACCTTCTTGAAGTTACGAGGAGGCTAAACAGAGAATGTATGCTCTTAGTACCACAACTTATGTTGGTTTTCAAGCTGAAATGAGCGAGGAAATGTCAGAAAAGTTTCGCGGTGAGAGGATATGATACCTTAAATTGTTTTCTGCTTGCAAGAAGTTGGGATCCTAGATATTGAAGTACTTACCTCGTCTATTTTGCATTTTTATCAGGATTGCCTGGAGTTGTATTCATCTTGCCTGATTCATATCTATACCCAGAGACGAAGGAGTATGGAGGTTTGTCCAATTCTGTTTTCCTTTTTTCACGAATTACTGTTTACTGTAGTAACCAAATATGACCCTGCTCTTATCTGTGTGTGAATTGGTTTCATTAGGAGATAAATACGAGAATGGCGTCATAACTCCAAGACCACCACCTACACACTATAGCAAACCGTCAAGGACTGACAGAAACCGCAACTTTCGTGGAAACTACCAGGACAGCCCTCCACCGCAAGGAAATTTCCCGAGAGGCCCACCACCGCAAGGAAATTACCAGGACAGCCCTCCACCGCGAGGAAATTACAACAGCGGCCCACCACCACAAGGGAACTTCCAACCCTACCGCCCGCCACAAGATGGAAGAGGCTTCAACCCACAGCAGAGTTACGCACAAGCTGGACAAGATGGTAGAGGTTATGCGAGGAATAATTCCGCAGACCGTTCCGGTTACAACGGACCGCCTGCACCTGGTGCGTTAAATCAACCTGGCCAAGTTTACCAAAACCCACAAGAGGTCAGGAACTTTTCGCAAGGGCAGACAGGAGATTTCAGGCCTGGAGGCCCTCCAGCACCTGGAACTTATGGGCAACCCTCTGGACCTGGAACTTATGGGCAACCCTTTGGACCTGGAACTTATGGGCAACCCTCTGGACCTGGAACCTATGGGCAACCGCCTGCACCAACACATCCTGGAGGTAACCAAGGGGGTCCTGGTGGGAGTGTTGGTTTTGGTGGAGATAACAGACAGGGGGCAGGACCTGCATATGGCGGAGACAACCTGCATGGTGGTTCTGGTCAGTATTCTAGCCCAGGTGAAGGGCAACAAGGGAACTGGCAGGTATAATAGCATTGTTATTTGACTTTTACTGCTACCATGAAATTGATCAGTGTGTTGTTGTTGTTCATAAATCACAAACATGCACAATTACGGTGAAGCAACTACTTCAAAGCAACCTATTACTTATTATCTTATGCCTGTAATGCTTGTCCAGTAAATGTTGATGGATGTAAGTTCGTGTTGTTACTGATTTGTAGGTTCACCATATATTTCTACAAACTGAACTTTAGAAAGTGAACTAAAATTTTGGTGTTACATCCCCATTCTCATCCCCATCTATTAAGTGGAGATTTCATAGTAGGGCGTTGAAGTGCAAGCATGCATATATTATTCAGTTATTTACAAGGAATTTAATAAGTATGAGAAATGACATTAGACCTGCCACATGCATCAGCCCAAGCTCTGCAAACATTCAGTTTGCAGCAACTGTTGCCTAGAGGAATATGCCTGTGGAACTATGTGTCTTTCTTTAGTTTGGCTTTTACTGTTGATGTATACAATCAATTGACTGTTCTCCCCTTTGATGTCATGCAGGGTAGGCAGTAAGAGCTTGATGAGAGCTGCGCCGAAGCACGAGGCACTAGTTGCTCTACTTGAAATGTAGAAACTCCCTCCACCTGTAAAATAAACGACTGAACTACTTGGCCTTTCCCTGTTGTCTGCATTCAAATTCGCGGGTTACTATGGACAACAGTCTAGATAGCCATACTTTTGTGATTTTCGAAGGTTCGTGGAGTCTGGAACAGTGTGCTTTCGATTGAATGGTATTTCTGTTATATGTATCGTGGAATCTGTGGTGTAGTTGTAAAGCTGAAGATTCGTGACTTACCATCTCGTGTTTGGTCCGCTCGCTTCTTTGGAACTCCTCCTCGTAGGCCTACAGTGGCCCTTCATCACAGGGGAGTGGTCTGTCTGCCTGGCTGTGGTGAGCTCCAGCTCCAGGTTCCTGCCTGCTGCCAGTAGCTATAGCACCAACCTGGTGCTTTCATCCTGGACTCAATACGTACCAAGTTTTCACATACTTATTAGCTTTCGTTTGTCCTTTTTGTTCATTATTACGGCAGATTTGGATGCTGCATGTATTTAATTGGGTTTGCTCCATGCTAGTGGAAGTGCACTATAACTGACGTAGCAGTAGATTAATGTCTTATGTTCCTAGGAATTATGTGGTTACTGAGGTGTTTTTCTTACAGTGCTTACTGAGGTGTTTTCTTAAAAACTTATTACATCCGCTCCAAAATGTAAGCCTTTTTAGCTGTTCAATTTGCACTGTTAGAAAGTCTTACATTATAGAACAGAGGAAGTAGTTGTCTTGATTATCAATATATTCTTGCCCCTTAATTCATCATATCAGAATAAATTAATAGCATGTGAAACGGATTGTTAAAAAGAGAAACATAGACCCCATTGCACTTTTTAAATTCATGCAAATTGTCATTTTTGGTTAATAAATATATGCTAGAAAAGTTTCATGAAGAACATTTGAATTTAGAAAGTTCACACCCATAAAAAATCTGGCATTCTCTAGTTTACTGGTCATACATTGCCCCTCTGGTAAAGAATGTATTCTGGTAGCTAAGGATTTCTGTTCAGCCCAATAAAGGGATTGTGAAACAAAAACGAGGAACTCCCGCAGTACTAAGACAACAGCGGCAGGGAGGCATGTGCCGTGCGGCATATGACAACTGAACAGTCGATTTCCATTTGCCAAACAGTTTGCTAATGTTCCGATGTCTCCAGTTCCCGTGTACACAATGTTCTTATATCTCATCTCTCTGTTCTTGCTTATCTCCCCCTTAATTTTGTGTGTCCGTTGTCTGAACAATGTGGCCTCTCGCTATATCAACATCCGTGAAGATGGAGTGACATATTTATAGGGGGAGAGAGGGAGACTAATATTGGCTGAGGCACTTCACCTGGTAACTTCATCCTCTATGTCCATACGATCTCAAGTTCCTACTCACGAGAGCTTTGTTCTGTCCTTCATATATGGTGGATTTGGATGCTGCAGATATTTACTTGGGTTTGCTCCATGCCAATGAAGGGGTACTATCGATTCTACTTTTACTTAGCAGCGGTAGATTCATTTGTTTCTTATATCTAGGAATTACATTCCTCTGTATTGTGTTGTGCTAGATACGTATATAGCTGTAAACTAACTGTCCACTTACAGTTACACTAAGACTCAAGAATGCAACAATACTAGACACAACACTATGACAAAACAACACAACAAGACGCGCCTATCCTTTTAGTAATCCATCAACCACACAGTACTACCTCTCGTCCATAATAAGGGCCGAGGCTTTAGTTTAAATTTGGACTAAACTTCGACACTTATTATGGATCGGAGGGAGTAATATCTTATTTAGTTCGCAATTTATTCATGTTATGTACTACTAGGTGAATGCCCGTGCGTTGCTATGGTGCGAGGTTACATCGAAGTTATCAGAATGAGGATGACTCACATCTAGACGGTGGACTGTCTGTGCACTGATACATGTCAAATCGATGACTATGAGGCCGCAAATCGATATATCCCTCGATTCGATATTGAGACTTATGCAGGATGAGATCCGCTTGGTCTTGTGATAGGGGCTTGAGGAGGAAGAAGAGGAGATTTCTTAAAAAAATAAATAAATCTCCTTATTTATAGGGAACAGGACCACCACTCAACCAACATATTATCAGTTGGCATCTTTTCTGCTCACAAGGCATGGTCAAATTTATTCCGAGAGATATACTTATACACATTAGTGTTCATGGAGACACACGATGATGAGAAGATAGAGCTGAAGCCTATCTTGTACATGGAGCATGACAAAGATCTCAGTATAATGTTGTTCCTCTTCTGGTTTATAGAAAAATTAATATGTAAGGATGCAGTAATAATATTTGGGTTTGTCACAGGTTGGAAAAGTTGTATTTGGATTTGGTCGCTACTTTAACTACTATAAAATTTTCTGCTCTATCGTCTCACCTAGGGCATAACTAACATAGTCAAAAATAAGTACTTTCTGGGTTTGTCTAGATTTGAATGTATTTGGACACGTTTAAGTATATGGATACATGTGAATCTAGATAAACTCAAGACACTTATTTTGGGACAGAGAGAGTATATGATAGTTAAGACTTTGATAAGATTGTAGAAAATATTTGGTTGCATATTTTAATAATCCACTCATTTGATTTAACACGTGCAAGATCACCACATCTTACTCTTCCTAATTAACAAAAGAAAATGTAAACTTTTAGATAATTCATCCATGTATTAATACAAGGACACACTTGGAATGTCCGTGAAAGATTTCATTTATATCCTTTGTTAGGTGTGGCCAAAACTTTAGGCTGGGCCATGTTTGGGCCTGGATTTTATCCCGTTAACTTTTTTCAGCTTGGCCCAAGACATGGTCATGTATAATTATAATCAACGCTTATCAAAACTTTCAAACTATAGACCGAGTGTGGCCAAAACTTAGAAATATATTAAATATGTAACGCAGAATCTATCTTCAGGTCGACCTGAGTTTAGCGTAAGACCAGATCGGTCCGACAGAAAATTTTTAAATGTTTTTTTTAGCTCAAACCGTTTATCTAAATTAGATTTCGTTTTCACCGTTAGACTAGTCGTAACGAGATCTTCGAAACAAGATCCCATATTGATATGTTTCGATGACTTTTTTTTGAGGATATAACTTTTTGCTAGATGTAACTCTCTCTGCTAACTGGGATGTAACTTTTTTGCTGGATGATGTAACTTTTTCTGCTAATTCAGATGTAACTTTTTGCGGATGATGTAATTTTTTTGCTGGATGTAACTTTCTGATAACTTGGATATAATTTTTTTTTGTAAATTGGATGTAACTTTCACAAACTTACATCCTCTAAAAAAATAGTCGAAACATATCGACATGGGATCTAATTTTGAAGATCTCATCGCGACAAGCTCAACGATAAAAACAGATCTTGAATCAGACAAAAGGTTGAGCTAGAAAACATTTCAATTTTTTGGATTTCGTAATTATATACATGGGTAAAGTGCATGCAGTAAGGCTGAGCAGTGTATCCATTTTTTAGAATAAAGACAAAATTCATTTGCTTTTTCTATTCCAAAAAAAAGAAATATTAGTGGGCTGTCTGACCTCCAGCGTCCAAAAAAGGAAAAAAAATCCTGATCGGAGCGACCTGGCTATAAGCTAAATCCAGGTCGACCTGGATGTAGTGTCTCTCTATCTCAAAATAAGTGATTTGACTTCGTCTGGATATGTATGTATCTCGTCACAAGGTACTTGCAGCCCTGTTTTATGCTAGAAAGGTCATATTTGAGTACTTTACCATGCACATTAGAAATTGGGTGTGCCTAGGTCTCAGGCGACTCAGATTTAACTAAATCTCAGTCACCTGACCGTCATACTCAAATTTCAACCCAGTTTCTGATACCAACCTTGTTTCTGTTTCTGGCCTGTGTGCCTTGCTCTTTGTTGGGCTATTATTGCTCTTTTTGGGGCTGTTATTGCCTCGGTGTAGACCAACATGACAGAAGAAGTGGCGTGGGGCGCTGCTCACTCTGTGTCTCCGCGGCGGACAGAAGATGTGAGGCGGACTGGGCGCGCGGCCGGCCATACCAACCTGACAACGGCCGCGCAGTCACAATCAGAAACCAAACGCATGTTTTACTGGATTTTCCTCTCCTTACAATGAACCAATTTTACTGGATTTTAAATGAACGGCATGTCAAACAACTGAGCAGCTACTAAATCAACTTTCTCTGCTGACATTGAATCAATCAATTGCATTCGATTCCACGGGATGACATTTAATTTACAGGAGTAGCATTTTCCTATACTACAAATGCATACAGCATTCGGTAGTTAAAACACTTAGTTCTTCCTTTCAAGGGCTCCTTGTGCTGGCCCGATGCGATTTTGGTCGCTGGAGTACACCATACTCGACGAGGCCTTTAAAAGTTAATTTAACTCTGTCGATTTGGAAATAGGAACAAAATTCCTGCAGAAAAAACATGAACAAATGTTGCAATCCGTTACCCAATTTTTTTGAAATATACATGTACATTATCTCTTCGGCTAGCTAGCACCCAATATCCTAGGTATCTAAAAGACCACTAACGTTTTGGTCCCACACATAATAGTTGCATAAAAAAGCTATGTGATGAACACTGTCTAATTAAATATGATAAAAAATGTGAAACAAATAAATAAAAAATCATTATATCTTTTTAAAAAAGATCATGGATGTTTATAACGTAGACATCATTGTATAAAATTAACTATGATTTTTCCTTTTATTTAAACTATTATTCTATCCTTAGGACCCCTTTCTTGTTCACGTCTTTCTTGTCAAAAATGAACATCAATATACAGGACTTGCCACTTTGTATGACTGACGTCTAACAAGAAAAATGGAAAAACAATATAAAAGTGCCTTAGCAAACAACAAAACAAATCAGAAAACAAAAAGAAAGAATAAATGTCGCCCGTTTAAAGCACACAAAAATAAATTGCATCTAGTTTCACATGGTTGGACTGAACTTGCATCTAGTTGCAACTGGCCCCCTCGGTGGGGCCCCAATTAAAAGCAAGTTGCAACTGGGCCCCCGGCGGGCTCAGTTACAAGCAAGTTGCAACTGGCCCGCCGTCAGGGTCCCCTGGTTGCAATCAAGTTACAACCAGCCCTCAGTGAGGGCTCAATTACAAGCAAGTTGCAATTGCCGCCCCCCCTATCGATGGGTGATCAGTTACAAGCAAGTTGTATCTGTCTCGCCGACGGGATCGCCCAACCGGGCTCAATTACAAGCAAGTTGCAAAACTACCCTCCTCCCCCGACAGGTGCTTAGTTACAAGCAAGTTGCAACTACCCGCCGATGGGGTCCCCCTAGTTGCAATCAAGTTGCAATTGCCCCCTCTACGGGTCCCCGGTTACAAGCAAGTTGCATCTGGGCCCCTGGCAGGCTTAGTTACAAGAAAGTTGCAACAGCCCTCCTCCCCGACGGGTTCTCAGTTACAAGCAAGTTGCAAAACTGCCCCTCCTCCCCCGACAGGTGCTCAGTTACAAGCAAGTTGTCACTGCCCACCGACGCCCCCCTCCCGATTGCAATCAAGTCGCAATTGGCCCCCTCTGCGGGTCCCCAATTACAAGAAAGTTGCAACTAGGCCCCTAGCAGGCTCAGTTACACGTAAGTTGCAACTACCCCTCCCCGACGGGTGCTCAGTTAGAAGAAAATTGCAAAACTACCATCCTTCCTCGATAGGTGATCGGTTACAAGAAAGTTGCAACTGCCCACCAATGGGTCACCCCAGTTGCAATCAAGTTGCAATTGGCTCCCTATGCAGGTCCCCAGTTACAAACAAGTTGCAACTGGGCCCCTCGGCTGCAATCAAGTTGCAACTGGCCCCTCGACGGGGGCTCATTTACAAGCAAGTTGCAAACCTGCCCCCCCCGACAGGGCCCAAATTACATGCAAGTTGCAACTGGCCTCCCTTGCCGAGGGCTTAGACAACAGGCCCTCAACGCCCCCGGCGGAGCTCAGTTATAACCAAGTTGCAATTGGGCCCTTGTCGGGGACTTAGTTATAAGCAAGTTGCAACTAGTCCGTCGATAGGGTCCCCCGGTTGCAATCAAGTTGAAAACCTGCCCCTCCCGGCGGGGCCCCAATTACATGCAAGTTGCAACTACCCCCTCTCGCATGGGGGCTCAATTACATCAAGTTGCAACTCCCCCCCCCTCGTCGAGGGCTCAAACAACTGATACTCTAAGGGGCTCCCTCAGTGGGGCTCAGTTACAAGCAAGTTGCAGATGGGACCCCCGGTTGCAATCAAGTTGCAATTGGCCCCTCGACGAGGGCTCAGTTACAACCAAGTTGCAAACCTGCCCCCGGCAGGGCCCCAGTTACATGCAAGTTGCAACTGGCCCCCCTTGCCAAGGGCTCAGATAACAGGCCCTCAACGGGGCTCCCCCCGACGGAGCTCAATTACAACCAAGTTGCAACTGGGCCCTTGTCGGGGACTTATTTACATGTAAGTTTCAACTGGTCCACCGATGGGGTCCCTCGGTTGCAATCAAGTTGAAAACCTGCCACCCCCCTGCGGTGCCTCAGTTACATGCAAGTTGCAACTAGCCCCCCTCGCACGGGGCTCAACTACAATCAAGTTGCAACTGTACCCCCCCTCGCCAGGGGCTTATACAACTGGCCCTCAATAGAACTCTCCCAGCAAAGCTCAGTTACAAGCAAGTTGCAACTGCCTCCCTTGTCGGGGGCTCAGACAACTGGCCCTCAACGGGCCGGTGAAGCTCAGTTACAAGAAAGTTACAACTGGGTCCTTCTCGAAGACTTAATTACAATCAAGTTGCAATTGGCCCGCCGATGGGGTCCCTCGGTTGCAATCAAGTTGCAACTGGTCCTCGACAGGGGCTCCATTAGAAGCAAGTTGTAAACCTGCACCAAATTACAATCAAGTTGCAACTGGCACCCCCTCGTCGGGGGCTCAGACAACAGGCCCTCAACGGGGCTCCCCGCGGCGGAGCTCAGTTACAACCAAGTTGCAACTGGGCCCTTGTTAGGGAATTAGTTACAGGCAAGTTGCAGTTGGTCCGCCGATGAGGTCCCCCGATTGCAATCAAGTTGAAAACCTGTCCCTCCTGGCGGGACCCCAATTACATGCAAGTTGCAACTATCCCCCTTCGCAAGGGGGCTCAATTACAATCAAGTTGCGATCACACACGGGAAACTAAGACAACTGGTACTCGAAGGGGCTCCCCCGGTGGAGCTCAGTTACAATCAAGTTGCAACTAGCCCCTCGACGGAGGCTCAGTTACAAGCAAGTTACAAACTCGCCCCCCTCCTGCCCCTTGCTGGGGGCTCAGACAACATGCCCTCAACGAGGCTCCCCACGTCGGAGCTCAGTTACAACCAAGTTGCAACTGAGCCCTTGTCGGGGACTTATTTAAAGGCAAGATACGTCTGGCTTAAAAAGTAACAACCAAAAGATATAGCTGGCTCAACAAATAGGAAAAATGCCCAACAAAAGTTTAGAAAAAAGGCCGATAAAATTAAGCGGCAATTCACAGTGTGTCTAGACCCCTTTTAGTGTGTAGGTTTACTTGGAATCTACACATTTAAAAGCTAAAAACCTTATATTATGAAAAAGCAGAGGAAGTACATCTTACAAAATACAAGTTAGATCAAATCTAGTAAAAAAAATGTAATCTTATGTCGTCCTAGCAATAAAACAATGACAACTATAAAATTTCGAGAGGAAACATACAACCAGGAAAAGAAAAAAATGAAAATTAAAACTCAATCGAAACTCGATTCAAACCAGCAACTCACAGATAATCTCAATTTCACCTAAAAAAAAAACAAATAACTGCCTGAAAAAGAAACAACCATAAAGAAGGAAAACAAAAAAATAGCAAAAAACCAACTCACGACCGTGTCCACCTCTCAGTCAAAAAACCCATATCATGACGGCTCACACAAAAAAGAAAGCCCAACTAAGATCTAGTTAGTCAACTGAGATTTACACATAGAAGCCAAAGCATGTGAAAAAATCAAAGCGCCACGTGTCGGAAGCAGCCCAGCCAAAACAACCAATACACCTCTGGTCTGCACAGATCGTAAAGCAAAAAATCCAACGGTGAATTAGGCGACTGAGACTTAGTTAATTCTCAGACGCATGAGAATTAGCAAAACTGTTAGAAATTTTGCATTTTTTGTCCAGTCGCTCGTGCCATATGTGAGGAGACTTTTGTATTGCCATACAGCGTTGTTAGAAGCAGCGGCGAGCATACTCCCAGGCTGGCCATTCACTCCATTTCCTCTACTCGCTGCTACCCTGCATGCGTGCTCCACAGAAGCACAAATCAGGCCGTTTCCATCTAGGTTTCTTTTCGAACTTGTAGAACGATTAAGTTTCTGAATCTCCTTTTCAAAATTCGTTCAAACTTCTTAACTATTAGTTTCAATGTCAATTTAAAAGTATAAACGATTTTGGCGGATGAGATTCTAGGAAGGTAGCTTTTGTTCAAAGCTGTTCAAAGCAATGTGTGTGGGTTCTACAGTAGGTAGGAGTGGGTCGATCGGTCGCCGATTGACTGGTTACTCTCGTCCCACCAACGATTGGCCGCGTGCTGCTGCTGCTGCTGCTTTTAAATCTCTACGTGTACTTCTCCGCAGCGCAGGAAGCGTTTCGAGCCGGGCCTAGGAATATTTTGGCGGTGGCAATGATGTTGTATTTTTTCTAACATATAAGGGCAAACTCAGAAATAAAAAAAGGATCTACCAAACCGTAAGCCTTTTAATAGTATAGACTATAATGAATATTCTGCCAACCTGTTGCACTCGATCTCATTAATGATCTCTGCCTCTCCCTTATACATATAATGATCTCCATCTTCTATAATTTTTTGGTCATATAAGCAATCGTCCACATAAATTGAGGGGAAGACAAGAAAAGAAAAGAGAGATGAGATACAAGGACATTCTGTATACGGGAATTGGAGACATCAGAACATTAATATGGGCCATTCAGTCCAGCGGAGCGTGTCCTTGCGACTGCGAGTAGGCGAGAAGCACCGCGTTGAGGCACCGACGTGGTGACTTCATCCTCTTTCCCCGTCCGCTAGGAGCATTGTTTTTTCCTTCTTGTTCATATGGCAGATTTCAACCAGTTTTGTTTTTCCGTCGAAAGTATTTTCTAGTAACCGACAAAAACAAGAAATTCCGGTCTCCCCCTGGAAAAAGTTGCGACCGGTCAAATGCAGATATTTTTTTGAAATCTTTTGAAGGGTCGAATAGGTTGCGTATGCACATCCTAATGCCCAACCTCAGCATGCTTTAGGTCTGTTTAGCTGTCTCTCCAAATGGTCCATATCACGGAAAAACAAGTGTGTAACACTGCATGATGGGGGTTTGAACCTGTGAGCTTGGTGCAAGAATGAAATATCTTGAAATTACAATTTTGCGTTTTGGTGGACGCAACGACAAATCTTACTCCCCCACAGAACATGTATAGCTGCAAACTAATCGACTTACAGAGGTGTGTTTTTTTAAAAAAACTAAGTTGTCCACATTATCTATATACTACCAGTTAACTCTTAATTCATCATAGCAGAATAAAACAATGGCATGTGAAGAAGATTGTTGAAAAGGAGAAATAACCCAAGTTCAACCAAGGGCTCTATTTGACCGAAATTTAGGTAGACAAATGTTGATAGATCCGTTAGAAAGGTTTCAAAAAAAAACATTCTGATGTGGAAAACTTGCACCAATAAAAATCTGGTGCTCCCCCATTACTGGTTATACCGCCCACCTCTGGTAAAATAGTTGGATAGCCAACAACTTGTGTTCAACCTACTAAAGGGAAATGTTAAACAAAAACGAGGAACTCCTGCAGGACTAAGACATGATGGCAAAGAGGCACGTGCCATGCTGTACATGGAGAGCCTAAAAAACTGAAAAACCAATTTCCCTTTGCAGACCAGTTTGCTAATGTTCCGATGTCTCCAATCCCCGTGTACACGATATTCTTACATCTCATCGCCCCGTTATCTTCTCCTCTATTTGTGTGTCTGTGGACTATATGAATGAACAATGTGGCTTCGTTATCAACTTCCGTGAAGATGGAGTGGCATATTTATAGGGGGAGAGAGGGAGACTATTATTGGATGAGGCACCAACCTGGTGACTTCATCCTTATCTCCATACATCTCAAGTTCATATTCACGAGAGCTTTGGTATGTCCTTTTTGCTCATATATATAGTGGATTTGGATGCTTCAGATATTTTCTTGGGTCTGCCCCCATGCCAATGAAAGGGTACTATGTTTTTTGACCCAGAACAGCAGGAGCCCTGTTTATTTTCACTGATAGAAGAGGGAAAAATTGTACAAGCCTGAAAGGCAGAACTAAAGCCAAGGGGGAAAAATTGTACAAGAGGGAAAAATTGTACGAAGAAAGGTAGAAAAAGGAGAAAACAGGCCTATTCAAGTCCTCTCAAAGCTGAACTGAACTCACAAAAGAAGTTTAGTCTGAACTAAAGCCACCTCGTCTCTGATAACTGTTGCAAGTAAAACCACGCTCATCTCTTTGCCCTAAAAATATCTTCTCCATCTTCACAGCAGAGAAGACCTTTCGCCACAAGGTTCTAACTGAAGACAACCGGGAGCTCAAAGCTTCTAATGAGGGATTAGTGGCTGCAACAGTTTCCCGAACCTTCTTAGCACAACACCCCAGAGCCAGGTGGGCAACAGTCTCAGGAGCTTGATCACATATATAGGCTGCAAGATTGATTGCATGGGAGTCCCCGTCGCGTGAGGCTGTCTGCCATCCAGTTCGTATTTTGCAGGAATAACCACATGATTTTTTTTTATCTTGCCTTCAATCTTTGCCTTCCATACCCTTTCCAGATGGCGTTGGTGGAGACGTCACAAATCACACTCATAGGCCGTTTTTACAGAGTAGTTCCCACTACTTTTAATTAGCAGCAGTAGATTCATCTGTTTCTTACACCTAGGAATTACGTTCCTCTATATTGTGTTGTGTTGGATGCAACCATTGATATCTTACTTAACCCCTAAACATTGAAATGTACTCTCTCCGTGTCAAAATATAAGATGTTTTAGCTTGTGAAGAAAATGTATCTAGACTTCTTTTAGTAAGTAGGTTCACTCAACATTGGGGTGAATCTACACATTAAAAGAAGTCTAGATTCATTTTCTTCACAAACCTAAAACATATTATATTTTAAAACGGAGGGAGTATATAGCTTCAAACTAGTTATCTGCTTACACTAAGATACAAGAGTACGTCAACACTAAACACAACACTAAGACAAAACAACACAATAAGACGCGTCGGCATGTCCTTTTTGTACTCCATCAACCACACATCAGTATCTTATTTTCTTTGCAGTTTATTCGTGTAATGTACTATAATGAATACTCTGCCAACTTGTTGCACACGTGTGAACAATAATGATCTTCGCCTCTCCCCTATACATATACCATTTCATCTTCGCAGAAGTAGATAGAAAATTCACAATGTTTGTTCCTATAGGCAACTGCCACATAAACAGAGGGAAATATAAGAAAACAACAGAGAGATGAGATGCAAAGTATACAGGAATTGGAGACATCAGAGCATTAGTAAACTGGCCCATGAAACGACATGGGCCGTTGAGCCTATATAGGTTCTCTATATGGGTGACTCCTAGCTGCTAGAGGTGCCATGTAAACATCAAATTCTAAGCTTGGTATAGATTCTTCGTGCTGGTTGATCCATATAGACTGCTCTGGTCAGTCCCTGCTTCGTTGTTGCTTGGCCGAGGTCTATCTACCAAGATGTGGAAGCAGCAAGCTCCAGCACCCAGTGTCTCTGAAAGTAGGCAAGCAGCTGTACCGCACTGAGTCAACACTAACACCATGGTGACTTCATCCTGAACTCCCCACATATCAAGTTTTTATATACATACTCGTGGCTAGAATTTTTTTTCCTTTTTGTTCATATACCCAGAGTATTTTTTCCCTTTTTGTTCATATGCCGGATTGGATCAGGGAATTTTTCCCCTCTAACGTATTTTCTACTAACAAAACAAAAACTAGAAATTCTGGTGACCCGACTAAACTGTTCCTACCGGTCAACGAAATAAGATTTTTTTTGAAAATTTTAAAGGATCGAGTAGGTTGCGTATGAACATCCTAGCATAACAGAACCTGACCTAGTGGCTAGGATCATTCTATGAGCGTTTGGTTGGTATCTTGTTGAGACCTGTTTGGCTGTCTATGCAAGTGGTCCATAGCTAGTTGGTAGCATTTGGTTGGTAGCTTGTTGAAAAAACTAGTGCGCAACGCTAAAGTGTGGTGGTTTAAACTCGTGAGTTTGGTGCAAGAATGAGATATCTTTAAGTTATCTTTTTTGAACTGTGCTAGACGCAACAAAAAATTTTACTCCACTTTTAAAAATATATCGATAAATATATGTTAGCTGTAAACTAATCAGTTTACCAAGGCATATTTAATTACCTACAAAACTAAGTTACCCTTATTATCTATATATATTATTTAGTGCTGAACATTGTAGCTCTCCTACATGGTTGGAAAATTTTTTGTAGCAGAATAAATAGTGGCACGCGAAAAAGATCGTTGAAGAAGAGAAATATAGAACCCATGTTCAACCAAGGGCCCTATTTAATCGAAATTCAGGAAATTTGACAAATGTTTCTGGATCTGTTAGAAAAGTTTTAGAAAAAAATTTAAATATAGAAAATTGGGATTTCTATTTTCATGCCCCTCGTTCCTTAGTTGTACTCATTTTTCCCCAGGCGCTTAAATTTTCCTCACTTTTGACCATCTCCTTCTACGAAATTCTCACACGGTCTGAAACTTGTTGTCCGTCAGCCTTGCCGTTATATGCTAACAAGTGGGGCCGCGTTCAGTCGGGCCCCGTAGTGGACCCTCGCCATTATGCTGACAAGTGGGGCCGCGGTCTGTCGGGTCCCGTAATAGACCCTTGCTGTTACATGCTGACAAGTGGGGCCGCGTTAAATTGTAACACCCTCGTCTGATAAGGCTGTGTTCATGTATATAGTGCCAATCCATGGATCGGTTCACTGGCACACACAGTACAAATGATATCAAATATAACTGTGCATCATAAATATAACGAATATGATCCAGAATTTACATTATATTATAGCGGAAAGCAATACAAGGTAGATCTTCATCCTTCAAATGTGCCACAGACGAACAATTGTTGAGTGGAGTCTCGCGACCTATGAACGATCACTCAGATACGATATAACCCGCAACATAAAACGTAGCAGCCCCGAAGGGTCAATACATGAAATGTATGGAAAGTACGCAAAAGTGATTAACAACAGACCTAACAAATACATGATTATTTGGTCAAATATTTTTCCAATACGATAAATAGGACACTCTGGTTCACTCCTAGGTGCTCCTACCCAATTATGTTCACCCGATAAGTTTTAAGTAATTGAAAAATTGGGATGAGTGATAAATATGTCATAACATCAATATCACGTCCCTCAAATTTTCGATAACCGGGGACACGGCTAAGTACTTAGTTTAGACATCCTGCAGGGGTTTGTATACTTTACCCATGTGACCTGGCCAACCCATTTCGGACCACCACACTCATATTGTGTGATGATAGGGAGAAGTCCAAGACGAGACAATTCGGGAAGAGTTTCCCAAAGCCATCCACGCACCGTACCAACCTACACTATTCTATATCTCTAGCTACGTAGGTTCGAGTCGCCACGACCTACTAAGTCCAGCTAGCAACACATTTCTTACTTGCACATGGTTACACACGAAAGCTATCAAACAAAGATACTAAACATACCTCTGAAGACTGGGTGCCTTTCCGCATTAAAACCATCCATAAAATATCAATACCATCACACCCAGGTGATTTATTAATTAAGTTGTTTTGGTTTTCACAAAACAATTGCCTTCAAAACATAGTTCATCATGATGTATTCCATCCTCGTCTATAGCATAGCTAAGCAATCTACCAATACGATGACTCATAAACAAGGAATATCAGGAAGTATAGTATGGGACATAGCATAGCTTATACACATCAATTCATATATATGCGATTCTACAAAAACATCTACAATGCATAGGAAATAGTAGGACGTTTATGACCAAGATAGCACCACTTGCCTTTAGTTGTAGTCGTTCAGATAATCCTCACAATTATAATGGCTTCATTTGCAATAACCACAATACTTGCAATTATAGTAGTTGCACTCCTCGCAATCTAACGTTTGAAGCAAACACAACAAACACACCTTCAAAACATTGCAATAATGCAACAATACAATAAAACAATGATGAGCAAATGCATGCATGATGATTTAATAGGTCACTCTTTTTGTATTTAGTGTTCTAAAAATTATTAGATCACATGATGCATGTGAAAAGTCATTTAATGCACTAAAGCTTTTATTACTAAAGTTATACCGATTTAATATGGTTTATCTCACTTTAATTGTACTACTAATGGTTCTGTCGTATTAAATTGTGAACTAAATGCTACTGGATAGGTAATGCAATTTAGAGACAGTAGAAATTTCAATCATCTAAAAAGGAGTTATAGATCTTTTTATGATTAAAATACTATTTCAACGAGTTTATAGCTTTCTGTAAGAATTTATATTTTAACAGTAACAAATAATTTGGCACACAATTTCTTTGGATGTATACTATTAATACAAAACAGTAGCAATTGGTTTCACTAATTTTGGAGTTCTGGTTAATTTTCTGTGATTTAAATACTAGGTAGAAGGGCTTAAATCCTTTAAATTATTTTCTTCGTAAAAAATTATATCTAAGGCCAGATAAGTGTTCTACATGAACCAGGGATCCCATAGACATCTTATTTGTATTTTTATAATCTGTAGGTAATTACTACGATTTATTTACTCCAAATAGGCCATTAAATAATTTAAAATACTATAGTAAATATATATTGTAAAAGGTGTAACTAACAGCATATTGATATTCCTCATACTTTTCTTAATCCATAAACATCAAAATTTCCAAATTTGGAGTTGTGGATATTTTCCTATAAATTAATTACCATTGAGTAGATTTAAATACTACAGAAAATATTCATTGGGCAAAGTACAAAATTTATTGAATGATAATATTCTACACATTATTATGAATCCATACATATATAATTTATATTTTTCTAAGCTCTATTCAATTTTCTATGAATTTTACAAATATATACAATTTCTGGCTATTTATACAATTTCTGCAATTTAACAGACAAGCACAGACACGTGGCTTGACCTGGTTGGCTGCGCGTGCTGAGTCGGCCCTGACTGAGCGCTTACATGGATGACACGCGGTGTGCTCCGGTTGGTCGGTAACGCTTTACAGGGTCTTCTAATCTAGGGCGCTCACTTCCGATCCGGCGGCTGGGAATGGTTTCTTCCTAGCTCTTCCACTGAGTTGCAAGCTGACGACCTTAGGTGGCGGCGGCGGGCTCGGGTGGTGAAGCTTGGCGGTGCTCCGGTGGTTCTTTGCGATGGTGGACTAGATGAATAGGCGTGGTGCGACACGAAGAACTCTACGGCGTCTTCTTCCTCGACCTCCCCTTCCCAGAACGTCAAAAAAGTCTGGCTGGTGGCGTCGGGTGGCTGCAGAGCTCCGATGGCTAGTAATTGGCGCTCCGGCGACCTAGAGTATGGATAAAAGCGTTAGGGCGAAGAGTCTCTAGGCGTGGAAAATAATAGGAGGTAGAATAGGGGACGGGAGCGACTGCAACCTCAGAAATCGAGCTCGTCTGGAGCTATGGCGGCGGCAGATCGGGAATTACGATGGCGGCGCTAGGGTTACAAAAGAGTGGAATTTTTTTTCTAGGGAGAGGCTAGGGGTTATATGGGGAGGATCCCGTGCAAAAGTGCAACTGAATCGAACAAATCGATGCAGAAACGATGGGGAGATCGATCGGGTCGAGGCGGCGTGCGCGGGCAGGGCTTTGACTGGAGGAAGGTTGACGGTGGGTGGGCCAGGTGTGTCAGCGGGAGAGGCGAGGGAGCAGGCTGGCGGCTGGGTTGCTTGGGCCAATAGAGGGCTGGTGCACGCTGCTGCTACGCTACAGAGAAGCGGTTGGCTGCCTTGTGGGCGGGCAGTGGATAGCGGCGGGCTGGTCGGGCTGGGCCTGGCCGGCTTGCAGGTTAGGATTAGGTTAGGGTTTTTTTGCGTATATGGCTACATAGGTCATAACCAAAGATTATAATGTTTTGAATTCAAGGTTGAGTGGTTTTTCAATTCAAAAAGTTTCATTTCTTTGAGAATTTTCAACAAAGTCAAACAATTAATCAAACTTATTTTATTTATTTAACATTCCAAAATCAGGAGAATTTTGGGATGTGACACACTACCATCCTTAAAAGGAATCTCTTCCCAAAGGCTAGGAAGAAAGACGGGTTAAGGGCGCTACCACCCTTAAAATAAAATCGACTAGATTGCTTCTGGAGGATTCACTTGGCTTCAAATTGATTCTCCTTTAGACATTTATTAACACAATATCTCTTGCACATTCTGAACTTCATGATTGATAGTTTTTGAGAAGGCACTTCTTAAACTAGCGAAACTCTCATGGTGAGAAAATAGGGGACATTTGCTTCACGATGCCCATTAATAATGGTTAGAATTCATCCTTACCGTATATTCCTACGCTTAACAATGAATGCTTCTGTAAAGGTGGGACATCATACCATTCTAAGGTCTAGGCTCAATGTAGGCTCTCTTCTAGGGTTCAAAAAGGTACTAAAGATTCACAAAACCAACAATACAAGAGCGAATAATAAGAGTAGTAGGAATGGTGATCAATCCATCCTGCACCCAAATCATTACCCTGCATGAGGATAGGTGAATCGCTGTAACACCCTCAGAATCGGACCTATGCAGTTTTAGCGAAACCCGCCAAACCCGCATAGAAACGATTCAAAGGTGCCCACCATGCACTTTCGTGCGGGTGGAAAACGAAGTAATAACATTACACAACAGTCCTCGATGGGACCCACAGAACAGATATATATACAGCAGCGACTCAAAGAGTCAAGGATACAGATATAATATACGAAGATCCAAATCACCTTGAAAACGATAGAGCGTCCAGCTACGGACAAGATGCAAATGGGGCTAAGGGCCCTGAAGAATAACCAATGGCGTCCATAACCCTGCCCAGGCCAAGCCGGAAGTGTAACCCTGCTAACGACGTCGATCTCAAACCTGCTTAAACAAAAGGGGTGCCGACAAAGGGCAAAGGAAAAAGAAGGAGCGTCGATCTTGAGGCGATACACAGCGAGGCTAGAATTCGCGGTCCTCGCCTACATAGGTATGGTGGATCAAGCGGCAGCATGCACTAAACAACCTATAGAGACTCGATACAACTGGCGGTAATCAGAGGGGGTAAGAAGGACCTATTCGGATCCAACCTGATACTATCATCAAACAAACCCATCCTGGCGTTTCCCCGTCGAGACCGTCGAGGAAGTCAACCGAGGAACTCACACAGTTGGCAGTTTTACTTATTCTGTTATAGTTGCGGCACTTTACTAGTCAGGTTTAGGTAATCGTCATGATAAAGTATGCAGTGGGCACATTTAGTTAACCATTCCGTTATAGTTGCAACAATTACTAATCAGATACAGATAACGTGAGATAAACCCAAAACCCAGCAGTTGTTGGTACTTTTATTCAGCCATTCCGTTGTAGTTGCAAGATTTACTAGTCAGGTACAATTGTCGCAAGCGACAACCAAACAAGCAATTGTGGGCAGTATTAATTAGCCATTCCATTATAGTGAAGCTGATTACTAGTCATTATAAGTCAAATTTATAGCAGTAAACTTTAGTTATGCTTGTCTATGATCGAGAATCATGCTCCAAGTCGTCCATATCCGGACACGGCTTTCGAAAGTTTTACCGGCGGGTGCACCAATAGCAACACACGCTCGATCAACCTTGGAAAAACCAAATCAAAACCCAACGAGGCTTTCACGGTGAACAATCACAGGATTCAGAAATATTTGAGGCCACCCTTTGAGTAGATCCATAGCGAAGTAAGCTAGCTTCGAGACGGACTCAAGGTTAGCGCCAATGGTCATGGCGGGGAACCCCGAAACTCGGGGTGTCGATACCGTAATCACTCCGCCTTCCTAAAGCGATGCGATTGTGCTATCATCGCACAATTTAAATCTGAAAGTAGCATGGCATAAGTACAGGATCGTAAATAAAACCTCAAACTAGTTTGTGGCCCCAAGCAATAAGAATGAATCAAGCTCGCTCGGGGTCCCATATACCTCCGGATGTGGATAGCGCGATAAATCAAGGAATAGGTATCAAGTACTCGGGGTCTTCACGGGACACAAGTGGGCGTTCGAAACCAAATATTTTCTATCACCCACCGATGCCTCTGCTTATTTCAATTTTAGTTGTTAAACAGAAATTAAAGTGACGATAAGTAATACTATGGTCAACTCCATCATCAAAATGCGGCAATACATCAAGAATCGTGGCATAAGGCGGCGCACATCAAGACTTGAGCAAGCAACTTCGACGCATAAGTCCAACTATCTACCAAACAACGGTATTAGGGTGTGTCCAAGGCAATATAGGGCTGCACGGTATAACAGTACGGAAACTAAAGCATCGCAACAGATAGCAATAGATCAACAGAGGAAATAAAGACTATAAAAGTAAGATAGGTAGAAAGGGAGATGCTGCTTGAAAACATGGTCGAAGGTTCAACGAAGATCGGTGAGCTCACATCAACTCAACGGCCTTATCCGCGAAGAACCAAATCACTAGAGAAACACCGGATGCACTATTTAATACAACGGCAGAAGATCGGCATGATGCATGTATGATGCATGACATGGCAAAGGTGCGATGCAATTAGGTCATATTAAGCGAAACCGAGGTACCGACAATTATATATATGGTTCTAGTTGTTTAGATACCCCGCAATTTTAAATGTTGTTTGAACAAGGCAGAGGATAGTACTGGTTCGCTACACAATTTAAATGAGGCCAATATAAGGCTAGATTTGCCCGCATATGGGCCCCATATTTAATTATTAGGTGAATCGGCGGAAGGCCCCCAAACCACAGACAAATATGCATGCATGAACAATTAAATATGCAACAAGTTTTATATTTAGCATTTATAAAATGGGCTCGGAAAAGGGTCACACATTAGGGTTCGGCAGATCTTGGGTTCCGGGGTTCGGGGTTCGACAGGGTCCAGGGTTCGACGGACTTGGGGTTCCGGGGTTCGACGGGATCGTTCTTGGACTCCGGGGTCGCTCTCAGATTACTGGGGTGGATCTTGGGGTTCCGGGAAGAAGGACTTGGGTCAGTGTCGGGGCGCATCAGATCTTCCGGGTCGGTGTCGTTCTTGTTGTCGTGCAGTTCTTGTCGGTCCCACGGGGTCGATCTTGCCGTTGCGAGGGTCTTGTCGTTGCGAGGATCTTGTTGGGTCCGCACTTCGGATTCCGTGAGGCGATCTTGAGTGTTCAGCGGTTCTTGAGTTCCGCAGCAGTACTTGGTGCTCGAGAAGCGATCATGAGGGTTCCAGTTCGATGTCGATCTAGCCGGTGTACTTGTCCATGTTGTTCTTGTCGCCCAAAGCCTCTCCGAGCCTTGCTCTTGGCTTGCGTGTGGAATACACTCGACACTGGCGCGTAGGAGCACAGCACGGGCGGCACATGGCGTCTGAGAGGGTGCGGCGGCAGTTCTGTGGTTCCGCTGACGACGCCCGTGGCGAAGACGGGAGCACGGGAGGAGCTCGGCTCGGCAGGAGAGGCTTGGCGAGGCTAGACGAGGAGGTCCGCAAGGTTGGCGTCGGCCCAGCGAGCTCTGCATGGGCGCCCAGCGGGGCCAGGAAGGAAGCGGACGGCGGAGGGTCGCGAGGCGAGGCCGGCTTCGCGAGGCGGAGAGTGCGGGGACGAGGCAGGCAGCGGTGTGCCAGGCCAGCGAAGGGGGCAGCGTCTGCGAGCTCAAGCCGGACGGCAGCGTCTGTGGCAACCTGGCGCCCGAAGGCCAGAAGCGCCGGGCAGCGCGGCGCCAGGGGCAGCCCAGGCGGCGGCGAGGATCTGTGGCTGCGAAGCGTCTGAGGCTCGGCGGAGGTGGGGCGTGCTGCGTGGGCGGTGGCGGGCTTCGGCCGGCAGGGCCAGCGCGGAGAGCTTGAAGGTTGGCGAAGCGGCTGGCAGCGGCAGCGGAGGCGAAGGTGGCGAGGTGCAGCGGCGGTGGCTCGGAGGCTGCGGAAGCTAAGCGGCAGCCAGTGGTGTTCGCCGGCAGAAGCGGGGCATGGCGCTAGGGGAAGGCGGCGGTTCTTTGGCGAGGCGAGAAGAAGAAAGAGCGGGGGCGTGGGGGGCGTGGGCGTGTGGGGTGGGGGATCCGAGGGAGGCTGCCGGTGGCGGGACCAGTGCAGGTGGGGTGGGTCCCAGTGGCGAGGGCAGTCTTTGTGTCTCTGCGTGTGCGAGAAGAAAGAGGTGAGGTTGAGATTGGGTGAGTGTGAGGAGTGATGTGGCGGTGGTGATTGGAGGTGGGGAGGATAGCCGAGGTGGCGGGCATCGATTGGTTAGGGTGAGGTGGCTGTTTGGGTTGGGTAGAATGTGGGTAGGTCTAGGATTTTCTGAGGCGGGTTAGGTGGACCGTTTTAAAAAGCAGGGTGGTCGTTGGGTCTACTCGGCCCGTTCGCCCCATAAAACAATTAAATATTTTAATGTTTTAAGCGGGGCTTTGCAAACCGATGCTAGACAAAATAAATAATCCGGACAAGCCCGGGTTTTGCGTTTGAATAAGGATGAGGCGTTTAGAAAACAAAATAGGGTTTTCTGCAATTAGTTTTGTACAAACAATGCATGATGATGACGATGCAATGCACAAATTCAACGCGATTTTCTAGTAGTGGTTTTGCGGGATGCCACAATTCGACACCACTAACAAAGGATCTCGCCCTCGAGATCCGCCTCATGGTACCGGAAGGAAGGTCGGCGATCTGCATCTTCTTGCTTCGTGTAGATCCTCGCGACACCGCTAACGAGGGTTCCTTCTTCATCGGGGAAAACGGCGACACCACCAACAAAGGGTCGTTGCTCCTGATCGTCGAGAGAACACTCCGGGACAAAAGGTCGAAGGCAGAGGCATCGCAAATAAAGCCACCCCTAACTTCCGTGGACGGAGTAAAATTGCTGGATCCACTGATTCGACGTACAAGAGCGAATGATAAGAGCAGTGGTAGGGTAGCTACTCCATCCCGCACTCAAACCATTTCTCTGCACGCGAATAGACGGATTATGCAACCAACTCGGAATTAGGCGAAGATCTCGACAAGCGAGGTTCGAAACAAAGGAGTGATCGGACTACGCATCGGATCTGGCGTAGATGATGTCATCACATCGGGAAACACCGGAAGATACAATGAAATCGTATGAAAGACACCGATTAGGTTTCGCGATGGTTCCGTTGGCATGAACAACACATGCTCAAGGTATACTCCAACTTCACCAATGCTCGTCCTTCTCATATGTTTTTCAACGACACTGGTATCCAGCAAGGAACACATATGGATAAAGATCTCAAGGACAAAAGATCGGATGAAGGGCAATGTGAGCGATTCTGCATTGATGATCGTGGCGCCTCCGTTACAAAGGGAGAATTGAAACCGAAGTGCGGAAACCCAACCACGAGAAATCCTGGACTCGAAGAAAGAGAAGAGAGTGGATTTAGAACACGTAGAGGTAAGAGGAGAATAGCAGAGGGGTAAGGAATAAAATCAGACCTAATCAGAACTATCCAACCGATTTTGCAAAATAGTTTTGACACTCTACTTCGGCCGTTAGCTAGGTTATCCTACAGGATGGACTTGTGGGTATCATAGCGCCGAGCTCGATACCACTCTGTAACACCCTCGAGAATCGGACCTATGCGTTTTAGCGAAACCCGCCAAACCGCATAAAGCGATTCAAAGGTGCCCCGAGCACTTTCGCGGGTGGAAAGCAGTAATAACATTACACAAGTCCTCGATGGGACCCACGAGCAGATATATATACTGGCGACTCAAAGAGTCAAGGATACGAATATAATATACAAAGATCCAAATCACCTTGAAAGCGATAGGCGTCCAGCTACGGACAAGATGCAAATGGGGCTAAGGGCCTGAAGAATAACCAATGGCGTCCATAACCGCCTGTGCCAAGCCGGAAGGGTAACCACTACGACGTCGATCTCAAACCTGCTTAAACAAAGGGGTGCCGACAAAGGGCAAAGGAAAAAGAAGGAGCGTCGATCGAGGCGATTGCAGCGAGGCTAGAATTGGCGGTCCTCGCCTACATAGGTATGGTGGATCGGCGGCAGCGATGCACTAAACAACCTATAGAGACTCGATACAATGGCGGTGTCGAGAGGTAAGAAGGACCTATTCGGATCCAACGATACTATCATCAAACAAACCCATCTGGCGTTTCCCCTCGAGACCGTCGAGGAAGTCAACCGGAACTCACACGGTTGGCGGTTTACTTATTACATTATAGTTTGCGGCACTTTACTAGTCGGTTTAGGTAATCGTCATGATAAAGTATGCGATGGGCACATTTAGTTAACCATTCCGTTATAGTTGCAACAATTACTAATCGATCTGAGATAACGTGAGATAAACCCAAAACCCAGGTTGTTGGTACTTTTATTCAGCCATTCCGTTGTAGTTGCAAGATTTACTAGTCGGTACAATTGCATGGCGACAACCAAACAAGCAATTGTGGGCGTATTAATTAGCCATTCCATTATAGTGAAGCTGATTACTAGTCATTATAAGTCAAATTTATAGCGATAAACTTTAGTTATGCTTGTCTATGATCGAGATCATGCTCCAAGTCGTCCATATCCGCGACACGGCTTTGAGAAAGTTTTACCCGGCCGGGTGCACCAATAGCAACACACGCTCGATCAACCTCGGAAAAACCAAATCAAAACCCAACGAGGCTTTCACGGTGAACAATCACGATTCGAAATATTTGGGGCCACCCTTTGAGTAGATCCCGCAATGAAGTAAGCTAGCTTGAGACGGACTCAAGGTTAGCGCCAATGGCATGGCGGTGGGAACCCGAAAACTCGGGTGTCGATGCAGCGTAATCACTCCGCCTTCCTAAACATTACGATTGTGCTATCATCGCACAATTTAAATCTGAAAGTAGCATGGCATAAGTACAGGATCGTAAATAAAACCTCAAACTAGTTTGTGGCCCCAAGAAATAAGACTGAATCAAGCTCGCTCGGGGGTCCCATATACCTCCCGGATGTGGATAGCGCGATAAATCAAGGAATAGGTATCAAGTACTCGGGGTCTTACGGGACACAAGTGGGCGTTCGGAAACCAAATATTTTCTATCACCCACCGATGCCTCTGCTTATTTCAATTTTAGTTGTTAAACAGAAATTAAAGTGACGATAAGTAATACTATGGTCAACTCCATCATCAACATGCGGCAATACATCAGCAACTGTGGCATAAGACGACGCACATCAGCACTTGAGCAAGCAACTACGACGCGCAAGTCCAACTATCTACCAAACAACAGGTATTAGGGTGTGTCCAAGGCAATATAGGGCTGCACGGTATAACACAGGTACGGAAACTAAAGCATCGCAACACAGATAGCAATAGATCAACAGGAGGGAAATAAAGACTATAAAAGTAAGATAGGTAGAAAGGGGGAGATGCTCGCCTGAAAACATGGTCGAAGGTTCAACCGAAGATCGGGGTGAAGCTCACATCAACTCAACGGCCTTATCCGCGAAGAACCAAATCACTAGAGAAACACCGGATGCACTATTTAATACAACGACAGAAGATCGGCATGATGCATGTATGATGCATGACATGGCAAAGGTACGATGCAATTAGGTCATATTAAGCGAAACCGAGGTACCGACAATTATATATATGGTTCTAGTTGTTTAGATACCCCGCATTTTTAAATGTTGTTTGAACAAGGCAGAGGATAGTACTGGTTCGCTACACAATTTAAATGAGGCCAATATAAGGCTAGATTTGCCCGCATATGGGCCCCATATTTAATTATTAGGTGAATCGGCGGAAGGCCCCCAAACCACAGACAAATATGCATGCATGAACAATTAAATATGCAACAAGTTTTATATTTAGCATTTATAAAATGGGCTCGGAAAAGGGTCACACATTAGGGTTCGGCAGATCTTGGGTTCCGGGGTTCGGGGTTCGACGGACTTGGGGTTCCGGGGTTCGACGGGATCGTTCTTGGACTCCGGGGTCGCTCTCAGATTACTGGGGTGGATCTTGGGGTTCCGGGAAGAAGGACTTGGGTCGGTGTCGGGGCGCATCAGATCTTCCGGGTCGGTGTCGTTCTTGTTGTCGTGCAGTTCTTGTCGGTCCCACGGGGTCGATCTTGCCGTTGCGAGGGTCTTGTCGTTGCGAGGATCTTGTTGGGTCCGCACTTCGGATTCCGTGAGGCGATCTTGAGTGTTCCCGACGGTTCTTCGGGTTCCGCAGCAGAGTACTTGGTGCTCCGAGAAGGCGATCATGAGGGTTCCAGTTCGATGTCGATCTAGACGGTGTACTTGTCCATGTTGTTCTTGTCGACCAAAGCCTCTCCGAGCCTTGCTCTTGGCTTGCGTGTGGAATACACTCGACACTGGCGCGTAGGAGCACGCAGGCGGCACATGGCGTCTGAGGAGCGCGGCGGTTCCGTGGTTCCGCGGCCAGACGGCCGGCGGCGAAGACGGGAGCACTGGGGAGAGCTCGGCTCGAGGGAGAGGCCGGCGCGAGGCTAGACGCGAGAGGTCGCAAGGTTGGGGCGTCGGCCCGGCGAGGCAGCAGCCGGGGCGAGTGAAGGAAGAGGCGGACAGCGGAGGGGTCGCGGGCGAGGCCGGCTCGCAGAGGGCGGAGGCGGGCAGCGAGGGTGAGCAGCAGGGGGCGAAGGGGCAGCGTCTGGCTCAAGGGCAGGTCGGCAGCGTCTGTGGCAGCTGGCCGAGAGAGAGAGGAGAGGCGGCTCCCGGCATCGGGCGGCCGAGCAGTGTGGCCAGCTGGCGGCGCGGGCAGCGGGCGCCGGGATCTGTGGCTGCGGAAGCGTCTGAGGCTCGGCAGCGGAGTGGGGGCGGTGCTGCGTGGGCGGTGGAGGCGGGCTTGGCCGGACGGGGAGCAGCGCAGAGCTTGAAGGTTGGCGGGGCGCTGGCGGCAAGCGGCCAGGCGGCAGAGGCGAAGGTGCAGCGGCAGTGGCTCGGAGGAGGCTGCGGCGCTGAAGCTAAGCAGCGGGCAGTGGTGTTCACGGCCGGGAAGGCAGCGGCGCTAGGGGAAAAGCGGCGGCGGTTGCTGGCGAAGCGAGGCGAGAAGAAGAACAGGACGCGTGGGGGGAGGCGTGGGCGTCGGGCGCGTGTGGGGTGGGGCAGGATCCGAGGGAGGCTGTCGGTGGCGGGACCAGTGCCGGTGGGGTGGGTCCCAGTGGCGAGGACAGTCTTGTGCGCTCTGCGTGGCGAGAGAAAGAGGGTGAGGGTTGAGATTGGGTGAGTGTGAGGGAGTGATGTGGCAGGTGGTGATTGGAGGGTGGGGAGGGACAGCTGAGGTGGCGGGCATCGATTGGTTAGGGTGAGGTGGCTGTTTGGGTTGGGTAGATAGCTGGGTAGTTCTAGGATTTTACAGGGCGGGTTAGGTGGACCGTTTTAAAAACAGGGGTGGTCGTTCGGGTCTACTCGGCCCGTTCGACTGCCCCACCAAAACAATTAAATATTTTTAATGTTTTAAACGGGGCTTTTGCAAACCGATGCTAGACAAAATAAATAATCCGGACAAGCCCGGGTTTTGCGTTTGAATAAGGATGAGGCGTTTAGAAAACAAAATAGGGTTTTCTGCAATTAGTTTTGTACAAACAATGCATGATGATGACGATGCAATGCACAAATTCAACGCGATTTTCTAGTAGTGGTTTTGCGGGATGCCACAATCGCGTAACTCATCACTCGGGCATCCTCATTTGCATTGAACAAGGTTTCTATGGGCACGAACCAAGGTTCAATGTAGATTCCCATGTAACCAACAAGGTGATGAGCTCATATCACTGTAGAGCTTCGTTGGAAAACCCCAAGAGGAAGGTGTGATGAGCACAACAATAAGTTTTCCCTCAGTTATGAAACAAAGGTTATCGAACCAGTAGGAGGAAGGAAACAACTCCAAAGTGTTGCTAGCAACTTGGAATCCTGCACAACATAAACTCAAGACTTTTCCCCAACTTACAGTGAGGTTATCAATCTTACTGATTTACTAAAAACAAAGGATTAAACGTATGGTGTGGAAGGTAATGATTGCTTGCAGAAAGTAAACGGTAACAGTAGATGATGTAACAATGGTAAAGATTGGACCGGTGTCCAGAGTTCACTAGAGGTGTTCTCCTTAATATAAATAACATAACATGCTGGGTAAACAAATTACAGTGGGGCAATTGACAAGACCGAGCAAGGCATAATAATGCAAATACTAGACATTCATGATCCTATGAGATTTGATTGGGAATTACAATAATATACATAGACCGCCATCCAACTGCATCTATGACTATTAATCCACCTTCAGGTTATCATCCGAACCCCCTCCAGTATTAAGTTGCAAGCAATGGATAACTGCATTAAGCAATGTGTGTAAAGTAAACAATACAATTGTTCCATGAACAAAAGATTGTTGTTTTCTCCCTAGTAGCAACAACACATCTACAACCTTAGAGATTTCTGTCACTTCCCCAGATTCAATAGAGGCATGAACCCACTATCGAGCATAAATACTCCCTCTTGGAGTCACTAGCATCTACTTGGCCAAGATAGCTACTAGAAACGGAGAGCATGCAAGATCTCAAACAACACAAACTTGATAGAATCAATAATCAATAAGACATGATAGAATCGATAATCAATCTGACATAGTAATCTCAATATCCATCGGACCCTAGCAAACACAACATGCATGATTACAAATAGATGATCTTGATCATGAACGGAGCTCACAAGATCTAAACATGATAGCACAAAGGAGGAGAAACAACAATCTAGCTATTTTATGGACCCATAGTCCAAGGATGAACTACTCATGCATCATACCGGAGGATGACATGGTGATGAAGAAGGCCTCCGGGATGATCTCTCCCCTCCGGCAGGGTGCCGAGAAGAGCTTCAGATCCTACCGATCTAGGGACCATGGTGGCGGCGGCTACGGACTATTTCGTGGAGATCTAATCAGGTACTTAGGGTTTTGGCATGGGGGGGGGGTTATATAGGCGAAGAGGCGAGGCAGGAAGGCGTCCAGGGGACCCACACCCTGCCCAGGCGTGGCCTTGGGTGGGCCCGCGCATGGGGGTGGGGGGGGTGCGGCCACCCTGTGGCGCCCCTCCGGTCGCCCTTTGGTCTTTGTGTTCTCCTCGGTGAAATATTGAATTTGGCTTTTGTCCCGTCCAATTCTGAGAATATTTCTTTACTAGCTTTTCTGAAACCAAAAACAACAGAAAACAGGCAATTGGCACTGCGGCATCTTGTTAATAGGTTAGTCCCAGAAAATGTATAAAAATACCTCAAAGTGTAGACAAAGAATAGCAAAGTTGATACTAAACAAGCATGGAACATCAAAAATTATAGATATGTTTACGACGTATCAAGCATCCCCAAGCTTAACTCTTGCTCGTCCTCGAGTAGGTAAGTGATAAAAAGAATAATTATTGAGGTGACATGCACCATCACAATCATGATCAAACCATTTCCAAGCATTGAAATCTGGGATCGAAGTACTCTAAACATGAGCATGAAAGATGAAGTTCTAACAATAGGACAAAGTAACTATGTTACAACATGAAAGGATACAAACAAAGATCATTAATAACAATGCATTGAAAGACGTTTGTTTGTTTCACATATAGAAAACATAGCATAGTGGCATTCAGCTTGTCCCTCATGGAGTAGCAAAACATAAATGCATAGGACACCTTCAAAGTTCATAAGGGTAACTAGATACAAATAGTTCAATGAACAAGCAATATCAACTTTATGAATCAATCAATAAGTTTTGGGATAATGCACATAGAACTAAGAATGACAACTATTCTCTCTTAATTGGTGCCTAAGGATAGAAGGTGGAGACTCAATATAAAAGTGGAAGAAAGGCCCTTCATTAAGGGAAAGCAGGGATTTCATGTTTCATAAAGAGCTTCCAAAAATCATGGTACTTGTTAGCTTTCAGCTCTCATTGCCCCTATCATAAGAATCTTGAAGTGAACAAAGTATGGAGTATATGCTTGACAAAGTATAAGTTGGAAATCTCATGTCCCTTGAGTACGAGGGTCGTTCCTCATGCTACTCAACTTTAGTTACCGGTAAGTTCTTATCATAGTAAGTATATGTGTATCATAGAGAACTACCAATGGGGTACCTCTTGCCCCATGACATAGGAGCTATCCCATATCAAAATGACAAGGCAACAGACAATCAACATATCAGCAATCTTCTTATTTACCATGGGAAAATGGTGCTTTTTTCTCTTATTTCCTCCTTTTCCCTTTTTCTATCTCTCTCTTTTTTTATAAGAAGAATGCTTCATAGATGCTCACTATGGTGATGCTGCAAGTTTCCACCAAGATTAGGCATGGCTTAGGCTAGCGGCCCAGGCGTTTCTCTAACAAACATACATAACTTCATAGACTTAAAAGCTCCCCTTTTATTTCACACCGTCGACATCCATAAACAAAAGAGCATGATATAAACTGGGTAGATATTTATAGGTGTTGAAAGCGTTCCCCGTAACAGCACAGTTCTGCTACTTCCCAACTTATAAGTGCAAGCA
Organism: Avena longiglumis; assembly: GCA_030063025.1. NCBI lineage: Eukaryota > Viridiplantae > Streptophyta > Magnoliopsida > Poales > Poaceae > Avena > Avena longiglumis. The sequence goes on from CP125979.1 coordinate 186,841,201, forward strand.
TATACAACATAGATGACACAATGGTTCAAGTTTATTAGGGGCAAGAAAAATAAAGTGTTCCATCAAGTTTGTGAGAGCTTTAATCACTAATTTTTCACATAACAAGTTTAATTTGGAAGATTGATAAAACAAGAATATACTTGGAATGGTGTAACACACCATGCATAGGAATTTTTAGTGTACACTTTGGAATAACTTGGTTTCTTGGGATTTGGATGCATGAGTAGAGCTTACTCAATACAAGTGGAGGCTAGCAAAAGACCGGGAGCGACCAACTAAGAGAGCAATAATGGCCATACTCATGCAGAGCGATAAAATATTACTAATCAAATAATAAAGTGGTATCAAAAGTTTAAAACTAAATGATCATAGAGGCTAAGGTGACTGGTTCATAGTCATAACATGGTGTGATCATGTGCCAAGTCAACCCAAACAAAGCATAAGGAGAATACCACAATACTATGCTTTTGTATGCTAAAACAACGCATGATTCTTTCAAGGCACATTAAGCAATCCCAATTGTTTGGAACAAGTCATGCTACATCAATAATCACTAAGCATAAGGTCAAAGCAACATATAGCATAAAATGATAAAGTCTAAGTCACAGTCAAAGCAAGCTCCCTTTTGTACTACTATAAGCATAAAATTTTTGACTCCTTTCCAACACCAATCAACTTATTTGAAACAACACAGCGAGAGCGGGGATCCAACTGCTTTATTCAAGCAAACTAAACAAACAAAAACCAAAAACAAAAACTAAGACGCTCCAAGAACAACACAATGCATGAAACAATAAAAATGAAGTGTCTAGAAAGACCTAAGATTTTTATTGATGAAGAAGGGCATCCCCAAGCTTTGACGCTTGTACCTCTTGAATATTTCTTGGGTGACATAGGGTGCCATCCCCAAGCTTTAGATTTTGTCCATCCTTCATCTCCTTACATCATTCTTTCCCTACACCTGAAATTTTTTCTTCATACAAAACTTCACACAATCTTCATTAGCAACATTAGTGCATTCAAAAGTAATAAACCTTTGGGTTTAGTTTCAAAACATCAAAACTTTCATTAAAAACACAAGCTACTGTAGCAATTTCCTTTAAAAATCTCAATTTACCAAAAATAACTAAAAAAATAAATCGATCGGAGACAAAAGCAAATAATGGCAGAAATCTGTCAAAACAGACCAACAGGTAAAAACCGATTTTTTTCGAAGACCTTCTGTTTATCAAATAAAAGTGTTGAACTAACGAAAGTTAGCTAACAACCTAGGGGATTTATTCAGAAAATTACACATCAATCTGACATTTAGAATTTTTTCATGAATTTTTACAGTGAAGCACAATAATCTGATTCGAGACAACAACTTCCTCAAATCTTACTTCCCTCTCATTAGAGGTTATTCTTGGCACAAAAATCAAATAAAAAGGACAAGGAGAGTTTATTACAGAAGTAATAACTTCCATGACTCAAAAAAACTATTGGGTTATCTCCCAAGAAGTACTTTTCTTTAACGCCTTTAAGTTAGGCACAGGAAGCAAGAATCAAGTATTTTCAAATGAAGAAGCATTAAGATCAATACTCAAAATTTCTTCAACTAGGAAAGGTATATCATCCAAATGAGTTATAGAGGATCCTCTCCCAGCACTCTTGGGTTCACTACTTTCATCAAACGGATTTTCAGGAACAATCGAATCAAAATTCTCTTCTAAGGCCTCATGCATTCCTACAAGTTTAAAATGTATGGGTATTTTAATTTCCTCTCCATTGAGTTTGGTTTTATCCAATTTTTCTATTGTCCCCATAACATCTACACATGATCCTAGCATATTAAAACGATCAAAGACCTTTTTAGCTTCCTTAGCAACATCATTGGACTCCTTTAGCAAAGTTTCCAGAATAAAATCTCTCTTTTTAGTATCCTCAATTTATTTAAGTTCGAGAAACATTATTTGCATCATGGGGTTAAGGTTAACAAACCTAGCCTCCAACATGTGAACTAAAGAAGCTGCAACAATTTCATAATTAGGAGCAAGTTATGCTAAGGATCTATCCTTAATATCCTCATGTTTGCTAATATGATTAAAGAATTCTTCAATATTTTCTTTCCCAATTATAGAGCCACTACCTATTGAAAGGTCTTTCATGGTGAACTTAGGGATCAACATGGTGAGAAAGGGCAAGGTGACAACTGGAGGAAGAACTATTTTTTTGTGCTTTTGAAAAGAGAAGGCAAACCAAATGAAACTATTTTTTTGTAATTTTTGATAAAAAGAAGCAAGCAAAACAAAGAAAAAGAAACTAAGCAAAACAAAAAAAAGTAAAGAGAATGGTTGTGAAGGACTCCCCTTGTGAAGCTGTCCTTACTCCCCGGCAACGGTGCCAGAAAAAGTCTTTGATGAGCTCAGATCACTGTAGAGCTTCGTTGGGAAACCCCAAGAGGAAGGTGTGATGAGCACATCAATAATTTTGTTCTCAGTTATGAAACCAAGGTTATAGAACTAGTAGGAGGAAGGAAACAACTCCAAGGTGTTGCTAGCAACTTGGATTCTTGCACAACACAAACTCAAGACTTTGCCCCAACTTACAGTGAGGTTGCCAATCTTACTAGTTTGCTAAAAACAAATGATTAAACGTATGGTGTGGAAGGTAATGATTGCTTGCAGAAAGTAAACGGTAACCGTAGATGATGTAAAAATGGTAAAGATTGGACCGGGGTCTACAGTTTACTAGAGGTGTTCTCCTTAAGATAAATAACATAACATGCTGGGTAAACAAATTACAGTGGGACAATTGACAGGATTGAGCAAGACATAATAATGCAAATACTAGACATTCATGATCCTATGAGATTTGATTGGGCATTACAACCATATACATAGACCGCCATCCAACTTCATCTATGACTAGTAATCCACCTTCAGGTTATCATCCGAACCCCCTCTAGTATTAAGTTGCAAGCAACGGATAACTGCATTAAGCAATGCGTGTAAAGTAAACAATACAATTGTTCCATGAACAAAATATTATTGGTTTCTCCCTAGTAGCAACAACACATATACAACCTTAGAGATTTTTGTCACTTCCCCAGATTCAATAGAGGCATGAACCCACTATCGAGCATAAATACTCCTTCTTGGAGTCACTAGAATGTACTTGGCCAAGATAGCTACTAGAAATGGAGAGCATGCAAGATCTCAAACAACACAGACTTGATAGAATCAATAATCAATAAGATATGATAGAATCAATAATCAATCTGACATAATAATCTCAATATCCATCGGACCCCCGCAAACACAACATGCATGATTACAAATATATGATCTTGATCATGAACGGAGCTCACAAGATCTAAACATGATAGCACAAAGGAGGAGAAACAACCATCTAGCTACTGTATGGACCCATAGTCCAAGGGTGAATTACTCACGCATCATACCAGAGGCTGGCATGGTGATGAAGAAGGCCTCCGGGATGATCTCTCCCCTCCGACAGGGTGCCGGGAAGCGGTTCAGATCCCCTCGATCTAGGGACGATGGTGGCGGCGGCTAAGGACTGTTTCGTGGAGATCTGATCGGGTACTTAGGGTTTTGACATCGAGGGGTTTATATAGGCGAAAAGGCGAGCCAGGAGGGCGGCCAGGGGGCCTACACCCTGCCTAGGCGCGGCCTAGGGTGCGCCCGCGCGTGGGGGGGGGGGGACCCTGTGGCGCCCCTCCGGACGCCATTCGTTCTCTGTGTTCTCCTCGGTGAAATATTGACTTTGGCTTTTGTCCCGTCAAATTCCGAGAATATTTTTTTAGTAGCTTTTCTGAAACCAAAAACAGCAGAAAACAGGAAGCTGACACTGCGGCATCTTGTTAATAGGTTAGTCCCAGAAAATATATAAAAATACCTCAAAGTGTAGATAAAGCATAACAAAGTTGATACTAAACAAGCATGGAACATTAAAAATTATAGATACATTTACGATGTATCACAAGGCTGCTAATGAAACTAAACTATTGATACTTCAACTTTCAGGTTGCGTAATCTACTATGTAACATCCTTTGCAACACTTCATACTTCCACATCATTCAGTTGCATTGGATGAAGCATTCTACTTTCTAAATACACTGTGTTGTCAAACTTTCCACTTAACACATCATTTTATCTCCAAGGGTTCAAGATAGGGGAAAATAGATTCTACAAGAAAGAAACTACTGAGGAAATAGACTGACCCATGCAAACAAGCTCATACAACAACAATCATACAAACATGCAACCAACCAATCAACACACAAGCAAACACTTGCATAACAATAGTACAGAGATCTAAAATTAGAAGTATATAACCACAAAATAGTTTTAAAACGTTGGAAACAACACTAGAGTAAAATAGAGCAACATATAAGCTATAAACAAATCTGTCAAATAAGTACAACAGGTTTCACGAATTTTTCTGACCAACTTAAACTCGTCAAGAATTTTAGCCAATTTTTCTGCATGTTTTACAGGTAATTGCACTTTAGATCCTATTTTTTCAGATTTTTCTGAGTTACCAATAAAATATGTAAAATCGCACAGTACAATAGGTCAGGCAGAAAACTGCAACAATAATCTCACGAATTTCAATCAAAACACACCATTAAAATGATTTTAGAACCTCACGAAAATTCCAGAACATTTAGAGTTTCAAAACAAAATATCCTAAACAAGGTATCATACCATATGGCTCAATACAACCAAACAAGCAACTAATATTGTCATACCACATAAGTTGGTAAGATAAATATGCTAACACGATGGCGATGATCTCCTATAGAGATTAAATATGGTGGTCTATCTACTCAAACTTGGTGAGATATTTATTTATGTCGTATTATTTTTTATATTACTTGTAGTTCAACTCTCATATAGGTATCAAAATAATGGACAACTACAAAATTTGAACAAGAAAAGGTTCTAGAAAAGATAGACAAGGAATATAAGAACTCTAATAGGTAGAAAATATAATAGTTCTTCTAATAGAGGTCTCCTATTGCTAATCCATTTCTAAGGTCACGATCATACAGTCAACACACAACTCTGATACCATCTTGTAACACCCTCGCCTGATAAGGTTGAGTTCATGTGTATAGTGCCAATCCCTAGATCTGTAGGGGTTCGTAGCATGAAAAACAAAAATTTTCTATCGCATACAAACAAACAAGCCAAGATCTATCTACTAGATTGTAGCAACGAGTCGATGGAATAACTTACCCTCGAAGATTCCAAAGTGGTTAACGAGAGCAGATTCTCGTGGGTGATGTAGTCGTACTCTTTCCGATCTCAAGATAGCGTAGACGATCCTTCCACGCTGCGTTAAACAGCGCTCCATGATCGGTCACACGTTCGGTACTCGACGAAGACCTTCCTCTCCCTTGTTCCAGCAGGCAGCGGAGGTTGTAGCACTCTCCTCGCGATTCCGGCAGCACAATGGCGTGGTACCGGAAGTAGAGGGGAGATCCCGCAGGGCTTCGCCTTAAGCCGGAGCGAGTATGGTGGAGTATGAGAGAGAACTATTAGTGGTCTAGAGATTAGACACACCAATTAGAAGGCTCTAAACCGAAGGCTAGGGCAATTAGAAGCTCTAAACCAAAAACGGCTCTAAACCGGAGATTAGAGGATAGGAACTTTTTGTTTAGAGGAGGCCCTGCCCCTCCTTTTATAGGTGGGAGGTGCGGCCAAGGGGGAGCCCTCCCAAGTCGGCCTTGGTTGGCGCGCCGGCTTGGAGGGACTCCTCCCCCAAGTCGGTTCCAACCACCTCTTGCTTGTTTCCCACAGTTTCTTGTTTTAGCCGTTTGACTTTCAAACTGGACATTTGACTTTTCTGTTTTAGGATTCAATTTAATCCTTTATTTGGGACAGCAATAACACTTAGTACATGATGCAATCATTCCAATATGTAATGACACATTTATGTACCCCTCCCCCCCGGAGTGCCGGACAATCCGGAACCTTCTAGAACATTCCCGATGAAAACACCGGAATCATTCCCGAACTCCGAAACGGGACTTTCCTTATATGAATCTTATTCTTCGGACCATTCCGGATCACCTCGTGATATCCCGGATCCCATCCGAGACTCCGAACAACATTCGGTCTCTTTCTCATAATACCATAACTACTCAAAACAACGTCGAATCCTTAAGTGTGTCTCCCTACGGTTCGTGAATTATGCGGACATGATCGAGACACTTCTCCGAACAATAACCAATAGAGGAATCTGGAAATTCATATGGCTCCCACATATTTCTAAGATTACTTTGCGATCGAATGAACCACTTACATACGATACCAATTTCCCTTTGTCTCACGATAGTTTACTTATCCGAGGTTATGATCGTCGGTATCTCTGCATACCTAGTTCAACCTCGTTACCGATAAGTACTCTTTTCTCGTTCCGTGATATGTGATCCCTTGTGAGCCAGTCACATGCTTGCAAGCTAATTGGATGACATTCCACCGAGAGGGCCCAGAGTATATCTATCCGTCATATGGATGGACAAATCCCACTCTTGATCCATGTGTCTCAACCAATACTTTCCGAACACTCAATGCCACCTTTATAGCCACCCGATTCGGTGTGGTGTTTCATGTCATCAAAGCATCCATCCGGCAAAGGTGATATGCATGATCTCATGGTCGAAGGAATTAGGTTACTATGTATCAGAAAGCATATAGCAATTGAACTATTTAAAATGACTTGATCTTTATGCTACGCTTATCTATAGGAGTATGTCCATCACATCATTCTCCTAATGATATGATCCTGTTGTTAATAACATCTCTATGTTCATGATCAGGAAACCATGATCATATATTAACCAACAAGCTATTTTAACAAGAGGCTTTACTAGGGACTCTTATTTTAGTTTACAAATCACACAAGTATTAATGTTTCCGGTTAATACAATTATAGCATGGTATGTAAACATTTATCATAAGTGTGAAGATATGATAATAACCACTTTATTATTGCATCTTGGGCATATCTCCAACAGTCTCCCACTTGCACTAGAGTCAATAATCTAGTTTCAAACCTTTGTGTATTCAACACCTATGGCTTTCCGGTGTTGTATGTACACGATTGCTAGTGGTCAACTGATCTCCGGATCTGACACTTCCAGGTCCGTGTGTAATTGCATGTATTTGCGTCTCTACGCATCACTCATTCTCTAATGAGATGGCTTTGTATAAATTTGGTCTTTCGGTGTGACCTTTAGCTCTTTGGGGTTATAACATGTTGATAATATTGTCGCACAATATATCTTCATAGTATTATCCCACTGTGAAGTACACCTAGTTTGATAACAAACTACTTGACACAAATGCCCTCTTTTGCTGCTAAAATAGCAGTCATATACTTAGCCTTTTGTTGTAGTATCTGTCACAATGTCTTAACTTTGGAACTCATCCAAATCCATTATGGAACTCACTTTTCATTATATTGTGCCACCTTTAGTTTAGATTGAGATAAACTTAATTTGTATTTTGTGACAAAGCTAGTATCAATGTAGTACTTTTACAATGAACTAACCATCTATTTGTCACTTCTACAAATATTATACTCTTAGTTCTTCCAAAAGATCATAAGAATATCCTTACTATTGTCCAATGATCATCTTACGAATCATTCTGGTATATGCTCACAACATTTAGAGCATAGGACATATCTGGATTTGTACATATCACAGTATGATTGATATAAATATTCTTTGTGATTTCATACATCAAGTATCAATCTATACTTGATTATTTGTTTCACTTTACCAAATGTCAATACACTTGAATATATCATCAACATTGAACTCATTCAATCCTTTCTGTGCGACAAGAACCTCTCTTGTAGTTTCTATGTTGAACTCATTCAATATCTTGTCTATGTACTTCTGGCACAACAATATTAGCGTCTATTGATGCCAAATATTTGGGTTTTGCCTAAGTCTTTCATCAGGATGAAATTCTTAATATGTGTTAATAAAAGATACATTATTTCCAATCAACAATATGTCTTCCACATAATGTATTAGAAACATGTCTTAGCGCTCCCACTTAATTTCTTGCAAATGCAAGCATCTTCATTGTCTCTAATGAACTTTTAAACTCCTTTTAACAGTTTCATCATAGTGAAGATTCCAACTCCGCAATGCTCACTTCAACCATTGAAGTTTGCATATGCTTTTAGCATCCTTTGAATTAACAAAACCCTATGGACCGTGTTACGCACATGTCCTAGGTAACGATTCTATTAGAAGAACTTGTTTTGTTTATTCAACTACCATATAACAAATTATATGTAGTGGTTGCTACATTAATCCGTCTAGACTAAATATCACTATGAAAGATCAACTCTTGTCATAGTCAACCTTTGAACATTTTGTGAACTCTTTCCCAACATGTCGACTATTTCATAGATGCAAAACATCCATGTCTATTTCTTTATAGATCCAGACACAACTGTAAGGTCTTACACCTTTCTCGAGGGTCCTTCAAGTTCAAAACTTGATTTCTCGTGTATGGAACTATCACGGATTTTATGGCTTCAAGCCATTTGACGGAGTCAGGGCCCATCATCGCTTCTTTGCATGTAGTCGGTTCATTATTCTCAAATAATGATTCAACCCTCAAATCTTGGTATTTGATTGTTCATCCGACCTACTTGTTTCAATAGGAACTTGGATCTCCGTGACCACAACCTTTGAGGTACGTGAGCCATGAGCATTGTTGCTGCCTCCGGAACACTTTTTGGTGCTGCGCAACTCTGCACATATAGCTAAGGTTCTTTTAACCTTATCAAAGTTCTATTGTCCTCCCACTTAACTTTTCACGAAAAATTCCTTCTCAAAGAAACTTGACGTTTTAAGCGACAAACACTTTTGTCTCCGATGTTATGGAGGAATACTTAACAAAGACAGGTTCATCCGACTTTGGTTGCAAACATCTTTCTTATGTATAGCATACCAATGTTTAAGAAAGGACTACTTGGGTTTTATCCCAAACCATAACTTTATATGGTGTCATTTCAACGGATTATGATGAAGCTCTTTTCAACGGAAAAACGGTAATCTCTAAAGCTTTTAATCTTTAAAATACAATGGCAGTTTTATGAATTACACCTTCGATCTTACCATGTCAAACAAGGTTTAATTACATATCTCGAATGCTCCATACTCTTATGGTGTTTCGGGAAATGCAAATCCACGGAACGATTCCTTAAATCTTAGGTATTATGCTAAACTTTTAACTCAAATATCTTTCTTTATGATCTTATCATAAACTATTTATATTCTTGTTACAATGATTTTGCACTTCATGTTGAAAGTCTTTGAACTTTTCAAATATTTCACACTTCATCCTTATTAAGTAAATATTCATATATTCACTCAAATTTTCGGAGAAAGCATATGAAGTTGAAATCCATCGCTCTTGACTACACATAATGGACTTCGTACAACAATATGTAAAAGTTCCAATAAGCTAGTCATTCGTTCCCTTTTGGCCTATGAACGAAGTTTTAATTATCTCTTGGAAAGTTTCACAAGCGTCATGTGATCAAAAATCAAATGGATCCAAAATTCCATCCACATGGAGTTTCTTCATGTTTTCTTTCCAATACAATTTAAACGACGATGTCACTTCCTAAGTGATCTTTCAATCAATTTGTCTTTCGACATTTTAGCACTAGTTTTATGGATGTGATTTCTCCAACGATATTTGTGAATCATCCATCTTTTATGGATTACGGCAATTATTTGAACAACCCTTTTGTTCCCATAACACCTGATAAAACAAATCTTGAAGGCAAACTTTGATGTTTAATGAGCAACACAATAACCCTTTATTTGTTCTCGATGAATATCATCACATATTCTTTTGCTAGTTACTTAGGCCATTGTAGTTCATGAATTGTGTTGTTTCGTATGACGATTCACACCAACAAATTCAGTATCAAATACTTGAGAACCACATTGTTTAATAAGCAAAGAATATAGCCATAACATGTATATCATCTATATACTTAAGCTGAACAATTCTAGTCTTTTCCTTTCTGCCATATACTTATGAGATTTTCTTTCAATATTTCCTTTTCTGTTTGAAAGAATTTATCAACATCAATAGTGGAGTCATACATATGACATATAGTCCAAAGCGTGTATAGTTAAATACCAATGTCTTTGGACTTGCACTTTGAAGTAGATCACCATCATCAAATGTTTGGTGTTCTTTCAAATTCCTTTCTTTAGTAATCTCTTGGTGTAGTAAACATTTTACCTACATCAAATATTCACCCTTATCATGGAGTCGTTCATGATCAAGCTACTTTTAGCTTATAACGATGAATTACGAGTATAATGTTGCTATCCAAAACCTTTTGGAGGATTAGGACAACAAGTGTCTCCAACCCTTTGCAAATTCTCATCAAAATATGAGAACATGAACTTTGCCATATTATACTCTATCATGTTGCAACCAAAACTCCGTTTCAGATATCACAATATCTTCCACACATCATGGTTTCTGAAACAACTCTTTCAGATCCTAGATAACCTTGATATTAAGAGAATCCTTTGAATATCAAGAATCATGGAGACAAACATGATACTTATATACTAACACTTGGAATTGTTACTCTTGATCTAATACTAATTATTAAACTTCATGGAGTAATGGAACTTCTTGAAAGTTTGCAATAGGACTTTTAAACTTTAGATTAACACTTCAAAACAATACGATACCAGTTAAAAAGTAACTAACCAGAATTCTATAGTTCTATCATCTCAATTATAACTAAGCGCAAGGTGGTAAACGGATGCCAATGACTACAACAACTATGCAAATTCACTTTGATTTAGTTTATGATAAATTGAGTTCTAATTAATAATTAAATTAATCTAGGTGAACTCCCACTCAAAACAATATCCCTCACATTGTTTTAGTGATCACACGAACCAAATCCACCACATCAAAACCGATCATCACGAGAGTTGATGTAGCTTCAATGGCGAACTATCAACATGTTCATCATATCTACTATATGACTCATGCTCTACCTTTCGGTAATCCGTATTCCGAGACCATGTCTGTACATGCTAGGTTCGTCAAGATCAAACCTTAGTTTCTGCATGAGCAAATCTGGCTTGCTCACATTGTATACACTTGCAGAATCAAACACACCCGATCATCACGTGGTGCTTCGAAACAACAAGCTTTAGCAACGGTGCTAACTAAGGGTGAACACTTTATGACTTGAAATTCATGTGCTTGAGGGATCATCTTATAATGCTACCATCGTCTACTAAGCAATACAATATGCATAAAGGATTAACATCACATGCAATTCATAATATGTGATATGATATGGCCTTTCTTCTTTGTGCTTCCGATCTCCATCTTCCAGCACGAACATGATCTCCATCATCACCGGCATTGCATCAAGGTCAATGACGCCTCTCCATGGTTGTCGTCCACCGGCTTCAACTATTACAACTACTTTGGATAGACACGCGGGTCTTAACATAAATTAAAGACAACCATATGGCTCCTGCCGGTTGCCAACTTACAATAAGGAACATTGCATACATCAAATATAATCACAATCATGGCCATATCACATCACTGTACACCCCTGCAAAACAAAGTTAGACGCCTCTACTTTCTTTGCATGTTTTACGTGGTTTGGGGCTTTCTATAAGTGTCGTTCTAACTTAAGAACATGAACCAAAACATTGACACAAGTATTGTTAATCACCCGTTGTGAATTGGATCTATACTATGCTAGGAGAAACAGGCACCCGCAAAGCCACTTATGCAATACAAGTTGCATGTCAAGCGTGGAGCAAGTCTCATGAACGATGTCATGTAAGGTTAGCCCGGTCCGCTTCATCCCAACATACCGCAAGATGCAAAGTACACAAGAAGCAATCGACAATAAAAGCATCAACGCCCACAATGACCATTGTGTTCTACTCGTGCAACAAATCTACATATAGACACGGCTCGATACCCTTTGTAGGGGTTAGCATGGAAAACAAAATTTTCTATCGTATACAAAAAACAAGCCAAGATCTATCTACTAGATTGTAGCAGTCGATGGAATAACTTACCCTCGAAGATTCCAAAGTGGTTAACGAGAGCAGATTCTCGTGGGTGATGTAGTACTCTTTCCAATCTCAAGATCGCGTGAGACGATCCTTCCGGCTGCTCGTTAAACGGCCTTACATGATCGGTCACGTTCGGTTTTCGACGAAGACCTTCCTCTCCTTGTTCCAGCGGTAGCGGAGGTTGTAGCACTCTCGCGATTCCGGCAACACAAGGCGTGGTACCTAAGTAGAGGGAGATCCCAGGCCTTAAGCCGGAGCGAGTATGGTGGAGTATGAGAGAGAACTATTAGTGGTCTAGAGATTAGACACACCAATTAGAAGGCTCTAAACCGAAGGCTAGGGCAATTAGAAGCTCTAAGCCAAAACGGCTCTAAACCGGAGATTAGAGGATAGGAACTTGTGTGTCTAGAGGAGGCCCCTCCTTTTATAGGTGGGAGGTGCGGCCAGGGAGAGTCCTCCCCAAGTCGGCCTTGGTTGGCCGGCTTGAGAGGACTCCTCCCCAAGTCGGTTCCAACCACCTCTTGCTTGTTTCCCACAGTTTCTTGTTTTAGCCGTTTGACTTTCAAACTGGACATTTGACTTTTCTGTTTTAGGATTCAATTTAATCCTTTATTTGGGACAGCAATAACACTTAGTACATGATGCAATCATTCCAATATGTAATGACACATTTATGTACCCCTCCCCCGAGTCTTGGGACAATCCGGAACCTTCTAGAACATTCATGAAAACACGGAATCATTCCCGAACTCCAGCGGGACTTTCCTTATATGAATCTTATTCTCCGGACCATTCCGGATCACCTCGTGATATCCCGGATCCCATCCGAGACTCCGAACAACATTCGGTCTCTTTCTCATAATACCATAACTACTCAAAACAACGTCGAATCCTTAAGTGTGTCTCCCTACGGTTCGTGAATTATGCGGACATGATCGAGACACTTCTCCGAACAATAACCAATAGAGGAATCTGGAAATTCATATGGCTCCCACATATTTCTATTATTACTTTGTGATCGAATGAACCACTTACATACGATACCAATTTCCCTTTATCTCACGATAGTTTACTTATCCGAGGTTATGATCGTCGGTATCTCTACATACCTAGTTCAACCTAGTTACCGATAAGTACTCTTTTCTCGTTCCCGTGATATGTGATCCCTTGTGAGCCAGTCACATGCTTGCAAGCTAATTGGATGACATTCCACCGAGAGGGCCCAGAGTATATCTATCCGTCATATGGATGGACAAATCCCACTCTTGATCCATGTGTCTCAACCAATGCTTTCCGAACACTCAATGCCACCTTTATAGCCACCCAGTTACGGTGTGGTGTTTCATGTCATCAAAGCATCCATCCGGCAAAGGTGATATGCATGATCTCATGGTCGAAGGAATTAGGTTACTATGTATCAGAAAGCATATAGCAATTGAACTATTTAAAATGACTTGATCTTTATGCTACGCTTATCTATAGGAGTATGTCCATCACATCATTCTCCTAATGATATGATCCTGTTGTTAATAACATCTCTATGTTCATGATCAGGAAACCATGATCATATATTAACCAACAAGCTAGTTTAACAAGAGGCTTTACTAGGGACTCTTATTTTAGTTTACAAATCACACAAGTATTAATGTTTCCGGTTAATACAATTATAGCATGGTATGTAAACATTTACCATAAGTGTGAAGATATGATAATAACCACTTTATTATTGCCTCTTGGGCATATCTCCAACAAGATCTTCACTGCCACACAGTACAAAATGATATCAAATATAACTGTGCATCATAAATACAATGAATATGATCTAAAATTAATATTATATTACAGCGGAAAGCAATACAAGGTAGATCTCCATCCTTAAAATATGCCACAAGCGAACAATTGTTGAGTGGAGTCTCGCGACCTATGAACGATCACTCAGATACGATATAACATGCAACATAAAACATAGCAGCCCCGAAGGGTCAATACATGGAATGTATGGCAAGTAGGCTAAAGTGGTTAACAACAAACCTAACAACTACATGCTTATTTGCTAGGTGGAGTTCAGACTCATTTGATAAAGCAATAGTTTTATCCTAACATTTGTAACAAAATAGTTTTTCAATACGATAAATAGGACACTCTGGTTCACTTCCAGGTGCTCCTACCCAATTATGTTCACCTGATAAGTTTTAAGTAATTGAGAAACTGAGATGGGTGATAAATATGTCATAGCATCAATATCAGGTCGCTCAAATTATCCATAGTCGGGGATACGGCTAAGTACTTAGTTTAGACACCCTGCAGGGGTTTGTACACTTTACCCATGTGACTAGGCTAACCCAGCTCAGACCACCACACTCATATTGTATGATGATAGGGAGAAGTCCAAGACGAAACAATTTGGGAAGAGCTTCCCAAACCCATCCACACACCGTACGAACCTACACTATTCTATATCTCTGGCTACGCAGGGTTCGAGTCGCCACAACCTACTAAGTCCAGCCAGTCACCCATTTCTTACTTGCACATGGTTGCACACGAAAGCTACCAAACAAAGATACTAAACATTTCTCTGAAGACTGGGTGCCTTTCCGCATTAAAACCATCCATAAAATATCAATACCATCACACCCATGTGATTTATTAATTAAGTTGTTTTGGTTTTCACAAAACAATTGCCTTCAAAACATAGTTTATCATGATGTAAACCCATCCTCTTCTATAGCATAGCTAAGAAATATACCAATACGGTGGCTCATAAACAAGGAATACCAGGAAGTATAGTATGGGACATAACATAGCTTATACACATCAATTCCTATATATGCAATTCTACAAAAACATATACAATACGTAGGAAATAGTAGGACGTTTATGACCAAGATAACACCACTTGCCTTTAGTTATAGTCGTTTAGATAATCCTCACAATTATAATGGCTTCATTCGCAATAACCACAATGCTTGCAATTATAGTAGTTACACTCCTCGCACTCTAACGTTTGAAGCAAACACAACACACACACCATTCAAAACATTGCAACAATACAACAATACAATAAAACAATGATAAGCAAATTCATGCATGATGATTTAATAGGTCACTCTTTGTATTTACGGTTCTGAACATTATTAGATCTCATGATGCATGTCAAAAGTCATTTATTGCACTAAAGCTTTTATTACTAAAGTTATATTGATTTAATATGGTTTATCTCAATTTAATTGAACTACTAATGGTTATGTCGTATTAAATTATGAACTAAATGCTACTAGATAGGTGATGCAATTTAGAGACAGTAGAAATTTGAATCACCTAAAAACGAGTTATAGATCTTTTATTATGATTAAAATACTATTTCAACGAGTTTATAGCTTCCTGCAAGAATTTATATTCTAACAGTACCAAATAATTTTGCATGCAATTTCTTTGGATATATATTATCAATACAAAACAGTAGCAATTGGTTTCACTAATTTTGGAGTTCTGGTAATTTTCTGTGATTTAAATACTAGGAAAAAGGGCTTAAATCCTTTAAATTATTTTCTTCGACAAAAATTATATCTAAGGCCAAATAAGTGTTCTAAATGAACCAGGGATCCCTTAGACATCTTATTTGTATTTTTATAATCTGTAGATAATTTACTATGATTTATTTACTCCAAATAGGCCATTAAATCATTTAAAATACTATAGTAAATATATACTGTAAAAGGTGTACCTAACAGCATATTGATATTCTTCATACTTTTCTTAATCCATAGACATCAAATTTTCCAAATTTGGAGTTGTGGATATTATCCTATGAATTAATTACCGTTGAATAGATTTAAATACTAAAGAAAATATTCATTGGGCAAAGTACAAATTTTATTGCATGATATTATTCCACACATTATTATGAATCCATAGATATATCATTTATATTTTTCTGAGCTCAATTCAATTTTCTACAAATTTTACAAATATGTACAATTTCTGGCTATTTATACAATTTCTGCAATTTAACAGACAAGCACAAACACATGGCTTGACCTGGTTGGCTGTGCGAGCCGAGTCGGTGCTGACTGGGCGCTTACATGGATGACATGCGATGTGCTCTGATATGCCCATAACGTATCTATAATTTTTGACATTTCTTTTTATATAAAGTTCATGAGTTTATGCTATTATTATGCTTTTGACATTTCTTTTTATATAAAGTTCATGAGTTATTTGGTCTAACCTACTAATAGTTGCAAAAGTGCATAATGTTCTTGTTTTGCACTTTGATGTGTAGGAATTATCAAGAATACAAGTGGAACCCTTGTTGGTGTCAAATTGTGATTTTCCAGAAATCTGTCTCAGAACTCTTTTTAAAGTTGTATGAAATTTCGCGACAATCATTCTAGACATAAAATTTAGCTGATTCCGAGTCCGGACAGGCCCTCTATGCCTGATTTACTGCAGCCCAAGATGGGGTGACGAGAATCCGAGTAGCTATATAAAGGGAGGAAACCTAATTCGTGGGAGACACCTCCATCCACGAATTTGCATCCACCAAAGCCATGTTTTTGCCTCCCTCATGGGGGAGGGCTGCCAAGAAGCCATGAAGGAAGGGGGCTAAGGGCGGTTCTCCCCCACGATACCGGCAGCAGGGAAGGAGTCCCCCGCGCCACTGCCGCCCTCTTCACCATCTTCACCGCCATCTCCATCACCTACTCCTCCTAGTATGCAGTGGTTCATCCTCCCACACACCTCTGTACCGTCCTATGTAAACATGGTGTTTAATGCTATAAGTTATAATCCTATGATCTATGTCATGTTTGTATAGTTTATTTGTTCTTAGATTGAATGGTTGAACGTCTTTGGTTCATTAGAGTTGTAATATGTTGATATGGTACAGCCTTTGGTGTCCATTACATTTGTGCGTGCATGGATTAAACAACATAGGGTTTGTAGTATGTGTAAGAGGAAGGGGTAAATTCTGCTGCAGCGCGAAAAAAGGTAGAACAAGAAGAAGGCAACCAAAGGAAAGCGGCGTGAAGGCAAGGCCAAATTGAGGTTAGTACCTTGGAGCCCCATGGCCGCGCATTACACCGCGGGTGGGCACACGAGCGATCGAGAGGAGGCTAGCACAATTCGCCACGCTGGCTCGTGAGTGAGAGCGGGAGCTTGGTGTTGGGAGAACAGAGGTGTGCGACGGGGAGAGGGAGAGAGGAGATAGAGAGGAGGAGAGATCTCTGCAGCTGTAAGGCAACGCCCCCGCCTCTGCTGGTGCTGGTGCGGGAAGGAACGATGCTTTATTATACGGTGGCGTCTCTCTCCGACACAGGTTCCTCTCTCCTCGACGGCGTCAGGGTAACGACCGTTAGCTGTGCAGGGACGTGTGGGCGGGCGTATATTCTCTCGTACGGGTTGGGGTTGGGGCACCGAGAACGTGCCAGGCCCAGGCGTGGGTTGACAACCGCGGCGTTGACGCTACCAAAACACGGTAACTCTTAACAAAAGTTTTGTCTGATTTTGATGCTAGGTTATACTCAATAATGGTGTAAGAAAGGCCTTTTTGTAAAGGAAGGAGTCCCCCGCGCCGCCGCCGCCATCTACACCATCTTCACCGCCATATCCATCACCTAATACTCCTAGTATGCAGTGGTTCATCCTCACACACCTCTGTACCGTCCTATGTAAACATGGTGTTTGATGCTATAAGTTATAATCCTATGATCTATGTCATGTTTGTGTAGTTTATTTGTTCTTAGATTGAATGGTTGAACGTCTTTGGTTCATTACAGTTGTAATATGTTGATATGGTAGTTCTTTGGTGTCCATTATATTTGTGTGTGCATGAATTAAGAGGACCATTATATCATAGGGTTTGTAGTATGTGTAAGAGGAAGGGGGAAGTTCTACCGGAGTGACATAAACCTAAGGACGCGAACCGGAACGTTGCACGTATGGGAGTAAGAGGACCATTAACTTAAGGCTATGGTTGGGGAAATCTTAATGATTTGTTAGTAGTTACGGATGTTTGCTAACAATCCAATCATATAGTACATGTAATTCCAAGTAGTGAAGCGCATGTATATTTAGCCTCCCTCACATAGAAAACTGCATCAAAGACAATGAACCTGATTTATTCGCTAATTAAACTTGGACAAAGTCACCACAATTAACACCTCCATTC
This sequence comes from Avena longiglumis, assembly GCA_030063025.1. Lineage (NCBI taxonomy): Eukaryota > Viridiplantae > Streptophyta > Magnoliopsida > Poales > Poaceae > Avena > Avena longiglumis. The sequence goes on from CP125979.1 coordinate 186,859,498, forward strand.
CACACTCATGGTTCTGTTAGTTTAGTGTATTTTATTGCTGCAGCAACTAGCTTTATTTTCTTGTTGTTTATTATCTTGCAAAGCTATCTCTAGTACTCGTTTTGTTGCTCTAGTTTTATTTTCTAGATAATGCAAACGTTTAGTGTGAGTAGAGTTGTATCAGTGGTTGATAGAACTTGAGAGAATATTTATACTACCTTTAGATCCTCGTTGGTTTCGACACTCTTACTTATCGAAAAGGCTACACATGATCCCCTATACTTGTGGAATATCATGCTCCCGTTGGTCGGTAACGCTTCACAGGGTCTTCTAATCTGGGGCGGTCACTTCCGATCCGGCGACTGGGAATGGTTTCTTCCTGGATCTTCCGCTGAGTTGCAAGCCGACGACGGTAGGTGGCGACGACGGTAGGTTGCAAGACGACGACCAGTGATGGGAATTTCCACCAAATCATATATCTTGCAGGTTACCACCTTCCTTGTTCCTGTTCTCTTGAGATCTGTAAAAATTAAAATCACCTGCTAGGAGCCAAAGTTCTTCATCTGGGATCTCCAAGTTCATCATCCACTCAAAAAAAGTTTCTCGCGCTTCTCCAGCACAAGGGCCATAGATATTAAGCAAGTGCCAGCTTTGTCCAAAACCAGAGAAGAAAATTTGATGTGGACAACAAAGCGTGTGAGTTCCATTAATTCTCCATGGTAGAGTGCTCCCTTCCAAATAGTGATAATGCCTCCCGAGCAAACAGAGGATGGATAAAGGAAAATGATCAAAGCATTTAGGGGTGAATTTTATGATGTAAGAGTGATCATAAAAATCTCTCTTAGTTTCTTGGAAACACGGAATGGAGAAATTGGATTCGTCAATTTTTTCTCTAATCGCATCGTGCTTTGTATCAACAGCTACCCCTCTAATATTCCAGTCGAGGATAAACCATTTGGTTTTATCAATCAAGAAAAAACAAGGGAGGGAGATAAAAAGGAGAGTATCGCATAGCAACAACTCTTGAAGACAGCTCTAGTCAAACTAGAGCATGCATAACTCCATGTGCCAAAAATAGCACATTAGCATTGGATAGCAAGGGAGAACCATCTCCACATAAAGTTCATTACATAAGAACATATAAAAAGATGGCTAACATCACTAAGGCATTGCAGTGAGACGTGGGGTTGTACGTCGGCGTGCACACGCGCTAGCAAGCCCTGTTCATCTACTTCAGTCCACATATTCATTGAGAACATTCAGGTGAAGCAGCTGCTCATCGACAATATCCTCAGGAGGGATGCCACAAAAGTTGGTCCCTAAGGCACATAGGGTCGCGATCAACAGGTAAGGTGCAAGCTTGTGATGGAGAAGAGAAATGTCTGGGATACCATCTAAAACTACAGACGAGGAATTAGTCAGAGAAGCAGCCTTATGAGTTTTCGTCTTCATCTTGGAGAAGCTCTTTTTAAAGAGAGTGTCCTGTCATGTACGCAGCTTAATTGTGCAATCTGCAAGGGCAGGCTTGTAACCATCAACAAGGTGGTGAGGGATCCTTCTCAGGCTGTGGACTGAAACTAGGACACCATGTCGTGCGCGACGCCGATATGTGATGAGCCTGCTGCCCTGTCTGTTATAGAAGCGGTTGAACGCCATGGGCTGGGAGCATGCAGATGAGGCAGAAAAATTAGAAGAAGTAGCAGGACCGGTGATACGTCGTAAACGTATCTATAATTTTTGATGATCCATGCTTGTTTTGTATCCACTTTGCTTTGCTTTGTCTATACTTTGAGGTGTTTTTATATATTTTCTGAAACTAACCTATTAACAAGTTGCCATAGTGCTAGTTGCCTGTTTTCTTCTGTTTTTGGTTCTAGAAAGGCAGAAAATCAATATTCTCGGAATTGGACGGGACAAATCCAAAGTTATTATTTTCCCCGGATCAACACGGAACCACGAAGCAGAGACGGAGGGGGGCCACAGGGTGGCCAAACCCCCCTAGGCACGGGCAATCCCTGGGGACGCCTGGAGGGGGTGTGGGCCCCCTGGACCCCCACCGACCTTGATTCCTGCGCCTATAAGAAGCCTCCGATGGGAAAACCCTAATGAATCTAGAAGAAATCCACGAAAACCTCTGTAGCGCCGCCGTCGCCGAAGGGGAGATTCGGGGGACAGAAAGTCTCTGTTCCGGCACCCTGCCGGGACGGGGAAGTGCCCTCGGAGCCATCTCCATCGATCTCCATCGCCATCTTCATCATCATTGCTGATTCCCATGATGAGGAGGGAGTAGTTCTTCCTCAGGGCTAAGGGCTCTACCGGTAGCTATGTGTTCATCTCTCTCTCTATGCATGATCTTGTTGTGGTCATGAGCTTTGTAATCAAGTAGATCTACCTTGGTACTCAAGTGCATCATTAGATCTCTGCTCTCCCCATGTGTGTGAAAGTGACAGCGTGCACGCCATGGTGGCACTTAGGCTTGAGTCTACATAAATACTCTTTGTGATTTAATAGATCTATGCTTTTCCCCACGTGTGTGAAAGTGACAGCGTGCATACCGTGTGTGGCACTTTGGCTAGATTGAATATTTGTTATGAGTTATATTTGGAGTTGGATGTCTCTATGAAATTGTGGTGATTGTTGGAACCATCTAGCACTTAAGGTGACAGTGTGGGGTTATCTAGATTGGGGAAGGCCCTACCGTGGATTAGAGTGTCCAACCGGAAAGTAGTTAAGAGTAGTATCATGAAGAGAAGATATTTATATGAGAGAGTGTTCACTAGTGAAAGTATGATCCCTAGGCCTTGTTTCTAAACATTCAAGCACCATTTGCTACTAGATCTGTTGCATGTTGCTTGCTTCCTCCAGTTTGCCTTTAGTCTGTTCCTCCATGCCATCAGCTCTTTTCTGGCACCGTTACCCCACGTCAAAAACAAGTCAGAAGCTCTTTTCTGGCACCATTACCACTTGTATTTCACTATCTCTTCGCCGAACTAGTGCACCTATACACCTGACAAGTGTATTTGGTGTGTTGGGGACACAAGAGACTTCTTGTATCTTGATTGCAGGGTTGCTTGAGAGGAATACCTTTGACCACTTCCTCCCTGAGTTCGATAAACCTTGGGTATTCCACTTAAGGGAAACTTGCTGCTATTCTACAAACCTCTGCACTTGGAGGCCCAACAACTGTCTACAAGAATAGAAGTGCATAGACATCAAGCTCTTTTCTGGCGCCGTTGCCGGGGAGGTAAGGTACTCACATCCTCCGGTGTGAGTGCTCGAAGTTATTTCCTTTAGATTCTGCAATTTTGTCTTTTTGTTTCTTGTTTTCACTAGTTAGGCTTAATGGAAAACAACAAAAAAATTAGAGAGCTTTATAGTGTTTATCTTGAGTTAGGACATGAAGTGTTTGAATAGAAAATTAAAAAATCTATGGAACTTTATTTGCATGCTAATAGCAATGTTATTAGTATGAACTCTTTGGACACCATTATTTCTAATGCTATGGAAAAGTCTAAGTTTGGGGAAGCTAGTTTTTATGAAAATGATCTTTTTAGCTCCCCAGCTTTAGGGAAGAAAATTTGCTCTTATGATACTTTATCTCCCATATGTGGTAATTATAATGATACTTGTGATATTTTAAATCCACATACTGAAAGTGTCCCTTTTGAAATACCTATTGGAATTGTTGAACGTGTTATGAATAACTGCTGTTTTGGAGATGGAACTGTCCATCCTAGTGATCATTTACTCTTTATACATGAATTATGCGAGTTGTTCAAGTGTGCAGGTATTTCAATGGACCAAGTTAAGAGGAAGCTATTCCCTTTCTCACTTAGGGACAAATCAAGGGAGTGGTATGAGCTACTAGATGATCCTCATCATTTGGAGTGGAAGGAACTTGAATCTCTCTTTTATTATAAATTTTATCCTCCTCATGAAATTCATAAAGATAGGAATTATATTTATAATTTTCATCCTCATGAGGGATAAAGTATTGCCCAAGCTTGGGGGAGATTGAAGTCACTAATGCTCAAATGTCCCATTCATGAGATCCCCAGTAATATTGTTATTAATAATTTTTATGCAAGGCTTTCAGGACATTACAAGGACTATTTGGATACCTATTTGGAGGGATCCTTCACAAGTAAGAAGGTCAAAGATAAGTGGGATCTTCTTGAAACAATTCAAAGCAATACTGAAGATTGGGATAACGACAAAGGTAAATAACCAGGTATAAACTATGAGTATGATTGCATTAAGTCTTTCAGTGAAACTGCTGATTTTCAAGAGCTTAGTGCTAAATATGGTCTTGATCCTCAAATTCTTGTTAGATGTTATAGAGCCTTTACTTCCCATATTAATGCTCCTAAAGAAAAATGGGACATGTATCATGAACCTTTTAAAGACACTTGCATGGAAAATGAAAATGTTATTAATGATTGTAATAAACATGCTCAAACTTCTGAAAGTACTATTTCTTATAAGCATGTTAATTTTTGTGGTATGCATAGACCTTGTGAGAAGAATCAAATAGAAGAATAATATTGTATCAACCACTGGAATGAAAAAAACAGAACATGGTATAAGGCTCTAAATGATCTTGGTAAAAAAATGTGTGCCCTCTACCCTTTTATTTGTGAACTGTGCTGTGAAGTGGGTCATTTCAATTTTCAATGCTCAAGCCATATGAGTACTGCAATCTTGTATTGTGATAACGCGATCACTGATAATCAACATGATGAACTTACATTGTTTTTGGAGGTGTGAAGAGTTATCAAGAAAAACTTCTTTGGTAGACATGAGTGCTTTTGGTATGAATTGCGTCCTGCATGGGTGTCATCTTTATTCTGTTGATAATTGCCACGCGAATACTTACATACAAAATCTTATAAAATATGATATTTTACCAAAATATGACAGGACTAATATGAGTTTTGTTCTTATTAATGAAAAGGATGAATCCTCCAAAGTTTCTTCTATTGTCTCTAACAATAAGCCAGGGTATGTGGAGAAGCTTCCTTTCAAGCCTCTCCCTCCTAAAGAGGAGAAGAAGAAGAAGAAGAAGAAGAAGAGGAGGAGGAGTAAAAGGAGAGAGGAAACAATATCTTCCTCTAATCATGTTGCTCCTATCATAGTTTTTGCCGATGAGTCTAAACTAGATGATGTTCCTATGCCTTTACATATAGTAGTGATCATGATTGGGAAAAGCACACCACTTTTGATATTGAAAATCTCTTTGGTACCAATTCTGAAAATGATGATATTAATAGTTGTTGTGCTATTAGTGCTATCCATGTTCCTTCCAATGATCATATGTTTACAAATGAATACACTTGGGAAGATAGTTATTCTATTGCTTATGATGATGATAGCAAACCTCCAATTTATGATGATTACAATGATGAGTATGATATTTTCAGTCCACCTACTATTGAGGAGCAAATTTATTGTGATTACAATATGCCTCCTATATTTGATGATTATGGTCATGAGAATGATAGTGATAACTATTTTGTTGAATTTTCTCCCACTCCGATTGATAAGAGTGACTATGCTTATGTGGAGAGTAATAATCATTTTATGCATCTGGCTCATGATAAGAATGTTTTATGTGATGGTTATATTGTTAATTTTGTTCATGTTGCTACTGAAAGTTATTATGAGAGAGGGAAACATGGTTTTATGCATCTCAAAAATATTAAGTTTCCCCTCTTTATGTTGAAAATTTTGAAGTTGCATTTGTATTGCTTCCCTAAGCTTGGTGCTTTGTGCTTTCATGACTTGTTTCTTTACAAGATTCCTATGCATAGGAATTGGGTTAGACTTAAATGTGTTTTAAATTTGGTTCTTGACGCTCTCTTTGACTTCAATTCATATTTCTTATGTGAGCATCTTCTCAAACTATCAAGCTTAACTTAAAGGCGTTAAAGAAAAGTACTTGTTGGGAGATAACCCAAGAGTTTTATTGAGTCTTGGAAGTTATTACTTCTGTAATGACCTCTCCTTATCCTTTTTGTTTGCTTTTTTGTGCCAAGAATGACCTCTAATGAGAGGGAAGTAAGATTTGGGGAGTTGCTGTCCCGAAACAAATTTCTGTCCTCCACCATAAAAATTCGTGAGGAGTCTCTGTAACTCGGATTGAGCTGAAATTTACGAATAAATCCCCCAGTATGTTAGCTAATTTTCGTTAGTTCAACACTTTTTGATTTGAGTAACAGAAGATTTTCAAAAAAATCGGTTTCTACCTGCTGGTCTTTTTTGACAGATTTTTGTAATTATTTGCATTTGCTTCTTATTGATTCCTTTTTGAGTTCTCTTTTGGGGAATTGAGCTTTTTGAAGGATTTACTACAGTAACTTGTGTTTTTAGATAAAAGCGTTGTTGTTCCAAAGCTTTGCCAGAGGTCTAATATCTTTTGAATACACTAATGTCGCTAATGATGATTGTGTGAAGTTTTGTATGAAGGAAAAATTTTAGATGTAGAGAAATAATGATGTAATGAGATGAAGAATGGACAAAAGCTCAAGCTTGGGGATGCCACCCCGGTGTCACCCCAAGAAATATCCAAGAGGTACAAGCGTCAAAGTTTTTATTGTTTCATGCATTGTTGTGTTGTTCTTGGAGCGTCTTAGTTTTTGTTTTTGGTTTTCGTTTGCTTAGTTTGCTTGAGTAAGTTGGTTGGTTACACCACACTTATTTTGAAGAGAGACACACTCTGTTTTCATTGTCTAGAACACTCTAGTTTTCACTCTTATTGTTTTGTGAGTGTTCACTTTTGCTAGCACTGTGCTTAGCCTTAGTTTTCTTGTGATTTCAGCTTAGAACTTTTTAGTTCTTCTTTGTGGATTTGTGAGACAAGCTCACTGTTCTTTATTGATTATTATCTTTGTGAGTTGTTTCAAATAGGTTGATTGGTGTTGGAAAAGAGTAGTAAGTTCTTGCTTGTAAGTGCAAGAGCTTGCATTGACTGTGGCTTAGACTTTAGCATGACATGATAGGTGTTATTTTGACCTTATGCTTAGTGATTATTGCTGTAGCATGTCTTGTTCCAAACAATTGGAATTGCTTAGTGTGCCTTCAAGAAATTATGCGTTGTTTTAGCATGCAAAAGCATAGTATTGTGGTATTCTCCTTTGATACTTTGTTTGGGTTGACTTGGCACATGCTCACACCATGTTATGACTATGACAAGTCAACATAGCCTCTATGATGATTTAGTCCTTGACTTGTAGTACCACTCTTTGCTTTGATTAGTATGCTTTGTTGCACTGCATGATTATGCCCATTATGCTCTCTTAGTTTGTTGCTCCCAGTCTTTTGCTAGCCTCCACTTGTGTGAGTAATCTCTACTCATGCTTCCAACTCCCAAGAAAGCAAATTATTCCAAAGTGTCCACTATAAACTCCTATGCATGGTGTGTTACACCATTACAAGTATATTCTTGTTTTCAGCTATCTTCCAATTAAAACTATTTTGTTATGTGAAAACTTAGTGATTAAAGCCCTCACAAACTTGATGGCACACTTTATTCTTTGACCCTAATAAACCTGAACCATTGTGACAACTTTGTTGTATATGTTAGCACTTATAAGTTGGAATTAGCAAAAACGTGCTGTCATGGGAAACGTTTTCAACATTGCACTTGTACTTTGTACTCAGTTGATATCATGCTATTTTGTCTATGGATGTCACCGGTGTGAAATAAAGAGGGAACTTGTAAGTCCATGGAGTTTGTATCCTGTGTTAGAGAAACGCCTGGGCCGCTAGCCTAAGCCATGCCTAATCACGGTGGAAACTTGCAGCATCATCATAGTGACATCTATGAAGCATTCTTCTTATAAAAAAAAGAGAGACACATTGAGAAAAGAGGAAAGAGAGAAAAAAGCACCATATTCCCATGGTACACAAGAAGATTGCTAAGATGCTCATTGTCTGCTTGCCTTGTCATTTTGGTTATGGGAAAAAGCTCCTGCATTATGTGCAAGGGGTACCCCGTTCGCGGTTCTCAATGATATGAAAATACTTACAGTGACAAGAACTTACCTAGACCCAAAGTTGAGTATGCATGAGGTGTGGCCCTCGTATTCAAGGGGCATGAGATTGCCAACTTATACTTCGTCAAGCATATAATCCAGCTTTGCCACTTTAACCTTAACCACTTCAAGATGCTTATGATAGGGGCAATGAGGGCTGAAAGCTAACAAGTACCATAATTTTTGGAAGCTCTTTTTGAAAATTGAAATTCCTGCTTCCTTTACAAAAAGGCCTTTCTTACACCATTATTGAGTCTCTACCTTCTACCTTTAGGCACCATTAAGAGAGCATAGTTGTCATTCTGTGTGCAGTGTTCCAAAGCTTATTGATTGATGCATATTGTGATATTACTTGTTCTTGTGCTATTTGTTTCTAGTCACCCTTGTGAACTTTGAAGGTGTCATATGCATCTATTTGCTACTCTATGAGGGACAAGCTGAATGTCACTATGCTATGTTTTTTGTATGTGAAACAAACTAACATTTTTCAATGCATGTTATTCATGATCTTTGTTTGTAGCCTTTCATTTTGCATGCATAGTTACCATGTCCTATTGTTAGAACTCCATCTTTCATGCACATGTTTAGAGTTCTTTGATCCCAGCTTTCAATGCTTGCAAAAATGGTTTGATCTTGGTTTTGATGGTGCATGTCACCTAAAAAATTATTCTTTTTATCACTTACGTACTCGAGGACAAGTAGGAGTTAAGCTTGGGGATGCTTGATACGTCGGAAACGTATCTATAATTTTTGATGCTCCATGCTTGTTTTGTATCTACTTTTCTTTGCTTTGTCTATACTTTGAGGTGTTTTTATATCTTTTCTGGAACTAACCTATTAACAAGTTGCCACAGTGCTAGTTGCCTGTTTTCTTCTGTTTTTGGTTCCAGAAAGGCAGAAAATCAATATTCTTGGAATTGGACGGGACAAAAGCCAAAGTTATTATTTTACCCGGAGCAACACGGAACCACGAAGCAGAGACGGAGGGGGGCCACGGGGTGGCCAAACCCCCCTAGGCGTGGGCAAGCCCTGGGGGCGCCTGGAGGGGGTGTGGGCCCCCTGTACCCCCACCGACCTTGATTCCTGCGCTTATAAGAAGCCTCCGATGGGAAAACCCTAATGAATCCAGAAGAAATCCACGAAAACCTCTGTAGCGCCGCCGCCACCGAAGGGGAGATTCGAGGGACAGAAAGTCTCTGTTCCGGCACCCTGCCGGGACGGGGAAGTGCCCCCAGAGCCATCTCCATCGATCTCCATCGCCATCTTCATCACCATTGCTGATTCCCATGATGAGGAGGGAGTAGTTGTTCCTCAGGGCTAAGGGCTCTACCGGTAGCTATGTGTTCATCTCTCTCTCTATGCATGATCTTGTTATGGTCATGAGCTTTGTAATCAAGTAGATCTACCTTGCTACTCAAGTGCTTCATTAGATCTGTACTCTCCCCATGTGTGTGAAAGTGATAGCGTGCACGCCATGGTGGCACTTAGGCTTGAGTCTACATAAATACTCTTTGTGCTTTAATAGATCTATGCTTTTCCCCACGTGTGTGAAAGTGACAACGTGCATACCGTGTGTGGCACTTTGGCTAGATTGAATATTTGTTATGAGTTATATTTGGAGTTGGATTTCTCTATGAAATTGTGGTTTTTGTTGGAACCATCTAGCGCTCAAGGTGACAGTGTGGGGTTATCTAGATTGGGGAAGGCCCTACCGTGGATTAGAGTGTCCAACCGGAGAGTAGTATCATGAAGAGAGGATATTTATATGAGAGAGTGTTCACTAGTGAAAGTGTGATCCCTAGGCCTTGTTTCTAAACATTCAAACACCGTTTGCTACTAGATCTGTTGCATGTTGCTTGCTTCCTTCAGTTTGCCTTTAGTCTGTTCCTCCACGCCATCAGCTCTTTTCTAGCACCGTTACCCCACGTCAACAACAAGTCAGAAGCTCTTTTCTGGCACCGTTACCACTTGTATTTCACTATCTCTTCGCCGAACTAGTGCACCTATACACATGACAAGTGTATTTGGTGTGTTGGGGACACAAGAGACTTCTTGTATCTTGATTGCAGGGTTGCTTGATAGGAATACCTTTGACCACTTCCTCCCTGAGTTCGATAAACCTTGGGTAATCCACTTAAGGGAAACTTGCTGTTGTTCTACAAACCTCTCCACTTGAAGGCCCAACAACTGTTTACAAGAATAGAAGTGCGTAGACATCAGCCGGCGATAGCCAGCGGCTCAAAGGCCAGCTTGTTAGAGATTTTGTTGCCTCCAGCTTGGTGGAACTGCATGTTGACAGTAGCAGCAAGTTTCCTAACAAACTAATCTGCTAGAGCGCTTTAGTGGTCCTCCAGAAAATTTGATTAGTAATTATTAATGAGTGGACTGATTGTTCACAAAACAATCTGGAGTAATCGACTTGCTCAAAGAGAGATAGGCATGAAGAGCCCGCATGAAGGGTCATGAAATGGCTGGAAGGTGTTTTCAAAAAAGTCCAGGGAGAAGAGCTAGCCATAAAAGGCACCTCCATCTGTTTGAAATCCTCAAGAAGGAACTGATCTCACCATGCCACATTCACAGGGTGCTCCAGAAGAACATGCCGTTGATATGGGTGAGTGTCAATGTTGTCGGGCGGTAAAGCTTCAGTAGCTAGCAGGCTAGCAGACTACAAATGTCCAATGAGAGGATATGCAATGATTGTCCAGGATCTGCGAAAGCCATTACGAGAGAAAATTTTTCGTAGGTAATATCCCTAGGAATATAGTTGATACGTCCAATTTGCATCATCATTCAATATTATAATTTGCCTCTATTCATTGATATGTGTATTATTATGAGGTGTTACTTATGTATTTTCCTCTGTGTTTGCATGTTTGATGATTCTTGGAGGATGGACTGCCGGAGTCAGGATTCTAATGGAAAAGAGGTGTTTTGATGCAATTTCACGAAGATCAGAAAAATACCAGAAAAAACATGGAAAATTATATTTTCCCAGTAGACGAAGGAAGCCAGAAGGGGAGGCGGAGTTGGGCCACAAGGGCCCACACCCCCAGGTGCGGGCCCCCCTAGGCCGCGCCTAGGGTGGGTGTGGCCCACCTGGCCGGCCTCCGACTCCGCCCTCTCGCCTATATCTTCCTCTCGGGACCCTAAAACACGGGGAGCAACCACATAAAGATTCCGCCGCCTCTGTGGGGCGGAAAACACCGAGAGAGAGAAAGAGCTCTCCGGCAGACAGATTTCTGCCAGGGAAATTCCTTCCCGGAGAGGGGAGATCATCGCCATCAACACCATCATCACACTAGACTTCATCGGGATCATCATCATCATCCACACCATCATCTCCACCAGCACCATCATCACCACTCCATCTCGTTGTAACAATTGTGTTGAATACTTGCATAGATCTGAGGGGAAACTTTCTCGGTGTTGATTACTATTTTAGTTGATGCTTGTGAGTGGAACCATTGGATTATTGTTTATGTTCAGATTGTTATCAATCACCATATCATCTTTGATCTTGATCCATATGATGTCTTGTGAGTAGTTCGTTTAGTTCTTGAGGACATGGGAGAAGTCATGTTATTAGTAGTGGATTTGTGTTGAGATATTATTCAATGGTTTAGTATTTAAGTTGTGGTGCTATTCTTCTAGTGGTCTCATGTGAACATCGACTACATGATACTTCACCATTTATGGGCCTAGGGGAATGCATTGTGTATTTGGATACTAATTGTGGGGTTGCCGGAGTGACAGAAACCCGAACCCCCGTTAGGACACCATTGCACAAGGGAGTGTAGGATCTCAGAGTTTAAGGTTGTGGTTAGGTCTATATCTTAATTACTTTCCTGTAGTTGCGGATGCTTGCAGGGGGTTTAATCACAAGTATGTATTAGTCCAAGTAAGATTGGTACATTAGCACAGGTTCACCCACACAACACTTACAACACCAAAGAAGGATACTCAGCTAGTTGAAGCGAAAGCACTTGACAGAATTCCCATGTGTGCACGTTTAGTCCTTATAAGTATTTTCACCGGCTTGTCCTTTGCTAAGAAAGGATTGGGCCACTTGCTGCGTTTGTTCCTTGTCTTTATTACTTGCACTTTGTTTCTTTGCTTAATTAGAAAACCCCTAAAAATCTGTTTGCTAAGTATTTACAGAGATTTCCTGCTCCATACCACTAGTCAACACCTTCTGCTCCTTGTTGGGATCGACACTCCTATTTATCGAAAGTACTACGATACACCCCCTATACTTCTGGGTCATCAGTGGTCCAGATCTTCCACCGAGCATTTTAGAATTACCCTTTCTTTGTTGTGCGCTGGTTCATGCCAAAAGAGCAAAACACCCCAAAGGATCTAATCATGGCGTTAATTGAATCTTGCCTAATGAGTTGCTGCTACTGCCAGTAGCTGTAGCACCAACTTCGTGTTTTCATCCTTGACTCTATACTTACAACTTTTCACACATATTGACGTAGCTTTCATTTGTCCTTTTTGTTCAATACGACAGATTTGGATGTTGCATATATTTAATTGGGTTTGCTTCATGCCAATGAAAGCACACTATATAACCGACATAGCAGTAGATTAATGTGTTTCATGTTCCTAGGAATCATATGAGGTGTTTTTTTGACAGTGCTTATTGAGGTCTGTTTTCCATCAAAATCTAGTTGTCTGGATTATCCATATATTCATGCCCCATAATTCATCGTATCATAATAAAATAATAGCTTGTGAAAAGGATTGTTAAAAAGCTAAACATAGAACCCATGCAACTCTTTTGAAATTCATGCAAATTGACATTTTGGTAAATATGCTAGATACGTTTCATAAAGAACATTTGAATTTAGAAAGTTCCCACCTACAAAATCTGGCATTCTATGGTTTACCGGAGAATACGAGGTAAAAATGTAGTCTGGTAGCTAAAAATTATGTTCACCCCAGGGAAATGTTAAATAAAAACGAGGAACTTAAGTACTAAGACAAATGGCAAGGAGGCATGTGCCGTGTGGCATATGGACAACCTAACTAAACTAAACAATCAATTTTCATTTGCTATACAGTTTGCTAATGTTCTGATATCTCCAATTCACGTGTACACGATGTTCTTACATCTCATTTCTCTGTTCTTGCTTATCTCCCCCTATTTTTGTGTTTTCATTGCCTGAACAATGTGGCTTCACTATATCAACATCCACAATGTGGCTTCACTATATCAACATCCGTGAAGATGGAGTGACATATTTATAGGGGGGAGAGAGGGAGACTATTATTGGTTGAGGCACTTACCAGGTAACTTCATCGTTTATCTCCATACGTCTTAAGTTTGTACTCACGAGAGCTTTGTTCTGTCCTTCATATACGGCGTATTTGGATGCTGCAGATATTTACTTGGGTTTGCTCCGTGCCAATGAAAGGATACTATCGGTTCTACTTTTACTTAGCAGTAGTAGATTCATTTGATTCTTACTAGCACAATGCCCGCGCGTTGCTGCGCCAAGAGCAAGGTTGCTGAAAAGGGAATCAGGCAATTTTGTTGGTAAAATGGTACGGTGTGGCTACTAAGTTTGTATCATTTTCATCGGTATTCTAATAGTTAGAATTTGAGTTATACAGACATGTGTCGACACTGGACACAAACAGTATGAATGATGTTACCTAATTTAATAGAGCTCATGATTCCTTTAAAAAGAAAGCTAAACTTTGAGTTACAACTCATGTTATTTAAAAAAAAAACTTACATATTATTAAAATTATTTACATATTTTAAAAAATATTTGTCTATTTTTGTGTGAATAAACTTGTATTACTCAGACATTGGATATTACAATAGTATATGGAGAGTATCCATGAGTCCTTCTGGACCAGATAAAAGCCAGACATCCGTTCGAGAACTACTCCTAGCATATAAGAAGCCATGGTACTTTGACTCCTACGGACATGAGATTAATGTTACATATTTTTAAAACAACTTATATACATATCAATATGCCAATAGCGGTTTGTATTTTAGGCACTACATGATTTATTCATCTACAAATAAGCTACTATGTACAAACAATCAACACCTTATTGATTAAGTGGTGAACATGGCCTTCGGTAGGCGGACGCGAAGTTCTCCTGGGCGCTCTGCCCGTGAGCATGTCCATGCCAATGCCATCTTCTTCAGAAGGATAGCATCCAGGAGGAGGAATTTAAGCCAAGAATACCAACTGTACCTCGCAAGAAAATAATGCAACAAATCCAACTTGGAAAACATGACATGTGATCGTCTAATTAAACAATTCAGAAAAGAATTCTTTCACTTTTCTTGAACCGATCTGGATCTAGCAAAATAAAATTGGAATCAAAACAGATTAGAAGCAAATCGCATTGGTCGATCTGAACACAAACAGAGAATGAGTCAGACCACCGAGCCGCTGCTGCTACTGGCGTTCACAGGTTACACACCAAATTTATGGTGCCAGCCTGATGCATACATTCGATGTGCGAGATTCCTGTTTGGGGCTCCTGCGTGCGGGGGATGACTGCGTGGAAGACTGGCAAGAAGGTCGGGGACGCCGCCCTCATTGTAGCCGTCCCCGTTTAAGACGTTGCCTGCTTGAAGATGCCGACGGCAATGTCCACCTAGGACTCGACAGGGGTAGCAACATGACCTCGAGTCCACCTAATTAATCCACATACCTTCTTGGATGTGACCTTTCTTCCATGAGCGCGCGTGGGAACGGACGAGACGGGAGGAATTCCTCCTCGAGGTCAGATCGAGCAGGGAGCACTCGCCGCCTATTGCCCCCTCCTTTCCTCGCCGGCTACTGCCCCCTCCTTTCCTCGCCGGCCGCCTCCACATACTCCCTTTCTCCACCGAACGCGATATGGCTTCCTCATATCTGAGAAAGGAGAGAGGAATCGCGTGTGTAAGCAAAGGGGGTTGCTAGGTTTGTAGATGCCCATTCCTCCCAGTCGTTTGTGCCGTCGGCCGCTCCCTCTCCGTGGTCGACCTCGAGCCTCGACCTCCAGCGCCGGCGGGGGAGAAGGGAAGTTGGTCGGCGGTGGGAACCCCCAGATTCCGGTGGAGTAAGAGGAGGGGAGGGATCTGGAGGGAGGTGTCCGCCGTCGAGGAGGCAGGGGGATTCCGTCGGCAGGAGAGGGGATTTGGTCGCCGATTCGGTCGCCTCGATGGTGGTAGCATCGAACCGATTAGTTTTTCTTTGCGGTGGCAGACCCAGTAAATATATTAAACTCGCAGGGGCAAAAAAGTCCAAATAACGACGGTGGACAGAAACGCTCGTTCTTTATTTTATTATTATTAGTAGGTATAGATACCTAGGAATTACATTCCTCTGTATTGTGTTGTGTTTTTTTTTTTTGGAAATGGGCGCATTTATTAACCAAATATTTGATTCTTACACCCGGCCTCTGCATAACTAAGATGCACACAGCCACACGAAAGACAAACTAAGACAATAATGAAAAAAGCATTACAAAAAGGCACTAAATTAAAGCCTGGAAACTAAGATAGCTCAATCCTCAGATCACGCGGCCATCCATGTCGTGAGAAAATATTCCTCGCGGTGTCCTCCAAACGCGCACATCCGTCCAGAAATACTTCCCGAAACTCCATGCGTTGGAGAATATTCCATGATCGAAGGAGTATTGTGTTGTGTTGGATACGTATATAGCTGCAAACTAATTATCCACTTACAGTTATACTAAGACACAAGAATGCAGCAACACTAGACACAACACTAAGACAAAAGAACGCAACAAGACGCGTATATCCTTTTAGTAATCCATCAACCACACAGTACTACATCTGATCTAAAATAAGTGTCGGGGTTTTTAGTTTAAATTTGGACTAAATCTCCAACACTTATTATGGATCGGAGGAAGTAGTATATTATTTAATTCATAAATTATTCATGTTATGTAGTACTATAATGAATACTCTGCCAACCTGTTGCACTAGTCTCAATAATGATCTGCCTCTCCCCTATACATATACCACTCCATGTTCCACAATTTTTGGTCATATAGGAAACATTCATATAAAAAGGGGGGAAGACAAGAAAAGAAAATAGGGATGAGATACAAGGACATCCTGTATTGTATCCGGCATTGGAGACATCGGAACATTAGTAAACAGACCCATGAAGCGAGTTCGACCATTCAGTCTATTTAGGTTCTCCATTAGTGAACTGACTCCTAGATGCTAGCGGTGCCATATACACACCAAATTCGAAGCTTGGTAGAAATTCTGCCTGATGTTTGCTCCAGGTGCTTGTTGCTTCGCAGAGGTCTTTCTGCCCGGCCTTGGTGAGCAACACGCTCCAGCAGCAAGTGTCCCTGTGACTGCGAGTAGGCGAGAAGCACTGCGTTGAGGCACCGACGTGGTGACTTCATCCTCAACTCTCGGCCAGGAGCATTGTTTTGTCCTACTTGTTCATATGGCAGATATGGATCAGTTTTTTAGTAACCGGCCAAAAATTGGAAATTCTGGTGTCCCTCAAGAAAAAGTTGTGACCGGTTATTTTTTTTATATTTTTTTGAAATCTTTTAATGGGTCGAATAGATTGCATCAACACATATTAACATAACAGAAGCTTTGAGTAGCAGCCAGGCTCATTTTGAGCGCGCGTGGTAGTTTGTTAAGACTTGTCAAGTCTCAACATGTTTTTGGTCTGTTTCACTGTCTCTGCAAGTGGCCCATCACAGAAAAAACAAGTTTGGAACGCTGCCAGATGGGGGTTTGAACCCGTGATCTTGGTGCAAGAATGAAATATCTTGAAATTGAATTTTTGTGTTGTGCTGGATGCAACGCCAAATCTTACTCTCCCACTAAACATATATAGACAAATATATATATAGCTGCAAACTATTCGACTTACCGAGGTATGTTTTTCAAGAAAACTAAGTTGTCCCCATTATCTAAGTTACCTCTTAATTCATCGTAGAAGAATAAAACAATGGTGTGTGAAAAGATTGTTGAAAAAGAGAAATGCATAACCCATGTTCAACCAAGGGCTCTATTTGACTGAAATTCAGTCAGACAAATGTTGGTAGATCCGTTAGAAAAGTTTCAGCAAAAACATTCTAATGTGGAAAACTTGCACCAGTAAAAATCTGGTGTTCCCCGATTACTGGTCATACCGCCCACCTCTGGTAAAATAGTTGGATAGCCAATAACTTGTGTTCAACCAACTAAAGGGAGATGTTAAACAAAAACGAAGAACTCCTGACAGGACTAAGACACAATGGCAAGGAGGCATGTGCCATGCGGCACAAGGAGAGCCTAAAAAACCGAACAACCGATTTCCCTTTGCCAATCAGTTTGCTAATGTTCCTATGTCTCCAATCCCCGTGTACACGATATTCTTACATCACATCGATCGCTCCGTTCTTTCTTATCTTCCCCTCTATTTGTGTGTCCGTTGTAACTTCGGTGAAGATGGAGTAGCATATTTATAGTAGGGAGAGAGGGAGACTATTATTGGCTGAGGCACCAACCTGGTGACTTCATCCTTATCTCCATACGTATCAAGTTCTTTGTCATGAGAGCTTTGCTATGTCCTTTTTGTTCATATTTATATGGTGGATTTGGATGCTGCAGATATTTACTTGGGTTTGCTCCATGCCAATGAAAGAATACTATTTTTTCTGACCCGCAACAGCAGGAGCCCTACTTATTTTCATTGATAGAAGAGGGAAAAGTTGAATAAGCCTGAAAGTCAGAATACAAAGAAAGGTAGAAAAAGGAGAAAACATTCTTATTCCAGCCCTCTCAAAGCTGAACTGAACTCACAAAAGAAGTGCAATCTGAACTAATGCCACCCCGTCTCTGATAGCTGCCCCAAGTAAAACCGCTCTCTTCTCTTTACCCTTAAAAATTCTTCCCCATCTTTCCTTCCAAAAATGCCAAATAGTATAGCAGAAAAGTATGACCGTTTCCTTGCACAATGGAGAAGACCTTCTGCCACCAGGTTCTAACTGAAGACAGTCGGGAGCTCAAAGCTGCCAATAAGGGATTAGTGGCTGCAACAGCTTCACAAACCTCCTTAGCATAAAAACACCCCAAAGCCAGGTGGGCAGCAGTCTCAGGAGATTGATCACATAGACTGTAAGATTGATTGCATGGCAGTCCCTATCGCATGAGTCTGTCCGCCGTCCAGTTCCTATTTTGCAGTAATAATGACATGGATTTTTATCTTACCTTCAATTTTTGCCTTCCATACCCTGTCCAAATGGCGTTGGTGTAGATGTCACAAACTGAAACTCATAGACCGTTTTTGCATAGTAGTTCCCACTAGTGCATTGCAGCCACTGAATCTTGTCGGGATCTGCGGTTAACTGAATCTCATTGATTTGTGCCCTAAGCTGAAGGAATTGCACCGATTCCTCCTTGAAGGATAGTCGTGAGAGTCCTTGGGGCCACCTTACATTGTTGAGGGCATCAGCAACTGAAATTTCTTTACCTCTAGCCAGGAAAAACAGAAGTGGGGCAGTCTCTGTGGTGGTGTCGTTCCCACTACAAGAAATGTGTTAACTTGTGACGTTTTAGTAGTGACCGTGAATGAAATCGTCATAGATCTATGACGATTTTGTATCAGATGGTCATAGGCGTTTGGAGAAGTCAAAACCCTGTAGAACTATGACGATTTAGACACAAATCGTCGTAAACTCATCATCCAAAATCGTCATAACCTGAGGCATGTGGTCCACTGCCATATCTTTAGGGGATTACGACGATTTTAGATCGTTGTAACTATGTGTTTAAATGACATGGCGACCACATTGCTTGTTGTGTCTACGTGTCACGTGTATCTTTCTATTTTTACCTCGTCCTACTGGACGCACGGCTGCCAACCAAAACTTGGGTGACCTGACATGCGACCCCACCAAGTGAGAGCCATCTTAAATATTATCTAAAATAATATAGAGGAATGGGTGTACGAACTTGCAACCCCACCCTCAAACACGCTTTGCAGCAGCATAGCTAACCACCAGACCAAGGAACACTTTGTGATAATATACTACACCGACGCATTTTATCTACTACCAGTTCGGTTATTGGGCCTTTCCAACAGCATTTGGCTCCATTATATGGGCCAGCGACCCATGTGCTTACTCGCCCACACAAGGAGAATTAGAAATAAACGTGGGCTGCATTATAAATATAGGCCTAGTAAGTTCTGAAATATATGTTTTTTCACAACCTTTAAAATTGAGATATTTTAATTATATATTTTGCATACTATCTCAAATTTTGCATACTATCTCAAATTGAGATATCCCAAAAATGCATTTGGTTCATATCGATGATACTCCAAACTTTCATGTTGGTGACTTCTCAAGTTTTACATTTTACATGTCGATGATACTCTAATCTTTTTAAATCTTTAAAAATTAGTTAAATCTTGCATAATTCATAACTTTTACTTCGTAAATCAGAATTTGACAAATAATATATCTAATCGATCAGCAAGACGAGACCGGTCCAACTATGCATTCAATACCTGAAATTGAATAATGTGTCATGGAGAACTTGAATAACAAAAACTGTTTATACAAGGAAAACATGATAAACTTCTGTTAGCATGTGTTGTGTGGTGCACGAAGGTTCTTAGACAGGGGCCGAGCCTCGCTAAACTTGCATTGAATCTCTGAATAAATAGCATATTATGAGTCTAAAAATCATTTTTTTAAAAAATTATGGGCATCGGATCATGTACCTGTAGTTTAAACCGGACCCACTTCCTACCGATTCGGCAGGAATTTGTCTTTTTCGCCAGAGGAAAGGTTTGAGATGCCCCGGTTGGGACATTTGTCCATGTAAGGTGGTTTAATTGTTTTACAAAATGTGGCGGTACCATTCTAAAACTGTCATTTGGTGGCCGCTTCACAAAACGCCCCTTTTTTGCGTTCGGAAAATGGAAAATGGATTCTCCGTGCGTCGAAAAGGAAAACTTCCTCCTGCAACATTTTTCTCCATCAAAATATGCACATGCATGCACAATACGGGCACATTATCACAAACTATGTCATGATTCTGGCCATAACACTGGTGGTTTGGCCCGAAAGCCATGAAACCTCATACATGATAGGTCATTTCTAAGAAGGTTTTTTCGAGACACTTGGAATATACCAAGTTTGGTATTTTTATTTGCAACTATATCACATAATAAGACACCACGCGAAGGATTTGCGTTAATCGGACCATTTTTGAATTATTTATGCCCGTTTAAAACTATGGTCAAAACGGCGGACACGAAGGTTCTTAGATAGGGGATGATCCTCGCTAAACTTGCATTGGATCTATGATGAAACATCATATTGTGAGTCTAAAAATCATTTTTTCAAAAAATCATGGGCATCAGATCATGTATCTGTAGTTCAAACCGGACCCACTTCCTACCGATTTGGCAGGAATTTTTCTTTTTCGCCAGGGGTGTAAGAAAAGGTTTGAGATGTCCTGGTTGGGACATTTGTCCATGTAAGGTGGTCTAATATTTTTACAAAATGTGACGGTACCATTCTAAAACTTTCATTTGGTGGTCGCTTCACAAAACGCCCCGTTTTTTGCACTCGGAAAATGGATTCTTCGTGCGTCGAAAAGAAAAACTTCCTCCTGCAACATTGTTCTCCATCAAAATATGCACAATACAGGCACATTATCACAAACTATGCCATGATTCTGGCCATAACACTGGTGGTTTGGCCCGAAAGCCATGAAACCTCATACATGATAGGTCATTTCTGAGAAAGTTTTTTCGAAACACTTGCAATATACCAAGTTTGGTATTTTTATTTGTAACTATGTCACATAATAAGACACCATACGAAGGATTTGCGTTGATCGGGCCGTTTTTGAATTTTTTATGCCTGTTTCAAACTATGGTCAAAACGGCGGACACGAAGGTTCTTAGATAGGGGATGATCCTCGCTAAACTTGCATTGGATCTGTGATGAAACATCATATTGTGAGTCTAAAAATTAATTTTGCAAAAAATTATGGGCATCAGATCATGTACCTGTAGTTCAAACCGGACTCACTTCCTATCGATTCGGCAGGAATTTGTCTTTCTCGCCAGGGATGAACGGAAAGGTTTGAGATGCCCCAGTTGGTACATTGTCTATGTAAGGTGGTCTAGTATTTTATAAAAGTATGTTGATACCATTTTGAAACATTTATTTGGTGGTTGTTTCACAAAACGCCCCGTTTTTTGCGCTCGGAAAATAGAAAATGGATTCTCCGTGCGTTGAAAAGGAAAACTTCCTCCTGCAACATTGTTCTCCATCAAAATATGCACATGCATGCACAATACGGGCACATTATCATAAACTATGCCATGATTCTGGCCATAACACCGGTGGTTTGGCCCGAAAGCCATGAAACCTCGTACATGATAGGTCATTTCCGAGAAGGTTTTTTCGAGACACTTGCAATGTACCAAGTTTGGTATTTTTATTTTCAACTATGTCACATAATAAGACACCACGCGAAGGATTTGCGTTGATCGGACCGTTTTTGAATTTTTTATGCCCGTTTCAAACTATGGTCAAAACGGCGGACACGAAGGTTCTTAGATAGGGGATGATCCTCGCTAAACTTGCATTAGATCTCTGATGAAACATCTTATTGTGAGTCTAAGAATCATTTTTTAAAAAAATCATGGGCGTCAGATCATGTACCTATAGTTCAAACCGGACCCACTTCATACCGATTCAGCAGGAATTTGTCTTTTTCGCTAGGGGTATAAGGAAAGGTTTGAGATGCCTCGGTTGGGACATTTGTCCATGTAAGGTGGTATAATTGTTTTACAAAATGTGACGGTACCATTCTAAAACTGTCATTTGGTGGCCGCTTCACAAAACGCCCCATTTTTTGCGCTCGGAAAATGGATTCTCCGTGCGTCGAAAAGGAAAACTTCCTCCTGTAACATTGTTCTCCATCAAAATATGCACAATACAGGCACATTATCACAAACTATGCCATAATTCTGGCCATAACACTGGTGGTTTGGCCCGAAAGCCATGAAACCTCATACATGATAGGTCATTTCTGAGAAGGTTTTTTCGAGACACTTGCAATATAACAAGTTTGGTATTTTTATTTGCAACTATGTCACATAATAAGACACCACGCGAAGGATTTGCGTTGATCGGACTGGTTTTGAATTTTTTATGCCCGTTTCAAACTGTGGTCAAAACGGCGGACACGAAGGTTCTTTGATAGGGGATGATCCTCGCTAAACTTGCATTGGATCTCTGATAAAAAATCATATTGTAAGTCTAAAAATGAATTTTGCAAAAAATCATGGGCATTATATCATGTACCTGTAGTTCAAACCGGGCCCAATTCCTACCAATTCGGCAGGAATTTGTCTTTTTCGCCAGGGATGAACGAAAAGGTTTGAGATGCCCCGGTTGGGACATTGTCTATGTAAGGTGGTCTAGTATTTTATAAAAATATGTTGATACCATTTTGAAACTTTTATTTGATGGTTGTTTCACAAAACACCCTTTTTGGCACTCGGAAAATAGAAAAATAGTGCTAGCCAATCAGAGTAGAGAACCACAGGACCCATGGATTACCCTCCGAAGCTGATCTCAGCCGTTTACATGCTCTCCATCTAACGCCCCAAATATCATCTGACGCCTCCTTGTCCCCCTGTCTCTGTACGCGAAATGACATAAATTCCCTAGGGTTTCATGTACTTCACCACAGAATTGAACAGGGCTAATTTCGTGATATCAGGCACATACAAAACACGGTCGAGAGGGACTGACCCCCAAACCCTAATCCCCTCGCTCCTCCCTGCAGACCCCGCCGCCACTTCTTCCTCTCTCCCTCTCTCGCTCGACATGTGCTCCTCACCGCAACCCACGATCGTCCCCCCTTGCGCCATCCCTTCCCCCTTGTCCCCGTCCGTGCGCCGCCGATCTCCCCCTGCTGTAATCTCCTCTAAGAGAGCACGCACGCACAGGCGGCAGGAAACCAGCCATGAGGGTGCAGAGTATGGAGGTGGAGGTGGATGTGGAGGAGATGCGGGGCGTGCTGCTGCTAGGCCTCAGGATAGGAGCGTGGCGCATCTCGGGTGGGGGCACGGCGGCGGCGGCCAAGAGCGTCCACCTCGCCGTCGTCGACCGCCTCCCCCGCCATGGCTACACCGTCCACCTCGCCATCGACCACATCTTCAAGACCCGTCTCGCCGGAATGGCGCCCCCAGATGCCGACGCCACCACAATGGAGCGGATCCCTAGGATCTGGCCCTGCCTCTTTGACCGTGAGCGCGATGAGGACCCGGACGAGGCTCCAGGTAGCCAGCAGCAAGGACCCGGACCAGGCGCTCACCTACCTCCATCGCCCGTGCTCCCTCGCGTCACCAAAATCTCTGAGGTACATACACTCAGTAGATCTGGCTTCTTTGCTAGCGTAACTTTTCATGAATGTCAATCTGATGAGTGATTAAAGGGGTTTGAATCCCTTTGCACTGGTGATCGAAGTCCAGCTTGCATCAGTCGTTTAGATAGAGAGAACTTGTTGGAGATGTGATGTCTGTCTGTTGGAGAGGATGGACCGAGCCTCTTATCCTTATATGCTATGGAGAATTAGAGATATGTTCGAGTCTGTGATAGATGCATGCTTTATATTTCCAACAGGTCCATGAGATTATTTCCACCTTACCGCCATCATTTTTTTCTGTTATGTCGCCTTTTTGAGATGGCGGTAGAACCACTCCTGAATTTTTATGTCTCTGTAAGTAGGGCACTAAAATTGCTACACCAAACAGTACGATATGAGCTACAAGTCTCCAGACCTCTTTTATCATTCGTGCTGGAAATTGTATGCTACAATTATGATGCGGACATAATTGTGCTAGAATATTCTACATGATATCATAGAATATTCCCTTTAATGGATCAAGACCTTCTCATTTATGTTCCTGCTCAGGATCTGTTGTGTGCTTCTAGTTGGAGATGCATGTCATGAAATGGGGATAAGAACTGCTGTCATATATCTGCACTAGTTGAATAATTAGTGTACAGTTGTTTCATAAACACTAGTCATCTACAAATTTATCTTGCTTTGTCCAGATTATTCCTATCTCAAAAAAAATGATATGCTCCAGACATTGGTTCACTATACACTAAAGGCACATTTGTTGTCTGTTTTGATAGTCTAGCATCTGATTGTGCAGTCAGGTTTTG